>CM074799.1:22685582-23927763 GCA_037356375.1 Drosophila affinis
AGATGCCTTCGATTTCCATTGAATTTGTGTTAGTTTTGTTGCTTTTGCTGTCGCTGTTGCTGTTGCTGTTGCAGATGATTAATCATTCGTGGCAGATGGCTGCTGATGGCGATGCTCCGTCCGCACTTCGCACTCCGCACAGTGTATCGAGATGAGCCGTCATCTCCCCTCCGTTCAGATCCAGATCCCGTTCCAGATGGATCTCCATCCGGGTGGATCCTCACTCATGGCTCACTTAATACCTGCGCGATGTGCCATTATCTCAGGCGTAGAACTCACGATTGTTCGCATTTTTCGCATAGGAATTATTAGCCGGCGAGCGCTTCGGCTCGTCCAAAGCATAGGAGCCCTCGTCCTTTTTCCGCATGCGGTATACGATGAACATCACCACGAGAATGGCGCACAGCAGGCCAACAACGGCGCCGCCAATGACAGCTAAAGTTACAAAGCAGAGAGAAAAGATATGGTGAGAGGTTGCTGGTGGGATTGCGATCACTCTCTCGGGGAGAGCATGGACTCTTACCCGCCAGTATTCCTGGCTGCGAGAAGAAGCTTGACGTGCGATCGTCCTCGCTCATGATGACCACCTCGTTGCCGTTGGGCCTGTGGTCGACGGGCTTCGTGTCGGAGGGCTGGCTGTTCACGTTCGTGTTCGGGTCCAACTCGTGTACGTTGCTGCCGCCTCCCGCTGTGGCAAGAAAAGGGAGCAAAGAGAGAGAGAGAGAGAGAGAGAGAGATGAGATTAAGAGTCGATTTCGGATATTATATATATATATATATATATATCCATTTACGAGTATGCCCATGACGTGCAAGCAAAATAATACGAAACAGAGAGTGTGTGTGTGTGTGTGTGTATGTGTAAGTGAGAGACATAGAGCTGTTGTTGTTGCTGGTGAGTACTGCGATTTCGATCGGATCGAGTGTCTAGTATATCTGTTGCCGTTTCTGTATCAGTGGGGTTGTGTGTGTGTGTGTGTGTTAATGATATTTTATGCGGTATATATGTACAAGGCTTACGGTTAGTAGAGTTGACTCGGGACTACGATTACAAGTACAAAGGATACCTTATGCCAATCTCTAAGACTTATACTACTAGGACTACGTAGCCACCCATTGTGGGTGGAAAGCACATCCACATCCTGCCGGCTCCTTCCCATCCCATTCGACTGTATGCCTGATTGTCTGCCCGCCAGCACAAGCACAACTCTTGAGCTCATTTCACGCTAATGAGCAGCCGGAAAAGTTCTGGCCAAATGAAAAAAGTTACCAGCAGAGAGCTGGAAGCAATGGAAATTGTGACAAATTTTCATGGCGAAATCTCGCCAAGCTACAGCTTAGAGCGAGAGAGAGAGAGAGCGCTCTTTCGAGTTCTTTCCATCTGCATATGTATCTAGGATCTAGGATGCTAGATGGGGATTGCAGGGACACCTCAAAAGTATTTCGGATCTGACACGAGAGCGAAACGTGGAAAAATAAGAGCAATTCTAATGCCAATTTGGCTGTCAAACAAAGTGGATTTAAATTAATTTAATTGACAGTGCTCCCTCCCCACATACTCTCCCCCACGCCCACGCCCCCACCCACATCCACTTCCTTTATTTTGTGTGTTCCTTGTCCTTTGTTGAGCTATTGTTTAGCCCCCATGCGCCCCCTCCGCTTTCGTCTTGCCATCTGGCTCCGATCCGAATCCCCTTTGGCCTCAAAAAGCTTAAGACAAACAAATTGCTTGTTTAGACCCCCTACCCCCAGGTACACTCATGTGTTTGCTGGCTTTCGCTCCACCCCTTGGGGGAGTGGAGTGGCGCGGAGTGGCATATTAATTAGGTAATGCCCAAAGGGCTTATTGAATTGCCCCAGACACATAATCGCATCGAATCGTCTTGCAAACTCAACAAAATCACTGGAAAATTATCGAAGCACAACTCAAAGGAAACTCTGGCCCGACGACAGCTCCGCAGGAAGCGATAGATGTCTGCTTTTTAATGCAATTTTTCCGTCTGCTGACTTTGAGAGGGCTTCATCCTGTGAAAGAGTATTCCCGTCTGTGTCTCTCCATCAGACTGATTGTGTCTGTCTGTCTGTCTGTCTGTCCCTTCGTTTTGGGCAATGTCAATAGAGGTGCATCTGTGGGTCTTCTATCTTCGATTGGACGGAGGGCCGGGGGAGCAGTGGAAATAAGCTTAATGCTGGATTTTCTAGCAGAAGGCACTGCAGGACTCAATGCTCTCTATAAGGCATGTGGCCAGCTGTGGACAATTATGCCCAAAATTGTGGTCCTGCTGTGTGTGTGTGTCACCCGCCTGCCATATGCCACATGGCTGTTTGTGTTGTGCCTCGTGTTTGTTCGGGGCGTGGCACTAGCACAAACATCAAAGCAGGCCATAAATCCGCAACCCACACACCTATCAGATCCACTCCTGGCTTGCCATTAGGTTCTGTTTGTGCTCCTGCTGCTGCTCCTCGTTCCATAAACAGTGTTTGCCACACACACACACAAACGCAAAGGATGGATGGGTTTGGAGTAAGAGCAACAATGCCCCAATGCCCCAAGTCGTTGGGAGTTTTGGCGAGTGGATTTCGAAGCGCTGCTTGCCACCGCCCGGGACTCGGTTATTTTTCATTTCAAGTGGAGCTCTGTGAGGAGCTCTTTCCAAGTGCTTTCCACTCGAAGAGCAACAAAGCACACAATCACTGTGCGGCTTAGTGCCGCACAAGGCTGTTCTTTGGGGCGTGGGCGTGCGAGTGCGAGTGCGAGTCGCGACAGTGTTAATGGAACTTTGGGCCTAGGGCAGGACTCTCTATGCAGAGCCTTGATGCATCTCAATCGATGGATCGATCGATGGTGGATGCCTCTCAACCGTTTTTGTTTGATACGTACATACCAGACGCTTAAACTATCCTTAAATAATACGATTTAGAACAGACTTTAGCCTACGAATAACACTAAGGGCTATGAGAATGAGAATTAGCGTGAGCGTGAGGGTAGAGGAGGGTAGAGGCAATGGGATTGTGTGTTGGCTCTGCGGGAGTTTTTCCAATCGAATGAATAAATAAATGCCAGAAGCAGACAGACTGAATGAATGGATGAATGAATGAATGGTCAATGGATGAGAATTGGTCTCAGAATGAAAGTGTGGGCATTATGGTGTATTGGCCATTGTATTGTCGGGGTTGGGGATTCCGTGTTTGAACCTGCAGCATCGTTCGTTGTAGAGTTGTGCCAGAGCGCGCGTTAACGAAAAACTAAGGTAAAACTTAACAAATATATATGTAACTGTAACTGTAACTGTAAGGAATATATCTTAATACTCGAATGTGCGTGTCGATAATACCAATCAAACTACGTAATATAACGTAACGTAACGAAATAGAAACCAAAAGCAAATACCCAAGAAACCAGCTACAATGCAAGCCACAATACTTTGTTTGCTGTTGAAAATGTGCTTAAAACATAAACCAAATAAAATACAATAAAATATAATATGGGTTGTATAAGATAATGAAAGCAATGCAATGCCAGAGATGCCAGAGATGCTGTCTCTGGCACTGCAATCCTTCTCAGAGAATATGCGAGGGGATGGACACAACACAAAGGGAATCGCAAAGAGGGATGGAGGAGGACAAAGCAAAAGCACAAAATACAACATAAAAACAAAAGCAAACGGATAGACAAACAAAGAAACAAACAAATAATCAAAAAGGAAAGTACAAAAAGAAAAGAGTAAAAATAAAAACCACTGACGTCCGCGCTCTGTGTTGAGGTCTCCATCGTTGCCACCGATTCCATTTCCATTTCCATCCTCATTGCCGCCATCCACATCGATGATGTCATCGCCATCACCTTCACCATCATCGTTATCGTTATCGGTATCGCTATCATGATCATCATGATCCACAGCAGGAACGGGCACTGCCATATTCGGCTTCTCAGAATCAGGATGATCAATGATGATGTCTTCATCATCGTCGCCCTCGTCATCATCCTCTCCAGCGCCTTCCACATCGATGCCGTCGCCGCTGGACTCCACCTCCACATCGAGATCCTCGTCGAAGGTGGGGAAGTGGGGACGGCTCGCTGTGCTGGTTTCGAGTACACTCGGCTTGGGCGTGGTTTGGGTGCGATTGGAGGCACCCATGGAGGTGTTTTGGGTGGTTGTGGCCGCTGTTGTCGTCGTGGTGCTGCTGGTGGATGTCGTTGTCGTTGGAGAAGTGTTTTCTTCTCCTCCTGCTGCTGCTGCTGCTGTTGTTGTTGTCGAGGTTGTGGATGAGGTTTGTGTTGGTGTATGAGCTGCTGGATATAGAGATGGGGTTGTTGGTGTTGGTGTTCTTGTAGATGTTGTGAATGAATTGTTGTTAGTGTTGTTGTTGTTGTTGTTGTGGGCTCTAGATCTAACGTAACTATAATCTAGCCTGGCAATGACTGTAACTGTATCTGTAACTGTATCTGTAACTGTATCTGTTGCTGTATCTTTTGGTGGTGTAATCGTTGGACTTGGGAGAACTGAAATGTGTGGTGTGGTGGTGGTTGTAGATGTTAAAGAAGAAGGAGGAGTTGGAGTTGAAGTAGAAGTAGTGGAAGTGGAAGTGGAAGTAGTGGAAAGAGTAGATGTCTCGCTTAGAATAGCTACAAAACTAGCGGGATCTTTACCGATTGTGTTAATGCCAGTGCCACTATGACCACCGATCTCACCACCACTGCCACTGATGATGCCAGTGCCGCTCTGGCCGCCGATGTGATTCTGATTACTGTTATGGTTCGCTGTGGTGCTACTACCAATGATTGTGCCACTATTCGCTGGATGGTGATTGTTATTAAGGTTGGGATTATTATTATTATTATCAATATTATTATTATTGTAATTGTAATTGTAATTATTGTTATTGCTATTAGGATTCTGGCTGTTGTTGTCGACTTGGTTGTTGAATCTACTCGAGATGTGGTCGAGGTCGTCGTTGTGGCTGTTGTCGTTCGATTTATGCTTACTATTTATGCTGGAGCCGCCTCCGCCGCCGCTCTGCGAGATGCGCTTGTTGTGCGAATCGTGCTCCGGGTGATGGTCTGGCTCGGCGTCCTCGTCATCCGGTCCAAAGCCAGAGCCAGAATAGTCCGGATCCTTCTCTAGATCGTCGTGTATCTGCAATCACAAACAAGACACAATTAGTTCACGGTTTTCGGAGACTTTTCTTCAAGGGCCTCCCAATGGAATGGCCATGCCATCCCAAGTGCTTGTAAAATTATTTGTGCGCAACAAATGGCAGCCATTTCCATGGCGAATAAAACGAGAATTTCCTTGAGTGTCAGCCCTGCCAGTGGGTGGATTGTCCTCTGTGTTTTTGGGACAGAGGGCCACTCATATGGGCTGGCCCATTGTCTGGCTGTGGCTCTGCGACGGGATTTGCGGTTTATTTGTGCCCCGTAACGAATAGAACCGAGACCACCGAGGGGGAGGGCCAGGCCAGAGGCATTGCCCAAAGTGCCACAGCAACTGTGACCAGAGCCAATTGTCGGGGGACAGTCGACTGACAGCCGCAGCAGCAGGAGCAGCAGCAGCAGCCTCCAGGGCTTGTTTATTGACTTTAATTTCGTTTCCCGTTTGTTCTGGCCATAAAAACAGTGACCCAAAAATAGAACGGGCACATCGTGAGCCAGAGGACGGGGACAGAGGACAGAGGACTGAGGACAGACACTTAATTGAATTTCTCCGCGCGTTATGAAATGTCCTACCAACCGATGGCTTTGTCTTGGCACTTGGCCAGCTCCAGCAACACTTGTTGACCCGCCCCATAGACAGGGCCAAAATAGAGGGAGAGAGATAGAGAGGAGGGGACGAGGCAGGGCCCCGAGTACTCATAATGAGAACGAGCTAAAAAATTGAGTGATTTGTAGAGTGAGAACTCAATTCAATTTCGCCACAAAACGGAATTCAAATTACATTTTCCACCAGAGCTCTTTATCCTCTCGCATTTGTTGCCGTTTTTGTTTGTGGCAATCCATGGGGGCGTGGGGCGATGTGGTGTGGGGTGGGGAAGCAGACCCTAATTCAGTTGTGGATTAACAGACTTCGTTCCGCAGTCCCACTGTCCCGCTCTCTGCCGTGGGAAACCCACTCATAACCGAAAATTGAAAGCACACGAGCCGCAGTGCCGCGAGGCCGAATTTTTCTCAACAAATAACGGTACACGCAGGAAAAAAGACAACCCGAAAATGATGAAAGCCGAATGTTGGGACCATGGCGATACCTCTTTGAGGGTTCTCTTTGATCTATTGGGGTGAATGTGTGAGCTGCAATGCTCCAATACCAATTGGAGGTCCTTTTACAGATCTCCAGGAGATGACACCGGTTTCAATGGCAAGTTTCTCTCCAATAATATCCCTCAGTTGCTGCTTCTTCTCCTTCTCCAGCGTATCAGAAAAGCGAGACAAAAATAAATACCCTTTTTGTTGCTGCTGTTCTTTGTTTTCATTTCATTTCGTTTCGTTTGAAATTTAATTAAAATATTTGCGTATTGCGTATACGACGCGTTGGGCACTCGGAGCCTCCACATATTTATCATTTTTCGGAGGCCGCAAGTCCTCGCACTTCGCCGCACCCACCCACCCCGCAAGGCCCACCACTCGGGAAATGGTATCCACTAGGCAAACGTTTGACCAAAGCACTCATAAATATCCACCAGGGACACCATGCACCATGCACCATGCACGGTGGAGGCGCCCCAGAAGTGGCCATAAAGCATGAGGCGCAACAAAAACTGTTTGTCCTGCTGCATGCCACGAGGGAGATGCGAGATGGGAGAATGTTCGAGGATAGGTGGATAGGATGGCTTGCAACACTTTCGTTCTGCCCGAGACCGAGTTTATTTAGAGCGTGGTGGGGGGTGGGGGATGGGGTCCTCTTTCGCTATCCCTTTCGCTGTGTTGCCGCTTGATTTATGCCGCAATTAGCAGTCAGAAAATGGGGCAAGCGGCCAGCGGCAAGCGGCGAGTGGCAAACGGCGTGCGGCAGAGTGCCGAGTGGCAGCTTGCCGCATGACTAAGCAGCCTCTTGCCCAGGGCATTTGTTGCATGCTCAACGCCCGCCTCCTTAGCTCTGCTCTTGGTGTTCGCTGCTAAATGAACTCATTTCGAGGGAGGCTACAGAACTTGCCCCGAAAATTGCACTTGCACAGCCTTGCGTTGCCTCTCGTTTGGGGGCGCCTCCGGCTGCTCCCCAAAGTCAAAAAGTTGTCGCTCCTGCCACAAAGATCGATGGTGCATGCTGGTAAGTGGCAGGGTGGGGAGCTGCGGCCGCAACTGTGGCCAGCAGAGTGCAATGTGAATTTATGCAATAAATTGCTTTGTTAATAAAACACGAACTGGGAGCACGTGGACGTTGAGGACGAGGCGAATGCCAAGGAGCTGTGGGGGCAGTGGGTGGATGCTGCACCACCTCACCCCCGTCCCAGCACAGCTGGGAGAAAGGAGGTGCAATATGGGTCATGCATGAATTTAAATGATGTCATTTCGTCCACCATTTTGGCCACCTGCTGCCCAGGCGATTCTCTGCAATGGAATGAAAAAGGAAAAGGCAACGTGGTGGCTTTTCTTTCTGCTGCTGCTGCTTCTGCTGCTGCATGGCGCATTAAATTTGCATTTGCTGGCAGCTGACTCTCTCCCGCATTCCAGCATTCCAGCATTCCCCATGCCCCACCCCTCTTGCCACTTTTGGCTGGCCAAAATGGCGTATGCTTGACACCATTTTGATATATGACAACGAAAATGAAATACGAGTATGTCTCGCGTACTGTGTGTGTGTGTGTGTGTGTTTGTGTGTGCCGGCGCAAAATTTCCATAAAGCGGAAATTGTTTCAATAAAGCGTTTAAAAACTTCACAAAGTTCCAACTGGCAGGAAGCGAGAGAGGGAGGAGAGGGCGGAGGGTGGGTGGGGAGGGAAGAAAACTAGTTGCTGGCAAGGAAACTCATGGGAAAACTCTTGGGGGAAGAATGAAAGAAGGCAACGGAGAACAAAAGCAGCGGCAGGCAACCTTCGGAGCTTCCATAATGAGCGCAAATTGTGTCAGTCAGTGCGTTCAACTGCAACAGAGGGTGGCAGGGGCAGTGGCAGTGGCAGTGTGGGCGGGTGTTGCAACAGGGGCTGCCTGCCAGGCACGTTTCATGCATAAACAACAAGACTCGGGCCGGGGCTGAAGCCATGCACTTTCTCGACTTGTTTCCACATTTCCCTCAAACATCACGGAAAAAGTTCTCATGACCGAAAAGGAGAAAAGTTTTTTCAACTCTCCCCCCGCCCCATTCCCATCCCCCGCTTGTCCTTCCCACAGTAAGCATAATTAATGCCAGGAATTACATTTGCGAGTGTATTGCCATCATAAAACAGACTCTCAACCAGAGAGAATGAACAAGGAGAGGAAAAACAACGACAGCAACAGCAACAGCAGAGAACACACACACACACACATGCAGAGAATCCTCTGGCGAATATCCTGTCGAGCATCGGTGCTGTGCTGACTAAAATCCCAACTAAAATACAAGAAGCTTTCAATTTGCTGCATCGCAAAATGTTTTCGAAAAGTTGCGCCTTTCCCCCAGTTTCCCTCCGCAAAAGTTGTCCTAACGAGTAAATTGTCGATTGGACAATGTTCCCGAAATGTGCGTGACTCGACCGAGTTGACCGAGTTTTTCCATCCCCCATCCCCCGTCCCCCGTCCCCCTCCCCACATCCCATTCTTCCCACAAGAAAAACATTAGGAAAAATGCTTTGGCTTTGGGTTTTTGGCAGGCAGATTTCCTCTTCCCCTTCCCGTTTCCCCCATCCCTTTCCCGCTGCTCCTATTCTCTGCCTCTGTTCTCATTGAGATTTTTGCATTGTGACTGTGCAACATTTGGTCCTGCCGAATCCGAAAACGGATCCAAAGTATCCAAGTGGCCTGCTAAGCATTTGCATTCGGGTATTTTTGCGAACATACTTCCGTTTGCAAGGAAATGGCCAAAGTTTTGCTGCCACACACACACACACACACACACACACACACAAGCCAACAGTGATGGGGGGCAACCACAATCCTAGGAAAATTGATAGCCAGAGAGAATCCTGGCTTTGTTTTTCCTGCTTTTGGAATCGGCATGGCTCAATAATTGCTTGGAGGCGCCCCTGGAGGTGGAGAGTCCTAATTTATTTACATGCAACTTGCAACTTTGGCCTCCCCAGAGAGGGATAGAGAGGCAGAGGGAGAGAGAGAAAGGGAAAGAGAAAGGCAGTGGAAGGGTAAACTCAATTTTCCAGCTGGAAGATATCTTACGGCTTTATTTAGACAATGAAATTGAAAATTCGCTTCGTTTCCCTTCGCTTGTTGTCTATCTCTCTCTCTCTCTCTCTCTCTCTGTATCTTTCTCTCCCTTTCTGTGGTTGTGCATCAACTTTCCATCGAAAAAAAGATGAACAACTTTTGAGATAGGATAGCCAACCGCCCAACCGCCGCTGCTCTGCTCTGCTCGGCAGAATTATTATTTTCCGATTGGCCATTTACATTTAGATTGGGGCAAGTGTAATCCAATGAGAAGAGCAGCAGAAAAATGCCTGGGAAAAAGCACACACACACACAAACACAGGCAGACACGGACACTCATGCATATGCGGGGAGGCATGTACATTCTGTATCTGTTCGTGCCACGTGCAATTATCATTGTACTTTCGGGAGGGCTTATATGCTCCACGCACGAAATAATTGCTTTTTAAATGCAACAAATGAGCAGCAGCAGCAGCATCACACGGGGCATGCCACATGCCACACACACACACACACACACGCACTGAATATTGAAAAAGTTCTCCGAAAACACCGCCAAGTGGATGTTTTTCTCTTTTCTTTTGCCGCTGAATGCATCTCAAGAGTTGCGAAACTTTCACTCACACACAAACACACAGATACACAGATACATAGATACAAGGGGAAAATTGTGTCGTGGCCTTGCAGCAGCACAACAATTGCTTAGTTTTCCCTTTATTTGCCACGTTTGTTCTTTTTCGTTTTCGTTGTCGTTGTCGTTTTCTTCGTCCTTTTGCTCTGCAGCACGAACAACTCTTTTGTTGTCCAAACGCTGTTGCATATTGTGCTGCGCACTGCCCCTGACACTGCCCCGCCTGCGGCAGCAGCAGTGTGGCATAATGTGGCACTTAATTGGCAGCTGCATTGCAGCGCCCCGTCCGTCAAACAGGAGGTGGCACCATTCATCAAGCTCCCTGTCTCCCTCTCTCTCTCTCTCTCGACTGTCAGCGCCTGTCCGTTTCGGGCATTATCTCCAATGGGAGATGGCTTCTGTCTGGGATCCTTCAGGCTAAAGGCCCCCCTTTTGGTGGCCATCAGAGATTTATATGAGCCTTGTGCAGCATTGGAATTGGATGGGTATTAAAAGCGGAATAAATCGAACGGATATCCATCCGTTTCCATCATTCGATGGCGGGTATCCTTTCCCTTAATGCTAAACGTTTCCTCCTGGCAGTAAACTCCCTCTGCGGGAAGCGCTTTAATGATTTTTTCATGTCCAATTGACACAAATTTCGCTACCAGAGCACTTCCTCTCTCCTTTACTTCTCCCTGTCTCGCTCTCTCTCTATCTAATCCCCTTTTTGCCATCTCTTATTCGATTTCCCGAAGAGGGAGGCGGGGGGCTGGGAAAAAAAACAGAACACAAATTTGCCAACGCAACAAAACGCAACGAAGCGTTTGGCTCCTTGGCCACCGCATCGTTATAGCCATCATCATCATCATCATCGTCGTCGCCGTCGTCGTCGTTGTCCTCATTCGCATCCTCATGCCCATCTACGTACATCCTCATCCTCACTCGCAGCGTAATCAGGAGCTACTGCTCCTCGCTCCATCAGATCCAGCAGTTCCAGCAGCTCCACCAGTTCCGACTCATCAGCAAACGGGAAAATCAATAGCCGCACCCAGGTTTTCCTTTGCTTTTTTTCGGCTCTTTCGCCACCGCCATCTACATTTCCATTTCCATCTACATCTACATCTACAGCTTCCCTTTTATTTTTTACGGTTTTTCCCGCACAAATAAATTAAATGCCGAGCAGCGGCCAAGGGACCAGAACAGGGGACCAGGCAGCATTGGTCGTATCAGCATTAGCCGGGCTCTAAATTACCAGCGGAAAAAAGTAAATCTGTGTTCAGTTCCCCCCCACCCTCACCCTCCCCTTTAGCCTGCTGTTTGTCATAAATAATAATTTTCATTTTTAAGGGCAATGAGTTTTCATGTCGACTTTTCCCTGCCCACTTTTGCGGCTGGCAATTAATAAATGAGCTTAGGGCTAGCAGCGTGAAGTGTGGCAGGCGGAGGGGGCAGGCGGCAGCGGGGCACTGGGGCAGCAGTGAGGCCTGTTGGGGATAATCCCCGGAACATTTACAGCAGATCCCTGTACGACTAATCTGCGAAATCTGTTCAACCGCGACCGCTCTCGCCTGCAACTAATGACTGGATTAATCCCTTTTTACGCGGTGTACCCTGTACCCCTTTCCGGGTCTACATTAGTCCCGTATACCCCTTATAGTTGAGGGTATCTATCGGGGATGGCTGGTGGTGGCTGCAAAGTCCCTCCAGTAATTTTCGTCTGCATGGCAACACTTTGCAGCTAATAAGTCAACATTTTCATTCATTTTGAGACATAAACTGCAGCCAAAGGCAAGCGGCAGCTCCAGCTCCCGGCGGCTGCCTCCTTCCGGCTCCTTTCGTTGAAGTTTCTGCGTTTTAATTGCAGTGGGGGGAGGGGGGAGGGGGGAGGGTGCTGCATCCAGCAGCGTCTTAATGTGTGCTGAAGCTTGAGAGCCAGAACTAAGGGGGAAAATCCATGGGGTTGCACGTACGAGAAGGTGCTCAAGGGAGGAGTGGGAGTGGACTGCCTCCTGCTGTCAGAGAACTTTGGCGACTTGCAGCTTGAGGTGGAGTGACTTGCATCTGCCACATCGAAAGCTTCAGCTTTAGCTTATCCAGCTGCCACTGCCTTTCATCTTCGTCCTGCTGCTGCTCCTGCTGCTCCACTGTCATGTTTATCCTTCTGCTACCGTTTCACATCATTAAAACTGTAATGCAACTCATGGGCGACAATGCTAATGGGCGTGGCCCTAACAGTTCTTGCTCAGTCAATTGCAAAAGCTTAGAAAATGGCAAGAAAAGCCAGCGAGAAAATCCAGAGCACAGAAAAATGGGAACGGAAATGGGAACAAGCAGCAGCGGCAGCAGGGGGCAGAGAACAGTCAGAGGCAGTGGGGCACAGAGCAGAGCCACCCAGCGAGAGGGGGGAGGAGGAATTAAAAGCACAGGGGAGCACAGTGAAGGGTGGGTGGGGGGTGAGTGAAGTGTGATCGACTGTGCGATGAGCTGCATATAATTGTGAGGATGGAGGATGCAGGATGCAGGATAAGAGTCATGTGGCATAAGCCATGGAAATGCGCTTAGCGAAAGGGGAGAAGGAAAAGTTGCAAGGAGACTCCTCCAGACTCCTAAACCCTTATGCAAAAGTTGATTCGAGTGCCTCAAATGATGATTCTGGAAAAGGAAATAAATACCAGTGATCGATACACAGTGAAGACTCAGCCCTGAGAAGACTAGGGGAAGACAGAAAGGACAGAGAGGAAACTGATGAATGCTTCAAAGAGGAGGACGAAGTCTACCACCGGTTCTCAATCGAAAGGTGGCACAGCCTGAGCTGCAGCTGCGGAACAGCAACAAGAGCCTCTCATTAGTGTGGCACGGCCACGCATTCGCCACTTGTACAAGCGCATGTAATACGGAGGAGGCATGTTGCAATGCTGGAATGCGGTGGCACATTGTTGTGCTGTGCTTCGCGGGGAATGCAATTAGAATCTACTCGAGAATATTTCCACAGTTATTGCACATTTAATCAAGCGAGTAATGTGCGCTGATTGATTGAGGACAATGGGACACGCGTGTGTGTGTAACCTTGCCGCACAGAGCACTGCCACACATTCACGGGGCACCATGGAACCACAATGCAATCAAAATAAATATGCATGAGATGTTTGCTGCTCTGCCTTTGCCTTTGCCACGTCTTGCCACAGCCAAGTCCTCAAGCTGCTCCTCGCAGTCTCTCCCACACATCATTGTGACCGCACTCAAATTGAGGGACGACAAAGCAGGTCCACTTGCCACACGGTTGCCACAGTTGCCACAGCTGCATACGAATGCCATCAACGCTGGCTGTCTAGCGTTGCATGTTGCACGAACAAATGTAATTAACCTGGCAGCAGTGCCGCCACGCCCCCAAAGAGGAGAAGCAGCCGCAGCAGCAGAAGAGGCAGATGAACAAGCAGAAGAAGAAGATGGTGCGCCAGCAAAAGAAGATGGCGGAGAGACAGAGTAGAGTAAGAGAAACAGCAACAGAAAGAAATAGGGATAGAAAATGCTGAATAATTCATGGAAATGGAAGTTGCTTGACCCAGGACACAGCAGCAGCAGAAGCAGCAGCAGCAACAGAGAAGAAGAGCGACTGTCAGGTTCAACAAACTTGCTTCACGTTGCGCCTAAAAGCAGGCAACACTCAAGTGTGCGGTTACAAGTCAAATTGCTACGTGAAACCACAGGCGAAGCAGCGTAAGAAGGAGCACCAGGAGCAGCAGCCCCTGAAGATGCCTGACAAACGACAAATGACAGCTGAGAGAGAGCGACGGAGGGAGAGAGAGAGAACCAAGGGGAGGGGGGGAGTGTCTTTAGGTCTTTTTCATGCAGCCAAGTTGTAGACATTTCACGGTAGGTCTTTCTTCTTTTAAATTGCAGTTGCCCCCTCCACCCCCCTCCAGGCAAGGGAGTTCGTTCAGGAGGCACCACATCCGTCAGTCCCAGACCAAAGACTCAAGATTGTCTGGGGAAAGCGGTAGTGCTACATAATTGAAGCCATCCCTCCATCTATTCTGCCAGTCCCAGCCCGTAACCGTTATCGTTACCTGCCCCAACATTTGCAATTCAAAGCGAGCCCCCACTTCGCCCTAGCCGCAAAACCGGACCTGAATGAAGCCCCCGCTCTCCCCCTCTGGGCAGACTCGTGCAATTTCAGCGTTCGTTTCGGGGCCAGGAGTGCTTCGAGTGCTGTTATGTCACAAAACGTTGCACTAATTGAAGCACATCCCGTTAACAATAACAATCGAAGACCAGGCCAGCAGAGTGGCCCACACACACGCACACAGACAGCGCGAGAGAGGAGAGCGAGATCGAGGGGAAATAGTAATCAAATTCCTGGATAATCGTTGAAATTGATGCATCTACATCAAAGATACTTATGCCCACAGAGGGGAGGGGGAGGGTGCGGTGCGGTGCGGTGCGGAAAACCAATTTATGATGACTCTTTGGCACGGCCTAAATCAAATTAAACTCTCCATCTCTGTCTCTCTGTCTCTATCGCTCTCTCTCTCTGCTCACGTGCCACTCCCCTTTGCAAGACTCCATCTCTCTCCTTCTCTTTGTCTCCGTCTCTCTCTTAACTCCAGTTTAAAGCTAGTGAATTTTAATGGCAGAGTTTTGCAGCTACAAATTGTCGTAAAGTTAAGCGAATTTATTGGCATAAATTATGCATGCGCGACGCGAGGGGGGAGGGGAGAGAGGGAGCACCACGGCCAGGATACTCTGTCCTGTCCCACTTCTCGCCACACTTCCCACCAGAGCCAGTGCCTGTGCCCCTTCCTCCTCCGCCGTCCTTTCTTTCAAGCTCTCGCAATACAATGCGCAAAACATGAGAAACAAACAGAGAAAACAAAATGGCGACAACGCCCCCATCATCATCGCCGCCATTGCCATTGCCATTGCCACAGCGCACAGCACACAATCTCCCTCCCGCAGACTCCCCCCATTTCCCGGACTTTTATTCCCCATCTCTCCATCTCCATCCCCGCCGCCCGTGGTCGTCGTCAACTTTGACAATGACTTTTCGCTTGACTTCGAAAATGTTATGGCGGCAGTCGGCAGTCCCATTCTCATTCCCTTTCCCCCTCGACTCTACTCTACTCTACTCCACTCCACTCTACTCCATGCCATTCCATTCGTCTGTGTTTACGCATTTGTATGCGACTTGTAACCTTCTGTTTTGATGTTCGGAATTCCTTATCCTTTGTTGTCGGGACACGGATACTCTCCAGCGGAGAGGTCGATAAGGCAACTACAGAGCCATACGGATAGAGAGGGACGGGGAGTGTCCTATATAGGGGGAGGAATATTTATTGCCATGAAATATGGCATTTAATATGTGTGCCTGTAATGCCAATTAAACAAACTATCTGAGAAATTAAATGTATTTCTGTCTTTGGGTGCAGTTTTCCCGCATTTCCTTCTGCTTCACTCTTCCTGCTATCTTCCATCTCTGGATTATCTGTAGGGTATACCTTTTGCCCACCGCTAAAAGCAAAGCAGAGAGAGCCCAGCGCCGCCCATCCTCCGATTTCCCCACTTGGTTTTGGTGAGTGTTTAATTCAATAGAAATGCAAAGGCTTCCGTCTGCCAACGTGCCACACAAAGAGGCAGCCAAACCAAACAGTCAGACAGGCCACGACAGATGTCTCATAAAAAAGGAGCTACTATGAGAGGCAGCCGAAAAAACAGTTTGCCCCCGAATGCCCTCGGATTACTCATGTTGTTTGTGGGTTGAATTTCTGTTTGTGTTTGTGTTTGTGCCCCATCTCGGGGCAGACTCATTTGGATTACTGTGGGAATTATGTTATGTGAAATAATGCAGCATCATTTGTACTCCCATGTTGGCCAAAAGCAGAACCCGAACCCCAAAGAGAACCAGATCCGACATTGAGTAATGAATGGGGGATCTGCGTGCCCACACGTATACATTTACACATACATGTGTACATGTGTGTGTCCTGTCCTGCTTTATCCTCCTCCTCTCCGTCTCTGATTCGCAGCAGTGACAATCTAAAGTCTGATTTTGCTAGAAGGGAGAGCAAGGATGTTGGGCGAGGATCGACTCCTTCTGGAGTGTTGGTTAATCATTCACAGTCTCAATAAATTTCAATGGTTCTATCGGTTAAGAACCTCTCCTGCTTGACAGTCGTGTGTGCTGTTTGCTGTGTGTGTGTGTGTGGGCCATGCATTATGTATTATGCAGAGCTGTCGCCCAATAAATTCCCATGTAAGCAACTGATATTGACAGCTTGAGCACAACGATGGCTATGAGAACGTAGTGGAGCATTCTGTATATGCATGTACTTAAGCACAGAACTGCGGTGGGGGATTAGGGGGTGCAGCCAGGAGCTCCTGACGGCCGGATACGGGATACGACGACATAATGGGATCCTGGACAGGCAACATATGAGAGCATTTCGCACTGCCTTTCGTCTGCCTGCCTGCCACACAACATCATCGAAATCACATCATCAAAGCTGTTAACATAGCAGGCAAAAACAGTGTGAGAACAGAGGAAAAACAGAGAGCTGGAGGGAGAGGATAAGCGGCCGAACGGCCCCCTGTTTACATAACACAATTCCCAGCAAATACTAGGGCATACTTTTAGGGGAAAAAGCTCTGCCTCTGCGCCACTCTCGCCCAACCACACACCCATTACCATGTCAGTCGATGTTAATTTATTGTCAATGCACATTTCGCTCTGTCTCGTTCGCTCTCTCGATCTGTCGCTATGGCACAAATACGCAGGGTATATCAGAGGCACGAGGTGGGGGGACCACAGGTCTCCGCAGGACACTCTGTATAGCAGCCACACCTTGCCATTTGATGTGCCATTCGCATACCAATACACAGGCTTACTCTCGTTTCTATATCCCTTTGTGTGCCTGTGTGTGTGTGTGGCATGCAAAATGGCTTTTCCTCTCTTAACCATCGACCAGAACACGTGCGTTATGTGCACGTTATTAATCAACAAGGACCTAGAACAAGCTCGTTGCTGCAACATAACCGACACGACCGACCGACCACCCGACCCCTCCCACTCTTCGCAGACCAGATGCCCGGATGGGGCATGCAACGTGCACTGCTGCCTGCGTGCGTTGCATGCGGATTATTGCAACCAACAAACGAACCAACAACGAAACCCGAGAAGAATAGCAGGGAAGCAGGGAGTAAGGGAAGCAGGAAAAGTCAGCATGAGATGCAGATGGTTTTGCATGCGTGTGCACGCACACAACAAAAGCTCATTATCCCGCTAACACGTCCCCCGAAAAGTAGACTTAAAGACTCCCCCGCCCCACTGCCTGCTCCCGAATAGAGAGGCTTTCGCCACTCCGCACTCCCTACTCCCAACTGGGGGATCATTAATCATATGCAACGTTGATTATCAGCGGAGAGACTCCACATGGCGTGACATATTACATTTACAACTTGGACAGAATACTCGGCAGAGAATTAATCATCATAGTTCGGCGAAAGAATCACAGAATGGATCCATTAATAAGCCAAATAAACCTCCGACAGGGACAGCAGGTTTGAGCAGCATCCGTCAAGACTTTGTGGCCTAATCACTTTAAAGAGCCGGTCGGGATTTGGTGCAGCAGTTGCCCCAAAAGATCAACGGAGCGCATAATAAATTGCATTTTGTTGGGTTACCCAATCCCTGGAGGGCACGGGAGACGGGACACGGGATACGGGATACCCAAATATCCTTTTCTGTTTGTTTTTTCGGGCAAGCATAAAAGAACATTCAGCACATGAGAGACGTCTCCACGTTTGTCAGTTGCATAAAAACATGAAAATGCCAACAAATTCGTTCGTTCTGCCATGAAGGGTGCGAGGGAAGGAATGGGACAGGAGCCAGGACGACGGAGGACGTAGGACGAGGGACGGTGGACGTAGGAAATCCACAGCACATGCCAAGAGCAGGCCTTGGCCAGTAACACCGCAGCGGAAATGGTGCAAAAAGCGGAACAGAACGGAACGGGAAGGAGCGGAACGGAAAGGGTTGGGAGTTGGACGGCGGAAAAAGGGGAAATTAGAAAACGCCACAGTGCGAGAGACAGAGACAGAGAGAGAGAGAGAAAAAGATGACAGACGACAGTCTGCAGTGCAAAAAAAAGGAACATTTCACTAGGATGGATTTTATTTATTATTCCCATCTTTTTCCATCAACCCCCCTCCCCCCCCCCTGAAAATCCCAGCTAAATGTCCAACAGCATGACAATTTAGACCCCCAGTTCCCTTCCCTACCGCTCGCCCTACTCCCTTGCAACGCCCATGGACATGCAAAATTAATACCGAAAGCCAATAGCTTTGTCCGCTTGTTGATCCAGTCACAGTTACTCGAAAAGTATGCGACCAGGCGACCCCTGATTGAATTCCGCGAAAAGTTTCGCCTTCCGCTCTCCACTTCCCTCCGCTCAATATTTGTCCTTGCTGCTGGCTTTCTCCTTTCCCTCCCCCCCCCTGCCTTTCGTGGCTGTCTTTAATCATTGAGCGGCAGAGAAGCAGCAGAGGAGCCGGCGAGGAAGGGGCACAAAATGTTCAATTAAAATTCACGCAGCAATAGAAAATAGAAAGAATCGGAAACCAAGAAGCGCCAAATACAGCAAGGGAGAAAGTCAAAGAGAAAAGCAAGCCGAAGCTTTGGACACCCTTGCAGATCGTTTGCCCTGTTGCCATCCAGTTTACATACAATTTATAGGAGAACTCAACCATGGATTGGAATTTGTCTTATTTAATTGGCTTATCTTTCGAAATGAAAGTAGAAATGAAGCTTTTTCTACAAAAACAACCTTAAATTTGGACATGCAGCAGTTCCCATCGGCACATACATATATCGCCGTGGCGTGGCTGTCGCTGCTAGTCAATGGACCTAATCAAATACCCTAGATGATTGTTAACGACTCCTTTCTCTTCAAACATCATCCTATCCCCTTTCCAAGGGTATACAAAAAAACCCAAAGAATTTAATTAAACTTTTTCTATGTTTATTTCTGCGCTTTTTGTGCTGGTTTTTGTTGTTTTTTTTGCAACAACAGCAGCCGCAACGCATTTTAATTAGTTTTTTTTGTGAAGAGCAGAAGACCGGAAGATAGAAGGAGTGGCAGTGCGAAAGAGAAGGGAAAGAGAGAGAGGGGAAGCAGCAGAGCTGCAGAGCGGATGTGTATGGCATGTGTGCTAAAAGCAAATCAAAAGTATTCGCCCAACAATTGACGCGTCCTGTGGGTGTGGGTATGTGTGTGGGTATGTGTGTATGCGTGTTTGTATATGTGTGCACGTACGTGTATGAGTTGGTTTGGAAGTGACTGTACGCGCGAGTGTGTAAGCGCAGCGCGCTGTCAAAAAACTTTCCAACAAATGTCGCTCACATGCCACAAGCCGCACACACTCACACACACACACACACACACCAACATGTCCTCACATCCTATAGATTCATTCACAGGCACAGATGAAAGCAAAAAAGGTGTTGAGCATTAACATTTCATGCGCATAAACAAGTGAGTTTTTCAACATCAACTTTTGATTATATAACAAGCTTGTGGCCCACATATTTTGCATAGTACATGCATCCCCCCCCACACACACACACACACACACACACACACCACCCACCTGGCAGATATGTATTTCCCGATGTGGGGCTACAAAAACTGGACAAGCTGAAAGTACAGTGCGTTTCGTACTCGTAAGAGATGCGGATGGCTGGGCCTGGAGCGTAGAACACTAGGCGGCTGCTACGGAGACCAATCTGGTCTTAATTTACTGCAGATACTGCAAGTATTTTGATCGGACTTCTTGCCACTTGCCACACCAGAGCTCCTCCCCTGTCCATCTCTCTGTCAACGTTAGACCTGTGTTTTCCGGTTCTATTCTGAAAGGTGTATCGCCCAATTGGCTGAAGGAACGCTCATCCATTTACGCATAGTTAAAGTCCTCCCCTTGTGGTGTGGAAGCGTGGCCACACATCCCCTGACGTTCCTATTGTCCACGCCAGCAGGCCAATCCCTTGCTGCCGCATCAGAGTGCATTTATGGCTGCCCAAGCGTGTAATAATCTCCTCAGAAGCGATGCAACGCACCACCACTCTGGGCAGTATGTCCGAATTAGGTGCTAATTGCTGCAGGGGCGGATGAGTGGAGCTACTCTCCTGTCGTTCTTATTGTCAGCAGGTCAGGTCAATCCTTTGCTGCCGGATCACCCCATTGGCTTTGGGAGAGAAGGGTGGTCTATGGGTGCCCAGAAGTGAGGTCGAAATGCATCCTAAGTTTCATACGTCTATTTGTGTGTGCGGAGTGGTGGAGGGGCATATCATCGTATCATCGCGGAAAAAGTGAAGTGAAGAAGCGATGGCCGTGCATCGAATGCATTGAATATTGATTACTCCAGTTGTAGTAGTCGAACCCGGCTTTTTCTGGTAGATTTGCGGCTTTACAGTTTTGTATTGAATTATTTCAATGAATTATGATACAACAGCAGTAGATGGGGATTAAATTTGTGGCTGTTCTCAATTTCAGCTGCAGATAAAGCATGAATATTATTTTGTGGTTGGTTGTTGGCTTTTGAGCGGATTATAAAGCTGATAAAGCGGATTGTACTCCAACTAGAAGCAAATACTTCGCGGTGCTACCTATAGACCAATATTCTAGCTCTTATATACATCTACACGAATTGAGTATACCCCTAAGTAGTCCCTGACAACTGGGTATAAAGATTCCACTTTCATCTTAAACTTTTGACACCCACCGCAGCAGCAGCAGCAATCTTTTATGAGAAAGTAAGTATACGAAAATCCCCCATTACAGAAAAATGGCAGACAATGCGAGAACGAACAAAAAATGAGCATAAAAGTAAGCATAAAAGTTATGTTGAAGTCTAACATAGACAGAGAGGGAGGGAGAGCAATAGCAAGTAAGAGTAGGAGAGTGGACGTGGACCCTTCCGATATGCAAAGTAGTTTCTCCCCCCCCGTTCCCTGCCACTACACTCCACTCTACTCCACTTTACTCATTCAAATCCGCTCCAACTTCCAGGGCCAGGGCCATGGTATTACAGAATTAACTTGGCAAACTTTCGGGCGGAATGAAAATTTAATTAACTAATTTATATGTATGTATGTTATGTATGTTAACTTACCCCTCCACGTCCGCCAGAGCCCTCAATGCTATCATCGTCGATATAAATTGCATCTCTAGGACCCGAAGCCGGGGCTGCTGCGCCTCCGGAGAGAGCGGATGGCTCTGCCGCCGATGCTTTCACAGATTTCTGCAAATATAGAAAATGTCCAAATAAAATGAGTGCTTTTTCCAACAATAATATTCTATATATATATGCCGGCTAGGGGCAGGGGCAGGGGCAGGGGTACGAGTGCTTGACGAGAGGGTAGAACTTTTTCAATTTACGGTAACTTTTTTGGTCCTTTTGGGGCGGGAAAATGCAAATATTTTCATTTCATTAATTAGAGGGAAAGTCCAAAAAAGAGAATGCTCGAGTCCTTGGAGCACTCGACTTCTGCGAGTCCGAAGCGGAGGAGTGCCAGGAAGCACCGACTGCAACCATCAATAATACGAATGGAAAACGCCGGTTGACCGCAAGAATTCTGTCCGTCTGCGGGAATGTGTCCGCTTCCTGGTCCGAGTCCGAGTGGGAATATGTGGAGCCCTGGCCATGGCACTGGCCCTGGCACTGGCATGGGTAATGGTTATGGCTATGGTCGTCGTTGGTGGTCAGTGATGTGGTCATGGTTCATGGTCCACAATGGAATGGCCACCGCATAAAACAATTAATTAAGAACAATTCTTGTATGAGGAGGCGCAGAGCAGAGCAGGCAGGCAGGCAGGCAGGCAGGCGCAACAGCCGTCACGTCAGTGTTAAATGCATTTTTAATGATGCACTGCAAAAATCAATGGGAAATGCAAATCGTGTGCCACCCCCCTCTGCCTCCACCCCTCTTGCGTTTTTCCTTTGCGACCTGTCAAGTGGTGAAAAGTCGCCGGCAAGTTTTCCCCTGCCCCGTCCGAACAGTGCATAATTAATGGGGCCTCCGCCTCCCCCCAACCCTTCCTCCAGGACTGCGAGTTGTCCGCAGTTTATGGTCAAACATAAAAAACAGAAAGGAGGGTTCGGGCTGGGTAGAGTCGAGTTTTCCAGGGGGCTGTGCCCGTGCCTCCTGCTCTGCCTCATTAGGCCAGTGGGAAATCGAGCGCATTTCCCTTCCTTTTTGTTGGGTTTTCGGTTAAGTGGGAATTGATGAAGACCTTACGAGGAGAGCAGAGCAGAGCCACTCACTCGAAGGGGGAAACAGTATCCTCCGTCGGTATCCACAGATTTTCTGCCTTGACTCTATTTTTAATGAGAATCTTCATTATGTATTCAAGCCCTAATGTATGTATAATCAGTGGTATCAAAGCGGTAATTCCTTCCCTTCTATATTTATCTGCTGTCACTTCTACTCCCATCCCCTCTTAGGGCAGATTTTCCATTTCTATTTGATCTTTCTTCAGTAGTAATGATAGTTTTCCACACTAAGTTCCTCCATTATCCTCATTTTCTTACAGATTTTCTGCATTTTCCCATCTTTCCACCTCATAAGCTGCCCTATTCCGATGTTTTTGCCCTCCTCTGATGATCATTATCTGTTGAATCATCATAAATTTCAAACCGAAACAATTTTTCTTTTTTCCATAAGCCAGAGCAGAGGCCAAAGTTTGGGCAAGCATTTTCGTTTTGATGCACTTTTCCCCTTCCCCTTCCCCTGCCCTCCCCCGACCCCGATACGATACAAACTGCTAACCGGATTAAGTAATCTTAAGTCCTTTGCAAGCGTCTACCATTTTTGTTTTCTGTTGCGCCCCGAAGTTGGCGGAAAGTCAAAGTTGTCCCAAGGAGCTTTGGCTGCTGCTCATCCTGCTCTCTGACTCGCCATCCTATCTGTGTCTCCTGTCCTTTTTTTGGCACTCCTTGACTCCTCTCTCAGGAGATCCCTCTGATGCTGCTGCTGCTGCTGCCTGGCATTAAGTTTTTGGCGACCTGTCAAGTCCCCCGTGATGACGTCTTTCATTCTGAGGCTGAGGCTGTGGCTGCCGCTGTGGCTGCGGCTGCGGCTCCTTTCAAACACTAAACAATTTGCCAATCTGCCAGTCTGCCAATCTGACTGGCTTTCCACCGCCCATAGGTGTGAATAACCGCTGGAGATAAACTCAAAAGTTGCGCTGGCACAGCGAGGAGGAAGTCCTCCATTCGCCATTCTCCACTCTCCACTCTCCATTCTGGGTGCGGTCCCTTCTCAGTTGCTCATCCCCACTCCCCATTCCCCCACATCTAGTATTGATATGTTTTCCTGCTTTTTCCCCAGATCATATTCCTATTTTTGTATAATTGAAAAATTCCGTTCTTTCGGGGTGCAAAACATTTACGGTCGACCGCACGGCTCTGCTCTCTCTGCTCTGCTCTGCTCTGCTCTGACTCTCTCTCTGTCTCTCTGTCTGCAACAACGATTTTCTGGCTGGAAAAACTGGCAAAATATTCATTGGGGAAATGTTTTTCCATTTCTAGTTTTCCTTTTTCGCTCCGCTTGTTTCATATTTTAAAATGGCAACAATTTGCCAAAACGTTAAATTGAATTGCAGGCAGTTCCCTGGCAGTTTCTGGCACTAGTTTCCCTTCCCCATACCATTTCCCTCCCCATTTCCCCATTTCCCTTTCAGCGGTGACAAATTGTGCCCATTGTGGCATTCGAAATAGTTCTGTTGGGCACAAACCCACAATCCAGAGTACAGACTCCTCCCCTGGCCATATATCAATATAAATATTGACAGTTTTCCTGAATTCGATCGCCTGAACGCGTATTTTTGTCAGCATTCCATGGAGACAAACAGAGGGAATGCTTTAGTTTTGCAACATTTTGGGCGATGGGATAGCCAATCATACTCTTCCCCTTCCCTTCCCTCTGCCTGCGCTACACACTTACTCCCCGCGATTACAGGGTATACACAGAGGAGAGAAGCCATGCCATTCGTTGTTATTACAAAACAAAGAAAATATGTATGTACATGCGTTTGCGTTTTCCATTTTTATGATTGTTTATGGTTAACAAATGTTTGTGCAGCACACGAAAGCAATCTATAGAAGTGCAACATTTAAAAATTATGCAACACAAGAAAGGATTGCCACGAACGGAAGCAAATTTGCCCGCCACTCAATGGTAAAAAAAGGATTCGATTTGACAATAGATCGCAGAATCGCAATTGCCGCAATTGATTTATTTGAATGATCCCTTTTTTTCCTGTGTGCGTGTGTGTGTGTGTGGCACATAACAATTTCCAGCCGAATGAGCAGCAAAAAACAGTTCGATTGAGCGCTGATTCGATTGCGGAATACTCATTTAACGTGTCAATTGCAGTGCGCTGTAAAACTCTCTGTTAAGAACTCTGACAACTGACAGTTTTTGCAGTGGCGTGACTGTACCTCGCACTGCCAAATGACAGCCAAATGACAGCGGCTAAAGTGCGCAGTCATGAGGGAAAGACATCCTCCAGCAACACCAAGTAGGCAATACATTTCGAACAGAATGTCAGAACAAGTGTACGCCGAGTGGCACCAAAGGAATGTCGGGGCAAAGGGCATGGAGCACCCGAACCCGCACCACAAATCTGAAAAGGGCAGGTCAGCAATAACAACAAAAACAACCAAGCACACAAACAGAGAGAGCGAGAGCGAGGAAAAACATATTCAACCTATCTGTCTGGGGCGTCATTATGTTGATGACAGGCAGCTTTTACTTCAAGATTGGAATCCAAAGACAAGAATTCCGAGAAAAAGGCCGCAGCCGAAACCGAGGCCGAGGCAGGGGCCTTTCTTTCATTCCCTTTCCTTTTCGCAGACCCAGAACCAAGTCAAAGCCAAAGCCAAAGTGAATGATAAATAAACAAAAAGCGTTGACGCTTTTCCGAATCGAACATTTCCATTTCGCTGCTCCGAGCCGTTTCCTTTGTCTCTCCACGCTCCATACGTGCTCCGTGTCCATTAAGGTGTCAAGAAGGTAAATATGAAAGCCCTCGTCTCCGAACCCGAGAAAATCCCTCGAATAAAACCAAATCAAAACTTATTATGCCACACACACACACACACACACACGTGGCAGAATGGCAGAACGAGAGGCTGCGAGATTGTATTTTATTGTTCTGCTGTGTGTGCGTGTGGCACTGGGGATAACTTTTATGTTTATAGTAGTCGTAAAAGAGGGCAAGCAGAACTTGACTCGTTGTTGCACCGAAACCTAATTGAACAGCAAAATTATTGTCCCATTGCCCCACAGGGACTCCAGGGGAGGCGAAGGACAAGCCCACAGACTGGACCCTAGAAGGCGTTGGGATGTATTCCCTCTCGTAAGATTGGAGCATTAAAGTTTCATTCAGCATTCATTCAACATGCAAATTGAGGAATGTTCGACATTACAATTAGCAGAACGACAGGAAGCAGGAAGCCGAGGAACTCATGCAACTCGCTTCCCGCATCTCGTATCTCGCATCTTCTGGACGCACTCACATGTAAATAAGGCTAAAAGGTACAGGAGGCTGGCAGCAACAATCTCTGCCAAGTGACTTGACACAAAGCCAATGGCGGAAATTGCAAACGCTCACTCACACTCGCAGAGAGTGAGAGAGAGAGAGAGAGAGAGAGAGACATACACACACACAATGAAAGGGGAATCCCGTGAATGCCGCTTTGGGGGCAAAATGCAAAATCGTGA
This sequence comes from Drosophila affinis, assembly GCA_037356375.1. Classification (NCBI taxonomy): domain Eukaryota; kingdom Metazoa; phylum Arthropoda; class Insecta; order Diptera; family Drosophilidae; genus Drosophila; species Drosophila affinis. Next base: position 22,711,263 of record CM074799.1, read on the forward strand.
GGGCACAAAAGTATGCCACACACAGCCGCACAGACAGACAAACTGTGAGAATCGTTATAACACTGACCTACAGAGGCCACCTTCGCCTAGCCTCTGCCTCCGCCTCCGCCGCCACACCAGCAGGGAAGGGGAAGGCGGTGTGAGGTATGAGGGGGGAACCCACTCTAGCGTGAATCGATGAATCGTATATAAAAGAACAAATACTCGTACGTATACGCACCGATGTCCTCCGGCTGGAGCGCTATCGAATGTTGCCAGCAACAAGGCTTGCTCCACGTTTTTAGGCGGTTCTTCTTGCCACAGCAACAGCAGTTTCCACTGTGTGGGAGCGAGTTGCAAGATGGAGACAGACAGAGACAAGAAACGGATAGAGTGCGGGCGCACTGCGCTCGAGACAGCCAAAATACACAACCAAGCACTTCACCAGAATGTTTCAAACTGACACCAAAACAAGCCGTGCCTCAGGAGGCGGCAAGAACCACAGAGGTCTGATGTCGTTTGGGCAGCATCGGCAGCATCAGCAGCGGCAGCAGAACCGAACGAGGCAGTGCCAGTGGCAGCGACAGTGGCAGCGGCAGTGGCAGCGACAGTGGCAGCGACAGAGGCAGCGAAAGAGAGCCAGCCTCACAGGCTGCTCTCGCATTCAAGGGCTACGAGAAAAGCTTTGATGCTTGCTGGTCCGCTCCAGCTTTAGGGCTCTTTGGGGACTTTGGGAGGCTGGCGAAGGCGATAGGGAAGGCGAAGGCGACTCTCTCGTTCCGTTCGTGCCCGGCGCATGTCGGGAGAGAGTCAAAAAGCTGTTGGCGAAGGATTCAAGCACGAAGCGGAAATGGATCAGACTCCTGCTAGGATTTTATGGCAAGTCTGCGGCGAAATAAGCTTTTAAAGCTTAAAAGCATCCACATTCGAAAAGCTTTCAGAACTCTATTAGTGCTAAATATTATGGCTGAAAGCTTTTCTTTATCGTTGACCAATAACAATAGGCGTTTGTTAGTATAATACTGAAACCACTCAAGGAAAGATAATAACGAAACACTAGAATTTCTAAGCTTTTTCTGGCACTTTCTCCCAAGCTCTTTCAAGCCATAAAGCTTTTAACGTGCTTGAAATGTGTCTCAAAGTTCAACGACACTCGCTAGATGAAAGCCGTCAAGTTTGCTGACAAAAAGCTTCCCCAAGAGAGCTTTTCACCTCATTTTTGCTGTCGCATCCACTTCTAATCTTTCCCCAGGATACCGCTAGAGGGAGAGAGGTCCCTGGCACAGACTATTCGAATTGCTGAAGCAATTACCGAAACCATTCTACCAAAACAAACTCTAACGAGCGCAACTTTGTCTGCAACTTGACAAGAAATAAGTGACGGAAGAAGAACGAAGGCAGGGAGAGCAAGGGGGGGGAAACCAGACAGGAGATTGGAACACGAATTTAAAAATGAAGAAAAATTAACATGGCTAAAACAGGAGCAGCAGCATCCATCCGGAGCTGCAACAACAACAACAACGGGACCAAAGTTGTCCCGACACTCATTTCCGTTTATTCGGGACGGGGGGAGGCAGCCCCTCTCCATCGCCGGGGAGCGCATAATGAATTACAAGTGTCCATCTTCATAAAACGAGGAGCAGCAGGGCAGCGCAGAGCAGAGCAGAGCAGCAGCAGAATCCGAACTGGCTGGCAACTGGCTGGCGGCAGCGGAAGGTGCTGTCAAAAAGGACAAGCGGCGCACACAGGACGATCTCTAGCCGCACTGCCATTCCCTCGCAGGTTTTCCTTCTGCCACTTGGCTTTTCTTATTAGTTTCGTTTAATTTCGCCATAAATTACACTTTTTTGTGCTTTCAGCCTGACTTTTCTTCCCTAATACTTTTTAATGATTATGTGAACGAATTTTATTTCTTGCGAAAGACTTTGTGTCTCCTTTGAATGCTGGGCAAGTTTTCCCCGACTGTCGACTGCGCCTGTCAGTGGTCGTATATCATTTATGAGTGGCGTCTGTTGGGGGCGTCGGAGCATGAACTTTCTTGGGAGAGTCCCCAACTTTGGGAATGGAAAGAAAGAGAGCCAATTAAGTGGCCAGCTGGCAGAAGGAGAGCGACAAGAGAGGAAATTAGGTGAACCGCAAAAGGGACAAACCGCACAGAGAAGCTCACAGAAGGTATAGGGCCACCAGGCACCAGGTATGCCTGTATATGCCACCTGCCCGAAACTCTAAGATAATTCCAATTAAAATCTTCCTCCTTGCATCTCATTGAAGAGTCGAGGGGGCAAGAGAGAGCAAGGACCGACAAGGGTCCGACCGACCGACCGACCAGCAACAACATCATTTAGAGCCTGACAAATTTCTAGCCTTCTTCTTGGGCCTACGCTGAAAATGAGGAGCAATAAAAATAAATTACTCTGCCTAATTAGAGGGACAGAGAGGGACAGAGAGAGAGAGAGAGAGAGAGCGTGCGAAAAGGCGACTTGATAAACGAAAACTCGCACGCGTTTTGTGCTTAAAAAGGCATCAAGTGGGAGTCCTGCGTCGAAACAACAAGGATATGTATGAATGTGTGTGTACGCGGCCCAAAGTGCACTTGATGGGAGGGGAGGGTAGGGGAGTCTGTCTCGACGCCATAAATCAATTTTAATTGCTCTGCAAATGTGCAAGTGGAAAAAATTTAACAAATAAAGAAAAAGAATAAAATAAAAAATGGAGAGAAAAGCGTGTGAAGAGGAGACAACCGCAGACAGACAGATAGACAGAGAGACAGAGAGAGACGCAGACACACACTCTATCAATGGTTGAATGGCGGAGGATACAGCAGGGGGCAGCGGGCAGGGGGAGTCAACCAGTTTATTTACAGCCGATGACGACGAGTCGTCAATGAGACAACAACAAATAATGGGCCCGAAATTAATGAGCTCCTGCAATTCAATTGCCAAATTCCGACCGCCACTTACCCTGACGTGTAGCCGTGCAGCCGCCTCCCCTCTTGCCACACCTCCCTTTTGTCTGCTTAAATTCAATCAACGCTAACGTTTCATAAATTATGCAATTGACAATTGTTAGACACAAAGAGAGGGAGGGGGAGCGGCAGGTGCGGGGGTTTGTGGTTCAGACAGGGATCCATAAATTGTTAAGCAGCAACCGTGATAAATGAAGTACCAGCAAAACTAGAAAAGGATTTACGGCCGAAATGTTCAGAAAAATAAAACCAAAATTGATGGGCACAGCACACAATAAATTGAAATATTTGTAGGCAGATTATGGCGCAGATTATGAGACATCATAGGAGCACATTCTATGTAATTTTCCAGCCATTAGAGGAGTTTGCAAATCAAATTCGGTAATACAAATGTACTTCCGTTTATAGAAGATAGAATCCGAGAAATGAATGATTGGCCATGCTCCAAGTTTTCAAGCTGTGGCCTGGAACTACCTGCAAAAGCCATGCCTAGAGTTAAGACACTGACAAGTGGACCTTTGGTAGGATTGAATCGTTGTGTAAATCGTTTAGAAATTGCAAATCGTAGTTCAAGTTCTAGCCATAATTAAGCACTGAAAATACTCGTTTGCCTGATTGTTAATAACAGTTTTTAGCTCTCTAAAGAAATACGAGGCGCAACGCTGATGGGTTTGAAATGCAAAACAAATCGCTTATGGGTGTTGACCACCGCTTCAGAATAAATCTGCTGCAATTGCCTGCTGTAGTTGTTCGGAGGGAAAAACAACAATTAGGTTTCGCATTACAGTAAATTGTGGGCTTCATCACAGGTCAAAGGTTGCACACGCGTTTGTTGTTGCACAATTATGACGGCAGTGTATCAGTGTATGTTCGACTCTTAATTGGAGCCTAACAAACAGCAGCAGCAGCAGCAACAACAACAACAAGGAGGAGAGAAACAGGGGGCAAAAATAACAAATGGAAAATATGAAAATTGTCAAACCATTTACATAACAAAAATCCAATTAAAACATAATAACTTATTTAATTAAATTTGTGCACCATATCAAAGCCCAAATGCCAAAAAGGGCGGCCTTCCGCACAAAAGAATAAAGGGAAAATGTTTCGAATTCAAATGAATTTCACGAGTAATTGATATTACCATCCCCCCAACCCCAACCCCATCCCCACCCACAAAAAACTCTCCGCACAACATTCTGTGTGTGTGTGTGTGTGTGGAAAATGCATATTTTCACGGCAAAATATGTGCAAATTCCAGCAAAGAGCAGACTTCGCTTCCCCTTGGCTACATTCGGAGCTTGCTCTTGGCCAGAGACCAGAGTCCGGCCAGAGACCGTTTAACAACTTGCCAATTACGAAATTTTCCAAAATAAAACGAAACTAAGCGGCCCGATGGCCGACACTCGCTGAATGCAGTTTTTAATTAAGTTAAGCGCCTGCGTTCGTTGCAGGCAGGCAGGCATTCAGCCGGGCAGGCAGTTCATTATGCGTTCGGGATAGATGCCAGCGCCAGGCATCGTTGAGGGCGGGGGAGGCGTGTCTGGTCTGTCTAGTACGCCCTCAGCGGATAACATGCATACTGGTTATTAGTGGATGCAATGGATCCCCACATTCCCCATTCCCCATTCCCCACACTCCCCCCTTCCACATTTCCCCAAAAAACCTATCTGCCTGCACGTCCGCGTGCCGCTTGCTGCAGCTAATGCGAATTTATGGTCCGAAAGGACCTGCGGGATGTGTGTGTGCAGGAGGCCGGAGGACTCTCGCGTAGAGGTACAAAGCCGCAGACCTGGGAGAGACACGGGGCGGCAGCCTTGCGTTCTGACGCCCACACACTAATCAGCGATTATGCACGTCCCTCTGCTCTGGCCATGGCGGTGCTTCTGCTGCTGCCACAAGCAAGACCACAAATGAGCGAGATGAAATTGTGTGGCAGGTCGAAGCTATGGCTACCCTTAACGACTTATCTTTTGTATGGATGCCAATACAGGATGCCAATACACGTCTTTGATGCCAATACAGGAGCTGCAGGAGATCGATGCAGGAAATGCTGCCTTCTCCTTGTTGGCCAACATCTGCTCAAAGCCATTGCTCACCTTTATCGAGGGTATCAAATTATATGCAAGAATTGCCAGTTTTATTTTTGTTCGCACTTTTATTTCTGGGAGCTTTAAGATTTGTCTTCCCCTCCCACCGCCCTCAATGGATGGGACAGGTTCAAAGGCCTGGCCACGATAATCATAATTTTACTTTTTATTTGGGCATTGCCCTAATATCCCTTTCTCCTGCTGCTCCTCCCCCGTAGCCATAGACCCCAATACGGATGCCTGAACTTGAAGTAGAGACCCAAGAGAGAGCGAGAGAGAGAGAGAGAAAAACATGTGCTCCAACCCATTTTCGTTGTTGCTGCGGCTGCGGCTGTTGGTCCTTGACGCATAAATTTTGAAAACGATTATGGTACGACTTAAAGCAGGGCCCAAATGAGGGGCCAAAGCAATGTGTAGACGTATTTCGGACTTAAGACTTGGGCATACATAATGTTAGCGTGGGAATGGGATTCCTTGGGGTATTTACGCTTTCGAGGGGGATTACCTGGAAAGAGAAAGAGGTTTTCCTCTCGAGCACAGGCAAGGGTCACCCAAAGGGGGTGGATTGGGGTGCTGGGTGGATGTGCTGGGGGGTGGCTTGTCTTTCCGAGATTAGTTAGCCAGTTTGTCGAGTCTTTAGCAAAAATAATATTTGTCCCCAAAAGCAAAAGTGCATTTAATTAAGAGAAGGGAAACAGAAACAGCAACAGCAAGTCAAAGGACACATTTTACCAACCCCAGAAGATACAGAGAAACGGAGAGGGAGAGAGGGGGAGCAGAAGGGTTCAGCTGAGTTCTTGTCTCATTATTTAGCCAAATGATTAAATTAGAATGTGTAGAAAAAGACAGAAGACAGAGAGAGTAAGGCTAAGAGAGAGAGAGAGAGTCGGCGGGGAGGCCAGAAATAGTTGCATGCAAATGCCTCAACCGAGTGGCAGAGGGACCAACATTTGTGGTGTTTTGCAGAGCATAAACAAGAAGCTGTTTTAATGAGTTGGCAATTAGCATATCACACAGACACACACACACACACCTACAGAGAGAGACAGGGCTAACACACACTGCAGTGCTGTCTTGATTGTTTGCCTCTCTCTCTCTCTCAACTTGTTTAAAGTTCCATATTTTAAGGTTTTCGACAGTCCAAAACAATAAGGCATTCCAAAGAGAGAGAAAGAGAGAGGGAGAGAGCCAGAAAGAAGTAGAGAGAGAGAGAGAAAGATAGCCCTTAAATTTGAACGACGCACAAATGTGTGTTTGGTATGGGAAAAGTTGTCCTCCCATCCTCTAAATGCAGCAACAACTTTTGCTCTTCTCAAGTGTGTGAAGGTGTAAGAGTGTGTGTGTGTGTGTATAAGTGCGTGCATGCGTGTTTTTATGTGCAGTTTCATTTTGAAGCGTCTTAACCTCAAAACTTTTGCACTTGTAAACGCAGAACCAAAGAACCATCCCATGCCCTCCCATCCCCCCTCCGCCACAAGCCACCAAGCCACCAAGCAGCCAAGCCCAAGCCCAAGCCCAAAAACCCAACTTAACACAGCAAAAAAGCAAGCAAAGGGACCTGGTCCCAAAGCCACCCCCACCCTGCAGCAGCCCCAGAACGTCATAAACGTTTTATGCAAAAATTTGTTATTGTTTACACACTCAAAAGGCAGAGAGAGGGAGACTGAGAGAGTGAGAGAGTGAAAGCTGAGCGAAATAGAAAGCAGAAAGCAGCTTGTGCACTCGACATGCTTAAAAAGCTATGCCACAAAATAGCATAAACAAAATGCAGCACAATTACAAGCCAAACAGCAAAAGGGTAGCTCCTTCAAATACCCTTTCCCACCAGATTGGTAAGTCTCTGGAATACCCTCCAAGTAACGACTAATCAATGATTCCATCTACAGGAAGCTAAGCGTATGATTTTTGCATAGGTTCCAGCCGGAGATAGCTTCATCGACACACAGTAAATCATGAGGACACTTTCAATAGTCGAAAAACTATAGTTGCCCCAGTCCCCCCAAAAAAGGGGTGTAACTAGCCCAAGTCCCCAAACAGAGCCAGTGCCAAAGCATTTCCGATTTTTATTGGAAAATTTTGCACCTTTTCATCGCCTGGTCTGGTGGGGTTTCGGTTGTTGTTTTTGGGTGGAAATTTGCATTCGTTTGAGGCAGAGAAAAGGAGAACCAAAGCCAGCGTGCGAGCGAGCGAGAGAGAGGGTGAGTCTGTCAATGTTTGTTCTGCCTCAAGCGATTCACAAGTCAGGGTCCTGGCTCTCTGGCTGGGCTTCCTTCCGAAATGTGTGAGCAAACAGAAAGAAATTTGCCTGATTAATAAGGCTTGACATTCATTGGCCCATGGATACGAATGTATCTAGCAGTTGTGCACAGAGATAGGTTTATTGGGGAGGAGAGAGAGAAAGCCAGAGAACTATATAACGGGTTGAGCTGACCAAATGTTTCCATTTCGATTATCTCGAGTGTCAATTTGCGTTTAACTAATTAATACGAGTGGCCAAGGCAATGTCAAAGTCAGGCATGTTGCTGTTCGTGACTCTCTCCCACTCCCTCTGAGTGTGTGTGTGTGTGTGTGTGCTGTGGCATGCCGCAAGGATGTATTGCTTTGTATGGCATATACGCTACATATAGCATACACCACACAATTCTCTGCCTCTCTCTCTGTCTCTCTCTGTCCCTGTGTGTGCATGGCAGGATAACATTTTAATTAGAACGAAGCACAAGTCGACAGTGAACACCTTCAGCAGAGGACAGACTCCACAAACCTTCACGTGCCATCGAAAACGTGAGAGGGAGCGAGAGACAGAGAGAGCAAGAGGGAGTTTATGCGACAGCAAGTACACGTAAGGTCTAGACCAAAAATGGCCCAAGTATTCCCCGAGTTTCCAGAAGCCTTTCCAAGGATTCCCCGAGTTTCCAGACTCCTTTCGCCGCATAAACCTCCTCCACAGGGGGGCAGCCTTCATCTTCATGTGCGTGGAAATTAAACAAGTTTGGAGTTTAATTAAAACTTTAAAGGCAAACACAATTTTCAGGCATGTCAGAAGATCAAATAAATTGTGTTTAAATAATGACACATTTACGAAATTCACTTAACAGCCGAAAAGACGTACGCAACGAGTGAAAGATAATGCAATCGAATAATTAACTGCAGAAAAGACAAGACAAACACAAACACAAGGGATAGAGACAGATAGATTGAGAGATAGATAGATAGATAGGCATATATTCACAGAATGAGCTTAAGTTTAAGGTTAGATAAATATTTGGCAAATCCCTGAACTGCTGGCAGTGCATGGCTTCTGTGTGTTTGGATTTGCACTCCTCTCTCTCACCAGTCCCAACTTTTATTCCATTTCTCTCGCTATTTATCGCATCATCAAACATTTTGATGTTGATTTATGGAAAATATATTTTTCAGCACTTGGCCAACAATAACAGCGAGAGACCAGACCCGAGCTGTGACTGCGATAACAGCCAAGTGTCTCTGGAGGGGCGGGGGGGTGGCTCAATACAAACACAACCCAAGTAAACACAGAGGAAATCGCGAAAATCGGAGCTAGGAGTAACGGCACAGAACAAAGGCAAGGCAACGATTTGGTTGGTCCACTTCTCAGTCACTGGCAGTGGGTGCTCCTCTTCTGTTTCGCTCTGTCCCCCTGCCATGGGGTTCTTCTTCCGTCTGGTCTGTCATTTCCCTCAAGTTCTTTCTTCTTCTGCTGGCAAGGAAATCATCATGCGGTTCAAATACGCGCACTCTAGTTTATATTACAAAAGTTCTCCTTGGAATTTTCGTTTGCTTTTTCCATAATTTATTTTCATTGGGATTCCTCTGGGGGGCTCACTCTCCCCCTCTCTTTCTCCCAATGTCTCTATGGATAGATTTATATAGATATATTTGAAATTTGATTTTTATTTGACATGTTGACAGCTCCGTTTGCGGCGGCCTGTGGGACCTTTTGGCCAATTGGCAACTGTTCCCCCCTCGGGTGGTGCTTTTTTTTCCCATTCGATGGAAAAGTTTCCTCATTAAGCTCGTGGAAAAGTTCAGGGCGGAGTTCATCATATGAAAAGTAATTAATATGTGAGGAACCGGTGGCAAAAGCTGGGTCGCCGACTTCTAGGTGGATCGATAGGTGGTACAGAAGGTATATTACAAAATATTTCTGCATTAATTATGCGAAAAGTTGATGCTGCTGCTGCTGGTTTTTCTGCTTTATTTCAGCTTTTCCTTTCGCTCTCGCTCGCTCTCTGGGTGTGTGTGTGTGTGTGTGTCTTTTTTGTGGGCTCCTGGATTAGCGGCGGCTCATAATCCCCATATGGAAAGCATCCGAGTGCTCGCGACTTATTGCGGATTCAGTTCATTAATTAAAATTTGGGTTTGTTTATCCAGCCGCTGGGGCGTTCATCCGTGTGCTCGAATATTGGAATTTGTCTGTGTGCACATTTGGCTTTTGGCTTTTCAAATGACATCCTTACAGGGCCCCACCATTCCATGCGTTCTAAATATATTGCAATTAATTAAAGGTCCAGTATAAATTTACGTTCTGTCCTGGTGATAAACCACAAACTTCATACGTAATGAGCGGAAGTAGCTCTCTCTCTCTCTCTCCCCCCATCTCGAGTGGAAGTCCTCCATCTAGTCCATGTCCTTCTGCTGGCAAAGCCATAGCCATAGCCAGAGCCCAACCAAGCGTCCATTTATCACAATCAATACAGAGGTTTGTGTGGCGCTTCTGTGTCCCTTCTGTGGCTCTTTCGGTTGTGGCAATTCTATATGTGGCACATACATCACTCTGTCTCCCTCTCCCTCCCCAGCTTCTCCTCGCACTCACACTCGCACTCGCACTCGGACTTGCTCTCTCGCTCTCTCTGCCTGGGTTTCCCTTTGAGTTTTCCGTGCTTACACGGATCATTGAGCAACGCGGATGCGGAAAGCGCGCACAAGAGTTCGACTTCGAGCTCTGTTGCATCCGCTTTTCCGCAAGAGCATGGGAGGGGAGGCGGGGCTGGATGTTGACTGCAGCCATGATAAATATGAATCTTGCCAATCATTGGCTCCACCCCCCACCCAGCCATGGGGAAGACCTCTTCATGCCTTCCCTGCACCTAAGCCAGTTGTCTGTTTTATCAGGCAGGAAAGTGGCTGCTCCTAAGCATAATCTAGCTACTCCGCAACTTCCGTTTGCCTCAAATTTCACAAATTAATTCCCGCTTGTCAGTGGGGGTCACTCCTCGTTCTATCAACTTTGAAATATTCCATCTCCCACGAGGAAGTCTTTCTAGGCTTTCCCCTCTCTCACTCTCTCTTTCTCTCTCTCTCTCGCTCTCTCTGTGCTTATGCAAAAACTTTTCGCTGTCGGTTCTCATAAGCCTTCTCGCCTGTCTGAGCAGCCCAACAAAGCTGAAAATTTCATTAAAAATGGCTTTTAGCGGACTAGAACAAGACGAGAGAAGTAGCAGGCAGCAGGAGGAGGAGGCAGGAGGGCCAGGACTGGAATTGGCCAATGATTTAGCCGCAAACATGACAGGGACAGGGACAGAGACAAAGACAGGGACATAAATTACCCACTAACCATTTGCTAACCACATGTCAGAGTTGGCTGAAAATTCAATTAAAACTGCTTTGTGTTTCAAGCGAAAAGAACTCTGGCCTCTCACGAGGGAAAACCTCTCTCTGGCACATGGCAGGAAAATGGAAAATGAAGGAAAATGGAGGAAAATGCCATTGAATTACACGTGTAATCAAACAGCAATCGCCGTGAGATGCAGTCACAGCAGAGGGCACACAGGAGCACAGCATAAATAAACAGCAATCTATGCTGGCTCCTGATGGACAGCAGCAGCACAGTGCCTCCTCTTGGTCTGCTCCCCTCAGTGCTGGGGCAGTGCATTACTCATACGCTACGTTGCCCCTAGAAGCGTTTTCCGCATTTGAGAGTCAAAGCCATGGTGTGGCATCGAGTATTAGCATGTACGGGGCATGCGGCGGCGCTACGGCTGCAATTGAATATTGATCGATAGAAGAACAGTAGCCAGTGGCAGAACAGGAGCCATGACTGATGGATGGGGACTACAGGATGACGAAGATGATGATGATCGAAGGAGGAAATACAAAGCGACGCCTTTGCTCTTAAATTTCAACCTGTCTTTTGGAGCTTGAGGGGAAAGTAGGGTTACATTTCCATATGAAAAATATTCTGTGTGCAATTTTCTGCGAGGCCAGGCAAATATTTTCATTCAGTGGCATAACAAAAGACATCTACGGCAGGAATTATTTTCCTCCTGCCTTCTCCTACTGCTACCTGCAGTGCCTTTCACCTGCTTTCCCTCCTCACTTTCCCTGTGTGTATTTTCAGCTGCTTCCCCCCGATGCTGTGGCCTTTAGGCGGTACGGCGTCCGGTGCGTATGAGCGATGGAATGAACGAAATTGATTGCCAGAGAGCGCCAGGAGGCAGTGGCAACCCGAATGCCAGAGCTGCTGCTGACAACCAGCTTCTGCTGGCCAGCCAGCTGCCCCTCGGAGCTGAGCTGCCTGAAATATTTGCTGCATGCAACAAGGACACTGGACACTGGAAACTGCATGCAGGATGCAGGATTCCGTTGCGTAGCCCGCCAGAGATATGTGTGCTTATGCCAGGCATTCAACGAGAAACGCCTGGCCGTTGCAGCAGCACCAGAGATGAGACACATGACACCATACTCTACCAGAGTTGTAGCCGTAGCCGTAGCCCCACACGGCGATGTTGGCGATGAGTGGTGGCTTCCAATGAGGTCTCATGGCAGCTGACACCTGCCTCAAGTTGTTTTGCAACTTGTCAATCGCGAAAATGCCAACTAATTGACATGGAAATGCAGTCTGGCGAACAGGGGGAATCCAGCACGAAGAGTGGAACTTCACAAATTCCAACAATAGTTGCAGGAGCAGCAGCAGACAATCATCCACAGGAGAGAGGAGGAGCAGGAGGAGCGATGTGATATGCCAAGTGTACAAGTTGCATCTCCGGGAGGATGCCTATTCCGGGCTCCTGCTCCACGCATGTTTCGACTGGTAAACGCTTCCTCTGTCTGTGTTCTGTGCTCTGTGCTCTGTGTACACGATATACATACATATGTTGTACGGGATGGGATGATATACATATATTTACTTTGCATTTCCTTCGGCATTCATCGCACTAATGTAAACGCTCATCTGTGCACTGGAATCGTCCTAGCAACAAACTGAACGCCAGCCTCTGCCTCTATCGCATATTGAAATGGGATGTGCGGGGGGAGGGGGGAAAACTGTTACAATATATGCAAATAAAAATACAAAAAAAATGTCCTTTTCCCCCACATGCCACATGCTGCTGCTACGGCTGCTGCTGCCATTAGAATGTCGTCTCTGTTGATATTTTTTGTCCGTGTTTGTTTGCCTGCCTTTCGTCTTGTGTCTGTTTACTTTTGATTTGCTCGATTTATACCTCTTTTTTCATCTTTATCCATCTGTATCCATCCATGACTGTGTCTGTGTGCCTGTGTCTGTGTGCCTGTGTCTGTGTACCTGTGTCTGTGTAAACTGCTTATTTGTGTACAATTTTTCCCATGTTTGCTCATTGAAAAGTCCAGAAAAGGGAAGCGAGCAAAAGTTTTGCCCCTGCAGATGCAGATGTGATCCAGATCTTTGTTTCCATTCTGTTTCTCACACGGGGTCAAGGCTCCCCACAGACCGCAATCCCCGCCCCGCCTTGGACCCCGCCCCCGCCAGAGATCCCTCAATGTAAGTGCCTGTTTATCTTTCTCAAAATTAGTTTGATTAGCAGTTTTATTCGCCATTGAAATTGGATTGATTCTGTCACAAGTTCCCTTAAGAATTCCTAACTTAGTGCACAAGACAGACCTACCCCGCCTTTTGGGCCCCCTTTATAATCATCGCTTACTCAAATCCAAGCCACTTATCCCGGAGAACAGATATGGCAAAGTTTTGCCATAACTTTCATCTAAATCCTTCGGGTATTAGCCCAACTTCTGGTTAAAATTCTACTAATTTCTACTCGGAAACATTGTTGGTCGGTCGGTCGGTGCTTGTTCTGCGAAAACTGTGAAAACTGTGAAAACTGCAACTTCACCTGCAGACTGCATCGTGCATCCCGCTCTCACACTCATACTCCAGACTCCACTCGCCTCGTTTATAATTTGGCTTGTTGCTGCTGCTGCTGCTGCTGCTGCTGTGTTTGCCTGCCGCCGTCTGCTGTTACAAATTTCCATATAAAAGTCGAGTGTTTTCCCCACCCAAAGCAAACCCCCTCCCACCAGGCCACCCCGCACTTTTCCGCCCTTGCATGCACATTATAATTTCCCATTAATTTGTGCCGACTTTTGCAGGTTTCGTGTGTGCAGCGCACACATTTAAATGCGGCAAAAACAGTATCAGCGGCAGCAGCAGTGGCAGTGGCAGTGGCATGTAGCATGTACTCTGTAATCCATACGATAAGGTTCTGTGTACGGATGTGGCAGGGAGCAAGGGGCAGCTGCAACTAAAGTTGCATTCTATTTCGGGCGTGGGGAATCCACCTATAAATTGCTCATATTCCAACATTCAACAAACCACTCGTATTGAGGTAGGTTGAGACTCTGAGACTGCGACTGAAATGGAGATGGAGCATGCGGCTCTGTGGCATGCGGCTTTGAGGCGCTGAAAAGTGTGCAGCATTAAATTTGCAACAGGCAGGCACGCACGGTGCACGGTGCACGGGGGGTCAGGCGGGCGACTGGTGCTTTCACTTGCAACTAAAACGATTTTCTTTTAACGCTTTGCTGCTTACGTTTTCACTTGCTCTGCGGGTGTGTATACGTGTGTGTATGTGTGTGTGTGTGTGCTGTAGAAACAAGGCAATTTTCCGTTGCACTGAACGACAAAAAGAAAAATATAGTCGTATAATTCCCCTGCAGTTGACCCAAATTTCGTGGCTGCCTACTTGACTCCCATGGGGCTATCCCGCGTTTCCCGCTCTACCTCTCTGCCGTTCTCTCCTCTCTCATCCGTCCCAGAGCCCAGTCATGATGAAAAATGCATAAAGTACCTGCTCTCTGGCGGTCTGGGGTCTGGGGCCTGACCTGGTGCTGCCACTGCCACTGCTGCTGGTGCTGCTGCATAACTAACCTGACGGCGGGCGGCTAATGAGTTTAAGTTCTCAACTGACACAAAACACCGCTGCAACAAGCTGCAAGCAGTAAGCGGCGGCGGCAGCAGCAGCACCATCAACGTGTCCACACAATTGACAGTTGGCCCCTCTGGGCACACACACACTGACACTACCCGCATACACGGACACACAGGACACACTCGAGTGACAAGTGTCTTGCCTTTTACACCAGGTATAAAGCAGAGTCTCAGGTCTGCAGCTGACACAATTGCACCTGCGGGACTTTGGCTGCGACATGGCTGCGACACAGATGGAGATGGAGGCGGAGACTGACATGCATAATGCACTGGTTTGCCCCTTCGGAGAGGCAGGACAGAGGTTGCTTTGCAACAGGTGCCAAGCAGTTTGTCAGCCCCGAAAATTCACAATTAAGGAGACGGAAACTTTCTCATTTCTGTATTTGGATTGGTTCCTTGCTTAATGCAATTACATTAGTTAATGAGAGAGAAAGACTGATGAGGAAGAAGAGAAGAAAGAAAGCATTCTGCGAGATTTTAATAGAGTCCTCTGCCGCGCGAGTCCTTCCTTTTCCTTGCTTTCCTTTCCTTTGTTTTGCTTTCCTTTCTGTCGCGCACATTCAAATTGAATTAAAATTCCATTTGCAGTTGTCGTTTGCTCAACGCTTTTTATTTGTCGCCATTTTTCCCACTTTTGCCCGTTTCCATTTGCAAAGCTTGAATGAATCGACGGTAATCGACTATCGACGGCCATTGGCTATCGAATCGAGTTGATCATCCTGAAGACCCGTCTCCATGGAATGGCAAACGTTCACTAATTAAAGTCTGGCAGCGTTTTCCAGCAGCATGGCAGCAGCATGGCGCCCGGAGCTAAAAAGTTTTCCCCTCTCCCTGTGACTCGGTGGAAAAGTGTAAGTTTATTTACCGAAGCGCCAACTGCAATCCCAAGAAACAGAAAACAGCACAAATTTATGACAAAAGTTACTCACTTTGCCCTGCCTCGCCTGCCCCGCCTGTTGGCATATTTGTTTATTGTAAAACTTGCTAAAAACAGCAGCAGCAGCCGAAAAATGGCAACAGAAATGGGCAACAACTTTGGTCAAGGCAAGTGCTAATGGGAATTTTGGCCAGGCCAGGCCAGGCTTTTGCTGTGCGAACGGACTGTCAGTCGGACCAAAAAAAAAGGGGCAACAAAACTCATTAGAAGGCGGGCGAAACGCGAGAGGCGGAAAGCAGAAGGAAAGACATTAGGCCAGCAATTTATAATTAAAAGGGAGCCAGAGCGCAGCAGCAGCACAGCAGCAGCAGCACAACAGCGGCAGAAACAATTTGAAAGACAAACAGAAAGTGGCAGCGAAACGCGTCAAAACAGACAGCTCGAGTCGGGGGGGGGTGGCACCTACCCCACCAGCAACAGTAATTCATCACTTGACATCCCCCGATGCCCCTTCATTTGCATTTCCTCGTTTTCCCTTTCGTTTAATGAATGAAGCGCCCAAGTGTTGCCTACTTTCTCGTTTTCGTTGGTGCTTAATAGTGCTACCAGAAAGTATTCGTACCCATAAATGGCTTCCTTTAGGCGGAACGGCAGTACTACTCTCCGCACTATTATTCTAAACAGAAGTAAGTAAGTAAGTCCCATTCAATCTTCCCACTTCCTTTGTTCCCTAATCGAATTCTGTTTAACTAAAATGCATTTCAATTGAGTAACGATCCAAAGCGATTTACTCCCGCTTACTCCTGCCCCCGCTTGTACCCCCTACTATCTGTGAACGCTTTCATCGACTTGTGAGGCCCACGTAACCGAGTGAAAATCCCATTAAACGCTTTTCAATTTCTGGCAAATCGCTCAACTGAGCGTCGTTCCTGCTGTCGTTCTCTCCGGCTAAATAATGAAAGTAATGAAAGTACAGCGCTCTGGCTGGGTGCTCCGGGGGCGGCAGGAGGTGCCACTGCTTGATGCGAGCATTTAGATAAAGTTTTATGGCACACCCGGAGAACACCAAACAACAGTCGAGAAGGAGAGGATTCTCGCTTCGATTGACAAACTTTTTCCCCGAGAGAGCGGAGAAGGCGGAGGGGGGCGTGTGGGTGTGTGTGTGTGTGCAGCATATGAAAGGATATCCCTGCCTGCCCGCCTGGCAGTCTCACCTGATGATGGGTAATCGATAATAAGTGCGACACACCCTCCACAAAATATAATATTATAAAGTTGCCAAAGCACAGTCCCCTCCCCTCCCCTCTCATCACCCTCCTCGACGACATCCTCCATCCCCCTTCCTGTGGCACTGCGATGAGAGTGAAAACTTTGCACTGAAAATGATAAAGGATAATTTTCCCTTTATGCCCCCCCCCCCCTCCCTTTTGGCTTAGATAGCTGGATCAGACGACGATTGGGGGCACAGGCTGGGGGCTGGGGCTGCTGTTAAGTGGGCGTGACTGGAAAATGTCGGTGGCTGAAATGAAATGAGAGACCCTTAAACGAGGGTTTGCCGCCCGCTCCGCCCCCTGCGGTTTGCGGCAGGAATGTCTGGCAGGAAACCAGCTGGAGAGGAAACCGAAAGGGAGTTTTCATTAAGTTTTCAGCTTAATCTTTAAACTGCACAGTTTGTTACACAGCTCTTAGAGTCTTAATCAGAATCCAAGCCAAATACGAAAATTCCCCAAGTCAATACACGACCAACTCCAACTCTTTATGCTGTTATCGCCCCCACAAAACTTTGGCTTCTCTCTCTGCCCTACTCTCTCACTCTCTCCCACTAAAACGATATAAATATTTTGCCTAAAAGTTAGACACACACACAGCGCACTGAGATACAGATGCACATGTGTGTGTGTGTGTGTGTCTATGGAGTAGGGGGAAAAGTTTTCAATAATTTTTTGTGCCACGGCAGTGGTTGGCCTCAGTCGTTGGGTAGATTTACACATTTGTTGATAACAAAGTTTTTAAGCTCTCAATGGCTGCTGCCCTGCCCCTCTAGCCTTTTACCTGTGACCAAATAGAGCAGGGGAGCAAGAGGGAGAGAGAGAGAGATGGATGGTGCTGGTGCATCAGTGTTGGTTAGCACCGCGAGTGGTGGAAAAACAAGTTGCAAAACGCTGTCGAAAACTTTTTACGCGCTCCTCAGCCCAACACTAATCATAAAGTTTCTAATTGCGAACGCCGAAAGCAATCAGGCCATAGCCCACCTCCCACCCCGCACCTCCCACCCCCCACCACCAACAACTCTTCCACCCACAGCAGCCGTATATCTGCCACTTTTCACTCTCTCTCTCTCTCGTGTTGCTTTATTATTTGTCCATTTTTATTGCAAACCAGAGTGCAGTTCATGGCAGCAGCAGCAACGGCAAGTGCTGTTTATGCCCCAAGCTTTGGCGCCACTCAAATTGTAATTTATGTCTGCCATGCCACACGTTAAATTGACTCCACGTGCCACGGGCATACGTTTTACCCTGTCACCAGGCCAAAGGAGGCAACACCGAAAAAACAAAAACCCCAAACACACGCACACACACACACGCAGAACAGGAAACGGAAACGACTATTTGTATCGCCAATACAGCAGGCATTCCGAAGGCAGGGAGAAACCTGGACCTATTTATCTGGCTTTCTATGGCAGTAGGGAATCATAATACACAGGAGAGATAATAAATGGATAATCGTGAAACATATTCAATCTCGTGGCACACTTCCTTCTGCACAGGTTTTCCTATCCATTATTCTGCTGCATTGCTGTTACTCTGTTGCTTTCTGGCTTTCTTCTTGCCTGTCAGACACACACTTATCGAACATTTTCAATATCTGCTGCAGCCTGCAACTGCAACTACAACTATACAAGTATTTTCCCCATAGTTATTTGCATTTTTCAATCTTCCGCCATTCATCAAACTGTCACAGAAAACGCCCCACTCCACTGGCGCCTCGGCACGCCACTCTCTGGGGGGTGCCTCTGCTTGCAGAGTGACAAAATGTTTGACATTTAGCAGCATCACGTAAATTTCAAGATCCGCATCCGCCCGGATGTCGGTGCCACATTGCCACATTGCCACATCCAATGCGGCACATTCCGAGCATTGTGTACAGTTGTCTTCCTGCTGATGCTGCTGCTGGAGCTGCTGCTGCTGCTGCTGCTCCTTCGACAAATAAACGAGCTAAAAATCACCGCAAAACGGTTGCCAGCTCGCGCGCTCAATGTCTGGCTGCAGCACGTGGGTGCGCCACAAAATGGCGTTGAGCATTTCCGGTTCTCGAGACCGAGACCGAGACTGGCAGTAGATTTAGTTTGACTTTTAGCGATACACTTTCTCCGTGACTGGCATCCGTCAGACAGAACCCATTTCGTTCCGCAGTTCTGGCCACACTCAATCAGGCCACGAAACTTTACAGTTCCACGGACCACAACGCACAGAAGGAGCCCGAAAGCGGAGGACCACATTAGTCAGATTACAGACCAGGGAGGCGGGAGGCTGCCATTATCCGCAGCGTAGCTGCAGAGCCAATTATAAAACGACCTGCCCCTGCCCTACCACGATGCTTTTGCATTTACAGAACTTGATGTAATTATTGAATTCGGATCCTGTTAGTTTCTACCCAATGCCCGCTGTCCGGACAGCCGTAAATTAACATGGAAAAACGTCCCCTCATTAATGACGGGGCGGACAGGCAAAGGACAGCCAAGCCACACGACCGCAAAGCCAAAAAAAACAGAAAAAACTCGTGTAACATGAAATGTTGATTCCGATACGTTATACATTAATGAAACGAGACGGGACGTGACGTGGCAGCGGCTGCAAGTCGAGTCGATTGCGGTGTACCCTACACTGCGGACTCCCAGCAGTTGACGTTCTTGGACTGCATATACCCCTGGTGATACCCTCTATGCAGATGCAATCAATGGCCGCTGCCTTTGAGGGGAAGTGCGAGCCAGAGTGGCGGCTTAACCTGAGAAAAATTTCATTAAAATTATGATACATATCATTGGGGGATGGGAAATATGGTGAAAGTTACTTATAGCCAGCCATTTATTTGACCCCAGCGCACACACACACACACACGCTTACGCACGCATACAGACGCATCCACACGCATCCACACACATTTGCGTAAGTCAAATAAATGGCCATCGTTCTTTTATCTGGTGCCGCATTTTATGGCCTTTACCGAACTCGTACTCGTGTGTGGCGTGGCGTGGGAATGGTGTCAGAAATCGCATATTAAATATTGCACGAGTGTGTGTCTCTCTCTCTCTCTGCTTGTGTGTGGCTAATAATGTTCGCTTGTGTGTGTGTGTGTGTTTACTGCTTGTAAGTTGCTTAATTACATCGGGCAGGACACGGACATGGACATGGAATGGCCCCGAAAACTATACCAGCTCTCTCCCTCCCTCCATGTTCTGCTCGGCTCTGTTCTGACCAGGCTTTCTTGTCATGCATTACGCGTGGTCAACTCGCGACGCGCAAGAAGCAGAGCCACACACACACACACACTGAGAGAAAACACAGAGAGTGAACGCCATCGAGGAATGCTACCGACTAGAAGATACCCGCTATGCTAAGAAACATCTGCCACTGAAAATGCTCAATATTATTTTAGTAGTTGATAATGTTTTAGTTTTTAGTATGGTTTGGTATGCCCAACATGCCCCTTTTTGTAGTACGAATGAAGCATACCAAAAAAAGTATAACAACAGAGAAAACTGTGAAAACTTTTACGCTTTAACTCAATTTTAGTTGGCAATAGTTTTTCAATTTTTGCCGCCCCTCCACCTCCTGCTCCTCCCCTTACTGCTCCCCGTCTATGCTGAAGCTGGTGCTGGTGCTGGTTCTGGTCTCTCCTCTAATGCACTTTGCTTGTCCCCTACGTGGTTTCCGTCAATTCCGTTAAGTTTTTGAGCTGCAGTCGGGACTTGTTTAGTTTTCGGCTTGAAACCTTCTGACCAGAGACCACCAGACACTCGGCTAGGGCCGAATGTTGGGGGGAAACTAATTGAATATCCATTTGGACAGCCATTGCATTGACGTCTGATATTTGTGGCGACGCTCGGTGTCCACCTTTTGGCTTGTGCAAGCCAGGCACAAATTTAGATCCGACTGGACTCCACCAACCCACAACAAAGCTTATAAAAAGACCAACATTAGCAACGGAGTCGTGTAAACTTTTGTAATAAAATGCCAGAGCACACACACACACATACTCGTATTTGTGGACCCAACCTGGCCTTTATCCTCTGTCGTGTCCTGTCCTGGAGGGACACTATTCAAAGTTTTGTTGTTCAGCTGTCTACAGCACACAAATTTCCCACTCTCCCCAGCTCCACTCTGTATTTTTCCTTTATTTTGTTGCATGTTTTTTTTGTGGTCTAACAGCACAAATTATGCAAGTTTTTTTTACTTGTGTCCGCCCTCCGCCCGACGACAGAATATCATACATTTATATATGCACAGCACAAAGGATATGTACAGAAGGGATATAGCATGCATGGAGTTACATGACGGTGGGTCCTGCAGGTGGATGCGATGGATGTGGCTGGCACATGGCTCTGCCCATAAAACATTTAGCAATTTGTTTCACCTTGTTGTTTGCCACAAAGAGTTGCCTCCTCCTCCTCCTCCTCCTCCTCCTCCCCCCCCCCCCCCCTTCGGCTTCAGTTTGGAAAAGACTTCCCACATTCTATTCTAGAATAATTGTTTTGGCCTTTGGCGGAGGGAAAGTCAAAGGCAGAGCGTTGGATAAGACAAAGCAAAAGACTTTAATTGGAATTTGGGGGACATATTAGATTTCTGCTCACAAAAAGGGACATTTTTCAGGTCACTCCATGACAACTTCCCTGAAAAACGTATTAGCTTTCACTAATTGCTTTCCCTTACTTAATTAAGGCCACATGCCACATGCCACATCTTAAAGCCCTGAGAAACAGGCACAGGCACCGACACAACAAGTCCCCCATTTAATAGATGAATAAATTATGGACATCTTAAAAACATTTCCCATTTCCCGATATTAATTGCTCAATTTATTTGCATTAATTTCGCTCTTCTCTCAGTCGCTCTCTCTCTCTCTCTCTTTTTCTGTCTGTCGCAGCATTAATTCCACTTACGTTCCGTAATTGTAACAACATCAGCGCCACTTGCCACCGCACGGCACGGACACGCCTCTGGCCACTGCCTCTGCCCCTCGGACATGGACAGGGACACGCCCATTAAACAAGCCCACAAAAGTTGCATTCATTGAGCAGTAAGCTATAAGCAGCAGTCGATATTCGAACATAAAAGCACACATACATACATATACATTTTATATATATATGTATCATTGGAATGGCGGCTGGTTTCATGGAAAATCACTTAAACGATGCCACGCCTCGTTATTGTTGCCTCCAATCGAGGGCCATAAAAGGGGAGTAAATCAGTGGAGATCGAAACGGGAAATACCCTAGGATATGCCAACGGAAACCTTAAGGCCAGATCCGATCCTTCCACTTCCAGCTCTACGTTGTATATGCAGACTGTTGCAGGATTCGTGCATCCCCATTGGTATGTAGGCTGGTGTTTGTTTAAAGGGGGGAAAAGGGGGATTTCCTCCCTTGTCTTGCGCTGATTGAAAAGCCCAAAGCAAACACCGAATGGCATTGCGAAAATAATCAAAAGTGGTGTGTCCTGTTGGTGTTTTTAATTAAAAATATACTGCACGGACACCGCACTCTAGCATAATAATTGTTTTCCTTGTTGTTGAAGGAAAAGCGAGGCGAGAGAACACAATTTATGGCATGCATTCACATTCGTGGGGCACGGCGCTCAGATTGGGGCAATTAAAACTTTTGACATCCAGCGAAATGTTGATTCATGGGGAATCTATTTAGGAGAACGCCGGCCGCCTCTGTGTCTTTCTTTTGGCCGAACTTCAGCAAAATGTGGGCCAAATGCCAAAAACAGAGACTCCCCAAGAGAGAGGGAGACAGCGATCTTGGTTGTCCTGCCGCCTGCCGCATCTATCCGCCGCATCTATTTCTCTTGCTGCCACTCCGAATCCAACAAAACGTTTGGAATGTTGCCCAATGCCACTTCTGGTTGCTGCTGGTTGCTGGCTGTTGGCTGTTGGCTTCTGGCTGCTGGATTCTGGCTAAAAGTCCATTGTGGTTCAGTGAAGTGCGAACATGGAATACTACAAGTGGGCGAGTCTAGTCGAGACGAGTCGAGTCGTCGCTCTGCAAAAGTTTATTTATTGCAAAATTCAATATTTGTAATTGATTGAGAGTTTCGACAGTGCTTTGGCTTCGGCATTGGCATTCTGGCATTCTGGCTTGGGGAGGGTGGGGGATCAAATCAAATCAAATCAAATCAGAATCAGAATCAATCAAGCGTTTCCCCGTACCATAGTCGAAATGATTCATAAACTTTCTCCCAATCACTCACTTTCTTTCGCTCTCAATATCGATATAAATCGCTTTCAAGTGAAATTCCCTGCACAAAAAGTTCAATTCCTTGAAAGTAATTTGATTAGGAAAAGCCGCACAGGGGAAATGCAGCAAGGGGGGGAATTCCCCTAGGCCACAAATGAAGTACGAGTGCAGTTTAAAAATTGATTCGTCTGTGTGTGTGTGTGAGTGCTGCTGCTGCTGTGGCATGTGGCATGCAATTAATTATGCCAAGTGTTAATTATTTTCCCATTTTGCCCATTTGGCTCTTCTCCTAATTACATCTCCGCTTGTTCCCTGTCTCTCTCTCTGTCAGTCTCTGCATTTCTCTCTCTCTCTCTCTCTCCGTCTCTCTTTATAGTGGAAACTTCCTTTTGCAGTTTGCGTTGCTGTTGCTTTTCCCCTTGATAATTCTCGCTGCCAAGTTAAAAATTTTCATTTCCGTTTCCTTCTTGCGGGTATTCCCCCATCTCCCGTTCCCCCGTCCTCCAGGAAGGAACATGCTAATTTAATGCAGAAAACTCTTCTCTTCCCTCCTCTGTGTGTCCTTATCTTTACTGTCCTCTCTCTGTCCCTTCGATAACCTTCTCTCTCTCTCTCTCTCTCTCTCTCTCTTTCTGTATGTTCTCTGTCCATCGTTGCCGCCTCTCTGAACCCATAATCATGTGGATACCACACCCACGCCAGACTCTGTCCCATTCTTCCAGGGATTACACAAGTTTTGATTATTGCTGCCAAGTGGAACGAGAAATGGAAATAGGAAATGGGTAAATGGAAGAAGGGGAACAGCAGCAGTCAGTCATCCTGACAGTCCATCCAAAGACTGAACTGGGGGCAGGCAGTCCGCAAAGATTTGTGGCAACCTGCCGCTGTGCCTGTTCTGCCTGTTGTGCCTGTTGTGTGTGGCAGCGTTGTGGTAAAATGCCATTGTATTTGTTGCAGCTACAGTTGCAGGATCCCCACAGGACACACTTGACACTTGACAGGCACCCAACGAAATGATGAAAACTTTTGTGAAGACTCTGCTTCTGCTGCTGCTCTGCTGTTGCTCTGCTCTGCTGTTGCCGCGCTGCAACTCCCAACGATGACGACGACGATGACGATGACAAGTTTTTGCCAGTAATTAAAAATTTACGTCATTTACCTGCAAGTAAAAAGAACAGAGAAACGAAGAAACTTTTTTAATACAAAACTTTGATGGTTGTCGGTTTCATGGTTGCAAGGTTGCAAGGTTCGAGAGGGTTGCCTGAACGGCTAGGTCGGGGCAGGAGACTTTCACCTGTCACCCGGTAACTAGCTTAGGTTTGCTTTCCAAAAACACACCACAAAAAGCCATCAACAACGGGGACCCAACACGGCTCCTACCGCCACTCGTTGCAGCTGCTGGCATCGACTATGGATTGTCTCTCATTTGATGGAAAGTTCCATCTGAAACCTTATATTAGGGACTCTCTGACGTCACATGTCTAATCAAGAAATATATATATTGTTGTAGGGGTTTTCGTTACACAAAACAATACACACTTTTATCCGACGGTGGCAAAGAGTTTCATCCTTGTTATCCTGGTCGTTTATAACCAGCAACCACCCTTACAGCGCCCCACCCCATCCTATCTGTCTGTCCTGCCCTGGCGCTTATAATTTCCCATTAATTTCTGCTACGTTTGCGCTTTTCGAGTGCAGGGAAGCGTCAGGCGCGTCACGTCACCTGCAAAGTGCAAACGTTTTGATTGCATAACAAGGCAAAAGAAAAAAACACAAGCATTTAAGCACTCAGAGAGAGGGAGAGGGGGCAGACAATTGAATATTTAAGCGAAAGGTAAGCGAGCATTTCAGTGGCGAAAGTTTCCCTGGAAAATAATCAAACAGGAACAAAGGGAATTCCCAAGGATGAAGTTCTCAAGAAACCAAGAATCTGTTCGGGGAGACTTCGCTGTGAATCATTTACAGGGCGGGACAGGGACAGCGACAGAGGACTACAGATAATTCCACGATTTCCCATTCTATAACTCACTTTTCAACATTCTTGGCCCCATTTCCTTTTGCCAACAACAACAACAACGAAAAGAAAAACACTTACGTGGCAGTAAGAGACAAAACAGAGGCACAAATAAAGAGAGGCAAACAGAGCGGAGACAGCAATAACGACAAAAGGAAATAGAGTGGGGAAAATACTTTTTGGACAGTCATTAGCAAGGATTTTCCTCTTGATATCCCCATTTCCATTGCCATTGCCATTGCTGCTCCCCCTCTCCCTCTCCCTCTCGCTCTTGTCTCTTCTTCTGTTCTTGCAAATGAAAACATGAAACTGTAACTGTATCTCTTTCTCTTTCTCTTGCGCTCCATCTAATCTCAATTGAGAAATGAAAAAATCGAAGGATATTCACCACACACATCTCCTGCTCGATTAGCAAAGCACTTTGGAGAACCTACACCCACCTACACGACTTTTCATTCGTGTTTTTCCTCCACAGAACAGAACTCTTCCATTTTCATTTCCGTTTGAAGTTGGATTTCCACTCTTCGCCGAAAGGGAGGGGGGAAAAGAGGAGGCTTTGGGGGGAAATTGACAAGTCGGAAAATGGAACTCTCGCACAATGCACGCGGCGCTCCTATACTTTCTCCAATTCGATTCAATTCACTTCCTTTTGTCCTGCTTTTACTTTGATTTCTGTTTTGTTTTCCATGATTTCTTCTGTTTTCTTTATCTTTTTCTTTGTTTGTAAGATGTTCTCTTTTCTTTTGTCCCTTTTTCTCCATCTGTTTCTCCGTACTTCCCCCAAATTGAATTGTTCTCTATCAAATCCAAGACAATTGAAGCACTTTCAGGTTTTCGGGGGCTGATTTACCTAAAAGCTTTTTATAATTGAAAACATTTTAGGAAGAGAGCGAGAGAGAGCAGGAGAGAGTTTACCAGGCAATTGCATGCATAATCGGGTTAGGAGGTGGAAGCAGCAGCAGGGGAAAGTAAGCTTCCTGGACGTGGTCTCCGGCTTACAGCTTGTTTTTAGGTTGTGGGAGGTTTTAATCGAGTTTTCATAATTTAAAACACACACAAGGACGGACAGGCAGCACCCATCACGCATCCTTCCTTCCCTTCCGCCTGCTAAAGGTACTCCATTGCCCCTCTGCCGCCCTTGCCACCCACAGAAATTGGAGACAAACAATTGGCAGCCAAACTGACAGGCGGCACTTTTTCGGCTTCTCCATTTAGCATTTCTGTCAATTATACAGCAAAAGGTCCGCACTTTTTTCTCTCTGTCAGGCTTAAGCTTTCGCAAGCAGCAACATCAGCTGTGGCAGCTACACCAGGACTGTGCAACATCAAAAGGTGTAGCACAAACAGCACTGGGCAGCTCCAAACAGTCGAAAGCCGCTTAGCAGGGGCCAGAAAAGGGTCGAGGAAAGGTTTTAGCAGGCCATTCAGCAATAGCCTGGCCAATAAGCAGAAGAACGGGCGGGTGGCTGCCCCCAAAAAGGACAGTGCCACCGTCAAGAAAGGACTCAAAGCAGACAACAGACAACGGAGGCTATGCCCTTCAAGGCATTCATAATTAAAAATGCAAAACGATAGGGGGTAGGGGGTGTGTGTGAAGGGGGAAAGCACAAACCCCTACAGCGACGGCAGCAGCAGCAGCAGACGACTGTCGCGAGGCGTTTTCCAGGCGGCAGACAGAAGTCAAACAATGAAAAAGCAGACAATAATTTCCACAACAACATGACAAATTGTTGCGGGCGACGCAACTCGCCTCGGAGGGGGAAAAACAAGACGAAAATTCAGCAACGAAGGCTAGCAAGAAAATGCTGCATACTTTGAGGCGTCGCCGTGAAAATTTGTTGACAAGGGAATGGAGGGGTAATGGAGGGGGAATGGAGGGGGAATGGAGGGGGAATGGAGGGGGGCAGAGGTGGAGGAATAGTTAGTCAGATGAGAGAGAAAAGTTAGGCGGGGAAAAAGTTAAGTGAAACTCAAAGAAAAACAGTTTTTCAAGTCTCTGAGTTATCCAAGGAAAGCAGAGAACTTTAAGGACTACAGTGAGGGAGAGGGGTAGAGGACTCTGTCTCTGTCTTTAAGTGGATTCCTGACTTGGTTTGGAAAAGCCCTGTTATAAAGGTCGAGGTATCCCAGGGGGATATCTAATTAGGCATTTCGTAGGCAGAATTCCATCTCAAGCGAAAGATCTTTAAGTTCTCTTTCTTTCACTATGAACTACTCAATTTTCAGTGCATTTTCCGAGCTCTCCTCCGCCCCGCCCCTCTGTGTGATATATTTGATTGCAGCCCGAGAGGCGGCATCCTCGCAGCAGCAGCCACAGCAGAGCATTTTGTAACATTTTTCAGTAGTCAGCCGCACTCCGCAGACATAACGCTGGGCGCCTATGGGTGGGGGCGGGGAGCGGAAACCGCCCCTACCATGCCCTTCTCGCTCTCCTGCTCTTTCTCCCTCTCATAATTTCAGTTTTTCGACGACTTTCCAACGACATAAATCAATTTTAATGCTCGCAAAACGAGAAATTGCACGTAAAAGCCAAAACACATGAAAGTAATGCACAAATAGAGCGAGAGGGAGAATGCCAGAGAGGGACACAAACACATGCACATACTGTATATAGAGAGAAAGAAAGAGCGAGCGAGAGCGAGAGAGAGACATTCTAACAAAACTGTATGAATATTTTTTGTGATTTATGGCAACGATTGCGAGGACTTCAATTTTCAGCAAACAAAAAATAGTTGAAAACAGTGAAAGCTTTTTGGGAGCAAAAGGGGCAAAATGGGAGTGAAAAGGGTAGTAGAAAAGGCAGAGAGAAAATAGAGGGCAGACAGAGGGAAACGGGGAGGGGGCTGGTAAGGGAGGTTCCTACAAATTGTTCGCAAATGACTATAAAAAAAAGCATACAACAAAAAGGAAGAGAAAAGCCAGAAAACTACTTGCACGCTCTGGAAAAAGGTGAGATTTTAAAGCTCCTTTGGGAAACCAGATGGAAAACCCCTTCTTTTTTTTGTAGCGAACCTCAAAAACCCATTCAAACAACATCTTCCCTTTTTTCTGTTTTTTTTTCTGCTGCACATCTTTGGAAATCGCTTTTCATCTGCTTTTGCAGAAAATGCTTTTAAGGCTTTGATTTCCACAAACAGACAGGCACACAGACACACACAGGGCAGGCAAGGGGTCAAGAAGGGGTGTAAGGGGTCTAAGCCACATGTCGCTCGATTTGGCCCCAAAAGAAGGAGGCGGGGGAGGGAGCTTGAAAGGACTGCTGACTGGCTGACTGGCAGGCTGCCTCCGCTGAGGACATTGAATGCTTTGCTCTAAGTATTATGTTAAAGCCCCTTTTCAAATGACCAACAACAGAAGGAGGTAGCACAGCAGCCATCTCTTTTGCTCTCTCTCTCTTTCTCTATCTGTGGTGTTGTTGTATCTGTGTAAGTGGCTTTCACGCAGAACTGTGTGCCTGTGCCTGCAATCCCTTAAAAAAACCAAACAATAAAGCATAATGAAAGTGTAAAGCTTTAGAGGGGGAAAGAGAGAGAGCGAGCGAGCGAGAAAGACCAGAGAGAGAAGCCAGACCACTGTTTCCGCTTCTATTGCTGCTGTAGCTGCTGTTGCTTCTGGCTTTCGAGGACTACAAACGTGTCCAAAACCGAAAACCAGAAGCGGGTCAATTGCCAACTCGAGTGCCACAAAAATGCACACATAACGATGATAGATGTGCGCTGCTCTGCTCTGCTCTGCTCTGCTCTGTGCTGTGGAGAGAGAGTTGTGTCGCGCCAACTGTCCTCTCTCTCTCTCTTTCTATAACACCCTCTTGGCTCGCTACTTGCGAATCCGCTTGTGGAGCATGTGGCAATCAGTACATGCCACAAGCACATACATTATGCTGACCAAAAGACTAGACTTTTGTTAAAGCTGCTGCTTAACAGGCAAGGACATGGTCAGGACATGGTCAGGGATAGAGCACCAATTGAAAGAGGGATTCTGAAGAGACAGACATGACTGCATATTCCTCAAAGTCTCCACAATGGGAACCCCTGCGAATCCTTTCTACATTTCAAAAAAGAACCTTCGATTGAAACATGAATACTTTTGGGTATTTCCTTTCCCTAAGTCCCTGGGGCATCAGTGTTTCTGGTTGTGTTTTCCTTCTTAATTGGACCCCTCTTTGAAGGCGTCTCCATAGCTACGCCCCACAGTCTCTATTTGTCTCTCACTCCATCCGTCTCTTCCCCTCTTCGTTATTTTCGTCATCAGAGCCATGAAACATAAATAGTTGTAGTTTGAGTTACCCCCGGCTCCCCGAGTCGCACTCGCTTTCCTTTTTGCTGTCATTTGTTAAACGCTTTTTGTGGTCATCTCTTTCGCACACACACACACACTCGCTGTCTCTGTTTGTTACATTTCGGAGTAAATTTCAACATTTAATTATGAACATGTCATTGCGGTAAGAGGTTTATGAAATGAGCCACAACACTAAACCCACACTCGAATGGAGCGACAGAGAAAAGGACATCGAGCCACAGAGAGAGTAAGTGAGGGAGAAAGAGAGGGTGGGGTGGTGTGGGGTGGGGTGGGGTGGGATGGGGTACCACCATTTGCCATTAAAAACATTTTTGGGGTCAGCAATTTTAAAACCAAAAAATGTATAAATAAAATGTCAACTTTTATGACAGGCACAGAGACACAGCACACACACACACGCACACACACGAAGGATATATGGGAGGACCTTTTAATGCTTTTACAGCATACATATATCAAAGTAAGTATCCGTCTGCTCATACGCCCCGTTGTACGCCGCCGCCAACAAAAGGTAACCGGAAAAGTGGCCAAGTGCAGGGGGAGGGGGTGCAGAAAAGGTGTACAGCCAGAGGAAAGCAGAGAGAAAGAGAGGCAGCGGCAAAGGCAGAACCAGTAAAAATGGGAGCAAAGTAGCAGAAAGAAACAGCAGCAGAGCCAATCGCAGGCAATTTTTCATGCCACCCCCTCCCCATCAGGGACATCGCCACCACCCAGCAATCGATAATTCTTTTGTTCATTAAGAAGTTTATAAATCACACTGGCAACAAACTACTGCGGAAAATGGAAAAGGAATTTTCATAGTTACGCTTGGAGTTCTTCCAGGAGCGCAGGAGCAGGAGCAGTCGCAGAACTGGAAGGAATGCAGGACTTGTGATGGACTCCTATGGCATACACACAGCAGGGGAATATGTAGATTCCACCCCCGACTCCCCTCCAAACAGCGTGACAGTCACGCTTTGTGCTAATGAGCCTTCAGGAGAGTGCAATGTTGGTAAATGTTTCATTAAGTGGCCCTGAAAACCGTTAAAGTTCCCTAATTGCATTCAAAGGGAATGAAGGAGGAGAGAGAGAGTGTGTCTGAGAGTGGGTTGGAGAGTGCTCTCTCTCCGCTGCTTATTTGCATTTGCATTTAAGGCAACCGCAAAACCAAAAAGTGCATTTATTTTTGCAGCATTTTATTTATATTTATCCATCACTCGAATCCCATTTAAATCCCGGCCACGAACCGTAGCCACAGCCACCAGCCACCGGCCTGGCTGCCACACGGCTGGCAATTAAAGTTGCGCCTGGGAAAACGCCTGCCATTTGCATAATCAGTTTTGGCCACCGTTTTGTTCCTTCGCACGAGGAGTGTGGCATGCAGCAAAGGCCAAAGTGTTAAAATGCCAAAATGCTAAATGATATTTGCAAATGCGATTTCAGTTAATCGAGTGATCATCCACTCTGGCGGCCATTAGCACGCAAATCGATTTTAAATGACAGTCACAGTCACAGTCACACAGACGACGAAACAGATCCCTGCTAAGGTCAGAGGTTGTCAGGGCTCCGAGATGAAATTACATTTTCAAGTCCATTTGAATCGCAAAAAGCCATTTATAATTGTCAACTCAAATGAAAGTCTCGACAAATGCAATTAGAACACTGCCTTCTGGCTAATGGGCACTTAACAGGGTCAAGATGGCAGCCGGGGAGGGGGAGCAGGGGAGGCAGGCAACAGGGCCATCCATAAACAAGCTTGAAAATTGCATTTCCCCATATGCATTGCCCCCACTTAGTGTCCTGTACCTTGCCTTCTGTTTTCACTCTTTTGTAGTGCGCTTTTCCTTTCTTTTCTTTGGTTTTTCTTCAGTTCTTTACTTATTTTCCTGCTTATTTCATAGTCACTCCTTATTGAGATTATTCTATATCATTGTTGCTCCAAGAAACAGGATTTTCCATCGCTCATTACCCTTTATGTCATTATTCATTCTTTCATTCCGTTCCGCTTTCCATTACTTTATTCAATCACATTCTCGTCTCTCGCTTTCTTTCGTTATTCTTCACCTCCGATTTTCAAAACTTTTCCCCATCTCTGCCATCCTCTTTTTGTATTGCATTTTCCGAAACTATCGCCTCAAGGCGATGGCCCTTTGCAGCCAAAACTTTACCAATTTCTGGCACTTCCCCACCCTCCTTTCCTCCCCCTTCCTCCCTCCTTGGAATGACAATGCCTGCACTTTTGCCCCATTTCGAGTGGTGAAACTTTCGCCCTCCTTCTTCCGGCCTTCCATTCGACTTTCGCCTGAGAATTGGCTCATTAAATAGAAATTAAAATTAGCTCTCACTTTCGGGGCTCTCCCTGATGGATGGATGGATGGATGGATGGATGGGTGGATGGGTGGATGGATGATTGTGTTGCAAGTGCAGAAATTGCACGAAATTAATCGAAATTAATTCGATTAGCAGCACAAAGCACACGAATGTCTGTATGATTGTGCAGCATTTAATTAGTGCCTCCCAAAAGGAACATGTGGCATAGAATGGTATGCCATCGCAAAATGGAATTCAATCCAAAATGTATTTTGCACAAATATTTGCATATTTCACTGAGCACATCAAAAACATTTCCTATCCAAGTGGAGGAGGGGGTGGGGTGGGGTTGAGGGGCACTATAGGGGCACAACATAGGGGTACACCGAACAGAAAGAGGCCAACAATGGACCGGCGATAAACTGCTACACATGTTAACAAAGTTTCCACACATTTACTGCTGCCACATTTACTGCTGGTTTCTGGCTGCTGGCTGCCAAACACACACAGCGAGTGCCCCAACCCCAAGTCCAAGCCCAACCCTACAGTCCCCCCTCCATATATCGACACAATGGAGGGGAGGCTCAGCTCTGCTGACTGGAATTGAAATTGGTTCAAACTAAGCCAAAAACCTAAAAGCCAACCGAAACGAAACAAAACGGGACAAAGCGGAAGCTGGCGAGCGGCCATTTTTGTTATCGCTCGCGCCGATTTTCAATGAGCGAGCATGACTGTACGTACGCGTGTGTGTGTGTGCGGGCTAGCGATACATTTTTGTTATTTATTCAGAGCGGAATAAAGGAACACAGAGAAAAACAATGGAAGGAGTGCTAGGAAGAGCGGAGAGCATTACAAGGAAGGAGACGAGGGAGGTGGCAGGGTGTTCGCAGTGGACAAGGGTTGACTGCGGAAGCGGAAGCACCCACACTCATGGAGAGGCAGAGACAGAGGCAGAGGCACACTACAGACGAAACAAATATGCAACAGCAGCGGCGGCAGCAGCAAATCAATTCAAACAAAAGCAAAATTAAAAATGCCATCATTGTTGCATGTTGCATGCGGCCTTTGGGTTGCAAGAACCACCATCCACCATCTTGAGTTTTGACAAAACACAGCTGCTAGAATGTTGGAAATAGTTTTTCCCATCGCCCATTACCCCCGCCACCCGCTCTCCTTTCCCCTCGGCCACATGGCGCCATTTTGCAAGACATTTCGCCTGAAAAAGATCACGTACACAGCCAAGGGATGGCACTATTAGGGGTTGCACTCCCCCCTCTGGCAGCCACAGCTTGGGGCATGGGGCATGCAACATCTACGAGCGCCTCAATATCAAAGTTTACGCGCGGCGACAGCAGCTCTAATGTCAAATATTTTGTCTTGTTGCCGCACAAAACAACGGCTGTTCTGTTCCGCTGACACTTATCCTTGCATCAAAATGGGGCACAGCACACATTCTTCTACATATTTCGATTTCAGATTACAGTAGCTGACGCGCGCTTGCATTTTTCCCTCCAGGGATTATTCAGCACTGAATACACATTTTGTTTCGTGCCAAAGTTTTCCCTCAAACACTCGAGACATTTTCCATTGGAAAATGTTGCAAAAATCTAACAAATAGCACACTAAGATTAGCTTTAGATTAGCACTACCAACCATTCAGATTCCTTTCCTCTCCTCACATTCCTTTCAATTAAAAAATTGTGTGTTTTTTTTTCTACCTCTACTTTTCTACTACAGTTATCCCTTGTTTTTTTTTCGTAGCAAATGAGAGAAAATGTGGAAAAATATTATATTATGCAGTTAGGGTATTTCTAGGGGGAAATGAAGGAGAATAAAGCGAGCTCAATGGGGGAAGTCTCCCAGCAACAGGAATGAGGAATGTGCGGTGGGAGGGGTGTCGGCAGTGGGAATGTGGGAGTGGCAATTTCAAGCACATCTCTCGCATTTCAGATGCCACCAAACAGCGTGGCAAGAGTTGCACTCCGTGTGTGGAGGTCTGTAGTAAAATTCGTTGTGGTATTTATAATGCATCTGCATATGTGGGTATCCGCGTATCTCTCAGTGTGTCTGTGTGTGTGTATTAAGAGTGTTGTACCAAAATGTTGTACAAATATCCATTACTTTGGGAGTCCAATGTTTAAGATACTTAAACATCTGTATCTATGAGATATAATCCATATATTTATCCGAAATATACTTTAATATATATCTTCGTTACGCTCTACTCTGGAGTTTCCCTTGGTGGTAGTATCCCAAGACAGGCAGCCCCGGGAAAATCTTCTCTCCTTCGAGGACCATCCGTTTTTCTCAGGCATGCAAACTCTTTCTAGCGCTCGTCTCTCTGAGAGTGGCGAATGTGTGGATGGTCCTTTCCACAGCGGACGACGTACCCTTGCAGGCGAAGCCCGAGTGCCACTTGTCACTGTTTCACAGTGGAATGCCAGTGGAATGAGAGGGTGCAAGTACGTCTGATGCTGACATTAATGGCTTATGATTAAATTGCCCAATTATTGAGAGGCCGTATCAGAGACATGGCCGGAACGGACACCAAATGCTGGCCAACAGCATTGCGAAGCAGGCATTAGGCCATGCAGGATTTGCATTTTTAACACTGCACGTGTGATGTGTGAGACGGAATAGGAGACTCTTCATTTGCCTGCCGACTGCCGACTGCCACATGCGGCCACATTCGGTCACATCCGGTGGCATGTCCGGGCCATCGAGTGCCGTTTGAGCCTCAAATTATGACGGCTGCAACGGGACACAGCACGACACCAGGAGCAACAGAGCAAGACACATGGGGAGGGACGGGCAGGGGCGTAGTGCAAGACAAGGACAAGGACAAGGCAGGAGGCAAGGCGACATGAGGCGACCACAAAGCCAATTGCCCTGCAGTAATTCAGTGTGTCCACCCGACCGCAAATTGCATCTTCCCTGCCAGCTGTATCTGTATCTGTGGCTATCTCCGTTACTCTTATCTCCCTGATTTGCCCACTCCAGCTCTCTGATTTTCACCGCAAAATGGAAATGCATTCATCTGCTCAATAGAATCTCCAGCCGCCACCGACTAGTCGACTGGGGGGTGCTTCGCCTCGCATCATCTCAGCTCCCAGCTCGCAATTTGTGAGATACATTCATTATTTTAATGGCAAACTTTTCCCAGAGAGAGAGAGTTCCTCAACTTGATATTTAATTAAAAAGTTGAAATCATTCTCGTACGCGAGACACGAGAGCGTACATGAGAATCTGATACAATCTGTTTTTGGGGCTCAAATGTTTGTTGATTAAAAAGTTGTGCTCCAAAATTATAATATGCCACAGCCGCAAAAGCAGAGAGAGAGGGAGATATTCTCTAGGAAGAAAGCGGTGAGGAGAGGGGGATACTTTCCAGGAATTATTTAAATATGAAATAATAAATGAGGAGAGGAAAAAGGAATCTCGAGAGCAGCTCCCTCTCCTTCTAGCTCGCTCATTGAATTTTCTACACTTTTTTGTGGTTTACACCCATCCATCCATCAGCAGAGTCTCTCTCTTTCACTCTCTCGCTTTGTATTATCCTCTCGTGTGCATACAAAGGGCATCGTTTCCACACTCGACGCTAGAGGGGATAAGCCCTATGTTCTCCTTTGTTATTGAAGAGGTTCATCATCAGGTCATGCTCGAGTGCCTCCTCCTTAAGTGAAAGCCCTCCATCCCCCTCCAGCATCCCATTCTCTATTTTCCATTCACCAACTAAATGAAAGTTCTGTGCGCCGTGATTTATGGAGAATCAATTGAAATTATTACAAATACTGCAAAATAAATGCAATTTATTCCGTTTTATTTATTCAATTGCGCACAGTCCTCCCTCCTGATACGGGATGCTGCTCATTTCGTGGCTCGGCACCAGCAGCAGCACCAGCCTCTGTCTTCACCTCCGCCCGGAGATCCGCTTCTCCTAACCGCCGCCTTTTATCCGGCCACAATTTTCCGGCGCGCGGTGTGTGTGACAGCGACGGATACAGCGTAAAGCCCTTCGATGATAGCTCCTATCCAAACCGAAACCTAAACCCAATCCCCCAGCTACAGCCCCAATATATACATATTTTTCTTTTCAAGATTTCCGATCCGATGCCACCTCCAAGCGTTTTCCCTCCTGCACTTTACATTTTATGCTCCATCTGAGGCTGTGCATACCCCTTACTCCTTTCGCGCAGAGGGTATATGCAGATGAAGGATATTTCGACTCCATTTACCAATATTGATTGGCACATTTCGTGGCCATACTGACTGTACCTCGGAGTACCGAGACAAACTTCATGGAATATAGATGGAAATTAGTCAGTATATTAGTCAGATGGTATTATAATATTTAGTGCCTCAATAGCGGGTATCTTACGGTCGAAACTATGTATATTAATTCTTTTCTTCTCGCGTTTTCCTCCTTTCCCCTTTTCCTTTTTGTTGACGTCTCTGTGTAGCCGTATAAAAAATGCAAATAATTTGCTAGCGCTTTTGCAGCGCGACAAGCCACGGAGCCGGGAATCCCCGAGTCCTGCGCTCTGCCACCTACGCCTCCCCGCCCCCCAGCCCTTTTCGGGGTGCCACCCCCTCGTGGAGGAGACGCAAGCGCGTAAAGTCAAAACGTTTTAATATTTATGGCACATTATATGGCTTGTGGGCTTACTTTAGCTTCAGTTTCAGCATCAGCCTCTCAGCCTCGCCCTCGCTTTCGACTTTGGCTTCGGTCTCAGCCACTGCCTCAGCCTCTGGCGCTGGCTGATGATATCCAGTGCCTTGCCCTGCCCCCGCAATGTTTATGTAATCGTGTGTGTATCGTAGGCCTAAATATGAGCCTGGCCCTGGCTCCGCTGCTCTCGTGTGCATGTTTTATGGCGGCGGGCAATTTGGATCTGGGAAATTGTGATAAATGTGTGTGCGCTGCGCTGCTCGTATGCTAAACGCAAGAAATCTTTAGGAAATCGAATAAAAATGTCATAAATATAATTGCAGAGGCAGTCGGAACGGAACACAATAAAAAGTCACACACAAATTCAACAAAATGTTGCTGCACGAATATCGTTGCTTTATCGCTAGATGCTTTTTATAGCACACATTTTGGGGTCGCTTCTTGGCTACTCCTTCGACAGGTGCTAAAATCTTCATTTAGTGCGAGACAAGTAACCCCCTCCCTCTATTCCTCTATCCCTATCTCTCTCTCTTTCTTGGTTTTTAGTGTCATTAGCCCGAGCTTCCAGCGTTCGTCTCCTAATTGAACTTTTTCCAACGCCCTGCGGTGTTCTCGGTCTCTCCTTCTCTCTTTCTCTTCTTTTTCTTGTGTTTGCAAAAACAAAAAAAGAAAATGAAACACTTTGTGCGCTGGGCAAGTACCGTAATCAAAGTTTAATTACACAGCCATTGAGGGAGCTGCGACATGGAGAAGGAGAGGGTTAGATGGCTAGGGAGAGCTCCTGCGTGCTCTATCTGTTTTGCTTTTGAGTAATCATCTCTGGGTGGTGCTCCGAGAGGAATATTCCTAGACATTCGAGGCATTCAACTGTTAAATTAGGAGCAAACACGGGCTAACGGGCTAGGGAATGGAAATAAAAATGTAAAAAAAACACATAGACAGGAACCAGACAACATTTGCCATCTCAGTTTACGCTGTGTATGCGTTTTGGGTACCAAGTAAAGCTACTCGAACTCTCTATGATTCGAACACTCTATTCTTGCATCGAACTGTCCTCGCTTACAGCTCTCTGCGGGTCTCTTTTGCTACGACACTGTCCAACTACATAGAAACATTTTGAGCCAGGTTTTAGGTTTAACTGTACAAACAAATTCACAAATTCCGATGATATAAAATTGCAAATGGCAAATGAAAAGCAGACGCACCTCTGACCTCAACAGACTGTAGACGATAAGATAGTTTTGGTCAAACATAAGCAAATGTGAAGCACACAAGAATGGAAATTGTAAGGTAATCCCTGGAATTAGGAGACCCCTGAAATGTGCATTGCCTCTGCCAAGAATTATGTTAAATGTGGATAACGGGACATATTCGTGTGTTTACTATGCATGTGACAGCCATTCTATGCGTGTGTGTGTGCGTGTGCATGTGGGTGTAATATAATTTGTGGCCTGGCCGCATGTTACACATTTGCAAGCTGACAATTTCATTTAAATTTCGGGGGAAAGGGGAAAAGCAGGGGGGAAGACAGTCGGCCACCACAGAAGCAACAGCAACAACAGCAGCAGCAGGTCCCAAAGCCATATGTCTTTAATGTCTGACTCTGTCTCTGTCTCTCCTGCTCTGGTATGTCCGTCTGTCCGCTTTGGTTCAACTAAAACATGACAGCATTTTGAAACTTTACGTGATTTATTATCGCCCTTGCCTCCGCACACGCATAGACACACGCATAGACACACGCACAGACATGCACGGACATGCACACACTGGTGTCTGCAGCCACAAAACATTGGCCAGCCAGAGAGAGAGAGAGAGCCAGAGAGAGATTAGGAGAGCCACTTGAATTGCAGGTTGAATGCAATGATTGTTGTTGTTTGTGTAATTCCATTCGATGGGACGATTGCGAGAAATCCAATTTAATGAACAGCAAATATTCGGGATAATTTAGTTGATATAAATTAATCGAAAACAACGAGTGTGTGTGAGTGTGTGTGTACACATATTGGTTTTTGGCCAAATAAACAGAATCGACTCTTTTTCCATGGGGTTAATGGTTCAGTTTGGGGTTAACTTTTGACCTTTGGCTTTGACACATTCACCACTCAACTAATTACTGAAATTTGTGCATTTGTTTCCACTTGTCGAGATTTGTGGACAAACAAATGATTGCAAAATAACGAAGCTACTTATGCAATCCTTGGGAATACTTCATAGATTAATGTCTACAGGTTCCTTGACAAACTCTTTACAGAATTTGCATAAAAGCAGATATCATCTTTCTATACTAGATGTATGTATGTATATTCCCTGTTCCTACATTCGCCTGAGCAATAGAAAAACCTTTGGCTGAGCTTCCACCTCTCACCTTTGCTCTTCACTTGACTTGACTTATCAAAAATTCCTTCCTCATGCGTTTCTCAAATGTTTTCCAAATCAAAATTCAGTGCCATATCCATCTAACGGATGTGTGAATGGATGGGTGGGTGCTGGGTACTCGTTCTGCAGATGGAGCGCATCAATAAATGGCTCTCCGTACACTTCGCACAGACCTGTCTGTCTGTCTGTGGCACGCAGCAGGAGGCACCACTTTGGAGCGAGAGCCGCAACGATAACTGCCTAAGGTGGCCAATAAAGTGCTTGACTTTTGTGCAGCAGCAGCGTATGAAGGGGGAGGGGGGCTGGAGATACCAATTGTAATTGCCAAACGGGCAAATCCAACCAGTTAAAACCCAAAGACCAAAAACCGGACGCCCGTAGAGTTAAGGCGAAACAAATGCCGGACAAATGGATCGAGGCGGAGGTCCTGGCAGAGGTCCTATGTGGTGTGTCTGTGTGTGTGTGTGGTAAACATGATTCAATTTCCAATTGCTGGACATACATACATATGTACGTATGCATGTTCCCATTTAATGCCTGTTGGGGCCTGCAATCTGCAACCCGTTACGGAATCTCCGAGACTCCGACTCCCAGTTGCAACTTCCGCCGCCCTCCCTTTTTGAGAGGTGCGCACACAATACGCTGTAATCGAATATTGATTAAGTGAAGTTAGGAACCTGTAACCCTGCTATCATACGTGTAGGATAGGATGGATCCAGGGGTCGATGCTGCAGTTAAACGTTGATAATGCACCAAAAGATTCTTTCGTGAAGAGGGAGGAGAGTCTCGTTTTATGGCCCCCAGGGATGGGGGGAGGGGACACGATGCAGGTCCATTCTGTTGTGAGTTGGCAGGCCAGAAAATTGAAGCACTTGCAGGAGTTGCAGGAGCCTCAGCTATTGTCCTGCTACATCCATAGCCGTTGCTGTTGCCGTTGCATGAAAAACATCATTGAAAATGTAAGCGAGGCTCCTGCTGCTGCTGCTTCTGCTGCTGCTGTTTTCTCATCGTTTTTATGCCACTGCTCCCCTCCCCTTTTTTCTGTACGTGTATACCCTTCTGGAAGGAGGGTTATTATGACTTTGGCAGATACACATGTTGGCCACAAAATAGGATACTTTTAGCTATGCAATAGTTTTACTTTTACTTGATTTTCCTTAAAAATGGCCTCTGGTGTCGTCGGACTATCCTTCGTCGGACTGAAATCGGGTAAGAGTATGCTTCAGATATGCCCTGAGGCGAGGCAAGCATTTCTCTTCTCTTTTTTTCGCCCCGTTTTGGCAATGAGTTTTGATTGCTTTTTGGCCGGGTCAGTAGCATTGCTCGGGTGCAGTGACCCCATTTCCGCTTGTTATCGATTGGGGCGCGGGGGACGGGGGGCGGAAGGGGTCACAAGGTGCAAGTGGAGGGCCTGACGGCACCTCCTGGCAATTGCTGGCTACCACACGTCTCGTTCTCCCCTCTCTCTCTCCCTCTCCGCTGCGTTCTTTCGTTCGTGCCACAACTTTTGCACTTGACAGGCAGGCAGCCAGTCAGGAGGCAGGAAGTCATCTCCACTTTTTGATTTCCTCTTTGCTCCAACGCAGATTTACACCGATTCAAAGTCAGATTCAGATACAGATTTCGATGTATCGCCTGGCGGCATTATTTTTAATTGATATTCTCTGCCGTTTTTTGTGGCACACAAATCAAAGTTGAATTTGTTTTAATTAAACATCTCTTGTGTCGCATTCGAATATCTGCAGTGTTTTTTGCCAGTGAGATTTCCTAGTGCTTTTCGTTCGTATAAATTATGATGTCATTTGGGATTCCAGTATTCCATGACAAAAAACAAGGCAACAATAAAAACTCCAATTAAACATCTATGTTTATGCACGCACGGATTTCACGAACAGCAAGCAATAAGAAACTCCTCACTATTTCCCTTTTCTCCACTCCACACCTGTAACTTGGGAGAACTTAGATTCCGAATATTCCTTACGAAAACTTCTCCATTAATATTAGCTGCTTAAGGCTTTTCCTTTTTCCTTCTTAATACCATCCACAATAAGACTTTAGCAAGTTAACAACTTTGCTCAAAGTTCCCCGATCTTCAAGCCGCCTTTTCATCGTGATTCCATTGCACCGCATAAACCCCGCCGCACACAGTGTGGCAGTCAGTCGGATTCCGCTTGCGTGCTCGAGCATTTATTTCAATTTCTATTTCCATGTGAAATGCGTTGATTAGAGAAGCCGAAGAGGCAGCAGCAGCAGCAGCAACAACAACGACACATTCAACAGTTCAGCATTCAACTAATTCAATTGATTAGTTTGCTGGCTGGCCGCAGAATGGAATCCAAAGAGACTCCGACGACTTCCCCAATCCCCTTTCCTTCCTTCCGGGCGGGCACTCCCGAAAGTCCAAGTCGAAAGTCAAACGAAATTGTTGGCCACTCGAGTGCCAAATGTTTTCTGCATCTGCAGCTGCAGCTGCAATTCATTTCATTTCGAGCATATTCCAGGCTTTGGTTTTGCCATTTGCTGGGGCAGGCACTTGCAGCTTCAGGGTGGCAGGAGGCTTGAGGGTTCGGTGGGGCGCCACAATGGCAAAATTTGCCACTTGAGCACGCAGAAAATTCCAAAAGGAAATTTCTTGAGTTCCTGAGTTCCAGAGTTGTATGCAGAATTAATGAAAATATGCAATGCTGATGGCGTTGACATTACAAGTGGCAACCGTCTGTCTCTCTCTCTCTCTCTCTCGCCATTCTATGGCTTTCTCTTTCTGTTAGCCACTAGCCATTGTCGCTTTGTGGCTTTAACATTCAAAGCCACTTTGGTCTCTAATATTCTTGTTGTTCAGTTTTCAGAAAAGTTTTGTTTGTTGTTGTTGTTAGAGCGGGGCAGACGGCAACCCTCTTGTTGTCATTGCATTTTAATGGATGGGTGCCGACTCTCCATGTTCGTGTGAAACTGACATCAACATCAGAGTGCGAGTGTGAGTGTGAGTGAGAGAGCCATGAGGGGGAGAGGGAGAGAGAGGGAGCACTGCTCGAATATGCCAGGCCACACCATACGGTGTCAAGTGGCATTTGAAAATGCTCCCAATCCGTTGATTTTTGTTTCCCTCTCTCTCTCTCTCGCATTTCTCTCTCCGTTTTATTTATTTATGTGTGCAACAAAGCCCCACAAATGGAAGCAACAAGCAATTACAACAACAACAAATCATTCTGATGCAAAAACATATAGAATGCATGCGGATTATTACACACAATGGAAGCTTGAAGCTTGAGAAATGGCAGACATCTGTTGGAATACATGTGGCACATGCATACATACATACATATGTATGTATGTGTGTACATATTTCTGGAATAGAATATCAAACGATCGAACGACCAGTGAGATGTTGGGGGGCATTGGGGGGGCTTGGCTGAAGCTTCACTTCACTTCAGTTCAGCTGCACATTTCTGTGATTAAACGAACCCCGAAACAAGTGGCAAGGCATCTCAGAGATTTCTCACAGCTTGCTGGTGGCAGAAGTTTTCCTTCTTTCACCAAGGGTCTCCATAACTTTTCTTCAGTCACTTTCTGAATGCTTTGAAAATGTCTGCACAAAACGATTGAAGTGCCACAAAGCAGGAGCAGCAGCAGCAGCAGAAGTAGCAGCAGAACGAAAAAACGGGATACAAAAAGAAAACTGGAGAAGAAACTAGAGCTGAGAAGAGGCGATAGATGAGAATACGCTAGAGATGGGAGGAATTTTGAAATGAAAACAAGTGAGAGATGAGCAGAATCTAGAGGCGAGTGAAGTCCAGAAATAAGAACCAGCGAGAGATGAGCAGAATCTAGAGATGAGACTTACGAGTAGGGAGGGGAATTGCAGATTATATAAAAGAAGATAGTTGATACTCGAGATGAGACTCAAGACTACGAGTTGCAGTGGAGAGAAGCCTAGGAATACGACAATAAAACTATAGACAAGTTCTACAAACAGTTCAGAACAGTTCACTTATGATGATAATCATCGTTCTGTCCAGAGGAGTGCTATAGGAGTATTGGGTATTGAGACTGGGTCAAAGCTAACTAAAAAGGTTATTAGATAGTTATCATTTAGATTCACAATCCTTCATTTTACAATTCAATCATTCAGCTTTGATTTGCCAGAAAATTTCAAAGCATTTTAATTGCTTTTCCTGGGGGGTCACACTGTCAAAAAGTCAAAACTGTAATAGACTACAACAAGCGGCAGGGAAGTGGCCCAAAAGGCTGTAATTAATTTTATCTGGCATTTTCACGTCAGGTGCAGTTGCATGTTGCATGTGGCACGCTGCGCCAGTGCCACAAAATGCATAATGCAAACGGATGCATTGCCAAAAAAAAACAATTGCAGGAGGAGGAAACAAAGAGGAATGAAGAGGGGAAGGACCCAAAGCAAACAGGACACAGAAGAGACAAGCGAAAACGGTGGACAGGCACAGCAATTCTGCTCGCTTTTCCACGACAATTAAAATGAAATTTTCATAATAAAGTTGAACCCGAGGGCAGGACGAAGGATCTACGAGGAGACACACTGTCTGTCTGTCTGTCTGTCTGTCTGTCTGTCTGTCTGCCTGTCTGTCTGGCCCCCTGCTTACAGTCGCAGCCACAATTGTGTGCGCACTAAACATTTTAAATGTAATTTTAATTTGTTTTATAACTTCCTTCGGGGGCGAACCCAAAGTTTGAACCAAAGTTTTGATACCAACCCCAAAACGAAACAAAACAAAACGAAACAAAACAAAACGAAACAAAACAGGAATGAAATGAAATCAAATGGAATGGAATGGCAAACCAATTTCAAGTACAACAACGAAAGTCTCCTTCTTCTTTCAGGTGGTGGAAGCATTTGATACCCTTTCAAGTTGCAACGCGCGTTTCTCGATCCGTGCTCCCATTTTCGCACATTTTTCCGCATTTTCTCGCCCAAAAGCCGCTTTTATGTTTCACACAAACGGAAAATGGAAAAATCGTTGCGTTTTGTGAAAAGGGTAGAACAATCGGAAAATGTTTGCAAAAAACAGAACTTGCCCAAGGAAAATGATATGCTTCATTCTCTGCGAGGCAAAGCCCTCTTTTCAAGGGTATTCAAATCAAGATCAAAACAGACGGATACAGATACAAATAGAAAGCCAGAGTAAGAAGCACGCATAGAGAGAGAGAGAGAGAGAGAATGAGACAGAGAGAGAGAGAGAGCAACACGAGCTGTTGTAAACTTCAAATGGAAGTTCAAACTTTTTTCTCCAACAAAACGTAACACAAATCCTCAAAAGTGGGGAAATAGAATGAAAACTTTGGTCTTCCCCTCCATCTTTGTGTGTGTGTGTCTTTATGTGTATGCGTGTGTGTTTAGGATTCTCTGAGGTCTGGGAAAGAGAGAGAAGGGGGGACTGCGGGGCTGTAAACTCATCGTCAAACAAGATTATTTGATCAAGTAGCTTCATCCAGCGATGCCAATGCCGCAGCCACTGCCTCTTCCTCTTCCTCTTCGACGGAGGAAAAAAGTTTTCCTTGGGCTTTTCCACTCATTTGCTTTGGCGGCGTCCAAACCGCAGTAAAGTGTGGGGGAGGGCGGGCGTAACGTTAATACAAATCAGGCGGGACTCTCAAGTTAAATCAACCACGGAACAGGAGAGACAGAGAGGGTAATCCAGGGGGCGGGCAGGGGGGTAGATTATAAAAAGTTTAAAGATAGAGGGGAGAGGATGGAGAGCGGGGCAGCGGGGCTGGCAATTTAGAGATATGTCGGTGGAGATAGGCAAAAAAGTGTGCAAGGACTGGATTTTTTTATGATCTGCCCAAGAGAGAGAGAGAGAGAGAGAGAGAGAGGAAGAGCGAGAGGCAGATAAAAGAGCTAATAGTAATGAGAACAAAAGGAAGTGGAAGTGGCATACGAAAACCGGAAGCTGGCGAAAAGGTAGAGTAGTCCACTCCCACAAACAGGATACAAAACTCGCTTAATTTTTAATTCATTTTCATGTAATTTATTCATCAAAATAAAAGGAGAAAAAGAAGCAGGGCAACGACGCTGCGACAGGACATCCTCGTCCTATTCCGAACCCAATTTAATTTCTTTTCTCTCTCTCGACAGTCCATCCAAATCCCAAACCCGCAACCCATCTTCCGTCCGAATCCCCTTTTCTTCTCCTAAAGCTTTCACGACTTTCACTCTCTGTCCTGCCTCCTGCCTGCTGCCTGCTGCCTCCCGCCTTCTCC
The DNA here is from genome assembly GCA_037356375.1 of Drosophila affinis. Lineage (NCBI taxonomy): Eukaryota > Metazoa > Arthropoda > Insecta > Diptera > Drosophilidae > Drosophila > Drosophila affinis. The sequence continues at coordinate 22,755,710 of CM074799.1, forward strand.
TGCAATTTACGGGAATCTCGTCAGCATTAATTTTCATTACGCGTCCGTCCTAACGATTCGGTTAGTTGACTTGACCATCGCCAGCCAATTGGGTCCTAACTTCAGGGCTAAGACGTAGAGGGACTGCGGCTGCGGCTGCGACTCGGACTGGGATTCTAGGCGAATGTGGCAGGCGATTGTCGTTTGTTCTTATTCCCCTCCTGCCTCCCGCCTCCTGCCTCCATCAATCCATCCAAGACCCTTTTCAAGCCGCCTTTGGGTCCTGGTCTAATGGCTTCCCCCTTGGCCTGTCCCTCCGTGAGATGGGGAAACGTCATAAACATTTTCTCAAGTTCGAATCAAATGTTAATTGAACCGCAAGATGTTTTTGTGCTGTTGAATGTCCCTAAAACACAAGATAAATATATATAAAAAACAAAAAGCAGCTCCTTTTGCTCCGTTCATCGATTGATACCAATTTCAGTCTATTGGCCGAGGCATCAAAGTCCAGAAATTCCGGCCACGCATTGCATTCATCCCTGGCCGAATGTATGGCCGAACTGCCCCATCACTCGGCAGCATGTGGAAATTTGGTGCACCCAGGCCCATCAATAGTTGTAGGGGGGAAGAGTGGAGCTCCTCCACCTCTGCTATGTTCTGATAGGCGAAATCCTTCCATTGTACGCATATTGCGTACTCCCGAACAGGTGGGGGGTGGAGGAGTGGCACACAGGCCAATCCTTTCCTTATGTCAATCACCGTGTTGGCTGTGGGAGCACAGTGCAGACATTACATCCATGCCGAGTATATATGTATGAATGCGTATAGCATAATTCATAAATGCAAAAATTACTATCCATTTATAGGCCTTCAAGCGTCTAATAATCTGCTTAGGGCCATGGGCCATGGACGAAGGCGATTCAAAGGAGGTTCCTGCTTCCCAGTGATAACAAAACAATCGAAGAAACAAAGGATTGCAGTAAGGATGACTCCTTCCCCCGACCCCCCTTCCTTCTTAACAGCTTAGTTTTAGATCAATTTAGATAAGGCTGGGGCCTACTTCCCACCCCACATGGCACATGTGCCACGCATCATTCTAATTTGTGTCCAGCCCATGAGGAGGAGGAGCTCCGCCACTCCCTCCCTGCTGCAGGGATTATTTTGGCTGCATCCAAGCTGTTTCCTGGCGCCAAGTTCTGACAGGAGGAATCACTTCCTAATTGCAGCTCGAGGTGTCAAGTCCAGCCGCACGGCAGCCACTGGGCCTCCCTCAGAGTAAATAATAAAAGTGCAACTCCAAAGTGCAACAGTGCCACACGAGTGCAAGTTAACTGTAGAAATAGAGAGGAAGGACAGGTGGTGCTCCAGTGGTGCTTGGTGGTGCAGATGGTTCTCCAGATTCTCAATTGCCAAATGTGCAACTTCAATTCCATTCGGATTTGTTAATTTGGAGAACTTTCCAGCTGTTCCTTTGCTTTACCGACACAATACCATCCGTGAGAGCAGCAGGAGCTGGTACCTTTGTCCTTTTTTTGTTACAGAAGTTTTTGATTCTTCTGTATCATCAAAATGGATAGAGGTCTGAGCTCATTCCCCGTCAAACACTGAAATGCATTGAGAATTCATCTGGTTTGTAGTTTTTCTGGTTTCCACGGCTGCTATGTTTAGTTATAATGTCATAATGCTTTGAGAACCAGAACGTTTATACACCTTGAGCCCGTCCGTGAGGTGTACCTGCACAGAGATGAGCGTAATCTTTGGAGCTGGCCGTCGCACCCTTGGTAGACGTATGGGCAATGTGCCTAACAGCGATTCAATTGAATCATTCGATAAACTCTACGCATGAATAAGTGGTGAATACTTATCAGGGGCTTATAGTTTTTCTTGCGTCCCGTAATTTGTGTATTATTTTAGTTCCATTGATTGCTGTGACCCAGGAAGAACTATTAGCCCCAATAGCATCCGCGAGATAATCGCTGGGAGTGTACAGTGGGGAGCAAAAGTGATTCTAGATCATAAAATAGCCTTTTAAACTGTGCTTATTTCCTCCTTCCTCCCTTTATCCCTCTCTCCCTCCCTCTAAGGGGAAAAACGAATATTAAGTGAATTGAAATCGGGTTTGCGTGCAATTTGCTTGGTCATAAATCATATTGAAGGGAAAAGGGAAAATGAGCAGCCAACAAAAGGTGAAAATAAAGAGGGAAGATTGAAAGGGGGCAGCAGCAAAAGGTGAGGCAAGCGTCACTATGCTCTCTACACACTCTATGCAGCACCTGGTTGCAGTCCCACACCCACACACCCCCACATGGCGCACTCTGGCACTGTCGGACGGGCACGCAGACATCTACAACTAACCCAATTTATTTGAGTGTGAAAATTGGCTTTCGCCCGTTCTGAAAATTCTAAGCTGTTGATGGCACACACAGACACACACAGGCACACACATACACACACAGACACACACAACACAATCGCATGCACTGGAGGTGGGAGGACAGCCATCGAGTGTGTATGTGGTGGAGGGAGTCATGGAAAAACTGAGTGTAAAACGCACGGATTAGATGTGAAAAATCAAACTAAAAGAAAGGGCAGAGAAAATGGGAAAAAGGGACGACAGGAAGACTCCCTCAACTCTCTGGCAGCCGAAAAGGCAAAGGCTGCAGGCTGGAGCATAAACCTTGTTGCATGCAAATGAAGACCGTTTTGGATTGGCTTTCCAATGGAAATGTAATCCCACACCCACACTTTTTTTCATTGCCTTTCCGCCACGAAATTCGCTCTTAGCCTTCAACAATTACTTAAGCTGCCAGAAAAAGGGAACGGAGGAAGAAAACAGGCAGAAGACAGACCCGGAGGCGCTGCAGCGAAAATGAGAGCACAAAATATAATAAAAAGAGCCTCAAGAAGAGTTTCTTCCATGAAGATCCTCCTCTGCTCTCATCAGACCACGCGAAAACGTGGCCTTCACGAAGGGAAATCAATTGCAATCCGAAGTAACACACAGCGATGAAGAGCTATGACCCAGCCATCCATCAGACACCCATCACATAACCATCCCCATCCCCCAAGGCGTCAGATGAAGCAATGACAACCAACTAAGATCTCGTGGCAACAACTTGGACCCAGGCCCATCAATAGCTGCATATTTTCCACCTCTGCTATGTTCTGATAGGCGTGTCGCCCTATTGGCTGCAGAAATCCATCCATTGTACGCATATTGCGTACTCCCGAACAGGTGAGGGGTGGAGGAGTGGCACACAGGCCAATCCTTTCCTTATGTCATTCACCGTGTTGGCTGTGGGAGCACAGTGCAGACATTACATCCATGCCGAGTATATATGTATGTATGCGTATAGCATAATTCATAAATGCAAAAATTACTATCCATTTATAGGCCTTCAAGCGTCTAATAATCTGCTTAGGGCCATGGGCCATGGACGAAGGCGATTCAAAGGAGGTTCCTGCTTCCCAGTGATAACAAAACAATCGAAGAAACAAAGGATTGCAGTAAGGATGACTCCTTCCCCCGACCCCCCTTCCTTCTTAACAGCTTAGTTTTAGATCAATTTAGATAAGGCTGGGGCCTACTTCCCACCCCACATGGCACATGTGGCACGCATCATTCTAATTTGTGTCCAGCCCCTGAGGAGGAGGAGCTCCGCCACTCCCTCCCTGCTGCAGGGATTATTTTGGCTGCATCCAAGCTGTTTCCTGGCGCCAAGTTCTGACAGGAGGAATCACTTCCTAATTGCAGCTCGAGGTGTCAAGTCCAGCCGCACGGCAGCCACTGGGCCTCCCTCAGAGTAAATAATAAAAGTGCAACTCCAAAGTGCAACAGTGCCACACGAGTGCAAATTAACTACAGAATACAGAGGAAGCACAAGTGGAAGGTGAGTCGATTTGGTTGAGTGGAAAAAGAGTGGGAATTGATGAGGACTTTGGCCCAGAGGGACCGTCGCAGAGTCACAAACACTCCAGTGGTGCTTGGTGGTGAAATGGTTCTTCAGGCTCTCAACTGCCGAACGTACATACAAGTTCAACTTCATTAGGAATTGTCAATTTGAAGAACTCATACCATCCGCGAGATAATCGTTCGTTGTTTGTGCGCGAAAATACACGGTAAGCCTCGATCGAGGTTAAGGTTTCGCAGGAGCTGGTACTTTTATCCACTTTTTTGTTACAGAAGTTTTTGATCTCTCTATAACATTAAAATGGATAAAAGTCTGAGCTCATTCTCCATCATATGTGATAGATGTGCAACTTCAACTTCATTCGGATCTTTCTTAATTCGGAGAACTGTCCAGCTGTTCCTCTGTTTTACCGCCATAATACCATCCGTGAGATATTCTTTTGTGGTTAAAGGATCGCAGGAGCTAGTACCTTTTCCTTTTTTTTGGTATAGAAGTTTGTGCTTTCTCTGTAACGATTAAATGGGTAGAAGTCTGAGCTCATTCTCTATCATATGTGATATCAAACAGTGAAATGAATTGGAATTCGGCACTAGATTCAACTGGTTTATAGTTGTCCTTGCTCTCACGGCTCCTATGTTTAGTTGGAATATCATAAGGCTTTGGGAACAGGGACATTTGTACACCCTAAGCCCATCGATGAGAACACGGATCCAATGGTTGATAGTTGATCGCGCTGGCAACAGCCACATGTATGGCTTTGATGTCATGTGGTTGTGGTAGCGTGGCGAACTATTTGCCCAAGCCCATCCGTGAGACATTTCGAAATTAGACAGGTAGCAAAATTAGAATGTGCATTAGAAAATGGCGTTTATTCCACTTTCCACTAGAGAACCAACGTCTAAACATAGGACCAAATATTACATTGTAGAAACTTGCAGCTTTTTTCCTTCTATCGACGGAACTCTTGTGGAAAAGAATACATGGAAAATGGCTGGAAATATTGCTTATATTCCACCTCGTTTTCCACTCTTAATCTCTTCCCATTTCTCTCGCTGCTCTGGTTACGCCTGTGGCAGACACTTCGATCATTTGCAGCGCATTTTCTTATCAATTATCCGGATGGCAGCGACTTTTGGCCTTCGGCCCTCGGCTTTCTGCTCTTTGGTGTCTGCTCTCTACTGTCTGCGCTGTTCACTGTTTTCCCTGGTCGGAGGTGCTGTTCCTCCCATCTGCTCATTTCTCTGCTCTTCTGGTGGCAACATTTCACAGCCGCAGGCATGAGACTCTACCACAATTCTGGATAGCAAACCAAATGCCAGGACAACAAGAGCAGCAGCAGCAGCAGCAGCAGGAGCTGCATTCTCTTCTAGCTTCCAGGCTAACGAAGCAGCAGGAGGCCTCCACTGCCACTCCAGAAACTGGAAGCTCTCTCTCGGCGGAAGCTGCTGGGTTTCAAGTGTCATAAATGAGAATTTATTCAGCCAGACAGTGTCACTGCCACCAGGTGGGAGTCTGCCATCCCCCTGGCTCCTGCCTGGTTCGTGTCTCTGTGGCCGTGTTGGAGCGCTCTGGTGGCAAATTTGCCAGGCATCATGCCAGAGCAGAGCACAGGATTCTGGCATTGTCATTGCCACACACCACCTACCACCCCCACCCCCACCCCCCGCCTATCTACCTGCTTCCATACTGTGGCGGTGGTTCTGGGTTCAGGGAACTCTGAACCGTAAATTTCATTAACAGCTGCTGCTGTCTGCTGTCTGCACTGCGGATCATGAGGCATTAGCTTATGGATTATATAAATTACAGTTACGGATACGCCGCGTAGTCCATTGTCCGTTCTTCGCTCTCCACGGCCTTTGAGCAGGAATATTCTGTGTCACAGTCTAGCAACAATGGAACCACAACATCAAATACTTGAACTGTGTGCACTCCACCAACCTGCCCCCCCCCCCTCCCCACTCTGCCGCATGTTGTCTGAGGTCGCGGTATGCTTGTGTCGTGTCGTGTCGGGTGGGGTCGGGTCGGGTCGTGGGGCACTCTTGTCAGCAGCTGCAACAATGCAATGCCAAACGGTCACTGGAGCAGCAGCAGCAGCAGCAACAAAGTCAGCTAACGATTTTCTAATGGACAGGAGCTGTCCAGGACCAACAACACAGCACTACAGCACAATACCTTAAAAAATACAATGCAAAATGGATTGCTGGATTGTACAAATATAGGGCATATTTTCTCTATGGAAAAACAGCGCAAATTGAAATCCCGATGCACACACGAGGGTTTTCCTGTTTTCCCAGGCAAAATCTAATCCCGGGAATTACTTTTATCCGCTTGAAATACTTTCCAGTTGCAGATACATTCTGTTCTGTTGATTCAACACTGATGGGGATTCATTTTCCCGTGAATGCATTTTTATGGTGTTTTCTTAGTTGATTTTAAATTGATTTGCGAACGACAGTTGAGTGAATTTGACTGGAAATTCTCGAATTCGAAGGATTGTTCAGTGGGCTCTCTAACAGAGAGAATCGAAGAGTGTCGAAGTGATGGTGGATCGCATAGAAGGAAGCGTTTCCGACCCCATAAAGTAACCTCATACACATACATATATACTGACTGAGTACCGGCTATAAAGCAGAGCCGCGTCACTGGCCGCGGCTCACAGCGTCCCCCTCGTTTTGAATGGGGACTCTTTGGAGCGAGGGCACTTCTGATCGAGGTTCTCTGAATAGAGGGTTCTTTGCTTCTATTAAGATGGAGGCTTCCCTAAAACATAGAGCACTTCAAGGTCGTAGATCTCCCACTATTTATCTGTGGCATCCTTCTACAAATCCTTCCTTCTATGGAGGTCTCTGTGTGCACTTTCAGTTTTGAAAGCCAAGCACACAGAAACAGAGAAGAGAAGGGAGCGAAAAGAGAGCGAGAGAGCGAAAGAGCGGGGGGGCGAAAGCAGGAGCAGAGCGAGTGAAACAATCAAATCAAATATTTATATGCGGGCCCGGAGAAAGCTAAGGCTGTGGCTAAAACCAAGCATAAACTCGGCCAAAAACGTGGCCCCCATTCGCAGTAGAGGGGTGAAGGGGGGAAGGGGGATGTGGGATGTGGGTGAAGCAAACTTGGATTGAGTTTTCCCTCTTTTGTGTGCCGATGTTTTCCTCCTGCTGCTTGTTCGCCAAAGATTTTTCCACTGCAACTTTCGGCATGGAAACTTTCGACCTGGACAAGGATGAAGACGGGACTTAACAGCCCCATAATAATGCAGACAAAAACAAAACTTTTGAGGGGCCTAAATCTAGTATATTGCTTGTTTGAACACTCAAAAGGGAAACGGGAGAGCGGCACAAGGGGGAGGGACAAAAAGGAAGATTACTTCCCATGCGAAACGCGTAAAACAATCAGAAGGCAGGAATCATCGACACGTGAGGGGGGGCAATGTAACTGGGAAATCAATTTAGGCAACTTGAAAGAGCATCAGGCAAATGGAGGGGCAACATCTCTGCCGCTCTCTGCCGAAAACGTGCCACAGCATATGGAAATCTGGAAATCTCTGTGTGCGTGTGCGTTTGCGTGTGCGTGTGTGTGGCAGCGGCGGCAAAGCGGAAAAAACTTGCACTCAATACAATCAGATCCGCCGCCAAAAACAGAATCGAATGAAATTGATTTGTTTCCTTCCTTTTCCGCTTTTCTTTTTTGGGCTCAATTTGGCTTTCAAGGGAAGGCTTTCTCTCTCTCTCGCTCTCTCTATCTCTCTCTCTGCTTGCCACTTTTTACTGTAGCATACTTTTCAGCGTCACTCGCACTTTGCACTCATTGAAACGGTTGCCAGAAGTTTTCCTTCTGCCTCTGCCTCACACACACACACACACACACACTCTGTGTCCTTTATCAAAGGATGCGAGAGAGCAGAACGAGAGCAGGCGTAATGTAAGCCTCAGCCAAAGCTGCACTTAAACTTTTGATATCAATAACCAAAGGAGAAGAAAAAAAAGAGGAAAAACTGCAACTGCCATGCAATCCTTTGGGGCAAAACAGCAACATAAACAGCGGCAGAAACTGCCAACGAAAGTGAGAAGGGAGAAAAGCAGAGCGAGCATGCAGACAGCGAAAAAGAAAGTGAGAAAGAGCAGCAGCAACATAGAGACAGAGAGACGGCGTGTTGCAAGCAGATGGAAGTAAATCAGCGACCAAGAGACACGCAGGAATCCGAAACTGTCAAGAGTTACGTTTTCCTCTTCTCTTTTCTCTTTTTTTCTTGCAAACTTTTACATAAAAGAGAAACGAAGAGCAGCCAAAAAGAAGGAAAATAATGTAAAAAAATATAACAAAAAACGAGTGAAGGAGTGAAAGAGAAGAGAAACGAAAATCTAATGCAAAAACTGTCATTTAGAGTTTGCCGTCTTTGGTATTTATTTTCATGTCAGTTGCACGTGCGAGGCAGGTTCCCTGTCTGTCTGTCTGTCTGTCTGTCTCTCTCTCTCTCTCTCTCGTCCACCCATCCCACCCCCACGACCACTTTCTTTTCCTGCCTTTTTTCTGGCGACAGAGAGGGAAAAGTATCTTCATGATGATGATGATGATGATGATGATGATGATGATGATGATGATAATAATGATGATGAGAGACAGCCTGAGAGACAGCAGGACAAACGCTTTGAGACAGGTGCTGCCTGACGGGGACGGTGACGGGGAAGGGGAAGGGGACTGATACTAGTGAGGGAGCAAATCACCAGAGACGAGAGGTTAGGCCGAGTGACTGTCAAGTGGATCACCTCCCTCCACCCTCCACCCACCACCCTTCAACCGCCCACACAAGAAGCATCACCTTTGTCGTGTCATAAACGTTTATCATCTCTGACTGAATCGCTAGCCAGATGCTGCCGCTACACTAATGCGCTGCGCATTTCGTTTCGGTACTCGCAGATTATACGGCGTATATGGCTTTGCGGTCATAGTGGATGCGAGCAACGCAGCGGCTCCCAGCGTTCCTCCTCGAAGTTTCTACATTTGACTCTTCTGTTCTGCCCTGTTCTGTTCGTCTTGTCAAAATCTGGTGGCAACAACTTGGACCCAGGCCCATCAATAGTTGTAGGGGGCGATGCGAGGAGCCCTCCACCTCTGCTATGTTCTGATAGGCGTGTCGCCCTATTGGCTGAAGAAATCCATCCATTGTACGCATATTGCGTACTCCCGAACAGGTGAGGGGTGGAGGAGTGGCACACAGGCCAATCCTTTCCTTATGTCATTCACCGTGTTGGCTGTGGGAGCACAGTGCAGACATTACATCCATGAAGAGTATATATGTATGTATGCGTATAGCATAATTCATAAATGCAAAAATTACTATCCATTTAGAGGCATTCAAGCGTCTAATAATCTGCTTAGGGCCATGGGCCATGGACGAAGGCGATTCAAAGGAGGTTCCTGCTTCCCAGTGATAACAAAACAATCGAAGAAACAAAGGATTGCAGTAAGGATGACTCCCTCCCCCAACCCCCCAAGGGGACTCACCTTCCTTCTTAACAGCTTAGTTTTAGATCAATTTAGATAAGGCTGGGGCCTACTTCCCACCCCACATGCCACATGTGGCACGCATCATTCTAATTTGTGTCCAGCCCATGAGGAGGAGGAGCTCCGCCACTCCCTCCCTGCTGCAGGGATTATTTTGGCTGCATCAAAGTTATTTCCTGGCGCCAAGTTCTGACAGGAGGAATCAGTTCCTAATTGCAGCTCGAGGTGTCAAGTCCAGCCGCACGGCGGCCACTGGGCCTCCCTCAGAGTAAATAATAAAAGTGCAACTCCAAAGTGCGACACGAGTGCAAACTAACTACAGAATACAGAGGAAGGACAAGTGGAAGGTGAGTCGATTTGGTTGAGTGGAAAAAGAGTGGAAATTGATGAGTGACTTCGACTCCAGAGCGACCGTCGCCACTCCCTCCAGTGGTGCTTGGTGGTGAAAGGGTTCTTCAGATTCTCAATTGCCGAATGAACATAAAAGTTCAACTGCATTAGGAATTGTTAATTTGAAGAACTCTCGACCACGAACCTGCCCATCAGATAGCCAACACAACACCATCCGCGAGATAATCGTTCGTTGTTTGTGCGCGTAAATACACGGTAAGCCTCGATCGAGGTTAAAGGATTGCAGGAGCTGGTACCTTTGTCCTTTTTTTGTTACAGAAGTTTTTGATTTCTCTGTAACATCAAAATGGATAGAAGTCTGAGCTCATTTTCAGTCATATGTGATATCAAGCAGTGAAATGGATTGGAATTCGGCACTAGGTTCTACTGGTTTATAGTGGTCCTTGTTCTCACGGCTCCTATGTTTAGTTATAATGTCATAAAGCTTTGAGAACAGGCACATTTGTACACCCTAAGCCCATCCGTGAGAAATACCGATAAGCCTGTTCGTAATCGTTGGAGCTGGTACTTTTATCGAGCGTGTTCTTCATAAGTTCTTTTATTTCTAATGATGGCTCCCCTTGATAGATGTATAAGTTCCTTATTCGTCATATAGCCAAACATATACTACCCAGGATGATAAGGTTTCTTACATATCAAAAGATTCGGTAAGCTTTGCTCATGAAAGTGAATAAGTGGTGAATACCTTCCAGGGGTTCATAGTTGTACTGCTCCCAGTAATTTATGTATAATTTTAGGTTCATTAATTACTGTGGCGTAGTTAGGAGTATTAGCCTCAATGGCATCCGCGAGACACTTTTTTGTTCGTTTTTTGTGCGCGAAAACACTCGGTTAACCTCGTAAGGCTCGTAGGAGCTGGTACTTTTATCCATTTTCATGGTTCGGAAGGTTTTGATTTCTTTATACCATTCAAATAAATAGTCGCATAAGCTCATTCTCCATCCTATGTGAATAGTTTCAAATGGTTTACAGCAGGGAGCGTGAACAAGAGCTTGCGGTGCATCTCCTTCCCAGCTGCAGTCCTTTTTCTTGGGCTTCTTCTACTGCTTGATCCCCGCTTCTTGTGAAAAAGTGTTAAAAAACACTGCTTTCTGCACTGCTTTATTTGTGTAAACCTGCTTTAGCTTGCAACTTCTACCTGCTCTTCTTTCACTTGCCAAATATGCACTGCTTCGTGCAACTGCACTTGCACTGCTTCTTCTGTGGCTGCCTTCTGCTTGAACAGATATCTCTACTAGAACTTCTTCTCTGTCTCCTTGTTGCATCTTCGATTACAAATTCATGCAAAATATGCTCTCAAATAAGCCAGGGACCAACAGTTGAAGCCGAACACAACAGATGGCCAATACAGGCATGGGCAATATACTCGTAATACTGGCAGAAGATACAATAGACAGCGAGACAAGGGGCAGAGAAAGATACAACTGCAGCGATAATCAAGTACATGCCACTGGAGACATTTTGGCAAACTGTTTTCGCTTGATTGAATTGAATCCGAAACGAGGCCTAGCCTAAACAACAAGAAAAACGTTAACAGCAGTTATGGCCAAAGCCTAGCAAAGAGTGGAGGGATGAGGCAGAGGAGGCAGAGGAGGGCAGAGGCAACTGAAACGCCCCAACTGTCACAAAATCAATAAAACTTTTGGAAGAGAGAGAGAGTGGTGGCTGGATGGGGCTGCAGCAGGAGCAGGAGCAGGAGCAGGACGAGGATAGCTTGAACAGAGGCAAGACCTCTGTAATTCCGATACAAGTCTCAGCGGGCACATTAGCAACATGTGTTGCCCTCCAGGATAAAGCAAACGAAGGGAAGACGGAGAGCAAGCAGTTCAAAAAGAGGCGGAAAGAGATACGAATGGGGAAGAGGAGTAGACGAAAGATGAGTGGGAGTGGGAGTGGGAGAAAGATGAGTTGTACCGCAAGGAGCAGAGAAATTTGTACAAAGACGAATCATCGGCGAATGTTTGTGGCCAACATAAAATTGATATAGAAATGGCCAAAAGGCAGAGCCCAGTGAGGAAGAAGCCGGGGGGGAGCGGCTAAAGCAAGCGATAAATGACAGAGACTCTCGCCGAGATTTATGTGCAGAGAAATTCTATGGCGTGGGAGTTACCCCAATTATTGGGTGTTGCCAGGGCCCCAAGGAGACTTCAACAAGACGACCAGTAAAGAGGGGAGCGCAGAGGGGTGGAGGGGATTAGGTATTTGCCTTTCCAAACGCTGAAAGTTTACTTGCAACCGCGACCGCGACAGCGACAGCGACGACGAGAAAGCGAACAACAACGAAATTGGGATTAGATTGGGATTCGGTGTTCGAGCCAAGAAGCGCGCCATTGCTGTCTAAATATTTGATGAGGAAATAGAAATCAAGAACTCAAGAAGTGCATCTGCCCTATCCCTACAGGGATAAGGATGAAGGGTGAGGCAGGGTGGCGCAGGAACAGCTGCAGCAGTGGCAAACAATGGGATTCATTAACAAAGTAAAAAACGGAACAGAAAAGAAGATGCTTGCATGCGTATGTATATGCACTGCTTCGAGCAACTGCACTTGCACTGCTTCGAGCAACTGCACTTGCACTGCTTGTTCTGTGGCTGCCTTCTGCTTGAACAGATTTCTCTACTGGAACTTCTTCTCTGTCTCCTGTGCTCCTGTGTGCAGGATACACTACCATTGCAGGTACTTTTTCTCCTTTGCCGGAGTCTGTTTCTTGTACTAGAGTACTGGCTCAAAAAGAGTATACAAAAGTGATCGAAAAAGAGAACTCCACAGAGAAAGAAAGCACCAGAAAGCAGAGAGACAGAGACAGAGAGAGCGAGAGAGAGGCATTCAAGCAGAAGTTTATAGCTGTAAAGCGAAATGAGACGCGAAAGCAGAGACGCGCGTTCGCGTACTGCTTGGAGTTTCGTTCGAGTCTCGAGTCACACTCACAAAGGGTATCGGGAGTTGTGGGGGTGTTGTGCAGGTGTTCGAGTGTGCGGGTGTGGGTGTTCGTGTAAGCACAAAAGCGGAAGCAATAAAAAAAGAAGAGCAAAAAACACTCAAGTGCCCGACTGACTGCCTGTCATTCATTCATTCATCTCTCCTCCTGTGCTGTGGGGCTGCCATGGATACCTACCCCTCTCCCCACACACACACACACACATACACAGAGGCCCCTGGCAGCACCTGGATATGACACATGATTACCCTCAGCCATCTCCCCAACCCTCCCCATCAGCGAAAAAGTCCAATGAAAATTAATCTAATTTTCCATAATAATAATAATAATAAAGCACACACGAAACCCCAAAAAAGTTTCGCATTACAAAAATAAAGGTATACGAGTATTTATTTGTTTATTCCAGAGCACAATCCCCCACCCACCCATACACACACACACAATGATAATGTTTACGATGATTATCTAATGTTGTTACAGTAAAAAAGAAAACGAAATTTAATTTTTGGCATTTTTTGTTGTCGCTCTCCAGAGATCACAGAGTATTTCCGGCCAAGTGGCTCTCTCCTCCTTCGCCTCTCCTCTTTGGCCTCTCCTCTTCCGCCTCTTCCGCCTCTCCTCAGCCAGCCATCAAGCTACGAAGAAGTCCAGCCAGATTCGCATCCAGATTTACATTTATGCTACAGTAGTTGTGATGCGAAAGATTATTAGAATACAAGTTTATCATTGAAAGAATATTTCTTAGATTCTTTGGATTCTCATAGGTGGAAATGTATCCGAAATGGTTAGATATACGAGTCTGTTTAGGCCTTCCACTGTCGCCCCCTCGGTACAGTCCGTTCGGTCATGTTAAGTGCAGATTCCCCAACCACTATGCAACATATAACTTTTGAGTCTCCCTCCCCGCCCCGCCCCTCCCCTGCCTGCTCTTCTGTTTATTTTCCCATTTATTTGTATATTTCATTCATATGGAGAATATATAGCCACCTGAAATGATGGCTCGTTGAAAACTTAACTTTTTGGCGAGCAAAAATGCAACGAAAAGAGCGGGAAAAGTGGCAGGAAAACATTTCCCATCTGTCGATGTCGAATGTTGTCGAACGAAACATTTTTGTGCATTTTTTTGTAAAAAATGTTTTGCCTTGACGGTTGGATGGCAAATGGCGAATCCCCCCTGGAACTGTCATAAATATTGACACTGGCAGCGCGGGATTTGCGTAGGAAAAAAGGGGACTTTTATGTGGTAACTGAGGGAATTACTTACCCCAAAGAGGGGCACGCAGACGGCATCAATCAACGCCAAAAGGGGGGGCTTACCTGCAAACAAATAGAGAGAGAGAGAAAGGGAATATTTAGAGTGTGTATATTAAATATTCTATATTCGAATTGCCATGTTGGCATTGGAGACTGACACTCTATGATGTAACACCACAAATTGTTTTCGATCTCCTCCGCAGAACTAGACATCAGGCGCAGGATGGAGAGGGAAGGAGGACAGGAACCGCTGGACCATCAGCTGGCAGCGCAGGAGGAGAAGTGCCAGCAGCGGCGCTTAAAGTGTAAAATGTACTACCGCCAGAGAATGGCGGCTGAAGGGCCGGAGCAGCGGGCCGCGCGGCTGCTTAAGATGAGAGAGCGGGCACGCGAAAGGCGCGCCAAGGCAACCGACGAGGAGCTCCGCAGGCACCGCATGAAGGATGCAGCCCGAAAAGCTAAGCGGCGGTCGTCCGAGACGCCGGAGCAGCGGGCCGTGCGCCTGATGCGACGGAGAGAAGCACAACGCTTGAAGCGGGCCAGAGAAACCGCCGATGAGCGCCAGGAGCGGCTCGCTAAGAATAGGAAGAGAGCTGGAAAGGCTCGCTTGCGCGCAAGATTAGACCGCTTCATACGCACCTTTCATATGCAACTACAACAAATTAATGATACTTTTTAAGCATAGATAATAAGAGGCATTAGTTCCAAGTTTGAGCCAGAAGGCTATAGTACATAGAGATATATTCTCGATCAGCTTGGCTGCTCCCTCCCTGACGGATGAGCTGAAACTTCGTTGGAGGGCGAAGTGGGAGATGAATAGATGTCCCACTGGCCAGGGCCAAAGTATTTGCCACTATGTAGCACTAGTTTAACCAGTAAATAAAGAGTCCTACAAACACTACTCCTCTCCTCTCCTCTTCTATCTATGGACGACACCAATCAACACACACAACCCGAACAAGAGACAAGAGAGAGAGAGAGATAGACAGAAACATTTGCCATTTGCCACAAAGGGGCAACAACTACGAGTGCGCTGATTCCTTTCTGAAATCTGGAATGTTTTGCTGGGAAAACTCTCCAGAATTTGCTCATTTTCCGAGCACACAAATGCAAATGCAAATATTGAGTAGATGCTCGATCTCGAGTGAACTTTAAATACTTTCGATTTGATTTGCGTTGCCCTCGGGGGGGGATGAAGGCTTCCCTTTGGGGGCTGCTACTGATGGTGGAAATTATTTGCAATATTTATGATGCATTTGGCATTTTAATTAAATTCTGTGCCACATCGGCGGCCATTTGTGTGTGCTTTCTCCCTTCTCTTGTGGCAGAATCATACAATAAAAAGCGTTATTTATTGCATAATTAATGTCATTGTTTGTTCATCACTGCCCTGCCCCGCCCTGCCCTCCCCCCTGGCACACCCCTCGGCTCGCTTTGCACCCCATCTTGATGTTGTTTTTAAAAAATATACAAATATAATTCCTTTGTTTTGTGTACACAAGCATTGAAAATTAATGAGATATTTGCATTGGCATCTGGCATACTCGAATGCTTCCGAATCCATGTGGATTCTCTTCGAGAGAGAGAGGAGAGGGGGTGCCTGGTTGGGGGCTTGGAGGAGCACTTCATTAGGCAAGGAATGCGAGTGCCTCTCTCAGCATGAACTCCGCGAACAACGAGTAGGCGCGGTGCTCAAGAGGGGGATGGGAGGCTCAGCATACTCTGCTTCCGACTTGATCTGGTATGAACTGGAAATGTTCAAAGATTGGGGCTTCATCAGGGCAAAGAGCAGACCAAAGAAGAGGATCGGCAGAAGAGAGAACGACAGAACGAGCGATATGGATGATGAATGTTTTTTCTCCGCTGATAAGAGCTCCGTCCTCTCCTGACCTTCAACTCTATAACAGATATGCCGCCTCCTGCTGAATGTTGGCAGCCCCAAATATCAAAGACTTTTACATTCGACACAAGTTGGCAGCCCTCTTCTTCTTGGGAAGCATAATAGTTAATGGATGGCAGTAGAAGCAATCATTCTTAGTCCATCTATAAGTCGCAAAAGTCGTTCCTCTCAGCATCATCTTGATTATTACGTTTCATTTTCCAGCAGTTTCACTTTGAACATCCAAAATGCACCACGTTCCACTTCCAGCATCCCAAAATGAACGAAAAAGGAAATATTCTCATTATTTTCGTACTTGAGTGTTGAGTGACAATATTAATTAATAATTAAAGCTGATTAAATCTTGCTTGAATTATTCAATGAAGCGGAATAATTATGCTGCCTGGAATTACGGTTGTAACCTTCCTAGAGTTGTGTGCGGACTTTGCCAGGAGAATTTGGGGAATTTAAAGCCCATTAAGACACAAACTATTCCACCCCATACACCATACACCATTTACCCCCCTGGTAGAACTCCTCAAAAGCTCGTTAATAGGATATCAATTAGCAATAAATTGATACAAGCAACGGGAGGCCAGCGGCCAGAGGCCTGACGCAAGCACAAGCCAAACCACCGCTCTCATATGTATGGGACAATGCCTGGTCATTGTGTGTGTGAGTGTGTGCACCCTGTACCCTGCCTCGTGCCTCGTGACCAGAGCAGCAACCCTTTCAAACTAATTGCTAGACAAAACAAACCATTTACAAAATGCTCAAGTGACAGCAGAACCGCACACATTGGAGCGTATGGGATGTGGGATGTGGGGAATACTCGCATGAGAATCTGAGGCCAAGACGCTTGGACGAGCAGACCCTTTCCTTTGGCCCTCTGCTGCGTCGGAGACATTGTCATTGTGTGTCTGTGTGTGTGTGCGTGTGTGGGTGCCACATTATCTAAGCTTATTTCCTCATTAACTCTTGAGGTTCCGCCATGAGTGCCATGGAGACATGGTTGCTTCCTCCCTCCCTCCCAGCCCCATGCGATGCTGCTTTTGTTACATTACTCTCAGTTTCTCTTGCTCTTCCGCTCACTTGGCAAACTCTCCTGGGAGCTTGGAACTTGGACAATTCCCGTGCTTAAATTACGCCCTGCTTGAATTCCCCCCCACTCACTGACTTCCACACTGCTTGACTAACTGCATTTTGCTCTTCTTTTCATATTTTCTGAGCTTCGCAGAGCTAAGCCTTTTTCATGGCCACTAAGAGCGCCGCAGAAGTGGGATGGAGAGGGAAAGAGAAAAAGTGCACAGACACATGGAACAGCAACAGCAGCAACATTGTCGTAGAGCATAATTTAAAGCAGAGAGCACTGCTTACAAGCAGCTTAAAGTCCAGCGACCATCACTCTGCTTGGCTCCTCCTCCACTGCTTCGCTGCTTCTGCTCTCCCTTTCTCCCACACACACACACACACACAATGGCATTAGTGTACGGGGAGGATAGGAATAGAAACAGGAATAAGTGTAGAAGTAGAAGTAGGAGTAGAAGTAGGAGTGGCGCACAGGTCTAATTAGCATACGCCATAAGTCAGTCGGGGATTGCTTTTTCTATCACAACTATGCCCAGAGGGAGAGCCAAGAGAAGATAGGAATTAGACACCGAGAGACTGAGAGGCAGAGAGAGAAAGCAACATTGTACAGTTCTTTGACGTCTGCAGAGGTATCTATAGATACACCTCACTCTTCTTTCCATTGCTTTTCATTTAGTGGGCGTGTGTGGGCGTCTACTCAAACCCAATTAAAAATGTTTTGCTCCATCAACAGAAATTTGTTTACAGTACGAGAAAAACAAAATTAAATGCCCCCTCTCCTCCCCTCCCCACCCCTGCCCGGGCGAGATGTAACGACTAAAAAGATACCCCTTACTGTGGTATTCTTTTGGCTCTCTCTTCTACTCTCTTACCCCCTCTTTCTGTCGAGTACAGGGCACAATAAATACAAATTAAACATCATATTTTAGCTGCGGGGAGTGGGAGGGGAGGGAGGCACTGAGATACAGATACAGAGATACTGGACGGATGGGCAGATGGGCAAATAAATCCCGAGCAAGCAGAGCAGATGCTGTAAATTATCGCCGATTAATTGGGCGTGCAATTGAAATGTGAATAAAAAGCAGAAGCAACAGCAAAGAGCACTCCAATGGTAGACAATAAAAATACGATATTTAATCAAATAAGCAGAGGGAAGCAGCAGCCCCCCTCCCCCTCCCACTACCCCTCCAGCCAACAATATCAAAATCAAATACTGAAAAACAAGCAAATATTTATGCTCGCTTTTCTGTTTTGCCTTGCATCAGCATTATTTGTGCAGCAGCAGCCAAATGTTGCATGAAATGCATTTCCCAAACGGAATTAACAACAACAAAGGCAGACAGAAAGAGAGAGAGAGAGAGAGAGAGAGCGAGAGAGGGAGAGAGCATGAGCATCTACTCGTATTTGCATTGATTTCCGTGTCCAATGTGCTCTGCGTCGATTGTGTGCCATCGATTGGTTTGAGGTTAATTGTGCAAAAAAATTGGCAAACATTAAACAATCCCAAAAACCTCCATCGAGCCATCGTGCCTTTAAATGGCCAGCAAATAGCAGCGGGATGGCGGGATAGCAGTCTCAACTGTCTAGGAGTTAAGTACAGTTCTACAATTATCAAAAATGTACCCAAGGCTACCGACAATATATCGGCCATGCTTAGATTTATCGATTGGCTGTCGAAAACACATCGAAGAGTAACCGCAAGGCATTTATATCGAAGAGTCACCGTAGCATGTATCGAATATGGATCGAAATGTGGTCGGAAGATCCCTTGAAGATCAATCAGTGGAGAGAACAAACAAAGTCGGAACTATCCACATTATAGACCATAAAACAGTCCGCCATTCGCGGGTTCTTAAAAGTAGAGCAAACATCTTCAAAGAGCCCCGAGAGAGGGAGAAATCGAACTCAAAGTGCTTGCCACTTTGGGCATCAGGGAAATTCCAAAAACTAATCAAAATCGAATTCAGATGTAGGTCAATTCTGCAATTTGTATTTTGTTTTATTATGCCGCAATATAGAATTCGATTGAACGCGATTTCCCACCTGCCACATGCCACCTGCCGCCTGCCGCCATTCATTGACTCTCTCTCTCTCGCTCGCTCGAAGCATGGATTTTCCCTGTGCACCTGACACGCCTGTTTATTTGTGGGTTTTCCCACCATTTTCCGCCTGTGCAAGGAATCGTAATTGAATCATTGGAAAACACGGAAAAAACGGAGCAAAGGCGGAAAAAGGAAAAGCGAAACAGTGGTAATGCGAGGCAGGTGCTCGACAATCGATTGCCGGCGGTGGAAAAACCCTCGACATGCAAGGCTCCCCCCCACGAGGTGACAACTCATCCCTCACCCTTCGATGAATCCAGCGCAAAACCGTTTAATATTTCAGCAAAAAATTTCCAAAGTTTAGCTAAAAATGTATACATTTTATTTAGATATTTATTTGTCCAACAAGTTGGCAGTTTTTGCAAACATCAACAAAATCAATTTGCTCTATCAATATTCATGATTGTGGTTGCAGTCCGTCCCCCCACCCCGCACCCGCCCCCCACTGAATGAATCAATGAGCGAGCGTCCATGAATATGCAATAAATTTGCGACAAATGTGTGAGATTTGCAGCCAGAAGCAGCAGAAAGAGCAATCGTCTGTGGCTGTCGAAGTGCTTGATACCCTCAAAAAAAAACTTTGTGGCGCCCTCTTTCGACGAGAAGCGCGGCGTTAAAATGCCACCATTTGCCAGTCGATACCTCACTCTCCCTGTCCCTCTCTCCCTCGGGTTGTCTACGCTCTCGCGCCTTGCACGTGCCAAACTGTAAATGTTGTCTTGTCCCATCTTCCACTTTGCTGCGACTTTCGCTCTGCTGTCTCGCTCTCTCGAATGTGCAATTGAAATCCACAGCAAAACAAAACATGGAACATGTGTGGAACCTATAGATTGGAAAAGGAAGGTTGTGGAACTGAATATGGATTTGTGGATGCTAACGAGTGCTAATATGCTGGGATCCACACTTCAGGCAACGGTTAATATTTTCGGCTATTTGGCATGGTCACAACGAAAATTGACAACTTTTAAGCAAAATAATTTCTTAACATGTGATACCTAATTGGAATCTCTGAGAAGCCCCTCTCTGAGAAGGACCCAGCATATCACCCACACAGCAATCTCAATATTAAATACCCCAAAACTTTTTCCATTTGAAAGTTGAAATTTCCATTCATTTCGGAACACACACATTCCACACACATTTATGAACCCCTATTATTTCTGTTAAAGTTTTTCGGGCTTTATCCCCTCAGCATTTTAAGGGACATTTTGCAATGGAAAACGGCAACGGCAACGGCATAATAAAGCTAAAACAAAGCCCCGGCTGTCGATAGTGAAATGGGTCGAAGCGCAGGGTTGCCTGGCCCACAGAGTTGCCATAGAGAAGCCAGAATCCAGGAGACAGAACTGCAGCCTGGCAGCCTGGCAGCCTGAAAGTCTGGCCCTGTTATCGCTGCCATTTCTCTGGGTGCAAGCAAAAGTTCTACGAACTCCTCGTCCCACTTCCTCTTCTGTTTCTCGTTCTGTCCCTGTTTTTCCTTCGCTCCTCCATGACTTTCTATGCCAACGACGTTTGCTGTCAAAAAATCTTCAATTAAACGCAAGCACAAAAGCTGTCGCAGAGAGCAACAGAGAAGCAGAGAACCAGAGAACCAGAGCGAAGGAACGCCAGAAAAAAGTGCAGAAATGAGAACGTTCAGGGGGAGAGCACATGTCAGAGGGGGGCGGGGGGAGGTAGAACTGGGGATTGTGGTGCATTCAACAGCCGGCGAAGGGTGGCTAGGTGGGGTACGGTCCAAATGAGCCCCTGTTGCAGTCGCGCACAATACCAGGATCCCATCCCCAGTCGCCGCCGTCGCCACCGTCGCCACCGTCGCCCGTCCCGTGGCCGAGAGTTGCATGGCAAGACAATGATGTCAGCAGCACAACGTTGGGCCAAAACCCTATCCGACCGGGCCAGAACAGACATAGACACAGACACAGAGCCATCATCAACACATGCTAGCGGTGCTAGCGGTGGCAGCGGTGGCAGCACCAGGAAGAGGAGTACGCAGGAGTCTTTTGTGGGATATTCCATTGCAATCATATAATCCTTACGCCCCATTCAAGTGCCAGGAGGGATACTGGCCATGGCCAGGAGTGGAATTACTCAAATGTTCCCCCCCACCCGCCACCTTCTTCCTCCAGCAGCTGCGACACGCGCTCAATGCAAAGTTTGTCCAACAAGGCCCACAGCTGATAAGCACGGAATTAACTCCGAGAATCCATCTCGCTCGATGTCCTCCTCTGCGCTGTCTCTCCCTCTGGCATGTGGGCAGCTCTTGGTCCCCTAAATACTGCACTCTCCCTGTGTCTCTGTCATAAGTTGATCCTGTTGACGGGAGGGAGGGAGGGACGGTGGTCGTAACGCTTTTCCTTCACAGGAGGCTGCACCTCAAAAGGATGCTTCCCGTGCCCGATGGCTGGTGGCTGATGGAAAGCCTTTTGAAGTTTCCCTCAAAGGCAAGGAAAAATGTGCGACTTTGCGGACAAAGGTGAATGTGAGGGCGTGAATGTGAAGGGAAATACATCATCAAAAGGACAATGGGGAATGTGTGCCAGACAAAGAGAGAGAGAGAGAGAGAGAAAAGGATAAAACTTTATCATCAGTTTATTAAAACGAAATTGGTTCTATTCGAACTCCCAGACTCCCCCTCGCCCCCAAGTGGGGATCCATCTGTCGTTGCGCCTAAAACTATGCAGTGACATTTTTGGAAAATTGGAATATTTCACCCACCAGACAAGGGGGAGGGGAGAGCGGGAGAACTCAAGTGTAAATATGCACACAACTCGGCTAAAACGGGGAAAAAGCGGGCTAGAAATGAAATACATTTTGGTTGCAACAAACAAACGGAAACAGAAACAGAAACAGTGCAACATGCAGGACATGTTGGAAAAACATGCACTAGACACTGCGTCTCATAGCAATAAGTACGAGATGGAACTTCACGCTGCACAACAATATTGAGACATCCGATAGCATCTGGTGGAAAAATCACACGAAACTCCAAATATTGATCATAATTTCGCAATAATCTTACACTCGTGCCACGCACTGTACTGCAGTTATTCGAAATTCCGATGCCAGAAACGATGCCCCGTCCACCCTCAGCACCCTTCCTCCCCCGTGACCAATGCCCGCCTGCCGCATATGAATTGATTGTAATTGAAACGAAGACCCACCGCCCCCACCCCACGAGAGCCCCAATCGATTTATGGTCTATCAAGCAATTGACATTGAATTCCAAAATAGAGAACACTGTACAGTGTGCACTGTGCATCAGTGAGCTTTTTACTGTACTTCCTGTCTGTCGTTGTGTGCGTGTGTGTGTGTGTGTGTGGCCTGCCTTGCATGACAATCGTCGTTACAAAGAGCAAAACAGCAAAAGACGAATGTTCGTGCATATAAGGAATTAGCAAAAACAGGCAGCACGGGCGGTACGTGGCCTACAACACTGCCGGATCGTTGTCCGGTGGGTGGCGGGTGGTGGGCAGCGGGAGGGTGGCTGGGTTATTGCTGTTGGCAAATAAAAGCTAAGTAGGCAAGCACATGATTAAAAATGCACTCACTCACACACTCACGACACTCACATACTCACACACTCGCTTTGAGGGGGGGAAATGAGAACGGAGGGGGGAGAGTGTCCCACCAGAGCGCCGTCTGTCTCCCTCTGGTCATTAAACCCATCTCAAAAGACCGTAAATACCATATGAAAATGGAAACGAAAAACGGAAAGACGAAAAAAACGAAAAGCGAAGGAAAAACGAAACGAAACGAAATCGAACCCAAAACGAAACGAAACGAAATCGAACCGGCAAAAGAAGACGAAAACGAAAACAGACGACACTTAAGAGGGCTTCGCAGCGAGGGGAGAGACATTGGGGTGGGGGGACGGGTGATGGGCAAACTGAAGCCCACGGAATGCCAAAAGAAAGAGGAGATAGACCCCCCCCTTTGGAAACCCCCCAGCGCTAAGCGTTGGCTTATCGCAAAATGGGTATTTACTTAGTTTAGGCAAATGTACTGCAATTCTCTATTGATTTCTGCTTTGCGTTTTAGCTTGACACCAGACCCCATTGCCATGCCCATTCCCATTCCCATTCCCACTCCAATTTCCATTCCCATTCCAATTCCATTACATTCCATTCAGGGCATTAACATTTAAGGGTGGGTTTGGCACATTCCATCAAAGGGATTTCTCGATTAGCACTCAATTCTCGCATTCATAAAGAATGGGTCAAGGCTTCGAATGGAAATCTTTGTAGAATTTAGAATACTTAGAGGAGAGTCAGAGAGATCCAGAGCGAAGATTCGACCACTCCTCACCTCCGAGGAGAATCAATCTGCCCTGCCCTGCTCTGCCCCTTCCGCCTGCTCTACAGGTTCCCGCCGCAAACAAAACAAAATCTCGTTTTCCAATCAGACTTTAAATTGTTATTTCAGCCACTAAATTCGTATCTGGGCCACTTGGGCCTCTCCACTGATTGATTGATTACAGGAGGAGGCCCCCGTCCACCCCCCGCCCCTCTCTCTCTCTGCCACTCCCTGGCTGTGTGTTGGTTTGGGAGCTCCTTCTCGGATCTCTTGGTTGTACACATACATTGTACATAATGTAGATTTATTACATGTTTAGCTTCAGGAACGAACGAAAGAACCTTAAATCCCATTTACTCCCACAACTAATTAAGTATTTAAATTTATGCAGGCACAAAAAAAACAACAGCAACAACAGCAACATGAAACAACAGTGAATGTTCTTCCCTTCCTTTCCGTCAAAGTGCATAACAAATGGGGAATACATATCTCTCTCTCTCTCTACCTTTCTCTCTCTCTCTCTCTCTCTCTCTCTCCGAAAGGTAGCCGGGTGTATGCTGTGCATACTTTGCGGTTCTGGGCGCCCACCGAGGGGAGTGGGGCGTGGGGCAGGGGGTAGCTGATGAAAAATTTACATAAATTACAGCAGACTTGACCAAAGCTACGACAGAAAACATACACATGACTAACCCATGACTGCCGAATAGTAGTAACCCTCTAGCTATACCCTTACCTTAATTAAATGTTTTAGTTTTAGTTTTAGACTTTAAAAAAGATTCATTGTTGTTGTCACTCAATGTTTAAAGCAAAAATGAACATTACAGAAATCCCTAACGTATGGGCACACTGTCCTTCTTCTAATGTATGGGCACACTGTCCTTCTTCTTACTTTTTTTTTTGGTCCCGTTTGAAAGTGGCTGGCTATGTGCAGAGTGAAGAATATTCAATATAAAATATAAATTGCTCTCTGGAAGGGTATCAGAAAAACCATCAAATTTGATGACAGAAAAGGTCCTTTTAGCATCTGCCACATGTGTGTTGGGGCGCTGGCATGCAACATGTGTCTCTTGTGTGTGTGTGTGTGTGTTTGTGTGGATTCGTTGATTAATTTTTCGAAATTTCAAATCAAATTAAGTTCAAGTGTGCTTCTGCTTCTGCCTCTGCCCCGCCACTACATGTGGCAGGCAGGCTGTTGCAGCAGCACAACAAAACGAGAGAAAAAATAGAGAAGCAGCAGCAGCGGCAGCAGCGGCGAGCAGTCAAAGCAGCAGTCAACAGTCATTGGCCCATGGGTAATTTGAAATGCAAACATTCTGCTCCTCGGCATTGGACAACGACTTCCTCTTTGACCTGGTCGGTAGTCCGGACTCCGGACTCCATTCGTTGCACAGCTGCTGTGGCAGCCAGGGAAAGCCAAGTGAGAATTGTTGGGGTGATGGCAAAGCCAGTGAAGGAGGGCAAGCGGGGGGCGCAGAGATGTAATGAAAATGTAAGCAAGGAATATACATACATACAATATATATGTATGTAGTATAGGTGGTATATACACATGTACACAGGGACTATCAGCGACAACAAAGCGTGGAAACGTGGAAAATTGAAAAATGTGAAAAGGCAGCCCCCACCAGTCCCCCCGCCCCCTAGCAGCCCGCCCATCCCATGGCTCCGCCACACAGAAAAGGAAAATTGTGCGAGAGCATGGCCAAAAGCAAACAACATTTGAAAAATATTACGAGTATTTGCATATGAAACAGCAGGGACGGCAGCGGCAGGGAGCAGGAGCAGGAGCAGGAGGGAAGGCAGACAGACGGGGGGCATGGGGCAGAGGCAGAGGACACACTGTACCCGCTGGCGCTCTGCAAACGGGGGGAGCCAGGACCAGGGAAGAGTAGAGCTCATCGTGTGGCAAAAAGTAAATCCAAACCAAACGCCAGGGACTCCCCCCCCCACTGCCCCTCCCACAGCCACAACAAATTCAAAGAAAAACGGAAAAATGGCCAGAAAAAAAAAACGACAAAATCTTGCTCTCATTTCAGGCGTAAATGAAAATGTAAATTCGCTTAAAGCGCGTGCCACGGAATCAGACCTTTATATATCTACATAAAAAAGTGTAATAACATTTGCAAACCAGAGAGAGAGGGAGAGGGAGATACAAATAGAGAGCGGAGAGAAGAGAGAACTATTGTTTGCAGTACAAATTTGATCGATCGAAATTCAATGCCAAACACGCAATAAATCGCATGGATCACACATGGAGTTAGAGAATCTCATTGATAAAGTCTGAGATATACATAGGTGATAGGTACATATGTACATACGCGCAAACGATCTATTGAAGCCTTTTTGAAACCTACTCAAAAGGTTTAGCAATTAGAAGCGAAGATCAGATTTAGGCCACTCCAAGGCATACTAAACAAGGTAGGCTGATAGCGAGCAATAAGAAGGTATTCTTAAGTGTCAAAATGACAGAAGAGAGAGAGAGAGAGACTCTCTCACAAATGCGTTGTGAGAAAGAGTCTCAAAGGAGTAATGCGTTTGCTCCTTGGGCCACTCCTTCTCTTTCGGTACTGAGAGCGCTTTGACGCCATGTTTAATGAGAGAGAGAGAAGACCGTAGATTGCTGTTGCACTGAGCACAAAAAGGAGAACCTTTCAGAAGTGGAGACCACAGTCAGACCCATTCGAGGCCCAAGAGTAAGCACTGAGAGAGCGCGTGTTGAGCTGAGAGAGCGTTGGAACAGAGAGAGGAATGGCGAGAGCAAACACTCGTATTGTGTGTGAGAGGGGCAGAGCTCGAGCGAGAGATAGGAAAATTGCGACTTTTCTTGAACGGTTTCTTCTTGGGTGTTAAGTTCCGCCTTCTATTACTTCCCTTTCCTTACCGTTTTCCATCAAAACTCGAGCTCCCATCAGCCATGTTTCGAGTCATATGGGAGCCGTTAGGGGAAAGCCCCTGCTTCGGCTTAATCTGCTTCCCATAAAATTTCCCCAACTGTTTTCATTACAATAATCATCTCAGCATTTCCGTATTCTCAGAACCAGAACCAGAACCGATGATTGTCGTCAAGCGCCCCCCTCAATCAGTTCTCTCGGAGATTTCTGGCTTTGAGTCACATTTTAATAAATTTATGCAGATATTTCGGATCAATTGCCTCCCTCTCTCTTTCGCTCTCTCTCTATCTCTCTCGCTCTATCTCTGTCTGAGTCAGCAATCGGAAGTGTGAGGCCACCAAAACGGAGAGCAGAACTACGTGACACCGGCAGGGGAAAAGGCAGTAAATGTGATTAAACATAAAATTTAAATATGACAAATAAGCATAATTTAATGCATCACACACATGATTATTGCTGCCACAGTCGCTGCCAATTAATGCGTCAAAAAAACACAAAAAAGCAAATGCTAAAAATCATGAATAATGCAAACACACTTTTTTTTTTGGCTGTCAATCGTTTGACTAAAATATTAATGCGCAAAACTCCGGGACGACCGCAACTCCATGACATAATAGAAAATATTTCGAAAAATATTGCACGTTTTTGCACTCGACTATTACGTATACAGAAATGTAAATATAATATGGAGGGAGTTTTCAATTTGGAATATGCATAAAGTGTGTAAACACAGAAGGAATTATTCCATAAATTGGGGAACTTTGAATAATTGAGCTCTTAATTTGGTTTTAATTGGAAACAAAGCAAAGAGAGGAATCAGTTGAGTCTATTCATAGCCATATCCATATTCATCTGTGGGAATGCATCTGTGCTCCTCCGAATCAGCTTTCAATCGAATTGTTATTTATTCGTTCTAATTGGCATAACGATGGGAGTCTCATAATCAATCAATCAATCACTTTACAGGTTCGATTTCATCATTTCATCATTTATTTTGATTTATTTATAATAATATGTGTAGTAATATTTGCTCTCGGTTTGCACTTTCTGCTGCGCTGCCATTTGGGGGCATCAGCTGGGTGCCCCACACACACCGACACGGAGAAACTTGAGTCGTGTCAACAAACTGTGTGTGAAAAAGGCCAAGAACCAAAAGCAGGCAAGGGAAGAGATGGAGCTGGAAGCAGCAGCTGTCACGCGACGAAAGAGAGAGCGAGAGAACCCTAAACTTTGGCAATATCTCTCTCTCTCTCTCTTTTTCTACTTAGGTTTATTTTCGGGGGTGGGTGCGTTTAATGAGTATTTAGTTTCTCAAAAAAGGGCAACAGCATGGCATGCAACTTCAGGCACCATGCAGCCTGCCACATTGAACCGACAAGGCATGCACGGGAACGAGAGGAATGCCAGGGGTGGGAGCATCCCTTAGACGCACGACAAGTGCAAAATGCAACACATAAAATCTGAAATACTCTTCGATAACAGCTGTTTCTGCGACACCAGACGGAGCACCCGTTTCCGGGAATACACCTGACTCCCCCTCGTTCCACTTGTTTTGCTAGATCAAGTTCGATTCGGTTTGTAATTTCTTGAAACATATATGTAGAAATGATCTCATTTGTTCGAAGAAGAAAGCACATTTCATTTCGTTCCTTTGTTTTTTGTTTTTACTGTGATTTCCAGCGGTAATCAGCGAGCGGCAGGCAGTCCATCCCGCGACCTTTCCCCGGGGATTATCACACTCTATCTCCCCCTCCCTCCCTCTCCGACGATGTCATTTGCTCTTTGTTCCCTTCGCATTCATTAATTCATTAATTTTTACAGCGAATTTTCTTATCAACTATACGAAAATGAGCCAAATGAACCGAAAGTCCCGTCGAGTGGGCGTGCCATTAATGGGCAGGGGGATTAGCCATTTTAAGACGATTATAGTATTATTTATAAATATATATGTGTACATATAGTATCAATGGGCTGTGTCAGGGACAGTTGCGTTCCGAAAATACCTTTAACTTATTAGAACCGAACAATTCATAAAGTTTCCGCAATAATAAACATTTTTATAGCCGAAAAATAAAACAAAAATTCGAATGAAACGAACCATTGCATGGAGAAAACATGGGAGAGAATTTTGTGAAATATTTTCTGATCAGACACACACACACACATGTGCGCACACATGTACACAAGTAAACAAATCTGCATTTTTGTGTGGGTATAAGTATTCCCCACCCCCATTCTGTGGCAGCATCTGCGTGGGCCTTGTGGGCTACATATACATTAAAAAATAAATACATATGTATGTGTGTATGTGTGTACGTGTGGGCGTTCCAAAACACACAGCAAGGCTGTAAAAATTGTTCCACAAACAATCCGAGCAAACCAAAAACCAAACCAAACAACAAAAGCAGCATTCATGCCCATGCAACGTAGAAAAACACACGAATGCCTATACTCTTACTCATTTCCCACACAATAATAATTATAGCCATAATTTATTTATTCATTATTATTCAAAGAGTTCGAGTGGCAAACACTCTCTTTTATGAGGCCACAAACTGTGCGACAAAATCAAGCGACTTCAAGGTGCGGTGCATTTTGTAGGGTATAAAACCAAAACGCAACCATTCCAATTCCAATGTATGAAAACGAAGAAGAGAAGCGACGCAGATGGAGTGGGAGAGGGAGGGGGCGGAAAGGGGGAGAAAAGGCAACTGGAAATGAGCAGTAGACAGTAGGAATGTGTAAAAGTTTATTGAAAAGCCATCGTCGGTTCGACAACATCAAACAAAGCAACAACAGAAATCACAAGCGCAAGGGAAGCGGAAGGGAAGGGGAGAGGCAGATGAAAAGAGGAAGACCAAAAGGCAGAGAATCAAACGAAAAAACGCATAATTATGAAAGTATGCAAAGAGCGTGGGTTAACAAAGGGTGAGTGAGTGAGGGAGTGAGTGAGGGAGTGAGTGAGAGAGGGACGGAGGGAACGGCATTGCGTGGGTGATACCCGTTAACTCTTTTTCAAGCAATTTTTTCATCCTGGCTTACATTTTCCATGCTAATGGTATGCAAACACAAAACCAATGGCAAAAAAGATGAAGACAAATGCAAAGCGAAAAGTCAAAACGGGAGAAAAAACAGAAGCAACAGCAAAAACAACAAAATAACGACAGGAAATACGCGCCATATACAAAAACCAAAGTGCCAGACAGAGAGAGAGAGAGGACCCAACTGCCAGGCAGACGGAGAAAGGAACAGAAATCAAGAGAATATTTTTCGCGCGATTTGCGTCAATGAGAAATAAAAAGGGAGACACAGGAACTGGAAAAGGCAGGGGCAAGTGGATAGCTGCAATTAAAACAAGGAAAAAGCAGTGCACGGGGGGGAAGTGGGTTATAATAAACATAGCGCGCGAGATAAACAAATCAACTGTAAATTCGCCAAGAATAAGAGAGCACGCCACATGACCCCTTGCACACATGCCATAAAAGAGAGACAGCAACAAGAACAAGACGAATCGGCAACTAAATCACCATCAGATGGGGGAGCGGGGGCGCCCAAAGAGAGCGACGACACAGAAAATGAAAACAAAATTGTAAAAAGACAACAACAAAAATACACACACGCACATCACAGCGGAAGAAGATGGAGGGGGTGCGGAAGAGGGGACGAGATGAACGCACACAACTTGTCCGTCAGCAAACCGCAAAAAATGAAACGAGAGACTAGCGTAAGGGTGAGGCATTACCAGTCCAACGACGATTGCCTGGTTTGTTTCCAAAACAGATGGTGGGCAAGGGGAAAGACCGAGCCGAGTGAGGGTAGGTGGGCTATGTTAGCCTCACCTTTTGTAAATACACCTTGCACGAGACCAAGACGAAACAAACATATGAAACGGCAGCGGCAGAGGAGCAACAGCAGCGACAATGAAATGCGGCAACAGCGCATGAATATTGACATTGCGTTACCCTTCTCTCCAAGAGCAGCAGCAGCAGCAGCAGCAGCAGAGGCAGCGTCAAACGGGGGCGGACGCAGGCGGTTCAATCTGCTTGCTGTTGTTGTTTGTCTGTCTTCAGTCGCGCCGTCGCGACAACGCTGCCGGCCTATGTATACATGAGGGCAACGCTGTTTGTGTGTGCAGCAGCAGCACGCACACACACAAACACCCAGCACAAAAACACACACATCCAACTGCCGCCTCAGCAGAAACTGAAATTTCAAAACAGCAGCAGAACAGATACAGAGGCACACGGGCGGCTCAAGACGAGGTCGCCGCCGCCGAACAGTCTTAACACTGGCCAGCATATTGAGAATTTTAGGTGGAGTTCGACTTTGCCGTTAAATATTCCAACTAGAAATTAAGGTGGTATACATTTTCAGCCATCAATTACCACCTAATTCCCCGTATATCCGATAAGATAGCGCCCGTTTCATTTATTTTGCTGAACAGTGTAGAAGTTCGAAGTTTGTTGTCTCTCCGTTTTCTGCCTCTACTTCTTCTTCGAAGTTGCTTGCTGGCTACCCACATACACGCATACACTCTCCCCATTTTTATGCTTGGGCTTGCATGTTCCTTCGTTACGTTCCGTTCGTTTACAATTTACAACGCGCTCTTTGGCTTGCTCTCTTCTACTGCTGTTCTCTACTGCTCTCTATCTACCGCAAATGTTTTTGCCTTCGATTCATTTGCGTTAAACCTTTAATAATTGTTGCATTTGATTTGGTTTTTTTTACCTTTAGGACGATAAAAATTTAATAATTGCATTTGTTTTTCGTGTTCTATTGGAAGTACATGTGTAATAGGCAGTGCTCTCTTTCAGCACAGCTCTTATTCTCTTTTGCACTCTCTTTCTCTCTCTTCCGATCGCTATAATTGACAAATGACGCAGATTACTTTAGAGGCCGGACGGGATCTTTTTCAATCGAACTTACATAGATTACGGCTAGAAAGAGAGAGCGCATCAAAATGGCAAATTATCTGTCATTATTCGTACTGCAGCTGCATGTGTGTGTTCATGCGTCTGTGTAAGCGAAACGACATCACTGATAACTTTTTGACATCGGGCTCGGGTCTGTCGCCAAGTCTTTCCTCCTCTCTTTCCTTTTTCCCCTCACAATGACTAAGTCAGAAGAACTACTTAGGTGCAAGCGGGATGAGAGGGAGTGTGCGGAAGAGCGTAAGCAAAGTGCATGCACACGCCACTACAACAACAACTGTTGTAAGGCAAAGTGCAAAGTAAATGAAAAGAGAGACACAGAAAGTGAAGAGGGAAGCGTGGAGAGTGGAGAGGAACGAGCCACCGCCGCCGACGCCACACGTGAATAATAATTGAAAAAGAAGCGAGTGCAAGTGAATAAGATAGATGGTAATTATGTGCTGTACACAATGTAAATTAATGGGAAGGTGAGGCAGTGTGAAAGAACTGAGCGTCTGAGAGACAACAAAGTCGCTTTACCTTCGTATTAATTGCCATTGAGCAGACTGCCTTACCCCTGAATTAATGTACCCCTCTCCCCAACACATGTCTGAGATGAGACACCTGCCAAAGGGAGAACACTGGAATTCAGCGTAATGAAAATGGGAAGGAATTCCAATAAAAATAGTTATATGTAGAGGAAATATTTTAAGGCATCTTACGATTCCCATTAGAACAATGCAAAATATGCACATAAAATATAAATATAAAATATCTCAGCAAATGGGATGACATTAAAATCTATTTCTGACTTTTCTTCCACCAAAAGCGTGTTTAGGTAGCGCCTTGCTGACCCGACGGGAAAATCCTACGTACACAAATACATATATCAATAGCCTTATCGCTGTCTGCCGCCAATGAAACGATATTCCAAGAAATTTAACAAAATAAACAGAAACAGCGTGCGGCAGAAGGATGTAATAGAGAGAGGAATAATGCGGGAGCGGTACAGATAGTACGGAAAGACAGTCGAAGGAGGAATAGGAAGAGGAGTAGGAGTGAGTGAAGCGAAGCGAAGCCAAAGGAAAGGGCATATAGGTTTTGACACCTTTTCAGGTGTGAATGAGACGAAGTGCTGTGCTGTCCTACTGTAACTGCTCTCCATCTCCCTCTCGCTTGACTGCAAGACATGCCAATAATGCTAATGAACGTAAAATGCGTAAATGAGAGAGAGGCAGAGCGGGGGAGCAATCACAGGCATTAAACTGCTCCCACCACTCTCTCGCTCCCGCTCTCTCTCTCTCATACAAACACACACTGTCACTCCATCTCCTGGGCCACTCATCAATGTTCCGAGCACGTTCTCTGAATGTTTTTGGCGACGCAGGCAAACAGGAGAAGTACATGTGGAGGATGAAGAGGAATAGGAGAGCAAGCACATGTAGATGGAGAAGAAGAATAGCCATAACCACAAACAGCAGAGGTAGAGAGCGAGAGAGAGAGAGATAGAAAGAGCAAATGCCAATTTTGGCAAAAACAAGTGACAAACAGGACAAAAGATGGACGGAATGGCAAAAACAAGATTACTTCGAGCCCCTCTGATTCCATCCACATCCCAAGAAGGGGGGAGGGTAAAGGCCATCGCAATATTCATTCTGGAGAGT
Organism: Drosophila affinis; assembly: GCA_037356375.1. NCBI lineage: Eukaryota > Metazoa > Arthropoda > Insecta > Diptera > Drosophilidae > Drosophila > Drosophila affinis. The sequence continues at coordinate 22,788,531 of CM074799.1, forward strand.
GTAGTAGTCATACATACATGTGTGTGTGTGTTGAAATTTTTCGGTCCAATAAGTCACAAACCAACAACAAAATGAAAAGGCAGGCAGCCAGCCAGCGAGCAAACAAACAAACAGAGAGGGAGAGAAACAGCATTCGAAATTGGCAACAGCCGGATGCTTTTGTTGGCCAACTACTTGACTGGTTGACGTTGGCAACGCCGGCCATCGATACCAAAGATCATCATCATCGTGACCAGAGAGAACCAGACCAGAACCAGGCCCCAACTAGCCAAAGGATAGAGATGGTGGTAGCAGACTCAGGATTCCACTTCCACCTTCGATTAAACCATGGGAAAGACTATAATACAGATTATGCTATTATACATCTGCAACCTTCTCGTTCTCTCTCCCACTGCCACACAATAGAACAGATACTGCAATTAAAGCGTTTGATTCATCTAATCTCCCTCTCGATGAAGAGCACTCATCTGTCATCACTAAATAGGAGAGCGGACTGGACTCAAACGCCCATCAAAATGCGTTGGACTCGATGACCAATTTCAGATTTGCAGCCTTATTTGAACAGACGAGACCGACTCCATCCCCATCCCCATCGCCATACCCAGACCCCAGAGCAGAGCGGCAGCCTTGTCATGCCTCAATACCAATACCAGGCTGTGCGTCTGTGTGTCCATGCATTTTGTTGCCATATTTATGCGTTCGCAATGCAGACGTTTTTAATGTCTTCTCTTCAGAAATAACAAAAACTGACAGAGAGGATGGCTGAGAGAATGAAACGTTAGTTACCCTTTCAAATCCATGAACCCTATGATTGCCATATGATATAGTAATCCGACCTACGCGGTTCTGTGCACAGCCCGAAGCCCATGACTTGGCCATACTGCTGATCGCGAATCAACACTTCGTAGATACTTTATTCTCTGCATTGCCAAACGTCGACTAAATATGATAATACCCTCTCGTATGACAGGGTATAACAAGAGCAGACTGGAGCCAGAGCTCCACTTCATTATCTGCGTCATCGTGTGGCAGCCTCAAATTGCATCGAGTGCAATGCCTGAGAGACTTCATTGTTGCATCTATTGATTAAGTTCTCACCGCACTCCCCCCAGTGCTCCTTCTCCGTCTCCCTCTCTCTGTCTTTCACTCTGTTGACCAATTTTGCATAAGTTTCGTGAGACAGACACAGAGAGAACGAGAGAGAGAGTTAAAGAGAGGCATAACAGTGCCCCAAACCGCAAAAAACAACTTAAGTGAAAAGGAAATGAAAGCCGGGGCTGATACGGGGGGCAGGGCAGACTGTCAAGGCGTGAAATGTGGGTGAAGGAGAAGCAGAATTCGATAAGGAAGGAAGTGCATGTCCGAAATTGATTTACAACAAGTGGATAAGAGCTGGTCGGGGGGCGACTCTTACCTGATCTGCGGCTTGGGTGGCGGCCACCAGCAGGAGGCCCATCAGCAGTGCCGAGAGCATCAGGCATTTACCGTTGCAACGCAGCGCGGACGTTGCCGTTAGCGTACTGTTCCTCTGCTTTGGCATCATTGCTCTCTCAGTGGTGTCGTGGGCGTCGGCGTCGGCGTCAACGTCGACGTCGCTGTCTTCAGATGATGGGAGCAGCGGCTGGAAAGATCTTCCAGTTTCTGTTTATTGATATGTGGACGGGCGGGCACCGCGATTCGTCACTACACACACAACTATATACACTATGAATATTTCTCCGATTCACGATCTTGTTACGATCTTTAATAAACTGGTTTTACACTGCAAAATACACACATTTTAGACGGCACAATTGACTAAGAGGGCAACACTTGAGGATCGATTAGATTATCAATTAAATTCCGCAAGCGAGAGAGCGAGAGAGATGGACCTAGTGCGCGAGCGGCTAAAATCAAAGCACAAGTTGTGGGAGGAACAGGGGAGGCAAGTAAACAAAGCAAAGGGAGACTGTCGTCCAGAAAGAGAGCGCAGTGAACGGTTTTTGTCTGTGCCTCTACATGTGTGTTTGTTACATTCGATGGCTTGGTTTGGTGGTTGTAGTGGTGGATTTTGGCCAAGGAATGAAATTAAATTTAAGCAATTAATCCATCACATTAGGAATGTTCAATAAAGCTCTCAAAATCGAGGCTCTCTGCCAACCATTCATTAGCATAGAATACTCTCTTTCTTGAGGAGCGCTCTTAACTTGATTTTTCATGGCGGCTAACCGCCCACCACTACAGCCACACTACACCATCCACAAACGCAGACACAGCACACACGCTCTCCTCTCTCTCTCTCTCTGTCCACCCCTCTCGCTCTGGCACACGTTAACTACGGGCACGGCGGCTTCTTTATGTACCGTGCCTCTTCCTCTTCTCTTCTTCGCGTTGTTTGGCTTTGGTTATATTTTATTTATTTTATTGGTATATTTCTGCCAGACCAGACCTTTTTTAATTAAATATATTGCACAGAATACGCCGAAGGCACTTTCACAGATTCTCCAATTACAATTACAGCGCGTTTCGGCGATAAATTGTTCCAAAAATTTCTTTACACTCGTTGGATGGGGGGGAAAAACACACACAGAGAGAATGCGCAATCACCGACCGACGACATTCAGAAATTTTTTTCGAGTCCGCTTTACGCGTTCGTTTTGTAGGCAACGTTAAAGTTTGAATGTGTGCGAATCACACATGTACACTGTGCATGTGAACGCATGGTAAGAAAACTATATTGGGTAGGGACAATTTGGAAAAGACTGTTTTTCGAGCTCTCAAAAAATATTTTTGTTTTTGACAATCCGAAAAGTATACCTATGTTTTTGTATGTTCCTGTTTCCTGCTAGTTGCTTGCATTAGATTATGTATAATTAGAGTTTAGATTTGTCGCGCTACAAGAGAACACAAATTGGGCAGTACCTTTAAACGTACTGTACCCTGCGACTAGACGCAGAATTCGAAAATTCGAACTTGCTGTCTTATTTTGGTTGCTTGATTTCAAATATTTTGTTCGTTTTTGCTGGTTTTGACAATATTTTTTTAATTGGATTATTCATGTTTTTATGCAATAAAGCCGTGAAAGTGGTCAACATTTTCTGGCTTTTCAAATTTAGAAGTTTGACGGCTGTAGTAATATACAATGTCAAATGTCATGTAAAATGTAATTAAATTTCCGGAACTAGTTCAATTCAAAAAATTCAAGCAATAAAGTTCACTTCACTCAGATTTCCATTCTTTATCTACATGTAAATGCAAAGTTCAAGAACTATTTCCCAGACTGGACACTATAAAGTGTTGTAAAATGTAACGCTTTGCGAACTGGTGCCTTGAATTAGCAGAACTAGTTCCAATTCCAACAACAAGATTAGGATGTCTTCGGGGTTTTCGTTAATAAATTAGCCAGAAAATAAAGTAAATAAGGTAATTACAGCTGTCCGAGCTAGCTGCGCAGTAGACCCTGATAAGGGGGTCATTAAATGCGCTCTCAGCATCACCGAAAACTCATTGATGAATCATAAAACTGAAATGCTTTGTTATTTTTTCTTTCTTTTTGCAATTGCGTTCCCACACACATCGCTCCCACTCTCTCTCTCTCTTTCTCTCTCTCTATTGCCCTCCCCTCTATCCTTCACCTTTTCTACCAATCAATCATCGAATGTGAAAAATTTGATGCCCTTTAAGCCTGGCTTATTACGTATCCGTCTCTCTCATGCGATCACAGCGGCGCCATGGATCTGGTGGACATTGATCAGGTCTTGGATAACCTGGAACTACGCATCGCCGCCGATGAGCAGGAGAGCAAGAATGCAGCAGCAGCAGCAGCAGCAGCAGCAGCAGCAGCAGCGGCAGCGGCCGCTAGCACGGTAGACTCTACGCCCACGCGCCCACTGGGAGACGGAGCCAGTGCCTCCAATGGGGGAGGAGGATTAGCAGCAGCAGGAGCTGCCACAACAGTGGCTGCACCTCCCACCAAGAGCTTTGTGGGCGTCTCTCAGGTGTTCAACAGCCTGGACGACTATCGCAACAATGTGAAATCGCTGGAGGTGGACAATCAGCTGCCCAGCTACGACTGGCAGGCGGAGCACGCGCGCGAAGTGGATGACGGCTTCGATGACATCAACAAGTTCAGCGAGGGGCAGGAGAAGCGTGCAAATGAGGCCATAGTCTCTTCCTCCGAATCGCTGACCACCTCCTCCTGCTCCACCTTCTCCTCGGGCCCGTCGCCAGTGAGCAACGACTCCGAGGAGATGGAGCCCAGTGCCCTGGAGGTGGTGGTGGCGGCGACACAGGCGGGGGCCGGTCCGCAACCGGAAAAGCCGAAAGCGGTGGTCGAGGATCTGGCCGTGGGCCTCTCCTCCATCTCCATCAGCAACAGCACGACACCTGAAACACAGTCGCTGATGCCTGGCGAGGTGACGGCCTCCTCGATGCTCGGCAAGGTGCTCAACGAGTTGTCGGAGGATCTGACCAGCACAGACCCCGAGACGGAGGTCACCAATGGCCTGGACGAGGTGCCGCGCGCAGTGAGTAGCCAGGCAGAGAGATCCTCCCTTAAGAATCCGCCTTCTAATGATCTAACTAATTCTCTCCAGGAATCCTTGCCCTCTGAAGCCCCTGTAACTCCAGAGGGTCCGAAACCAAAGGATCAGATGCCACGATGCCGACAGCCCATGACATTTTGCTCAACGATGGACGACATCTCCGACACGGAGCTAGACAGCATGCTCCAGGAGATTGATGTGGATGAAAACCAGGAGGCGCAGGTGGAGGAGCAGCAGCCCCAACAACCCCAACAGCAGCAGGAGCAGCAGGTTGAGATCCTTGAAGAGGAAGTGTCCGCTTCCGCATCCGTCTCGGCCTCTGTTTCGCCCATCACCGAAGAGGAATCTGTGCGCATCCTCTCCGACCAGGAGACCGCATCCAACGACCAGCTGAACGTCGACAACTTCTCGCAGGCCTCGACCGTTGAGTTTGCGGAACTGAAGCCGCACGAGGCTCCGGCCCCGGTGACGGCCATTGGCGAGGACATTGCTTCTTTCAGCAGCACGGAGTCGGACTCGCTTTCGGGCAGAAAGCTGGACGAAGAAGAGGCGGAGAATGGCGAAAAGATGGAGGAGAACGGCGAGCAGCTACCGGACGAGGATGACAGTGTGGCTGCGGATGCCCTGGAGAGCCAGGAACAGCGCCCTCAGCGACCGCAAACACTGGATCTGGGCCACCAGGTCAGCGTCAATGCCGGACAGACGCCGCCAGAGCCCTCCGAGGAGGTGCCCACCGCAGATGGATCCCAGGAGGACCAGCAGCTGTCGCAGGCGGACGCCGCCTCGGCACCAACCGAAGACGACGAGAGCCCCATCTACGAGGCCGTGGGGTACAGCGATCCGCATGCGAATCTAGGCAAGGTGCCGCCCATCTGGGTGCCAGACAACATGGCCGGCCAGTGCATGCAGTGCCACCAGAAGTTCACGATGATCAAGCGGCGCCACCACTGCCGCGCCTGCGGCAAGGTGCTCTGCTCCGTCTGCTGCTCGCAGAAGTTTCGCCTGGAGTTTGCCAACGAACCGGAGTCGCGCGTCTGCGTCCAGTGCTTCATGATCCTCACGGAACGGGAGGCCTCTGGCGGCGCTTACCCGGACAATGCCTCCGCTCCGAACCCGGCCCTGCCGCCCACGCCCATGCGCTCGCCAAATCCGAACAATCCCATGGAGTACTGCTCGACAATACCGCCGCACCACCAGGTGGCCGCCAGCCCGGGCGCCCCGCCGCCCAGCGTTATAGTGCCGGTGGGCGTGCTCAAGAAGACCGACGGCAGCTCCAACTCGAATTCCTCCTCCTCGGACAGCAAGAAGGGGCGCAAGCGCAAGAGCGTCATGTTCAGCGACGGCATCGCCCCGGGAAGCGAGCTGGCCAGCACCATGGAACAGCAGTGGGGCGAGGCCAAGCAGGCACGTCGCGGCGTGCCCCGGAGCAACGGCGGTGGCCAGAAGCCACCCACTCCGGCGACGGAGGAACCACGATCCAGTATTGAGAGCGCCACCAGTACCACCATGGGACTGGTGGCCCAACTCTTCCGCGGCTCCATTCCACCAAGCGCGGCTGCGGCCACCCTGACGGCGGCCGAAACAGGCGGTAGGTAATCCCCGAAGAAGCCCCCACCCAATCTGATCCATCCAATCTTGTTTGCACCACAGCTGGTCGTCCCACGGCCCAGACCTCGCCGCGTCGCAAGGCAGAGCCTGTGCGCTCTCGAAAACTCCCGCTAAACGGCGATGCCCAAGGCTGCTATCTGCCCGCCGAGGAGAACGCCCTGCCGCCCGTCTGTGTGGCGAGCAAGGATGCCGGCAGCTGTGATGTGGACTACAAGGAGGTGCGCAACGACGGGGATCTGCTGGAGCGGCTGCAACACGAGACGCTCAAATTTATCTTGAAGAACAACTTCTACGTTCTGGTCAAGATCATCAACAGTGAGTGGTGCTCTTTTGTTACGCTCTGATGTTCCTTGTGATCCACACATTCCACATTCCTGTTCCCCCAGTGAGCTGCTGCATGAACCGCTGGGTGCTGAACTTCACCACCTCCGGACTGCACCACATGGGCAGCGATGAGCTGATCATTCTGCTGGAGATTAAGCCGCCCAAGCAGGGAGAACCGGCTGCAGGAGAGCCGGCTGTGCCGCGCGACGTGTTCCAGCACCTGTACGAGATCTACGTGGAGGCGGAGAATGCTCGGTCCAGTACCCAGGAGCTGGCCTTCACCAGTCCCAGGAGCGCCAACTTTCTTGGCTCGCGAGAGCACGGGGGCTTCATCTACATCCGGCCGACGTACCAGTGCCTGCAGGGCGTGATTGTGCCGGAGAATCCCTATCTGGTGGGTGTGCTGATCCATCGACATGAGGTACCTTGGGCCAAGGTGCTTCCTCTGCGCCTGATCCTTCGTCTGGGCGCCCAATACCGCTACTACCCCTGTCCGCTCATCTCGGTCCGCGGGCGCGAGTCGGTGTACGGGGAGATCGCGCAGACGATCATCAATTTCCTGGTGGACTTTCGCAACTACTCCTACTCGCTGCCCGCCATCCGGGGCCTGTACATCCACATGGAGGACCGTCAGATGACGGTGATTATACCACGGTACCGCCAGCAGGACGTGATCAAAGCGATCAACAACGCCAGCGACCACATCCTGGCATTTGCCGGGAACTTCTCAAAGGTGGCCGACGGGCACCTGGTGTGCATGCAGAACATCAACGACGACCGAAACGAGATGTACGCCTACTCCACGCAGGCCATCAACATCCAAGGCCAGCCCCGCAAGGTCACCGGCGCCAGCTTCTTTGTGCTGAACGAGGCGCTCAAGAGCAGCAGCGGCCTGTCCGGCAAGTGCAGCATCGTTGAGGATGGCCTCATGGTCCAGATAATGCCAGCCAAAATGGAGGAAGTGCGCCAGGCGCTGCGAAATCAAACGGACATCGACATTGTGTGCGGTCCAATCGATGCCAGCGAGGATCAGTGCGAGATTGTCAGCATCAAGTGGGTGGACAACAATCGCGACATCAATGTGGGGTACGGAAACAGGCAACCGATAATCCTCCTCCGATCTTTCCTATAAATTGAGTCTATTGCAGTGTGAAGTCTCCCATTGACGACATGGCCATGGAGGGCATCTCGAACATGCGGGTCCATGCCAGCTTCAATTATTCCAATGCCAATTATGCTATCCGTTTGAGTGATATCTACATTATTAAGGTGAGTTCGTTGTGGGATCCTCTCTAAAGGATCATCCGTTTCTATATCTTGTTCTTGTGGCTTTAGTGCGACGATTGGTACTCCACAAATGGTGGCAACTATGCGGACATCACGCGTATTGCTGAGCAACTGGCCCGAAGCGCCTCGATGGCCTTGCTGCCATTCCTCGATCTGCTTGCAGCGGCTGGCATCAATAAGGTTGGCCTCCGCGCCACGCTGGATCAGGAGAATGTAAGTACATTGATGGAAACATGCCCCCATGCCTTAATGCCTTAATTATTCTATTAGGTCTGCTATGAGGCCGGTGCTCGGGGCTCGAAACTCCCTCCGTTGTATATGAATGCCCTGGACAACCATCTGATAGCCACGCTTCATGGCGAATCGTCGGGCATCCAGGAGCCCATTATTCTCGAGCTGGTGTTCTACATACTGAATGCCTGAAAATATAGTCCCTCTTAGTGCAATTCTTCTCCGCTGGAATCGAAAGCGATACGAAAACCGTCTTAAGTCTAAGTCCAAGTCTACGGGCTGCTCCGTTCTCTAGTTGTATTGTCCCGGGTGGCTCAGCTACAATAATAACTCTGTATATATATATAAGTAGTTCCATCGATTGGGTTCTGTTTCCACCTTTCTATGACTCTTCGCCCCATGTTCTGTTTTCCATCTAGTTTTCGCCTGAATTTTAAACGATTTGAGTTTTCATTGAAAGTAAAACGTAAAAACTAAACCTATCTAAGACACCTAAAACACTAGGTATACATATATATATATTTCTATGTGATGTTCTTAAATAATGCTTTTCCAATCGAGTACATATATGTAAAGATATGTGTATGCTGTATCTGTATGAATAACAAACTATATAAAAATGTTGGTTAAATTACTGCTTCTCGTTCTTATTGTTTATTGTTTCTTATTTCCAAAAGATTGCAAATCATCTATTTAATACATATATTCGCCGGCGGCGAACACTCTACTCACACCCATTAAACCTTGTGAGCCGGTGCCACTCATTACCCCCAAGAAAAGTAAAACACTCGCACCCACCCTAAACCACCCTAAAAGTATGTACTTCGGGTACACGCTCACACATTGTGCGTTGCTTCTATCTCACCAGACACCCAGATATTTTTCGTAGACGAGTGTCGATCATTTTCGTACTCATAACGAATGTAAGAGAAGCAAGGATTGTGGGCAAAGTGCACATTCTTTTACCCTGGGTGCCTTTAAGACAGATACCCGAGTGCTCTTGCACTGATCGACTGCTTTTTTCCCACTGATTTACACATATTAGCGGTCTAGTTCAGTCGTTAAACGTCGGCCTGCATTTCTAAGTTTGCTATTGCAGAAAGAACGCACAAGAAATAACAAAAACACCCATGCCACGCAATACGTTTTTTGTCTCGAGTAGTGTGCTTCCATTTTCACCCATTCATTTTGCAACAGTACTTTGTGTCTACTTCTCCCGAAATGTAATATTTTGTAGAACATAACCTATCTAAACTTACTTACTTTACTTGGATTTAAAGTTCATAATCGGACAGCTTAAAATTTAAAATTATGTGAAGTTGTAATGTAATGTAATGTTATGTTAAATTATGTGAGGGAATCTGCGAGCAATGTAATGTTAAATTATGTGAGGGAATCTACGAGCAATGTAATGTTAAATTATGTGAGGGAATCTGTTAAAGCAAAGCCCTGTTAAAAGTTAACAGCGGCCTCAGCGCATCTATGCATACAAAAAATCACTCGGGCACGATCTACGTATGTATACATCAGAGAACGGCTTGGCGTGATTGCAAAAAAAATCATACACAAAAATAGCCGAATAATCGTGTCATTCGGCTCAACCGATCAAACATTCATATGTACACGAACTCAGTGTTGATTTAAATTCACTCTAATGCGCTCATATTTTTTCTCTCTCTGAGTTTATTCATGCTCAATGAGCAAACCGATCATTTGGGCGTATGTTCATTCGGCTCAGCATTGATTTTTTTTCTTGATTTACTCATACGCCCAAATTCTTACTCAACTCCACTCACTGAACGAAAATCAACGGTAAATGAAAATCAGCTCATGTTGCCGCAAACACTCATTCACTCAACTCGTTTAGATGCATTACCGTTATGTTTTTGTTTTTACCGTTTCTTTTTGTTTTTGAGAATGCTTGCGGTTGTTGGTTGAACCGCGTGTTCCTTTTTTATGTTAAACATATGAATGTATACTTATATATAAATATGTAAGTGTGAAGTTATTTGCTTATTTTATTTTATTAATTTGTTAATTTTCTTATAGCCATTGCCATTCAATATGAAAATATATAATCTGTTGTGAAATTAAGTATTTTGATTTCTTTGACTTCGCCCATGAACAAACTCATACGCCTTGATTCATTGCCTTTTGATTTTATTCTTTACTCAACTCAATCAATGCTGAGCCGAATGAACTACGCCCAAATGATCGGTTTGCTCATTGAGCATGAATAAACTCAGAGAGAGAAAAAATATGAGCGCATTAGAGTGAATTTAAATCAACACTGAGTTCGTGTACATATGAATGTTTGATCGGTTGAGCCGAATGGCACGATTATTCGGCCAAGCCGAAATGTGTACCGAAGGCTGTGCATACACACAATTCATGTGCTTATCAGCATGAGCTGATTTTCATTCAACGCCGACGTTCGTTCATTGAGTGGAATTGAGTGAGAATTTTACCGTATGAGTAAATCAAGAAAAAAGTGAATTTTGCAGATCTCTGGTATACATACATACGAAGTCACTCGGGCACGATCTACGCATGTATACATACATACAACATCACTCGGGCACGATCTACGCATGTATACATACATACAAAATCACTCGGGCACGATCTACGCATGTATACATACATACAAAATCACTCGGGCAGGATCTACGCTTGGCGTAAAAACACCCCACACAATACTCAATCGCTGCAACCTATTTGCAGTGCCAGAAGACACCCACCCGGGTGTCAAAAATACTCACAGACATACTTCGGGTGTACACCGTTCTCCGGTGGAAGGAAGCCGATTCGATTTAGCTGTGTCTGGCTGTTCATCTTGATGAGCGCCTAGATTTCATAGACTCTGAGAGCTTCTACAGCCTCCCCACAGAGGACAGAAAACGGCGATATCCAATGCTTTGAAGATACAAGATCTTCAGGAGCCTCGGTAGCTAGTGTCCCCAGGCAGTGCAGCTCGGAGTCCCCTGCCACCTTAAACTGGAGCTACAAGAACTGCCCGAATCCATCAGTCAGCATGATCCGGGGACTTATAGACGTGATCTTTATTTGGCTGACGGAGAAGGTGATCGATGGATGGATGGATGAAACTCTGTAGACCCAGAGCCAGCCGCACCTTAAATAAACCTTTCGGATATCGTTGTTAAATTATTCTTTATTCAATTTTAAGTGTTCCAATTGACTTTGCTGTGCGCGTGTGTGTGTGTGTGTCTGTCTGTGTATGATATGTTCTTGACGGCGATTGTATATACAGAGTCCTGTATATACAATCCCATGGGAAGACAGCAAGGCAAGCACAAAATTAATTACAACTCGAATATAACAACCTATAAATGTATATAAAAATGATGTGTCTTCGTTCGGATTGTACATAATTAAAGCCTAGAACGGGGACAGAGCGGACTGGAGACTGGAGCAGACGGGCAGACCGAAATGGGTTTGAGAGCGAGAGAGGTGTACGTATGTAATGTATCGTATATACAGAATGACGTGGGGGCGGGGGACATCATCATCAGTCATCAGTCGAGTTTTATTGGATTGTGTACACTGTACACCTTCGTTACTCTATTTATTATCGGGTGTATAACTGTTTATGTTTAGATTTACGTTTGTGTATGTATAACTTAAGCACTCTTGTCCCTTCGTTGGTTGGTCACTGCACCCGTCGGATGAGAGGTGTTCGGAGGCGCCTACAGCTCCGCAGCTCTACAGCTCGTCGTGCTTGGGCCCGGAGAACTCATCGTGCGAGATGAAGCCGTTCTTGTCCTTGTCCTCGTGCTGGAAGATCTCCTCCACCAGCTTATCGTTCTCGGCCAGCATGTTCTTCAGCTCGGACGAGTCCTGGCCCTCCACGGCCGTCATCTGCTTCTTCAGATACTCGCTCACCTAAGGAATACAGTTGCAAGGATATAGCTTAGCGATTCCATTCATGGTTGGAGGACAACAGAAGAAGCTTTCTTTGGTGGGTTAGTGAGATTAGCATATGGCCCAGACCCAACGGATATTTCACGAGTGTAGTGGAGAGAGTGGGAAGGCAGACATATACATATCGTAATCAAAAGTGCGATCCATACATATTCGATTACCTCTTCGCGACTCAGCTGCTTGTCGGCGTTCTCGTCGATCTCCTTGAACACGTTCGTGGTGGGCGGGGCGTTGCCGATGTTGATCAGTTCCACGTCGAACAGAAGCGTGGCCTTGGGCGGGATCACATTGCCAGCCCCCTGATCGCCGTAACCCAACTGTGGGGGGATTGTCAGCTTGCGCTTTTCACCTAAAATAGTGGGGGTAATGAAATGAAAGAGTAACGGCACTCTGGCATCGCACTTACCCACGCACATGTTGAGCAGACCCTGGTCCCATCCCTTAATCACCTGTCCGGCGCCCAATTGGAATGTGAAGGGCTGGTCCCGGTCAAAGCTGAAAACACACAAAAAAAAGAACACACACAAATTTGTTAGACGCTTGTTAGCCGCAAAGTTTCAAGTGCGGAAGGGGGGTGAGGGGTGTGCTGCCCCAGCCTCTTCGCGCAGAGACAATTCATCATTTTTTCACGTCCAAAGGAAGGAGAGGGCGAAGGCGCTTTACAGTCTATAAAAAATATTTATTTGATGGTTTCGCTAAGCGAGTTTACTTTAATTTGTTGAACGCATAAAGGGCTCTCCGAGCGGGGGCTGGTGGGTGGGTGGGTAGCCCTGTTCAGGTATGCATGAGAATGTCGTTGCTTGAGCTTGATGTATGATGTAAAAGGTGTGTGTATGTGTGTGTGTGCGTGTGTGTGTGTGGGGCACAGTTGCAAGTTGAATTAGGCATCAGGCATCTCCGTTGATGGTGATTATGATATATAGAAATGGGCATGTGAAAATGGCAGACAATCCTGGAAAGTGTCAACGTTAAGATGCTGTAAACCGGGTTTATTGGCCCACAATCGTATAAGCCAGAGAAGGGAGCCTGGGAGTGTACCCGCTGTGGCTTCATCCCCATATAATAAACCCTACTTGTCCCTCTTTAAGGACCCCCTCTTGTTGCTGCACCTTTTCCGCCATCAATTAACGTTGATCAAAAATGTAAAAAAAGAAAAGAAAATCAGCTTTTCTTTGTCAGTTATTACCCTGAAAATCGCATAAATTAGCGAAATTTAGAATGCCCGCGCGCACACACGGGATAAAGCCATTGAGCAGCGTGAGAAGAATCCGCGAAATGTTAAAGGAGCAGAGCATATAAGGCACCTGCCCCCCCCCCACCCCCGTCAGGAGGGGTCCATAAAATGTTTCACATATTACTAGAAATTCATGGAAAATAATGCAATAAAAATTCACAGCCACAGACAACGGGGGGCCCGGAGGGAGGAATACGCAAAAGGAGAGGTGTCTTAGATGCCCATAATCCCTGAAAACAAACCGAACAAAAAACATGCATACATAGTCTTCACGCGCCCCCAACTCCCCCTTCCCAAACAGATACAAATTTTGTGCGCTTTTTTATTTCATCTGGAGATTTGCACTTGAGCGAAAGCCACACCGACACCGACGACGACGACGACGACGACGACGACGACACTTTGGTTCCGCTCCAGAGCCACAGCCAAAGCTCCACTTAACCGCTCTGTGTTTTTCTTTTTTTCGGGTGGCTGGATTATTCAGCGGCAATCCGCACGCCACTTGCCACATGCCGCATGCCCTCATGATGATGGGGCGGCGCGACTTCCAGCTCGGAATTGAAACAACAGCGAAACATGAAACATGTAAAAATGTTTGCAAAATGCCCAAGAGATGCACATAAAATATTTAACAGACAAGGCTGGGCGCTGCAGGGGGAGTGGCACTTGACTAGCTCTAGAAGTTTGTGGGCCCCACCTCAAGGGGCACGGGGCACGGGGCAGGCAAAGGCGCTACATGTGGGTGACGTCTTGTTAATCATTTGTTGCCGCCGCTTTTCCCCGCATCCGCCTGGTTGCCTCAAGTGCAATAATCTGTCTCGGATTCGCTCTCTCTCTCTCTCTCTCTTTCTGGGAGTATTCCCAGGGGCAGGGAAAACGCTAGTCCCGGCAAAAAGTTGAAAGAAACATAAAGAAACTTTCGCAACAAAAAACAACGATTATAATTTGATGATGAACACCAAGAACAACAGGAGAGTTTTCCCTGGAAAAGAACTTTCCTTCCACTTGGGTGGAAGGCCCAAGCGACACATTTCAATTATTAGAGCTCCAGAGGGCTAACAGGAGATCAGATATCCTATGAAAAGCAAAAGACGGCTACAAATTGTGTACTTGGGGATAAGGAAACATAGTAAGCCCCATGTCCTGGATGATATTTGTTGGATTCTGGACTTTAACAGGATTATATGGTAGCATTCGTTAAAATAATATTCCATAACTTCATTTTCCGATTAATTTAATCTTCCTTATTCCAGAAATGAAAACATTTAACATCGTTGTAAATAAATGAATAAAATCGTTTAAATGTGTTGATTTTTTTCAGTCAACAGGGACTCATCCAGCCGCCAGCCCCCCACTCCTCCCATATCCCTGACCCTCATTCGGCTTGTCCCTTGCCCCTCTTCCTCGCTGCTGCCCCACCCGCCCCCAGAGTCCTTAAATATTTATGAATCGCCTCGAAAGAAGAAAAAATCAAAAGGTCAGCTCCAACTGCAGTTCCTCCTCCTCCCCCCCCTCCGATTGGCAGACGGACGGCGCCTGCACAGGTGTTTTTTAAGCTGCTGGACAAACAGGCTGCTGCCGTTGCAGATTCCAATGCTGCTGTTGCACAACGCGCCTGTCCAAAGTCACACAGAAATCATATGCGTTTCGCAAGCGTTTCTCAGGTGTTTTTCCCCAGAGACTTGTGCGTTTTGCCTGCGTTTTCCAAGCGTTTTTGGCCGCCTCTCTGCCGCCTTGGGGCTGGGATTTCGGCTCAGTGAAGGACGGGGGGAGAGGGACGATATTGAAGGGATTCGGGCGGGGTTCGTTTTTTCGGTGGCGCCTTTATGGGCATCGCATTATCATAAAGTCAAACAAGAAATGCCAACTCATTCATCCACTCCCTAAATATTTTAACAGTTTCGATTTCATTCTTTTGCCTGGCAATCCGTATCCGCATCTCTGTGTATCTGTATATCTGTGTATCTGTGTATCTGCGAATCCCCCAACGCATCGAATAATTTAAAATGCAACTGAATGGGCGCCCAAACATCCGTTTGCCATCCGCTACGCCACCATCCTACGTGATTCCGCACCGCGGGGTGGCAGCCGGCAGCCCGTCTGGGGGGTGGCAGGTGGCGCCTCCAAAAATCATACCACGTCACTGCCGTCGCCGTCGCCGTGGCCGTTGCGCGCTGCCGCCAGTCTTCAGACACATTCAATCCAATCAAATTGAATCCTTTTGCCATTTCCCCAGCGCCATGCCGGAGACCGCTCCCCAGATGACCTCGTTTTATGTGTCCGTTCGGCCGGAAAAAAAGTTATAAAATCAAATATGCAACCGCAATTCCTTCGACTTGCTTTCCCGCCTTGCCACGCCTCCCCTCCGGGGCGACAAGTTGCGATTAACGTGCAACCAAGGACAAGGACAAGGACCTCAGGAGATCTGGGAGTCCACTCCCGGTCAATGTGCGAACAATTCACACAGAAAGTTTGCACAACTTCTTGCCGCCTCGCCTCGAAACACAAGTGCCGTCACGAGCGGCAGAGAGAGAGAGAGCGAGAGAGACAGCAATTTATGCCCCCCACAGATGGTGGCACGTTCCACGAACCCTTCTTCCTCGCCACCCAACCGCCCAGAGCAGTCCCGAAAAAACTGTTGTAAATTCTGGAAAATAAAAATTGCAACCGTTGAAGCTCATTAATTATTTAAACTATCTACAAATGTGCTCGACGTCTGAGTTTCGCAAATGGGGGGAAGCCCATATATTGTACGATTCCGTGGCAGGCTGGCCATAAAAGTCTGGCCTGCCACTGCAACAGCAGCAGCACTAGCAGCAGCAGCCGATGGCTGCCACATGGTAATGAGATTTAGATTTACTGGTGGTGGCAACTCTGTGTCTCGCAGCCAGCCAGGGTTGCGGCCCCACGTAATTAAGTGATGTTTTCGCATCTCTTCCTGCTACCAGAATTGGTGTCAAGGTGTCCCGTCCGTCTTCTCCCTCTGGCGGCCACTCAAGCAGATCCAAAGGCCAGCAGCACCAGCACCCTCTTCCCCTTCCCCTCTTGCCTGTCACACCCAATCCCCCCTCCGCTGTCCACACTGGGGGACATTCAAGGTTGTCTTCGGTGTTGTTGAAGGCGACCAAGAGTAAACTGAAACTTTCACTTTGATGCATTTTCTGGTTGTTGCCACTGCCACTGCCGCGTTTGCCTTTTTCTTACGTTTTTTACGCACACTGCTTTTGGACACTAAATTGCACTTGCCACAACACGCAGAGGGAGGTGGGGTAGGAGCAGGGGTGTGCAGCACTGGCTGCAGTTGCCACATACAAATCATGGCAGCCGAAAAGCGACAACATCACAAGTTATGGCCCGATGCTTCAGGTAACTGACTTCTACTCTGTGTGACTCGCTCTTTCGCTCTCCTTTTCTGCCTCTCTCTCTCTCTCCCTGTGTATCTCTTCCTTTCTCTGTCTCTTGGGCACTTTTTAGTGACGTTGTCAAAAAAAACAGCAAACATGTTTTTACAGCTTCCCATCCAGCGAAAGGAGAGCAGCGCCGCAGTCTTCTGTCTTCTTTAAAGCCTCAAAGGATTGACCCTCTGCGAAAGAAAAACCTGCTGCGTTTCGAGAGGAATATTAGTTATGGAACATTCCAAAACTAAACCTCAAAACTATGTGAATGTTTCACGACCATATTTGATGAGAATACTCTAATAATCTCAAGCTTTTTCCCTACACGTTTCTCCCTTTGAAAACTTTCACTCAGAAAACTACACAGAAATGAACAATTTTTACCAAATTTCTCATTTAAATATGTGAAGTAACACGTAATCCCCTATAAGGGAACTCCCCTTACAAAATCCAACCTAATTCGGTAAATATTTGAATCAAATATAGAAGATTGGACAATAAGAGATTGGGTTTTTGTTTGTTTAAATGTAGATACTTTCCCTATTTCCGGATTTTGCCTATGGCTCTTATTCCCTATCCTCTCATTGCCTTAGCCAATCAATACCCTCTACTCTTTCTGCACCTTTGACATATGAAACGCTTTTCGTTGGTTGCCTTCCTCTTACCTTCAAAATAGTATCCCTGGTTCACTTTTCCCCTTTTCATAGGGTATCTCTTGGTTTTCCATGTTCCATTTTTGGCAAGTTTTTGCTGCTCTTTGCGGAAACTTTAAGCAAAATGTTTGGCCCCGTGAAAACTCAAGTAACAAATTAATTTCCCAAGAACAATGACAACGAAGCTGAGGAGCTGAGTGGGGCACGTTGCACATAAGAAACTTGTATGGGGCCACACAGCACATATATCATAAAAGTGGGAGGAGAGGAGAGGAGTGACTGAGGCAGAGTCGGCAGAGTCGTCATGTTTCGCGTCAGGATGATTAGAATATAGCGCGCGAGGAGACTAAATAATTTATGCGGCCAAATGAAGGTTTGCGGGTCAAAAGTGGAGACCAACTTGTTGCAAGAGTCACCCCGAGGGAGGGGGTAGCAGCAGCAGCAGCAGCAGCAGCAGCAGGAGTACTCCATTGACAAACTGTGGCCGCACGTGACATGGCCATGGCGCTGACAGGTAGACTCCGCAGTCGCTACTCCGTTGGCTTCTTCTTTCCTTTTTTTGGCTGAGACAATGAATATTAAAGCCGGAGACGGGCACGTGACAGGACTCTCCGTTGCTCGTCCTGCTCATTATTGAATTAGTTGTGGCAGCGGGAGAGAGAGCCTTTTTTAATTGTCCAAAAGGTAAGGGCTCTTCGGACTCTGACCGCACTCTGCCCGGACTCTGCCCGAACTCTGAAGGCTTGTAATCCTTTTTAGAAGCAATCAAGCACGTATGCAATTGAAGCATCTCGTGGAATGTATGCTTAGGACAGTTTCGTTCCCATTTTGATTGGCATTACAATAGGCAACTGGCATTCCATTCCCCCAATCGAAGGACTTGTCAAAAGCACAAGAAAAGGCTCCCAGTCTTTGGTGTGTCTAGCTCCGGCTCGTCTCCAGGTAAAAGCTTAATTATCCTCAGGAAAATGGGGGTGGGGGTGGGGGGTTTGAGCCTGCTTTCAGGCACCTAATTTCCGTT
The DNA here is from genome assembly GCA_037356375.1 of Drosophila affinis. Classification (NCBI taxonomy): domain Eukaryota; kingdom Metazoa; phylum Arthropoda; class Insecta; order Diptera; family Drosophilidae; genus Drosophila; species Drosophila affinis. Next base: position 22,806,749 of record CM074799.1, read on the forward strand.
GCAGTCTCATGGCCCCAAACCCCATTCGAAGAGCGGGGAAGACAAGCTGTTTGCAGCCGGCGGCAGTGGCTGAAAACTGAGATTTTTTGCCTAGCAACAAAAGAAAACTCCTTGGGGTGGGGAGGATGGAGGGTGGGAACGCAGCAGGGAGCCGCAACTGTCGGCATCCTTGACTGCACTTGACTGCCAAAGTGCCTGGCTATGCCCTTGAAAAGGGTACTATAATTACGTCAAGGCGATGGCAAGGCAGCAGAAGAACTAATATGTCCTATTGGACCTGTTAGAGTATCCCAATCTTCGGCCTCTTCCTCCTGTCTTGTTTGTTGCTCTGACTTTTTGAAGGAAGGGGGCAGCATTTAAGCCGCAGCAACAAGTGGCAGACAGAACCTGGCTTGGGTATGGGCCAGAAGATGCACTCTCCTTGAGTTAGTTAGTTGGCCTGCTCCCCATCCCACTGCCACTCCCACCCGCACTTGCACTTCCACTCTGGGCGGGCAGGTCTGTGACTTTGCCACGCTAAATTTAACAGCAATTGCAAAACTTTCAACAGAAAGAGAGGCAGAGGCAACTCTCAGATAATTTGCCACTCAGTGTGCAACCAAAAGACAAGGTAAGCCAGCCCCAATACCGAAACGACAACGAAAAGGACAACTTTCGGCATAAAGAGAAGGAGTCACTCCCACTCCTTCTGGCTGGATATGTGAAATGAAATGTTTTCGAGGCATTTTAGCATATGGCAAGGTCCGAGAGGGCAAGGGGCAAGGGGTAGGACCTGGGACGATTACAAAATCATTTCCTTTATGAGAGACACAATTTTCTGGTCATAAAATGAAATCAAAAATTTGATAAGCCAAAAGATAACGAGAGGACAGCAAGGTGAAGTGGAAAAGGGAGGGTGCGGGGGCGCAGCGTATGCTAAATTTATATATTGTATATATGTGTATGCATTAGACCATATAGCAAGTGTGCTAATCGCTCTTCAATGGGCTATCTTGGCCAACGAGTTTCGGCCCACACAGCTGCCATCGATGATAAACGAAATTTTAGCGCTTGCCAAAATGATTACACGCCTCCAAAAGGTGCCCCCAGAGAGAGAGAGAGAGAGAGAGAGAGAGAGTGAGAGAGAGGAAACGCACATGTACGAGTGCCTCTCATATTACACTCCTTTGAGAAATTGTTCAGCCTTAATTGGTTTGGATGAAAACTGAGTGTTGGAGGCGGGTAGGGTAGCTCATGTTTTAAATTAAGCAGACAACATGCACGATTTATTGGTGTCGGTTAAGGGTTAAAAAGGATATGAGGGAGAACCCTATTGGAACAAGATCTTCCTTCCTCGCATAGAAGCGAAAATTGTGTATGATTTCAATCTTTTCGTGTGGGAAATGCATTGCAAAGAAAAACACAAAGATATCTTGGAAATCGAATATATGCATATCGAATACTTGAAGAGCTTTGAATGAATATTTTAATCTCTCACCCGCTGCAAGCCACGATGGGAGCTGATTTCTTTCCTTTATGAGCGCCACGTCAACGCCGCGCACCCGACGGAAGCCGCAACAAAAACAACAACAAAAAACGTACACAAAATCAAAGATAATGAAAGCGGCAGGGGAGGGGGGTGGCTGTGGTTGGGCATGGGGGGTATGGGGCATTCAGGCATGTAAAATGCAACAGCAACAAGAACAACAATGCAACAATGAGATCGCTTATCAGTTGGCGTCTAATTTACGACAATGAGCCGCCGTGACGACAGACGCCTATGGAGGATGCCTATGCACCACAGCACCACAGACCACATGCTCCAAACCCCCTCACCCTTCCAAATGTAATCCCCATTCAGAGATGTGTGTGTGTGTGTGTGTGTGTGTGTGTGTGTGTGTGTGTGTGTGTATGCTATGGAGATTACGGCAGCCGTCAGCTTTAAACATTGTCCAGCCTATGGCTAACCCCTGACCTTAATAAGAGGCAGAGAAAGGGAGAGAACTTACCTCGAATCGAACTTCTTGCCATCGGCCTGCAGGGTACCAGTGTAGTGCATCGTGAGGGAGTCTCCGCTCTTGGACTTCTGCTCGCACACCTCCGGGGTGCTGATCACCTCCACCTTGAGGTCCTCGGCGCGGACGAGGCTGCTGCTGGCCAGCAGAAGGCACGACAAGACGAGAGTGGACTTCAACATGGCTGCAAAATACATACAGAGGAAGATGGGGGAAATTCGATTAAACCAAAAATACGGCTTTGATTTGCCTCAGCCCATAGATGCTTGGTATCTTTTTGTATTCTGGTTGTAGGATTATTACAGATATAGAATAAATAGAGGATGGCTGAAGCTCAGTCACACGTGGTCTAACTTTGAGTTGGGAAAACCTATCAAAAGCTTGAAAATGCTTAGGGTAGGAATCGTTGAAGATCCTGTACCTCCTACCTCTGATCCCCAGATGAAACAAACCAATAATGTTAGCCCTGAAGTAATGTGCTTCGACTTTTATAAGCCCAGATCCATCAACACAATTATCTTTTGCTCTCAGCTCTCCACCGTCTTCGCCACTTCCTCTAATATTTCATGATGAGTATTGCATAAACGCGATAAATGTTGGATTTAAACCAATTACCCGAAGAGGTGCCATGGTTTTGCTCAACAGTGTAGAGATGAATAAATTGAAATCAAGAGTGTAAGAGGTGCAATAGAGGATAGAGGCGATTGTGAATGGGGATGTAAAGAGCAGAAATTAGTCATTATGCAAATGTGCAATTCATTTTTTTTTCATTTTTCTGTGAAGAGGGGAAGAGCCGGCTCTGCCAGCTTTGGCCATCTGCTGGACTGGCCGACCCCGATTATGCAAGTCGAAGCCGAAAGTTATTGCGCGTATTATTGCGGACATGGCGTATGCGTAATGTCCGCACAGGGTGACCACAGCAATTGGGAATTTCAGAGAGCGCACACGTAGGTGTACCGTTTCGTCCGCAAATGAAAGTTGCGGCACGAAAGCGCGTAGGTCGAATGGTCGGTCGGTCGAAAGCCCTGGCAGATGAGACAATGCTAAAAATGATTTGCAATAAAGTCCAATCTCAACAAAAAAAGAGTAGACGCCTTCAAATGGCAGGGGGAAAACTTTCACTAATGGAAAGAAAGGCAATGCATGGTCAGATCGAGAGTGCCTTCAATTACGTGATATCGACATTAACATCTGTTGGTCACACTCTACACGGACTATAAAGCGGACATATCTAAGGCGAGGAATCTCCAGAGATTGCCCTTCCCCTCTCGGTGTCTTCCTCCGACTTTATTATAAGCCATGTTAGCCATAGAAGGTTAGACAATGCTGCTTCTATCGCTTTATTTCCAATGTTTTGAGGGATCTTTCCATGTGTAGATTCCCCACTCAGAAGAGATCTTGAGGCCGCTCTTGTGTCGCCTCACCCTTGCAATAATATACCTTGCTCCGTTTCTTTTACTTTCTTTCTCTCTTATAGCTTGCGTTTGTGTGTGTGTGTGTGTGTGCTGGTACCCAAAAAACCTGTTGGGGGCGGACTGTTGCTTCTTCTTTGTTTTTTTCATCTGTTTATATCTGATATTTGTGTGCTCTTTTTGTTAATATTTCTTGTTGTTGTTGGTGCTGTTGGGCAGTTCAGTGAACCACTGCAGTGTACCGTTGGCTCTAAATCTGGGACTCAATTTGCAGCCTACCGCTAAATGAATCGGATATGGAATGGAATGGGGCTGGAACACTAAGGGAAAACTCAGAACAAGCTCCACGTCATGACTTTTCCACTTCCCTTCCCAAACGCTAATTGTTCATATACGATCTCAAGATCGGGGACGGGACAACAAATAATCCGATCGTGATTGAGCTACGAAAAAAACACCGAAATACCGCCCGGCAACATCTTTTTCTTAATGATTCAAACGATAAGCGCTTTCCTCTCTCGCACGATAACTTCGCTGCTCTCTCTTCTCTCTTTGGCGTCGGATCCTACTCGTGTGGTCGTGGTCTGAATATGAATGAAAGAGACGGCTGACGACTGCAGGCAAAGTACACGCTTTCTTTTCATTTCGCCTCTGAATGAACAAATTTCACTATAAATTTACGCTATCCAAGCACACAGATGGGATGATATATGTACCTTTTGGGTGTTTTTCTACGGATAGATATCACTGGGATATTTGGACACCGGAGGAAAGGGCGCGGCTGAGGAGGATCGAGTGGAGACACAAACACAGAAACACGCGAGCAACAGTGGCGGTGGATGAAGTGGACTGGTGCGTTCGACTCTCGAGAGACAACTGCTGGAAAGAGGGTCGGTCGCGGCCGTTTACTATAACGGAGAGATAGTGCTAGCGATCAGCGCTCCACTAATGCTACTCAGTGTACATTATTGACAAGGTATGGTCATGCTCCAGGTAGCAGCCAGTACAGCCAGCTCTCTTTCCCTTCATCCGTTTAATTGGATGAGCAGAGTCTGGCCGTCTGACCCTCTTATTGGTGTACCCTGCTGGCACTCTCTCTCCCTCCATATTCACGCAGTGAGAGCGACAGCACTTGTCCACGTAATCAAATTGGTCGCACAACGCAGGAGCGGTTCACGCCGATAAACTTTTTATAAACGGCGGTGATGGCAGAGGGTCTGAGTCGTTCAGTTCCGGTTTCTGTTGATTATGGTCACTTGTAAGAAGAATTATATCACTTTAAAATGCTGTGTAGCTTTTAATGTATGTAATAGTGCCTATCCTATTCCCAACTTTAGTTTTAGTTTCACTCTTTTACATAAATAATAATATTAATTGTACATTGGTATTTATATTGTCACAGTTTTCAACTTATTCGTCATAGATTTACAATTACTGAAGAAGCTTTCTGGTTTTTGAACTTTCTTTTTTAGTTTATGCAAAGTTTAAGGAATATATGCCATTAGCTTAGAAACTTCAGTGTTTCTTTTATAATATTATCAATTATTTTATCAATGGCATATTAAATTTCCTGAAATTCTTGTATTATATTTGTATCATATTTTTTAAATATATAATATATATTTTTAATATAGCAACACTTACAGGCAAAATGATAAGATTAATTTGAATGATTCAAACTATTAGCCAGAAACTAAATTGAATTTTCTATATTTTTGTAGATTAGCTTCAAAAAAGTTAACCAAAAAATAGAAGATTTCGAAAATCAACAGAATCAAGAGACCACACAACCTGCTCGCGAAAGTTTTCAAATGTTGACTGAAGGATGCTTCGGAAAAAACAAAGGATTTACTGTTATAAACATGTTGCATGCAACATTCGTCCTTTAGTAGTTGCTAAACATAAGGACATGCTCCTCCCTTTAAGCAAAGCGCAGGCGTCCTTCTTTCGGGGTGGAGCTAAACCAAAAAATCTACTTAATTAGGTATTTCTTTAGCTTACAGGATATTGCATATTGTAGAAAAGATTTTCTAGAAGTAGAATACGTTTCTGATGGTCTTAAAGCACCAGTCATTCTATTCCGAGATAAGTTTCCCCCAACGATTGCCCGCTTAGTACAAATATCAGAAATAGTATGAGCTCAGAGTAGTCTACACAATCTATAGTACATGGGCACTCCTCTGAATGCGAATTTGTCACCCTTGGATCATGTTACGCCCCACTGAGCCTCGTCCAGCGATAGCAGCGAGTCTTGCAGTGTGGGCCCCCAAATCGAATGAAACAATTGAATAAATTCTGAACAAATTAATTGGAAATCAGTTGGAATCAGTTTCACTCTCAACGCGGTCGTGCGGTGTTCTAGAAAATGTTGCAAGAACTACAGGAATGGAATAGCTCCGATTTGGGGAGCCGTCCCCTGGGCTTTGCCCTGAAGCGTCGAAACGATCGGTTCGTGGTGGAGCCCATCGGGGGCATAGTGAATCCTGCCTATGAGCCCGACCTATCAGGAGAAGCTGCATCAACGCGAGGGGCCAATCGAGACATCGGCCAATCAAAATGGCGAGTATAAACTACTACATAAACTCACTTGGATGATTCTCTCAGTTCCAAAATTATTTGCGCACGAAATAAAAAGTAACACTTATAGTTGGACCCTGCTCTCGAGGCGTACTTAGATACTAAAAATATCAAATTCTGTCCTATTCCTGTTCATAGGAGTCTGATAGGAACTAGAATCCTTTGGTGTACTTGGTCTTGGGTTTCTTGGCAGGCGTGGGATTAGGATTGGGTGCGAGCTGAGGTAGGCTTCTAATCGTTTCCTCGAAGTCGTACTCGATGATCGTTGACTCCTCAGGGCGTAGAATGGAGTATCGTCGCTGGCTGAAGCTGGCCCCCAGGGTGTCGTCCGTATATGTTTCCTTCTTGGGGCTGACTAGATCATTAGGGTCTTCTATTGCAATCGACTCGATGAGTGTGCAGTCCGCAGTTGTGACCCCATAGCGTTTGGGCAGGTTTGTACCGGGCACTAGCGGAGAGTCGTCGTCTTCCGTCTTGGGGGCCGCCTCTGGCTTGAGTTGCTTCAGCCAGTCGGCCATGCGGTCGTTTGTCTCCGTCTCTTCTTCCTTCAGCTTCTCGTTGATCATGCTGGTGTCAACGTCCCGTGTGTGGTCGTAGTCGTCCATGTCCCACACACTCAGGAGACGGGTGCTCAGCATATCCGTGTAGCTGGACAGCTTAAAGGCGGACTTTTGCCAGGGTCCGCGGCTGACTTCCCTCGCCTTCCTCTTTATATCCGTTTTGGGAGGTTCTGCAGATGCAGTTATAGCTGGATCACCATTCTCCTTTAAAGTGTTCGTCTCTTGGGATGCGGTGATCTCTTCTTGCGACTCCACAAGGCCGTATTCGATCGTGATTTCCTCGGGCTTCTCTTCTTTTGTTGAAGCACGCTGAGCTTCGACTTTGATGATGTCCCTTAGAATGGGAGTGTTCTGCACTTCGGTGCACCTTAGTTTCTGCCGCTGTAAGCACTGTTTGACCATTTCTCCATAGTAGCTGATGGCCGGTATGTTGTGGAGGCCCGTGCGGTACTCTGTGCGGTCCGCATTGTTACGCACCGTCAGCCGCTGGCTGAATACATCCCCGATGCTGTTGGAGGTCAGCAGCTGGGCAAAGTCATGCTCAGGAGTATCGTGATCCAGCTTGTCGAAGCGCAGACCCGTGACGCACGCCTTTACTCGCTCCGGAAGATCCGCGTACACATCAACAAAGCCCTGCAGTCGCGCATCGATCAGGGCCTCCTCCAGCGAGAGCGGTCTGTATGGAATCGTGGGGGAAGACATTTCCTTCACGCTTTGGGCCAAGGCTCCATCCAATTCGCAGATGCGCTGATCGCTGGGCAGGAGGCTGCTCATGGCAATGTACTCGTTGCCGTCGTGGATGCAAGTGTCCATGAAGGTGGGCGGGTAGGTCATCTGGTGGGTCCAGGTGAGTACGGCGCGGTCGGAGATCCTCCGGCCCAGGCAGCGCATGTCGAGGCAGTGGAGCTTGTGGTTGCTGGCCACATACAGCAGGTTCGGATTCGCGCTGAGGGCGAGGCAGGAGAAGGTCTCGCATTGATTCATGTGGACGCTGCTGGCGTGGCATGGATTGAGTGGCTGGTCGATGCGCATGTCCACAGTGAGAAGCATCGGCTGGCAAAGGTAGTGGAAGCTGATGCTCCCCGAGGGAATCATCTGGGCCCAGGTGCTGCAGTGCTTGTTGAAGGACTTCAGCATGCATACATTGTGTTTCTCGATGTCCTGCTGCGTGACAATGTCTAAGAAGCTCACTGTCCGATCTTGGCAGGCAAGGGCCAGGATGTTGGCGTTGCCCGCCACCTGCGAGGCGCTGATGAAGGGCACATCTTGGCTACTGTGCTTGCTCTGACGGACCACCTCGAATTCATCCTCGCCTGAGTCCGCCTCTCTTAACTCGTAGATGGAAATCTCCCTCAGAAAGCGGCAGAGAAACATGTGGCCGTGGTTCACACGAAAGCTTTCCATTGGCAGCAGTTGGAAGGCCTCGCTAGACGTCTCCTTCAGCATAGCCGAGTGCCGGGGAAGCCACAAATTAGCCTCGTCTTGCACCTCAGAGAAGTGCAAATTCCGCAGCCTGTCACCACTCACGTGCATGGCCAAGGTCTTGCCGTGGTAGCTCATTGTCTGTAGGTTGCCGCCCGTGTAGTAGTAGTCGTAGCTGTCCATGAAGTACCGGTTCTCCTGCGAGGCTATGTGCTCCGCAATGTCAAATAGGCGCGCATCGTAGATCCCCTCCTTTTTCTTCTTCTCTTTATGTTTCATTTTCTTGGTTCGCTTGTCGTATTGGGCCCTTAGATATAGTAAATGGCGCATATAGTCGTCGTATGCCTGTGGCCGCTGCACGCAGCGCTCAATAAAGGCCGTGTGCCCGTCGCTGGCCACGAAAACAGGCACTGGCGTGTACTCTCTGCAGCTGGGAAACATCTGCAGCTCTTCGTCCGGCTTCGCAGCGAAGCCCTTGTTCACCGAGGGGTGGGCGAAGTGGGGTGTGGTCTCCATCACATATCGCAGAAAGTTATCTGCGCTTTTAATCTCCTCGTTGGAGGTATCCTGGTCATCGTCTTTAGGCATTCTGCCCTGATCCTCGTCATTGGAGCAATCCTCGTCATTGGAGCTATCCTCGCCATTGTCTTCAGGCTCGAGTCCTCTTTCCTCGTCCTTGACGACGCTTTTCGAACTGGACGCCTTGGCATCGTTGGCCGAGTTGTTCAGTTTATCTAGCTTAAGTTTCTTGGAGTAGCGGCGAGGCATTTTGTCTGCAAAATGGAATGAAACGATTCGGATTCGCCGGACATGTGCGTTTTAAGATAATTACTTGTGGTGGGGCTCTTGTATAGTCCGCAGTGTTGCTCTAGGATTCTCTAATTTAATTGGGTTTATGAAAAATGAATATTCATTCAAACCAACCCGCATAAGTTTGTTTATTTCCACATGGTATCTTCTTCTTTGGTATTTTGCCATTCAGGGTCACATCTATGAAATGCATGGTATATTTATTTTAGGTAGGTACATACTTGAGAAATTCCGCCAATCGCACAAAAATATTATTTAAATTTATTTTATACAATCTAATCAAATTGTGTGTTCAGGACTGAGGGCCGTTTAAAGATAATTACTTGTGGTGGGGCTCTTGTATAGTCCAAATAATTTGTCTTCTTTTGGAACGATTTTGATAATTAAATTATCTCGACATATATCGAAACTTACATACGTCTGAAATTTCAAAATAATATATTTACGGTATATCGATGAGTCCGCCGTCACTCTGGTTAGGCGCTCTGACACCCCAGGTCTCTACCGAATACCACCAACCGTACAATATAGTGTATGGTTAGTGGTATAGGCTATATAGGTATTATTTTCAAAATTACCGCCGATTTAAAGAAAATATCGATATTTTGTTGCCTGGCTTCATGCATCGTATGAGCTTATACTTTACACGAAAAAAAAAATAAATTTAAGTGGATCGAGCCGCTCTTTGGCTTGATCGCACCGCTGGGCTATGGATAGTTAAGGACGTGGGAAGTATTTTAACATTAATGAGTAGGGTATAGATTTGTATATACATTTTGTCCCTATATCCCTATATCATATTATAGATCATCCACTATCCTGAAACAGGTCATGTCATTAAAATTGTATGGTGTTGTAGCCACCATGTAGCCAAAAAATAAAGTGGAAAAAGATTCAAAATGCGGCGAAACATTTGAGTATTTTACATTTTATATTTTACGGTATAAAAGTATTTACATATTCGCTTGTGGTATTAAATTACTAAAATAAGCTTAAAATTCAAACGATCCAACCAAACGGCCAGTACTTTTAACATTAATTCAGAAGTAGCCATGCTCCGTAAAAATGTTTTTATGTGTAGCAAATGTGTAGTTACCGTGTAGTAACCATGTATGTAACTATTAATACTTATTTGTTGAACTTCCTTGTTTAAACTGTATTTAAGACAGAATATAATAAACGACGTGTCAAAATGGGTCAGTCTTGTAGAAAAACATAGAAGAAACAACTATCAGATAAAGTTATGTGTTCAGGCCCGAGGTTCCTAGTTACCATGCGAAAAATACCAACGAAAATCATATTCCTAGATTTTGATATTTTGCTTAATATAGTAATATTCGCATGGTATATACTGGTATTACTTTCACGCCATGCTTATACTTTTCAAAGAGCGAGTCTACTACTACTTCTACTACTTTTTGGACACGACACTACTATTTTTGGGCAGGCCTACCCACACGTCATATAAATCAGGTGTGGTGGATTTTACTTTGCAGGCCTTGCATTTTCTGGGCCGTTTTGCCTTTTGTCCATACCCGATTGTTTCTGAAGCTCCTCAGCAATTTCCTAGGGAAAAATATTATAAACTTCCCAGGACGGCGAGGATTTTTTACAGCGGGCGGATTTGAAATGAGCAAGGGAGTTACTAAAATAATGGATAAATTGCTGAAATCAAACTGTCTCATGGGAGATTAGTTATTCGATTATGTTATCTTTTTGCTATAATTTATGGGTTTCCACCAGCCATTGTAAAATTGTTAAATCTATTATTTGCGGCCATAAACTGCAATATTATATTAAACAGAATATCAAAATCGAGGAATATGAGTTTAGTCGGTATTTTTACGGTATATTTTTAAAGTGAGAAGGTAAGTTTCGGTATATTTCTGTTGGTCGGACGGTATTTCTTATCGATATTATAAAAATATATATGTTCAGAAATTTTGACGAATTAAGTGTGAAGTTTGTGAGAACGCGAACGGTTGTCTGCTGCCTTCTTGTGGGTGGAAGCGAGTGCGCGAACGAACAAAAAGGGCGAAACGCGAACAGAAAAGGAGCAGAATTACACAAGTTGTAAAAACGTTTTTGAGACCGAATATTGATTTTTCATAGAATCAGCGCGCGGTTGTTGCCGTTGTCCGTTCTCTGGAAAGAACAGTGCTGTGATAACAGTAAAGAAAAGCAATTGAAAAGCGTGCAGTAATTGTCCACGGTTAGCTTTAATTGCACCTGCCTGCTGTCTGCTAATCCCAAAGTCGACCCATTTCTGCCTGGAGGAGAGACACCAACACCTCTTACGCACACACAAACAGACACACGGCCCACGACGACGAGCGTCAGGTGAGTTTTGATGTCCACTAGCACTCTTCCACACCCACTCCCCACACCCACTCCCCACACACACTCTCTCTCTCTCCCCCACTCCCCTCAAACATTCACACACCTACACAGCAGGCACGATGTACACACATACACACGCATAACCAGACAAAACAAATGCAAAACGCAGCGGAAGAGCAGCAAAAACAACTTCATCTGATCATCCTAATCTCCTACGCTGCCCTCTTCTGCCTAGTGCATTTGGTTTGTTGCAACTCTCCCACAACTACTACTCTCGCTCTCCATATTCTCCCGACCCCTCTCTGTCTTGTCTTTCTCTCTCAAGTCTAAAAACTCTTGCGCTCGCCCCCATTAAAACACGCTGCATCATCCAAACCTTATCATTTGCATCCATGTATTTGTAATTATTTTTTCTCTTTCTGTCTCTGTCTCTGTATCTCTCTCTTTCTCTGTTTCTCTTTCCAATTAGCACAACTGTATTTTGCACTGCTTCTTCTTCTTGTTCCTTCTACTTCACCTGCCCGTAGTTAACAGCTAGCTGTTAAACGTTTCCCACCCTGCATGTTGTTGTTGTTGTTATTGTATCTGCTGCTAGCTACATACATATATACATACATATGTATTCCAGTAATGCATCCAATTTCTTCATTTTTTGTTCGTTTGTACTGATTTCTTTATTTTTTTGTGATTTCGGCTGCTAATTTTGACAAGCCCCACCGAATGGCTCCATGGCTCTGACGTAATGCCAGCGCCTGTCTCTGCCTCTCCCTCTTTCTCTATATCTCTATATCTCTCCCTCTCTCTCTGTCTCTCTGTCGACGTTTTCCCAGCTCTAAACGACCTCCAGCAAAACTTCGCCGCAGCACTGTGGGGCCTCTGCAGAGTGGAAGCGGAGACGTGCGACTCTCTTTGTTCTTAGAGTTTTCACCTGTTAGAAGCTCTACTGTACTTGCAGACTTGTTATTTGCTGTTTTTGTGAAATTTTATTGCTCTCTATAGCGATTGAGGCGGGGACGGAGTGCTTGATGTAACGGTAACCTGTCGGCGCCATCGCCAGTCATTTTCCTTTATTCGCTTTCGTTTTCTATTCCCCGTTCCCCGTTTCCCGTTCCGTTTGACTTTTCTGCATATTTAATGCGTAGGTCAGTTTACCCCCAAAACACACACAAACAGACACAACCACATACACGGACACACATGGAGACCAAGACAAACACTAAGAAAAAGTTCACAAATTGCTTTTGGCGCCTCCTTCTCTTTGTTGTTCTTGTTCTTGTTGTTGTTGTTCTTGTTGCTGTGCTTGCTGTTGTTGTGTTTTCTGTTCTGTCCACTCAGGTGGTTTATCTACTCTGCCTTACTCTCCCCGCTACACTCCCACCCCCCTTCCCGTCCCCCTCTTCTGCTGCGGTGGTGGCGACTCTGTTTTTATGTAACTTTCAAATCGATTGCAAACACGTAACAGTAGAGCAACCTGCACAGTCCGCCACAACCCCCCGAAAACCCCCAACCGTCCCCACTGCTCGCCCCATATCCTCGCATATCCTGCAACAACACTCTGACGTGGAACGTGTGATTTCGTACGTCTTTGTATCCTGCAGCAAAGGGTATGATGGTTTTGCATAGCAGTTGTGGTCATGAAGGGAAGGAATTTCCTGTAAGGCATCCCTCATTGCTATAGGCAGCACACACCTCTGAATCTCTGAAGTTATAGTTCGGTTCTAAGCAAAATCCAAAAAGATCCTAGGATCTAGAACTATTTTCCTTACCTTAAACGTCGGCGAGGGTATTAGTAACTTGGGCCCCTACAAAATTTTCCTTCTATCATGTTTTTTTTGTTGGCCTGCGGCCTGGCATAGCGTGACATTTCCTTTATGTGATTTGCTGTCGTTGTAGTTGTCCCTGGCCCCTGGTGCCTAGCCTCTGGGCCCCTGTTTTTCCCTCTCAAGGAAAGAAGAACATTTGAATAATTTCTGTTTTGCAATTTTGTCGCTACAGCAGGCGGCACAACCTTGAAAGGTTCGACTCGGACAAATTGCACTCAATCAAACAGCAGGACCATGAAATCCTTGCAGTTCCTCGGCTATTTCTGGGGGGAAATCAATCCTGCCATTGCCTGACTGACACAAAGAGGAGTTCCTCAGAAGAAGATCTACAGAAATGTCAAATAGTTCTGCAACTATTTTCCCAGCTGGGGAACCGCCTCCAATGGGTTCGGTTTGTTGTTGTCCGGTTGACCTGCCAACGGTTGCCATGGCGCTCTGCCAAATTGTCGATATTTTGTGTGCTCCTTTGGCACGGACACGGGTGCACGAAAACGGGTGCACGGGCACGGGTACGGGCATAGCTTGGCACTATGAGGTTGTACGAGTATATCTACCTATAACCCCCTCTCCATTTGCCAATGCCAATTTCTATGGCTCGACGAGTTTTTCCCACCTTTAGTGCTACTGCTGCTCCTACTGCTCCTACTGTTACTGCTTTCCTTGGTGCACCCTCGCGTACGATTGTAATTATGAATAATTTGCCATAAATGGCGCACGCTGGCCTGCAATTATTGGAATTGAAGTGCCCCAGATGTGGCGCTGATAAATCGCTTTTCGCTACATAGTTATACAATCTCTCAGCCTTTCGCACACTACATTTAAATATATGTACTATGTGTACCCGTATTCTTCTGCTGTCATTATATCATTTTGTGCGGCCACAGAGAAAACTGCAAGCGCAACTTTATCAGCGCCCATAAATCGCTGGGCAAAAAGGTCAAAGTTGAGTCCTGCTGATGGCTTGTGCAAGGGCGGTGGAGTGTCTTACCTTGTAACCTCCAGCCTACGGCCTGCGGCAGGCGGAACTTTAAATGAGATGCCATTCTGCAATGTTCCGCGCTCGAGGGGGTTTTAATGGGTGTAGAAATTCTTGTCGATTAGTGGCGGAGAAATGTTTCCAAATTTCGGAGTTTTAGGATAGACTCATAAAGATTTCGGTTGGTAAGAAAGTTATCCTGTCCTCCACAAATATTCGTGGTTGGCTGAGCCATCTGCACAGCCTTTGAGATTGTATAAATCACCCATTTCAGACGTGACTCTGGCTGATTGAGATTTGAAGGAGAAATGCATTCAGCCATGATCCCAGAAACGAGCTGACAAGAACAGATGGATGGCTAACCTATGGATAATCATACAATTTCTATGATATATGTACAGTGGTCTTTGATGCTCCGACTTGTAGTCAGTTCTTTGTCTCTTGCTTCTCTGGGGATATCTCTCCAGCCATTGCTGAGTAAGTACAGTCAGAATCTGTATGATCAGAAGATAAGCAGATAAGATAGGGAGAGGTAGAGGGCCCGTGGACAATTACTGGCACACCATTGCTGGAGGGGTTCCTCTGCTTTAAAAATGCTTTTATGGCAAAAGTTGAACTTTTTATTGCAAATTTATGCAGAAATGCGATTAGTATTGCTGCAGTTGAAATGTGTAATGACCAATGAAGCAACGAAAGTTGTTCCGTTCTGTATAATAAAACTCTAAATAGGAAGAGTCTGTCCCCTCTCTCTCTCTCTCTCTGGAGGGTCATCATACATCATACGCAACGTTGTACCGGTTCAGATACGAGTTCAAACTGCTCTGCCCTCATTCATAACCTAAGACGCAAAAAAAAGATTTACTCATAACGAGTTTTGTTCTGTTTGGCGAATAAATTTATACACAATTATATACTGTATATGCATGTGTATTACTACGGCGGGTATATGCACATACATACATATGTATGTATATATGTATGTATGTTTGTATTTATCTATATCTGCTGTAGAGCTGCGTCATATGTGGGTACAACCACACCACGGACGGCAACCCACTCGAGTGGGGAGCCGCTTCTGTTTTTTTGTCTTTGTTGTTGTTGTTGTTGCTTTTGCTTTTGCATTTGCCTTTGTTGTTGCTTGTGTTTCTTTTTGTTTGTGTGTGTTTGCGATTATTAGTTGATAAATTTTGCTCGTGTGACGCACTCAATCAGCTCCCCTCTGCCTCTGGAAAAATGGGGTTCATAACGTTGTCATCCCAGCCTCGTGGGCATGTGTGAGATTTTCATGGCTTTGCACTCTTGGCCCTCATCTGGGCCAGGCCAGGGTACGAAGCGGCCCCGGACCCGACACCGGACCCTCTTGGCGGAAAACTGGGTTAATGTAATGCATACACATGTGCCACAGCTACAGCACGAAGAAGAAGAGGAGAAACGAGAGGAGGAGAGGACGATGGAGAACAGAAGCAGATGGATGGGCTGCAGTCTCTCTCTCTAGTGCCCTCTCTCTCTGCGGCTGCAAGGGGGCTGGCTCTATGCGGCTTGGCCTGCATATTTAGTTTCAAGTACGTACATTGACGCCAAAGCTTTCAGCACAGTAGAACCTGGCTAGCGTGGATAGACAACAAAGATAACGATTTAAGTAATAACAGGTGTGGTTTTTGGCTTTCTTATACTTTTGCAAATTATTAAGATACTAACTAAATCTGGTTTGTGGCTCACTGCTTGTTAACCCCTCATAAACTGCGCCTTTGCGATTAAAAGCACATCTTCTCACAAGGTGAAGCCTTCTCTTTCCCACTCTTCCAGTTGCATACTTGGGAGGCCTTCTCTCGCTCTGTGCCACCAAAAATGCACCATCTAGAGAGGACTCTTTGGCAGTGCCACACCTAGCATTAATACACTGATTTTCCCCAGCTTTCACTTTGTGATTTCCGTGCCGGTGGTGTTGTCTCTTTGTTCTTCTTGTTTTATAATTTTTGTGTACTCTTCTCTTTATTTTTATATGAT
Source organism: Drosophila affinis (assembly GCA_037356375.1). Taxonomy (NCBI): domain Eukaryota; kingdom Metazoa; phylum Arthropoda; class Insecta; order Diptera; family Drosophilidae; genus Drosophila; species Drosophila affinis. The sequence goes on from CM074799.1 coordinate 22,822,670, forward strand.
TTATGTTTTGTGACGTTCCCGCCGCTGCTGCTGCTGCTGCTATCTCTGTCTGTCTGCTGCCTCCATCAATACATGGCGCACGCATACAATTATACTCCCACACAAATATCGACGCTGACGCTGACGCCGACGCTGGCTGATGAATCAAATGCATTCTTAATACACTCTCTCACCAACACCAACACACACACACACGCGCACGAACGCAACATGCATGCACAGGAGGAAGCTCCGTTTCTTTGTCGTATTTCGTTTTGTTAATCCGAAGAATTGAAGCAGGCTAAGTATTCAAAAAACAAAAAGTTAAGCGAGCAAACCAGCTGAAAAGCTGCGAATATTAAGACAAGCTAAGAAAAGAAAAGACAGAGAAATTAATTGAGCGATGCCCCAAGCAGAGGGCGGCTATGTGTCGCTGCCGGCTGTGAATGGCAATGGCAGCGCCATCTATCAGTCGACCACCGAGCCCTCGGCCCCGCCCTCCGTGTTTGAGAGCGTCAAGCGGGTGATCGGGCAGGCGATCAAATCGACGCCCGGGGACAGCGAGGAGTTGTTGCGCTCCGAGCGCCAGCCGGTCATTGTTGGCGGTGTCAGGTAAGTGGTGCGAAGGAGCTGGGCTGCCAGTAGCTCGTAGCCCAGCCGCACTATCGAGTGCATTCCCAAGGTGTATTCCGTACAAGGCAAGAACCGGCAAATACCGCGAGGGTGCGCCCTAGCGGTGCTTCGCCTTGTGAAAGTACACCTTGCGCACGACTACTATCAAACTCCCGCACCCGAATCCAACCTTAATCTCAAACTCACAATTTCTATTCCTTACACTCTCTCACCCTCCTACACGCACTCCCACTGTTCCCATTACTCTCACTCTCTCCCACTGACAGCACTTAAAGCGGAACATCAAAACTCTCTTGACCTCCCCATCCTCCTGCTCAGAGCCCAGCTAAACGTTATGTTCTGTCCACCTCCCACCCTCTCGCCGCTTAATTGTGATTGCATGTCTTTTGCTTTTGATTGTTGCTGTTGTTGCATTTGTTGTTTCTCCTTTTGTTATTTTTGCACTTGATTGCGTTTGATTTGATTTGGCCACTAGAAATACATAAATATATCCTGGGCATATCATTATCGTCATCCTCTCATTCTCACTCACTTCCCTCTCTAAAGACCAAAAATTGTTGAGAATCTGTAGTCGCCTCTCCCCCCAAATAAAGCAATTAGTCAGACATCGAATCTTCTTTTGTGGCTCCATTCTGGGTTTAGCCAAGATTCAAGGTCGCCGATTTCGGCAGTGCAGTTTGCACTTTAACCCCCCGTACCGCGCGCTCTCTGCCGCTCTGCCGCACTGCTCTACAGTTTTGTCAATACAACAAACGTAGACGAGAGCAGAGCAGAGCAAAGGAAAGCTCCACTCAATCCGCACACTCCCGACTCGTCGGGGGTCGAGACAGCGGTTTAGTTGGACGCCAGCCGCGGTCCGACCCACATTCGTTCTATTTCTGTCCGCTCTTGATCTGTGCCAGATCAGATCTCAAGTGCTTTAATTAATATTTCCGCTGTAAGTGCCCGTGATTTAGCTCAATTCATTTCGCATCCAAGTGAGACAAACGATTGTAAACGAGAGCTCGGAATGCTCTTCGTTCTCCGCTCTCCGCTCTCAGTGCATTGCACTTATCCATGAGTCAAACCGATCGCAGCCGGTTCGAACCGGTTAAAACAGGGCCTGGCACCGGCTTGACTCCAGCTGTAAACCGAGAAGTCGCAAGTCGAAGAAGAAACAAAAGCAAAGAATAAACAGCAGATTACCGGGAACAGTCACTTAATTTCCCCGTCACTCACTATCTTTCTCGAAAAGCCCTTCCCCTTCTTAGAAAGAAAGAAAATTTCGTTGGAATGGAATTGTTGGCGTAAAAGATTCGATTCGATGTCAATAAATTATTCAGCTCAAAATGTGTATGGCGGCCTGTAATTAGTCAGTTAAATCTGTCCTTGAATGGGGTACCGATACCTTCCCCTACCAGAGTCGGTGACAGTAATTGGCCTGTGGTCAGTGGGTGGCACTTTCCTTTCCACTCTCCACAGCTTCGCTCTCTTCAATTACTTCCAATGGGGGATTACCTAAATCTCCATTCGAGGATAATCACGTAATCAATTAAAGTCTGCATTTTTTTTCCCAATTAAAGCTGGCCCTAAAAGCTTAGGTGTAGTGATGGCAGCAATTCCATTCGAATAGTTTTCCTTCCCCTTCCGCACTCCTATGGGATTGCTTAAAGTTTGCTCTGGAACTCTAGCGCAGCTAGAGCATAATCACGTAGCCAATTAAAGGTGATAGCCGAAAATTCCATTCCAGCCAGCGAGGCCAGGATAATGAATCTACCTTTCCCCAAGTTTTCCCCCCAAACCTTCCTCTCCCTCTCTCAGTCTCTCTCTCTCTATCCTTCAACATTAACTAATTGAGTTGGGGCCCCTCCTCAACTCGCAGTAAAAGTTTTCTGTTTGCCAAAAAAGAGTGGGAGAGAGTAAACAAAAGTTATTCTCACATTCCACCGCTCTTTCCGTTTCCTGCTTCACGGAGCTGGCCCAAAAGGTAGCGGAAGTTTAAGAGAGCGCTGCTGTTCCAAGGGGAACGGTAAATTGTTATGGCAGCAGCTGGTCTCATATTTCTGGCGCCACTTGTTTGCTGTCTCTCTTTATCCACCAGACATCTGCCACCACATCGGCACGGCATTTACCCCGAATGACATTGCGTGACTCATTTGCTTACGTTTTACGTAACGCAACGCGACAGCCTATACGGCGTCCTTGCCCATCCCCCTACCCCTCCCCCGCTCAGCTTTCCCTCAGTGTCGCCCAGTGTCGTCTCATCAAACCCCATTTCATTCATTAAGCCGGCGAAATTACTCTCTAATACTCTTCCTCTCTCTGTATCTATCTCTGTCTCTCTCTCTGTCTCTCTGTCTCTGTGCCTTTCTCTGTCAAATATCCCCTAAGAATTACTCAAAAGAAATATATATCTTTATACATATATCGAAAGAGGTTTCTTGCTGATTTTTCACATACGTATTACCATGGAAAAGTCCTCAAGGAACTGTCTAGAGTTTGTGTTCTTTTTTTTTGGTTATTCTTTGCTTGCATGCTCATAGACTCTATTTCAGAGACCGCGACAAAACTGGTAAGACTCTGAACACCAAGATGCCGTCAGCACCGACACACACTGCCGAGGAGGCACACCTGCTGGGGTAAGCAAAGTCCACCGATCCCAAGAACCAAGAACCAACAACAGTCCAAGCAGCGATCGAGTCAGATTCCCCATGAACATACACGTACCGTACTATATTTACCCCTAAATATATAAAAACCACCTCCGAATGTAAGATATTCGAGCGTCCCGTCCCCCCCGTCTCTCACACCCAACTATACACACACTGTAAACACTGTAACACCCCTACACTATCACACAAGTTTAGAGTTTAGAGTTTTCTTTTATTTTAATGTTAAGTTGTCACACATTAGAATTTGATTTATGAATATATCTCTGCGAGAGAGACAACAACAGTACTCGTAACTCGTATCTCGTATCTCGTACGTTTGTAAGTATCTTTGCCTAGATTTGAGTTGAGTTTGAGTTTTTGGTTGTGTGATTTGCAAGCAGACGATAAATAGAACTAAACCCTATAAACAGCATCCTTCTATCTCTTTCTCTCTAACTCTCTCTCTCTCTCTCTCTCTGCCCTAACCCGAATGTTGATTAATGGAATTTCTCGTCTTGATTTGATTTGAGTTTTGCATTCACTATAAATAATATACGATACATATACTATACATATACTACTATGCCATATAGAGCGTAGTCGAGCAGCGGGATCATGCCTCAGTCCTCCCCCGATTAGATATATTAGCATTAGCCTTAGAGACCAGTCCATATATGAAGAATGCACCCAGAGCCATAGACCGACTGGATGCCAGTCCATGAACAGCTGCCGCTTCTACAGCTGCGCTGCTGCTTCTGCTGCTGCCCAAAATCCCATTTATCAATTAGTTGACTCATCAGGGAACAAGACTAAATTGGTTGCTAATTGAATCCTCGCTTTGCTATTCCTCACCACAGCACCATGCCCGTTGACCCCATGGATGACATCGAACTGCGCTCCGTGCAGCTGCACTTCCCCAACGCACGAGGCTCCATTCTGGAGGCCTGCGACCAGCGCCGCGTGCCCACAGACAAGGGCGACATACACGTGGCCATACAGGGCGATACCTCCAAGCCGGCCATCGTTACCTATCATGATCTAGGCCTGAACTGTGAGTACTGTTCTTCAAACTGAAGTAAGCTCCAGTCTTAGAATACGTGCTCGCACAGATGCCACCAGTTTCGCTGGCTTCTTCAACTTCCCAGTGATGCGGGGCCTGCTGGAGAACTTCTGTGTATACCACGTGACGGCACCCGGACAGGAGGAGGGTGCCCCAGCATTGCCAGAGGAGTAAGTCCTAAACTATATATCAACCTGGAACTATCTCGCCCTAATGCACTCCATCTCGCATCTCTAAATAGCTACGTGTATCCTACCATGGATGAGCTGGCAGCACAGCTGCTGTTCGTGCTGTCGCACTTTGGATTGAAGTCCGTGATTGGATTCGGAGTGGGAGCTGGTGCAAACATTCTGGCCAGATTCGCCCACGGCCACCCGGACAAGGTGGGGGCACTGTGCCTGATCAACTGTGTGTCCACGCAGTCGGGGTGGATCGAGTGGGGCTACCAGAGCTTCAACGCCCGCTTCTTGCGCACCAAGGGCATGACTCAGGGCGTCATTGATTATCTGATGTGGCACCACTTTGGACGCAATCCAGAGGAACGCAACCACGACCTGGTGCAGATGTATAAGCAGCACTTTGAGCGCGCCGTCAACCCGACTAATCTGGCTATGCTCATCAACGCATACATCCATCGCAACGATCTACACCTGGCGCGCACTCCGCCAGGCACCCCGGGCACGGAGACGGCGGCCACCACGCTGAAGATGCCTGTCATCAACATCACGGGCTCGCTCTCGCCGCACGTGGACGACACGGTCACCTTCAATGGTCGCCTCGACCCCACAAACTCGTCCTGGATGAAGGTTTCTTGATTGATTACCTCTCTTACTGTGTATCCGATTTTCCGATTTCTGACTGTGGATTTCTTCCTTCTGCCTTTCAGATTTCCGATTGTGCTCTGGTGCTCGAGGAGCAGCCGGCCAAGCTGGCCGAGGCCTTTCGGCTGTTCTTGCAGGGCGAGGGCTATGGTAAGTGTTAGAACACGCACACTCCACCACAACAACATCAACCAACTACTCCAACAACAACTGAACAACCTCAGCAAATCTCTGCTACAATCTCAGCAATCTGTTACCTACTAACCTACTACCCTCTTAACTATCCACTACTACTATTACTACTACTACTACTACTCTTCCTACTACTATCTTAGTCTTATTCCTAAAGAGCCCCGACTGGGACGGCGAGCAGTCGTGGAGCTGCCTCCAGAATGCTCCTCGAAAGTGAGGCTTAGTTTCAGTTCAGTTCAGTTCAAGAACCACCAGTCCGAAGAGGCACCTAGCCTAGACCCTACTTATCTATCACACCCTATATCTAGATCCTAGACACACACTCCAAGTCGCCTTCTGGCCTTACCCAATCTAAATTTTAGCCTAAACGGATGAGAATCTTTGAGAATCAAAAGCTTTTCAAACCAAAACGAAACAAAAAACCAAAGAAAAACTATTATTAAACAAACTGTGCAAAATTTTATATTTAACAAATTTACAAATTGGAAATTGGAAATCGAAATTGAAATTCGTTCGTATTATGTTGAAGAACCAAAAGTATTTGTACGCAAGAAAAGTATTTCAAAATAAAAACCGAAAAGTTGTTGAAAATCAATTCGTTTACTTTCTCTACATACAGTATATACAACTTATAACTCCCCTACCTCGAAATTTCCCCTAGATAGGGCCAGACCCTCCCCACGAAACACACTGAAACAGATGAAGTAAGCCCCAATCCAATACGAACCCCCAATGCATTATCGCATCAACAGAAACAACAAGATATTTCAATATGTTCATTACTTTGTTTTTCATTTCTTTTTCCTTTCTCCAAAACTGCTTGTTTTTGCTAAAAACCAACATACCAAAAAAAATATATACAAAAAATTCGAAAAAAATATAACAAAACTACTGAACAACACGCAACACGAATCCAAATGAAAAACAAACCCAAAAAAATCTATCACACGAAATTGCACTCTGAATCAATTACAAACCCCATCCCCCATGCAACGTCATGAATTCCACCATAACATCCATGCATATGCACATGACCTTGGGTACCACTCATTTGATTTCATGACCCGTCCATCCATCCACCGACCTGGTCATGGGTCTGGTCTGGTCTCTGATGATCCGAAAAAACAACTGTGTTCTTTTGCACTCTAATTCTGATTTTCTTTTCATTTCGTTTCGAAATTCGTTTTAAACCAACAATCAATTGTTCTCGTAATCTAATGCGCGTTCTCTATAATTTCAACAAAACAACAAAAAAAAATAAACGCATATATGTATGGTATGTATATTTGTAAACGAAACACACACAAAAAACATATGCAAATACACAACCGTAGTATCCGAGAAGCCCCAGTAGGACGTACCAACCCAACCCCAACCCCCAAGGCACAGCGCAGTAAAATACCGATACAAATGAAATAAAACAGAAACGAAATTCTAGTTGGAATGCATTTAGTTAATTAATTAATAAAATAATTCAAATTAACATTCGTACATATATAAACACACATATGTATGTACTTATAAAATAGTCAAAATGTAGAGTTTATAGTAACGAAAAAAAAAAATACTCTCAAGTGACTTGTCCTCGCCTGCACACAATACGTAGATTTCTGCTTTTGATCCCTGGCTATACTATGCTGTAGAGTACAGTGTCGCCTGGCATTTGATGCTTTGACGCTTTTCCAATGCTCTTTGATTTTCGCCCCCACACACACACACACACACCCACCCATCCACACAAAAAACACCTTAATTAGATAAAAACTATAATTTATTTGATGTTTTATTTATTTTATTTATTTACACGCAAATTGAATACAAAATACAACAACTACAACAACAATTACTACAACAACAACAACAATAAAATAATTATAAAAACCCCCCACCAAAAAAGCCGTTGGCACGCTCCAAAAGCTGGCACGCAAAATCTCAATGGCCAGTCGGAGCAGTTCCACACAAATTGAGCTTAGTGTGCAGTGAGTGAGAGAAAGAAGAGAAAAAGCCAAGGAAGAAAGCTTAAGAGAGATAGAGCAGGAACAGCGGTGTGACAGCAGCACAGACTCCCCCGCCCCCGCCCCCAAAGAAGAAGCCGGAGGGGGCCATAGAGTGAGACAAATTGGATGTAACCACACCCATAAAAACCACACACACCAACACACCACAGGACATGCACACATACACAGACCCTCTCGAAACAGTAACGGTACAGCAACAAGTTGGAGCTTTCCTTTCTCCTGTTCCGGGAAGTCCCCTGAAGCTTTTCTTTATTCGTTTGTGTGTGCTCTTTGTTTTTACGTTAATCTTTTATAATGATTATTGAGTATACATGTATAGTCGTAAGAGATCTAAGAAGCGGCAACGGCATTAGTTTCCACTTTTATTTGTTGTCTACATAAATATTTACAATAAACGTATTGCCTATTATTGTATGAATGTATATGTTCCATACATATTTCCCCTATGGTCTTGTATTTCTTATTTATTTATTTCCTGCCCTATAAGTCCAGCTGTACCGCACACACACACACATACACACCAACACATTGCCATATCACACCACCCCCACGCAGCAGCCGCAGCCGTAGCCGCAGCTTATAATGCCCCAATGTACGAGTATTTGAAGCAATACATTTATACATACTTTCTACAAATATACACACAGGCATTGCTATTATAAACATACAACTATAATACATAAATACATACGAAAGTATATGCAAAGAAAAGAAAAACAATAACTGGAAGTGTAAGCTTTTGTTGTATATCTGAGAATTCTGAATAAAACGAACAACGTAAATTTCAAATTATGAAAAAAAGAACTAGTTCCAGATGATTTGAAACGTCAGGAATCGCGCGGTCTCTTTCCCACAGCTCACAGCATCATCATCGACATCACCGGCAGATGGCGTCCTCCATCCAGAAAATCACTCCTCTCATTGTCATATTCAACCAGAGCAACCAGAGATTGTCGCCGTATCCGCATCCGCATCCCAAATCAATCTTATCATCAATCAAGATGCACTCCACACATACACACATACACACACACACACCACACTACACACACTGTCCAGAAACAAACACACGCCCACACAGACATCTTTTAAACAGCAGCAAATCCCTAGAAAGTGTATAAAGAAACACCCATCAAGAACAACCAACCAACCAACCAGTCAATCAATCAATCAATCAAATCAATCAACCAATCAACAACTTACATGCTCAAGAGTAACATAACGTAAATAACTACTACCTTCCCCTCCAAAAACAACCAACAATCAACCACTAATACTGCCACAGCAACGCCTCTGTCGACGCCGGCGAACTCCCCGTGCGGCACCAAGTACCACACTTACTCCTCGATATTCTTCGCCAACTTCCGGGAGCAGCAGCAACAAGCGATGGAGGAGCGCGACCGGGAACGGGAGCGTGACCGCCAGAGGCAGCTAAATCTCCGGATTGGCAATCGGCTACGCGAGACGGCCATCAACTGTACCAACAACGGACCTGGAACCGGAACCGGAGACAATAACAACCCTGACGCTAGCGAAGAGGAGGAAGACCAGGAGAACGGAAACGGAAATGGCAACCGTGCCTACGTCACCACAGACACATCCGGAACACTCTACTACGGCACACAGAGCAACAAGATACGCATCACCGAGAACCCACTGCCCGAGCCGGTCAGCTCCTAGATTGTTACGCCCCAATCCTTCTACCCTTTACACAACCAAGAGAAACCCAAACTAATACACACAACAAGGTACATTAAATAGATGGTCACTCCTTAATCCACACTTTGTTAATGTTGTTACAAGCGAAAAGAGACAAGAAATAACCACTCACACCAGCAGCAGCAACCGCAGCCGCAGCGCAGCCAAGTCAAGCCAAGCTTCAGAGTAGACTTAAAAGCCGAGCCGTGCTCCAAGAGACACCCACAGACACACTCCACGAAACATTTACACACAGTCAACGCTAGAGAATATCCAAAAAATTACGTTAACCACCAAAGAGAATACTTTGTTTTGGCTTTCCCTGATTATCGATCGATCGAAAGAGAGAGAGTGAGCGAACTCTATTAGGCTCTATCGAGATATTTGTAATTTACACTTTGTGCCTGAGCGTTACGCATGCAGTACAGTACATACATAGAAAATAGCCCCCCAGGACACACACACACACAAACAAACATACATGTATCCAGCCAGATCGGAACGGATCGGCAGCTTAGGAATCCTTTTTTTTCGACGAGCTTGCTTAGTTGTTGTGAAACGAAGCGTAACGAAATCAGAAACGAACAATATACAAAATTATACATATGTGTGCATGGATATATCCGTGCACACGGATAGATTGATTGAGATCACGATGAAGTGAAGTAATGTAACTCAAAGATTAAAAGCATTTTCGCTTAATGTTAAAGAAAAAAAATGTAAAACAAAAAACTGTTAACTTAATCCCAAGAATAACGAAAACTAAAAAGTGTAGCATATCAAAATAACGAAAAATACGAAAACACAAATCTCTCAAAATTACATACCTATAGAATTATACAAGAAACCTGCATTGATAAATATTGGACACGAAACCCCATACAACACTACACACACGCAAACATACAGCCACACAAACACGGTATGAATATAGAATAAATATATACATAAATACGAGTATATATTATACATATATGAATAATGAGAACTTTTTGCAATAACTTCGAATTCAATTTAATAAAAGTTTTAGAAGCTTGAGACAAGTCATGCAGCCTTTCCTTTCCATTGATCTCCTCAGATAGGAGGTCTGGGACCCAGCAGTTCCGATACCTGACGAATAGTCTCCTGCCGATCTTGTCGCATAAGCTCCGTAATATGCTGCAGGAATGTGTGCTGCATATCTCTCTGCTGCTTGAGAAAGGCCCCGTTCGATTGCTTGATGTATTCTACAAGCTTCTTCTGCCCCTCGTTTATCGAGGTAAGCACCTCCTGGGGCGTGGGCTCGGAGGCATCCTCGTCGTCGCTCTCGCCGGCTGCCCCTAACAGGTCACAGCTGGAGGTGGAACTCTCGCTCTCGCTGTCCAAGAGGCTTTCCGGGACAGCAGCAGTTGGAACGGAAGCAAGAGCAAAGTGGGCTGGCATTTGGGGGCAGCGACGCCTGAGCTCGTTGGGAGCGTTGATTAGCTCATCGAAGAGTCTGAAGTGGCGGGGCAGAATGCGGACACGGTCGAGGCCATCCTGTTTGGCCTCGCGGTAGCGCTTTAAGAGGAGCCGGAGCTTGTTGCGCAGCTGGTGTGGCGTTCGACTGAACGACTGCCTGGCTAGGATGTTGGAAATGTGCGCAAGAATCTTGAAGTTGCGCTTCTTAGAGCCGTCTAGGGCGCGAAAAAAGCCGTTCTCCTTGATGATAATCAGAAAGGCATCCACCTCCTGGTCTGTCCAAAAGTGGGCTGTGAAAGGTGATTCATTAGTGTCGATTCAATGAGCGGACAAAGAGATATTTCAACCTCCTGAACGCTGCGAGGTGTCGCCGTCCTCGTCGTCGCTGTCGTTGGAATCACTATCGCTGCCACTGCTTACGGTGGGTTTCGCATCTACAGCCGCCAGCTCCTCCTCTGTTGGGTCAATTAGCTTTCGCATGGCCTCGAAGTACTCGAAGTTGTCGCCTCCGTTCTTGGCCTTGTTGTACAGGCGTCGGAGCAATTGAAACTTTATGCGCAGCTTGTCTGGGCCTTTGACATATTGTCTTTTTGCCATTTCCTTTGAGAGCAGCTTGAAAACTTTGGCGTTCCGCTTGCCCAGCAGTGCCACTTGCAGGCCCATGGATGTGATAAGGTCCAGGAAGACATCCACCTCGCCGTCCTCCCACTTGCAGCGGACATTGTTGGGCACCGACGACAAGGCGTCCGTGGCCTCTGCAAAGAAATTTTAACATTATACCTTTGCATTTCCAATTGCAGCTGGATACATGCCATCTCCGTCGGATAAGATTTCGTCACCGCTGCTGGGATTGCTTTCAGTACTTGGAGGCCTATCCAAGCCTTGGACTCCCCTCAGCTGGTCGTACTTGATTCTGAGCTCGTCGGGACTTTTAGCATAGCCCTGTTTGCTCATTTCGCTGGAGATCTGAATCAAGACCTCTGCGCTTTGCTCTCCCTCCAGCGGCACATGCAGCTTCTGCTGCCGAATCATCTTCAGGAAGTGGTCTACCTCCTGTTCTGACCACTTTGAACTTCCTTCGCCACCGTCACCGTCCAGACTACCAACCGGGCTCTGCCGGCGGGCGTATTTCTGCTCGGGCTCGTCTTTATCTTCATCCATTTTATTCTTTGGCATCCTGTGAGCCATCTTGAATGGTGGGGCCTACGGGGACAGCTATGGCAGCTACGATTCAGCCAATTTCAATGTCCCAAACCACAGAAAACAAGAAAATATTTGCGCAGACTTGGTATACCTACGGTTGACTGGAGGTGGAAAAAGCCACAATCGACGCATCGAAATTTGGTGAACACTGCGGATATCGATGTAGTGAAATCACTAACCATACAATATATAGACACGACACTCCATACATTGAATTTGACCGCACTAAAATCACTGATGGCACCAGGCATCAGCTACCCGGCGAGTCGTGAGAGTGTATGTGTGGCCCAAGCCACACCAGCAGATGGCTGTTACGCGCGGATCCCAGGCATTTCGATTGGGAAGTATAACGCCTAATAAAACACCAAGTACTACGACGGTTAAGTCTGAAAAAGAGCCCCCCAGTACGTGCAAGTGAAGCTTTTAAGAATTGTATAGAACTCCCATGATTTTGCACCTTACATATGTATGATCCAAGACAAATATCCGACCCGACCCCACCTGAAACAATAATGTAACTATCATCCGGAATAAATACACTGTTCAAAAACAAAAAGCCTTTAAATGAAAAAGGAGTGCAAGAAGGAGATAATATAATATATAGAAGATAATAAATATAATATAAGAATATATAGAAGGATAAACAAATAAATAAAATGAGAAAATATGTAAAAGGCAATCGAAAGAAGAAACAGTGTAAAGAGTAAACCAAAACAGAGAGACTCACCGGATCCCACAATTATAAAGCGAAGCGTTGAATATCGGTTGCACACATAAACACTAAAACAAAAAACCCACATAAAAAAAATCAAAAATAAATTATCACATATGTACATATGTATGTACACCTTGCACTGCGTTTCGCTTTGCACTCCTTGCCGCCTTCTTCTTCTTCTTGGCGCTCCTTATAAAATGGTGTTTTTTTTTTATTTGCACTCGCACTTTCACTCACAATGTGCACTTAGAAAAAAAAAAACTAAAAAACTTTGGTTGGGTGGTTTCACATTTTTTATTTCAATTAAGTTTTTTTTTTATTTATTTCAATTTATTTATAATTATTTTATTATTTATTTAAATTTGTTTCACAGAGAAAAAAATTACACTTAGGCCTGCGCCTTCTACTTCTTGCCGCTCCATATAGTCTTTCACTGTCTCTTTCACTCACATTAGAACCCTTAGAACCCCTCATAAAACTTGGTTTGGGTGGTTTCACTTTTCATTTAAATTTGGTGATTTTTGAATTTTATTATAACTTAACACACTGAACACGTATTATAATTTATTTATTGTTAATTAGTTTTATAATAATTGATCACAGAATAAGAATGTCACATTTTGGCCGGCGCGCGATTCGCCGTCGGGAAACACACGATTTCATTTTCCGTTTCACAATATTCAATTTCACAATAAAAAAAAGCACTCATATGCCATTCCTTTGGCTTTGATGCCATTCATTGCACTCAAAATGGCCGCTTCACTCGCGCCCTATTAAACATATTCCGCGAATATCGTTTTGCATCGAACACTTTAGACGCACGCGCACACCGCAAGACAAACAATTTGGTGACCGCTTCGAATGATGGACCGGGGGGGAACTGAAAGCTTTGATATGTGTAACTGCAGCAGCGTGGTCAGCTTAAAGAAGCTTTCCAAGAATGAGAGATCGAGAACGAAAGAACTTGGTGAGAGAGGGCTGCGCTGCAGCAGAGCAGCATGGGCAGAGACTCAAAGCTCTGCTTAGCGGTGAAAATGCGTTCATTCGATGCTCCCACACGCTCTCTTCCTAATTGACATTACTTTTGCGAATCGCTTATGTCTCCCTGCTTATGTTCTCCCTCTCCCACTGCAAAGGGAGATCAGAAAAGTGTACATATGTCACCTGTTGGTGGGAGTGAGAAGCAAATGTTGGTAGAGGGGAGGCAGTGCGCGCTGCGTAGGTGCAGCGCAGTCGGCGTAGTTACTCCCGCATTTCATGCTCTCTACTTCTCCTCTACCTTTACGGTGTCATATGCATAAGCGATTATCGATTATTTCGTTTCTTTTACTATAGCCTCTGCTACTGCAAAAACCAAGACGAACTTTTGCTTGTTGTGGGCACTTGCTAGAGTGGGATGGAGAGGGTGTTGAATGGGTGCAGGTTTATTCATGTTCGCCTAGCAATCAGAAGAAATAGAATTCTATGTAGAAAACATGGATAATTGAAATGATCTAAAAGCGGATTTTGCAATAGGGATCTGTGTTTGTTGTTGTTGCTTTGGCTCCTGCTCTAAATGGGGCGGGGGGAGATGGGAAACGAGCCACTAAAAACTGTAGCAATTTAAGTTATTTTATTTGACTGTCTTTTCCTACTGCATGAGGTGTTAGTACAATGCCCTGTGGCGGGGGGAGAGCGCTGCATATGCATCGTTGTTGTTTGTCTGCCAATTCTTTTACATAGGTGGAATGGAAGATGACGTGGATTACGTAAGTCAGAACAAATATATGTATGTATTAATGTGCAGAGTTTCATTTGGTTCCCTCTCTTCACTGCGGGTAATGCCTTGAAGCAGGGCAAACAATTAAGAGCGCACATTTGCTAAAATGACCTAAGATCGGATTTTGCAATAGGGATTTGTGTTTGTTGTTGTTGTTTTGGCTTCTGCTCTGTATTGGGCGGGGGGGAGATGGGAGATGAGCCACGAAAAACTGTAACAATTTGAATAGTTCTTTTATTTGATTCTCTTTTCCTACTGCATGTGGGGTCAGTACAATGCCCTGAAGCTGGGGCGCTTCAGTAAGAGCATCTTGCTTTTGCAATATGTGAGTTCTTGTAACTGTTTTTTGCTTTGGCGTACGCGTCGTTGTTGTTGCTGCCTGTCAATGCTTTTGCATATGTACAAACATAGGTGGAATGGAAGACGGGGAGTGCGTGGATGGCGATTGTTGTTTTGGCTTGTGCTCTGTATGGGGAGGCCCTGGTCCTGCTCGACAACGAACAGGCATGCTATCAACGCTTGCGCCACGAAGAGGCCGACGTGGAGGACGAGGTCGATGGGCTGATGTCCACGGACATAATGGCCACCCAAATGGCCACCAAGACGATCAACTTTGCCCGCGCGCAAAGCGGCTGGATTTTCCGCGCGAACCGCAAGGAACTCATCGGCGGTCAGTACCAATGCGAGCTCTACACCATACAGGGCCTGATCATAAAGCAGCGGAAGCGACGCGAGCATCTCTCTCACGAGGATCTGCAGAAGAACCGCGCCATTGTCGAGTCAATGAGGAGCTCAGTGGTACAGCCCGACGCACGGCGCTCTAGCCTGAACAGCCGGACCACGAACACGACCACTGACAGCACTAACCCAGCAGCAGGAACGGCATTACCCTGCCAGAGCTGCCACGCCGCAGCTCGTTGCAGGCTCCACCAGCCAGCGGTGTGACCTGGGAGCAGTACTTAGAGGCTGCAGTGGGACGCTGCCCGCGCCTGGGACGTCCACTTGTCAACAAGCAGTCCAGCAAGACCCTGTGGGCCACGGTCGCCATGAGCACGGACTTCCCACTCAGCGTTGAAATGCTGTTGGACGTCCTCGAGGTGGTTGCCCCCCTGAAGCACATCAACAAGCTGCGAAACTTCGTGACGCTCAAGCTACCCAATGGATTCCCGGTCAAGATCGAGATTCCCGTGCTGCACACTGTGACGGCCAAGGTAACGTTCCAGAAGTTCGAGTTCACCAACAGCATCCCCGACAAGCTGTTCGAGATTCCGTCAAACTACTGGGAGGATGTGCGTCGTTTCCAGGACTTATGACCAAGCGACGCCGATGCCGAGGCTGAAGCTGGGCCCCAAACATACTCGACAGCCACCCAGCATGGAGCCCCAACTGAACTCTGCGTGGACCTGAACACTTAGAGCTGAAATGTTCCGGGAACGTTTGCATATCCCTTCCTACCCCTGTCCAGACCTGTCCAGACTCCTTCGCTTAGGTCGTGTCTAAATCCCAAATTGCTCGCAAGTCGTTTCGCATTTGTATGTTTTCGTAGTTTTAAGAGAAATTTTTCACAAAATTTTCACAAAATTTCCTCAACGGAGGAGCGTATTCCCCATTTGGTTCGCTTTCCAAATTAAATTATTTAGTGATACCCTGGAAATTTCAATTGTTCGCCTACTCCCATGTATATTTTTGACTGTTTTAGAAAGGGCAAACAATCTGTGTATTATGTATTATTAAGTGTCCAAGTATTTGTCGTTTCTGCATTAGGTGGAGTGAATCATCAGCTGCTCGTTCGTGTATTTCGGTCCCAAATATTGCCCTTCTTATCACACTCCAATCGCCCCATAGCATAGATAAGTAAGCTATCAGCTATGGATGGCATTTCAGATTTCAGTGAAACGCAGAGTGTTCCCCCTTGGATTGCATTATTTTATTTATTTGTTCATTCTGTTTCATGTTTAGTTCAATTTTAATTGCCTATTTTTAAGGTTCCTAAAGGGAGTTATCTGTATCCTGCCACCCACAGCCCATACAAAAAAGAGTCCGCTTGTGAAATTGGTTTTTGTTAAATATTCTTAAAGATACGCAATAGAAACGTCCGTCAACACTTTCCTAAACAACATTTATAATCGCCCAGAGTATCTTCACAGTATATCTTCACAAATCAAGTAAAACCCAATATACATATAACACCAGTATATGTACATATATAATTGTATGCATCCATTTTAGACAGTTATTTTAAACTGTAAAAATAGTGTTTTATACTCGGAATTTCCGCAAGAATAATGATTTATGTGTGTAAACTGCCATTGTTTCTCTTTTGGGCACAATATATTATTATTTTCCACCAGTAATAACACTCAAATTAATAAACGAGAATGGAAAACGCAAGGTAATACATTTGATACACTGAATCCCAAAAAAAGATATCTGTTAAGCCGACGGATAGAATAAAAACTATAAAGAAAGATAATGATGTATCTCTCTATTATATAAAATAGTTTTGGGTCGCCCGAAATTGTGTGTTGGCGGAGATCGGCGCACGATCGAAGCGAGTGAAGCTCTCTGGTATATACATGCATATATATTTATACATGTCGACCCTAATTGTACTTGAACCGAGCATTTGTATACGCTCTTTAATATATATATATATGTATACACCCACAAATTTAAAAGCTGTACATGTGCAAACCAAACAAAAGTTGTTTTATTTCCGATGGGACACCTGGGACCCTGAGACAGACATTGCGCGGCAGAAGCTTGTAGTAAATCGCCTATGCGGATGAGCAGGTGGTGGTGGGGCACGTGATGGCTCCGGCCTCCAAAGACCATTCGAATTCCACCTGATATGCTTTGATAATCTGTGGCAACACCACAACCCCACAGATTATGGGAATCCATTTGTGGTTCAATGGGATTTCTAAAACTTGCAAAATACTCCACATGCATCTACTACTACAAGTTCTACCATCAACTGCCACATTTAAGAGTCGTTTAGAGGGGGTTCCAATACAGTTCCAGTATCCAGCGGATACCATTTGTGGCTCTTGTGGTTCTTTAGGACGTTGATGTGCAATGACTGCACCATCAAGTGGCCCTAGCGACACCAGCAGGTGGCTGTTACGCGCGGATCCCAGGCATTTCGATTGGGAAGTATAACGCCTAATAAAACACCAAGTACTACGACGGTTAAGTCTGAAAAAGAGCCCCCCAGTACGTGCAAGTGAAGCTTTTAAGAATTGTATAGAACTCCCATGATTTTGCACCTTACATATGTATGATCCAAGACAAATATCCGACCCGACCCCACCTGAAACAATAATGTAACTATCAACCGGAATAAATCCACTGTTCAAAAACAAAAAAGCCTTTAAATGAAAGAGGAGGGCAAGAAGGAGATAATATAATATGTAGAAGATAATAAATGCAATATAATTATGTATAGAAGGATAAGTAAATACATGAAATAAGAAAATATGTGAAAGGCAATCGAAAGAAGAAACAGTAAAAGGAGTGAAACAAAACAGAGTGACTCACCGGATCCCACAATTATAAAGCGAAGCGTTGAATATTGCTTGCTCTTTGCTTTTGTTGCATTGCTGCAGTTTGATGCTTGTCGTTTGCACACATAAACACAAAAACAAAAAACACACATAAAAAAAATCAAAAATAATTATCACATATGTACATACATATGTATGTATGTACACCTTGCACTGCGTTTCGCTTTGCACTCCTTGCCGCCTTCTTCTTCTTGGCGCTCCTTATAAAATTGTGTTTTTTTTATTTGCACTCGCACTTTCACTCACCTCACAATGTGCACTTAGAAAAAAAACTAAAAAACTTTGGTTGGGTGGTTTCACATTTTTTATTTCAATTAAGTTTTTTTTTATTTATTTCAATTTATTTATAATTATTTTATTATTTATTTAAATTTGTTTCACAGAGAAAAAAATTACACTTAGGCCTGCGCCTTCTACTTCTTGCCGCTCCATACAGTCTTTCACTGTCTCTTTCACTCACATTAGAAGCCTTAGAACCCCTTATAAAACTTGGTTTGGGTGGTTTCACTTTTCATTTAAATTTGGTTATTTTTAAATTTTATTATAACTTAACACATTGTTATTTAGTTATATAATAATTGATCACAGAATAAGAATGTCACATTTTGGCCGGCGCGCGATTCGCCGTCGGGAACACACGATTTCATTTTCCGTTTCACAATATTCAATTTCACAATAAAAAACACACTGATATGCCATTCCTTTGGCTTTGATGCCATTCATTGCACTCAAAATGGCCGCTTCACTCGCGCACTATTAAACATATTCCGCGAATATCGTTTTGCATCGAACACTTTAGACGCACGCGCACATGTCGTTTTGCATCGATCACTTTAGACGCACGCGCACACCGCAAGACGAACAATTTAATTGATGACCGCTTCGAATGATGGACCGGGGGGGAACTGAAAGCTTTGATATGTGTAACTGCAGCAGCGTGGGCAGCTTAAAGAAGCTTTCCAAGAATGAGAGATCGAGAACGAAAGAACTTGGTGAGAGAGGGCTGCGCTGCAGCAAAGCAGCATGGGCAGAGACTCAAAGCTCTGCTTAGCGGTGCAAATGCGTTCATTCGATGCTCCCCCACGCTCTCTTCCTAATTGCCCTCGCTCCCACTCTCTCATTATCTACTTTTGCGAATCGCTTATGTCTCCCTGCTTTTCCCTCTCCTACTGCAAAGGGAGATCAGAAAAGTGTACTTATGTCACCTGTTGGTGGGAGTGAGAAGCAAATGTTGGTAGAGGGGAGGCAGTGCGCGCTGCGTAGGTGCAGCGCAGTCGGCGTAGTTACTCCCAAGGTATACTAATAAAGGTAGTCGTATCGGCTCGCTCGCTCTCTTGTTTTGCTTCTTTCGACTCCTTTGAGACTCTTTCGTGCAACGCATTTGTGAGAGTGTCTCTCTCACTCTCTCTCTTCTGTCATTTTGACACTTAAGAGTACCTTCTTTGCTGCTCTCTATGCGGCTACCTAGTTTAGTATACCTTGGTTACTCCCGCATTTCATGCTCTCTACTTCTCCTCTACCTTTACGGTGTCATATGGGCATTTCTCTGACGAGGTCTACCGAGGCCAAAAAATTTAAATTCAATAAAAACGCATTTAAATATAGTTTTCTCGGGGTTTTCTTTTTAAAAGATATTGAAAATCCACCAATTTAATTAACTGACATATAACTTCATTAAGTTTTATCTGAAAACTTATGCAAATTAGCAAAAGTTCAATTTTTTGGTATTTTTTTTGGTATTTTTTTGTCATGTTTGCCATTGTTTTTTTCGCCTATAAGAAAGATAATTCTTGATAAAAGTTTTTCCTCAAAGTCTCCTTTACATATTGAACTATCTAAAAAAAATTCCAGAAAATTTTCTTAATATCGGTTAACGGAATATTTGTAACATTTATAAAGCCAAGAAATTTTTGTCCCGTGCGACATGTCCCGTGCGACAGAGGCTTAAATTGAATTTAAAAAAAACTACAAACCATACATGCTTAAAATTATAACCATTTTAAAGAGTTATCAATGCAAAACATTTATTAGAAATTTGCATAAATATATCGCCAAAACTTTCGCTGAAATCTGAGTTTGAATTGGTCGCCGCCAAAACCACTTCTATATTTGTCCCGTGCAAATACCATGCTTTTTTGCAAAATAAAAAAAATTCCAGAAAATTTTCTTAATATCGGTTAACGGAATATTTGTAACATTTATAAAGCCAAGAAATTTTTGTCCCGTGCGACATGTCCCGTGCGACAGAGGCTTAAATTGAATTTAAAAAAAACTACAAACCATACATGCTTAAAATTATAACCATTTTAAAGAGTTATCAATGCAAAACATTTATTAGAAATTTGCATAAATATATCGCCAAAACTTTCGCTGAAATCTGAGTTTGAATTGGTCGCCGCCAAAACCACTTCTATATTTGTCCCGTGCAAATACCATGCTTTTTTGCAAAATAGCCCAAAATCGCCCTTAGCACCAGCTATGTCAAGTTAGCTAGTCAAGTGGCGAATCATAACGGTAAAACAATTTTGAAAATCGGTTTTTTTTTTACATTTTTACAACTTGAAATGCGTACGAACGTCCCGTGCGACATCAGAGAAATGCCCATATGCAAAAGAGATTATTGAATATTTCGGTTCTTTTACTATAGCCTCTGCTACTGCAAAAACCAAGACGAACTTTTGCTTGTTGTGGGCACTTGCTAGAGTGGGATGGAGAGGGTGTTGAATGGGTGCAAGTTTATTCATGTTCGCAGAGCAATCGGAAGAAATAGAATTCTATGTAAAAAACATGGATAATTCATTATTTTTATAGATAATTAACAAAAATCAATGAATTAACGATGAAGTATGTATTGCTAAATTTGTGAAATTGTGAGTATTTACAATGTCGCCGCCGTATTGCTTTTTATGCAAGATTACTATATACATATACATATTATTAATATTACATATTATTATATGTATATACATACATACATACATTTGCATTCAAGTACAAATTTCTTTGTTTTGACACAAGAGAATAAATGCATTACTCCTTTGCGACTCTTTCTCACAACGCAAATGTATGTACATACATACACGAAGAGAAGAGCGAGCTTTGAGAGAACGTTTAGCAGGGCAAGCAAGTGCAAGAGTTTACAGAATATGTATATATGTACATATGAATATGTAGCAATGCAAATATGCGGCTGAAGGCCAATAAATAGCTGCTGTTTGGCCAGCCGCTATTCGGTGGGGATCTGCCCCGAACAAATGCACTTTCCTGGTAGTAATAAATATTATAGATATTTTCCACTAGATCACTGCATTTTCGCTACCAACTCTTTCCGCACAATTGTAACAATGTAACGTAATAGGCAAATGCAAGGCGAACAAAGCAAGAATGCTCTGCCGACGCAGGAGCAAAAGAGACGAAAAGAAAAAAAAAAACCGAATGCTCTTGTACTTCGCCCGATCGGCAGAGCCGATCTATCACGATCGCGTGGACTCTGTATGTGAGGCTGAGCTATAGCTGTATGTGTAGGTCTGCTTGTTCGCTTACTGCCTTGCCATTGGTCACAATAATGACACAGTTTTGCGAAATGGCGAACCGCTCTGCTTGCGCCAATGGGCTATGCAGCAGGCCACAGGGGTAAGAATCGCATCGTTTTTGCTATTCTCCAGTGTGTCCTCGCTGTCTACTTCTACAAGCAGTTGATTGTGATTATAGTTTATTATAGTATTTGTTTACTGTTTCTATTATTATTTATTATGTTATATGTCAGGGGCGAACGCAGAAAATTTTTTCGGGGGGGGTTCGACTTGCCCAGCCTTCAATGTCTTACGATGTTGATAAATGTTGCAGAAGCTGAAATTTGCGGCATTTTGAAATATCCACCTTTTCACCGTAAACAGCTAGTTCTTTATTTTGAAGTTCATACCTATGAATTCGATTTTCTAATTTCCCTAAAATTTCGGGGGGGGTTTGAACCCCCAAAACCCCCCCCTGCGTTCGCCACTGTTATATGTTATTTTTTAAGGATATTGAAACTCCGACATTTTAATTAATTGTTATATTCAACACGGTATATTTTAAATATGAGACCAAATATTTACGTATATTTCTAAGGGACAGAGAAAATTATCTTTCCATAAGTCAACTGCCTTGCCATTGGTGTCAATAAATTATTATTGTCATTAGACATGCTCTGCACAAGAACACACACATACTTGCATGCACACACGTTCTTGCAGGTTCTGTCTCTTTGTACATACATAGATAGATAGATATAGTATATATGTATGTAGATGGGACAGTTCATACTCCATCATACTTCATCCACTCGCACAAACGCCAGAGGACGCATAGTGCTGGAGGCTTTTGTGACACTGGACCTCGTCCTACTGAACGAAGGATCCCAGTAGATCTTCAACAGGGCAGGAGCAGGGTCAGGGAAGGCGTAGCGCCAGGACACTCTGAGGGCTCAGTCCTTCGCTAGAGTACTGCGGGGCTCGAACTCAAGCGAGGCAGCTGGAGCCAACGAGAGGCCAACAACTTGGCCGCCGCAGTAGGCAAGCGTCTTCAAAAAGGGTCGACTCTAAAAATGCTAAAGTGAAGGGTGGCGCGAGCACAAAAATCAAAACAAAGTTGAGAAAGCGCAAATATCAGTTGTGCGCTCATACACACTTGCAAACACGCAAAGTACATGAGCACACATACACTCTCACGATTCGTCGGGTAGCTGATCCACACATGCAAACAAGCAAAGTACGTGAGAATGCATGAGCACACATACACTCTCACGACTCGCCGAGTAGCTGATCCACACATGCACAACACGCAAAGTACGTGAGAATGCATGTGCACACATACACTCTCACGACTTGCCGGGTAGCTGATGACTGGTGCCATCAGTGATTTTGGTGCGGTCAAATTCAATGCATGGAGTGTAGTGTCTATATATTGTATGGTTAGTGATAAAATGTTCAAAATATACCATAAATATAACAAATTGTATTCCTCGATTTTCTGAAGAAGAACATGATTTCCGTCGATATTTTTACGGTATATTTTTAAAATGCGACCGTACTCTTCGTTATTTTTCTGATGGTATATCTTATCGATAATTCCGTCCGCGCTTCACTTTGACGAAATTTTGACACAGAAATTTAGAAAAAGGGGTACAACAGAAAAAGATAGAAACCTGGGAAACCTGGATATATAGTAGTCAGCTGTTACATTGGAGCTACAATGGATGCATTAACGAATTCGGTAGAGGAAGAGGAGAGTGGCCCACTGAATATCACGAAATTGATTGTAAGTTGCCGTCCATCGGAGATCTTGCTGCACCAAAACGTAAAAATGTTTTTATTTATTCACTAATTAACGATAGGGCGGCAGTATAACTGCCAAGGACATAAAGCTACTGCAGCAGGCAAGCCTTCACACGGTGGATGCTGTGGCCAACTCGACGCGCAAGCAGATAATGGCCATTCCCGGTCTCGGTGGGTCCAAGGTGGATCAAATCCTTACCGAAGCCGCAAAAATGGTGCCTCTGGGCTTCCTCAGTGCCCGCACCTTCCACCAGATGCGCGCAGATGTCGTTATGCTGACGACTGGCTCCAAGGAGCTGGATAAGCTGCTTGGCGGCGGCATCGAGACGGGCTCCATCACGGAGATCTTTGGCGAGTTTCGGTGCGGCAAGACGCAGATCTGCCACACCCTGGCAGTTACCTGCCAGCTGCCCATTAGTCAGAAAGGTGGAGAGGGCAAATGCCTGTACATAGACACAGAGAGCACTTTCCGACCGGAACGCCTTTCAGCCATTGCCCAAAGGTACAAACTAAATGAAGCCGAGGTCTTGGACAACGTTGCCTGTGCCCGTGCCTACAATACCGATCAGCAAACCAAACTGATCCAAATGGCGGCGGGCATGCTGTTCCAAACCAGGTATGTATGGATACGCATTAAGCCGTCTGGAATCGTGACCAAAGAATCGTCACTCCTCCCAATCCTTCAGATATGCCTTGGTTATTGTCGATAGCGTCATGGCCCTCTACCGCTCGGACTACGTGGGACGGGGCGAGCTGGCCGCCCGGCAGAACCATTTGGGACTGTGCATACGACAGCTTCAGCGCTTGGCCGACGAATTCGGGGTGGCTGTGGTCATCACCAACCAGGTGACAGCCTCGCTGGACGGCGGTGGTGGCATGTTTGTCGCTGATGCCAAGAAGCCAGTGGGTGGACATATACTGGCGCATGCTTCCACCACTCGTCTCTATCTCCGAAAAGGAAAGGGGGAAACTCGCATCTGTAAGATCTACGATTCCCCGTGTCTGCCCGAGTCGGAGGCGATGTTTGCAATTCTGCCAGACGGCATAGGCGATGCTAAGGAGGGGAGCTAATTATTATACTATTATTAAGATATATCATTTACATGTGCTTGTTAGCAATCAACTGTCATAGATTGACTCGCGAACGTTTTTGAATGAGGCATCGCAAAATTTGTTTTAATTTTCAAATGAAGGTTTTCTCAGTAAGATTAGTTATATTAAACAGAATATCAAAACTGAGGAATATGTTATATTTTTGGTGTATTGCGGTATATCTTTAGGTCAGATCGTATATTTTATTGGGACTTTTTAAGGGGTTTTTAAGGCAACATCGTCCCAACAATTTCCTTTTTTATCGCAACAATTTCCCTGTGGGTAGGCATGCCCACACGTCATGTAAATCAGGTGGGGTGGATTTTACCTTGCAGGCCTTGCATTTTCTGGGCCATTTTACCTGCTGTCCATACCCGATTTTGTCTGAAGATCCTCAGCAATTTCCCAGGGAAAAATATTATAAACTTCCCAGGACGGCGAGGATTTACAGCGGGCGGATTTGAAATGAGCACAATTATTCGCTAGGTTTTGGCGAAAAATTGTGGTTTTTAACAAACACGCATTTGTCGCGGCACCTAACGAAATTTTTTGAAACCCAAGGGGTTTCTTGCAAGTTACTAAAACACTTTATAGCCCAAATTTTAGTGAACAAATAAAACAATACCCCCAAAAACAACTAACTTCGACACGAGCGCAGTAGAGCGTTGCCCACCAGCCATTGTAAAATTGTTAAATCTATTATTTGCGGCCATAAACTACAATATTATATTAAACAGAATATCAAAATTGAGGAATATGAGTTTCGTCGGTATTTTTACGGTATAATTTGAAAATACGACCGTATGTTCCGGTATCTTTGTGATGGTCGGACGGTATATTGTATCGACAAATCCAATCGATATTTCAAGCTGGCGGCATTTCAATTTTCGCTTTTGGACGGTTAACAACGTCTATCGTTGACGTCGCTGTCGCTGTGTCGGTTAACGGTTGTTCGCGCGAATCAGTGCTATCAGTGCTAGGCACTGTTCCAAATAATACCTCTGCAAAGCGGAGTCTCTCCAACAATCCTACGGGAATCAATCAGATCAAGGAGAGTCACGCCAAGTCATCCTATCTGGGAGAGTGCATGTTTGTTAACAACATTGTTAATTACATTACACCACCAACAGCAAGAGCAGAGCTTTTGGCCTATACGAGGTGTCTGTGTTTGTGTGTGCGCGTGTGTGAACGATCGCCCATTGCGCGTTGCGGTGGTATTAGCCACTACTGTGTTGGCCTCGCGCTCTGTACCGCTCCGCCCCCACGCCCCAGCGCGACCTGTAAACACGTTAACTCAAACGCGATCGTTTGCGTTTCGCATTTATTTCGCGTTCGCTGTCGCTGTCCCTGTGTCGTTCCGCGAAATCGCTCGCTAAAAACAGATTTCGGCGAAACACTTGCCAGCGCAAAAAGAATAATATATGTTTGTAATATAAAGTTTATCTTTATACACAGTCGTAATACGTACGGTTCCGCGTATTCTGCCAGTGACTGAACTGGCGGCTGGTTCTGGCCGGGCTAAGTCTGGCTCTGCTCTGAGATGGGGTACGTTACGCTTCACTAGACGCAGCAGTCCCGCACACCGCAACCACCCTCCGCAAGCCCAGTTGCGAATTATCGCGAAAAGTTTTGTAATCAAAAGTCTGAAATAAACAAAAACAGAACCAACCGATCCCGAAGCGAATCGCGTGTTTGTACAGCTTATGAAAATAAGCACAGCCAGCCCCCAAGGAGAACGCAGCCCCCAAACGGATATAACGGGGAATAGAAAGAGCCGAACCATGAGCAGGAGTCCACGATCGATGGGGATCGCTGTGCTGATCCTCGTGTGCCTGGCAGCTGCCGCATCGGCGTCGTCGTCGACGTCGTCCAGCGATACCGGCTATGTGAAGCATGACAATATGAAAGGTAAGCAGTTTTCAGATCAGATGAGATCCCTCCTTTTGTGCCAATCTCTCTACGAGATAGAAAGACAGAGATACTGCCAGATACGCATAGAGATAGGGATACTGGCTAGGTGCATGATGATACATCATTCAGACAAAAGACGCCACAGACAAAGATTGCGGAGGGAGCACAGCACTAGCACCCAGCCCAATAGTAGTGATAAAAGAGATTCGATTCATTCAGATTTCAGATTTCAGGGGAGGAAATGCCTCGTATCTATATCTCTCTCTCTCCCAATGCGTTTCTCAATCCCTCTGCACAGCACATCGTGCATCTGTTGCTCCGGCTCTGCTACTCATTCTGCCCTTTCTGCGACTGCGGGACACAACAAAAACAACAACAACAACAGGTTTCTCGAGCAGCGCAGCGTGATTTCCCAGTGTTCGCAAACAAGGTGTTTCCTTTCGTTTCATTTCGTCTTTCTACCTTTTTTACCTGTTCCTGGTCCAGGTCCAGGTACAGGTAGTGGCGGCGGCGGCGGCCCCAGTTCCCATTAAGCATCTCCTAAATATGAATGAAGATCGTCGGTGCCATGCCAGTGCAGTATTTGGCTCGTTAAAAAGGACAACAACATGGGCCGGAGGCGGAGAGGCACAGCACAGTGGAATGAAATGCACAAATGCTTATTCAAATTTTTTCTATTACCCCATTTGCATGGACAACGGCAAATGCTTCGAGTGCTCTCCCCCTCCCTGTAGCCCCCAACTACCGCTTGCCTTTCGTCTTCTTCTACTTTTGTTGTGGATGCAGAAACTGCTGAAACTGGTTTGGCTCTGCGCTTGCTTGCTGTTTTTGTATACCCTCGGATGAGGGTATGATGGTTGCATCGCAGCCCAGAAAAAGTCTATTTCTGAATTTAACTTTGCACAGATTTTTCCATTCTATGTAGGGATAATCATTCTGCTAGGGTATCAAAAGCTTCGCCTCTCCAAAACTCGGCTTCGTCTCTTGGTTCTTATGTCTCTTTTGCAAAAACAAAACCCACATGCATGTCTATCCATCCATCCCTGTCTCTCCCCCACACCCTTCATCGGTTGTGGCACTCTATCTCTCTCACACAGCAACACACATACACACACACACACACACACTGATGGATAGTTTTTGCGTTTTTTGTTTTCGCCAAGACTTCCTACCACCTGCCCCCCGACTGGCTCTGGGCCGCTCAACTCTCCGCTCTCCACTCCGCTCTCTTTTGTCTCTCTGTCTCTCGTACGCATCTGAACCGTGAGATTTTATTTCATGCAAAAAAGAAGCAAGCGAAGCAGCAAAGTGGCAGAAGGAAGGGGCAAGCGGCAAGAGGCAAGAGGCATGGTGGCAGCAGCAGCAGCAGCAGAAAAAAGTAGAAGTACTCTGTCGCTGCGCATGCGCAGCACAGAGACAGCCCGACAGTCAGTGGCTGACAGTGGAAGAGAGGGAGCGACCTGCAGGTGTTTTTTCTTCTTTTTGTTGCTCAAACTTAAAAAATGCATTGCACATCATGGAACAAGGAAACCAGCTTATAAATTATAAGTTTTGGCTCGTTGCAGTTGCAGTTGCAGCCTTCTTTTGCTGTGTGATATGGCCAAGTCTGTTTGTGGCCGGTTACTCTTTTTGGCAAAGGGAACATTTGTAAAGCACCTACTAGTCTCGATTGCCTGAAGATCCTACCCTTTTCATATGAAAACGACGAGTATAATGAGTGGGAGTCTTCATTCGAAACCCTGCAGGGACCATACGAAAGTTTTCCTGGGATTCAGATCTATTGAATGTGGAGTATAAGGCTGTGATTAAAGATCATGAAATAATTATTATTTCTTTTCTTTGTGTTGATCGGGTTATAATCGTGGATCATTTCCTCCACTCGCTGTATCCACAATTGAAACTTGGAATGCATTTCCGTTTCGCCAAAGAAACCTAACGCAAGAGTATTCGTGGCTTCGGAGTGTTTTTCCCTCAACAGGTTCTGTCTCCGGCCTCTTCTCTGTCCTGTGGGAATTGTGCAATGTTAAATGTGGATGGGCGAAACATTAACATAAGTAATGAGTCTGTAGGATTCATTCGTTGGAGCGGTAAACCTGAGCATATTATGGCCAAGATAGGATCGAATCGCGGGACATGGACATGGCCATGTCATGACGAGAGTGGTTCAATTAAATGCGATATTTACTTTTTTCCTTTCCAGCGGGGAGATCCCACTTGAGTGGGCCCACCCCCCGATCAATGGTGACTGCGTTTTCAGCGATATGTGTTTTTGCTTTTGCCTTTGTTTGTATTTTTGGAAATGCACAAATAAACTTTGTGAGTGAATCATGACGGCAGCCGTCTGCTTATCGGAGCTGATAAGCGAAGAATTGGAGTAGAAGAAAATATATAATTACCTACCTCCGCACCGGGCACGGGAAGATTATGGTGAAATCCGATGACTACGTTGGCTGCTCACTTACCCATTAAAGATACAGATACAGAGAACGAAGGGCGAAGAGCGAAGAACCCGGATCGGAGCTCAGAAAAAGAGCATTAGACAGAGTGCCGTTAAGTGGTGTCTGTGTCTGTGTCTGTGCTGTGTCCGGGATTGAGGAGGTTCCAGCGAAAAGGACTCGAGAGACAGGAACCGGCTAAGTGGCCGGCAAAGGATCGCGCGACACTGCCATTGTCCCGGCGAGTCGAGTCGAGTCGAGTGTCGGTCGTGTTTTACAGGTTTTTCGCTTTAAAAAAATATGACTGCGATTGGGTCTGAGACTGTCACCGTGGAGGGACGGGCAAGAGGGCAGGTAAGCACCCTGGCGGTGCTCGCCCACGTCTCAGTTTCGCTCTCTGTTCTGCTTTCTCCTCGACGGAGAAAGGGAAGGCGACGGGGACATCAGGGACCATCCATAAGTATCGGGTTTCATAAAGGACACGATGCATGGGCATATTTGTGCTCCTGGCGGATGCACAAGCAGAAAGTTCCCATATTCCCCATATGCGGCACAGAGCAGAGTCCTTTTTGAGCTGGAAAATGTGGAATCTGGAAAACCACTTGAGGAGAGTTGCATGCCGTATGCCGTATGCCGTATGCAGCATGCTGCATGCTTCACGCTGCACTCCTCATGGCTGTAATTATGAAGAGGGCAAGCGCCCACTTGAGAGCCACCAGCAGGTTCCGTTCCGTTCTATCTGAGCATCTTTTCGGACTGCCACTGTTACTGTATTGTATCCGCCAGATACTTTCCATCTTGTTCTTTGTTTCTTTCGGGGGTACTTTCGGTACTTGGATTCTCACGTATGCGTATGCTAAGAGGCAGCGTGGGACGAAGAGGGGTGGGGGGATACGTAGACGGAGACAGAGACCTGGTTGCAATCATAAATAATAATCAATTTCCTGTGCCTGTGCCCCGAAATGTTTCCCATCGCTCCAGCAGGAACTTTTCACTTCCATTTTCCATTTTCCGCCCTCCATTCTCCCCCACTCTGCCCCAGCTGGCGCATGCAACTGCAAGTTTTCCTCTTGGTGAGAAAATTGAAATAAAATCTGACAGCACAATGAGAGGAGGAGGGCAGGCAGGCTGCCTGGGGATAATGAGGCACCATGAGGTGGCGGCGGGGCAGGGCATCAGATGAGGGGAGATCCATTCTGATTGCTTAAAAATTATTTATTGTTGGCCATTGTTGCTTTTTGTTTTTTTTGTCGATTTTATCATACGTGTATTCTCGTATTCTCGTATATATTGTGTATTTTCGATTCTCCTCCGGTTCGAACGCGAGTTCGTTTCGTTTCGTTTCGTTTGATTTGTTGAACATTTGTGCACATTTGTTTGCCTCATTTGCATTTGCCCCAGCTCCACTCCACTCCAGTCCAGTCCCTGCCGCCGAGTGCCGCCCCTCCATCCGCAGATGCGACCGCCAATGGGGAGGCTAGACAGAGCAGCTTCGGCTCGTTCTCTCGGTTGAGTTGAGGAGGTTAAGTGCTGGCCCAATCAACGGCAGCGCCAGCCTGCCCCCATTTGTTGCCCATGACGCATGCGTCGTGGTGCGCTGTGGGGCATACCCTAAGCTGCAAGAGGGGTAGAACGATTAATATCAGCTAAAGGGTATTTAGCATCGAAGCCATCTGTAAACCATCACAAATTCGTACTCATTTGAGAGATTTCCAATTCCATTCCGCATCAAGGGTATTCCCAATTCGCTGCAGACCAGTCCCTATGTGTGTTTTGTTTATGACTTGGCCAAAAAATAAAGAGACGCAGAATGTGGCAGCCGCTCGCAGCTGTTGCGGGATTGGATGGTCTGAAATGGGATGAGATTCGATGCGAAGAGAAACGATGCAAGATCCCCTAACCCTTTGCCACATTGTGCGGATCAAGAGATAAACACATGAAGACTGAGACACTGCAATTAGTGAAGTGAAGGGGGCACTTGCAACATCTGAAGGCGTAGGCGGTGCAGAAGGAGGAGGTGGGGTATCTGCACCATATGTCGGGTTTTGGTAAGCTGAGAGCCTGGGCATCGGATTACCTTAAAGAGCAAGCACTGCCCCAGCTTCAGCTTCTTCTCCTCTGTAATAGCCATTTCTCCCCCCTCTCCCATTCCAGCCATCTGCCCCTCCTCCTGTTCCATCAGCTCGGCACCATCTCCATCATCAGCAACTTCTTTTGAGTCTGTCTTCTGTTCCTTCCACAAGTCCAAGCCGGACGAGGCATCCACATTGTTTGTCTTCTGCTCTGTTTGTTGGTTTTTGGCTATTCTGTGGAAGGTTCTGTTCTGTTCTGTTCTGTTGTGTTTCGGGGGGCCGGAAAACGCTTACGAACATAATAAGGCAGATTCACAGATTCAAGGCAGAGTCACAGTCACCGTCACCGTCACAATTCAAAGGTCAACGTTATCCGCTGTCCGCTGTCCGCTGTCTGGCAGTGATCTTGCATAATTACAAAGGAAAGCGTTCGTAAAGAAGGTAGGGAGCACGCCACCTCCCCGCCTCCCCGCCTCTCCAGCGTGGTGTCACCCCGCGTCTTTTCGCGCTTTGATCGCAGCGAGAGGGAGAGTTAACCCCTTGATGGCTGCGGGGTCACATGCAGACTGAATGTGAATCATTGACAGTTTTTTGTTGTCTTTTATTGTACGAAGCGTCGCATGCATCACATCACTCAACGACAGTTCAAGAAGTTCCCGCTGTGTGTCTGTGTCTGTATCTGTGGGTGGGTATGACACCCCGTGTGTGTGTGTGTGTGTGCCTGCAAGTGTGTGTATAATCGTAACCGACCGCACCCCACTTGCTGCTGACAAGCTTTCAAAAATCATTCCATTCCGAAATTCAATAGACGAACCAGAGAAATATTAAAGTCAAGCGATGACGAAAGTTTCCATATCAGAGATCTCCCAGACGAGCATTCGGGCAGTAGGCCAGGGCAGGGCAGAGCAGAGGATTGGGAAAATTGGAATGTTGATGCCGAGTCGAAGTCGAAAGCGTTTGCGTTAATTAAAAACAATTAAAGTGGCAACAGTTGGGGGCACAGCACAGAACGGGGAGGCATCAGCAGCAGCAGCATCGGGGTCGCAAGTAGAGTTTGGAATTGGAAAAACATCTCTCACGCACATACGAGCCAGATCGAGCCGAAAAATAAAGGTTTGTAACGGATAATGTGGGTCGGGTTATGGGCAGAGGGGGAGGTGGAGGTGGAGGGAGAACACATACATACATATGGCTTCTCCCTGCTGGCTAGGGCGCCGCGCTCTCCTCCAACGACCGGCTCAACTTTCCATAAAAATTGTATAATATTAATTGCGGTTAATTGGGATTAACAGCTGCGCCAAAATGTTTGCGGGCTGCACTCCAGAGGGAGATCGCTGGGGATCACTTCCCCGGAATGCACTTAACAGGCAGAGCTCTGCAGAAACGGAACAAAACGGCCCCCGAAATGATTTATATGCGAACGGGTTTCGCGAACGATTCTTCTGAGTGCTGCTCCCTACGCTTTCAACACTTCTGCTGCACTCCAGCCTAGATCGGATCGATCCGGTTGCCATTTCCTGCCAGAATGCTGCGATGACAAAACATCCAGAATGCCCACCCAATCCCCATCGCCATCGCCGTCGCCATCGCCAGCATCCATCCACAGTCTACTGTCCACTGTCCACTGTCCCCTAACCGCCCAAGAGCCCGCCCCATCCGGCGCTGGCCATCCGGTGTCGATCGACTGGTTTCTTTTTTTCGTTTTCGTCCACGCAAGGATTGTGTATTTGTGTCGGTGTGCTGGAAAAATCACTAAAGAAAATCGTTATGGTCCGCATCCGAAGCGAAGCGATTTTCCTGCCTGGAATTTCCGCTGTTGCCACTGTCGCTGCGGCTGCTGCTGCTGCTGCTGCTACTGCTGTTTCTGTGGCAGCGGCATCGCGCTAATTACGATGATGGAATAGCGACAGGCCGTGCCGCCGCCAGTGTCCCTCTCTTTAGTACTGGCGTACCTGTTGGACCATCCTCCATCCATCCATCAGATTGGCCGCATAGATTGCAGACACACTCGCGGGGCAGGGCTTGGGCATGGCCACATGTGGCAAGTAATTGTTTAGGCAAGCCGCATCCAGAATGTTGCCGGTTCTACTAGAAAGAGTATGAGTATGAGTATGAGTTGCTGTTGCTGCTGCTGTTGCAGCGGAAGTAATTTGAGGTTGATGATGATGCTGCAAGCGATTGTGGCTGTGCTGTGTCTCTGGGGTTAATAGGCACCACCAATAGGGTTAATGGATATCGTGGGCACTTGCACTCGCACTCGCTCTGGCCCTGGCTCTGGCACTGGCACTCGTATTCCCCGAATTCATTTGGGGGCCCTTTCTTTCTTCAAAGACACTCCGCACCCATAAGCCATGTAGCCAGCCATCTTTGACATGTCCACCACCGAACGTCTCTGGCATACATAATGCCTTTCAGATGGTATTCAAATGGTGTTCGAGTATTGTTTTTTTCATTTTCCAAAAGACAAGCAGAGATCTCAGAGTTTGAAGTTGTGCTCGGAGCTGGGATCTCCCTCTTTCTCTCTTTCTCTAAGTCTCTTTGAAGCATGTGAGAAACGATGGGGTCTGATATTTGGGTTTGTCAATGGTTAAGTGGATTCCATTTCATATCTGCTCGTAAATGTAAGACATTTCAAAAGATATTCAAATACGAACAGTTTCCCCCTCCTGGAAGAGCGATTAGTGAGTCAGATTAGGTGCACTCCACTCCCCACAAGTCATACGATTATATATTGCTCCCAATCGAAGCCCGATTCTGCTTCTTGACATGTCACAATGCCGACTGCCGAATGACGAACGCTGTACATGAACCAAATGACAGACATTGGCAATTGCACAAAAGTAAAGTCCAAAGCGATCCAAAGAAAGAGGGAGTGTCAACATGAGACTATAAATATATTTGTAAACCGATGAACGCTACGGGTACGGGTTTATATATATATGGGTATTGATCGTGTATGGGTATGGGTATGGGTGCTACGTGAATGTGTATTTTACTCAATAATAAAAATACTCGTACAATTGGGAAATTGTCATGGCAATCACGTAGTTTTCATGTTCTTGGAAGATTCGAATCGAAGTACATTTACCAGTGGGGTTCGTTCCACCATCACCATCACCATACCATATGTTGTTACAGTTGTTGCTGCTGCTGCTGCTGCTCGTTGCACGCTGCACTGGCATGTTGGCCACGCCACGACAGCAACATCATCTTAGAGACTGACTATCTCCCCAATGCTTGTCTGCTAACCTCCGACCTCTGGCTGCTTCTGTTGACTTTGTGCTGATTGCAGCCCTAAGTAAAGTCACCTCCACGACAGACAACACCGTGTACACATGTAGGCACATCAGAGCGTAACCCAGAAACAGCAACACTTTTATCATTGCTGCTTTTGTTAGGCTCAGCACGTTTTTGGAAGGAATATGAATATGAGTACGAGTGGCAGTACGAATAATTCCAAGATTCAACAGTCAGCACTCTTGGAATCGGAATAGGAATTCGAACACGACGCCATTCTGAATATATGTATATACCTCTTATGCGGCAGAAAGCATATAATATGGCATGCAGCATATTTCTTGCTGTTCTTTTTTTCCAGAGTCTGGAGCGGAGATTGATGTTGGGGTTTTGGGCATTCATTTTCACATTACTATATATGCCAGCAAAAGCAAAAAAAACCAACGGACACAAAAAACTGATTAACAAACTGTGCTAAGAACTGAAGATCGAGGCAGAAGCAAAGGCACAGGCACAGCGTAGTACTCATTGAATTTTGATGAACACCCGCTGACAGGGGAAACCTTTTCTGGCTCGGGCTCGGGCTCTGGCTCTGGGTTTGCTTTTTGGGTCTTAGCCACAAACCGGTACAGGTCTTGGGTCTGGCCTGGCTCTGGCTCTGTCCACAGCCTCGTCTTAAGCTCTCTGTTTGCTCCGGAAGTAATTAATGCTTTACTTTATTTCATTTTTTTCACCTCCCAACCCTCCCCCCTCCCCCTCCACCTCCTGCTGGCTGGGGCTGGCTTTGTTTGCCACAGACAAACAGAATCTATGCTGAGGAGAGTCGATGATGCCGCCGACGCCGCCGCCAAGTGTCGTATCTGTCGCTCTGCCAGTGGAAACTTTCACCAATGCACGGCTCTGGCTGGCTTTTTGCACTCTCTGACCGAATTGTCAGCTGGAAATGATGTGAATTTTCCATCTACCATCGCTCCCAATATGGCGGGACCACACTGCCCACCAATATGGCCTGGCAGCAGCAGAAACAGCAGCAACAGCAGCAGCAGCAGCGACATAATTGTGATCAATTGCCAAGTGGCATCCTACAGACCATAGCGAGAGACTTGGCCTCTCCATTCCTGGATACTGCCGCTGCTTCTACTGCTCTTCCCTGCCCCTCTCTCCCTCTCTCTCTCTCTCTCTCTCCCTGTGTATATGGTTTGTACCCTTTGTCTTCGCTTTAATTAAAGCAAGCAGGAGCCTCTGAATCTGGATGTGGATGTTGATGTTGATGTGGACATGAGACTTGCCTTATTTGCGCCATGTTGTGTGCCAGAAGCGGTGCCACGATGCCACGACGCCACGAGTGGAGCCCGAAGTTAACGATCCGCTGCTGGACTCCAGTTTTGATTGATATCTCTCTAGCCTCTCTCTAGCTGGTCGATGGGTCAATGTCCATCCCATTCAATTCCATTCCATTCCAGATGCTAGAGAAGCTTCTCCGCTCGCTCACTCAGCCATAGCCGTGGCCATGCCCATGCCCAGTGGTCACCCAGTGGCGGTGGAGCAGGCGGCCACCGATCATACCGATCATACTATCTGACGAGGGATCACTCTCGCAGCAGAAGCTCTTTTTCCCCGCTCATTAATTGCCAACATTTCATATTTTATTTCAACATTGCTAGCCTCGCCTCGCCTCGCTCCGCCCTCCCCTGTCCCTCTGTCCCCCTGTCCTCTTTTTAATTTGTTTTTCAATTATTTTTGTGGCCTCTGCTGCTGGGCGCGCTGTGGTGTGGTGTTTTATACATTTTATTTGGTATTATTATTGGCAACGGGCACGCTTGTTGTCGCCATAGTAGCCTGGATTGTTGCTCGTACTGAAGCTCGGGGCTGGGGCTGGGGCTGGGGCTGGGGCTTTGTGTTCTACTGAGAAATACGCTGCTTCAGCGAACGGTGCCCCGAACGGACCCGGTGTCGGACTACAGTACGTAAACATTGCAGCTCAGCGGTTTCGTAGTTCTGATTATTGCTCGTATTATTCGATTCCGTGCGCTACGATGTTGATAACATTTGACACGGCCCGCAGGCTCCTCCCGATAGCGACAGGCGCACGGGGCGGGCGTGATAAGAGTTCGAACTTTGTACGAGAGTCAAGTCATCTCGAGGAGAGGTGCGCCATCCTGCACGCCCGAACAGAACATTCCGTGATAAGCGACCCTGGGATGAGAGAGGTGCCGCATCCTTACTGTAGGGAAATTCATTCCACATCATGCATGCACGACGAGCCCTAATGAGAGGCATCATTTAATCGCACAACTCAGTCGATAGCCACTGCTGTCTGCATAACTCTCTCTATATAGAGCAGAACAATTCAATTCATTGATGGCAACAATGCCAAAGACAATGCTGCATTTATGCCCCCCAACATCCGCCTACAATCCATACAGATATCCACATTTTTATGGCCTATCAAATCGAATCAACTAAAGCCACGATTGGGAGAATCTCGAGTTAGCACTTAATTATCATTCGGCCCCTTTGAGCCAGGGCCAGGGCCAGGGCCATGGACAGTGGACCGGCGACTGGGGGCTGGGGACTGGGGACTGCGATGATTTATAATGTGAGAAGATTGCTTTTCACTTTGGAGTTTCAGCCAAAGGTTCACCCTGGGTCAGTCTGTCGCCGTTCGTTCGTTCGGTCTTTTGTGTTGCTGTTGGTGGATGAAAGGTGGCCATTTGCATACACTCGTGTTCGTATTCGTACTCGCATGAGAAGCCTCACCGGACCGGACCCAAAGCGGATGCTGGAAATTGTGGGAATTGGGAAAACGTTTAGCGCACAATCGAAACGGGGAGAGAGACGAAGATAAGGTATTAAGTATTTCGAAAAACGTTTCATTCGGAGGAACAATCGAATGAATGGAGAATAACTAAGCTAACTCTCCGTGATATCCGCTCAAAAATCTCTCCTAGAAAGCGGTGATCTATTGAAAGGTCAACATTATCTCTTCTTTGGGTTCTGAGAAATTATGAAATTTCAATTGCTATGAATGTGATTCATCGCACGGCGATTCGTTCTCTTTGAATTCCATTTGACTTGCCGCCCTAATGTGTGACACTGACCTTTGCATCTGTATCTTCCATCTCCTATCATCTATCTGTGCGCGTGCTTCTGTATCTGTTTCTGCCGTGTCTGCATCTGTATCTGTATCTGGAACATGGAGAGAGCAAGAAAATTGGCACACATAACGAAGGCACCAAAAGCAACAAAAACTGTAGCGCTGCTAACCCACAATTAGCCAAAGGCCGGCTTCTGGATCTCCCTCCACATGTGTTTTCCCTCCCCGATCTTCTCTATACCTTCTATATCTCCGCCTTCCCCCTCCCTCCTCCTTGACATTGGACATTGCAATCTGCAACTGTGTTTTGGGGTAAATGCGATTCTTACTGCCACAAAAAAAGTGAGTGGCGTACCAGAGCGGTGGGGCATGCACGGAGTGAGTGTGCGGCACTCCAGAGGAGCAGCATAAAGCGAGAAGTGCCGCATGTGGCATCTCATCAAGCTGCTGGGACTGGCGCTGGTGCTGGCTGTGGCATCACTTTGACGCGACGCGGCGCGATCTTTCCGCCGCTGCTTCTCTGCCTCTGCTGTTGTTGGTTTTTGTTTCAGTGTCGTGAGAATTTTTCGCGTTGGGTTTGCTGAGCCAGAGTGGAGTAGGGGCAGAGGCAGGGGCAGGAGCAGGCAGGCAGCTCTGGCTGGGAAGCGAAAGTGTTGCAAGTGCTGGGAAAGCAGTAGCGTAGCGCCAACAGCTGGGAGTT
Source organism: Drosophila affinis (assembly GCA_037356375.1). NCBI lineage: Eukaryota > Metazoa > Arthropoda > Insecta > Diptera > Drosophilidae > Drosophila > Drosophila affinis. The sequence continues at coordinate 22,860,243 of CM074799.1, forward strand.
GAGTTTGTCAGCAATTTTCAATTGGCTTGGGCAACGATCGACCCTCTCTTACTTAATAGCCGTCCCCCCCATTACCCACCTGATGCCACAAAAACTAATTCTAGCATTTTGTTTCTTCTCGTTGCAGGTGAGTTTGTGGCAAATATTTGATTCAGATTCAGACTCAGATTTGGATGTGGATGTGGCTGACATGCCGATCGACTCTCTAGAGGTTTGCAAGTCGATAGTTAAAGGTTTGTACGGCAATTAGGCAGCTGGGCGGCCGCTGCACATAGAATTCTCAGCTTGTGACGGACGAGGTTTGGTTAAATGAATTTAGTGGAAACCAAAAAACGACACAGAAAGCGAGAATAAATGCCAAGCAATCGAGTATTCATTAATGTTGCGCTGTGGCAATCGTCATCGCCATTGCCATCCCCATAGCGCGATCGCTTCTATCGTAATCAAATGCTGCATTCAACTTTAAACTGCAGCGGCAGGCGCGGAGGCAGTGGCAGCAAGCGGAACGACAGCGCAGTCGCAGCGTGGCACAATTGTTTTGGACCCGCTCGGTTGTCCGTTGTCCGTTGTCGTGGAGACGAATGCCGCCACGGGGCGCGAGGGGAATGGAGTGGAAGCCCAAGTTATGCTTGAAGTGTTTTATGGCAAGAACTCTGCGAGTACGAGTCGAGTGTTCGAGTATGTGTGTGTGCAACAGATGCCCGGCTGACTGGCTGGGTGGCTGGCCGGCTGGCTGGCAGTCTGCCCCAGAGTCGCTGCCACCAATTGTTGCACTCTCTTTCAGAATGGGACAAAAGGCTCTGTTCAACTGTTCAACGCAGTGCGCCGCTGCAACCCCTTTTGGCCCTGGCCCAATGCTCTTTTTCGGTGGTGGTGACACCGACACGCAATTGCCTCGGCCAAAGGGACTCCCGCCCCCGCCTCCTACAAACCCCCGCACCAAAGCAAAGCAAAGCAAACTTCACGCTTCGCTGCCCGCATCGGGTGTTCTTTGGCGATCCATGCGAGTGCGGATATGCCAACTCCGACGCAAAGTCACACCGGAGTCCCGTCTCGTCTCGCTGCCACTATTGGTACGCGCGGAGGTGGGCCGCATGACCCGTGGCTATGCCACAATACCACACAAGGGTTAAAAGAATTACCGATCGACTGTTGAGCTAGAATCGTTGTGCCTCTTTGATTCATGCGTCAGGATTGACGCTGACGATTACAAATCGGCGGTCGGGTGCCAGGTGACTGAAAGGCTACTTCACGTTATCCTTTTATATCCTCTTCCCTTTTTTTTTGTTTATTTTTCTTGGTATTTTAAAGAAAACTTAGAAAACTTGCTAAAGGCGCCTGCCAGTTTCCCGTTTGAAGATTGCGCGTACTGATTTTTACCTTTACACTCAAAAATATGCAACGAATTTTAAATTTATGTTAGACATTTCGTCGATATCTGACATAAGCTGACTGACAATAAACTCGGTTATCGGTTTGTCAGTCCACAGAAGCTGAAATGTAGAACTCGATGTAAAACTGTGCTTATATACATATGTCATTTACTTGATCTACATATGTAGAATATTTACACGTAAATATTCGCCATATGTGGACTAAATGTAGATCTAAAATGAGTAATATGAAATCCGTAATTTGACGTGACATGAGACTGTAGATGGCTGTTATTGACACAACTTTTTCGGCTCGACACTAAGATAGTAGTGTTGGGTTGAGCCAAAAAAAAGGTATGGATAACGGGTAAATTAAGCCAAGGGAAATTCCATGGCTCATACGAATTTCACCTTACCCGAATATTTCCCCGATAATTTTGTATCAGGTGGGGGGGATTTTACCTTGCAGGCCTTGCATTTTCTGCGCCGCTTTGCCTATTGTCTATACCCGATTTTTTCCGAAGATCCTCAGAAATTTCCCAGGGAAAAATATTATAAATTTCCCAGGACGGCGAGGATTTTTTACAGCGGGCGGTTTTGAAATGAGCAAGGGAGTTGAGTTACGTTACTCAAATAATGGATTTGCTTTCTGTGCTGGAACCGGTTTTCTCTGCTACTCAAGACGGCAACCGAATAACAGAAAAAAACACAACCGACAGAAATAATCGTTTTCCTTTGAAACAAGCATTGAAATGAGCAGCAAAAAATGAATAGCATTGGAATTTGAATATTTATATTGGAATGCTGGTAACACGAACACACACGCTTAATTTTTATCTAATTATAAAAGCTTTGTTCAAAATTCATTTGTGACAAGCAGAGAGAATTTGGAGACGCTTTTGTAGGAATACCCATGCCCATAATAAATGAGATATTGACTCGTATACCCTGGCGGACGGTGAAACAGGTGTATGCTAGACAGAGATGGAATAGTACTGAAATATATATTTTTCTGGTCAATAGCAATCTGTTATGTTAAAATGTCTGTTTTAAAGTTTGATTTGCAACAAAATCGCCATATGATTTATGGATGCAAATGCAGTGCAAAATGGACATACCTTCCTTTATTTTTATGCCCCAATCTGCCCCGATCATTCCCTCATTTCTCATGCATCTGGATTTATTGACCTTGCCTGGGATGCTGCTGGGCTGCCAAGCTGCAGGAATCCTTACATATCGGAATGCGGCTGTGGTCGTCGTCGTCGTCGGCTTAGGCTCAATGTTGCTGTTGCTTTGGCAGTGTTGTTGTGGTGTCAACATCAGAAGAACAGCAACAACAACAACAACAGGAACATCTAAAGCTACAGCAGCACGATCATGCTCTTGACTCTGACTCCGATGCTAAGGCCGAAGCTGGGACCGAGGCTCTGTCGCCGCACGTACAACAACCAACTTACATAGCCGCCGATTAGCCAAGGTAACAAACGAAGAACTGGCCCAGACTCAGACTCAGACAGAGACTCGGACAAGCAGAGCCAGAGCGAGAGCTCCAGCAAGAGATCCAAATGGGATCCAAAATGAGCTATCCTATCTCACTGCGCAAATCTCTCGCTTCGCTCCGTCTTGGCTGTCGTTGCATTTGTTGTCGTGGCTTTTAAGGGCCTTCCTTCTTCGAGCCATGCCTGCCATTTATCGCAAATGCATTGTGGCAGGCTGGACCGGACCGGACCGATCCGGGACGCTGCGGCTGTGGCTGTGACTGTGGCCGCTGCTGCCTGCCCCATCTTTGTCTCGGCTTTTGTTTCATGCTCCATGGCTAATGGCGCAGAGGCTCCACAGGTTGCCGCACTGTCGAGTGTTGTTGCAACATCTTGTCGATGGGCGCCCTACACTCGAAGAAGGAAGACCTTTGGGCCCCAACACCAGCACCAATACTAAGACGAAGTAGGGACCAGGCCCTACTCCACTCCACTGGCCACGTGTGCGTTGCTAAAACGTCCGCTTCTCGGACTACTCCTTATCTGACCGGAGTGGCATTGACTCTGTTGCTGCCTTCGTGCTTTATGCTCGGATTAAATTTAGCAAATCGAACCGATGCGCTAATTGAACTTGTTGATCTTCATGCCTCTCTCTCTCTCTCTCTCTCTCTCTCTGTGGCTGACAAAATGGCCGCATCAACAACAATGTTTCAGGGCATACAATAATTTCCATATTTTAAACAGCACAAGCCACACATTGCAAATATTTTGGGGCGCAAAGCAACTAAATTATTTTGTGGGTATTTTTAGAGCCAGATACTCCGATGCGATATTTGGCGTCCACTCAGAGACCCTCTCAGGGCCCCCGGCTCCACTCTTCGCCATCTCCATCTCCATCAAAAGCTCCCCAGCGACTTGGCCGCTCATATTTCACACTTCACGACAAAGCGATTAAAGTCGCGCAAACAATCTGTTATTGGAGTTGTTGCAATTATGTTTACAAAGACATTAAAAGAAACGAAAGGCGAACGGCGAACCGCGATCGGCGAACGGGAAAGGGAAAACATATACGGATACGAACGTAAAGCCGAAAACACGAGAGGCACAGACCAGGGCAGAGCAGAGGCCCCAAAAGCCCCAGAGAGACGTTGTGGCACTCTTCATCCCCCATACCCTTTTGCTGAGGGTATTGTTGTGATTTTGAGGGGATATGTGCATATATTTAGTCTTGATCCAAAAGCTGCATTATTGCAATGTTCGAATGTACATATGTATGTATGTTCATCAAAGAAACACTTAACAGAATTCGAGCTTTGAGCTGGTACATCGAAACGGTCAAGATTGGATCACTCATACGGATATCACATATAAAATGAACTCAAATTGAAATCTGAATTTAAGATGAAATACTCTATACTAGATTTAAGGGTATTTAAAACTGCGGCCCTCGCAGCCAGACTTGATGTCTGGTTTTGTTTTTTGTGTTTTTTCTTTTGGATCTTTGTGTTTTGTTTTTGAAACGTGAGTCGTGCCTCAGCAGCAGCAGCCACAGCTAACAGCAACAACTTCTCGGGCAGACGACGGCGACAATCAATAAAAAAAATCAGTAAAAAACGAGAAACTTAAGGCAAAAAACTTTTATGCTAAAACGATGAGATGAAGTCAAAGTTTCTGCGTATTTGGCTTTATGGCTGAGGTTTTGGGTTGGGGTTAAAGTTAAGAACAGCACTGCCCTGCCCAGCCCCGCCCTGCCCTGCCCTCACCCTTGCCCTCCCGCCTGACCAATTAGCCAGGCAGTCGTCAGAGGAATGTTCCTGCCGAAAGAGCCCTAAAGAGCCATCGCATCCAAATGTGCCGCATCATGTTGAGGCCTCGGCAATTAGCTTTAATTCTAAGCAGCTTTTTACGGCCGTGCGACAAGTTGAATGCTGATGAAGCGATTCGTCGAACGGCGATCGATCTGTCATCTGTATCACTCGGGGAAATCGGGGAAGTCGTGGAACTCGGGGAACTCGGGGAACTCGAGCAACCCGAGGAACTGGTCCACGTTGTGTTGTAAAGGGCAGCAATCCAATTACGCGGCTTGGGTGTTAGGGTTGACACGCGCTAAAAGTTGGCCATAAGCAGAGCTTTGAGCCCTGGCTGTGAGGGTTCCCATTTCTGTGCCAATGTGCCTGGGATCTCTTCAAGAAACAAATTCGTTACGCCCTATGGGCACTCTAGGAAGATCAGGCAGCACTCTATCCCTATCTGCCTTGCTCTGCCCTAAACAATATCGAGACACTTGAGCGCCTCCAGAGCCGATCTTTTGTTACTGTTAATCTGCGTGGCACTTGAAAGTAACGCCTCAACCCAAGAGCCCTCTGAGAGGGACTCTGACTCTGACTCTGGGACTCTACTCGACGCGACGCTACTCTCATCGCATCGCATCGCATCGACTACACTTCTTATCCTCGTCTTCATCCTCGACCTCATCGATGGCGATGATCACGATGATTCTGATTCCGACAACCTGCAGAGCGGGCAGGAATCGTTTCAAGGGTCCATGTTCTTGAGGCTTTCTTTTGAAATTGGAAAACACAAAAAGATCATAGACAGATGTGGTGGAATGGCTGGAGGGGGGAGCATTTCTCTCCGCATGGCATTTTGTACGCTTCATCAAATTTATATGAATCTCGGTGTTCGTCTGGCTCTGCTCTGTGTATCTGTGTGTCGGGGACTCTGTTTCTTACACCTCTCGAGCGCCGTTTACCTGTGCGAACGGAGTGCCTCAAGTGGTTTGGAGATGGCTTCGAGATGTTTCTCAGCGCGGTTCTCCGTTCTCCGATGTACGTTCTCATCTCGCGCTTGTCAGTTGCATGCTCTTCGATTTTGACAGATGATTTTGTACGGGTTGGGCTGGGGCCTGGCTTTGATTGGGGTCTGCATAGACGGCTATTAATATGTTTGATTATGGCTGGAGATCGAGATCGACACGAGATGATCGCGGAGAAGAACCTGAACCCCAACCTCAGGCTCCACAAATGCCGAACGGCAAACAGCGAACGGCGCTTGAGCTCGTGTGGCTTTCTCCTGACTGCGAAAATGGGAAACGGTTTTCAATTTAAAAGTATTTTCATGCTCTAAGACAATGCTCTACGAGGGACAATGCAACGCCTCTTGAGTCCCAGCGTGGGACTGGCACTGGTACACGGATTTGAATGCATCTCTTGCAAGATGGTTGCGCTTTTCCAAGTGCCTGCTTTGTGCCGGCAATCTGTTACCAAACAGTTGAAGAGGCCAAAACGATGCTACCTGCAAGAGATGTCCTTTCGGCCAGGCGTAAAAACCCCGATTACTTGTGGGTTGGGTTAGAGACAGGTGAAGATTTCCAGTCTGCTCTCTCGTTCTGTCTGCCGATCTGGCATTAACAATGTTGACGAACGTTCGAACAGAAATCTTGGCCAAAATAACAATCCATAGCGCCGTCATGGCCCACGCAGACCAGGCTCAACACACAGACACAGATACAGATACAAATGCAGATCTCTATATAAATATGTATGCATGTGTGTGTGTACATATACAAATTCTGTGATGGAGGAAGGCGGCGAACTTGTGTGCTTATATGGCAGTGCCCACACACACCAGCTCACGCACACACTCTCAGTCGGGCGAGAGAGCGCTTGAGAGAGCGGTTTATTTTTACCTGAACAGCAACAACAATAGAGCCAAGAAATTGGGATATACACAAGATCTTACCTGTGGGGGGATCCCGCAATCAATGCGAATCTCAAATGCTCTGCTCTCCACAGCTGTCAGAGTTGGGATTATAAGAGATTAGCGCTAGGATGCACTTTGCTATTGGAAGGGAATGATTATGATTGCTGAACAAGTAAGGAAAATGCGGAGGGAAACTTCTACTACATACTAAACTTTTATCTTTACATATGTCCGTCAATCTGCTATGATCTCTAGAGGAATTGGCAAATGTTCGATTATACATTACTTCATTTTGAATCTTTGTTAGCATGGTGTCTGTGTGTGTCTGTGCCTATCGTAACTGAAAGTTGTAAGAAACATAATCTAGAAGTAGCGCATTTGGTGTTAGGGGACAATTTATCCATTCCATTGCATCGCCGTATAGTTTCGTGTTACGCTGACTCTTTAAAACGCTGCCTCGTTACGTTTACGATTACCTTTATACCCTCACTCTCACTCTCCCTCTCTCGTCCTCTATACTCTGTCTATGGCTGTGTGAGTGAGAGAGAGAGGCCATTGTGCAGCTGTGTGTCGCTTTGCTTTAGTTTTATTTTGACCTGATCTTCGCTTAAGATTGTCTCCAGCCGCTCACCTTTTTCCATACTTTTTACCTGTATACTATGCTCTCACTATTGCTCTCCTCTCTCTTCGCCTGCATTCGTGCGAGAGACGAGACTGTAAGTGTAAGTGTAACTGTATGCGAGTGTGTTGTGTTTCGAGCGTTGGCTTTGCCTTTGGTTTCAGTCTTCAGTCTCGAAAAGAACTTGTTGCTGCGCAGACGCGATTGTTCATGCTGCATCTGTACTGTCGGTCGTCGTGCCGTGCCGCCTTCTCGCCCGATCGATCGTCGCTGATCTCTCGGACTCGTTCGTCGCGTCGTCGCTAATTTGCCTGTGCTAATCGCAGTGGCAGTCGTATTACCCAGAAATCGCAGTACGGCCCCCGATGGGCACCATCACGGTTGCTGGCGAGAGCAAGTGAACAACCAGTTGAATATTCGATTACAATTCGTGTGTTTTTCGTGAATCTCTGCTAATTGGCAGCAGCAGCCACAGCAGAGGCAGTGGTCCAAGTGCTGGATGCACACATCTGTGGTGTATCGTCCAAAACCAGGGCAGGGCAGGGCAAAATGTGTTTGTGCGATTTAACAAAAACAAAGGCGATCATCGCTCGGAGAAGCTCCGACTGAGAGCTGCGCCTGCGCGCGATCCCTAACCTCAAAGTATACGCGCACACAAAAGCCTTCGGACGACTCTTGTGGCTTGTGGCAGTGTGAAGCACTGAAACTGGTTCCAACACTCACACCGATACACCGTAAACACACTCAAAAACACACACCCATACCACCGCAAATTGCAACGGCAACAGCTTAAACAAAAACACAAAAATACAAAAATACAACAAAACTCCAGTCCCACAAAAACGCAGTGAAAAAGTCAAATAAAATTTATGAAAAAGTCTTATTTTCGGCACGCAAAGCTGACGGGGCAAGAAAGCGAAAGAAAGCAAAAACTCGGACACGGCCAAGATCCGTAGGCCAACAACCAGCAACCAAAAGTGCGAACAGCAACCCTATGACGTCAGTGGCCTTCGCATTCGCACGGATCTAAAGCCTTGCCCTCTGGCCAGCCTGCCACTCCCCCCATCCCCCCAGCCACGCCTTTACGAAGATGCGGACCTCCTTCAAGCTTCTGCGGAGGCGCAACGGACTCTGCCTACCCCTCCTGCTGCTACTGCTGGCCCACTGCGTCTGTGTGTGGCCCGCGTCGGCGGCCCGGGACCGCTATGCGCGACAGAACAATCGGCAGCGCAACCAGGACGTCCACCGCGACCGGGATCGCTATGTCTACAGCAGCAGCTCGAACAGGCAGCGCGGCGGCAACCGAGGAGGTGGTGGCCACAGCAACAACGCCCTTGGAATGAGCCTGGGAGCAGGCGGCGTCACCCTGGCCAATAGCATAGAGGACCAGAAGTCCAACGAGTTCGTTAAGGGCAAAAGTAAGTCATCGGCCATATATACATATGTACATATGTCTTCCGCGGAGAACCAGAGTTTAGGAAAACCCTCCATCTATCACACTGTACATATATTTATGTAGATTTGCGTGTGAGCTCATATATCATCAGCGAAGACGGCCCAAATATGGCCACCATACCAACATATCATCGGAGTAGTGTACGAGTAGCTCTGCTCTCAGTTCTGTTGGGTTTAGTCGAGTTTCGGCTTGGGGTTCGGTTTTGGTTTCAGTTTCAGTTTCGTTCCACCGATATGGCTCTGTTATGGGTTCCATTATCTTATCGTGGGACGTGTGCACGGTTGGGCCTTGTTTTGGTTCTGTTTGCCTCTTCTGCTGCTGCCCCACGCTGCAGTGCAACATGTGGTTGTTGTTATTGCTGTTGGTGCGTTTTCGGCTGCATTTTGTATTATTAAGTGTTATCGTTACCCTCGAAACATTACTGGGGTATATGCGGACCTGTAACTAGTAGAACTCTTCCTCAAATCTAGAAAAATGGAATATGTGTGAACCATCTTCGATTTCTGAATGCTGACGAAACTAGTAAAGTACTTTTATAAGACTCTGCCTTTGTAGACATAGGAGCTTACGTATGCATGTATAGTGATAGTGTCAGTGCTATAGGGTATCCCATATGCGATAGCCATGCATGACCGAATATCTTTTACTTACTTTATACCTGCCCTTTGCTGCCCGTCTCACCTGCCCCTGGCCCATGGCTCACCTCTTGACTTGGCGCTGCCTTAGTTAAAGAGTCTTGTGTGCACTATCGCCCCCCTGCCACAGAACCTGCCCCTGCCCCCGCCCCACCTCTCTGGCCACCTCCCACCATCAGATATCACGGCGTACCACAAATATTACGAACTGATTAGCCAGAGAGAAAGAATTTCGTTTGCCTTCCGTCTGTTCGAGTGCATTTCGAAATGTCGAAAGTACAAGGTAAAACCAAGTTAATAATGTACAGATCGTTCAGTTTTTGTGGTCTCTGAACTTTTCATCAGTGTCAGCAGCAACAACAACGAGATGCAACTGCAACAAGCGACACAATTTCCAGCTAAAATGGCGACGCGACGCGACTCAATCTGTTGACTCGCCAATTCTCGAGGTTTCGCGATGGCTTTTTGGTCGGGTGTTGTCCGCTGTGGTCTTTGGGAAATTAATAAGAATTTGAATTCCAATACCGCGCTCCCGTCCATCCGTCCGTCCGTCCGTCCGACTGTTTGAACAACCGTTTGAGCATCGGCAGCGGCATAACGAACGGTACGTTACGGCGAAATTTAATGAAAAGTTCGAGTGCTCGCTGGGGCGTTGGGGGCTGTGCGCGTTGCGTGCTTTGTGTCTGTTTTGTGGGCTGTTTGCGCAGTACTTTGGGGCAAATGTTTGCATTTGGCTGGCAAACAGAAAAATTAAAAAAATACAAGCTCTATCCGCCGCCTCACCGCTATACTATACCTCCCTTCCCACCAACACTCCACACCAACCACCCCAACGATAGTCGATATTCAGTGATCTTGTAGCTGCAAATTAATATCCGTCCGTCCCCGCCCGTCCCTCCAGCGAACGCTAGTGTGGTGGCAATTGTGCAAATATTTGGTGAAGCAGTTAGGTTAGCCCCGGGCCGGGCCTATGCTAATGGAGTGGCTCTACGCAATAGCCGGATACGGATAGATAGATAAGCGAGCTATGAAACCGATAACGAGGCATCGAAAAGGTCCCCCAAGGACTCTGCTTCTACTATGCCCATTGCTTATGATTGCGCGTTGATTGTTTCTGTACGAGTTCAACTCTTTTCATTTATTTTCTTTTTTGCACGACTGTTCGTTGACACAAAGCTTTTTCCACTGAAGTTGTCGTTTTGTTTGGGTCGCTTGGTTTTTTTCCTTATGACCATAAATAAGCACAGCTGCGGCAAATATGCAAATAACAAACCCTGCCACAAGCTGCACGTGCATGCCAAATGGAACCCCCTAGACGATGGTGTTGGGGAAACTGAGCAGCAGCCGGCTATAATAATCGCGATTATTGTGGAACATTTTACTGCTGTGCCAATACCTGGTACTGCACTCATTTTCATTTTCAATTGGATTTGCATTCCGAGAAGTGTAGACACTCGCTACAATTGACACACTCTAAGTTCGCCTTTCTCCTTAGGAGGTTCATTCTTTTTAGGAAAGTATATGCCTCCTGGCACTGTGCTATCTATTCTTAATCGATAGTCCTTCGAGTATATGATTCTCAACCATTTCAAGCCTTTGTCTAGAACTTTTATATATTTCATTCCCATTTATATTTTCTGTATTTCAAGTTCGCTTGAAGCCCTTCCGAGTCTCTCTTTAAGTCTACGCTCAGTTTTCCGCCTAGAATTTGGTACTGAAATCTCAGTTCTCTTCCTCCATACCATACCCCCTCCTCCCACACACACACACACACATGCATACACACACAAACACAGAGAGAGAGAGAGAGAGGAGAACCAATCTCGTAACCGTTTGTCTGTGTGTGTGCGTGTTAACGCTTGAAAAACCACATTCCATAGTGCGCTTTACTGCGGCGACTTTGTGTGTGCGCAGGGGGCCACAGAGTCCGACTTGGAGTCCAATCAGCATCCCGCATCCATTCCCCCTGCCTCCCCCTCTTCCTGGTGCAAGCTTCAGCTAATTACAGCGTGAGGCACGCGCTATCCTCTCGTGTACCCGAGTGTGTGTGTGTGTGGTGTGTGAGTGTGTAAGAGTAACTACGTTTTCTTTCATTTTTCTATAATATTTCTGATTAAGCCATCGACTGCGGCTAATAAATGGCCAAATCAAAGCGCGAAATGGCCAAAAGCCAGCTCTAGACTAGACTCAGGTTGAACTTTAAGGCCTAAACTGCTTGCTGCTGTTGCATTTGGCGTTGCATTTACTTTTAGCCGTTTTCCAACGGCTGCTGCAAGCAAAATACTGGTTTTCTAAACTCACACAGACACGGACCGTGCCCGACCCATACAGATACAATACAGGCACTCACATACATACGTAGATACAACGAGTACAGAGAGAAAGAGAGAATGAGAAAGAGAGAGCAACTATGGCTGCTGCGATTGCGCAGTTTCTCTGCCTCTGACCCCCTCTCTCGCCCTCTCGCTCACTTGTTGATTGTTTTCCGAGAGTTTCCTCTCAGTCCCGCATTTGGTTTCAGTTTTCTAGAGTTTCACGACACTTTTCCCTGCCCCGCCACAGGCCAGGCCCCCTGCCCACCATCCTGCAGCATCAGCAAAGGCGGAGGCGGTGGCAGGGTTTCGTGAACTTTTGACTGCAACACTCTCTTCTCTCCTCCTCTGCTCTCCCTTCGCCCCTGCCTGCGTGTGGGCGTTCGATGTCGAAACCAAAGCCAAGTTAAAGCCAAAACAGAAACCAAAACCGATTCTGACGCTGACGCTGAAGCTGAAGCTGGAGCCGCGTCTCTGCCCACGACTTTTCTGGCTGCTGCCTCTCCCCGATTTTCTTGCTGGCTTTTCGTTTTGGCCTGGTCTGGCTTGGCCTGGCCTGGCCCTCTCCTCTGCTTAGTTCTGTGTGCTCGCGGTTCTATGCCTAAAAATAGTTGGCAATGTGATTGCGAGCGTTTTCAAAGCCAGGCAGCGGCAGCAGACCAAAAATGGCGCCAGGGCGTGCTCATTAAGCCTGGCCAGAGCTGACTGCAGCTGAGGCCCCGCTGGGCTGCAGGGAGGGGGCGTCCAGCAGGGATCGAGACTCGCGGGGGCCTGCGGGGATCGAGAACAAAGAGAAGCAGCAGCAACAATAAGCTTATCTAATCCAAGCATTCCTGTTGTTGTAGCTGTAGCTGTAGCTGTTGCCGATGCTGTTTCTGGTGTTGTAGTTGTCGTGAGGCACGACCTGCGCCCAATTGTTGTTCGAAACAAAATGAACGCGCTTCGAACACGAAAACCCAAAACCAGACGATGAAGATGATCAAGGAGAAGAGGCAGCAACAGCATCAGCCACAGCAAACATCAGGGGGAGAGGAGAGGCACGAAACCAGCAAGATGAGCCGCCACAAGGCATCATCATCCAAGCAGCAGAGTGGGGCTGTGACTGTTGTTGCATCTTCGCTTTGTGGCCGATGCCTGATTTGCCTTTGCCTCTGCACTGAGAGAAAAAGCAGTTGACCAAGGAAGAAATGTACAATTTAAAGATGATTTGTATGCCATTGAAACAAATGTAAATCCACATTTCAAATTGTAAAATGCATGTTACAAATGTATGTGTGGTTGTGTGTGGTTTCCATTTAAGCTACAAGAGTTCTGTACATCCCTTTCAATGCTAACCGTTTCTCTCTCTGCATTTCCGAGGACAGTTGCTTGTCGGTGCTTTGTTGTTGTTGTTGCACTCCACGCCACTCCACTCCACTCCATTCCACTGCAAAATTTGTTCGGCCAAGTTGAAGATGCGCCAGCGCTTGCGCTTGCAGCGTTTTCTGGCCAAGATTGCTGGCCCTCTCTACCATCAGCCCTCTCAGCAGTTGCATTTGCAGTTGAAGTTGCGATTATTTGCCTTCGTCTTCGTGACGCCACGACGCGAGCATAGAACACAGCAACAGCAACTGCTGAAATTGCAACAACAAACACGAAAGAAAGTTGCCGCAACAGCATTCTGCAAAAACCTAGAGAGAGAGAGAGAGAGAGAGAGAGAGAGAGAGAAAGAGAGAAAAAAATTGCAAAATCCGCGCACGTAAGCGACGGCCTGGAGACTCCACTCTAAGCTCTGAGCTGGCGCTGGGGATGGGGCTGTTGCTGTTGCTGTTGCTGGAGTCCGTACTCCAATCCAATCCAATCCGATCGGTGTCTAGTCCCCGTCCCCTCGCACGCCCCCTCTGCGGACCACCACTCTGCACCCGTAATGAGCTGCGTGTTTTTAATGGCCGCACAAATGAATTTATTAAGCACTTTTACACAATTTCATTGTAAAAGAGACGCGTGCCGGTGCCGGGACTCGATTGAAATTGTCGCAAAACAGTTATGAATTATTTATGTGGCAGACAGTGGAAGGCAGGGAAGGATGGAGTGGAGGTAGTGGAGTGCATGGATCATGCAGCATGGAGTGTGGCGCATGTGGCATGAGGATTGCCGACCGACGATTATCTATGACACCTTGCGATCGGTTGGTTCAGCTGCATCTGCATATGGAATCGGACTCGGAATCGGACTCGGTGTCGGTGTCGGGAGTCGCTTAGAGACACCCAACTTTCTCCAGGGGGATGGCCACAGATCAATGTACTTGCTGCCACCATCCCCAGCCCCATCAACTCCCCCCTCCCATCTCTCGGGGGGATAGCCAGAGGGAATAACGGAGTTCGGTCCGGTTCGGCTGGGCCTTATAATTTGATCGAATCGATTTTTGGGCAAACAGAGCTCGCTCTGAAAAAACAAAGCATGCTTAATGCCCTTTTAAATCTTTTGTTATATTACAACAAGATCTAGACAATTCTGGTTGCTGCCGCAGGCAAAGGTACACAAAAATGTATCTGAAAGAACAGCAGCAGCAGCAGCGCAGCAGCAGCAGCAGCAACAATGGTAAAAAGATACGAGCCACCAGAAGAGGAACAAGCAATCCAGATGGTCTCTTCTCTCTGGCTCTACCTCTTGGGTTTTGGTTTCGGTTTCGGGCCATGAGTTAAAAATCTTTTCCACGAAATGAAAATACACACATACAAAGGGGACGGACAGAAGAGGCGAGAGGCAGAGAGGCAGAGAGACGGAGAGAGAAGAGATGGAGGAGAGAGGGCCACAAAACGTGAGCGAGACAGCAGCAACAACAAAAACTGTTAAATGCGCAGAACCGGCTGAGCGAGTCGGGTCTTGTGGCTGGATCTGGGGTCTCTTTCTTGAGGCTGCAACACAGAGACCGAGGGGTAAGAGGAGAGGGAGAACGAACGTCAAGAACGTTTTACGTCTAGGCCAAAAGATAGAGAGAGAGAGAGAGAGAGAGAGAAAGAGAGGGGCAGAAGGAAAACCTCACGAGTCCAAAAGTCAAATCACAGATGGAAAACCAAAAGAATCGATTATGCAGTGCTTTCCTTCTTCTCCTCCATTTCCATTTCCATCTAAATCTTCTGCGGCTGCGGCTGCTGCTGCTGCTGCCGTTGCTTCTGGCTTTTCTCTCCTCACTCGGGGGCTGAAGTGGGGGGAAAGAGCAGAGTTAACAAAAAACAATATTTAGAAAGTCAGCAAAGTCGTCGGCGATGTGAAGCTTGGAATGCGGTTGCCTATTAATCAGTACGTCAGCTGTGGCTGTGTGGCACGAAGAGGCAGGGAAGGGGCTGTGGCAGGAGAGCTCTAGAGCTTTTGGGGGCGACGAAGGGCATTGGTGATGGCTTGGCATACAAATCGATAAGCAAATACACACACACACACACACACACACACACACACACACACATGAATACTCAGAACGTGCTGTTTCTGCTGCTGTGTGCGTTGATTAATCACGAGTTTGTAGCCTAAGTCTTTTGTTTTAATGAGCACATCATGAATTATGACTTTGATTTGTGCTGCAGCTACAGCTACAGCTCTGACTCCAGCCTCAGCTCCGGCTCCAGCTACGATTCCCTACCCCCGTTGACCATCACTCATTAGGGACGGCCACACTCTTGGCCTTAGCCTAAGGATTACAAATTAGCCTTTTTTACGCGGACTCTCTGATGCTGCGACCGAGTGGCTAAGACTCACTCTGGGGCGGGCGTGTCGCTGGCCGGCCAAGAGAAAAATCGCATATGCCCCGCTCATTTCACGAGAAACCCCAGTCCCCAGTCCGAGTTCGAGTCAAAGTCAACGTTTTGCCTGGCAGGGGAGCCAGAGCAAGAGCCGCAGCCTCTGCCAGTGCTGTCGTGGCTTACGTTTCAGGCCTCGAACATGAAAAACTCTGCTGATAAATTGTGCGCGATAAAGCCCGGCTCGGCATGGCTTGAAAAGGGTTTCGTGATGTCGGGTTCGGCCTGAGAAATGGAGGCGGTGGCGCAGACTGAAGGGCGGGAGGGTAGAACTGCTGCCCGACGGCATTGGGGAGCATCATCATCATCATTCTGCAGCGACAAAAAGAGCTGAAACAAAGCTGAAGAATTTGTACGAAAATTTTTGCGCTTCGATTGCCACAGCCGCTTTTGATCAGTGTCCAGCGACAAAGTCGAGGTCCCAGTCGTGGCCTCACCTTCGCCTTGCTCCGCGTGCTCCGTGTGCTCCTGCCCCTTCCCCTGCTGCCCCCTTTACCCGCTTGGAGCCACCGTCTGCCACCGAGTGGAATGCATGGGACGCATATCTGGAGGCAGTTAACTTTTTCTTCCCATCGGAGCGGAATTTCTCCGTTTCTCTGTTCCTGGCGACAGAAATATTTTTGTGCCATTCGTTCGGTTTCATAATTGTGTGTTTCTTCGGATATTTGTTCAAAGGAAATCAATAAACGAATAAACGAAAATGGGGAGATGCCGCCGCTACATGTTCGGTGTTGCATGCCAGCCACGGCGGCCATTTTGCTGGATTGATGGATAATTAGCTGGGGTCCGACGGGTGGGTGGCTGCATGGCCCATGATGATGCTGCGGCTGCGGCTGCTGCTGCATTATGTGGGCTGCCACCAGGTGGGTGTCTAACTTCCACACATGGCACACTTTTTCGGCCCACACGATGAGTGGCGGAAGACCCACGTAGCCCTTTCCAAAGAATCTCTCGGTGTGCATATGAAATTGTATCTATCGGATGCAAATCAATGGAGTGGAGTCGTCGTCGAAGATGTTCGACTACGCGAGCAGCTAAAACAGGTCGCTGACTAATGATAACAGAGCGTCTGGTCTCCGGAATGGCTCGGATCGGATCGGAACGGAACGGAACGGGGCCGAGAGACTGCGTGGGCCGCTAATTATTAAAAACGCCAACTGGCTTCGACTCTGACTCTGACTCTGAGGTTGAGGCTGAGATAGAGACAGAGGTTGAGACGGAGACTGTTGGGGCTGTTGGGGCGCCCACTTGTTTCGCTTTTGTTGTTGTCTGTATAGTGTGCCTCATTTTATTGCTTCCGAGCATACAACAAAACAAAAGACTCGAGCAACAAACTTCTCTTCTTCTCTCTAGCTCAGAGCTATTTCCGTTCACAATTCGAAGCGAAATTAATTTCCCAACTCAACACCTCCACAGCCATGGGACATTGTGGGATAATTAGACAGTTTAGGGTCACTCCGGCTAGACCCTCCCATTAGCTTTACACCCACTCGAACCGAAACTACAACGTTTTCCCTTTGGTCAACTTTCTTTTGCAGTCTGCATCGGCACCAAGTCCCGGCTCTCCTCTCCCTCGAACCGAGAGCACCACTACCGGAATCTGCGCGACCGCTACACGAACTGCACCTACGTGGACGGCAATCTGGAGCTCACGTGGCTGCAGGACCCTAACCTGGATCTCAGCTTTCTCGACAGCATCCGCGAGGTGACCGGCTACATTCTGATCAGCCACGTGGATGTCACCAAGGTGGTGTTTCCAAAGTAAGTACATACGCACCGCGACCGAGATCTGGACAGAGGCTAACCTCTGAGTGTTAATTCCTTGCAGACTGCAGATCATTCGCGGACGGACGCTGTTCAGCCTGGCCGTGGAGGACGAGAAGTACGCCCTATTTGCCATATACTCGAAAATGTACACTCTGGAGATGCCCGAGCTGCGGGACATCCTGCAGGGAGGGGTGGGCTTCTTCAACAACTTCAACCTCTGCCACACGCGCACCATTGTGTGGCGCGAGATCCTTACCGGCAGCACCGAAAACTTCAACTATACGTACAACTTCACCGCACCGGAGCGCGAGTGCCCCAAGTGCCACGAGAAGTGCGGGAGCGGGCCCTGCTGGGGCGAGGGCGCCCACAACTGCCAAAAGTTCAGCAAAATCAACTGTGCCCCTCAGTGCGCGCAGGGCCGCTGCTACGGCAGGGGGCCACGGGAGTGCTGCCACCTATTCTGCGCCGGAGGCTGCACTGGACCCACGCAAAAGGACTGCATCGCGTGCAAGAACTTCTTCGACGAGGGCGTCTGTAAGGAGGAGTGCCCGCCGATGCGCAAGTACAACCCCACCAGCTACATCCTGGAGACGAATCCCGAGGGCAAGTACGCCTACGGAGCCACCTGCGTGAAAGAGTGCCCTGGCCACCTCTTGAAGGATAATGGAGCCTGCGTGCGTAGCTGTCCCTCGGACAAGATGGCCAAGGATGGCGATTGCGTTCCCTGCAATGGACCCTGCCCCAAGACCTGTCCCGGCGTGGAGACCGTCAACTCCGGCAACATTGAATCATTACGCAACTGTACCGTGATCGACGGCAACATCCGCATCCTCGACCAGACCTTCTACGGTTATCAGGACGTGTACATGAACTACACGATGGGGCCGCGTTACATCCCACTGGATCCCGAGCGGCTGGAGGTCTTCTCGACGGTTAAGGAGATAACTGGCTACCTCAACATCGAGGGAAATTTCTCGGGCTTCCGGAACCTGTCCTACTTCCGCAACCTGGAGATCATCCACGGCCGCCAGCTGATGGAGAGCCTCTTCGCAGCACTCTCGATCGTCAAGTCCTCGCTCCACAGCCTGGAGATGCGCAAACTTAAACAGATCAGCTCCGGCAGCGTGGTCATCCAGCACAACCGCAACCTCTGCTACGTGGGCGACATCCGATGGAACGCTGTCCAGAAGACGGCCGACCAAAAGCAGTGGATCAACGAAAACCTCAACGCCGCCGAGTGCCGTAAGTAAACGCTGTATAATCCAATCCCACAGCCATCTAATCCAAGTCCCCCATTCAATCTTCTGCAGGAAAAGCTGGTTTGGTCTGCTCGGATCAGTGCAACGAGGACGGTTGCTGGGGATCGGGCACGGATCAGTGTCTCAACTGCAAGAATTTCAACTACAATGGCACCTGCATCGCCGACTGCCGCAACATCACCAAGTGAGTGGAACCCCCAATTTTGGAGAGATATTTCCATGCTAATCCGTGTTCCTCCTCTCTCTCTCCCTCCCTCTTGCAGTGCCTACCAGTTCGACACGAAGACCTGCAAGATGTGTCATCCGGAATGCCGCACCTGCTCAGGACCAGGAGCCGATCACTGCGACGAGTGTGTCCATGTGCGGGATGAGCAGCACTGCGTGTCCGAGTGCCCCGAGGAGAAATACAGCGACTATGGAGTGTGTCGCAAGTGCCACGAGACCTGCGAGGGATGCACGGGGCCGAAGGACACGATCGGACTCGGCGGCTGCAAGACCTGCAACCTGGCGATCATCAACAACGATGCCACCGTCGAGCGCTGCCTGCTGAAGGATGACAAGTGCCCCGACGGCTACTACTGGGAGTATGTCCATCCACAAGAGCAGGGCTCCCTCAAGCCGCTGGCCGGGAAGGCCGTCTGCAGGAAGTGCCACCCTCGCTGCGAGCTCTGCACCAACTACGGCTTCCACGAGCAGGTGTGCTCCAAGTGCGTGGGCTACAAGCGGCGCGAGCAGTGCGAGGACGAGTGTCCGGCCGACCATTACACGGACGAGGACAAGCGCGAGTGCTTCGAGTGCCACCCAGAGTGCAAGGGCTGCACCGGCCCTGGTTCTGATGACTGCATCGCCTGCCGCAACTTCAAGCTCTTCGGCTTCCACGACTCCGCCACCTACGAGAACTCTACGCTGTTCAACTGCACCTCGAAATGTCCGCCTGATTTCCGGCACGTCAACTACCAATCGCTGCAGATCGGACCATTCTGCGCCTCCAGTCCGCCGAGGGGAGGTAAGCTGAATGCCAACCTGGACGTGAACATGATCGCCATCATCACCAGTGCCGTGCTCATCCCGACCTTCTGCATCCTCTGTGTGGTCACCTACATTTGTCGTCAGAAACAGAAGGCCAAAAAGGAGACGGTCAAGATGACCATGGCCCTGTCCGGCTGCGAGGACTCTGAGCCGCTTCGCCCCTCAAACATTGGCGCCAATCTCTGCAAGCTGCGCATCGTCAAGGACGCTGAGCTGCGGAAGGGCGGTGTCCTGGGCATGGGCGCCTTCGGACGGGTGTTCAAGGGCGTCTGGGTGCCGGAGGGCGAAAACGTTAAGATCCCGGTTGCCATCAAGGAACTGCTGAAGTCCTCGGGCGCTGAGTCTAGCGAAGAATTCCTGCGTGAGGCCTACATCATGGCATCAGTGGAACATGGCAACCTACTGAAGCTATTGGCTGTCTGCATGTCGTCCCAGATGATGCTGATCACGCAGCTGATGCCTCTGGGCTGCCTTCTCGACTACGTGCGCAATAACCGGGACAAGATCGGCTCCAAGGCCCTGCTCAACTGGTCCACCCAGATCGCCAAGGGCATGTCCTACCTGGAGGAGAAGCGGCTCGTGCATCGCGACCTGGCGGCACGCAACGTTCTGGTGCAGACCCCCTCGCTGGTCAAGATCACCGACTTTGGGCTGGCCAAGCTGCTGAGCAGCGACTCCAACGAGTACAAAGCGGCCGGCGGCAAGATGCCCATAAAGTGGCTGGCCCTGGAGTGTATCCGGAACCGCGTCTTCACCAGCAAGTCGGACGTGTGGGCCTTCGGTGTGACCATCTGGGAGCTACTCACATTTGGCCAGCGACCGCACGAGAACATCCCTGCCAAGGACATACCCGACCTCATCGAGGTGGGGCTAAAGCTGGAACAGCCCGAAATCTGCTCGCTGGACATCTACTGCACCCTGCTCTCCTGTTGGCACCTCGATGCCGCCATGCGGCCAACCTTTAAGCAGCTGACGACGGTCTTTGCGGAGTTTGCCCGCGATCCAGGCCGCTATTTGGCCATTCCCGGTGACAAGTTCACCCGCTTGCCCGCCTACACCAGCCAAGACGAAAAAGATCTCATACGCAAGCTGGCCCCCACCTCGGATGGCTCTGAGCCCATGGTTGAGGCGGATGACTATCTGCAGCCCAAGGCGGCGCCGGGTCCCAGCCACCGCACGGACGGCACTGACGAAATTCCCAAGCTTAATCGCTACTGCAAGGATCCCAGCAACAAGAACTCCAACGGTGGCGTCGGCGGTGATGACGAAACTGACTCGAGTGCACGTGAAGTGGGTGTGGGCAATCTGCGCCTCGACTTGCCCGTCGACGAGGACGATTACCTGATGCCCACGTGCCAGGGCGCCGGTCCCAATAATAATAACAACCACATCAATCCCAACCACAACGTGGCCGGTGCGGGCACCACCGCTGGCTACATGGATCTCATCGGAGTGCCTGTCAGCGTGGACAACCCCGAGTATCTTCTGAATGCGCAGGCCCTGAATGTGGGGGAAGCGCCCATACCCACGCAGACCATCGGCATCCCTGTGATGGGAGTACCTGGCACGCTGGAGGTGAAGATTCCGATTCCGGGCAGCGAGCCGACCAGCTCCGACCACGAGTATTACAACGACACCCAGCGGGAGCTGCAGCCGCTGCACCGGAACCGCAACACCGAGACCAGGGTGTAGCCGATCCCACTGCCAGAATGGAATATAAATTCTTGCCACAAAACCCAAGTGCCTTTTGAAGCCAACGTCACGCCAACGCCAACGCCATGCGGATGCACGGGCACGTGCCTTTGAATGCTGTTATCATAGATAGAACCCATTCGCCTGTATAAACCAGAGCCCAAACCCAAACCCAACCCAAGCCAACCCTAGGATATGTGTGTACAATACTACCGATATTACTTTATAGTGTACTTAGCCCCTTCGCCCCCTGCCCCACTCTAGTGCATAGCTTTGTGTATACTCGTACTTCTCTATCCTAACCCTAGTAGTCAGCAGGGATCGTCGTCGCGGTCCTGCGCTTGTAGATTGTATGTAATTACGAGAACAAAACACCGATAGTGCATTTCTTAGACGCCTCCGCCACGGCGGGCCCTCAAATGGTCCGTGCGGAGGGCGCACACTAAGCTAAACTTATCTCTAGTTCATCTGTCCGCCAGTCGCAGATGCATTAATAACTTCTTATCGTAAATAGTTACTTATAGTTAGTTAGTGGTTAGACTCTTTAGCGCCTAGTTTCCAACTGTGATATAGATTTTAGGCATTATCTAAGGACTTCTAACACTATGAACAAACCGAACGACTCGAAAACAAATCAAAAGTTATATAGAAAGCACTAATAATTAATTGTACATACAGATCTATGCAGCTTAGATCTAATTTCAAATCCCATTCGACATCAAGGAAGTTTGACAAACCAATCCCTAGCGTGCCATGCGTCGATCGATGCGACTATCCTAAAGATTTCGAATATTTTTTTGGCACTGCAGACAGCTGTCTCAGTAACGTATTCTAACTAGTGTAAGCGCACGCATAGGCGATATGTTACTGATCAAAGATATACATATGTACAAACGAGTATGTGTGAGTGTACATATGTATAAATAATTCCCACATTTAAATACATCCTTATAATTACATGCATACGTTCTTCTTATACACAGATTTGTAGATTTGCCAAGTGCAGCTAATGCACAATGAATATGTTACTTTAATTTAATTAGTTTATCCATACGTCTACATATATACAAAAAATAAAATCATTTTTCAATATGCGTACCTTGCATTTCTATTCTTAAACTCCCATCAATCCACATCAACCAAGAATAACTTTTTGGTTTCCTATCTTCGGAGATATCATCTAGGACCAGACAGCGGTTAAATTGAGTTTATATTTTCTCATTTTGCTTCAGATTACAATAATTACGACCTTCCTTACATTCGTTCTGTCTTTATTCCATTTGAATCATAAGTATTTACTGCATTTGCCGTCGATCGGCATCAATTTTGATCAACTAAGCAAATGAGGCCGATTCTGGGCATGATCTGAAGCTATACAGATGAGATATAGCCAGTTGGCTATATATAATTATATATCTGTATTACCTGTACTAAAAGGAAAAATCTTTCTTTCTGCAGCGGTGAAATTGAGTTGATATTTTCTTATTTTGCTTCAGATTAATTGTAATTATTGAATTACGACCTTCCTTACGAATGTTCTTTATTCCATTTGAATCATATGTACATGTCGATCGGCATCAATTTTGATTGATCAAAAACAACTACGAAAGTGGGGCCTATTCTGGGCATGATCTGAAGCTGTATAGCTGAGATATAGCCGGCTATATATCTAATATCTGTACTAAAAGGGAAGGAAATCACTAATTTCACTGTACTCAGGTACTGTGCCGAGTCTCTGTGTGGGCCGTTGCTTAAACTATTCAACCTATCCATAAATTCTTCATGCTTTCCCCCGATATGGAAGGAGTCCTATATAATTCCTCTCCATAAGAAAGGTAGCAAGTCTGATGCAATGAACTATAGAGGTATATCTAAGTTATCCGCTATTCCTAAAGTGTTTGAGAAAATTTTAACTCCGCACCTGAAGCATCTATGCAGATCACTTATATCTCCATCTCAACATGGATTTATAAGGCGGAGATCAACCACAACAAATTTATTGGAGTTTACCTCCTTTATAATAAAAGGCTTTCAAGGTAATCTGCAGACGGATGTTGTTTACACCGATTTTAGTAAAGCGTTCGACTCTGTAAACCATTCCCTCCTAGCACAAAAGCTCGACCTTCTAGGGCTCCCGCCCAATCTCCTGAGATGGATCTCTAGCTACCTTTGTTCTAGGTCTCAAAGAGTCCTTTTCAAAAACTCCCTGTCCTCACCAGTTATGGTGACTTCGGGTGTACCACAGGGCAGCCATCTAGGCCCCTTACTCTTTACACTCTTTATAAATGACCTTCCTTCTGTATTAACATACTCTCGAGTACTTATGTATGCGGATGATGTTAAGCTCTGTGTCCAGTATAAGGACATTTCTTTTCAATCCAGGTTGCAATCCGATCTCGATAGATTTCAGTCTTGGTGTTGTGCAAATTTATTAAACCTTAATGCTTCAAAATGTAAAGTAATGACTTTCCATCGCTCCAGCGCCTTTCTGGTTCCTTACACCCTTTGTGGTGGTTCTCTTGAGAGAATTACACGGGTTGATGATCTTGGTGTTCTACTAGATCCCAAGTTAAGGTTTTCAGAACACATTTCTACAATGGTGAACAAGGCCATGGGCGTGCTTGGGTTTATAAAGAGGTGGTCAAAGGAATTTGACGACCCCTATATAAAAAAGACTCTCTACACCTCTCTGGTTCGTCCGATTTTAGAATACGGCTCCTGTGTATGGTGTCCTCAGTACAACGTACACCAGGACCGTATATAATCAGTTCAGAAAAACTTTTTACTTTTTGCTCTTCGAGGCCTCGGCTGGGATGCAGGTGTGAGACTGCCGTCCTACTCTAATAGATTGCTCCTAATAAACCTTCCAACCTTAGCTAATCGTAGGAAAATGCTTGGAGTGATTTTTGTGCACAACTTGATCAAGGGTGACATAGATAGCCCTGACCTGCTGAGCCGCATAAACTTCACGATTCCTATTAGAAGCACTAGGAACTATACACCCTTGTTTCTTCCACTTTGTAGGTCGAATTACTCCTTGCATGAACCATTTAGGGTCCTATGCTCGGATTATAATTCCCTCTATCATATTGTATCTACCACTAACTCCCTTCCTAGTCTTAAATTACAGATACTCTTATATCTTTCCCGTAACTAGTAATTACTTCGCTTCTTTAGTTAGATTTTTTCTACTTTTCCTCGAACACTAGTCTAACACCTATCCTTCCTGCATGTCCGCGATCGGTTCGGTAAACGAGTCGCGCGTTATGCGGCAGCGCCCCTCGGTCGGTTGGGCGGGAGGTGGGCTGCGTTCTTGCCTGGGATCCGCGCGTAACTTGGGCCACTTGATGGTGCAGTAATGACAGTAATGGTGCACATCAACGTCCTAAAAAAAATAAATTGAATGATAACTACACGCTAAGGACCATTTGCTACAAATTAGCTACACAATGCATGTAATTAGCAAGGGAGACACCTGACGAGGAAATGTGTACGTTTGTTGACAAGTTTCGCCGTTTTTTTTTCATAGGAGCCCGATGGAAGCGCCACTGCGGAAAACCTCCGTTAGCCACTTTTTTACATGCCTTTTTTAGCGACATTTTTGAAAAAATTGAGATTTTGATGCCAATCGATCGGAAACTCAATTCTGACCCCGATGGGGGCCAGGAAGGGGGGTCGGACATGCCCCAAAATAGCTTTTCTACATGATTTTACTTTTTATGTAAACCCTGAAAGTATGCTCCAAAATATCTTTTTTACATGATTTTATATTTTAACCCTTAAAGTATGCCCCAAAATTTCTTTTCTACTCGATTTTACTTCAAAAATAAAGCCCAAAATCTTTAAAAATCTTTGCATACTTTTTGACAGATCATGTAGCAGAATATGTATTCTAACAACATACGTTCTATCACGCCATATTAAGCCAGTTCAAAAGTATGCTGGCATAATTTGTTCAAAGAATTAATATAATGCACCAGCTCAAGAGTATGCTCCACGATGATATCTAGTGACAACACATTTCGCGCTATGGTCCCACTGTAATGGCGCGCGCGCGCAATCACTTGAATTTAAATAAAACCCTTGAAATACATTGCGCGCGCGCAATCACTTGAATTTAAATAAAACCCCTGAAATACACGTAATTTCTGTTTTGCTTTATTTAAGTATTCAATGAGACATTTTGAATTGATCTGCTATAGAGGGGGCGTGGTCACAAACTGTAGTTTGCTGAATATATATATATATATAGTATCTGCATGTAATTGGAGTCGTATTATAATTGGTGTAGACTATTTAGACGTCGGATCATATATATTGAAAAAGTTATCCATAGTTTACTTTCATAAAAGTTCAATTACATCAATTACGGTTAAGTTAATGTTAATTTACGATAGTTTGTGTGGATGTGGATGTGGATGTGTGGGGTTGTGTACTACATTAAGACAATCTCTTTGGGTTGTCTGGCTAATATTAATCAATTAAATAACTCAAGTTAGTTTTAGTTGTAGGCGGTACTTAGAGAAAACAATATTTGACTTAAACGCAATCCTAAAAAACAAAATCAGTGCTGGCTCGTGGCTCTCTAAATCCTAAAGAATACAAAACTCATGAGTGGCTGTGTGTTTGTGTGTGTGGCATGGGCGG
Organism: Drosophila affinis; assembly: GCA_037356375.1. NCBI lineage: Eukaryota > Metazoa > Arthropoda > Insecta > Diptera > Drosophilidae > Drosophila > Drosophila affinis. The sequence continues at coordinate 22,885,988 of CM074799.1, forward strand.
GCCCTTGCATGAGTGTTTGAGTGTGGGTGTGTGGGCATGGCCCAGCAAACTTAATTGATAAACATTAAATAACATTTGGATTCAAATCTCGCATCCTCAGCATAGGACTAAGCATAAAAGACAAGCTGCTCATCAATGCAAGAGCAGCAATGCGCTCTTCTTACGATTACCCGCCCAACGCCACCTGCCCCTGGAGCAGCAATTAGTGCCTCGTTCGTACATGGATTACACGCCCACGTCGCAGAGAGACTTGGCCGAGACTGCTGCTGGAACCCAAACCCACACCAGACACAGAAGCAGATGAGGCTGCATCTGCATCTGCATCTCCATCGACAAATGGAGTAGGAGTAAGAGCAGGAGCAGGAGCGTCAGCCTATCACATTGGAACGCGCCGCGCCAGCAGATACTCGGAGAACTGCTGCCCCCCGACACTGGCCTCGATGGTGAAGCCGGCGTTGAGGAGTCGCGTCAGCACCTGGACCGAGTTCAGCTTACAGTAGCCATTGAGGGGGAAGCGGATGATTTGCCCCCAGTCGCCCTGGTTCCAGGACACGCCACTGCGACTTGACTGTGTAGCCTGGCTGGCCTCCGGGAAGAGTTCGTCGAGCAGAGCCCGTTCCGCCGACAGCATTATGCGCTCGCCCAGGTCCGGCGAGATGTGCAGAGCCACGACCTCGTAATTGCAGTCCGGCGACGCGCTGGTCCGCGGGCTTGTCTTAATGTGGCGTGTTGGTGGGGTGGGTGGCGCCACCAAATAGTTCCCATTGCGTACACGATCCTTGCGCATGCTCTCCAGCTGCTTAATCATCGCTGCAGGCGCCAGCGCCAGAATCATTCAGATAGAGGAAGAGACAGAGAGTAAAAGGGGGAAAACGCAAATTAGCTCGCTACAAACTCTGGAGGAGACAACGAGGGTCGGTCGGGTAGGAGTACTTACGCTCCACTTCGTAGTAGCGGGCCTCCTCCAGCAGCAGCTCCAGATCGGGAAAGTCCTCGGCAACCAGAAGTCTTGAGTTTCTCATAAAGTTCAGAATGTGACGGAACATGCCACCGTCGCGATCGATGAAGTAGTGCTGCTTCAGTGAGTCAAGCACAATCGGTATCTGGCCGTTGAAGAGCTTGGCCAGTTTCGACTCTGGATACTTGGTGAGCGTCTCCAGGGAACTGGTGTAGATGGTCCCACCCACATCGATGTGCACGGGAGCCGTGTATCGGGAGGCGGCCGCCACGCAGGGTATGCCGGTGATGGGCTTGTGGTTGCCGTGCAAATAGGAACTGGCCCCCGCCGAGCCGGCGCCGCCGGCTGCAGCAGCTGCAACAGCGGCAGCAGCCGCCGCCGCCCCGGGCAGCCCCAGCGGCGTTACTGAGGAACTGGCGGGCGGCGTCGGTGTGGGCGAAGAGGAGTTTGAGATCGTTGGCGAGACGGTGGGCGAAGCGCTGCGGGCGAGACAAATTTACGAATCGATTTAACAATGAGTTTGGACCTAAGGTTATTTCGTGGAATGGAATGCGGGGCTTCCCATTGCATCGCCCATCAATATGCGAGGACTCACCTGATTTTAATGTCGCTCCTGGCGTAAATGCGACCCGTGGAAGACAAGTCGCGTGGCTCCAGGGCCTTGACATCTCTTTCGCGCTCTCGATCCATATCGCATTTTTTCCTGCAATTAGTTAATTATCCGTCCAGGGATTAGCCAATAGTTCGATTAGCTTACTAGACAGATCCAACCCACACCCACACCCAAGCCCACAGTAAAACTAATCATGAGAACCAATTTATCCCCCCACAAGAGTGGAATCCAACAACGTTGAAGGACAGCAAACGTGACAACGAAAATGCAGCATCGCTTGCAGCTACAAAGCCATCCACAGGGCCCGTTCCATTCCCCATAAAGGTTCACACACAGTGAGAGGCAGAGAGCGAGAGAGAGGGAGAGGGAGAGAGACAGGGGTAGGGACAGACACAGACAGAGAGAGGGGTGGGGGGTGAAGTCAAGTTTGGGTATATATTTCATATGGCCCATAGTCTTGGGCCGATTGTGTGGGAATATTTAGTTTTTCATTGCGTTTCCATTGGGGCAAACAGCGATCCCCCTCCGGGGATCGACTCTCCGCAGCTTCGGTCGTGGACAAGACAAAATCGCCGCACCGCCGTCGGTGGTGGAGGCGGGGCTCAGGGATGCAGTTAATGTTAACGGCCATCGAATGCATCGCTTTGGCCGTGGATGCTGTCTCTGCTGCCGCTGCCGTCAGTTAGCCGCAAGTGTTGCGAGTCGATTTTCACACGAAAATCACATTGTTTGGAACATCGTTATGGATGTGTGTAAACGGAGGGGGAGGTGGAGTAGAGGCCATGTGGGACCGTGGCATGGGCCCACTAATTATGATGTGTCAGTCGAATGCATGCCACTCGATGTATACGCAATGGTGCGGCTGCCTTCCTGCTGCCCCACCCCCACCTAAACGAAGTCAACAACAATTACCAAGAGGCCCTCGCAGCACATCTCTATCTATGTGTCCATATGTCTGTCCTCATTCGTGCAGCTGCCTCCATATCACATCATCATCATCAGTTCTATCAGGATCAGTTTCAGTTTCCCGGCTCTTCAGACACAGAGACAGAGACACAAATTAATAAAACTCAATCAGCCGGTGCACTTGTAGTATGACGAATGCGCTCATGTTTTTTGCACATTAGCCGAACCCCAGACTGATGGATGGACATACCGATGCTCTCTCCCTTCGGTTATAAAAGCAAAAAATGGAATATTATGAAAGGGAGTTAAAGGATCTTCAGGATGTTTGAGATGAAATCTTTAGTGATCTGAACATTAAGAAGTCGATTACTTACATTTATGTATGTAAATTGTGGTGAGCCAGACTCTCGATGACCTATCGTAGTAACCCATAAATATAGTGTTTTGGTAGAGTTCCACTAAAAGTGTATTTAGTATACATTCCCTGGCTATTGATATCTTTTCCCAATTAATATATATTTTACATTCCCGTATCAATAAAGAAGTACATCTGTAAGATGCATGCTCCCCATTCGCCCATTCATTACCTGCCAAAGAGCATCTGATCTTCGCCCTGTTCTATCTCACCTTCACCTGGCATCTATCCCAAACAAGTTTGCTTTTTTTTTAAATGTTTGAAGCCCCACGGCTCTCCGACTGGATCTGGGTCTGTGGTTGTTTCTGTGGCTCAGGTTGGGGTAGGGGCGGGGGCTGGGTAATTACGATTTGATTAACTTTAACTACATGAACATTCAAATGCGAATGAGCATGGGAGGGGAGGAGAGGTTAAAACACGAATGAGACTCCTCTACAGAGAGAGAGAGAGAGAGAGAGAGAGAGAGAGAGGGAGAGGAGAATAAATAGTAGATGTGAAAGAGGGGTAAAGCAAATAAAAACCAAAAGCAGACCCGCAAAAAATTGTACAAAATAAATGTCTGCAAGGCATTCACATGGCAGCAACACCACAACTGCAAGGGAGTAGTGCGGGGATTGGGTTTTGCGGCAAGCAGAGGGGAGAATCCACAGAAATAAACTTGGGTTTTATTAATTTATAGCAATTATAAAGCGTGAGTAATGCGTTCAATCAAACATTGGATATTCGTTTATGGCAAAATGGCTTAATGGGTGCCCCAGTCTGGTAAAATATTCCTGCCACACTCCCTACACTCTTCAACAATCAAGGCCCCTGCCCTGTCCTGCCTGCTCTGCCCTGCCCTGCTCCGGCAGCTGCAGTTGCAGCCACAAAATATGCAATGCCATTGCCTGGCCTCTTGCCACACACACAAACAATTCAATTTCAATTGCTTTGCGGCCCACTTGAGCAGGTGGAACAACAACGACACACACACACATACGAACACACACACACACACACACACACATGGACATGTGGACACCCAGAGCCTAACGGTATTGTATATAAGACAAGCACTGCAGTTTGCATCCTATTCTAGTCCATTATCGCCCCCGGCGGTATCTTTTCTATGCCGTCTAGCAGCAGGATGAGCAGAGCAGAGCAGCGCAAAGCAGAGCCGCAGAGTCAGAGGCAGGCCCATGCGGCAAGGTGGAAGGGGACGGGGACTGGGGCTGCAAAGGGGTGGAGTTGGGAGAGTTATTCGCAGCGCCTTTGGTTACACTTGAGCCGGAGTCGTTGCCGTAGCCGTAGCCATGTCGAGGCTGAGAGATGAGCGCGTGAGACATCGTAGGCGCCACAATCAGTAGTGAGCCCTAGTCTTCGCGTGAGTCACGCCCCCATCTCGGGGCGAAGATGAATTCTGAAGAGTTGTCTCTGCCGTTGCCATATTTGTCAACTAACCTGTGCACATGGGGGGGGGAAGGATTGTCTCTAGCCGCTTCCCTGCTTTCGGAATTTCGAGTGGGTGGCCTTTCTGTGGCCATCATTTGACATCTTTCCGAAGCTGCAGCTCTGGCTCGGAATCCGGCTCCGGTCTGGTTTTAATGGCAATGCCATTAACTCTTGACTCTTGGCATTGCATATTGCCGGGAATATCTTCATCTGCCGCAGCACTGGATTTCCTCCGTCCCCTTTCCACATGAACCAGGCACAGAAGACGACACACGGATGAGTACTAGAGGTTGGATGTGGCAGTGGCATTGGCAGTGCCACTCCTACTGAGCTTATTAGTTTTGGCATTGTTCGGATTGAGGCGGCCGAATCTCAGGCCGAACATCAGGTTGCTGCTGCTCCATGGCGCTCCGCTCCTCTTCTCCGGCTGATGCTTCTGCCTGGCATTGGCCCCGGGGGCGAAACATTTTCGAAAAAGGAATTATGGACAAAAGTGGCCGTTGGCACATGCTCAATGCCCAATGCTCGACTGTGAATCCTGCTGGGGGGGAGGACATGCCAGGTCCTGCCCAGGCAATTCCCCAAACGACACGACTACGACCACGACTTGTGGTGTGGTCCAGGGCTGCGTCGTCATCGCCAGAACAAAAGTCCCTCCCAAAACCAGGACAAAAGCGAAAACAAAAGCCAAGAAATGAGCTAAAATGCACCCCACTCACACAGACACACACACACATAGACATAAAGGCAGTGATACTCACACAGACACACACACGCATACATACAGATGAAGGTAGAAACATACACCTAGGCAGAGAGAGGATGAGGTCGCCATCAGACGTTGACGACTGCGACTGCGACGCTGACTATGTAACCCTAGAAAATGTCCCGCGGCCAGCCAACCTTCCGCACACAAAGGCCAGACCAGACAGCGTGAGTGTCCTGGTTGCAAGAGGCAGCAAGAGAGAGAGTGAGCAAGAAAGAGAGAGAGAGAGAGGTAGCCATGTGGCAGCTGAGTCAGAGCGAGAGGAAGCGAAAAAGGGCAAAAGCTGACTAGGCCCCCGGCGATCGTTTGGAATTAGTGCGGAAATCATGGATGGATACGGAACGAAACCAAGCAAGGAAAGCAAGCCAAGCCGAGGTCCTGCTGCTGCTGCTGCTGCTACTACAGCTCCTGCTCCTGCTCCTCCCAAGGCGTCGTACTACAGGCAAGTCCCGTCTATGCAGCTCAATGCGGGGGAAATTCCAATCAATGGGCGCCACTCGGTCTGTGACTCATTTGGCCGCCTGTGCCGGGGCTCCACTGTAGCCGAGTAAGGTGCTTGGTGTTTGGGATTGAAACTTGGGGTTTTCACCCGCTCCTCCGACCCTTTGCTTTGGACCGTGGGTGTCCTCTAGGGCTTTTCTGGCTTTTACATGCGAGTCCATGCATGTGTGGGAGCCTCCTCATTCATTTATCCTTGCAGCGCTAAGGGCAACGAAAGGAGAAGAGCAGAGCAGAGCAGAGCAGGAGGAGCAGCAGGAGCAACAGAAACAACAACAAAAGAGCAGGAACACAGGCAGTAACCACAGCAGCAAGGCAAGGATACTCCTCCCAATTCCCGCGCCGCTCCACTCCGCTCGAACTCCAGCTTTGGGACTGGAAGGGCAGAACTTTTGCGATTGGTAGGTAAGTCTAGTCGTGTCCGTTCCTGGCTGTGGCTTACCCACTCTCTCGCACAGACACGAAACCCCTGCCACATGTGTCCATGTGTCTGTGCGGCAGCTCTGCCTGCATTTAAAGATATCATACCCAAAGTTCTTCTCGGTCTCACAGCCCCAATGCTCCCCAGGCATTGCTCCTCCCGAGAGGAGAACAAAAAAATATATATAGAAAAATAAAAAAAATAAAAGCAAAACGAAAGTTTTCGAGGCAAAATCTTATCTCAATTTTAAAACGCTCGCGGCACAAGCTGTGCGACTCAGTCGACGTCGACGCTTGCGTCTGCGTTAGCGTCAGCGTCAGCTGCGCTGCGATGTGGTGCGGTTGTTGCTGTTACTGTTGCTGCAGCAGTGGATTCCACCTCGAAAGTTAATATGAAAACATTGAGAACCCTTCTCCGAGGCACAGCTTGTGCGTGTGTGTGTGCTTTATGAGAAGATTTATCAAACTGCAACACTTGCAGCAGAAGCAGCAGCAGCAGCACGAGGCAAGATTATGTTTGCGGTGCGAGGCTAAAGCGGATGGGGAATGGCGGTGGGGGAAGGGAGTTCCAATTAGGCAAAGACTTATTCATGGGGCGCAAAAGAACCAAAACTTACGACTCCAGGGAGAACCAGAGAAAGAGAGAGCCAGAGATAAGGGAATGTGGAGCGTTTTGTGTACATTACCAAGATAAATATAAAGTTAACACACACCCAAAAACACAGATAGAGAGAGTGGGGAAGAGAGAGAGACAGAGAGAGAGAGAGAGAGAGAGAGAGAGAGAGAGATAGAGTGAGCAAGCGGCTGAGCGTGAGGCAAAAAATCGGCAAAATGACCCTGCGGCACGTTGAGAGGAAACCAATGCCTCCAGTGATGGGCCTGAGTCCCCTCCGACATGACTTGCGTTCGTTTCGCAGTTGGCCAAAACCAAAAATCAAAACGCTGATGAGCAGGCAAATGAAAAAGTTGGCCAGAGCTAAAGAAAAACACAAAATGCCAGAGCTAGGAGTCCTCTCCCCGCTCTAGACGGGCTGCAGTGCCCGTTGCCACACACACACACACACACACCCACAAGCCCAACTTCTGCGTCCTCGCCGTCGTTGTCAGCGTCGTCGTGGTAGTCGGCGTCTTTCGCCCAAAGGGTCCAGAATCTAAGGCAGGAGTTGGAGCTGTAACTGGAGATGGAGCTGAAGCTTTAGCTGGAACTGCGGCATATGGGAAATCAGTCCACGCTCCGCCCTGTGCCCTGCCCTGCCCTGCACTGTTGCTGCCACTGCCGCTGCTACGAAAATTGTTAGCCAAAGTTGCAGAATGTGTGGGCCATGGCAAATTGTACAAATATATGCGAAATATATATATATTGTGTGTGTGTGTGTGGAAACGAAGTCTGGGGAAAAGTTGAGTGAGTGAGTAACTGGAGTCCCGGCATACACTGAAGCAGCAGATATTAAAACGCTGCAAGGCTTTCAAAAATAAACTTTGAAAAATTTATTAGAAAATATTAAATAAAAACGACGATTGCGCTGCATATGGCTCACTCAGCATCAGCATCAGCATCAGCAGATGGATGGGAAGGGGGGCTCTACATATGCAGAGCAAACATTACTCAGGCAACTCGCTCGCTGGCAGACGACTCCCGGCACATGCCACATGCCACATGGCACAGGGCACAGAGTACAAAAAATTGCAGCAAAAGCAAGAACAACAGCAGCAGCATGACGACGATGAGGATGACAAGGAAAACATAAATATATTCAGAGGAGGGTGTATCCAGATACTATGCGAGTCGGGTGTGCATATGTATCTGACGGGTATGGGAGTGTGTATCTGCATCTGTCTAGCTCTACCTTGAGATAGCATGTTTTTATTTCTGCTAAATTCGAAAATTGAATTGTAAGTCAAAAGCGCAAAGGATAACGCAAGGAAAACGTTGCAGAATTTCCGTAAAAGCAAACATTGCGCATACGCAGCGCTGTGCTATGTGATGGATGCAATGGTTATTGCAGCAGTAACAGGATGGGGGGATGGGGGATGCAGCAGAGGGAGAGTTGCAATGGAGCTACAGTCCCAGTGATTGCCTGTGATACTTAATCAAGTGTACATAATAATTACCAGCCATATTTCCGCTTGAACAGAGTTCAAACAATGATGCAGCCATTCGCGTCCGAAACCATTCAGACATCCTCCCGAGTCCTGCCACTGCAACTGGCAGCGGCATAGGCAAAGGAGGCAGAGGAAGAAGCAGCGGGGCAGGCCTAATTGGTGCAATTTGAGTGTGCATTCCGCATATGGCAGCCGCAGCCAGTTGCAGCCAGATGCAGATGCAACACAAAAGCAAGTGAAACAATATCCACTTGCCGGTTCCAGTGGCGGCGAAGGCAGGTGCAGCACCCGTACATTTCGGGCATCAAAGAGAGTACTGCAAGGGCATGCACGAATTGTAAATAGGAAAGGATTACTTGGGGGACGTGGAGCGGAAGAAGTATTGGTACTTGAAGTTCACTTTACACTCCGCTATATAGTATAATACCAGTAGTTCGAGTAGCGTAAAGAAATCAAATGCTATACCACAGATTTAGGAAATTGACTAACGGAAAATAAACGCATAGCATTTTCCTGACCTACTTACGCTGATTGGAACACTCCCGGAAGTTCCCAAGGAGATCCAATAACGGATCGACCAGCTCCATTAACAGGACAACCCATAGTCGTGGCTCCACACCGAAGAGTTGCATGCCGCTACGTGGCAAATTGCTGCGCCATGTTGATGCTGGTAATGATGCCGAATTGCAGCTTAATTAACACACAGCGTGTTAAGAGCTTTTGAGCTCTGGCTGTAGCTCCGACCTTCGACAGGCAGGCAGTCATTCAAATCCACCCACAGCCGCAGTCGCAGCCTTTGACTATTGGCACGTAATGGAAATCATTTTGCCACTGGAGGAGCAGCAGAGGCAGCAGAGGCAGCAGCGGGGAGATACTAAGAGGCGGTGGCAGTGGCAGGAACAGTAGCAGTGGCAGTGGCAGTGTCAGGTATAGACCATGTAAACGTGAATCCGAGTAGCTGAAGCCTGAATCCGCAAAATGAAAACAAATTAGCTGCTGAAGCCGCAGTGCAGCAAAACCCGCCAATTGGCGGGAAGAGAAGGAAAGGCAGATGGCTAGAGTGGCTGGAGTGGCAGAGGGCCTTGCCTGCCGCGAATTGTGGCACAGCGAAGATGGCAAACAGACAAACAAACAAGACTTTGACTGCGTCTCCGACTCCGCCCCTCGCACATGGCTAGGGCACTTTTTGTGGCAGGCATGCAAAAAGCAAAGGGAAACGAGCACAAGATGAAACCAAAACCAAAACCAAAAACCAGTTGCTTCCACATGAGGCACGAGACACAGCCGCAGCCACAGCCACAGCCACAATGAGAGAATAAGAGAGAGATAGTGAGAGCGAGAGTGAGAAGGAAAACTGGCGAAGGTCGCTCCTTGCTCCCTCTCCTTCTGCTGGTTTCCCTATTTGAATACAATTCCGCAGAATGCAGCTCTCCCGCTTTGAACTTTGCCTCATGACTTGGCTCCGGCTCAATGGACAGACAGACAGACAGGCGGACAGACGGACGGAGGACGACTCTCACGGACCGTCGATTCCCTTGCTAAACAAAAATTTGCTGTATGCTGTATGTACTCTGCCCCGGGGGTCATCTTTTGGCCGCTTAGTTTTCGACCAGCCACAATACAACCAACCAGCCAACCAACCGGTCACAGCTGCCCCTACTCCATCCCCCATCCCCATCCCCATTCCCATCCCCAATGCCCTGCCTCCATCTGCCACAGCACCACCATCGTATTTTATAGCCTTTAAGGTAGAAAAAATAATGCGACTCGTTCTCGTCTGCACACATAACTCAGCCCCGGGCTAAGGTTGCCCAAAAGCGCCTCCGGGGGATTGGGTATGATTTTTTCGCCTCTCTCCCTCGAAGACCCTCCCCCACCCCACTCCACTCCACTCCTCTTGTCTTCTTACTTTTGTTTATTTCTCCTTTGGTGCGGGCACAGAGAGCACTTGAGGCGCACAATTTTTTTTTTTAAACAGTCTTCGTTTATGGCGCACAATTTCTGACTTGGCATGTGGGAGAGACGAAAATCAGCTGCCTCCGGCATTTTTGGCCAAAACCAAACGAACAACAGCGGGGGCAGGGGCGATATCGGGGTAAGGGTCGGGGAACCAGGTCTGGTGGCATGCAACTCGGACTGTCGATGCTGTTGTTGCGGTTGTTTTGTGTCAAAAATTCGTTTATTACAGAATCTTTTTTAAACTAATTTATTGGGAAGCAGCTTCGAGGCGGTCTGGGATTTTGTTGGCAGTGGATGAAAGGTTTTGGCTTACCGTTTGGGGCAGGAGGAATCCACCGTCAACGGTGATCGTTGATCCAATGCAACAAACGGAGTCCTGTGCGGGGTAGAGAAATCGAAATAGATGGATTAGTGAAATGTTAGGGATGTTATGGGAACTGTTAAGAATAAGAGTGATCTTTTGCAAGGCACGGGAAGATCTCCAATGAACTTTTCAACAAAATGCAACTTTCTTCTTTCACATAACATTGGATGAATAATAATAATAAAAATGATTTATAATAATCAATTGAAATTATAACGTTCATGATCATCAGATCAGATGTTTATGATATGATATAACTCACAAAAAAGTCGGTATATTTAGGAAATGCACTTTAACTCTTTTTTATTACAACGCGCGCGCAGATAATAGATTTTGGCCTCCAATATGGATCTGTGAGTCGATCTGCTCTCGTCTCTGGCTTCTGATTAAACGTTGAGTAAAGGTGAATGTAAAAGTACGCGCGCCAAACCGCAAACACACTATCACACGCTATCTGTCCGCTCAAATGTTTACTTCCGCTTCCGATTGTGGCGAACGCAAAACCGTTTCGTTTGAATGTGGCCGCTAGTATTTCCTATTTTCGAGCGCTTTACCTTACTTGCATTCGCGGCTGTTCGTTATTTTCTGAATTCAGAAACAAATTCTATCTTTGCTGTTACGCGGCCCAAACATGTTTGATTCATGTTGACGAGTTTCGTGACGGCATGGCCGAATGCCGATTGCCGATTGCTGCTCGGCTCGACCGGGTTGCGTGTTGCGTTCGAACTTGAGTTTGAGTTTGAGTTCGAGCTGCGTCCCACCGCCCCGTGCGGGTGGAGTTCGTTGCTGGCGTCTTCTGTACGGTGTTCGTTCAGCAAATAGACGACCTTGAGGGAGAGCGAGCGAGAGAGGAACGTTTCCACTATGTTTCTGTGTCTGAGTGTGTGTGTGTGTGTGTGTGTGTGCTGCGTGTGAACGTTTAATGGTCTATTTCCGGTTTAAGTGCTGCCACTGTTCTCGCTGTTGTGGCATGCAACATAAGCCGATGTGGCAATTAACATGGTAACTGTAAATAGAACAATTGGCCTGGCTTATAAATCGTTGAATGGATTAAATTCGAATGCGATTGTGTGCGTGTGTGTGGGAGGAAAATACATGAGGCAGGGACACATCTGTTGGATGCATGGAGGATATATGTACATATGTATGAATGTAAGTATGTATGCAAATGTGTGTACATATACCCATACCCAATAATTGTAAATATCAAAGTCTGATGTGTGTGTCTGTGTGACACTCTTTCTATGTACTTGTGCCTCTGTGTGGGTATGACTGCGAGTGTGTGCTTGTGTTAATGACAAAGCATAGAAGGCTGGGGCCGCCGGCCAAACGAAATGAAACGAAACTTTGTGCGGCATCAGCTCCAGAGACTTTGAAGCAGAAGAAGCAGCAGCACCAGCACCAGCGGCACCGGCACCGGCAAGAAGAACGGGGCAACAGCCAACGGCGCTCGGGGGCACAAAACCAGCGACGACTGCGACGACGAGGACGGAGGCAGCTGAAATATTTTGTTGCCCCACGGCAATGCAAAGAAAAACTTGTGATAAATATGCTCCAGGCCATGTTTCAAAACACAGCCAGAGAGCCAGGAGGGAGGGTAGAAAGAGAGAAACATAGAGAGGGGAGAGAGAGCGGTGGGCAATGAGCGGGGTAGTGGGAGTACTGTGGGGCCTTCTGCAGCTAGGCAGCTGTAATTAAAATGAGTGCAAACTCTTGCCCAACCACCCACCCACACACCCACAACCACACCCATGGGCCACCCACTCGTCTTCCGGCTACCATACCCCCCAGCCCCACTCAGCCCACTCAACCCACTCTTGCAGCACTGTCGCATCATTTTTCATTGGCAATTGTTTGGTTGCATCTCCCCGGGTCACATTCATTTCATAGTACATATATGTATGTATGTATGCACCGCTCGCTCCGTCATAATATTCCACTATTTGCCCACCGCTGCAGCCACAGCCACAGCCACAGCCGCAGCTGCTGCAGCACTCGTGCTCATGATCCAGCCCAGAGATGGCCGCGTGACACGAGGCAATTGCCTCTGGAGGCAGACTTCCGTTGGTTCATCCCTCACGCTGCCACATCCATCTCCCGTGGCCACTGACATTTCAATTTTTCATATTTTATCAGAGGCCTCGCTTCGGCCTGCGACGAGTAGAAATTGTTGCAATTTTATCGCTCATTTCACTCATTCAGCCTCCTGGCTGGAGGGTTGAGTGGAGAGTAGGTGGAGGTAGTGGGTGGTGTGTAGGGGGAGGGGGTAGGGGGTAAGGGGTTTTTTATTGTTTCAAGCGTGAGCTCGTGGGTGGGGACGAGGATGGAGTAGTCGTATGGCATGGGTATGGGCATTGGGGGGTTCCTTTTTATTTTGATGTCGCCATTGGGTTTTTTCCATTTTAAATATTTTTTTAATCACAAGCTCACGCACACAGGCTCACCCGCATACACCCGCTCGGCCACACACATGTACATAGGGATGTATGTATGTATGTATGTTTGTGTGTGTGTGTGTGTGTACATACATCTCATACATATGGCAATACCAATATTTCAAGCCAATTTGCTGCAGTTAGCCGCGAGCGGACTGCCAACAAAATAATTCGACAAAATGTGTGCGGCGCGCTTTATGCTTTATTGTTTGGATCGCCCGAAGGGGTCACCGAGAAAGAGAGGGGGAGGGGATGAGAGCAGAGCAAAGCTGCTGCATCTGCAGGACTCTATAAAGCATATACTCGCATGTGTGTATGTACATATGTGTATGACATGATTATACGTAGGCTTGGGGATCAGCGAAAGAGTGCAGAAATCAACGGTGACATCTCATTTCCCCACTGCGGCTTGTAATAATTTGTTGATGGCTTTTTAAAGCAGCCCACCTCCCCCTCCCTGTGCCACACAGTTGCACATTTATTCATGACTTGTGCATTTTCGTGTTAATAAATACACAGTACTCTCATGTGGGAGTCCAGAGTATCTGCAAGAGTGTGTATCTGCAAACAAACATTTAAATGGCAGCGCATATGCTGAGAGTGTCAGCCATTATTTTTTTGCTGCCCCTTGCCCCGTGCCCCACTATACGCCCACTTCCCTCGTCAGCATCATCAGCATCATTATTGTGATTTTTTATTATTACTATTATTAATGTGAATGTGTTTGGATGTACAAACAGGACATCACACACAAACCACAAAGAGAGCACTCGTGGGGGGGGGGGGGAAGCTCTGTGTATGTTAAACAAGTAAAATGTATCTTGAGTCGATAGTTCGACTACTGGATATCCCTTTTGCTGGGCTTGTATTTAATGAACTCTTTGGCAATAGGGCATAGTAAAAAGTAAAAAGTGGCAGCACGATGTACCAAAGGGAACTTCGTTTATATATTCCTATTACATATTAGAATCTTGTTTCTGGTTGCATCCGTTACCCGATTGCAATATGTAATCCATATTTGTCCTTACAAGTCCTTACAAATGCGTCATCTAGTACAGGTACTGAAGACCAGCGGGTTCTGGGTCCTACAGTTCCCATAACATCATCTATACAAAGGAATTTCTGTCCCTTTAAAATATTTTGAATGAATGCAATATACCCTTGGTTTTCCCTGTGGAGCTAAGGGGTATAAATATACTCGTATGCACATACAAATATTGTATATTGTATATTTTTTATTATTAACGATACTTGGCGAACACCACCAGCAATAACAGCAATAACAGCAATACCAATAGCAGCAACAGCAAACAACAACACAAATATATACATACATACATACATATGTACATACGTATGTATGCACGAGTATATGTAGTGTGTGGATGAAAAGGCTCATAAAATTCACAATGTCTGGCCGCGGGGCTTTTACTTAATGATGCCATTTTTGCCGCCGCAGCCGCGGCCTGAAATTCGCGTTAAATTTTTAACGCACGACCGAACTGCAGCAGCCGCAGCAGCAGCGGGGCAGAGGCAACATATCAAGCCTCAATTCATCCAACCATCCATCCATCCAGCCACTCGTCCATATGTGGCACAACATTTACATTAACATTTGAATGGTAATCATTTTACAGCCAGTGCACCCCATAATGTAATTTATTTGTATCTCTCCCCATAGAGAAGATCACGGGAATATTGGGAGCAAAAGGAGATATCATCCATCATCGAATCAGAGCCGAAACTTTTGTAGGTCTTACAGTTCCAGGAAAAGGGACGGGTCTTGCCAAATCAAACACATCTCTGGGCGGATTCAACAGTGAAGTAAGGTACGTGGGCGTTTCTTTCGAAAAAATATCTTTGAGATATTTATTCAACGTTTCTCTTATCAACAATTGGCGATGCATTGCCATACGCTTACGCTCTTCTGTTTGGAAATATTCAGAGATGTGACTTTCCTTTCGGGACTCGCACTGCCATGGCATTACAGTTGCCCCTCCACCGCCCCTTGGTGAAAGCACTCTTGTGAGATGATAGTGGCAACCGTTTGAAGCATCAATTTTAATTGTGGACACTTATCATCTGGGAGGGTCCGAGTCCGGGTCCGGGCTAAGGGGGACAGGAGTCGATTGCCAACATCCTTTTGTCATTAGCAATGCGTGACACTTGTCATTAACTGCATAATGATTCATTCCTATGCAGTTGGCTAACTTCTCTGACTCTGACACATACACACACACACATACACACACACAAATGAGTAATAATTGTGAGAGTAGAGTGGGTCTGTGTGTGTGTGTGTGTGTGCATAATTTTAATGATTTACAAACTAGCCCGATGGCGCTTTTAGCTCGAAAACTGACAGTTGATATCCAAAGACAAGACAAGCATGAGTGAGGGGAATATAGCGCAAAAAGAAGATATAGCCGCGAGTTATGAATGGGAGAGTCGGCCAGAAAGGGAGGGCAACATATTGAAAGCGTGAGAGAGAGAGAGAGAGAGAGAGAGCAGGGACCAGTTCTTTATTTCCAGGTTTCTGAAGGGTGGAAGGGGTGGCCCAGATGGGGTGGGAGATGGCTGCAAGAACGGAAAGGATTGCTCGAACATGCAACCAAGAATGCCCCAGGCACTGCAGAGGCAGCAGCAGCAGCAGCGACAGCGGCGGCGGCAGCAGAGGGACAAAAAATGTGGAAGTTAAAAATAAGTTGGGGCTTGGGCTCGGGCTCGGGCTCGGGCTCGGACTCGAGTGGCTGGCGGCCTTTGCAGTTTGCATATAATGAGGGTCTCGTGGAGGCATGCCCCGCCTCTGCATCTGCGGGGTCTGGTTGTCACCTGGCACCAGCTGCTGGACACACAAATTTTGGGGACAAAAACTGTGATTCTGTGGCAAGATCGTAATTACAGGGTAGGCTTTTTAGTGTTGTTTTTAAATTATATTATGCCGGCTCCAGCTGTGGCAACAGTTTTTGCAATGTACTACCGCTGCTGCTGCTGCTGCCGCTTCCATTACATTTACCATTGCATACCAGCCCCTAATTTGACTCAACACTTGTGCAAACACGTGTCTTCCGTCCTTCAGTCCGGCGCCCCCGCTCCGTGCAACAAGTTTCTGGCAGCAACAAAAGTCAAAAAACATAAAACAACAAAAAAATCAACTGTTATTCACCTGTTCCGTTGTCCATTGTCCGATGTTCCAACCGCAACACAAACACTGATCCAGATACACAGATGCAAACACAAACACGCACACAAACACAAGCACACACACAACCACAGCTACACACTCAAACACCCTCGAACAGAAGTGCTCCGCCATGGAGCAAAGACGAATTGTGTTTGTGGGGTCTAAACAGTTTGTATGTGGGGTCTGTCGAACATGTTGGATGCAGCATGCTGCGAGTCCGTGGTCCGTGTCGCCCCAGGATGTTATCAGCCGCAACATAAACACAACCGCAACAACAACAACGACGATGACGACGAACAGCACCAGCAACTAAGTATCCATATCCTCTCCTTCTCTCCCTTTCTCCTGTTCTCGCTCTCTCACATTGGTTGTTAGCCCATTTACCAAACCGGGCTTAGCTTGTCGCAAGGTATATCCAATAGAAGGTAAGGCAGTGCAGCAGAACGGACTCAGAGTCTGGTGGATTGGCAAGCATATGCGCCGATCAGGAGCCCACTATTGAGGGGCGGAGCTTGGCTAAACTGGTACTGCCTTACCTTCTGTGTGATACACTTTGGATCGTCAAACCACGCGAACGGATACGACGACGACACCGCTACAGTCCGCTCACCTCTCCCTCCACCTCTTCTTTCGCCTTGCCCTCGGGCGTCCGCTTGTAATTATAATATTTCAACCCAAATGTGACCTGCGGCCATGCGCCAATGATGGATTTCAGCTCTCTGCTGCTGCTGCCTCTGCCGCTGCCTTTCCTCGGGCTATACCCCTGCTCTTGCTTTTGCTCCTGCCCCTTACCCCTGCATATAATATAGCAGATATATTGTACATGCATATATATTGTAGCTGCCGAAGACAGAGATGGAGACAGAGGACCGATACAATACGTACCGTACCCTGAGTATCCAGCAGATACCAGATACGAGCACGACGCTGTTCCGGGGTTGCTGTTGCTGTTGCCGTCGCCGTTGCCGTTGCCGTTGCCGCTGCTGTTGCTTTTGTTGCTGCTCTGCAATTTGTGGCTCGGGGGCAAAGCGGATTGGCCTGCGGCCAGACATGTGAATAAAATTACATTCACTATTTTATATGCCATATGTATATAGGAGTATATTCGCACTCGAACTCGCATGGACGTGGCATTTATCGGTTTATATGTACAAGTGTAGATGCGCGTACATACATACATATATTACACGCCAGGCAGAAAAATCATATATATGTAGGTAGAAATAATTGAATTGGCACATCAGCTAAATCACTTTTATACACACATACATATAGTATAATCGTATTGGAGCTGTAGCTGTAGCTGAAGATGAAGATAGAGATGGAGATGGAGCTGGAGCTGGGGGACCAGGGCAATAACAAGATTAGATCACTGAGAAGAAATCGCCGCTGGCCATCCGGCATTGGAAAAGGGTAAAGCGCAAACGAAGCTGCCACTGACAAACCACAAAACCAGGTCCGAATGGCTAGCACCATTTTCCTCCCGTCCCCTGCACTCCCCTCTCACTCGGTTTGGCTCTCCACTCTTTAGTATATGGCTTACTTGTACACGACCAGGTGAACATTAATCAAGCCAAACAACCAAATAACTTATGGCCATGGCTAATAGAGACATTCGGCCAGCTGGCTCTGGCTCTATCTCTGGGCACATGCTCTAGCCAACTTTTCACTTTTGAGGAAACGAAGAGGTTAAGGCCACAAATATACTCGTAGTAACTAATTATCGCTCTTGGGCAATTCTGTTTAGCAAATAACAAAAGATACGCAAGTTATCTATAATCTCTTATCCATTTAGTATGTATCGGCTTTTGTAACTTGTCGGTCAACTATTTTTCGCAGTACTCTGAACTGATTCTGTTGCTGCGAAAGATGAAATTTGAAGTAATGAATGAAGGAGCGAGAGGACTTCTGGAATGGTGGTGTCTCTATATATTCATCTGCACTTTTCCTGATGAGTCATACCATCTAGCTCGCGTCTGAATTTGAGAGCATCATAATGTTCTCCTTTGTCCATAACACCAATTACCAATCATACAAAGACAGTAAAATCCCGATTAAAAAATGGTGGATCGTAATAGGAAATTAATTAATTATTAAAGACATTTCATAAAAATAGGTCGAGCGGTTTGGATGGAAATAAACCGCAAACACCATGACATGAGTTATTTATTTACATATAGCATATAAGAAGAAAACAAATTTCGTGAAGCCCTTTAGAATGTAAAATATCCCAATTGTGCATGCAGTTAAGTATAGTCTTATACTTAGTCTTGCTACACGTAGAGTGATTTATGTATCTTTTAAAGAAAGTAGTTACATATGTAAACTCTGACCTACAGCTGACCTCTTCGCTTTCTCTTGAATCCGTCCCCCTGCCCTGTCGACTGCTCTGTAAAAACAATTTAATTCACTTATATCGTCTGTTGAAAGTATCTTGCGGCAAGTGTTGTGGCATGTTGCATTAAAGTTCAGGCCATAAGTAGCTGCGCCGCCTGTCTGTGTCTCTCGGCGGTTGTGTGTGTGTTTTCTGGTAATTAAATTGACATTAATTAAACTTACGCGACCTGCTACTGCCACTGCCACTGCCACTGCCTGCACTGCTTCCTCTGCCACTGCCACTGCTGCTCAAGTGCCGCTCATTAAGCAATTAAGGGATAATTATCAGCGGCGTTGCCTTTTTGCAATTTTCATGCGCAAAGTGTTAAAATCACTTAATAGGCGGCGGTCCATAACGTACGGCACGTTGCTGCGTCTGTTGCTGCCATTTCCTGGCCCTGGCCCTGGCCCTCTCCCTGTCCTGGCCCTGTCCCTATCCTGGCCCTGTCCCTGTCCCTGTCCCTGGCCCAGTCCCTGTCCCTGGCTGCTGTTTCTGCTGCCTCTTCTTGCCCCGTGTGGCAAGGTGTGTGCGTGACTGTGCGAGTATGTTTGTGTACGCACGTGGCTGTTTGTTTAAGTGTAGCGTTAAACGCGGCAACTGACAAGCACAAGTGGGAAGTGGCAAGTGGTGCAGCAGGGGCAGCAGGGGCAGAGCACCTGTAAGCAATCCTCCGCCCCGTTGCATGTGCAATGTTGTGCCAAACACAACAACAACAACAACAACAGCCGCAACAGCAGCAGGAGCAACAATTAATAGGCAGTGGCCGTAGAGCATAAGCTTCCATTTATGCAGTTATAGAGAGAGAGAGAGACGGAGGGGATGCGAGAGAAAGAGATGGACATACATGCATGACACTTTGACAGACAACAAGCCGAACAGCAGTGGGAACGGCAGTGGCAGTAGCAACCATTACAGCCGTGCAACAGCAAGGGCAATGCAGCAAGCATTCCCCCCACAGCCAACCGACGAATCAGATCAGTCAGTCAGTAAAGCAATTTACAGACACATCTGTTACACATCTCTCCCACTAACACACACACACACACACACACAAATACAACACAAACTTCCCCTCTCTTGCTTTCCGTGTAATTTAGACACCTGAAACCCAATGAGAAAGGAAGACAGACACAGCGAGGGAAAGAGAAAGAGCACAAAGCGTGTGAAAAGCGTGCAAGCTTCACAATTAAACGGAAGCCATGACCAGTCCAGTCCACAGACTGGCAGCAGTTGCTCTGCGGATTGAGTGGGCATGGACATGGGCGCATGGGAAGTGGGTGGGCAGGTGACTGATTGGTGGGAAGTGTGCCGCCTACTCTTGTGGCTGAATGTGCGACTTCATAATCATTGCTAATGATTCGTTTAGGAATGATTCGATTAGAAATCCAAAAACAAAATTGAACAGTACTGGGTAATCTATTCCCATTGCAACCGCTTACATATGTACATACATATGTGAATGTGTTAATGATCTCAAAGAGCTGATAGGCTTTAAGTTCAGAATTGGGTAAAAGATGTGACCAATAGGCTTTGAAGGAAATACAATACTTTAAGGATAGGAGCGCATACAATAGATCTTCTAGGCTGGTGTACACAAAAGGCCCCGAGGAAGCCGCTTCCTTTCCTTCCCCAAACTATTCCAACTGCACGGGGTAAGTACATAGATCTGGGTGTGGGACGGTGGATACGCATCCACTTTCATTTTTGGACCCCACCTCGCATGTGACCCTCATCATCTCCGGGCCAAATCCACATCCACAGAGACAAAGACAACGACACGGTCATCCCCATCCCCATCCCCATTCGAACTGGCCTCCGCATCCGCATCTATAGCCACATCCCAGAGCGAGCTCTTTTTGCCTCAAAGCAAATACAAAAGGCCGCTTGAATTCCTGTTTCTGTATGCTGCTGCCTTTGTGGTCTGCCTTTGTGGTTACGTTGCCCCATCCTCTACCCCTGGCGTGTGAAGGTGCCCTGACTCGACTCCATGGCTCCATCTCTGGCCATAAACGGATTGGCCCCGAGGTGTAAAACTTGTTATTGCTGTTGCATACTTTTCAAAAATGCCTGTCAATGCGTGACATTTCATATTTAAGTTATAATCTGCATGCATTACTTTTTGGGATCAGATGAGAGAGAGAGAGAGAGAGAAAGAGAGAGATTAACGTAGAGTGGGTAAACAGTGATATGCGGTGGGACAGAGGGTCAGTATTGTGGGGGCAGGTGGAAATTTAATGGCAGACTAAATTAACTCGAGGCTAATTTTCAATATAACTGACAACCTTATAAGGCCCGCAATCTCTACATACCTCTCTCTCTCTCTCTATATATATATAAATTTATTATATATCTGTATATGTATAAGTTGGAACATTATGATATGATGTTGAAATGAGATTTAGATTGAAATGATGCCTGTTTTAGAAATTAAACAAAAACTTATTAAATACCTTCGAGCAATCAAGTTGCAATTAATAACGGGTTATCCCCCCACACCCAACCGAAACACCGAACAACCACCACCCACAACAGAGCGCAACACACGCTCCCACATCTAACTGTTGCCGCTTCGAACATGTTGCAAGCACTGAAACCTGTTCCAAGGCTTATCAGAACCAACGCATCTAAATTATCAGCGCGCTCTCGTTTGCCGGCAGGTCGAACATGTTGCGTCGCAACAGCGATGGGGGTGGGGTGAGGTGGGCTTAAGCAGGGAGGGAAGGATGAAGATGGACAGGAGAGGAGCCCCAAGGGCAAACACACCAAACCTTTGCATGAGCGAGAGGCAAGCAGCAGACAGCGCTACACACAGAGTTAGAGAGAGAGAGGAAGAAGGTAGAGAGAGTTTGGGGGGTTTTACGTTACGATTTGGCCTGCTTGATGCGATGCTTGGATGATGTCGCTTCCAACCAAACCACTCTTCCCCCCCTGCAGCGTCCCCGCACCCAGCCTCACCTTGGCATTCTCCACTGTTCCTGCTCCTCCTTGGCCCCCGGCCATTCGCTTGTAATTATAATATTTCATCCCAAAAGTAGCTCCCAGGCATCAGTCAGTTTCGGTTTGCAGTAAGTGGGGAGTGGGAGACTGAGCTGCAGGGGGCGACACACACAACTAGAGAAAGAGAGAGACGGAGAGGGTGAGAATGAGATGGCGAGAGAGAGCGAGAGGGGGGTGGTCAGAGAACAGCATCAGCAGGGTTTTGGCAACAATGCAGCAGCAGCCAACAATGATGAATTTTTGAAATCAACGTGTAAAAGGTACAGTGATGACTGCCACCCGAAAGACGAACATTGGACACTGGGCGCTTGAGAAGGTAAAGTGAATAGCTAAATATGTGCTACTATTTACTCAAATATTGGTACTGTGCCTTCAAGAATACAGCTAAAATCCCGAAATATAAAAAAATTAATGCACAGATCTTGATGAGGTCAGGAGATCAGGTCAGGTCAGGCATGATAGGATAGCAACCAACGTTAGTCCTCAAAGCATCCCTTTACCATCTCCGCACATAGCCAAAGACAGTGTTCAGGGGCCAAAATATTTTCCCTTTTCTTTCCGTATTGCTCCCGCATTGTTTGCTTATTAAATAGCTCTGTCTGTGTGGGGTATGCCCCATCTGCCCCCATAAATTAGCCTTCAATCCCAGCACTCCGCTGCGGAATAGCTGCGGGTGGACAGCGTATAAAAACGCTGACACATGAAATGTAATTCGCTGCAGCGACATCCGACATTCACGGCGACTGCGCTCCAGCGACTGTGGCATGTCAGAGAACGGTATTAAGTGCAATCGAATCGCTTGACAGGAGCAGCGGGATTCCCATCCCCCCAGCCCGATCGCCGCTCATGTGGCCCAATTCTGGTCAAGCGTTGGCCTATTCTGCTCGGCTCTGCTGTGGCATTGGCATAAATTGAGCAAAATTCCCCGCCAGGCTGCAATCATATTGAATGCTGAAATAATGCACAAAACCTGACACCCAATACCTGGCTATGGGATTCTCCTGCTCTGCTCCTGCTTTCGAGGCTGGTGCCGCTCGACTCCGGACTCCGACTCGATTCGTATTACCGCATCGTTTGCGGCGACATTTAATTAAAATTTCTTTCAGCTGATAGGATAGCCGGGCCAAAAGTTTCGGTGGAACCATCTCCGGCCCCCCCTCCCCGTTCACGCTTATCAGTCGGCAATTTAGTGGCTTGAAGATAGCTCTTTGCCCTGCTTTCGCTGGTACTCTCCGCACTGCACTTAATGGCCAAATGTGCAAACCAATTGGCCGGGACACGACAGAACATGACTGCACAGGACAGAACGGCCGGGATTGGCCAGTTGGAGGAGTTGCAAATGCCACAAAGCGGCGATAAAACGACGCTTAATGACGCCAGAATGGCTGCCAGAGTCAGTCGAAGCCACGGACCAGAACGAGAGCCAGAACGAGAGTCAGAGTCCCGCATTGTTACTCATTATGATTATTTCGACTCGGTTTCGCTTATCTGGGGTCCCACCTATTGTCTCCCAGCAGATGTGCGGGTGTGTGCCAATAATATTACACATACGCCTCACAGACAGCGTTTTAATTTCCCATGCAGCAGCAGCAGACACACAGCCTCCACAGGAGCCTCCGCATTCAGGCAGCTCTTCACTTCCTGCCCCCATTCTGGGTAAAATTAAACGGAACTTATGCCGCAATGTCGCTGACGTTTCCTGTCTGCCATTGTGGGCGTGTGCTTCTGTGTGAATGTGAGCAGGCTGAAGCGGGCCCTCCCCTCCTACAGATGGTGGTGAGGGTAGTAACCTCAGAGGAGTAACCCTTAATGTGGCACAATCTGCATAAGGCGGAAAGGCTGCCCTTTACTGGGGGCAATACGAAAGTTCCCAGAATACGAGGCATTTCCGTCACCTTAACGTAGATCAAGTATAAATTATTGAGTAAATTTGGGTAAATTCTTGATCGGCTTCATTAGGTTCGTGGATGTAAATCTACATTCTGCTTCTGTACGATATACATACATGCACAAACATGTTTGTTCTTGTCTTGTTTTGTCACGTCACGTATGTATGTATGTGATAGAGTGCGTGGAGAGAGGCGACTTGAGCGTGTTCCTTTTTGATAATGAGTGTGGGGTAGAAGAGAAAGAGAGACAATAATTTGAAGCTTGGGTTTTGCGATGCTGAGAGAGAGAGAGAGAGAGCAGTTGCTTTTGAGAGTCCACTACAATTACTAGAATACCTGACATATCTACAGATACTATAAAACGAATAACTTTCTGTTATTTGTACCGTACAAACGATGGATCGTCAGGAATTAAGATTCGTTCCTGCTTGTTTCCTCTTCAAAGGATACAAATGGATATGCATTCAATATGCATTCAATATGCATTCAATATACATATGTTTCCCCGTGAATCACTCTGGTCAGATTAGACGCTTCACCGCACATCGCAGCAGCCACCGCAAATGTCAAAAGTCGATGCCGTTTAGAAACAATTTAATTAACATTCGAATGAATAAGCGCAACAAACGAAGCATTCCCCCTCCCCTTCCCCTTCCCCTTGCGTGCTTGTGTGTGCGCGTATGTGGGTGCAATCAGGTGGAAATTTATGCAACTGCCAGTTGCATGCAACAAAATCAAAGTGTTTCGTAGCTAGTCAGCTAAATAATTTGATGCCCCCTCCGACATCGCTGGCGGAGCGAATAACAATTTAATTTCGGTTTTCTGTGTTTCTTTATTTCTGGGTGGAAAGCAAAAACCCAATTAAAGCCAGAAAGGGAGTCAACTCTTCAAGTCAAAGTCGAAGTCAAGTCCTGTACCGCACCCCATCCCATACCATCCCATCCCATCCGTTCTGCTGTCCTGTCGACTGCCAGGGCTGCTGCCCCGGGGCAAGTTCTTGCCTCAAATATCTTGGGGCCATGGCAAAGAACCGCCAACAATGCCAAAGCAACAACAAAAAGACAAATACGAGGCCAAAACGAAAATAAAAAGCAACAACAACTGCATTTTAGTTTCGCCATCCCAAAAGGGCCGCCAGCAATGGCTGCACTGAGAGAAACATGGGGTCCTAGGGGCAAACTTGAAGAAGGAAACAGCGCGGATGAGCAAAGGCTTACAAAGGGATCAAAATTGAATTCATTCAGATGGAATGATCCGTGAACAAAATATACATACATACAGATATACCTATAGTGTTCTTTTCTTTCATATATGTCTGTATGTATGTTCATGCAAATGTATCATATTTAGGAGAAAATTCCACCATTTCTTTCAGTGCAGTGCCGCCTTATGTACTACGGCTTATGTACTAAGTGCGGAACCAAGTTGAAGGAGTTGCGGATGCAGCAGAATCTGAAGCTGGCGCTGACGTCGACGCTGTTGCTATACGACGACTGTACGAAAAAGCGTGGCTGCGTGAAAAGGTGGCCTGCGGCAGACAGAAACAGCGACAGTGGCAGCGGCAGAGGCAGCGTCGTCCGTGCGCTTCGCTGTACTAATGTTGCCCCAGGACTTAGACGCTTTGTTGAGAGCGATGCGGAGGCAACAGCGATAGACAGGGACAGAGCTGAAGGAGCGCCCGGAGCAATCTCCAGGATGGGCGGAGGCAGCATCGCCCTAGGATGCGCGCCTGCGCAGCCATCCAGTCCACAAAACACTGCATCTGAAACACGATTCTGTTTTAATTTCACATTAATGTGGAAATTGGTGAAAAGCTTCAGATGCCACTCCGCCAGATCGATGGAAAACCATTCATGATCTACCTGGTCAGGATTTTTTCTTCAGGAATGGCTCTCAATGCTGTTCAAATGCTTTATGCAGTGGCTCACTGCTCTATTGTCCTAACGAATGGAAAGTAATCATTTGAAAAAAGCTTTTTGAATTTCAATGAAATAGAGTTCACTGTTTCATTCATTGTCGAATATTTTGTGTAAAATATTTATAAATGAATATTTTCACGCAAGTGTTGAAATTGGACTCGCGCTCCAACGCCTCTCTGCCGCTCTGCCGGTCTGCTGGTCCCACCTTCACCCGGACCCTCCTACCGGATCTATTGAGTGCACCTGATGCGGGGCCAACAAATGAAAAACAAATATTAAGCTTTTGTTGTTATGCCAAAATAGTGCTAAAAATCCACACAGAGAGACAGAGAGAGAGAGAGAGAGAGAGAGGCAGAGAGAGAGACAGCGAGTGCTGTCCGCGAATAAACGAAAATTGTAAAGTGTTAAAAATAATAAATTATTTCTGTTGTTCTAAGTGGTATTAGAAAATGTTCATGCATAAATTTAATTCGCAGCGAGGCTGAAAAAACATTCCTAAATTGAAATTCCATTGTCCACAAAGGAATCGATTGGGTTGATTCGAATGGGAAAAATACTCTGAAACCAAGAAAAACAATGACGGATCGGGGTGCTTCGGGTGCGCAGATTTCGATAATACCCTTGCAGTTGGATCGTTTCATGACAACTACATACATATGTATATATGTATGTGTATCGGTCCGATTTGTCTGTAATATGTTCTTATGGAAATTGTATAATGTAATGGTCCAGTCCAATGTGTTTTAGATCTGTGAAAAGTGTAGTTCCAGCAAAATGATTTAAAATAAACTCATTATTGCTAACTACTGCCTAAAACCATAAGAACATTTTGTATAAAGAGCATACAATTGCAGATACAGATGGATGGCTGATAGTTCATCTTTTGTCTGACGGTTGCACGGGACGACCACGACTTGTTTCGCAGCACCATCACCATCTACCATCTATTCATCCCTGACACCGAATAAATGTCACCGCCCGCGGCCGACTAATCCCTGGCCCATGCCCGAGGGCGCCACACTCTCCCACTTTGCATATGCCCTGCCCGTATGCCGCAATTTATGTAATTTGAAATGATTTGAAATGAATGCGAGCGGGGCCCAAGAAGCCCATAAATCACAGATACTTTCCGCTGCAGCAGCAGATAAACGGGAGCAGAGCCAACATCGAACTTGTTTGAGGAGCCAGCATGCATGAGAGAATGGGAGAATGAGAGAAAGCGAGCTGCTATCACAACACATCAATGGGCCTCAGGAGAAGTGGATGGGGTGGGGTAGTGGGTGCGTGGGGGAGGGACAGCAACAACCGTTTACAACGTAAACACAACACAAACAATGCAAAACAGAGACGAAAAGAAGAGAGGCAGCAAAGGGGAGTGTAGACGCAAGGTCAATTAAATTGAAGGTATGTTTCACCTCCGGTTTCTCACTAACCAAAGCCTGTTTTGAGGCCGATATTTGCAGCAGCCTTACCATTACTTGAATATACATATGTACATATGTACATATGAACAGCGAAGAGCGGAGAACGGAGAGCGGGGAGCAGGGCAGAGCCGAACAGAGAAGCAGCTCCAAACACGAACACACATTTCTTACCCAGCAACCGCCCCCGGGGTCTATTTCTTCTTCTTCTCAGTCTCCTCTTTCACTATCCGAATATGAAATCTGGCCCCAGGGCTGACAAGAATGAAATCCAACAGCATAACGAGACAGACAGAGACAGCTACAGACAGACCGAGACCCAGAGAGACCGAGGGAGACAGCGAGAGAGAGTGAGTGGGCTGAGGGCCGTAGAGTTAAGGACCAGTTTAATTGCAAATGAAAACCAACGATCCAAATGCTCTGCCCAGAGATTTCCCTCAAATGAATCAGTATCTTATTGGATATATGTTAATTATGTACACAAGTCTGTTTCCGTTTCGGCCACCATTAGCCCTGCTTCGAGGCGGTCTCCAAATGGATGCCAAATTTCACTGAGGGCCATATATTCTCACAAATAAGGAATGTGGGAACTTTTTTTTTTGCCTTGCCACACACACACACACATACATACAGACACATATTGAAACCTATCTTCTGCTGAAGAAAAAATGCTGCAAATGTCCCCCAGGCGATCGCTTTTTCAGTACGACGGGGCTACGAAGCTCATTTATTTCACAGTCGTGGACAAGATAATCGCCAATGTCCGCCGCTTAGAGGAATGGCAAGAGGCACAAGGGAGCCGCTGCTTAGCTGCTCATCGGCTGCCCCACCAAACATCGGTCCCAAGTCATCGTCATCGCCATCGCCTCATGGCTCAAGGAAATGTATTCCAATAATGTTCACACGGAATCCATTTGAAATGAAGTCGTTTTCCTTGGCTCCAGTTAAGACCTCGGCTGGCCCAAACATGTCAGTCAGTCGTCGCTCAACGAGTTGTGGCAGTGGCAGTGGCAGTGGCAACAGCTGTACGACATAGACACATGCAACCAGCTTACACACGCTGAAACATCCTCTCCCACTCTTGGAGCCCCCCTGCCGCAGACAGACAGTAACTGAAACTGTCACAACGTCAGCGCGGACACCTTTGGCGCTGGGTCGACTTCATTTGGGTATCAGAGTCGTGTCGGTTTTTGGTCTCCTGTCAGTGTCTGTGCCTGTGCCTGTGCCTGTGTCTCTGACTTCAACTTCGCCTGTTGTCATGGCTGCTAAAGCCAGATTCAGAGCCTGAGCCAGAGCCACAGCTCTATCTGCATCTGCTGCTTCATCTCCATCTACAACCCCAGCTAAAGCCGAAGCTGCTCTGGGGCCTGTTTCGCTTGTAATTATAATATTCCAGCCAACCCAGAATCTTGCCCAGGGCCAGCCACAGGAAGATGAAGCGGCGTCATACGGAACTCTCGTTGCTGCTGCTTCTGCTGGTGGAGCAGTGCTCTGCCACATGCAACCGAACGAAGACGACGACGGCGACGACGCCTGCAGACTTTGCGGATGACCTCGGGCGCCACAAATGCTGATTACGAAGCCGCCCCACCATCAGAATCCCCATCAGCACCACCGAAAAAAAACAAAACCAGGAAACGCAGAAGAGAACCCAACGAAACAGGGATACTCTCACAATCGGGTGGCTTTTAAAGGAGCATCGAAGAGAGAAAAGTAGAAAAGTACAGTTGCTTTGAAAAGTGATTAAATTTTGATTAGAGATTGCAGCTACACAGACGGTTCCCAGATCAAACTATACTCCAATAATAATACTCCTTAAGTTTGTGGAATAAAGAAGCAGTTAATCGAGTGTATTTGTAGCGGGGTTTTGATCTCCTCAGTTTTGGATTCTGAATCTAGATTGGATGGTGGGTCCTGTACCCCGACTACCCCTTAGAGAATCTCCAAGCCCGAAAGGGGAGTCGGGAAGGCTTCTCCCTTGGTATGTGTGTGTGTGTGTGTGTACATTGCCTTGGGGGTCAAGTAGGGCTGTGCGTGTCCAGGCCCAGGATATCGGTTGTCCGGTTGCCCAGCTTCCCTATTTACATGGCTGGGAGTATTTCAATTTATTTCATTGTGCTTTTCATATTACTTATTGCATTTGCAATTTTGATTGCAGCTGCCCTTGGTCCGTATATATTCTTCGGAATTTGGAGGCTGATTGACATGACACTGGACAAGGAAGTAGAAGGAGAAGAAGAAACAGTACTTGTGGTGTAATCGAGTAAGACACAAATATTTCCCCATTCAAATGTGAAACCTCTCTGTTCTGCTGACACAAAAAGAGACAGAAGAAGGTAGCTCGGGGCCATTCAAAGTCAGTGGCCATTTTTCCTATTATGAGAAATAATATTTTAGTCAAATATTTGATTTAAATACGATAACTTGGCATTAAGTAAATAAACATAAATAAGACAAAAGACAAGCAAACAACAAATGTCAGATCGAATGCCTCCCTGGGGCCCTGTCAAAATGTAATTTTTATACGAGCGAATATGCCCTGCCCTGACTTGCTGTTGTGGTTGCAGTTGCACTCTTCGAGTATTATCAATTGCAGCGACATTGATAAACGATGGCTGTCGGAAAAACAGCAGGGAAAAGGACGAGTATCTACATCATTCGCATCAGTATCAGCAGCAGCAGCAGCAAAACAAAGAAAATGCCAGCAATAAACCGCATTTCTGTGGCCAGCGGACAGAATAAAAGTCATAAAATCAATGCTCAAATTGCATGAAATTTCCAAACTTGTATCTTTGTATCTGTATCTGCATCAGCATCTGTGTTTGTATCTGTTTGATTGCAGATCAAAGACAGATATATCCACACGCATGCAGAGCTCAATCAAGTAGGAGAAAAGGAGATGCCTGGAGGTAGTTTTGGGCGGGCGGTGGAGTGTCTGCATAAAAATGTAATTTTTCCAGGGCCTTAATTACACGACTCACCAGAAGTCCAGTAAATTTTCCGCCTCTGGTTATCCATACAACATACCATTCATTGGCACTTGCCAGACCTGAATGGTGAAGGATTCCGCTCTCCCCAATCCCAATCCCAATCGCAGTCCCAGTCCCATCCTCAATTCCTCGAGCATATCTTTTATCGGAGAGGAACGGGGAAAGAATGCTATCGAAAATCTTCATTAAGCTGAAAGTACAACAAAAGAGGCAGACCAAATAATTTGTCGTGTTCAATTTGAGAAAATATCTTTCATATGCCTTGATTTTGATTGCTGCTTGTCCAATGCCAAACAACAGTCCAAAAACAGTCCGAACAATAGCCGGAACTAAGCCCCAAACTAAGGCCGCAAACAATTTCTCCAAAAATGCATCCAGCCCAAAATGAATATTGAAAATGAAAAATAAATAAAATGCTACACTCGACAAAACTCATTTCTGGCACATCGATCGGGTAGTTCACTTTTAGAACCGAGACACATTAGAGATTTTTTTTCTGTGTAGAGAATGTTGGAGAGACCCAAATCATGGGCGCACACAGAAGGGGCTTCTGTTCAAGTTTAAGGGAATGAATGCAAATAATTTACTATTCCTGGAAAGTACCCGAGAATTCGCTTACCCAAATACAGCTGGAAACCATCAGAGAGTAGACGCTCCTGCCTGGACTGCTCCTGCTCCTGCTCCTGTATGCCACAACTAATTGCAACCCAGCCCGCCTACTCATGCCGCAATTAAAGGAAATTTCAATCGAAATTCTAACCGAAATTTCTAACAATTTCTTTCGTTTTCCCCTGTGCATCCAGGGGGGGTATTCGTATTCGTTTCAATACGCATGGGAGGTTTGGTTTCACATACGCCTCCAGAACACACACCAGCAACAATAAATCAGAATACGAGAACTGGCCAAATACAAGGATCGAAAAGTGCATAACGAGAGCATAAATTGCCAACAATAAATAACCGAAAAAATGGTAAATAAAGTTGCAGCACACAAATATTTCATGAAGGAACGAACGAGTCGAGCCAATCCTGGCTTAGGGCTAAAGAGCAGATGCCAAAAACGGGAAACGGTAAGACACCCAGACGCCCAAGTACCCATACTGTGGACAATGGACAAGGGGCAAGAAGCAACGGAAAAGGACAGTGCCCCAACACCAAGCAGCAAATGCCAAACACGAGGCGAGGCCAGAAGTATTTTGCGGCCAACTTAGCTCTGGCCAGAGATGGGAACGTGACTTACGCCAGGCGCGAGGAATCATCCCACATAGCTCTCATTCCCACAATGAGATACCACGAGGTATGGGTGCGTGACTCACGCGTCCATCTCTGATCCATCCCAAACTCACACACACACAGACACACACACAGACACACACACAGACACACACACAGACACACACACTTAAATCCAAGCAGAGAGGCCAACTGCAGTCGGACAGCCGCTCTTGCTCTCCGCCAAACGATGGAGGCGGAGGCGGTGGGGGTGGAAGTGGGAGTGGGAGCGGCTCTCGTATCGAAAAACCAAAAAGTAAAAATGGCCCCCAGCGAATGTTGCAAGCAGCGCCAGAGATAAGCAGCCCGACTGCGGCAGCGGCAACTTAACATTTTGCACAGGCAGAAAGAGATGGGGAGAAAGCCAAGGGCAGGGGGAGACAGAGAGAGAGAGAGGGAGAGAGTGAAAGAGAAGGAAAGAGTGGGTGGAGACATACAAACAAATTTCCTACTTACCCCAATGTTTAAACTCTTCAATTGGCTAAAAGCGTTATTCTCTGTGTGTCCGCTATCTAAATGTGGCACGATTATTGTTATTAGTGTTGTTGCTGTTGCTGTTGCTGTTGCAGATGCCGTTGCAGTTGCCATCGCAGTGTCTGTTGCAGGCGGCGTCCAGTCGGCTTAGCTATTTATTTGCATATGAGGTTTACTTGAAAATCTAGAATTTATTAGCAATCTGCAATGCACTTAAAGACACTGGAGGGAGATGGACTGGAGACGACTGGAGGGAGATGGAGGCACACAGAGGAACAGGTAAGTGAACTGCCAAGACCTCTGCACTCTTCCTCTCATTCTTCTCAGCCGCGGGCCACACAAATAGCAGCACACGGAACGGCATCAAGACTTTTGTCAACGCGAACGCAATACGTAGTGCAAAATGTGGGGAATATGAGCGAAAATAAAGGAACAAGCGCAATGGAGACGATACAGGCAGGGCATCCTCGGCCAATCAACACCCTACCTGCAGGAATGCGGGCCACAGTTCCTATCCCTCAAATGGAGTGGCGATTGTTTGGCTTGGTTTCGGCAGAGGAACATTCGATGGCGTCCCAGCAAGATGACCTTCTCAGAACAGAACATAACCACTCTGCAGTCTGACACACCTACAATCCTGGCAAATACTGGGCATCTAGAGAAAGACTTGGCGGTCATATAAGAACACCAAGAAGAGCAACAACAAAGGCAACTACCGCTGGCGATGGAGAAATAAGAGCGAGCAGTGGCAGCCGCATAGCGCGGCAGCGGCTGCGACTGCGGTTGCGGTGGCGGTGGCAGCGACAGGCGGCAACAACAACAAATTGGAATATATGGCTGGCAGGCATAACGGTGTTCATAATAATGATGGCGTGGTCTCTGAAAAGAACCATGATGGAGAAGCACCAGAGAGCAGGAGCAGGAGCATAAGAGAGAACCAGGGGCGGGAGCGGGGCGGGAGTAGGAGCAGGAGCAGAAGCCGAGGCCGAGGCTGAGGCAAGGACAACATGGCCGCAACATAATGAAAACGAAGGGAATTTTCAGTTCGCGAACTCTGCGGAGGCAGGGGCACAGAGGACGTACAACGCACGAAACCGCACAGAACGGCCGCCGGCCATTGCAAGTTCTCAAGTGCTTCCGGCTGAGAGGTTGCCTATCCAGCACAGCCGCCACAGCGAGAATGAGGACGAGGACGAGGGCAGTGGCAGCTACCTACGAACCTACCAAGCTACCTACCTACCTACCAATACTGTCATGTGGTTTTCTCTGCTGATGGCGGTGGAGGGGGCATGGCAGTGCTCCTGGTTGACTGCCACTAACCATTGAGCTTCATCAGCAGCCAGGACAAGGACGAGCCCGACGACGTCGCCATCATGGGACGGAAATGAGTGAAGCGTGACATTTGCTGCTCCGGCGATGTCACGCTACGCTGCCGCTACTGCTGCTTCTCTGCTTGCTTCTTCACCTTCCCTGTTTCTTCCTTCTTTGCCTGGTCTTTATCCTTTCCTCATCCCCAGTCCCACTCCCACCCCATATCCACATCCACATGTGTTGGGCCGCAGGCTAGGCAAAAGGAAACTCCTCGTATAACGCAAATTAAAAATCCCACTGCCTGATGCCTGATGCCTGGATGCAAGACACTCCATCCAGGGGCGGGGAAAATCCGTAATGGGAAACTATCGCTGTCCCTCTTTCCGGCCCATCCTTCGCATCTTAAAAGTGCCACTGCCAAAATGCTTTTTTCATAATTGCCCACGCACATCATAAATATAATATATCATATAAGGTACGGCGGTTTTACCACCCTCCACGAAGTCTAGTTTGTGAAATGCATTAGCTGGTATTTCCTTCGACACTGCTCTCTGACCTCTTTAAATATTACAAAAATCGGCCTGTACCTCTACTCTGCGGCCCTTCCCCTCTCGCTTTTAACCTAAATGTGCCGCGGGGGGCAAGCATTTCAACATCAAAACAAATGCATAACAAAAGGTGTAACACATATACATATATCATGCATATTTTGAGGGAAATTGCCTCGAACGCCGTCGCTGCTGCCGGACCCTCACCCTTCCGTCCGTCCACCCACCCACCCATGCCATCGTGCCACAATCAACCTTTGGCAGCGGGTCGCGCTTTGACTTGCCACAGGCCAAATATCGATGTAAAGAATTAAAAACATAGGTACATGCGTCCTGGCGGCGTGGAGGCGGGCTCTGGCTCCAGGGACTAGGCGGGGGGCGGGGGGCGTAGCCTAAGCTCGTAGGTGGGGGGCGAGCAGAAGAGCAGATACAATAAAACATGCAAATATGCGCCCGAGGACATTGCAACAGCAGCAGCAACAACAGCTAGAACAACGACAGCAGACACAGTGAAAACAGAGCGCCAAAGAACGTAGCCC
The DNA here is from genome assembly GCA_037356375.1 of Drosophila affinis. Taxonomy (NCBI): domain Eukaryota; kingdom Metazoa; phylum Arthropoda; class Insecta; order Diptera; family Drosophilidae; genus Drosophila; species Drosophila affinis. The sequence goes on from CM074799.1 coordinate 22,919,777, forward strand.
CAAACATCAAACACACGCACACACACGCACACACACACACACACACACATACAGAGAGAGAGTGAGTCCTTTGGTGGCGCCATGACCGCAGGTGTATGTATACATGTGCATATGTATATGTGTGTGCGTGTGTGTATGTATGTATGTGTCTGTGGGGAAAGATACCAAAGGGTATAAAGTTTATTTAGCTTTAGTCGAAATTAAAGGCCTTTGTATATTAAGTAACCCACGTGGAAAGGATCCATCCTGCTCGCAGACATAGACACAGGCATACATAAATGCAGTGCGATAGCCCACACACGCATACATCTCTACCCACCCACATCCCCACCCACATACACTCGGAGTGTTGAAGTTGTACATAAAATATGCCGCTGGCCGTTCTAAACATACCAAAAATGAAATTTATACCAACAAAAAATAGCCAGATACAAGAAAGGAAAGAGCAGCTGAAGGGCACCGAAGCTTCAGACACCCTTATAGGTCCATTGTACTGATGAAGCACATAATTGTGTCTGCCAAAACACATTTAAATGAAGTTCTTTGCTCTCTGCAATGTAACCATCTGCTCAAAACAATAACACCTTCAGGAAGGGTATACAAAAGAATAAACCGAACCGATTTCGGCTTAAATGTTGGTCCGAGGGGCCAAAAGACCGCCGCAGGACATCGTTGCGTACCTCCAAAACGAGCTGTAAAGTTTCTCCCCCATGAGCGGGGTGTGCGTGTCTGCGTGTGTGTGTGTGTGTGGGGGTGTCCAGGTGTCCGCCTGGGGACGAGCACTCTGCTCCGATATGAAAATACTTGGCCCGAATTGTGATTTCATCAAAAGAGCAAAAGAGACAATGAAATTGTAAAGCGGCCGTGGTCGTAAAGTCCTAAATTGCCTTTGAGTGATGGTAATCCCGACATTAAATCTCAACAAAGTTACTCCAAGGAAAAGGCTTAAAGACCGGCGGGAAATACGCGGATAAATCGTTTTCCCATTACAGATTCCGGCAACCCTTTGGCATGATTATTAACTCAGAGCCATATTTACATTTTGACAATCGCAGTGGCAATCATCCGGCTACGGCTACGGCGACGCGTCCGGGGCTGGAATTGGGATTGGGACTGGGATTGGCACTGCAGCTGCAACTGGAGGTGGGATATGTCACTGCAGTTGCATGGGGCATAAAAACTGATGACTTGTGCCGCTGTCTGCTCCGTAACAGTCCCTGTTCCAACCCCTCCCCTCCCCCATATCCGTGACCGTGTCCCAATGGTACAATTTCATTTTTTGATTCCGCTTTTTGTCCGCAACATATAAAAATGCATGAAATGCTGTACCCCCCCCCACCTGACATTGTCGGTTGTAAAATATATATGTACATATCGAATGCGTTTACATATATATTGTATATTTAAATGCCGTAACATTGATTGACAAAAGCCATATCGCCAAAAGAGAGGACAGCGCGCAGGCAGTCAGGCAGTCAGGACAGACAGGACCGACAGGGCGTATGAGTAATGTAACGCGATGCGAAAACCCGAAACAATGCACTTGACAATAAAGATGAGGCGGGGGCCGCCAGAAAAACTTGATGGCATTTTCAGTTTTTCTGTACACGCTGATGCTGTGTATGCAGCAGTCCCGTCCCCCACAAGGAAATACCGAAAAACTCCACTCCCACAAGCGGAAAGTCCTGGAATGCATTAATCTAATCAAATATTCGGAATGCAAATAAAACTTAGAAAGTACAAAACTATTGGTTTCCTGCACCGGTAAAAAGTTCCTCCCAACAAACAACAAGAAAAGCATAAATATTTTATGCTATTTTTATAGAATTTATTTTGATTTTATTACAGAGCTCATTAATTATTACCGGCGTACGGACTGGAATATGAGGTTCGGTTAGGTTCCGTTCGGTTCGGGATCTGAGCATGCATAACGAAAGTGTTTTCGCTTCGCCTGCCTGCATCCCTAATGCCTTTGTCCGCGCCGCCAGAGAACAATTTGAATATTTTTAGGATCCCCAGCCGACATGTTGATTTTTCCAATACATACCATTGAGGCACACGCTAAGCATATATAGTATATGAATATATGGACAGTGAGCGAGGGGTTGGGCGGCCGGGCGGTTGATGCAGTATTCTATATAATTGTGTAGTCTCACATTTTGCGGGGCTAATCTGCATTTAAATGGAATTTTTAATTATTTTCCTGACCGCATCCTTTGACAATCACGGCGGGACGCTGTCGTTTGGCCACGGCCATCAGAATAAGAGCCCGCGGCGGCAGCGAGGAGAGGCGGTGTCGGTGTCAGTGTCCGTGTCCGTGTCTGTTGCTGTGCCCGTTCCCGTTCCCGTGTCCACGTCCGAGTCCTGGCAATAAAATGCAGTTCGAATTTAAATAAAACTTAATAACAAGAACGCTGGGGTAACTGTGTCGACTATAGGATATCTGTTAGTGCGAGAATATCTTTGGTGTCTTACCACAAAGAGATGTGGCCATCTAGTTTCTGCCTGAAATACGTAGGCATTCGGAACAATTTTCGGTGGAAACAAAAGCGGAGTGTCATTGGTATGCACTTTCAATATACCCTTTTATTTCAGAGGTATTAGGTATCAGGTACAACATGCTGGTTCACACACATAAAAGTGGATCAGAGCCAGTTGCACGCCCAAGCCCCACCCCACCTCTAGTCCATGGAGCGCATTTTAGATTGCCAATCAAAATGCGGAGCAAAATTATATCAGTCGATGGGTTGGGTTAGCGAGGGACTAGAAATCGATGGGAACGCGGCACCTAACAAATTTCCTATCAACGACTAAGCAAATAAGAATATTAATGGTTTTTCCACCCATTGGGCAATATTTTGTACCCCCCCCTGCATAGCATACAAACACCTGAGAGGGTTATTCGATTAGGCGACATCCCACCACCACATCTTTTTCTCCCACTCCATCTCTCTGTCTCCCTCCCTCTCTCTGTCGCTTTAACTTCCCTCTCTGCTCTACGATTCTGTGGCTTGCATAAAATTAAAATTGGCGACATTTTACAAATTGCATTTTTGCATTTATTCCAATGAAACAAGTTGTAGTAATTAACATGTTAATTAATAGTTGGTTCGGCCCGAGGGGCGAATGAGAATATTTAATAAAAATCTGTTGCATAATTCTAGGCTGCTAAAAATTCGTACAGTGGGTGCGTGTGCGTGTCGCCGCATTGTTAAAAAAAGTCGCTATTGTGTTAATATTAATTAGTTTTGGCTGCCTGCAGGAAACCGATTTGCAAACTGCAGGCAAGCAATAAAAATTTAATTGTAAACTTTAATGACAATCAACGTTGTTGTCGCTGGGAAGAGTATCGGGCGACATTCCAGCTGCCAAAGTCAGTGGGGAAGGGGCAGTAGACAGCACTGCCGCGGGTGGGGTTCAGAAATATTTGTCATTCTGGTCATAGTAGATCCCGGAAGTAGCCTCGAAGCCTCATTGATTCCATGGACATCTCCCGCTGCAGAGACGAGACCAGGTTCCAGGTTTCGTTTCATCAGGTTATGGCATTCCTGATGAGAGGCGAAAGAGAGAGAGAGAGAGAGATAGTAAGCTAAATTGGAGATTGGCATTTCACTTCGAATTCTCCTTGACTTGCTCACACACACACTTGCCGCTTGCCGCACGCCGCATGCCTCGTGCCTCGTGCCCATCCTTGTTGTTCTTAGATGTGGGAAATGGGAACGTGAACTGCATGTCTGGTCCGGATTGCGGGCATGGCAAGGCTTACCTGGTCGACAGCATCAACCAAGGAGCAGTACAAGGAGCAGTAGGACCACAACTGCCCGCCACCCAAGGCTACAGCAGGCAGCGCAATGGAACGGAAATTAAAAAGCGGAAAAAGAAAACAGAACCGGAACAGAAACCTCTAAACCGTAAACGTTGCCGCACACGTTAACGTGGCTTTAGCTGTGGCTGTAGCTGTGGCTGTAGCTGTGGCTCCGTCTGAGCTTCGACTGCTGCACGATGCCCAAGCCTCACATTACAATGAATCCTGGGGCATGAATGCAAACAAAACTTACAGTTGCTGCTCAAGCACACAGATGCACAAGGAGGAAGTGACGCATGTGAGAACACGATATCATTGCAGGCAGTGACATCCTCCATCTGAGCTTCATCCCTATCCTTATCCTTATCCTCAGCACCAGCACCACGCTCCATCCTTCTCCTCAGCCCCAGCCTGCAGCTTTCTCTCTTCATGGGGAAGACGGCTGCTGAGCGCGGGCCCAGGACTTGATGACAGGATAATGATGCCCCTTCAGGAGTCACAAGTCGCAACGACAACGACGCCAACGCCAGCTACCCCTCTCCGACTTGTTGCTCTTAGGCTCCTTGTTCATCGTTAGAGAACAGAGATTGATGGCTGCACTATGTTTCCACTCAAATGAAGGCGAATCTTGAGTTGCACCTTCTGTGGCTAGCACCAACACCAACCAGAAGAACAGTGTCATCAGGCCACTTTAAAGATGAGATTCGATCAGAGATTTCCAGCTAAACTCTGGAGGCGGAGAATATTTATATTGCTGTCCTTCCATAGAATTAACTGCAGCAGTGCCATGTCATTGTCATTATGCAACCCATATCATATCCCATTTACGTATCACTCTCTATCACATTTCTCGGAAGTTGGAAAAGCAATTACTTTTTCGTTGGAAATTTTTGTACTTCGTAAACATTTAATTTCCAATTTTAATTTGCTTCAATGCATTGCCACACACAGAGGCAGCAGCGGATGATGAGGTGGAGGTGGAGGTGGAGGCGGAGGCGGAGGCAAACCAATCGGCATTGGACCCATTGGACTGCTAGCTGAGGTCCTGCCGCTGCAGCAAAGGACCTGCTACTCGGCCCTGCCTCATGTGGCCCCGGCTCCGGCTCTGGCTCTGGCTGTGGCTCAGTTTCTCATTTACATTAAATAAATATTGTACAATTGTATTGAGCATCTGGCAAAGGTGAGGTGAGGCCCCCTCCCCCTCCCCATCCACATCCACAGCCCTGGAACATCCCTGGAACAGCCCAATGAAATGAGCTCACTCCCATTTGGTTCTTTGCAATTCGGTGCCAACTTCGTCTTGCGAGAGGCATCTGCTTTGGCCTCTCCTCATCTTCGTTCTCTCTCTCACTCTGTTTCCCACTCTGCAAAGGTAAATATATGCTCCATAAAATAAAAGAAATGAAATTGCTTGCCCCTTGCCGCCACCCCAAAAAAAGCTTATTTCCAATGAAGTAAATTGAAATTGAAACATTTTATGGTTCGATTTCAGTTTATGGAAAATGCATGTTGCATGCCTGCCTCTCGGTCTGCATGCAACTGCAGCGGGTAATATCGAAGTTTGACAGCAATCAAAATATTTCCCAGTGTGCGTCCCAACGAATTCTTGTGTGCACTCTTATATTTGTTCTTTTTAAATTAACTAAATTGTTTCAAGTTCTCTTTCATTTCTTGCAACATTTTTGCAAATTGTAGGAGAAAATTGTACCAGATTTATCCAAATTATGGTGCGTCTCATAAGGTGCGGAACAAGGCATTTCTCAACCTCGACAACACACTAATGCAATACCCACAAGTCATGTCCTTTTAAGGTTCCCTTTCCGATCAGCACGTCCAATACTATCAAGTTTCTTTCTTATATGCCGAAATGTGCAGAAAGTTTTCTATGAAATTTATTTTTTACATTGTTTTTCCAGTTGTCCGCACACAGAGATGAATGCAGAGGCAGGGGCTGGAGAGAGGCAGTGGCAGAGGCAGAGGCCACTCACCACCAGCCAGATGTCATCCTTTTTAATGGCTCAGTGGAGTGCTGGATTCTGCATCCTGGATGACTTGTGATGTGCAAATGTTATCCTGTCTCTCGGGCTGTCTATCTGCCTGCTTGTCTCTCCGTCTGTCTGTCTGTCTCTCCGCATGTGTGTTTATAATTTACTTTACTTTCTGACAAAAGGATTTTAAAACAATTATTTTAATGTTTTTCCCACACACATACCCACATACATACAGATACATATACAGAGAGATACAGAGACAGACATTACGTCAAATTGAGTTTTGTTTCATTGGGAAAATGTGGAAATGACCTGCCTGACTTTTGCCAATTTTTGGCTTTTAAATGCAATTTTTCTCTTCATTTAACATTTGCTATGGCACACATCTACACATATGTATGTATGTATGTATGTACGTGGACGAATATGCATGTCTGCGCATCTATAAATTGGGGAAAATCGAAAACTTTATTTAATCAAACACAAACACAAATGCGAATCCATTAAAAATTCATTGTAAATAAATACCAATGTGCAGCAGTGCAGAGAGACATTGTTATTCCTAAAATTATCCCAACCATGTAATGCAAATTTTTCAAGAACTACACTCTGCAACAGGGACTTTGTTTTTTTTTTTCATTACCTTCATAATGTTTACTCGGCATCCTCTCATATGATTTTTGATGCGGTTCCATATAGCGGCTATTCCTGAAAATATCTCAAATCATAGTTGAAGATTTTTCTGCTATTCTTCTACTTCTACTTCCTTAGCAGCTTTAATACCAATTTCAGTACCAAAGCAAGCCCAAAAAAGTTTCATTTTGTCGAAGTGTGTTAAACGAAATATACAGATTGGATTTCAAGTATGTTATGCCAAGTCAAAAGGAACTAATTTGCATTTAAAAACTGGAAAATAAGGCAGAACTTGCCATTTTTTACTAGAATATCTATAAACTTAAATTTAAAAAATAATCGCCATCACATACAATGATAAATGACTGCTAATTATGGTCGAGGAGAACTTTGTGCCTGACTTGGCTGGCATCTGTATGCTAATCGCAATCTCACAACAAATTCACGAATTAGCTCAGGTGAAGAAGGTAGAATCTTGCATACCCTATTAACAGATTGAATACATTTTCTTTGCTGTTGAAATCGGGACAAGAAACAACACGAGGTCTACCCCTGAATTATTCGATTAATCAACTGTTAATTGTAATGTTCCCGGCTATAGCGCACTTACCCCTCTCAATAGAGCAACGCGAACACTTGCAGCGGTTTCAAGTTTCGAACAACATCAAGATGGGAGCGGATGAGCCGAAAGTAAGCAAGTCATTAACATATCGCACCAATGAAAATGCAAATGCAACGCAAATTACCCGGGATGGTCAGGATAGTGTCCTGCTCCTGCTCCTACTTCTGCTCCTGCTCCCTCTAGCGATTCCTCTTGGATGGCCGCTTGTCTGGTGGCTCATTAAAATGCGCTGCCATCTCGCGAAAGTGAAAAATTGCCCAGGAAAAGTCAGAAAGCAAGGAAAGAAAAATAACTTGTGTTAGGTATAGGAATAGGCGAGGTGAAAAGATGTGAAAAAAAAGCCGGGGAGTGACCACAACGAAGAAGCCATGCCCTAACATCAGTTATATTGATTTGGTAGGGTCTATGGTAGGTTTTCCCTGGGGTAAAGAACTCTCTGGCGCAAGGGAAAGTAGTGAATCTGGCTGCTTTTAGCTTCAAACAGCTGGAGGATAAGGCTTAAGTAAGGAAGGGAACCTATCCTATGCAATAGCTCCCCATAAAAATGTTATACCCTACCCAAAAAGAAAATCTGAAGGACCACAAAGGAAAGTCGAAAAAAGTTTTGTGGCCACTGCAGACAAGGACAGATGGAGAGGGGGGGAGGCGGGGAATCGGTCACGGGAAAGGTGCCTGACTTGCAAAGGACTCGGGTCTCCTTGTCCTCGTTGTTGTAATTGTTGTTGTATCTGTATCTTTTACGCATTGTTAGCACTTCATAAAACAAGTCTCATGAATATTACGGCGACTCTTATCTGGAGTTCTGCGTTCCGGATTTTCTGTGGATTCGTAATGCATTTGCTGAGAGCAATGGATACGGTCAGGCCTTACGCTGCTTTAGATGGCTTCGGGTTATTGCTACAAAGCAGAGCAGTGCTCCTGGATCCGTTCCTCCCCATTGCGGCGCGTCCTGTCCGCCGTGCAGTCATGTGCAGGAATTAATTTTGCGATTACGCGTAATTACAGCCCGGAAAAAGTCAACAATGAAGGAGCGAAGCCAAGCCGACGGAGGGCCCAGTAAAGGGCGGGAGAAACTTAATTGCGAGTAAGTGTTGCTTAATACTTATTATCTGCACTCGCGCCTGCCCCTTGCCCCCTCCATGCCTCTCAGCCTGCCACTCACGCCGTGGCAGAGGCGTGTCAGCGGCATTGCCGAAACTTAATTGTTAGCTTGCCGAAACTTTTCGACGCGATATTTAACCCTTTACTTTTTGTTGCTAATTAAAAAACTTTTGGCCCCGCGCTGGGAACGGTGGAGGAAAAAATTGTGAAAATAGAAAAAAGACGAGCGAAAACGACATGAAAACGCTTCAGCATAGATATGTATGTATGTATGTATGTATGTATGTATGTATGTACTCGCGTAGACGCGTGCGTTCTGTCCTGGTTGTTTACACAAAAGCAATCATACGCCATGCTGTACACTGACTTCATCTCCCTCCACATCCACATCCACCCAAGACCCACTGTAGCCGTGTAGCTCCGCTGTGCTTGGGAGCCATATCGTCACTGTCAACAATACGACATTGCGGGGGAGGCCAGAGATTGGATGGTTTCTGGTGCTCTGGTTGGGGGGTTCTTCAAAACCAGGGAGAGATCTGACTGCTTGACGTTGCGTTGAAGTTTCATTAATTAGATAAAAGTTTCTTCTGCTTCCTTACCCCTTCTTCCTCCTCCTCCCCACCACTCTCCCCTCTACATTGTTAATGACGCCAAAGAACGAGCTGCAAATTATTTGCACACAACAAAAGCCAGAAAGTTGCAGGACCCATCGCTCCCGCCCCCTACTCTAACCCGCATGTCAGTGGATAATGTTTCAAAGCAAGTAAGTGGCTCCTTGCGTGGGTTTGAATTGGGGATATAATGGGGGGAAGGAGGATACACACATATATACGATATTATATGATATTATCTGTGTCTGGCCATCGGGTGGATAATTTGCGAAAAAGAAAACTTCACTAACCTGAGGCTATTCCTGTCCACTTTCTGAAAAAAGAGAAATAAAACGGGAAGAAGGCTTTACTTTCTACTATAAAATACCCTCCGATTAGAGGGCACTCTTATATTGTGATCAAAATCGATGAAGAAACTTCAGAGAGAGATCGTAACAACTTTTGACAGGTATTTATACAATATTATTTCATATCAATTTACGCAAACAGAATATACCTTCTCAGATATTCGTGCTGGGTATAATGATGTAAAAATGAGGGGAAACCCTAAACAAAATTAGGTTTCAATTAAGACGAAACTTAAAAAAAAAGAAGGGTTACGGGTTACATGCGAAGAAGCCTCAGCAAATAGCGATAAATAAAAAATAATTATCCACTCCCACCCCCACCCCGAAGAGAACGCCAAAGCCACCCCGGCCCATCCCCTGGTGGCAGCTAATCAAGGAGCCGAGCGGAAGGTGGTAGATAAAGAAAAACCGGAAACGGCGTACAAGGAAACGCCAATCAAATTAGAAAAAAAGGACCACATCAGGAATAGCATACTTAGAAAAGGATGCCAGAAACAGGAAGGGCCCAAAGGAAGGGAGCAAAGGGTTGCAAGTGTGGCAAAGAAATCATGGGATATGCGGAAGATGAATTTTTAATTTGTTGCTGTTGCTTCCCGTTTTAATTGTTGTTGACAGACTGACTGGCTGACTGACTCGACTTGACTCGGGATCTGCGACTCTGAGCAAGGACTCGCAAGCACTGACTGACGGCGCAATTTACAATCCCTTTTCTTCTGCTAGCCAGGCAACCAGGCAGCCAGCTTAGAGACTACTTTCCGAAAGGGAGTGATGGAAATTTTAATTAAATAAATTGCGGTTAATCCCGTTAGAAGACAGAGCTATACACATACATACATATATATATGCATAGGAAAAAAAAGTGGAAATGCTTCACGAGCTTCACGAAGATGCGCCCCGAGGGTCAGCACTTTGGTGTGGCTACAACACAACCGAAAAGCCGAAATTGGTTGCAAATTGTGGGGGAACCCAGGGGGAAGCCGGGACGAGCAGGAGGGGCTAGGCTACGCATGAATATGATGTAATTGTTCCGGTTCGACATAGCAACGTGCACATCAAAAGGGCAACGGAGCGACACTTACAACACCTTGAGGGGGTCGGTGGGGCACCTCTCACGGTAACGTTTTCATTTAACTTTAATTTTCTGGCTTCTAATGGCATTATCCACGGGGGAAGGGGCTCCAAGAATGGTGCTTAGGTCTGTGTACCCTTCCCTCATACTCGTGTCAAAGGATTTTGAGTAATTTAATTGTATGCCATTTGCACATCAATTTACATTCAAATTTCAAATTCCGAAGATTGTCGTGAGCCCAAACTCGAGTACAGTGTTCTTTGTAACATAAAGATGTACCCGCAGGATTTACTTAATCGGTAAACATACATATAAAACAATCATGGCAAAAATAGAAAAACTTGTCTGAAATATTCTTTAAAAAGAAACGTACCTACCATAGGAGTAAGTGTACCTGAATACACTACTATACATACATGTGTACATTTGCATATTCTGTTGACATTGTGCGGACCATTAAATCGGATTTAACTAACCCAAATATTTGGCCGCAAACAGTACGTCCAAGAAACCTGTTGATCCTGCCCAAAAAACTGGTCTGAAGAGTCCCCGCACAAAAAAGCCACTCAAATAATTGAAATTTATAACTAACGGTGGGGTAGGGGGTTGTGTGGGCACATCTGGTCAAAGCCAATAATAGCCTGAATAAATGCTATGGCTGAAATACCATGCAATGTTTAATGGCAGACAGTAGATGGTTTTACCGAATTTCCGGTCGAATATGGCCCGATGAATGGAGATTCAAGCAGGTGTTGAAGTTGAAGTTGAAGCTGAAGCTGAGAAATGGCATCACATCAGCCCCTCCTTCACCCATTGTATGAGGGGGTGAGCATATAAGAAATTAACTTAAAAAGTCATTTTCCAGGAAAAAGATGAGCTGAAGATGTAGGTGGAGAGGAGGCTCGAAGAACAGAGAGAGCAAGAGAGAGAGAAAGAGAGAGAGCGAGCGTAAAAAAGGATTAATTGCATGAGGAGCTGTACCCGGCTGGCGGCATCAGCTATCCACATGCCACACTCGACTCCTGCCCCCATGACAGCGAGCAGTGCACACGGCCACCAAGTGCATATCCTGGCTTTTCTATAAGCCATTGACTTGCCACGTCCTTTGGCCAGGAACAAGCCAGGAAGGCAGCCAGTCAGCCAGGCAGCCAGGAAGGCATGTGTGCTCTCGCACGGCATGTGGCGGATCCGTATTTTTTAATAGTGTTTCGTGTGCCTCTTGGCGTTAATTTATGCCACAAAATCATTTTCTTTTAAACGCCACTCACCCGCGCTCTCAGCACTCGCACTCACAGACTCTGCCACATGCGAAAATAAAAATTAAAAAAGAGACAGAGACCAGCGTTTCGTTTACGTTCGAAGCTTAAGATACACTTATGTATGTACTTATGTACCTTACTGTAGCTTAATAGCGAGATATGTATCTTTAATACAAGGGACCAGTTAGCATACAATGTGAAAGACCAGATGGCTGGGAAGAATATTGGTTCTCCTCAAAATCGACATACTCTTTGCAAGGGTATAGCAAAGTGAAAAAATATAAAAAATACAGAGAGGACCGAGAAGTGAAGGAACGGAATGGAGATGCAAATTGCGTTGCATTTGCCCATGGCTCTCCAGGCGCAGTTTAACGTCAAGTGAAAAATGAGTGCGAACTATGACATGAAATATGAGTGCATCTTCTCCACCCCACCCGAACACACCCGAACTTTTATTAGTTTTCGCTTTGATGCAAATACGAAACAAATAAAAGTAAAATGGGGATTGGATTACTCGTCGCCGTGGAAAAAGCGAAATCGAAAACAGAAACAAAAACAGAAACAAAAACAGAAAAAAACCCCACATAAATAATTTATTATATGACATACACGACATGATGAGGTGCCCTGATAAGTCGCAGTCGCAGTCACAGTCGCTGTCCCAATCCCAATCCGAACATGACAGGCGGGCAGGCCCCAAAGCTACCTAAAAACAATACTGGACGGACGGACGGACGGACGGAAAGTATAACGGAAATTTCGCACTTCGCTCAAGCTCTGCTCGGTTGTTAGGGTTCGAGTTCGGCTCGGGTTCATTAGACGAGCATGTGTGTAGCTCGTAGTAGTTCCCCGAATCGCTGCAAATGTTGTGCAATCTAAGACGCAGTAGAATGCTCGGATCCGGGACTCTCCTCACAACTCAATTGCCTCTAGTATATATACATAGTACGTCGGGAATGCATACAACTATACTTCCACATACCCGTACTTTGTCCATATATACATACATATGTATGTATAGATCATTCATAGTATTCCCGGACAAGGCCACGAGTTTTCACTGGCATTGGCATTGATGGAATTAGGGAATTGCGATGTGCCAATGACAATGAAACCAAATGGAGACGATGATGCAATGCACTCTGAGAATTTTCTTATTTTGCAATGCAACTTGCAACTTTTACCTTCTACCCCATTAGGGGGTTGATCTTAGACTAGACCAATCGGCGGACGGTCTAGTTTTACTCTGTTCTTGTGGAATTGGTTGGGGTTTCCTGCTAATAAAAAACTTACTTACCTTAATACCATAATCGTAGCCCTCAAGATGTCAATGCAGAATTATCAAAGAATTATCTTTAGATACTGAATGAAAACTCTTTTGAATCGAACCGCTTTGGCCGATTGGTCAGGTCCTACCCTCAGGTCTTTCCATGCAAATAGAAAAGCTTACCCCCAATCCCAATCCCGACCATACAGCGTGTGTATCCACATGTCTCAATGCCGCCTTGCATACGAATTCATTCAACTCAAGAACACTGGCCGTACAAACCGTACTGTCCGCGTGCGGACTGATCGGATCGGAGCGGGCCCCGACTATAAATAACTCTATGGAATAGGCATTCAAACATTAGCAATGAAATCATGCATACATAGCAAAGCATAGCATAGCCAAAGCTGAGGAAAACAATAATAAATACATCCAACTAAATGGACCTCGTGTCCGTGCCCATTCGTTCCAATGGAAGATATAGTATCTGTTTGGTGAGCGGCGCAAGGTCGTTTATTTTTGTTTATAACTTTTTTGGAACTGTGCGATCGACTAAATGGAAACCGAAAATATCATTAAATATATTTATAATCGAATCGAAGCGTTCGGTAGCAAAGATCTGAAATTCTTGTCAGCTCTGAACTTGACATTGAAACAGAACAGTCCGGGGAGAGAACACCCAGAGAGTGATCTCTCCTCTCGCTAATAGATAAGATAAGCTCTGTTTTGAGCTCTTCGATCCGGAGATCAACCGATCCGCAGATGGCATCATCTTTCGGGTTTTTTCTGCTTTTCGTGTTCTTCCTCTGCCCACACAACTGTACTGTAAATTGTGGGGCACGTGACGATGCAGCCAGCTCTGCCTCCGATAAGGAGGAGCTGTCATCTGAGCCAGCCCCGACCCCGGCCCCGGCCCCGGCCTGGAGTTCGGAGAACGAAGACCATGCATGCATGTGTATGTATGTACTTACATAATTCTCGCGTCATGTGCCCGTTCCTGTGTCTGTGTCTGTGTCTGTGCCTGTGCGTGTGCGGCCTGTCAGTGCGTGTTTGTGCGTGATTGAGACGAGAATTGTTTTGAAAATATTTACAATGCATTTATTGGAAGCAGTCAAATATTTCACTCTGGTCGGGGTGATGGATCGTACAATATAATTAATATATAGTTAAATAAATACATTTTATATGTAAGTGTGTGTGTGTGTTTGTGTGTGTGTTGGTGTTGGTGTGTAGAAGTGTATGTGTAATCGTGTGTATTATAACTAAATCAAAACACAGCAGACTTGTCCATTGACGCAATCGGTACCAGGTCTCAGGAGCCTCTGGTGGCATCGATCCATGCACATTCCCAGGTGTTCCGCACAGGGCGCTGGTCGGACCGGCACTGCAACGGGCAACGGGATGGTTTGAGGGCGGTTGAGGGTGGTGGGTGGGTTGTGGCACAGAATGAGTGGGTTAGTGGCGAGGGATGGACGAAGCAAGTAATACCAATTATGGATCGAATTTGTGGTAGAATCGTTATTTGTTAAAATTTTGACTAATCTCGGGTTTGGGTCGAACTGATGGCAGGGCGTTTTTGTGGGTGCGGGAGGGGAGTTAAGCAGGTGCATCAAAGCGGCGAGTTTGGGCACTTTGTACTCACGTTCGTAGCAGCACTCCACGCCGAGGTGCACACTGGTGGGGCACAGCCCCTTGTTGTTGGTTGGCTCAGTACAGTCGCTGGTCTTCACGCACAGTCCTCCAAGCAGCACGCACTGGCGGTCATTCGGATACACCCGCACTCCCTGCAGCACTAGAGGAGTATTAGGAGGAGAATTAGCTCTGAACATCTGGACATCTGGACAGAGGGCATCCCCGGGTAAGACACTTACTGTACACATCTTGATCGTTCACTTCGTTTGTCTCGATGTCCGCCCGTACGGAGTGGAGCATCGTCACCATTACTAGAGCCACCATCAGGCAGCCAAACAAGCTCTTTCTTATCGCCATGATCTGTTCTGATCTGTTCTGTTCCGTTCTTTTCTGTTCAATTCAATTCTGTGGGTAACACTGTGCGGATGGAATTGGAAAGTGTCGGTATCGCGGATAATCTCTATGTACTTCCACTCGTTGGCACTGCTCGCGTCGCACTAATCGAAGCTACTTACGCTGCAGAGTCTTTTCAATGAAAAGCACTTGCTCTGAGAGAGAGAAGCCCACACAGTGAGAGAGAAAGAGGGCGAGCGACTGCGAAGCTTTTTGCACAATCATAGCGACGCCCGATCACCAGAGCAGCAACAGCAGCAACAGCAGCAGAGCTGCTTGAGCTTGAGAGACTTTGATGGGCTCCAACCGCTCCGTTTGGGTGGTCTCCCGGCGCTCTTCTGCCATGCTATCCAGAAACCATACCACTTAGTGCATGGGACTCCAGAATCTATGTAGCTTCCACGTCCCGCAAAGAATCGTTCAACTCGGCAGTAGGCCGCAATCAACGACGATCAGCGGGAACAACATCTGATGAACCGCATCGAACGGGGCGGAACTGCAATTTAATCTGGTTTGGCATACTCTCTCTCCTCTTCTCTCCTCCCTCTCGCGCATATGTACCTCCCGCATATGGGGCGTCTAGCTGCTTTGTTTGTATAACATTTTCGAAAACAATTTTGAGGGAGAGGTACATTTTTGTATGCAAATATGTAAACAAACCAAAATGAAATATTACTCATACGCCGAATGTGTGTGTCTGCGTGTTTTATGCCCCAGAAAACATTGGGCGTGAAACCAGATGTTACCTTCATACGATTCGATCTAAACAATTGTCGAAAGATCAGCAGCACTCGCCGGGAGTATCTATGAATGAATGAACTAGTATCAACTGACCCTGGAATGGAAGAGAGGTGTTCGGCGAGGAACCAGAGGAACCGAACCTGCATTTGGGGGAATACAATGATATATTTGATTATTCAGAATGCACTTAACATCTACAAAAGGTAATCATTGCTATACGATAAGGCAGGTGTATGTACGCCGAAGGCTAAAGGAGTTCATATTTTCACACAGGGGAAACCACCTTCAGTGATTAAACAACCACTACCTGTACCTTATTTACTACATTATGTGCTCATCGCCTGGTGGTAAAGATTCTAGAAAGTTCCGACTAATATTTGTGTTTTTAAAACAACACAAAATTCTCTCGAAGCTTATCAGCTGTCTCGGCTGCGCAGTTCGACGCTGGTTCCGCTGCTTGGAGGGTGGGATTCGGCCGAGGCCTCAAGATCCTGATGCTTGATGGAGTATCCACTCTGCTCATATGTTGCCTGCTGCTAGTGGGGCTCTGCCCTGTCCTGCGCTCGAGAAGGGAACTACAGGACTTGCTTATTTTGACCATTGGGGTCAAGTAAACGACCTGCATCCTGCAGCTGGTGTTTCCCGCCAAGCCAATTGTCAACAGGGATAAATCAAAGTCCAGCTCGGCGTGGACTTCCTAGACGGGAAGTAGAGCGGTTTTTAATTAAATTCTTTTTTATATTTTAAATATACGCGCTTACTACATGGCAACTACTTGAAGATGTAATTATCAACAGAGACACCTGACGGTCAAGACCGTCTTTGAAAATATTTTCAATGATGTGGCAGCGCTGAAGTTGCGCCAACTGTATTCCATGTGCGGTAAACATTTAAATGTTGATTGACTATTTTATAATAATAATGATCCGACGGAAGCCGGTTTTGGTTTTCTCGTCTCTTCAAAATTGGGAATGCCACAGATTTTCACCTTTTGTGGGGGCGGTAGAACTGTATATTCAACTGTATATTCGGAAACGAGCAAGGGCCCACAAGAGCAACTAAATTACAATACAATACAATTGTATACATACACATGATATGTCTTCTATATCTACGTAGAAACCGTTGAATTTTAAAATGAACCAATAACGGAATGTAATGCGAATTGGATGGACGGAATATTTTGCTGAGAATTTAAATCGAGAATATAAATCTAGTGTAATTTAAAACAGCTATGTTTGAGAAAAAACTTCGATTTCTAGAGTTTACACGCAAACATGGGTGATATGTATGTTTAGATGCTATTTAACTGTACAATCTTGTGAAAGCACCCACACACCCCTAAGTTGCCAACTTTGCAGCTCCTCCAGCACATGTCCAATTCCACATCCACAGCAGCATCCAGTTATCAAGGCAATAATACAGTCTGAATGCAGTCATCCCATAAACAAGCCACGCCACTCATCGACCTGGTCTCGACTCCTGGTCTGTCTGTCAACGACAGCGGCGCGAGAAACGACACCAGCGCCACAAGACACAAGACCACAAGACCATTGCAGACCAGGCCAATTCATGATTGGAAACTGTCATTGGGTCGGTCGCCTTCCATTTGGGATTGTAAATGCAAAACAAATTCCCAAATTCCCCCACTTTGGCTCTGTGGCAACACCAGCTCAGCTCTGTGACCAGCTCGTGCGGCTCTAACTTTGTCAGCTTCACATTTTCATTTCCATTTCCATGTGCACGCTAACTGATTCATTCATTAATTCAGGCAAAGCGTCATAAATGCCACGCATTTTTTTAGCTACTCTGCTCCTTCGCGTCGTTGATTTTGCCGTTTGGTTTGTTTCTGATTTAATTAAGCGTTTGGCCATTTTGCAACGGTGGTTTTTTGTTTTTCGGGGTACCCTTACGGGGAGTACTACAGTTTTTTCCAAAAGTTTGCAAAATACATATGTATACAGGAGAAGGTCTAAGATATATTGGTATATTGTGAGGAGATGGAATTATATTGAACGCAGTGGCATCGAATGGCTACATCTGTCATCCTCAAGGGTATGCGATGCTTCGGACCAAGTCTAGATGTTATTGGTTGTTGCGTTTCGCGTAGCATTTGCAAGTCAAATGCGACAGGAGTCGGAGCCAGGCATCGTCACCTAATAGCGATCGGTGTTAATTAATTGAATTGATAGAAAAATAACGCATACGCCGCGTGGAACACGCGCACTATGCGAGAGAAGAATTCTTTGAATGCGAGGCATTGGGAAACCAAACTCAAACAAACGCTGCCCCCGACTCTGGCTTGACTTGGCCACTGGTTAATTAGGCCCGTCATCCAAAATCCGAAACATTTTGCACTCATTTGGAGCGCACGCCGCCCGATCTCCAAATCGGGCATCGGACTTGTCTTGGCCCGATCAGAGAGCCCCTCTCAGTGTGGGGTTGAAGGAGGTTGTGCGCTCACCTTAAAGCGACAATTTGTGTGGTAATTTGGCATTAGGAAGGGTGGCAAGCCTTCTATGCTCAAGCCTCGAACGGAACGAAACGACACAAAACGAAACGAAACGGATCCCGGACTAAAGAAACTCATAAAGCGATTGGTGGAAAATTGCTTTCCACCTAGCCAAATGTGGGGCAGTGGCTTCAGTGGAAATCTTTTATTTATAAACCGTGGCCGAAACCATTTCGATTCGATTCGATTCGGAGTGGACGTGAACATGGAACACTTGTTTGGCAGTTGCCGACCGATGTCAGCAGCAATTGTTGCTATTGACTTAATATTTGCTAATAGATTTCACATAAATCACATTCCGTTGGCATGATTTATGCATGAACCCCACTCACAGGTGCCTCGATCTCTTGCTCGTTCTCTTCTGGTGTCACTATCTCTGTCTCTCTGTTCTTGTATGTTTTAGTAACTCAACCTAAAAGTAATATGCTGTTTTTGTGGCTTTTTGTTTTCTGACTGGTGACGATGACGTGGCCTCTTGAGGGGAGGCCTCAGCCAAACTGTTGCAAGGTGCAATCTGAGACGGACAGCATCGCTGGAGATCTCGGAATTGTTTCAAATTTCGGGGGCTTAACCCTTTGATAGAAACGTTGATTCCTTTCGCTGGTTATTGCTGCAGCTGTAACTGCCATTTCTTGTTACCCTATAGATCCTTTTCCAATAGTATATATCATTCATATTTGCACCTTTCGAATATTTATTCACTTTTTCCTTAGATAATCTACTCGCAACAATTTGTTAGGCTCTCATGAAAGATCTTTTTAGATGAATACATAAATATTTTATGAAGTAATCGCAGCATGTCATCGATTTATACCCTCGCCCCCCCCAAGGGGTTAATCATGAATGCAATAAAAAGTCCCACGAACTGCCAGATGCCGCTGCAAAGATTGCAGCGGGAGAAGGGGCAAGTGCAATGATTCCTAGCCATAAGTGTCCTCGACTCCGACTTCGACTGCGACTGCAACAGCGTCTGTGAGGTGGCGTGGCCACAGACATCTGTTATGGCCATCAAATATGGTCAAATGTGGCACGCTGCGGCATTCGAGGCACGATAAAGATAAATATGAAGCTTGGGATTGTTGAATGTTCGATTTGGCAAGCGGCAAGCGGCCAGCCATTATGCAATTTGGAGAGAATTTTCGTGCCACACCAGGCGAGAGCACCAGCTAGCTCCCCCAGACCCATTAGCCGGGTCGAGAATTGTTACGAGAACAATTATACGACATTCTCCAATGGCTAATTAAGTTGTTAGTGGCAAGGTTGGGTGTGGTCTGGCTGGGGCGCAGGCATCCAAATTGGGGAGTTAATCAACGAATTCAATTAGCGGAGGCTTTCTAATTCGAATCTCCCCAGTGGAAATCCATCTCCATCTCCAGACCAGACCCAGACCTGCCTTTCCTGCCACACAGCGCAGCGAAGCCTTTGCCGGCAAGTGGTCTGCCTTGTCAGCTCGTTGCGTCATCAGATCGGAGCTCCATCGAGGCACAGCCGCAGCCTCAGCCGCACTTCTTGCCCCAGCCAGCAACAACATCAACGAGAACTGCATTCAGGCATCGTCCACTTCAGCCAGATACTTCACAAATTGGTGCTGTTGGCCCGCTTTGTTGACTGTTTTGTCTGACGCTCCGCTCAGCTCAGCTCAGCTCAGATCGAAATCGAAATCGTTTGGCTATCTAGTCGAGCCATCTGTCCGCTCTGTCCGTTAAGAGTGCGTGGATCGGATCGGTGTGCACTATAAAAGTAACGCAATGCACGCAATCCATTTACAGTTGCAGTTCTCCCTCGAAGCCAAGCGAATCAAAATCATATACAAGCAGACATGAAACTTCTGGTGAGTCGAGCAACAGCCGAATCGACAGGATCAGCGGGATGCTTATAGATCTCTCTCTGTCATTGGCAGATCCTTACCACCCTGCTGGCTGTGGCGAGTGCCGCCCCCGGACTACTCGACTATGGATTAGGACACACAGCACCAGCCATCAGCTACGGACACGCGGCCCCAGCCATCAGCTACGGACACGCTCCCGCTATCACCTATGCCGCGCCGGCGCCAGTTATCAAATCGTATGCCCCCGCGATCAGCTATGCTGCACCTACCGTGTTGAAATCGTACGCTGCTCCCGCAATTAGCTATGCGGCCCACGCCCCGTCCTACAGCTATGCCGCACCCACCGTAGTCAAGTCGTACGCGGCGCCTGTGGCAGTGGCCGCTCCAGTTGCTGTCAAGTCCTACGCTCCGGCCACCAGCTACTCGCACTTCAGTTCGGTACGGAGAAGCAAAGCTCTTATGGCAGCGCCTATTGCAAGTAACTTAACTAATTAATGATCCACAGGTTGTTTCCCATGCCACGCCCATCGTTAAATCATATGCAGCTCCTGCCATAAGCTACGCCGCACCTGCAGTTGTGAAGTCATATGCAGCTCCTGCCATTAGCTACGCCGCACCTGCCGTCGTGAAGTCATATGCAGCTCCTGCCATTAGCTACGCCGCACCCACACTCCTAAAGTCGTACGGCGGCTATGATGACCACTACGGTTATCATTAAGCGGGCGCTGCTCCATCAGGGGATGGGGATGAGGACGAGGATGGGCATGGACGCGGATCAGGTCGAGAAGCATGTTGTGAGGCATGTTGTGAGGCAAGGAGCTGAACTGCAGCCGCCGAGGCACGTTCTTCTTTTAGTATTTCCCACAGTTTCCAAAAGTAGTCGAAATCCCTCTTTCTCTGTGAACCGAACGGAATCTTTCTTGCTCTCTGAATATTTCGTATTTATTAAGAACCCATTAATTATCTCTTACTGCAAATAAAGGAAAACCATTCGATTTTTCAAACGCCGCTCGTCACATTCATCACTGCGAACGCAATGCACACGCCAATGAAGCTCAGTTTGTTCAGGATCTTGGCCAACTGGGGCCAGGGTCTCTCCTGAATGTCACAGTACTCGTTCGACTGAAAGAACAGAATTGAGACTATGTAGATTGCTTGGATAAACACGAAATGTCTTGATTCGCTCACATCCGCATAGCGCAGTCCCAGGACACAGCGCAGTACGTTCGAATTGATCAAGGAAGCGAGCCATGCGGGTGCCTTGTCCCTTGGCGGATAGCGCTCCAACCACATGATGCAAATGTGCAGAATATAGCAATAGCAGCTGACAATCATGATGATCTTGTAGCCCGACACTAAAAGAGACATTGAGAGTGAAGCAGTTCGGATAGTAGTCCCTGATAACTGATGGAATCTTGAGAGATAATCGGCTTACTCAAGGCAGGCACATAGTGCGGAGAGGCGTGGCGCGTGATGTACATTAGACCCCAGGCAATTATGAGGAGGGCAATGAGTATGAGAGCGCTGCGTCGGGTGGAGCGCAGCACAAACGATAGGATAATGAAGATCTCGCAGGCTGCAACGAAGCAACGAATTAAGTATATTATTAATTAAGTATATATGTATGTACATAGTTAGAAAATAAATAAAATGTTCATACCAAACAGAGGCATATAGAAGACCGTCATATAGAAGGAGCTGTTCCGCTGCAGCATAAACTCAATGGCCACATCTCCGGTCATCGTCTGCAGCATGCCCTGGTCTGAATATCGGCTGGCTGTGTCGTTCTCCATATGCACCACCGATATGCCGAGGACTGTCCAGCCCGATGGCGTGTTCACATGCTCATTGGGTGCGATCGGACTGCGCTGCTGTTCATATATTAGGTTTATGTTGCTCTGACTCGGCTGTCTGAGCACGCCAAGCTCCACGTCGCACGCGATGCGCTCCCTTGGCCAGTTGCGAGCGCTGTCCACGCACCAGCTGGACAACTCTAGGTTGCTGGCATACAGGGTGACATTGCCATCCGAAAAGACGCGAAGCTCGTAGCTTTTTAGTGCCTCGCCCAGGGAGTCCATGGCTCCATTCAGCACTGTAAGCTGCGGCGTCCAGATCTGCAGGCGGGGATGCTCAAAAGACTTCAGTTGTCCATATTGCTCGGGATCCCAGCGCAGACGCATATCCTGCCAATGCTGTGGGGAGACGGGGACGTGAAGGTAAATCGATTAATCTAGATTCCTGAATCTAGATGGAATTTCCCTGCTTACCAACATCAGATGCATTCGGGTGCGGAGCAAGGCATTGGCCTGCTCGTAGGCGATCGAACGCGCTTGGAAATGGAACGCAATCGATGTTAGGTTCACCGGGACACTCGCATTCTCGCCCTGGTGTATGAGATCCGCCAGCAGTTTCTGCTCCAACGACAGCGCAGGCGTCTCCTTTGATATTTCCTTGTCTGTCATGATGTGCAATCAAAATAGGAACAATCACAATAGAAGCCTATCTTTTCTCGTTCCGGTGCTTACCAAACCCATCAAAGGAGCAGTCGTAGAACCAGCGTGCCGTGTTAGTTCCAAAGGAACTGAAGCTTATGTAGTTGATAGTCAGGGCTGAGGCATCCATGAACTGTAGCAATGGTTCCGTTTTGAATCCGCGTATGTAAACAAACAGCTCAGCATCTGTGAAGGGAGGGATGAACAGAATTTGAGGAAGTGACGCCTGAGATAAGAACTTCGGATAAGCAGAGACTAGCCTCACCCTGAGTTTGCACAATCTCTATTGGTGTCGGCTCAAACACAGATAATAAATTTGGATCTTGATTCGTGGATACACGTCGCTGACCCATGGCCGTGCGTATGGCGGAAAAAGTATTTCCGCCGGCTCCTATCACTGCAACAGGGTGTGGAAGAAAAAGAGATATTGCCTGTCGCTGAGATCCCATTCAGTTTAACCTTGACATACCAATCTCGTAGACGCGGTCATTTGAACGCGGTGCGTTGGTCACAGAAAGCAAGATATGCGCATCCATGCTGGTGAGCACGTAGAACTTCAAGTGCAGGCGCTCCTTGCCCTTGATCTGGTTGTTGTCCAGCGTGTGCACCATGAAGAAGTGCCGGTAGGCGTAGCCCCCATCCTTGATCGTATAGCTGTCGCACGTATCCAACTGGGCAAAGCTTATGTTATATTTGCTGCCTACCGTGTGGGCGGGCAGTGCCAGGCACAGGCAGAGCCAGAGCCACAGAGCAGCGTTGATAAGCCACGGAATGTAAATCATTTTTCTTGCTTCCGTCCGATTCGGCGGCTATTTCGTTGTGCACTCAAATTCAAAATTCGACTAAAACTCCCTCCAAACAACACATTTTTAAACACAACCGTTGGTCTGTGTTAGAGTGACCGAAGTAACCAAAAACCATAAACCCAAAACCGTTAGTGTGACCGAAGTGACTAAAAACCATAAACACAAAAACAGGTCGACGATATATTATTAAGTCTTTCGCTAAATTGTCTTGTTTTTTGTACAATTTGTGGCTGGGCATTATAATTAGCTGATCAGCGGGAAATCGTAGCTGTCACAGCTGCTCCTAAAGGCCATGCCAGATGACACACATGATGCCAAGTTGCAGAAATTGGCCGCAGCCAGAAAAAAGGTAGGGAGGCCCTTGTGACGTGGACAACATTAAGTTTCGTATTGATTTTGATGCTTAAAACAATATTGCCACAGCTGAAGGAGTATCAGCAGCGCAACAACAACAATGCCGGAGGAGAGGAGGTGGTGCCCACGAGCACCCACTCCTCCACGGTAAGCATTGCCAGCAACTTGTCCGAGCGTTCCGACAGCGAGGTGAATGTGAATGAAAATGGGGGAGGTTCCACCAATCTGCATGTGCAGCAGTCGGAGGAGGAGACTGCTCCCCTGGTAACATTGAAAACACCCACCCCCACTGCAGCTGCGTTCTTTACGCAGCCGGAACCAGACTCGGCCATATTCGCCTCGAATGGAGCTCACAATGAATCCAATCTCCAGGCCATTCATGTCATCATTGCGGAGAAGGCTCAGATGAACGCCGAGCTGACAAAAGCACGTGTCGCCTGTCGCGAGCGCGAGCTAGAGCTGGAGGAGCTGCGCACCGAGCAAGGCCAGACCAAAATGCGTCTTGAGCAGCTGCAGCAGCACTTTCAGGGACTGCAGGCCGGTGTGGAACAGCAGCGCCAGCACAATGCCCAACTCCTGCACAAGCTGGCCGAATCGCAAGCACAAATCGAGGACCAGCAGTCGCATCTGCTCGAAATGGAGGCACAGCTGAAACAGCTTAACCTCCGTCAGGATGAGCTACAGCGGCAGCTAGCTGAGAAATCAAACGAACTGGAGATGGCACAGCTGAAGCTGCGTCAGCTCTCCGACGAGTCCAACATCAATGCCGACAATCGTGTGGAGTCCCTCACCCAGACCCAATACATGTACGAGCAGCAGATCAGGGACCTGCAGGCCATGGTGGGCCAGTTGACGCAAGACAAGGAGCAGGCCTCTAGCCAGTACCAGAACTTTGTCCAGCACCAGAACAGCGAGATAGCCAAGCTCAACGAGAAGAACTCTGAACTCACGGAGGAGTTACTCGAGCTGCGGGAACGCGAGAGGCAGCTTGTGGAGCACGTAAGCGGTATGGAGCGCGACATACAAAAGAATCTGAGCCTGCAAGTCCAGTTCAAAGAGGCCAGCCAGCCTGCAGAACCGCAAATCGATCAGGTAACTAATGGATTAACAAAAATTTGCCACTGACAATATAATAGTTTGGGTTTACTAAAATTCATCAAGTAATGCTTTATTGTTTGTTGGTGATCGGAGCTGCACTGAACTTCTTCATCATACCGGCCCCGCGGCAGCGCCCGAAAGCTCTGATCTCAAGAAAGAGCGCAAGCAGATAAAATCAGAGCGCGAGCTTTAGCAGGGAAAGAGCTTATGGAGGCAGATAACATAGAAGGCAAAACAAACAAACAATTGTGCTCGATGGCATTTACTTTAATTTAATTTACGTCGTTCTGCTACAAACATAAGTAAAGCCAAAAAATTTCGGTTTTCTCTCGATTTTTCCTGCCTGGCTTTTGAGCTCTGGGCTTTATCCATGAGGCTGAGATTATTTTACTGTATTTTAGGTGCCTTTCAACATTTCTTGAGATCTGCCTCGGATATAAGAGATTAACCATTAAAAAGTGTTGGCTTACTTCGTTTTACTATTTATATTGTCCCTGGTATTACATTTATTTATCCCCCCGTTCCCCTCCAGACTGCTTTGACAACTGAGCTGGCTGCCCTCAAAGAGCGCCTCAGTGACTTTGACTTTGAGCGACACGAGTTCCAGCTGAAGATCAAGTCCCAGGATGATCAGCTGCATGTTAAGGAAGCTGCAATCGCTGAGCTGGAGCAGCAGTTGGATCGTCTGCAGGCTGAGCAGCCGGATCAGACCAAACTGCTGGCGGCCATGGAGTCAGACAAGGTGGCCGCCTCGCGGGCCACCTCGCAGAATGTGGAGATGAAGCAGCAGTTGGACGAACTGGAGCAAAAGTTCGTCCAGCTAACAAACGACAAGGCTGAGCTGGTCATCAGACTGGATGCTGAGGAGTTTGCCAATCGGGAGATACGACATAATTACAACAGCATGGAGCAGAAGCTGCTGGCCAATGAGGAGCGTTTCAAATTCAAGGACGAAGAGATGATCCGGCTCTCGCACGAGAATGTTGAACTCCAGCGTCAGCAGCTGATGCTTAAGCAGCAACTGGATCGCCTGCAGCACTATGAGGTTGGTTGATGGCACAATTATCCATGGTCACTGGTCATCTAAAGAATGTGTATTTCTCAGGTCAACGCTTACCATAGCCAGGCACAGGCGGCAGGGAAGCAGGCTGAAGAAATTGGAGAACCAAAAGAGAGCGAAACTAAGAAGCACCATGATCGCGATCACCAAGATCACAATCACCAAGATCACGAGCACCATGATCACGAGCACCATGATCACGAGCACGACCACGATCATGGGGATCGTTCAGAAGGCCATTTACACGTCCATGCGCACCAGGAGCATAACCAATTGTCCCCGTGCTCTCTGCCCACCGCCGAGGCGGTGGAGAGGCTGCAGTCGCGTTTCACCACACTAATTAGTCAAGTCGCCGACCTGACAGAGGAGAAGCACAGTCTAGAGCATCTGGTGCTCCAGCTGCAGGGCGAAACAGAGACGATTGGCGAGTACATAGCCCTGTACCAGACCCAGCGACGGATGTTAAAGCAGCGCGAGTACGAGAAGGCCACGCAAATGCGTTTGCTGCAGGCCGAGCGCGAGCAGCTGCGGGAGAAGATTGAGGCGCTCAACAAGCTGGTGGCCAGTCTGGGCGTGGAGTTACCCGCCGACCAAGTCCAAGGGCAGCCGCAACCAGCAGCACTCCAGCTTTCTCCGTGTGAACAGGATATGCCTCCGACACAGACTCCCTCCAACGGAGATAGCAATGGGGAAAACTCACAACAAATTCTTAACAAGATTCAAAACATCATCAGCGAGATCAAAGAGAACACCGAGCAGCCAACGACTGTCCTCTCCGGCCATCCTGTGGATCACCTTAACTGTTGTCTGGGGAAATTCGAGGTGGTCTAAAGTGGATGGTGCTTTGAAAGTGCAATTATATTCGCCCTACGTAAACCAATCTACATACTAAATATATATTATATTGTATTTAAATATCCATCCTATCCCATTCCGTTTTGTACATGTCTTTCCGAATAAATTAAATTTCTATTACAAAACATATGCACCTCTATGTCGAAGTCTTTTTGGACAGGGAGTCGTTGCGCATTTTTGTATTCAATTTTGGTTCTTTTAACGAGGTGGGACGACACCTGCGACTCGGGCGCCCATTGGTGCTGCAGCTGACATTGGACAGATCTGCATCGCCACTGAGCGCGGCATTGGGACTGAGTTCCTTGGCAAGATGAGTTCTTCGTCTGTACCTGGCTACGCTGACCGTCTTTTCTTGTATGTCAGAAACTGCGGAGGAACACGGTGTGCTGGTGCTGGCGGAATCACTGCCAAATCCATAGAACAGACTCGAGCGTGGCGTGGCAGTAGACAAGCGCATGGGCGTGGGATTGGGCGAAAGGGCATGCCGCGGCTTTTGTATGCTCAGTTCCTGACTGCTGTCATTATCCTGGCACGGAGTGGCCAAAGATCGTTTTTTTTGCTTGTTTTGAGCCTGCCTGTGAGATGACCAGTTTTCGGTAATTTCGGCAAGGGTTCTGTTGAATCGTGCTAATTCCACTTCATCCGATGAAGAGGTATCCGAGTCGTCCGTTTCCTCAGAGATGGAAAAGAGGCTGGCAGGTTCATCCCATGGCCAAATCCGATTCTCGTCTGTTACACATCGCTCAACCTCTGCAGTGGTGGGAGAATCTTCATCAGTGTCATCAAGGGACCCGACCAACTCCCCAATACGTCTTGGAGGGGGAGTGATTACACTATTGATGTTCTACAAGTAATTATTAATATAGTATTATTAATACATGAATCCGCACAGAGAATGGTTGTCTTACCAGTCTTTGAGTTTCCTCTGGGGCTGCGGTTGAACACAAATCTATGTCGTCTTCTGTGTCCACATCTGTGTTGCCTTCTGTCCCCACATCAGTGGCGTCTTCTGTTATAACAGCGCTGCTACTACTACTGCCACGGACGGTCCTGCTGCGGCGACTGGTGGGTGAACAAGTCCTTGAAGATCGGGTAAGGTTACTTAAACGACGCATTTCATCACAAACTTCTTTGGCGCTGGACCTTCGCTGGGACTTCCGATGGTCAGAAGGCGATTTTGATTCTTCCTGCAGGGTGTGAGAACGACCTGCAGTAAAGTCATCCCCAAGGTCCAAATTCTTTATTAAGGCACTGATCCCGCACTTTAACTGCTGCTTTTGTAAGTAAATTTCCAAAACGTGCGACTCTCGCTCCTCCAACAGCTGAGTTTGCAGACTGACGGCCAGCGTTTTGTGCGCCGCCAGCTCCACCCGTAGTTTTTGTACATGGTCTATCAATTCGGCATTCAATGCCTTGTATTGCTGCTCTACGTTCGTAACCATTTTCAGATTATTTCTTTTTTTTTTTTTGTTGGTTATTAAAATTTTCACATTCAATTTCAAGATTTTTCCAAACGGAAGCGATGCTTAAATTGTTATTGATGATGAGCGCGATAGAGGTGGTATGTTTGTGTTGATGTTATCGATGTTGGTTCGTTGTTGGTGTTGGTTAACATGGACTCAAAACAGTTATGTCAACAACAGAAAATGTCCTTTGCTCTAATGACCAATTAAATACAGTTTTCCCGTGCAGATGAACCAGTATCGTGTTGAGACACAAGCGGAAAATATTACTCTGAAAATTAAGATCCTCGTGCGCGTATCAGAGAGTTTAGGTAAAGCTGGGTAAATTGTTCGATTTTTATAACAAAAAAAAAACTCTCTCTAAAAGTTGATAGCTAAATATCGATAGGCCGGTAGGAGACAGTCACAGGGAAGTTCGTGAATTTTGCAACAGTCCATCTCTAGCAGCCAAGTCAAGTAAATTTTGTTGTTTCTCGAGCCTTTTGCAAAGAAAACCATAAACTCGCAGATCTTAAAAATGTTGTAATGCTAGGCCCTCGTACAGTGTACAATTATAGCGAGATGTGCTAAAATAATATAAATCCTAAAACAAATCTAGGGGCTGATTGCTCTTTGTATGGATGTGTGCGTGATGTGAGTGAGAGTTCGGGTGTAGTGTGCGTGTGTGTGTGTTTGCGTAAAACCACAAAAAATAGTCAAAATTTTTTATTAATAGTAGCTTTTCGGCACTTTTTATACTAAACTTTTGCACCCTATGCCACCTATTCGCGATTATCTGTTTGCACAAAACATATTAAAAATTCCTGTGTGAAAGAGAAGCCCGCGTCTTCTGGGAACTCTTTTGGAACGTGCCTTATATTCCTTATTTCCTTTGCCCCTTTGGCGAATAGAATAAACTAATATCAATTCATCGACAATTAAGCGAAACGACAGAGACAGCAAATAAAGGGTATAAATAATTAATCGGTCGAGAATTTCACTCAAACACAGCAACAACTCAAATCCGAAACCCGCTTCAAGGTAAGTTTGTTTGTAAAATTTAACCCGTTCTTTGCGATTGTATGCACCACTCATGTATGTGCACGTGTACATGAACATGACACACCAACATGCAGAGCAGCTGTATTTGCAAATTGGATAGTTATTGATAAAGCTTATCTCTCTGGCCTGGCAGCTACGCTATAAGATATCATAAATTATGGAATGCAGGCCACGGAACAAGGGGGTTCCTTCCTTATCTTAGAGCCCTCTAACCAAATAACACACTGCTGTAAGTTGTAGTTGTCCGTTTGGGATTCGCCGAGTGCAAAAGAACATGGAAAACGTTTTTACTAACGTTCCGTAAGGGTGCAACAAACTTTAGCTTCTTTGATTTTCCTTCTATTATCACCGATTGCACTTTACCTGTTTGTTGGCTGACTGTCGCTTTGTTTTAATCACATTAAGCAAAACGCCTGGCACGCGACGCATGACGAAAGCGGCAGCAGCGCCGTCTGCAGCCCGAACTGGGCATACCCATGCTTACCAAACCTCCAGACCCAGCCCCCCCATTCCCAGCCCTAAGCAGCCCCATCACTGACCTACAAAGAGTACATTGCACGCCGCCTGCTCTGCCGCGAAACTATGTACAGTTAAGGGTGGGTTTCCACTTTTTCCAGAGTCGGATTTGTCAGGGAAACGCTCAATTTGATGATAACCAAAAGGTTTAAGGGAGAGGAGGGCCAGGGACCAATGCTGTGTAGACACAGAGGCACTCCCACAGAGATGGAAAAAGCATAGACGTCACCTCCCCCACCTAGTGTCGAACGCTCATTGCGGCTGGATATCAATTGTATGCCCTGTACAAATTGCAGGAAAGAGTCTCAAAAGGCCCCACCAGCAGTTGCACCAGCAGTTGCACTAGCCGCCGCCGTCACTCAGACGAGAGTTCAATGTCATTGGCGTGGGGTAGGGCAGGACAGGAGACTGCCAGTCTATTGTTGAGCCCATTATCCCCACTGCTTGCACAGACACAAATACACACATAGACATAGCACGGAAAGAGCATAAAAAGGTGCATACATACAAACATGCATATCGAGTGCTGCTGGAATGACACATGAATAGATCGTATGGTGGGGGAGGAGGGGGATGGTCGGAGTACCGCATGACCGAGAGAGCTTTTGTCAGCCTTGCGGGCGGCCATTTGTCAGCCAAATGTGGTTGTTGTTGTGCATGCATCACTCATTCCCCATTCCCCACATTGAAGTTTGATTGGCACGTAGCTGAAACGGTTAAAGTTTCTTTCTCTCGTTGATTCCCTGATTTATGCGGGATACTTCCCTGTGCAACCTGGAACTGAATTGTTTAAATACAGTAGAGACTCGGCTGCAAGGCACCCAAAGAGTCCCGCCTTTCCATAACGATGTGTGAATGGTGTCCTCACTTTAACTGCACTTCCCTCATGCTGAGAGACGGTTCGGTTGGCCTTTTGCTTCCTTAATGCATCTCGGAGCATGTGGTGGGGTAGGGGAATGGATGACTCACTCACGGCTCGTGTTTGAGTTGGTTTACATCATTTTGTTGTCGTTGTTGTTGTTGTTGTTGTCATTACATGCGTATGTGTGTATGAGTGTATGCAAAGTGCCGAACCCAACACCGTTGTTGTCATTGAGTGGCGTTGTTGTCGCGGCTTCACTTTGCCTGGCTCCCCTCTCCGTCCTTCTACCCTATCTCTGTTCCTCTCATCATCGTCATGTGTTTGCGTTAGTTATTTAAGCATTGTGCGACGGGGCTGAAAACCGCATTTTAATAAACCTCATCCCCAGCAGCGGCAGCAGCAACAAAAACTACTACAACAAGTGCAACAATGCAATGTTTATCTGACTTTGTATTTTGTTATACCCTTGCAAAGAGTACTACTATTTTTATCAGACATTTTCAAGGCAGAGGAAAACCCGCACAGCTGCAATAGAAACGATCGATCTGAAAAAGTATCTAACGCTTCGGCGTCCAAAAGTATCGCCTCTCTTCTTTTGCAAGGGGCTTGTAAAATAATGCCCGGAGAAACGCTTAGATCAGATGTAATTCAAAACGCAGCGTTTAGAAATACATATTTATGTGTCACATCCCATATATGTATGTACATATGTATGTACATACGTATAAGATGTATGTGTCTATGTATTTATGGGATGTACTTTGAACTGTAAACGACTCAAGGTTGCCGGAATGTTGATGTTCTCTGAGTCCGACTCAGACACCTTGACTTCAAAATATGTACAGATACATATGTATGTTTAGCAATCTGTATGGTAAAAGACTCCACGAAACAGACTTTTCCACCCGAATTCTGAATGAGATCTACACATTTCCGCTGGATGCCCATTTTCTCCGCTATTTTCGAATGTTTTTATACGTCAAACTCTGCAGTAGAAGACTGCATACGCGATCTCTCACAAAATGGTAAACAAAACCTCTACACATTTTTGGCATAAGAAATGGTGTGTGGAGCGTGTTGTCTCTGCGTTTTCGGCTGTGGAAGTGCTCTGCTTTGCACTGCGATCACATACGAGTACGTATTATTATCATGTGGCGCGTAGCTTTTGGAATTTCAATGAAATGCTTGACCAGTCCCACACCCGTCTATTCCCCGTCCATCCACTGTGCCATGAGCCATGATGATCAAGAGCCACACAACGACTTGCTGCACGACTTACAATTGAAATGTACATAAATGTTAATTGTTAGTCCAACGGTTTTGGCTTTGTAATTGGAACTAGAGGCAGCCGCAGCTAAATCGACAGAAGAAACAAAAGAAATTGAAAGCGAAAGTCTGGGCATACCCGTACGTACACACATATCTACATATGTATTGCATGTAAATCCGTATAAATAAATTTATATGGTGTGGGCTATATAACTGGTTTTGTTCACCGAGAATCGCCCAGAACACAAGCAGCATGAATCACTATGAAATTAACATTTCCATCTCAGACTCTGATTCAGCAGAGCTCTTCGCCTGACCAAATGAAGTGAAAGGAGTCTGTAGATTAGATATGGACCATGGGATATACAGTTGTAAGGTGAATCATATTCAAATATAGAATCTAGTAACGGACGGGGCAGGATCCTGAAAGATACATACAGATGTACAGTGGAAGTGGAAGATGATCTAACATCTTCATAGTTCAACCCCGAAACTGAAAACTCTCTGTTTAGTGTTAAGTGATTCAACGTAGAATATCTAATTTAGAAATCATTCATAAAAACCGCCAAAGAAACTTTTGCGGAAATTGTCAAGTAAACAAAACGATATGCCAACGAAGGCTGAAGAAAAGCTAAAGAAGAGAAAAGAGAAGAAGAAAACACAATGAAAAACCTCTACAAATTGCCATCATTAAGAGAACCTGGGAGTTGACTAAACTGTCTCCCAAGTGTTGTTGCCACACATTTGATTATGCTTCTTCGCCCTGCTCTGCTCTGCTTTGGTTTTGCTTTGGATCGTATCGGATTGGGAGGGGAGGGGGGACACCTTGTGGTTGGCACGGGGAGTGGGGTAGCTTACGCAACGTTTGCGGTGTCTGGATATTGTCTTACAGCGTAGCAGTATTTCCAATAGGCGTGTTAAGCATTTTACACACAATATTTGACTTACATAATGGTTATTATATACATCTGGCCGGTTCCCTCCGACGGAAATTTGTCGGCTTTTGTGTGTGGTGTGCGTGCCGGGAATGGAATGCCGGGAAGAACGGAATGATGATGATTCCCGCGATTTGATTCAATTTGATTCGATGTCCATCCCATCCCTCCCGCTTGAGATCGGGGAAACATAACACGGGAGACACACACGCCCTTGTTTATGCGGACATTTGGGGCAATTAACTTGATGACAGTTTATTGGGGCAATCCAAAGCATTCTCGGGCGGTGATGGGGATGGGAATGGGGGGATGGACACCCGGAAGGCACACCTCGAAAACGTTAATTGAATTTGTGCCAAATTGCAGGGTAAGGATGAGGAGCAGGAGCTAAAACGGACCTCAAATTATCACATTTTTTATAGGAACGTTTGGGAAGAGTGTTGTTCGTTATTGGAGTGACTCATGCTAGAACATACCATCCATCAGCAGAGAAATACCTCCAGACAAATCGAATCAATCGTTTTGCTGTCATTGAACCTTTCCTATCGAATAATATGTATTTTAGGAACACGCATACTATACATATTTATATATGTATGTACTTTATGTAGGTATGTAGGAATTCGTTGAAATTTTAAAGGCTATATTTTGGTGGATTGGATATTAATCTTAAACGATTCCACCCACCTATTGGAATGACCATACACATTTTTGTGTTCAAATGTTTCCCATGTCTCGTACCTGGCTACCGTACTGTCAGCGTCCTAGACTAGTCCCACCACCACCACAACCACCACCAGCCATCCAAAAAGCAATGCCCGTAGCGATAAAGATAAGATAGAGTAACTGTAGAAATACCATACCCCAGGTATTTCTGGCCTTTAACTTAATTTCCAGCGAACTCGCACTCACGGGTGGCATGAGTCACGCACCGTTTGAGTTAATATTTGATCAAGTTTGAGCAGACTTCGATACCCAAACATCTCCCATAAGGAAATTCACTGAGGGAATGTCCACCCCAAGGAGTGTCGGAGTCATCGAGCTTCAGTGTACAGCGGATATCATAATCAAACATGGAAACTTCCCGAGTAAGGGGGTAAAGCCGAATTTAAATGAGTAAAAGAACTTTATTTGTTTTCATGTGAATTTGAAATCATTCTCGTGCCCACCACCACATCCCATAGATACGATATGTGTATACGGACAGCGGCTCTTCCGGGCGCTAGGAGCCATTTTTCCGACACATCAGCAGTAGCAGCAGCGTCGCCAGCTGGTCAATTAAGCGGCAATCCGTCTGGGTGAATCAATCGCTATGAATCATCGGGAAGTGGATCGTACTGAGCGTGGACAGCAATTAAGGAATGACCACTGTCCAGTTTTGCACTAGATCTGTCCCACTGTGCCACTTTAATGAGTCAAGACTACAAAATATTTCGCACGTTGCCCCGCTCTCACTCACACTCACACACAAGGCTAAGCTTACGGTTAAGCGTTTTTTTGTTGCTGCTTCTTCTTCTGCGTCTCTTTGTTATTCTCTCATCCTCCCATCTGGCATCTGGAGGAGATCATCGGTTTACAACGTTGATGACAGGTGCGGTGCTGTGGCTGTGGCTGCAATCGCAGTTTCTCTTTGTCTGTCTGTCTGTCTGTCTGTCTTCTTCATGTCTCTCTCTCCCAGTCGTGCGAGTATGCGTTTATCTCTCTCCTCCGTCTTGCGTTTGTGTGCATTTGTCACTGGCTTTGTTTGTGCCTGTGGTTTTGCATATCGCAAAACTTGATTGGTTAATTGTGACGTCACAGCTGGGTGTCTTCAGCGACCTTAACAGCTAATTTTATAATTACACACACACACGCGCTCTCTGCGCTGTCTCTCTCTCTCGCCTTCGTCTTCGTTAAACTCACAGTTATGGCGCAGAGGAGAGAAGTGTATGAAATATGTAGGGCCATCGGTGGGGGTATCGCATGCGCTGCGCAGCCGTTGAAGTTCTTCATTTCAAATCAGAGTCGCGTTCGGAGAGCAACGCGCGTTTCGTTACACTCGTATTAAAAGAATTACTTTTGATTTTTGCGTTGTGTGTGCAAAAACCCGAAATAAAAACAAATCAATAACAAAACAAAACCAGAAAAGCAACAGTGAAAACTTATTATCAAAATGTAAATAAAAACGTAAACGCTGATAAAGTTTATCACGAAAATAGAATGCGATTCAAATCCGATTGGAATTGAAACTCAATTGAAATTGAGGCTCTGCCTGATGCACCTTCTGTGCCTCTGCCTTTGTATGCTATTGGAGCACTTCGGCCGTATCATCATCTGACTGACCTTATAGCCATAGTCGTAGCCCATCCAGGTCATCCAGCAGATGCCGCGGCCGGAGAGCTTCGCCTCGTACTTGCCCCCATCCACGTACTGTCCGTTGAGGTTGCTGAAACCCAATAAAACCGATGGAAACTAGTCTCCAAGGAAGGGTTTCAAGAGAGCTCTCTCACCTGAATTGACACTCGTCGTACCACCAGGCCCCCACATAGGTCATGGCACACCCATGGCCGAGAGTATCGTGGTCGAAGGTGGAGAAGGGCATTCCCCTGTGGTAGCTCAGCGAATCTCCGGCATCCCCCGAGTACCTTCCCAGAACCGCAAGCGAATAGGACGCGGTGGCGTTGCCAATTACAAAGTCCTCGTACCGCGCGTATCGGGTTCCGCCATAGAAGTCCTCAAGGTGGACGAAAAGTTCGTAGGGCTCGGCCGCCGTCAGGAAGTGCAGTCGCTCCAGACCCATGAAGAATTCCCCGCTGAAGTCGCCAAAGCCCTGGACATACTCCGACCAACTGCGATAGAAGTTCAACTTGCCGTCCTGGCGCCGTTGGATCACAGTCCAGCCCGATCCCGCCAAACGAGTGTCGCAGAAGACGGGGAAGGGCTTCAGCCCGGGCACTTCTATGGTGTGGATCCCGTTCGTGTTAGTGGAGGCAGCCAGGCATGATGACGGATAGGTCACAGCTGTCAGGAGAGGAGGGCGTGGAGAGTGCATTTCCCATATTTCCTGTAAATGAAGCCTTCTACTCACCCTCCTGGGTCTTATTCTGTGTGACTGCCTCTCCATAGATCTGTTTGAGCTCCTCAATTTGAGTTCTCAAGCTGGAAAGCACTGCCTCTGTTTTCTCGTAAGCAACTTCCAACTTACTCCGACTGCCATCGGAATAGTGGAAGCCCACACTCAATATTGAAATCCAGCAAATGCAGTATAGCTTCATGATCTTCTCCTGCCTGACTCGCTTGCATCAATCTATTAGAGTGAGGAGGGATAGATGTTCTAAAGCATTTACGAAATGATTTCTAGTAGAACGCCTTATCAATTGCATTTGGAATAGTAGGTCAAGTTTCGCTCGGGGCGGCAATCTATCAGGAAGTGGAGGAAACTACTTATATAACAGACCATGATTTCAATGATTTCATACATGTTATGTACGAGTAGTATGTAGTATATTAGATTCTGATTTGTATTCTCAGCAAATTCGCCTGATCTGATGCGACGATGATTCAATGAAAACACATTTCGCATATTAATCGAGTACATGAAAAATTGTTTACGACCCTCCTCGTTTCACACTTATTGATCTTCAAGACATCATGAAAATAAAATATTTTATTCATTGAGAACTCCTCCGCCTCCTACGCTGACTCATATCTTTGGAATATTTCGGCACTTGGGTCTTATCATCATTTGGGTAACCTTATAGCCGTAGTTGTGGCCACGCCACGAGCGCCAGCACATGCCTCGGGCGAACATTTTCTCCTCGTACTTGCCCCCCTGGATATATTGGCCATTTAGATTGCTTCAGAGATCGAAAATACATACATTTGTATGAGATGGTTCTTAGTGCACTTAAGATAAATGAAAGGCGTACCTATCGAGGCAGGAATTGTACCACCATCCTCCCAGATAGTAGAAGGCACAGTTCTTGGTGAACTCCCGATCGTTGTCCCAGTCGTATGTGGAGAACTTCATCTTGCGGTGCGATCGAAGGGAGTCTCCGGCCGTGCCCGTGTATCTTCCCAGAGCATTCATCGCGTACGCATCCTCCTCGCTGCCGAGGGCAAACTCGTCGAATCTCGCGTGCCGCCGCTCCCCGTCAAAATCCTCCAGGTGGACGTAGAGCTCGAAGGGTTCGAGAGCCGTCAGGGCGCGCACCTTTTGCAGTCCCAGAAAGAATTCCCCCTCGAGGTCTCCGAAGCCCTGCTTGTATTCCTCCCAGTTTCGAAAGAAGTTGACACTCCCGTTCGTGCGTCGCTGAATCACTGTCCAGCCAGGTCCTGCCAGTTGGGTCTCGCAGAATACGGTGAAGGGACTCAGTCCCGGTACCTCTACGGTGTACACACCGTTTCTATCGATGTCTGCCGCCAGGCAGGATGTGGGGAGCATACTGATGCTTTTCTGGGATCTACTCGTGGGCTGTTGGAGTTCTTCCTTCAAGCTGTGGAATGTGGAATGGATTGGTTCGCCCTTAAGTCAAGGAGCATTTTTCTGTGAAAACATACCTGGAAAGCAGCGCGTCTGCCTTCTCATAGATGGCCTCCAACTGTTCAACCAGATCCAGCGACTGTTTGGATTCCTAGTCATATAAGGTTTACTTTTTCTTCGGTTTGTGGACTCACCTCCGACGGACGGACACGAACAGCCAGGAAACAGAGTGCGCACCAAATTGGGAACTTCATAGTGCAAGATTGAATATTGAATCGGAATTTCTAGAAAATCTATTCGAATTGATTGAGAATTGCAGTTTACAGAACATTTTATGGAAATAACATGTAGAAACGGATTCATTCGCTTTGTTTTTTACTGCCCCCCTCTTATCAGTAGAGCTATAAAAATGCTACGATTATAATTTCCTGATAATTGTTGGAGCGATTCGATTTCGACTCTCTCTGCCCTCTCTTTGGAGGAGAGAGCCATAAATATGATGAAAACAAAGGGCGGTCACTCACATATGTACAGCATCGACAACACCCATACATCATGTACCTAAGACCTGCACAGATCACGTGGGTTGGCCTCCGGCTGAAGGTGGGATGTCTGTCTGGTCCAGTGCCTGTCAAACTCCGCAGCTTTACGCGCCGCTTGAGCTTGAAATTTCTCATTTCGTCAATACCCTTACCAGGTTCTGGGGATATCAAATCTGTGATATATCGACTTCATGGACTGTGGCGTTCGCATCCGAAGAGCACTGCCGGCTTCGGTGCGTGGGAATGCTGCTGCCGCTGAATGCTTGCTGGCTGCTTTATCGAGGCGTCAATCTCAAGAAAATACAAGACAAAACACGACATAAATAATAAGTATAGAAATTGTATTATTAAATCTCTGTGTTGGAGCACGTCTGTCTGTGTCTGTTTGTGGCATGTGGGTGGTGACAGCGGTCTTCGCGGTACCTCCGCTTTGGAAGTCTCTCGACGCAGAGCCAGTCTTGAGCCAAAGCCCGTACGAGGCAGACGAAGAGATTGTGGCCAGAAGAGAAGATCAGATCCAACGCGGGAATGAGACTGAAGAAAAGCTCAAAGAAAAAAGTAGAATTACTCTTAACATAAATCTACAATAATGAATATCTCTATGAGAGAAACGAAATGAACCCAAAAATCTTGTATTTCCAATTGCAGATGGCCATACCGCCACCACCGGGACCACCGCCACCGCCAGGGCCCCCGCCGCCCCCGGCGATGGGCGGCTTGAAGCTGGGCGGCGGTGGAGGCAAAGGTGGTGCAGATCCCCGTTCTGCCCTCCTCAGCTCCATCCAAAAGGGAACCAAGCTCCGCAAGACAAACACTGTGGACAAGAGCGGTCCGGCGTTGGCGGGGAAGGTATGCGGAACAGATGCTGCTGCCGGAGGGGGAGTAGGTGGCGCCAAGCGCACCCTCAACAACAACACCAGCACCAACAACAATAACAGCAGTAGCAGCAGCAGCAGCAGCAACGGCCTTGGCAATGGAGCTCCCAAATTGGGTGGCCTGTTCGAAGGCTACTCGCAAATGCCGAAGCTGAAGCCCGTGAATGGCTATCGCAGTATGTTCCACAAATGTTTATTCAAATTATGTTTTTCGTTGCTCAATTGATTTCCGCTTTCCGCCCTCGCCCACGCACCCGCAGCCGGAGCAGCAGCAGCAGCAGCGCCTCAACCACCACCAGCAGCCGCAACAGCGCAGCAGCAGCAACGGAGCCATAGCCCCCCCACAGCCGTCACTGCCGCTGCCGCATCCAGCAACGGACCCATGGACTTCAACACAGAACTGGCCATGCATCTAACATTGAAACGCCAGAAGGCGCAGCAGAAGCAGCAACAGTCCCCGCAAGCACCCAGCAGCCAGCATATCAACGCCACAGAAGCAAATCTGAAAACAAATCGGGGACCTCCACCGCAACCGCCAAAGGTAAGAGCAGCCATCGACGGATGGACCCACGGATGGGAGAGTGTACGAAAATAGATCTCCCCATATCTGTGGGAATAATTATATTAAGAACTATCAGAGGAGGCGTGAGTACATGTCACGGGTGGAAAAACGAATGCTGTTTAAAATTCTTCAAGAGCAGAGAGGTTTATTTCTGAGAGATTGACCTTTGGCAAATTATAGCAAACCTGTATAGCAATCAGTAGAAGTTCAGAAACATTGACATGTGGAAATTAACTAGCTAGAACTCGAATTTGTGGAGCTTCCCAAGAAAAATAATCATATACACAATTCAAATTCCCTATAGCTAATCCATTAATTGTTCTGTACCGCCGCCACAGCAAACCAACTCAAGTGATTCGATATTGGAGCGCATGAATATCGCACCCCGCACTGCCCCGCCCCCCGCTGCCACCGTGAAAGCTGCCTCGCCCACGCTCTCGGAGAGCGGCAGCAACAGCAGTGGCAGCGTCAAGAGCAAGGCGGCAAATCTGAAGTAAGTTTCTGCTTGGCTCCACCACACCAGCAGTCTCCGGCATATTTCATACTCTTTTGTTTGGTTTTTATTTTTGAAAGTTTTGTTAAAATTCCTTATTTTCTTTCTTTATTTTCGGGTGGATTTCTTTGCCGGGCATTCGTGGTTATCCTCCTATCCCAACCGCCCACTTACCCACACGACACCCGACCACACCACACACCCATCACAAACACAAACACTACAAACCACGGTTTCCACGGTATCCTCCACAGTATCTCGTTAGGGAATAGTTTTGTAAATAGTTCGATGGCAAAAACCGCTGCGAGTGCCTCCACGACGTCGCTGAACACTAACAGAACGTCCTCTGCGGGATCGCTGCGCAATCTGGCGCCCAATAAGTCAACGTTGTTCGCTGGTGCTGGTTCTTCTATTGGTGGAGGTGGTGGTGGTAGTGGTGGTTCACAGCAAACCTCGCCTCCATCCACGGCCAGCAGTACGCCAACGCCAACGCCCACACCATTGCCGACTCAAACGCAGACGCAGTCGCAACAGCAGAAGCCGGCCATCAGCTTTGGCAAGCCGAACTTTGCTCCAAAGCCGCCGGGGCTCCAGCAGCTGATTCTTGTCAACGGACAGCAGCGTCCGGCGGTGACGCGGCACCACAGCATGAAGTCGCCCAGGTATAGAGTACATACAGTAAACCCCAGCTAAGTATGCACACCGCTTGCTTCAGTCACCCCACGCTACAGTCAATCCATCGATATCGTTTGGGTTTTGCTTTTGCTTCTCTTTATGGCTTTTGATTTGCTTTGATTTCTTGCTATAGCCCCAACTATTACCCTAAGCGCTACTAATATGTGTATCTGCGTCCTACACAGATCTCCGCCAGCGACTGGGCCTGTGTTCCCCATCCAGCAGCATTTTGGGACCATGCGGGCTCCGCTCCAGCTGCAGGGCAGCGACGGAAGCGTCGGCAGCATGCGCTGTGCCCCCAATCCACCAAAGTGTGAGTACCACAAAGAGAATACCCAAAATGGCAGAATGGAAGAACAGCCATCTTTCTCCTTCCTGCAGCACGACCATCGGTGAAGCCCCCCCCACCGCCAACCCCGGCACGCAGCTTCTCCAACAGCAATTTGAGCAACATCGGAACTGGAGGATCTGCGGCGCCGTGTAGTGCCGTGAACACGGCTCTGGTGCAGAGTGCGGCGAGCACGACGCATTCCCCATCGACTCCCATTACCCAACCGCCCTCCAGTTCGAGCAGCAGTAGCAGCGTGGCCGCCCTGCGTGACCAGTTCCGTGCGGTTGGGATCGGGAGCGGTATGAATGGTGGGAATGGAAATTCTTCGCCACCGCTGCCGCCGCTGCCTGCCCCAGCATCCGTGTCGTCGGCCTCATCATCGGCCACGGCCAGCCCCAAGTCTTCGACCGTCAGGCCGATCATACTGAATGGGGGACCCATCAACCCACCAGCCCCGCCGCCCCACCGCAGCTGTCCACCTCCGCCGCCGCCGCAGCGACAATCGAGCACTGTGAGTAGCCTAGTAGCCAAGTAATCAGAATAGCAGTAGCAGTAGCATTAGCAGCAACACAACAACAACAGGTTGCCCCAAATGGCAAAGGTGACAATTGGCTGGCCGCCACCCCGCAGAACAGACTCGGAACAGATAGAAGGAGCGGAGCGCGTGAGCGACTCTTCATAGAGATGAGAGCGTGACGGGTATATGGATTCTCTCTTCATATATGGAGTGTCCGGTTTTCGATTGTTGTGGTTCGACCTGTTCAAATCAGTCACAGCGTCACGGAGTCACGGCCATAACCTATCCCAAAGAACGTACGCTTTTTGCGCAGTGCAGAGCTGCCTCTCCCTGCGCAGGCGCTTCTCCGCACAGCTCCTGGCTGCGCACTTTGTGGGGTACGCCAGTCGTACTCTTTATAACTCACCTATTTTCGTGTCAAAGGGAGGGGAGGGAGGTGAGGGAGATTGATTTTCCAACTGTGAGACGTGACCAAAACACACAACGCACTACGCTCCACTCGCTTTATTTTTTCGGTGGCCCAGTGGCCTCCATTGCTTGTCCACTGCCAGGTCGAGCTCTCATTGATGCCTTCTTCTCCAACTGCGTCCACTCCCAGAATGTCCCAGTGAAGCACTGGTGGTTCAAGAGGCTGTTGTCGCTTCGCAAATATCTAAAACGGAACACCAGCCACGGCCGCCCACAATTCAAGGTTATCAAAATGATGATGCTCAACGGCAAGCGCAACGTAACTAAAGTTGTCTGAGATTACCCGATACTCACGGTAAAAGGACACATAACTGACACCATTCTCCTCTCTCTCTCTCTTGCAGGCTGGATCCGGATCCGGGTCGGGTGCTGGAGCTGGAGCGCCAGTGCCGCCACAGCGTCACTCATCCATTCGGCCCAATGCCCCGCTGACGCCACCCACGCACATGGCCAACGCCACGCATCAGTTTGGCAGCAATTCAGGATTGTCGACAGGAGGAGTGGCAGGATCTGGAGCAGGAGGAGCTACTGTGGGGCGCTTAGTCATCGATCTGGAGACCAAGTTCGGGAAGCGATTCCACAATGTGACCGAGTTCCC
This sequence comes from Drosophila affinis, assembly GCA_037356375.1. NCBI lineage: Eukaryota > Metazoa > Arthropoda > Insecta > Diptera > Drosophilidae > Drosophila > Drosophila affinis. The sequence continues at coordinate 22,961,862 of CM074799.1, forward strand.
CAAGCCGCCGCCGTTTCTCAATATACAAAAAATCTATCCTAGTCGAACGTTTAAGGCGAGCAACGGTATGTAGTCGTCTGTGAGTGTGTGAGTGTGTGTGGGTGTGTCTGTTCTGTGAGTGTTTTGAATACATATAGTATATAGAGATACACAACCACCTACACATACACATATGTATATGTAACTGCGATTATTGTTACATACCTACATACATATGTGTGCACACACATGGAATGCTGTTATATAATTATGTTATTGTTTCTTAAGGCACACGCTCTGTCATTTCGCATACAACGATTCTTATCTTTTATACTTTATCTATATACATATATATATATATTATTTTAAACGTGTATTACTTACTACTATGATGATTATTATTATTATTATTGTTTAGCAAACTGAAAATCCCCATCCAAACCAATCCGCAAAGAAACACACACATGCACTCGTATGTATGTTGTAATAACCAGGAGAGTTTTAGGAATCTTTTTGATTATTGTTGTTTTATTTTACTGTTAACGAGCCAATAAATAAATGTATAAAGAGTAGAAGAAGCGCAGAAGCTGACTGAAGAAGCAGTCGAAGCGAAGAATGTTATCTTGTATATTGCATAATACTAAAGTTGAATAGCTTTATCCAAACATAATCTATTTTATACCAACTAATGTTAATGTTTGTTAAATTTCAAAAGAAACATGGGCAGTTGGAGATCATATCAGATACTCGTATGTAGGATCCACATCTCCATCAAATATGTTAACAAAACGCGATATTACCAATAAGCATACACAATATTATTACGCATAGCTATTATATCCTTCCTATATCCCATACTATGTGTGTATATGTAAAGAAAAGTCCTTCCATATAGCACTGTATCCCCCTCAATCGGTCCACACACCCACAACACATTTGAAATACATGTAACGCTTGCTTTTTAATTGTACTCCCCATTATCTTTTATCTATATATTTTACCTGTATCTGTATACGAAAAAACAAACTCATCTCTATATGCATACATAGCCACACACACATATTATGAATATCCGATATGCGATGCGATTGATTTTAGTTCTAGTATGCAACAGGCACATTACGAGTATAATTGTTTGTTTTAATTTTGAAGTTATCTTTTGATGGAACAATAAATCAAAATTCGATTGGATTTGCATCAACATGTACAACACTTCATTTGTTTTGTATTATAATTTATATAAAAGCAGACAGCAGCCAACGAGCTCCAGGTGCTCCCCTATATCTGTGACGTCTGTGAGCTCTTCTTTCCCCTTCATTTACACCTTTTTTGCAGTTCCTTTTTCCGTTTCTGTTTCCGTTTATCATTTGTATGGTTCGTTGGAGTTCTGTCTGCACAAACATTGATCTAGACATTCCCTTATCGATCTCTCTATCTCTTGCGCTATCTATCCATTTTTGTACATATATCTCTTTCCCCACTGCCTCTCTCCTACTGCAGCTGCCGCCCAGACGCCCAGCATCAACAACATCAGCAACAACAACAACACTTCGGCTGCCTGCAACAACAATGCCAGCACAAATTTAAATTCAACGGCTCCGGGGGGAGTTGCACTGCCGCCAGCACTGAAGCCAGCCTATGCACCACTGAAGAAGCACCGAGCACCGGCACCACCACCCCAGGCAGGCGTGGCCGCTGCCACGGTGTCCGTTATACGGCAGTCCAGTTTCCTGTACGGCGGTGGAGCAGCCGGAACGCCGGGCAGTGCCTCCCCCGTTCGACCCCAATCCCAGCCGGCGGGGAGTGCTGCGCGCAACTCGACGGTCTGCTGAGGTCCCACAGGCAATCCATATCGATGTCGGTGCCCATGAGTTGTACATAAATGCGGATATACGGTGTGCTATATTATTTGTGTGTGTCTGTGTGCTTAGCTTCACTGTGGTACGGTACGGAGTAATTGTGCGAAATTCTAGGAAAAGTGCATAAAATAAAAGAGCAACAATATACAAACACTCTTCTGAGGGCACGAATCCCATCCCAATCTGCATATATATGTATGTGCGCAACTCTGTAGCGTCTTCCCTAGCAGCACTTGGCAAGCAAGCCCTTCACAAGAGTTGTTCGTTCTGTATATAGGAATTAGCATGTAAAGTTAGTGAAATTATGAAAACAGCAATATAGCAGAAATCTTTTATATGCATAATATTGTATCTGTATGTTTCAATATGACTCTATTGTATTGTATTGTATTTAGGAGCGCCTCTATATGAATATCTTACTAGACTGAACATGTTAAAGCCCAACAACTAATTAATATAAATACGAGTATACTCGATTACTTGGAGGGAAGGGGATTACTTGATAATCCTTTAGACTCTAGAGTAATACACACAACACGCAGAATGTTAGATGCAATAACTAACCGATGCACAACTGAGAGCATTTCAACGAATCTAGTCTCACATCCATTTTAGAGTCGTTTCATTAGTGGATACACCCAACATTTGTGTGATAAAGTCTCTCAAGTATCTAATCTACGATTTATTCACGAGTATCATCCCGGGATTTGTAATTGGTGAACACTTGTTAAATCTTTTTGGGCATAAATACTGTTTGAATAGAATGTAATCGAGTCCCGCATAAATATTATTATTACATATTATTATTATTGAATTCAATCATTGTTGTTACACTTGGTATCACTAGAAGTATTAACCAGCATTTAACATAACGTTTTATTCAGCATCCGAATCATTGCAGTTATCAGATAAATAAATTCAAAAATCATTTCGAAAACTTTCAACTTGTCATTGGCCCAAGGCCGTCCCAACAAACGCGTTATGCTAACCGATATCTACTATATAAACGAGTATATAGCATATAGAGCAAATTTGAGTAATTGAGTTTGTGTAAATGCTGACAAGACAAGCAATAACAGTAAAGCACTTAAGCCTGGTTTAAAGGTAAAGTAGAGCCTTTTCTTGGGGTTATTCATAATAATATATCGCACTTTTACAACTTATTCGTTGACAGATCTAAAGGATCTCATCCTTGGCCGTCTCATGCTTTTGCTTTAGGGTCTGCACGGCCTCTTGGAGGCCGTGATCCTCACGCTTGCGTAGTCGCTCGCACTTGGGACACGGCTGCTGCTCGTTAAGGCACTCCGCGTGGAACACAGCACCGCAGGTCAGGCACTGAAATTGGTAAATCCATGAAAACATTCGGAGCAGGCTAAAACAAACAAGGCGACAGGCATACCCGAAATGTAGTGCTAATGTGGAAGGGATAGAGGACCCTCGGACTCTGGCAGATCTCGCAGATGAATCCCTTTAGCTGGCAGAGACGACACTTGAGTACGTGCGCCTCTCCCAACTTGAAGGCCTTCTGCAGCTGCTGGCACAGCGAACCGCGCTGGATCTGGCCCAGATCCGCTATCGAGTACTGGTGGATATGCTCGTAGAGGTACTCCCGGCCGCAGAAATGATTCTGCAGCAGTTCAATGCTGGTCGGCGCACACGTGTAGAGGTATGCGCGTATAAAGTTGAGCCGAATACGCAACGACTGGAGTTCGGCCATGGCATCGGAGGCATAGTAAATGCTGGGATTCAGGAGCTGCATGTCCAGGAATGGCTGCGACCTGAACTCGGCCAGGAAGGTAGCCGCCCGCTTGCTCACGCTGTACTTGCGAAAGTCCCAATTGTAGATGATGCGCGCCGGAATCAGCTGCGTCTCAACATCCATGCAGCTGTTGCAGTAGTAGTTCCCGCTGAAGGCGCAGACTCTGCAAGAGATGCACTTTTGATTCAGATGGAACTCTCGTCTTAGCTTTCTTACGCTCCACTCACTGGAAATTCGTGTAGCCTATTCCAAGAGGATGCTGACAGCTCTTGCACAAAAATCCCTGGGCGTCGAGACCAGGCTCACGCGGTAGTTGGCAGAGCTGTGCCACCATCTGCTTCAGCTCCGCCATGTCAAAGTCGGAGGCGAGCAGCTCAAATTCGGAGTTTGTCTGCGGAGCGAAAGGCGGTAAGGTTTGTTGGAGGCTTCATGATCTAAGTTTCTTACATCTAGGGACTGCAGGTCGCTCAGGTCGTCGGACCCAGGGGGCTCGCTCTCACGCTGAGCCTGGGCTACATTCAAAGTGGAGGCACTGGCGCGAAACTTCTCCCAAATCTCCGACCAACCAGCTCCACTCTCGCGGTTGTTTTCGTGCTTTCGCAGCAGGGCGTTGTAGCTGCAGCGATCTGTGGTGGGAGAGCGAAGGCTGGTCGAGCTGCTCATGCTCACGGAGCGCTGAAAGAAACGCGATGCGGACGGCTCATCGGTGGCCGGTGGTGAAAGATCCAGGTCGCCCGACCAAGAGGTCTGCATGAGATTGGACAAGGAATTGCTGCCATGGGGTAAGCTGGTCAGTTCTGCATCTGCCAGATCGGCGAAGGTCTCTTCTATATGACGCTTTGACCGCTTCCTTGACCTCTGACTGCTCCCCGAACGAGTCACTGCCTCTCCAGCTTCACTCGCTTCTGCTGCTGCGGGCGGGGACTGCTCCTCGCTTATGACGTCCATTTCGTCGAACTTTTGTATGAGAAGGTCGAGGTTCTCGCGCTGGCTCAAGTCCGGCACTCCGAAGTTGCCGCTCCGACTGAAGGGACTGTTGGAAATTGACTCTGAGAATAGCTGGTTGGTCTGAAGAGGTTGCGGGGTGGGTATGGTCACAATATCGGAGCCCAGGGAGCTAGCTATGTCTACTCCGCTGCTGATCTGTGAGCAAAGTATGCAAGATAGTCAACCAAATATAGAAGTAAAATATGAGCCGACGGTGCACAACAGTACCGGACATGATTTAAGGGCAGGCGTCCACAGATCCGACAGCTGCAAAGAGTAGTCCGGCCAGTGGTTCAACAGGCTCGAGTTCACCGGCAAGTCAAACTGGACGTAGGCCTCGAGGCTCTCCATAATCTTGGCAGCCGTCTCCAGGCCATCGGCGTCCTTGGCTAGAGCGTGCCGCTTGTAGTAGTGCGACATGGCCGAGCTATTCTTCCGCATGACGTTGAGGTACGACGAGAACACCGATTCGTTTAGGGATTGACGCACCCAGGCGCGACACTGGCCAATCTCCGAGGTGATCTGACTCAGACCCTGGATCTGCTCGATCACCTGCTTGTGCATGAACACCATGCAGGGGGACCAGAAGCTGGGGTCTGGCCGCCGCTCCACATCGCCCGCAATCACATTGAAGGTGGCCGACAGAAACGAGTCCTTCAGGCCATGCAGGAACACGGCCTCCAAGGTGGTGCAGAGGGCACTGGTCTGCTCGCACAGTCCCACCACCTCTGAAATGTGGGAGTTCCCCTCACTCCATTAGCAATGATTTATTGACTGCGAAGAGAACTTACCCAGTCCCTTCTGCTTGACCTCAAACTCAATCTCGCGGGCATTCTCGTTCAAGGTGTTTATCAGCGCTCCCTTCACGACATTTTCGCGCTTCGACGAAAAACTATTGTTGAGGCTACGAAACAGGGAGCTCATTTGTTAGTCCGTAAAGCTCTTTGTTTTGGGTTTGTTTTCATTAGCAGATTTTCCCCCCAACGAGCTCCAACGAGCTCCAACGGCAACAGCTGATTCCATCCAGGGATGCATAACGACGAACGGCCCCAAATGAGCAAGTTGACGTCACTGGAGACCCCCACTTGGTAACGGCTCGACTTGAGTTTTAAAATAAATTTCCATCTGTTCAGCAGTGCAAATGGCAACCAAATCTTTATAAAGCCAATCCAATGTGTCTACGATATGTCTCTGCGGATTCCAGCTAATCTCCTCGAATCCGATCTGGTTATTCTTGACTTTCTTCAGTCACCGCCCGGCCCCATCAGAGAGCTTATGTGTGTGAATGCTCGATTATGGCGAAAAAAACCCCACGCAAATGGCCAACAGCAAAGTCTGTCCCGAAACACAAATTATTAATGTGTTTATCTGTTTCTCTGGGTTTTTGGTTTTTTGTTGTTCGGCTTTGGCTTGGGTTTCAATGAACCGTCATATATCGTCATGTTCTATGCAAGGAATGAGTCAACTACCAATTCGCAAGTATTAATGAGAGACATCGAGCACTCAAAATGCTTTAAACTGGAATGTGTTTTATTGGCAGGATTTTGTTTAAGATATTATTACTATATTTAGATATTTAGATCTTGCAAGGAACATTCATTGTGAAACTGCGTATCCGCGAGACAAGAAAAACCCGAAGCACCCCCCTCCACCTTGAAATAAAACTAAAATCAAAATTTGTGTTAAGGTCGCGGTCGCGGTGACCAATAAGAGCTTATGTATGTACTAGTATGTATGTATGTAAATATTATACATATGTATGCATGATGTCCAATGATGTTGGATGCATTTTTTAATATTTTTGCAATAAAAAAGATGCGCCGGCCGTTGTGGCCGTCAAGTGGTTCAGCACTCAAAACTGGTCGTGCGGCTGGCTCCTCCATCAGACTTTTCGAGTGTTCGAGTGTGATGATGAGGTTTTTGGGGTCTTCGTTTTCGAAAACGTTTTCCATGTGGGCTGCGTTCGACAATTGCATTTTATTGAGTTTTATAAATACGAAATACGAAACTGGTTGCGAAATCGTAAACAACATAAACAATTTGGCAAACCAAGCAGTGGTTTCGCGATGTGTTAACCTTTCAAGTTTTCCCCCAAAAAGGTTCCTCGCAAGAAAAGCGCCAACGGAAGTCCGACTTTGAGGAATCCGCGGATCGCGACTGTTAATCGGATTGTTTGCACAAAGCAAACTGTTCGTTTTGGTGTGAAATTAATAATTATAAACAATTAATAAGACCCAATCCCAGGTGAAGGGTCGCTTCAGTTCGGTTCGGTTTCGGCTTTTGGGGTCACGCAGGCCCACTCTAGGTGTCATTTCCCAACGGAGAGAGAGAGAGAGAGAGGGGGAGACTCTATTAAAGTAAATAATATATAGCGTGAATGCTTTTTCAGCTTTGCTGCTGTCGTTTATCTGTCGCTGACTTTGCAGTTTTCAGAGCGACAGAGGGCTGCTCCTAATGCTACCACAGCCACTGCCACAGCCACAGCCAGACCAGACCTGGCCCAACCATTCATTCCCATTGTTGTGGGCCCAAAGAAACGAAACGAAATTTATAAAAACGTTTGTTTTCGTAATACAATTTTGATTACTTCTTTGACGCCGCTGATTCCCGGGTCGGAGACCATTGATGGGCTTTGTTTCAGCTGCGCTCAGGCCCCTTTGTCCGTCTCTAAGCGTTTTGATTTATTATCGGCGGCGGCGGCGGGCGCCGTAACCAACAAAAGCCCAAAGCTACTGTTGGGCATTGGGCGGGATACGGCCCATTTGGCAATATCTTTGCTGTAATTGTAGCAGTAATAATAGCCATGATTCCCGATGATGATGCCAAAGCCAAACAAGCAATCATTGACATCACAGATGCTGCGGCTGGCGCACGGCCGCTCTAAAGGAGGGGTATGGCATTCCCAATAGATACCACATATACCAGACTACAAGGCCCCCTTGGACTACGCCCCTGCAAGACTACAAAGGGCCGGAGAAGAGGCCGAGGCGACCCATCATCAGGCGCTAGGAAGCTGACTCTTTGATCGGCCAAAGCCAATAGTAAATGCCGGTAAAAATGCTCAAATGCGGAACCCATAAGCTGACATAATTTCGTTTGATGACTTTTGCTTGGGCCCAAAACGTAATTACATTCCAGAGACATCGAAAAGATATGGTTACGGTTGGATTTTCAATAGGATTTTAGGGTAATTAGCGCATTGTTTACTGAAGACCATGGAAGACGTTGGATAGTGGATGGTTATCTTTCATTCAAGAATGATCGTTATCTATAGGAGCTGAAAAAACATCCCTTACAATACTGACAAATCGTGCAGGTTCGCATCCACGATGATCTAATCAATGATCGTGTTAATCGCTGAACAGGCTTAAATGACAAAAGTTCATCGATCACTGACTCCGCAGATCGACTCATCTTCATTGATCTGCCAACTCAATGTCTGGCCGGGTCTGACTCGATCCGGCCAAAAAATTTCATTGCAGACCGAGCCCGCCCCGCCCCGCCCCGCCCCAGCAGCAGCTGCGGGACAGCGGACAGGCTTCGAATGTCAATGTTTGTGTCAACGTTGTTTTCAAAGACTGATCGAGTGAGCTCAAATTCTAACCACCGTCGCTGTGAGAACAGGATCTGTCGGACCTGTGATAAATGGTTCGCATAAATTATGCATTGTTAGCATAATATTTGACAAAAATCAAGCCAAACCTGTCAACTAAAAATAAGACAAAGCCAAACACATTCGTTTTCAATTTCCATTTGCATTTTGAGTGCGGTGCGTGTGTTTCTTGTTTTGGGGAATACCCTTACCCTCCCGGGGGGCATTATGGTAGAAACCTTCAGTCTGTTTCTGGCAAAAATAGTTCCTCGATGTAAAAGATTTCTGTCTATATGTTCGAAGGTAGGGTATGCAAATCTTCGGCCACAAAGCTACTAACTCTTTCTATTTATGCTAAATTTGTGTCTATCTGAAGTCGTTTTGCTTTGCTTTGGATTGGAAATTTTCGACTGGAATGTTAAGCGACTGTTAGCTGAATGTTGGATGCGGGAATGGACTGTGCATCGGATCAGATCGCATCAGATCAGATGGGGCGGTGCGGTGCGGCTGACCTTGAACGTCATTGGCAATACGTCAGTGTGTGAGAGTAGACAGACTAGTATGCAAAAAAAGGTAGACAATTACAACAATTATTTTACACTGCCTTCCGGTTGCAGCAGACAATGGAACGGCGCTTCAGAAGAGAGTGGAGCTATCTTGGGGAATCTAAGCACTCGATGATGCTCCCAACGGTAAATTAAATTATTATACGATTTTGTGAGCTGTGTAAAAACAGTTGAAGTGGCGAAGGTGAGTGCTGAAGCCAAGGCAGTGTCAATCAGAAAACAAAACAGTAAATGCAATCCAAATTTCCAGCATTTCCCTTGCTTATATTCCCTGGAAGCTGCTTCTGCTGCTGCTGCCGCTGCCGCTGCCAACGCCAGCGCTACAGCAACAGCCCCAGCCAGAAGCAGAGCCATGCTTCAAGTCAAGCTCCAAGCTCCAAACGCTGCCAAGTTTATTGAAACCGCAGAACTCGTGAGCTGCGGACGTGTCTCGCTCGATCGCACCACCGCGCACCTGCCAAGTCCTCCTCTCCGTTCGCACTCTCGCGCACACTCACTCTCACTCTCAGTCTCCCGATCGACGTCTCTTGGCTGCTAGCTGCATCGTCGTCGGACGCGCGTCTTGGGGATTCGTGATATCGTGTCGCAGTTTGATTGAATTCGATGTGAATAATAGGTGAAGCTGAAGAAGAGGCTGGAATATTACATATTATTTGTATTTGGCAATACTGTGTTGTGCGGCTTCGCTTGCGTTGCCTCCGATTTTGTCATCGCCGCGGCGGCTCCTACGGATCATTGTTATTCTGCTCCTACGCGATAATTATTCGAACTCGTTCGCGGATTCCGACTCTGTATTTGGGCAATGCCCAATTCTAAATTGTTAATTGCGTGACAAAGACCACAAAAACAGCAGCGAGCAACAACGAGACACTGTAACTCCTCCCCCACCCACGAAAATGCAAATCGACATGAAAAAACCACAGTGCGGCTGCAGCTCGGCCAGCATTACCGCTATGCTGATGCTGATGCTCCTCAGCGTCCACGCAGCCGTTGGAAGGCCTGGTATAAAAATAAAACAAAAAATATCATAGTAAAATAATGTGTAGCAAAATCGCATAACATTTCGATTGCGTTATCGGCTTCGCATCGCATTCAATTTGCAAGATTATGCGAATCCGATATTCGCTCTTGGAATAAATCTCTTTCTCTTGCTCTGTCTTGCGCATCTGTTTCGCTTTTGTCTTCTCTACGTCTACGCATGCGCATGTCTAACAGTTTTAAATGTTCAATGTTATTTGTGTGTTTACTGCCATCTAAATATATTCGAAGGAAGCTCGGGTAGAGCATGGACTCCAAGCTTCCTTCGACCACCAAGTGTTACTAATTTTTGTGTTTACCCTACCCTGTACCACTACCTCTACCCACCCCAACCACCCCCACTGTCCCTACCACCTTGTGTTGCTCCTAGAACTATAGCTCCAATTCTCATTACAAGTATTTCCCATCACTCCACACCACTTATACTCGTACTCACCTTGCAAGCGACCTTCAATCATGCTCATGACCTACATTGAGGGGCAGCAGATAAGTCCTGCCCTGAAGGAATCCACATCCACCTGCACTTTGCCTTCGCTCCTCCCCAAATGCGTTGAAATGCTACTTCACTTTTATCTGTTTTTATTTGATAAACAAACTGTTTGGTGCTCGAGGAAATTAGGCACCGATCATTACGATCCGGACCCAAGCGAAGAGTAGCCGCTGCAAAAACAAACAGACGGTGGCTTCCAATGTCCAAACTGAAATTTGAGCAGGGCCGATGCTAAAGCTGATGCTGATGGCTGATGTGTATCCGAGGAAAATAAAGCTACAGAAACATCAGCAGCAACATCAACAGCAGCGGCAGAAACAGCAACAGCAACAGCAGATGTTATGCAAGCGACACCAAGCGACAGATAACGTGACTGGCAAGGCTTCCACTGAGTCGTTGTCGATCTTCCTCCTCCTCCTACTCGTCTTCGTCTCCGTCCTCGTCTCCGTCTTCGCCTCGGGCAGGGACAACACAATGCTCGGTGGAGAAGAAGACAGAAGCAAAATGCGCATCAGACGACCTCTGGGACGAGCTGCTTCCCATTCTCCAACCCAACCACCCTGAGTAGGGGCCCAGCAGAGTAGAGCAGAGCAGAGGTCTATAAATTTAGCGACGCTTTCGAGAAGACGATTTGTTAACAGAGTTGTTTACACCAACTTCAATCCGCTGTTGATGGGGTTTTTTTAGGTCATGGGGCCACAAATGGGAAACAAAACAAAAACAAACTAAAAACACAGAAAAAGAAGAAGCTTTTATGAAAGATAGATCAGGACAAGACAGGTTGGAATAGTTATAGGGATATACATACGGCTGGCAACTATTCCACTTAATTGGATAATAACCAGACCGCAACCGAAACCGAAACCGACACCGACACAGAAACTAAAACCATATATCTTTGGGCATCATCTAATGCTCAGAGTATTTCTTTAATGGATTTCTATGGTTGTTCACACGAAACTTGTCGGTTTCAGATTTCGAATTTTGGCAATCAATGGACTTATCGTAATGAATGGACCCGTACGTGATAATTAGCAAATTCGCAAAGCTCCCCATCCGATGGGGTCTCACTGGGGGAATCGTGCTTTATTTTCGCTTTTCATGATTAATGGCTCGACTTGAGCTTATCGTAATTAAAACACAATGGGATACCCCCCCTCCCCCGTTATAGATACAGATGAAGATACGATCACACCACGAGTATAGACGGCAGTAACTAGATTTCGTCATGGAAAATCACATTTCACATTTCGCAATCGATTGCCACAGCAAGCAGATATTTCTTCAGGTTCTTCAAAGGAGCACCCGACACTGGCATCAGACCCATCAAGATTCTAGAACGAAACGTTCGTTTCATTCCAATAAATATTTATGTTTTTGCATTTATAGGAGAGTCTCAGATTCTCCCCCTACCCTGACATCTCCATGCGATCTGGTTTCGTTTTGCAATATTTAGCCCATTCGATTTCAAGTGCAATAAACACGCGCTTTGCGTCTGATTGGTTTCCAAAACAAGGTATTATTTACACACTCCTCGCTTTTGTTTCTTGGGATTTTTATGACTTTTGACACATTTTTTCGCGTCGAGTTTCGGCGAGTGTGTGGGGGCTGGGCCAATAAGTCGATAACTCAAGGCCCTCTGAGAGGATGATACAAAACGAAGATTAATCAAAATCCATTACAATTTTTTTGCTGATTTTTGATTTCTGCTGAAGCTGAAGGTTGACTAAACACTAAAACTTGTAAAAAACAAAAAACAAAAAGAGAGATACATCAACGGCATCGAAAATCAGGCAGACAAGCAAACAAAACTGTACAATTGGCAAGTGCAAAATACGAGTATATCCCCTTCCATTCCATTGTCTTTGGCGCTTGTGGGGGTGCAGATGTCGTGAAGCTGTCAATCAATTAAAATTAAATTGAATAAACATAGTTGGTATAAACGGGGAGGCAGATGAAGAGATGGAGTTGTCGCTGGAGATGATGCAGATGGCGCTGAAGATGGAGATGGCGATGGAGACAAGCAAAATTAATTGGCCTGAACTTGAGGCCTGGTCTCAGGCGGAAGTGTGCCTCTGGCTGGTTGTGGGGGAATTTCAATTACCAAAAATACACTTTGGGCCTCAATGAGTAATGGTAGATGCTTGTTTCTTCATTGGATCGCTCGCAGGCATTCAAATATTCATATTTATGAGTACGTACACGTACGAGTGTGCGACGGGTTCTGAATGGGAGGAAAGTTCAGGGTTTCCAGCACTGATAAGCTCCGAGTGGGAATCCAGATAGAGCCGAACCCATCTCCAATGCAAATCACAGCCGCAGTGTGCGATTATTTGTATATAAGATGTATAATATGCACATATGCTTAGTAGCCGGAACTAACTAAAGTCAGAGCCAAAGACTAAGCAAATCGAATGAATGGAACGCCCATCATGATCTGGCATTCAGTTTGAAGCTTAGTCACAGACGAGTTTCCGATCAGAAACCGCATTTCCAGAATTCCCCCCAGCAAGAGAGAGGGAGACAGGGCGACAGGGAGCGGCAGAGGGGAGTGACTTATTAAAATATTATTCAGTTATTCCGATGTAAACAGGAATCGCGGGATCACAAATCAGAAATCGCAGATCAGATCGCCACTTGGCTGAGAACTGGGAACTTTGCAAGCCTCCAAGTAAATTGTTATTAAATATTCGCACTCGGCACGAGCGCACCGCACCGCACCGTCGTGTAACACAGTCTCCACAGCACATAGCGAAAATGCTGTCGGAGGGTCGTCTCGTCGATGATTAACAATTAATTTGGCCATTGAATTGTCCCGCCTGTACCGGGCCTGTCGCATGGCTTCCCACAGTCCCAGGGGCAGAACAATGAGTTCGCTCATACGCTAATTGAAAGGCGAGAGGGCACAGTGCGTTTCGTGCATCTGTGACAGCATTGGGTTCTCGTTTCTCAGCAGATGATTCGCTGCGATATCATATAGCGAACTATGAAACGCACTGTATCTTTTCCCTAACTAAACGCGTAATGGGAGGCCCAAACAAAAGACTTAGGCAACGAACTTGATGGCCATTTTGAGTGCATGCCGTTGAACACCTGTCCCACCCACACACCCACACCTTCCACACACACATACACATAAAAAAGCAATCGTAGTCAGTGACTAACTTTTAAAATTGAATTTTATTTGGTGGCAGACCTTTGTGTTACTAACAGCAGCCACATTGCATGGCATACACCTTCACAGCATTAGCAGCAGCAGCCACAACAGTCACAATAGAAGCACCCATCCAGAGGAGAGACATCCATCCAAATGTATGGCCCATCTCAGTCGATGTCAATCAATCAGCGGCAAGCGGCAAGCTGCAAGTGGCAGGCAAATTGCCCAAGAGCCACCCGCGGCTGACTCATCTGTCACCCAGAAACCACCATCAGCATCAGCTACCCCATCGCCTTGTCTCTGTCCTCTGTCCTCTTCTGCTTTTGCTTCAGCTTCAGCTTCTGCATCTGCATCTGCTTTTAACACCTTTCAACTCTCTGAAGAGGTGGCTCGGAAACTTTTGCAAGCCACTGAAACCAGCTACCTTCTCCAAACCTTCTCCTCCCGCAGATGTACGGCCCTCGCCATTCGCCTTAGAGCTGCAGCCGCCACTGGTGCAGACGGCAGAGGCATTCAATGGGGCCGGAGTGGACGGCCAAAGGTCCGTCGACAGTTACGGCAATCCAATCGCGGGCTTGCGTCCCATCGACACGCCCGACGGGCGCAAGGTGGTCAGCGCTCAGGGCCTCCAGTTCGAGATACCCACCTACGCTTCCGGCATCACGGAAATCCGACAGCCGGCGGATGATCTGCTCCCGCCCCACATTGGTGAGTTCAAAACAGCAGCAGCAAGAGCAAGAGCGGCCACTGCAGCTGCAACCAGAGCGACGGCCAGATCCACGCGAGCAGCAGCGACCAGCGGTGCAGCAGGGACCGCGCACGGTGCACCGCAAACACAGACAGACCAAACAGACTCAAACGCTTTGGTTGCACCACTCACAAGCAATAGCACCCGCACCCGCACCAGCACCTACTCACCCACACCCACCATTAGCACCAACACTCATGTAGAACCACTAACCACAGAAAAAAATGAAATTGCTGGGAAACGGGGAATCTCTAAGCGCGATTCACCTGAAACCAATGCCAATGACAATGCCAACGAAAGTTCCAGCTCCACTTCTACTCAATATGCCATTGCCCCGCCCAGTCCACGTCATTCCCCGCCCACCTTCACCCTGCTCCGGCTGAATCCCTTCGGCCCCAACTCGCCGATCACACAGATTAGTACAGCATCCCCAGCCAGTCTCAGTCCCAGTCACAGTCCAACTCTTAGTCCCCTTATCAACCTTTGTCCTTGCCCCTCGCCCTCTCCCTCTTCCGCGCACTCTTTGAATGTAAATCCAGGACCCAGACCTCAGTTAGATGTGAAATACTCAAATACGAATCCTTCCCAACTAGATGCCATCGCTGTGGGCCTGGACACGAGCACCGATCCGAACTCATTCGCACCAGCCCCAGTATCCGTATCCGTATCTGCATCTGCATCCGCACCAGCACCAATACCAGCCACATCACTAACACCTCCAAAGCATAGCCCATCCCCCACTACGACGACTGTCACCACGGATGTGGAGGTGGAACAGGCCCAACTGGTGCCGGTTCAGCAGCAAGAGGAGAGCGTCCAGGAGCCGCTGGTGGCCAGTGGAATACTGCCGGAGTATATTCGAGAACTGCAGCGCCAAGATCCTGACATTGGTGGCCCAGTGCCATGGACTCCGGCACCAAATGCAGCGCCCCTCAGTGTCATCGCCTGGGACCTGTTGCCCCCGCATCTCACAGACCCTGCGCCGACCGCGGAGCCAGTGATAATCACCGAGCAACAACCGACGAGGTACGTGCAGGGAGTGGAGGATCCTGCCAGCCACA
The DNA here is from genome assembly GCA_037356375.1 of Drosophila affinis. Classification (NCBI taxonomy): domain Eukaryota; kingdom Metazoa; phylum Arthropoda; class Insecta; order Diptera; family Drosophilidae; genus Drosophila; species Drosophila affinis. Next base: position 22,977,098 of record CM074799.1, read on the forward strand.
ACATTCGCCTGAGTCTGAGCAGCGGCGATTCCCTGAAGCCGTCGGGCCCTGCGACGCCCCAACAGACGCAGGGCCAGGTGTCGGTGGTGCAGCTGCAACGGGATGGACCGGAAGTTCATGGAACTAATGCGCACGTGGGCAGCACGACGCCGAGCAACACGGGTGGCCGGTTCCCCAATCGCCATCGCGGAACGGCGCACTATAGCACTACCAGAAGTACGACCACCACGCCAAGGCCGCGGAGCACCAGCACCACTCAGCTCCCAACGACGACGACAACAACAACAACAGAGGCAACAACAACCAGCACAACAAGAAGAACAACCACCACATCCAGACCTGTGACAACGACCAAGAGAACGACGACGGTGCAGCCAACGCCACGCAGCACCACCCCCCTGGATCCCTCCACTTTCTACAAACTGGAGAATAACGAGGAGTACGCGTATACGCTGCCGCCCTGGCTGCAAGAAGTCACCGATCCGGACCTGGACGTGGCCGTCACCTTCATAGTGCCCACGGACAATGACCAGTACAATCACACGCTGGCCGAGGACCTGGAGCCACCGTACGAGCCGTTCGTGGACCTCAACAACATTCAGTTGACGCCGCCTCCAACGGCAAGCCCTCCACCCCTGCCCACGGCGCCCAGCACCACAACCAGTACCACCAGGGCCCCAAAGACGACCACCACTCGACGTCCGAGCACGCTGCGAACCACAAATGCACCTTCCATTCCCACAACGCACAGCACACAACCACAGAAACCGCACACAACAAAACCACAGAAAACGAAACTGATCACAACCACCCGCCACACAGATCTCCTGGATGGGACAACGGCATCCACGCCCACGACTGCGGAAGAGAACCCATTTGATTCGTCCACGGTTCCGGCTTGGCTGCGGGACTTTGACTACCCTGACGTGGGACCAGGAGTGCCCTATAACCCGGACAACTTCAAGGAGTCGCCAGCTTCGACGCAGCTGGTGGGAGGTAGTAAGCCAAATGACTTTAGGCCCCAGGGCTTTGAACCAGCAGCGGCGTCAGCCACAACCCCACGCACCCCGACCACCCCTACAACACCAACACCAATCCCGACCAGAGCAGCCCCAGCTGCTCCCAGCTCCGTCTCCTCCGCTTTTCCATCCAAAGTCACGCTTCCGCTTCCAGGCACCGACCAAGGGATCGACGAGAGCCCAGAGCCGCCGCTGGTACTAGTGCCGCCAGCTGACAAGCCCAGCGATGAGTCCGCCACAGCCGCCGCGTCCTTCGCCTTCAGCAGCACGGGCAGCTCCGTCCCACAAAATCCTAGTACAAACTCTATCACCAATTTTGCAGCACGCTTTGATCCCCAGGGAATTCAGTCGGCCGCCCCCACCCAGCCCCCAAAGGCCGCCCCCGAGGACCAGTTTCCGCCCATCAATGGCGGCGGCTCCACTGATGGCGTCACCAAGAAGGTGGAGTACACGAAGAGCGACGAGGGAAAAGTGATCAGCACCCCAATCAGTGGACAGCGCAAAGGTGAGTACGCTACGCCTTCAATATTCTCTGAGTGACCTCCATTTGACCTCCATTTCTTCTATCAGATACATCGACGCCGCCCAGCAACACTGGCAAGTACACGGGAGGATTTGGCGCCCCAGCAGGTCTGCTTCGTCCCCAGGTCTCAGGCACTTCCGGCTCCGGCGCCAACACCAATCCCGCAGCCAACAGTCCGGACAGCAGTGGAGGCATCTACGTGGCCGGCAACCAGCACGAATTCAGTACTATGCTCAAGGCCAACAGGGCTCGTCCCACGGTCAACCCAGGTCGCTACACCGGTGGCTTCGGAGCACCCATCGGGGTTCTCTCTGTTCAGGCCGAGCCGAGACCCTTCCAACAGTCACAGCAGACACAGCAGGAACAGCATCATCGAGTGGCCAGTGCTGGCTCCACCAGCCATTCGAGCCGCTTTGGCGGCCCTCCTGGCGTCCTGGTCCCATTCGACAACGTACAGCGTTCCGGCGGACAGTAGGCCATGGGGTCACAGGGCCAGAGGGCCAGTAAGCGGTCACAGATCCCCGCAAACACTTTAAATTATTTATAATCTAAGTACGTGTACTTATGTTAAAGCTTAGAAAGTTGTTGATAAGACAACTAATCGCATTACCCGCTACCTTTTGTAGTAACAATCTATGTAAACCTTCGGAGTGTTTTCGAGTTTCCATGTTGTACGTAGCATAAGCTTACACGAATGCGATACGAAGCGCTCCTTAAACAATAAAATTACCTGTCGACTATCTAAATGAACAAAAAGGGGATGGAATTTAAGTTGTTTTGGTGCAGAAGGTGAACATTGAACGCAACATCAAACAACATCATCATCATGAACATCAAATCAACATCGATCCAATGCCCGTGGACACATGCACACCACCAAGAAGAACCCCCTTCCCCTAACCCCCTCCTGCTGAGTCAATATAAGTAGCTATTATATAGGCAATCAACTATAGGACAGTGTCAGGTATAGAAAAAACAGACAAAGAAAAAGAAAGTGCAAAATGATTCAAGGACATTGTGACCCTTTTACAAGGAGTTCATTAAAAAAACTACCTCTAAACTATTACCAGATTCATTTCAAAGGGATGAAATACCTGTTTGAAGGTTGTTTGAATCGCCACATGAAACCGGTCCATAATAAATATGAGGGAGGAGAGAGTATGAATGAGAGGCAAAATAAATAAGAGGGAGGAGAGAGAGTATAAGTGAAAGGATCGAGATCTATGGAGGAGAGAGTATGAATGAGAGGCAAAATAAATAAGAGGGAGGAGAGAGAGTATAAGTGAAAGGATCGAGATCTATTTGAGAGTATATTTGGACACGAGTGAAAGAGGACTGAGATTAAAGTTAGTTCACATTTTCGCCGAGTGAAAGAGGACTAAGATTAAAGTTAGTTCACATTTTCGCCGATAGGGGGCGCCACCCAAGTAGTAATGAAAAGGGGTTCCGGCTTTTTAGGTGCCGGTGGCGCCATCTGTTGATGAGATCGTCGATGACCTAACATAGAGGGGGCTGTATGATCATGTCAAAATACATGATGAGATCGTCGATGACCTAACATAGAGGGGGCTGTATGATCATGTCAAAATGCATATAGAATATTTTATTTACATTGTATTATGACAGTACATTTTTTAAGAAAAGAGTATTTAAATATCCGTAAAGAGGTTTGAGTACACATTAAGAGTGAAACATATATAGACAGGATAATCAAATACTCTTTTCTTAAAAAATGTACTGTCATAATACAATGTAAATAAAATATTCTATATGCATTTTGACATGATCATACAGCCCCCTCTATGTTAGGTCATCGACGATCTCATCATGTATTTTGACATGATCATACAGCCCCCTCTATGTTAGGTCATCGACGATCTCATCAACAGATGGCGCCACCGGCACCTAAAAAGCCGGAACCCCTTTTCATTACTACTTGGGTGGCGCCCCCTATCGGCGAAAATGTGAACTAACTTTAATCTTAGTCCTCTTTCACTCGGCGAAAATGTGAACTAACTTTAATCTCAGTCCTCTTTCACTCGTGTCCAAATATACTCTCAAATAGATCTCGATCCTTTCACTTATACTCTCTCTCCTCCCTCTTATTTATTTTGCCTCTCATTCATACTCTCTCCTCCATAGATCTCGATCCTTTCACTTATACTCTCTCTCCTCCCTCTTATTTATTTTGCCTCTCATTCATACTCTCTCCTCCCTCATATTTATTATGGACCGGTTTCATGTGGCGATTCAAACAACCTTCAAACAGGTATTTCATCCCTTTGAAATGAATCTGGTAATAGTTTAGAGGTAGTTTTTTTAATGAACTCCTTGTAAAAGGGTCACAATGTCCTTGAATCATTTTGCACTTTCTTTTTCTTTGTCTGTTTTTTCTATACCTGACACTGTCCTATAGTTGATTGCCTATATAATAGCTACTCACAGCTATAAGCTATTGTAAAATCTAGTGAACTGTGGACAAAGATGGACGACCTTGAGATCATTTTTGTAAATTCACAACCGGAATCACCCATAAATCTTGACTCTCAGCCAGACTCCGTGGACCTGTCCTTGATTTTTGGGATTAAGACTCAAAACGCTCTGGAGAGAGATCTCGAAAATTTAAACGATATGTATGAGATTCAATGGGATGATGATGATTCCATAATTGCAATGTCGAATCCTTATTCATCATACGTTTTCCCGGATGATGACGACATTTTTGATTTGGTTGATGAAAGGCATCACCTCCAGGAACTACTTCGGGATGAAGATGACGCTGAATTAATAGCTGCGGTGGAAAGAGCTGAGGCTGAATTTTAATATTACGATTATAGTTATAATATTAATATTTTATGTATTTGTCTAAAAATAATAAATATTTATTCTCAATGGTTTCGTTTTTACTTTTGATTGGTTGAATTTCGCTTCCTCTTATTACACGTTACATCCCTCAAAGAGAATCAGGGGATTCGTTTGAAACTGGTTTTCCAAGTTAGGATTACATGTTACATCCCCCAAAGAGAATCAGAGGATTCGTTTGAAACTGGTTTCCAAGTTAGGATTACACAAAAACAATAAGTGGATTTCAGGTAGAATACAGGTACAGGTGTATTTATTGGTTCAATTTCATATTCTATTATTACATAGTCCTTGTAGGAATCGATGAAACAGGTTTTTGTATACAAAATACTAGGTAGGAGTTTGGTTGATAAATAGAGTGTCATTTAGCAAAAAACCCTTAGTACTATTCCAATAGTGACAGTGAGTAGAGATTTAAAACAACCTTTAAAACTAAAAATGGCATCAAACGTGTTGTGTGACCTGTGTAACAAATTCGTTAATGTTAAGGAGTTTGAATTCCATTATGGGAGATGCTCGGGCTCTCCAAATACTGTAGTGTGTGACCTGTGCTCTAGGTCCGTTGACTTTATACAATTTGATTCTCATTATGAGAAATGCTTGGGACCTCGAAGTGCTTTTGAGGTTCTTATGAGCAGAGGATCAACCTCAAGTGATTACCAAGGACCATCAACGTCAGCAGCCTCAAAACGTCCGAGAATGGAACCTTCGATTGGATTTGAAAATATTAATTGTGCAATTTGCGGTGAAAGTTATCCTCCGTCTAGAGAATTACGTCACATAATCTCAGAAAAGCATAAGAATGTAATAGCAGCGCAACTAGAGGAAAATGAAAACGTCATTTTAATTTCAACTGAGTCGAAATTTCCCTTAAAAGCATATCGTATTCACTCTGATAAAAGTGATAAGATTGATTTGAAAGATTTTTACATGGATTGTAAAAATGATATAGTAAACCTATTGCGTCACTGTATGAGTGAGTACAAATCAGTGAAGTACAATTTAAAAGTATATGGATTGTATGTAAAGCAAACTGAGGAGGAAACCTTGATGGAAACAATGAAGCATTTCATAACGTCATACAGGGCTACATATGAAATTGATTCAATTGATGAACACTTAAATGATGCCCTTGAAAACTTGATTAATTTGAGTAGTGAATTCCAGGAGAAGGATTCAGGTTGGGCTATAAAAAAATTTAAACATTTTGAGCTAACTATAATTAAATTGGAACATATTGCTGCAAATAGGTTTATACCAGCACCCAAAACAATTAAATTGCGAAATGCAATCATTAATGTAAAAAATGAAGATGACTTTTGTTTTAAGTGGTGTGTTTTATCTTCATTAGCCTATAAAAAGCACATAAACACTACATTTCCAACGGCATCAATGAAAAAAATGGCTCGAGAAAGATTGACAACGCCATCATACTATCAGTGTAACATAAGGCAGGACGTCATATATTATGAAGGCGTTAGATTGGATTTTTCTGGAATAGAATTTCCAATAACAAACAAAGGAGTTAAACGATTCGAGCAAGCTAATAATGATATCAGCATTAATATTTATGAAATCGACAACAATGGAAAAAACGTTGTAGGACCCACAGTGAGGAGCCAAAAAATTCGGGCTCACCACATAAACATACTAGGCATTAATAGTGACAGTATGTCAACGATGCATTATGCATATATAACTTGCATGAGAAAGTTATGCTATTCACAACACAGCAAATCACATAGTGCTGCATACTTTTGCGAAAATTGTTTGCAATTCTATTCAACAACAAATACTATCCATGACACTAAGGAGTGTGGAAAAGTTGCTGCTTTATATCCAGAACCTAAAAGCAAAACTGTTTTTAAAAGTTTTCCAAAAAAACTATCACCACCAGTGGTAATTTATGCAGACATCGAGGCTGTTCTGGAAAATTTTAGTAGAAATCTTAATGATCCAACAAAATCATCGACAACTATAGCACAGCGGCATATACCATGTGCAGCATCATTTTATGTTGTACATAAATACGAACCTCTTCTAAATGAGATGTGGACATATGAAGGTAAATATTATCGTACTCTAAAGGTAATAAACTCTTAAACTTAACGATTTTGGTATTTCAGGAGAAAAATGCATCGAAAAATTTTGCCAAGAGCTTCGGACTAAGACAGAAAAACTTTATGAGAAGTACTGGAAATCTTGTAAAAAACCCATTTACAAGTTCGACATTTGGGATGAGGACTCTCAGGAACACGACAATTGCTATGCCTGCGAGGAACCAATTGTGGATGATGTTCGTGAAAAATATTTCAACCAATTCTCAGGAAAGTATGTTGGACCTATTCATAAGATGTGTAAGGAAACATTTAGATTAAGCGATCCCTTTTTCCCGGTAGTGTTTCATAACTTGTCTCGTTATGATATACATTTATTTGTAACATCCATAAAAGATGATATAAAGCCTATTCCTTGCAATAAAGAGTTATATATTGCGTTAACTCAAACATGTAAAGTAGGACCACTTTATCAAAATCAATACAAAATTAGATATATTGATTCAAATAGATTTTTAAACTCAAGCTTAGAAAAACTAGCTAGTTATATGGATAGATCCAATTTTAAAAATTTGAACACTAAATATCAAGATGAAAAATTTGATATGCTACGACGAAAAGGAGTATTTCCTTATGATTATTTAGATAGTTTTGAAAAATTTAACGAACCTCAGCTTCCTTCGAGAGAACATTTTTTTAATTCTCTAAATGAGGAGGAATGCAGTGTTGAGAATTATAGCTTTGCTCAGAAGGTTTGGAGAACGTTTAATTGTAATAGTATTAAAGATTACTTAAAATTATATTTGGAAAGCGATGTTCTAATTCTTGCTGATGTATTTGAAAATTTTAGGGATCTTTGCTCAGGTGTATATAGATTAGATCCTATAAATTACGTAACTGCTCCTTCAGTTTCATGGGATGCAATGCTTAAATACACGAAGGTAGAATTGGAACTTATAAGTGATCCTGATATTTATAATTTTTTAAAAAGTGCAGTTCGAGGAGGGTTGACCCAATGCACTCAACGCATAGCTACAGCCAACAATAAATATTTAAATAGCAAATTTAGGTCTAGCGAGCCTACAAACTACCTAGCGTATATTGACGCCAACAATTTATATGGTTGGGCTATGAGTCAGCCACTACCATATTCTAATTTTACATTTTTAACTAACGAGGAAATTTGTTCATTCAACGCTACAAATATATCAGCATGCGGTGATGTAGGATACATCTTAGAAGTCGATCTAAAATATCCTAAGGAAATTCATAATAAACATAATAGTTTACCATTCTGCCCCGAAAATAAAATTCCACCTGGAGGAAAGCAGGCAAAACTAATAGCTGATTTATCGGATAAAAAAAATTATATAATACATCTAAAACAACTGCAGTTATGTATAGAGCAGGGTATGATTTTAGAAAGAATATCTCGAATATTATCTTTTAAGCAGTCCAGTTGGCTAAAGCCTTATATTGACCTAAATACATCACGTAGAAAAAAGCAAAGAATGAGTTCGAAATAAACTTTTTTAAATTAATGGTTAATGCCGTGTATGGAAAAACGATGGAAAATGTAGAAAAGCGTCGGGAGGTTGCTTTAGTAAAACATTATCAGTCAAGACAGAATTCAGCAGGGTTTAGACAACGAATAGCTAGACATAATTTCCACAGTGTTGAAATCTTTGAAGGTAATTTAGCTGCCATTGAGGAAACAAAAACTAAAATTTTTTATGATAAGCCCATATACATAGGAGTTAGTGTATTAGAACTTTCGAAATGGTTAATGTATGACTATTTCTATAATTTTCATTCTATAAAATGTCCATCATCAAAAATACTCTATATGGATACAGATTCATTTATTATCTCATCAGAAGAAGATTTTTATGATTTAATTAAAAACAATCCTAGTCGCTTTGATACATCAAATTATCAAGATTCAAACAGATTTGGTATAAGTTGCGCTAATAACAAAGAACTAGGTTTAATGAAAGATGAGAATGCAGGTCGAATAATGACCTCGTTTGCAGGTTTAAAAGCGAAAGCATACTCCTATTTAGTAGCAAAAGATGATAGTACTGACTATAACATAAAAAAGGTTAAAGGAGTAAAAAAGTCAGTAGTAAAGAGATTATCGCATGATCATTATATTGAATGTATTAAACATAAAAAACCTATTATGGAGAACAGAGAGTTATTAGAAGTAGAGGACATAAAATTTATACTGAAATTGTAAATAAAATAAGTTTAAATTATAAGGATGATAAAAGATTTATATTACCTAATAATATTTCAACATTAGCTCATAATCACTATGAAATTAAAAACATTTTAGATACAATTAATCATACACAAAATATTGTATAAATAAGCATAATATTATATATTTGGAAATTGTATATAATTTAAACTATATTGTAAATGCTAAAAAAATAAAAAAATTAAATGTGATACAACTATTTTTTGTTTAATTATTTTAATAAACACTTTTTATCTATCCATGAATTGTGCGTTTCATCAAACCCCAACCATTTAACAAAAACTTGATCCTTTTTTCTTCGGATTATTTTCTCCACTAAAAAAGCATTTTCATCTTTCACTTTTGGAGTTCTTGATCATAAAATGATCCTTTAATAATATTCCCCTGATAGTCCTCCAGTTCATATGTTACAGGATTAGTTGACTTTACTTTTAAAATTTTAAAAACTTCAGTTGTCCAGTTAGGTTCATATCCCTTTGAAAAAATACCTTTATATTTACTTATTCTTACAGGCTCACCTATGGAAAACTTGTGTTTAGGGAATACCTTACAAATATTATAAGCAGTTTTTAAAATAAACTCTTCATTTTGTTTGTTTACATCTATAGGTTTCATTTTTATGGTTCGGTGATATGAATTATTGTAATCATTTACTAAGTCTTGCAAATTATGAATCCAGACATGATTACCCTGCATACTAAACATTTTCCACATACGATATTTTAACGTTCTATTAAAACGTTCACAAATAGAGGCCTTAAGATGTGTATATGTATGGTAATGGTTTATGTTATTTAGTTGCATTAACTGCCCAAAGGTACTATTGAAAAACTCCTTTCCTTGATCAGATTGAATATTTTTAGGTTTATGTCTAGATATTTTAAATATTTTCTTCATTGCTGATGACACATCTAAAGATGTCTTAGACTTCACAGGAACTGCATATGCATACTTGGAGAACGTGTCAATCACTGTCAGCAAATATCTAAATCCTTTATTTTCTTTATAATAAGGTATCATTTCAACTAAGTCTATTTGCCACGTGTCATTAATTCCCTTTTGAACGAATTTTCGGCGAATAAAGTTTTTTCTAGCAGGTTTATGTATTTCATTAACAACTTGTTGCTTACTCATTTTTAATATTGTTTTTTATTTTTGGATGATTGCTTATTTAAAAGTGATTGCTTATATTCAAGAACATCGCGTTTTATTTGAATACACATTTTCTTTGAAATTTCAAAGCATAAACGAGTTAAGTCTATTTGCACATTTCTATCATAGGTACCGTCTAAATCTGAAAGTTGAATATCAAATTTTTGTAAGGCTGAGCACTTAGGAATAATATTGTTATAATAAAGGAATGTAATTTGTTGCTTAAGTATCGTATTCCAACATAAAAATGTGGTGAAAAAAATTCCTAATCTTAAAAGTGATCTCCAGGACTCGCTATCAAATTCAATTTTGTTTCCAAACTGATTTATTATAAAAACATACTGCTTATCAGATTTCCGAAATCTAAAATTACATTTAATAGAAGTCAGTAAAGGATGGTCTATAATTGTATCAGGCATCAAGAATTCGTACTGATCAAGTTTTAATTGAATATATTCCTTGTATGTAATTAATTGCATCCATTCATCTTTATCTAAACCAACGAAATTGTTTTTGCTTTGCTGCATCCAGATCATTGGAGTGAATTTTCTTGTAGTTGAAAACCCGCATTTTAGCTTTAAATTATGTACTACATAATATTCGAGTCCGAAAATAACTTCGTGGTCCTGTTTCTTTCTCGTAGACCGAATTCTCTTTGATTGAAGCGTGTCCATTAGGGTTGAATGCTTTTGATAAACTAAGAATTCTTACTGAATTGAGTTGTATATAAAGGCGAAAAATATCACCGACTCATTCAGTTTCTTATTAAATCTCAAACCAACATGAACACAATCGACAGAAATTCAAGCGTTATAGTGGATTTTCAATATCTCTTCGGAAATAATAAACAACTTTTTATTAAGGAATTGGCCTTTATGCAAGCCGGAACAGTAACACCAAACTTCTTTCATTTCAAACCTCCATATCATCTAAATGAATTGGACAATGAAATGATTAAACAACAAAACATTCATCGTCAAACCATAAATGGACTGGAATGGTCAGATGGTGAAATATCATATTTAAGTTTAGGGGAAATTCTTTCACCACTTAACAGATTTAGCACCGTCATTGTTCGTGGTGAAATTAAGAAAAAGTTTTTATCAAAGTATTTAACAAATAACATTATTGATATCGATATAGGAAAAAGCCTGGCCCTATATCCGAATTTTTTTACTAACTGTAGAATCCACAAAAAAATTCCTCTTAGATGTGCTTTAAATAATTTATTTAAGCTTTTTGTTATATTGGAAAATTCGAACTACGATGTATACTGTAATGGTGACTCATACGTTTAGCTTATCAGTTTATATAAAACACTTGTATTAACTAGTTGTTTAAAATGGATAACTTTAAGCGTTTTTTTGAAAATGATCCTCGCAAAAGAGGATACACACAAGTCGTTTATTGCAATTATTGTGGATCTGATACTCATTTCGAAAAGGACTGTCACAAAAAACGCGACCAGGAGAAACCTAAATAAATTATTTTAAGTGATAGAAAACATTTATAAATGATCTATAAATAAAACGTAAACAAAAATCTAAGCCTAAAATGTTTAAACAATTTATTCATCCTTTTACAATGCTAATTTGTGGACCTTCAGGGTCTGGAAAAACAACGTTTTTAGAAAATTTAATAAACCAAAGGAATGACTTGCTTAGCATTTCAATTGATCGAATACTTTGGTGTTATGGAGAGGAGCATGCTAAACCTAATTTCAACAACATTGAATACTATAAAGGAGTTCCCGAAAAAATTGAAAATGAAAATAATGAACCTATTCTTTTAATACTAGATGATTTGATGATGGGTGCATTTAACAAAAATGTATGTGAACTATTTACGAAAGGATCACATCATAGGAATTTATCTGTAATAGTAGTTACACAAAATATATTTCATAAATCATCTCATACTCGAGATATTTCATTAAATACAAAATACATCGTGGCGTTCAAAAACCCTAGAGATAAACTGCAGTTTCAATGCTTAGCTAGACAAATATATCCTGAAAATTCCCGCGAGCTCTTCAGAATATATAAGGAGGTGACTGATGAACCCCATGGTTATTTACTTATTGATCTTACTCAGGGAATAAATGATCTCCTTAGATTTCGAACAGATATTTTTAATTCTGTGTATACAGTTTGCTTTGCAGATGAAAATGGTTTACAAAAAGAATCTAAATCGACTGAGAGCGAACAAACATTTATTGTATGTGCTCAAAAGGGCAAATAATAAACTTCGAAATGCAATAATAAGTAATTGTGACATTGAGTTGGTAAAAGCATTAGTGGAGATAGTGTTAAATACATTAAAAGGAAATCATAAGATATCAAAAGCGCAACTATATGCTCTAAAAAGGTATAAAAATACATTACGTTTTATTTCATGTTCAAAAAGGTCAATAAATTCCAAGCGAAAAGTTCTCATCCAAAAAGGAGGATTTTTACCAATTCTAATAAGTTCATTGCTTTCGGGGATTTTTGGAAAAATTTTGAACAATGCTTAAAAGTAAGCATCAATTAAACAAAGTAATTTTAATGCACCCTAATGCATATCAAAAATTGCTAAATAGTGAAAAGGAAAACGATTTAATTAATATAACATTTTTACCTATTTTAAATGATAAAAAAACTAGTGACTTTAATAAATGGATAAAAATTCGTCAAGAATTGTGTTACTATCAAAATAAGAAAAGAAATAAGACAATGGATTTACGAGCTAGACAGCAAACACCACTTTCATCACCCAAAAGCATTGGAATACAAACGCCAGAAGAGTCAATTTGGATAGATTCTAAGCCCCACACAACTAATCACTACAATAAAAAACATGATTCTTCAAAAAATGAACGCTCTATCGACAACGACTTTCCTGCTCTACCTATCGAAAGTGATGATGAGGATATGAAGTTCGAAAAATCTGTCAGCTCACAGAATAATAAACGTAAAGCTGAGGAGGATACTTCATTTTTTGACACTCACACATCAAAAAAACAAGCACTGACTAAGGTTAAGCTTACTGATAAGCAAAAAAAACTAAGAGTACAACTTAAAAGGTATAAAAGTGAACCTCATCCATTTCAAGACTTAAAATACGTAAGTGGACGGGAAAAGTTGAGTAGATCTGTTAGAAACAGAAACCCTGTTCAAATTGGAAAAAACAAAATTAATTGGCTTTCTTATAATTAATAAACTTAAAAGAAAATTAAACATTGAAAATGGTATATTTAACAGAGTTTTTCGCTACATTACTCAGTAACGATTCGTTAAATGTATATCATGATAACGTTAAATGTGCATTTACAAACATTGTGAATATTCCTGAAAACATGAACGATGAATGGGAAGTAGGAATTACAGACTTATATCTAAATAAATGTATAAAAACTATGCCTGAGAACACCTCTATTGTAACTGAAGAAACGACAGAATTCGTGATTAGCTTAGTAAATGGGGAAACATTTAGATATGCAAATGAATCAGGGGAGTCTGAACCCTTTGAAAACGGTTTGATTTTGTTTACACCGACATTATCAAACCAAGATGTGTTGGAAACAAAAGACCTCGATGTCTTCGAGTATTACATTATAATGGAAAGGAGCAACTTATACAATTCAAAAATATTGAATACTATCCCATTGAAATATGGACGCCAAAAGAAATTTCAATTTTAATTACCGATTCAAAAGGATATAAAGTACCATTTGAATCTTCACAAACTCCAATTTTTGTTACTCTTCATTTTAGAAAACGAAAAGAAATGCTATAAATAATACTGTAAAGATAAAAATTTCTTCAGAGTATAAATAGCCATCATGACGAAATCTTATCAACAATATTATTTAAATCAGTGTGGAGGAGGTTTAAGTCATATAGGAAGTCTATATGTTACACCCAGAGTTATCCAGCAAGGTAGAGGAATTGGAAATTTTTTTAGTGGTCTTTTTAATTACATAAAACCATTATTCCTTTCGGGGATAAACGCAATTAAAAATCAAGCTTCTGAGACTGGAAAGGCTGTAATAAATGAGTTTGGTCGTAAACCTCTAAGAAACATTATCCAAGAACAAAGCAAAATTGCATTGCAAAATCTGTCTAATAAAGCGATTAATAAATTTACGCGATTCCAAAATGGGAAGGTAAAACGAATAAAAAGAGAAGGTCTAGGAAAAAACAATCTCATTTAACATCTAAACAAGGACGCAAACATACGCAGTCGCGACCAAAAAGGACAAAATCAAGAAAGAAATTAACTATTAGAGACATTTTCTCAAAATCAAAATGAGCACCCATGTTGAATGTATGAAAAGCGAATTGGATCTGTTTGAGCCTCATCCTACACAAAGTTCTATTCTAAGAACTGAAGAAGTTTCATACAACCCAATTGCGTCGTTGGACAGTGCCTCTTCAATTGAATTCGTTTGCTTAGGAAATGGTGAAACATATCGAGACCTATCAAGTGTTTACTTAAGACTTGTTGTACAACTAAGAAAAAATGATAATACCAACATTGAAGGAAACAATGTTGGAGTAGTAAATAATATTTTGCATTCAATTTTCAGAAGTTCGTCGGTATATTTAAATAATATATTGGTATCTCAGAGTGATAATAACTACCATTATAGATCGTACATCCAAACGATTTTAAACTATGGTAGTGACGCCACTGAAAGTCACCTAGCCACTCAAGGTTATTATCCTAATTATGGTAAATTATTATCTGGGAGATATGTTAATACCGATGGATCCATTATACTCAAAAATATTTTTCAAAACAGTAATAAGGTTGAACTATTCGGAAAAGTTCATGGAGATATATTTAATCAATCAAAACTGCTTATAAATAATGTTGATTTGAGAATCACTTTTAATATTGAAAAAACAGCATTTTATTTAATTGAATCTGAAACTGAATCAAATCTTAAGATATTGGAAGCACAACTATTCATGAACCACATAACTGTTAATCCAAGCATTTTATTGGCCCATCATCATGTTTTACAAACTAAAAATGCCATTTATCCATACAGTAAAGTTCAAGTCAAATCATTTACAATATACCCTGGAAATAATACATTATCAATTGACAACGCAGTAATTGGACAGCTTCCTAATTTTTTGGCTTTTTGCATGGTAAAAAATATATCATATTCTGGAAATCGAACAATGGATCCTTTTAATTTTAATCATTTTAAAATTCAACGCTTCAATCTATTGGTTAATGGAGTGCAAGTACCATCGCAGGCTCTTGAGTTTGATTTCACGGACTCTGAAAATGTTCAAAGCTCTAGAGGATATAATATGCTCTTCAGATCAAGTGGAATAAAACATTATGATCGCGGTTTACAAATTACAAAGGAAATGTTTGATAAAAATTGTTTTATATTAGCATTTGATTTAACTGCAGACCATCACAATTCAACTGTATGCTCAAATTTAATTTCTCAAGGTGCTATCAGAATTGAAGGACGGTTTTCTGAACCTCTTACCGAAGCAGTTACTTGTCTGGTGTACTGTGAATATGACTCAATGATTGATATTGATAAACATCGAAATATTCGTGTTCTATTGTAAAATGAATACATTGCAAATCGAACATTTGCTTTCTAAGCATTCAAAAACACACAAAATTTTTAAAGGAGTTTATCCCTCTGATAAGCTACCTAAAGTCATTTCGAAATATCCTGCTTTTATAATAGCAAATACGGATTCTTCAAGTCAACCAGGAACTCATTGGGTTGCTTTTTACTTTAATAGCAAACATTCAGCAGAATTTTTTGATTCATATGGTCAATATCCGCAGAAGAAAGAATTTGTAAAATTATTAAGGAATAATTCGATTAAGTTTACATTTAACAAACAACCACTGCAAGGATATTTTTCCAATACATGTGGCCATTACTGCATTTTATATGGAATCTTTAAAAGCAAACAAAAAACATTAAACTGTTTTTTAAAACAATTTAAGAAAAATGATTTTAATTATAATGATAAGTTAATCATGAAAATGTTTAAGAAAATTGTTTTGAAATAAAAACATAATGTTGTTGTAATCTAAATGTTATTTTATTGATTTCGGATTAATTCTCTTGTTTAATTTATAATACTTAAGCATTAATTCTAATGCTTGAGCTTTTTTAGCTGGTAACGTATGACACAGACATGTGTCAGGTCCATCAGTAGCATCGTCATCGCTCCAGGGACACAGTTTATAATGGAACCCAAACTTTGAATACTGCAGCTCCTTTTCCTCCAGATCCTCCAAAATTGTCATTAGGGTTTCCAGGCTGGTCACGTGCTCCTCGAAGATCATCTCTTCGAATTGCATCAAAAACAGTTTGATTTGATTTGCGTACATCTTACGACTGGTGTTGTTGGTGATGATATTGATACTGTTGTTGATTCAAAGAGCAGGACTCTTTATATCCAAACCTTTACACTTGTAATCATATGTCTATCTATGTATATTGTAAATGGTTTCTTTTTTACATGTGTAAACGTATACATATGTAATCCTTTTGTCCTTATTTATTCTGTACATGGTTAGTTGTCTCTTCTTCTCTTACACAAATCAGATGTATTCCATTGATTTCTTTATTTATTCTTTACATATAAATTGGAAATGGGCAGTGCTATATCTAGTCATCTCTTTTCCTTTATATATAAGATGTGAAATTCCATGATCCTTCAACAACTTGAAGGGTGTTTTCGAGGAAAATTTGGTAACATAACTTTTGGGTAAAAATATCCAAAGTTGTTCGTTGTCCTTATCAGTTAAATAAAGGACTACTTTATTTCCAAATGATGTTTTTTTGAGTTTGCATCCCGTGATCTTGTACTCAAATCCTATACATAGATCCTCTACCTTGGTGTATCCAATCGCAGGCTTTATCTCGTTAAGTATCTCAAGGAAAGCCTAAGTACATACACATTTTATTAGACGCTTATCATTTTATATAAGAAAAAGAATAGTTCTTTACATACCATTATAATAATAGAAAGTGTTCAAACTACTCACTGTTTTATACTAAATTATTTATTCAAGATTACATGGTCTTTTATACACTCATTAGTACATAATTGAAAGATGAAAACCAATCGTTCTAATTATATAAAAGCCAGATGTCTTAAATCTGATTGGTTGTTGAGTGAGAATGAATCATATATATGTACATACATATGTACATATATACTTCAAATATTATAGTTTAATTTTCTGTCTATGTGTACATAGTCAACATGAAAACGTTATATAAACAGAATGAAATGTATACCGTTTTGTAGCTATGATCATAACCTGAAATCATATATAAGGACTTCAGTTCTTTAGATGATTTAGTTTCTTTTCAGTTCGAAATGAGTGCATTTCATTGCGAGTTGTGTTGTGTAAAAAAATCTTTTAGTTCTCGTAATGGACTGAAAAAACACACCTTAAAAGTCCACAACTTTAGTTATTCAAAATCGAAATCATCATTTTATCAATGCTGCTTATGTCCTGGAACTAAGCTGTTTTGGCTTAGATTTGATTTAAATATTCATATTTTATTGACGCATTACAACGAATTAAAGCAAATAAATGAAAAATTAAATACTAAGAAATAAAATAATCTCGACATTTCTTTAAATATATATGGCTTCAGATAAATGTAACTTATATAATAGAATATGAAATTGAACCAATAAATACACCTGTACCTGTATTCTACCTGAAATCCACTTATTGTTTTTGTGTAATCCTAACTTGGAAACCAGTTTCAAACGAATCCTCTGATTCTCTTTGGGGATGTAACATGTAATCCTAACTTGGAAAACCAGTTTCAAACGAATCCCCTGATTCTCTTTGAGGGATGTAACGTGTAATAAGAGGAAGCGAAATTCAACCAATCAAAAGTAAAAACGAAACCATTGAGAATAAATATTTATTATTTTTAGACAAATACATAAAATATTAATATTATAACTATAATCGTAATATTAAAATTCAGCCTCAGCTCTTTCCACCGCAGCTATTAATTCAGCGTCATCTTCATCCCGAAGTAGTTCCTGGAGGTGATGCCTTTCATCAACCAAATCAAAAATGTCGTCATCATCCGGGAAAACGTATGATGAATAAGGATTCGACATTGCAATTATGGAATCATCATCATCCCATTGAATCTCATACATATCGTTTAAATTTTCGAGATCTCTCTCCAGAGCGTTTTGAGTCTTAATCCCAAAAATCAAGGACAGGTCCACGGAGTCTGGCTGAGAGTCAAGATTTATGGGTGATTCCGGTTGTGAATTTACAAAAATGATCTCAAGGTCGTCCATCTTTGTCCACAGTTCACTAGATTTTACAATAGCTTATAGCTGTGAGTAGCTATTATATAGGCAATCAACTATAGGACAGTGTCAGGTATAGAAAAAACAGACAAAGAAAAAGAAAGTGCAAAATGATTCAAGGACATTGTGACCCTTTTACAAGGAGTTCATTAAAAAAACTACCTCTAAACTATTACCAGATTCATTTCAAAGGGATGAAATACCTGTTTGAAGGTTGTTTGAATCGCCACATGAAACCGGTCCATAATAAATATGAGGGAGGAGAGAGTATGAATGAGAGGCAAAATAAATAAGAGGGAGGAGAGAGAGTATAAGTGAAAGGATCGAGATCTATGGAGGAGAGAGTATGAATGAGAGGCAAAATAAATAAGAGGGAGGAGAGAGAGTATAAGTGAAAGGATCGAGATCTATTTGAGAGTATATTTGGACACGAGTGAAAGAGGACTGAGATTAAAGTTAGTTCACATTTTCGCCGAGTGAAAGAGGACTAAGATTAAAGTTAGTTCACATTTTCGCCGATAGGGGGCGCCACCCAAGTAGTAATGAAAAGGGGTTCCGGTTTTTAGGTGCCGGCGTCTTTTACTATTTGATTATCCTGTCTATATATGTTTCACTCTTAATGTGTACTCAAACCTCTTTACGGATATTTAAATACTCTTTTCTTAAAAAATGTACTGTCATAATACAATGTAAATAAAATATTCTATATGCATTTTGACATGATCATACAGCCCCCTCTATGTTAGGTCATCGACGATCTCATCATGTATTTTGACATGATCATACAGCCCCCTCTATGTTAGGTCATCGACGATCTCATCAACAGATGGCGCCACCGGCACCTAAAAAGCCGGAACCCCTTTTCATTACTACTTGGGTGGCGCCCCCTATCGGCGAAAATGTGAACTAACTTTAATCTTAGTCCTCTTTCACTCGGCGAAAATGTGAACTAACTTTAATCTCAGTCCTCTTTCACTCGTGTCCAAATATACTCTCAAATAGATCTCGATCCTTTCACTTATACTCTCTCTCCTCCCTCTTATTTATTTTGCCTCTCATTCATACTCTCTCCTCCATAGATCTCGATCCTTTCACTTATACTCTCTCTCCTCCCTCTTATTTATTTTGCCTCTCATTCATACTCTCTCCTCCCTCATATTTATTATGGACCGGTTTCATGTGGCGATTCAAACAACCTTCAAACAGGTATTTCATCCCTTTGAAATGAATCTGGTAATAGTTTAGAGGTAGTTTTTTTAATGAACTCCTTGTAAAAGGGTCACAATGTCCTTGAATCATTTTGCACTTTCTTTTTCTTTGTCTGTTTTTTCTATACCTGACACTGTCCTATAGTTGATTGCCTATATAATAGCTACTAATATAGATGCAATCGTTAAGGCTTAAGGATTTGGAACAGATTGAGATGTGTAGCCATTAAAACAGTAAAGGATTCTGCTTGCTTAGAGTTACTCGTATTTGTGTATCGTATATTAAGATCGATACACAAAACAGATCAAAGATAGAGCATGCCTTGGAGCGGGCCAATTTACAGGTTTGCCTTCATTAGAGGCTTCAGATAGGTCTCGAAGGACTTCTGGACTGGCTTTTGGTTCATGGAGCTACGCTTCGCCGAATCGAAGAGTCGGGGATAGACATTGCCATCATAGCTGCCCAAAACTGAGTTGAGGACACGATCGTGGAAGCCGAAGCCGTCGCAAACGGCCACTGCATTGGGACGGAATTTCTCCAGAGCCACCTCCAAGCGTTTCTGCAGTGACTTGAGGTCTGCGTCGGTGAGGCTAATGAACTGCGATTGGGGATTGAAATTTGGTGAGATAGGGAGTCGATCATTCTACAGTGTGTAACGTGACTTACTCTCAGAACATCGTTCAGGTTATTGAGCACGGTCTGGACTAGGAAGAGTTCCAGCACATTCTCCAAAACCTTGTTGAGCGCCGCCGAGCGTTTCTGGGCCTTGGGACCTGTAACTTGCTCGAGGAATGTTTGGCAAACAAACTGACGGCCATGCAGCTGTAATTTGGAGTAAAAGATACTCGTTGAAGAAAGGTCACAATTCAGGCAAATTCTGGACCCACCTCTGCTGCTCGGGCCAGTTCAATGCCTGTGTTGTTGGCGGCCACACCCTGCGACTGGCCACTGGCCATGCGCTCTGCTAGGTTCTCGAAGGCAATACGAGTCTTCCTGCGAATGGAGAAGATGACGAACTGATTTCCGGATAAACCAATCTGGAACTCACTGAGCGGCCGTATATTGGAGGGCCTGAATGATGCACTGCCACGAGTTGTCCCACTTGGGGAACTGCTTCAACTGCATGGATGTCGCGAAGTAGCTGTAGGAGGCCGACACGGGTTTCTTCTCCACAAACGCAGCCCATGCCTTGACCAGAGCGCGTCCAATCTGCAGGAGCAGTACTGTGTTCTCGCCCTCGTAGGTGTAGGCTGCTACAGCGTTGCCGTAGATGTTACTCATGTTGGCAGCAGTCAGGTAGCCATGGCCTCCGGTGGAGAGGCGCAGCCGCTCGATGCCCGCACAGCCGTCTGTTGTTGCAAGAACCTTGAGGGCGCAGGACAGGATGTGCATGTCGGGCAGTCGATCAAACTTTCCACTGTTCGCCTCCTGCACCGTCTGGGCGTAAATCTCCCACATGTGCTCTGCGGCCAGGTGGTACGCCATGCCGTTGGCTATCTCCGGGAAGAGCTTCAGGCGCTGCGTGACATGATCAATAATCTGGGGCTCTGGCTGGCTGCAAGCGGACGGGTGTTATCAAAATACATGGAGGATTAGCACTCCGTGAGCACTTACTTCGCCTCAATGGGACTCTGGCGGCGCACGGCCGAGTATCGGGTGGCAATGGTGGCCGCCTCCAGCAGGAGAGTGGATGTCAGGTTGACAATCAGGCAGCGGGTGTAGACCATCGTCAGGTAGTTGACTCGCGAAGCAGGGCTGGCCTTGAACGTGCCATCTCTTTCCACCTTAGCGAACTTCATCAGCATGTTGGTGCGGGGGATTCGGACATTGTCCAGCCCCAAGAAGCCCTGGTTGACAGCCACCATGCCCAGTTTCTTGCCTACCTCTCCGATGTCGACGCCGGGCAGCGGCATGTGAGTCTCCGAATGGCGCACCGGCACAATGAACATTTGGACGCCGTGGTGTACATCGGCGATGTACAGCTGGGCCACCACCATTGCATGGTTCGCAGTGTGACCCACTGGAAGAGGGGCAGACACAGATCAGTGACAGTTGCAAGGTTACCGCTGCGGGAAGTACTCACAGCCGCCGGGCCACCATTTGTAGGCCTCCAAATTGGGAGTCTGCAGGACAAATTCGTCCGTCTTGGGGTCGAAGTCCGCCCGCGTGGCTATGCCGCGCACATTCGTGCCATGGGCCAGCTCCGTTTGGGCGTAGGTGCCAATAATGTTGCAGTTCTCCGCCGCCTTGCCCCATTTCTCGACCTGCTCAGGGGTGCCCTGACCTTTGATCACATCTACGAACATGGTGATGTGCGTGGCCAGTGGATGGTTGGCGGGAAAAAGGCCATGACTCTCCACATTGTACAGCAAGCCACTGCGCCAGAAAGAGATTGGAGGAGGATTAGGGAAAACGTTTTCCAACATGGTCGCGTGGAACCTACGGCCAAATTTCGTTGCCGCCTGGGTTGATCTTGTTCTGAAGAGCCTTCAGCTTGACGGCGGCCTCTGCCACTTTCTTCACGCTCGAGTTGTAGACATCCTCGTGCGACATGTACTCATGATTCAGTCCATAGCCATCCTCCAGGTCGCTAAAGATTGCCCTTTCTGTCGGAAAAAAGTGTGTTATCGCTTGGGGGGCGTGGATGAGCCCCCCCCCCCCCAGTTGATAAGCAAGCTGTCTGGTGTTGCAGTTGCCGCTTATCAAATGAAACTTGGCTGCTATCATTATCTGTTATTGATATAGCAAGATTGGTAGTTCACACGCTTAACATTGTATAAATCTCTTGGACTTTGCCGGTAATTAGACCAACTCTTTGGACCCGAGCCTGATTCTTTCGCTGAAGATGGCCAGATATCACGTAGACCTCCTCAGAGGTTTGTATGGGTCGATTCGACTTACCGATTTCGCGTTTGGTGTTTAGCTTCTCCTGGCCACCCTGCCACCAGGCAGCGAACTCCTCCACATTGAACTCAGCCCCCGTGCGCTCCTTCACCAGGTCGGGATTGACCGTTTTTGGTATGAGGTTCTTGATGTGTGACATTATTGGTTCGCTTACAATTTTACTAACAACCGACAACAGTAACACCACTAAAATAGAAAGAGCGGAATGTTCCAACAGCTGTGAGCCCCAACAAAGTAATGGATCGAACAGACCGGATCGTACACAGCGAAAGTTGCTAGTGGGCGCGATCGGGCAAGCTTTGGGGAGCAAAGTGCATGTTGGAGCTTTGTTAAGAGAGAACGCGCAGAGAGAGAAAGAGTGAGAGTCGCCGATCGTCTGCCACGATCTGATCGTGTAAAAAGCATGTAGAACATTTATTTGGTTGTGAGGCACTACCAATTCACTTACCGCGGCTATACCGAAAAAACGTTGAAGACCGGTTGACCGTTGACTCTTAACAGAATGCTGTTAAAGCTCACGCATGTCACATAATTCCCAACGAAATAAATATGTACATATACAAGTGGAAGAATTTATTTTTCATGATAAATAATTTGTGGAAAAGCTTTTTAATATATTTGTGATTGAGTTTCTTGAAAACGAACTAAATTTAAATTTAAATGATTTTCGGAAATCGAGACTGTTAGTCGAATTGCTGTTAGTTAACACGCACAACAGTTACATAGATGTTAGTATTTGCATAACAGCTCGCTGTTACCCGAGCACTGAACCAAAACAGCTGTCAACCAACACCTATCCACCCCTCGACTAAAAATTGAAATAAAAAAATGCTTAAAATAATAAAAATAGATGAAACAACATTAATAATGCATTTCGTGACGTCTGACCCAGACACTGGGATCCGGGTGCAGTGTCTCGATCAAGAACGCGAGCAAAGCTTCACCGAACATTTGGAACCAAGCTATTTCAACAAGCGCTTGAGGGTATGTATGTTTTCTGCACCTTCATATCATATCATATCATATCATATTCAGAGGCAAAATCCTTGCTTGCAGACGCTGAACTCTAGAGTAAAGTTCCCAGAAGAGGAGGCACGCGTGGTTCTAGTCACCGGCGACCCTATACATGCTTCGCTTAGCGAGGCAGACCAGGATGTGGGATGCGTGCTGCATCTTAAATACAAAATGCAAAACAACATACCACTCAAATGGGAGTGGCACCTGACACACTTGGAAAGAGACTTGTTCTATCGCAAGGCTTTCATTGACTCCATTTCCTGTGGCAGCAGAATGCGGGACCAGGTGTTCGCGCTGACCAAGCAGCTGCAGGCAAAAGACGAAGAGCTGAAGCAGTATCGCATCGAGGGTGCCCAGCTGCGCAGAGGTACTTTTATCGTGGACTGCCGGGTGAAACGAGTGCATATTTGTGAAGCATTTCTGTTCCCTTTCCTCGACAGGCACAGTCGCCACAAAGTTGTTTGACATGGACGCCTTCAAGGAGACGCACAAACAGATGCTCGCAGGTTCGGCCATCTTTCAGCAACTTACTGAGGCATACGAGGCCGACGATTCTTCCTTAAAAAGTGTCTCTCTGAAGATCGAAGCAGCGAAAGTGTCTGATCCAACCAGCAGCCCAGCCTCTCATTCATCCAACGGGTCTCCCAAACTGAGTCCACGCAACAGGTTAGTGTCCAACGAACACAGCTCGGTTTGATTTGGAGCTAAGTCGTCAGATATTTTTTATTGCAGGAAGCGAAAGGCCCTTGAAAGCGGTAAATTTCATATAGAACGCAAAGTGCTGCGACGTCGTGCCCAGGGACCAATCGAGTACAAAGAGTCTCAAAGCAGCCAGGAGGAAATCGCAGGCGATTTGTTTACTGTAAATAAGGCAGAAGCAGCAGAACAAATAAAGCAGGAACCTCTTGCTGTGAAAGGACAAAACATAAAGAAGGAAAGCGTAGATCCCGTAGTAGAAGCAGCAGAAAACACTCTTTCAGTAGAAAAAAGAAGAGAAGATAGAAATCGTGCCTTATGTGAAGCAGCAATCTTTGAACGGAAAGCTTCTGTGAAAATATCTTCACAAGTAAAGCATCTCGCAGGAACCGAACTTCCTGTTGCAGTGGCAGAAGAAACCGTAAGCCCTGCACTAGCCTCAGTCTTAGGTTCGTTAAAAGAAATGGAGAGCTTCCTCTCTAAGACTAGCTTTAGCACATAAAAGTAAAACGTGTAATAAGATGATGTGTTATCTGTTCGAAGGCGCTTCCAATAATACCCATTGCAATTAAGAAAGACAAGGAACAATCTCTGTATTGTATATATTGTATAAAAATAATATTTTGATCACACAATCGCCCATCTATAGAGGCATAAACATATGAATATGTAGATTGTACTGGCACTAGATATTGGACTTCATGAAGGGCTTAAGATGCTCGTGGAAGGACTTTGGCACCGGCTTCTGGTTCATGGGATTCTTCATGGCAACATCGAAAATTCGCTCGTAGGCATTGCCGTCGAAGGAGCCCAGTGTGGAGTTGAGCTGCACATCGCTATAATCGAAGCCATCCACAATGGCCACAGCATCAGGACGGAGCCTGGTCAACACCGTTTCCAGGCGGTCCTGCAGCCGGGTCAGATCCGTGTCCGTCAAATTAATGAACTGCAAAAGTTGATCAATCGATAACGGACACTGTGCAAACAAACACTATGTGTGGACGAACTTACTCGAAGCAAGTTGGCCATGTGATTGAGCGACTCCTTGACCAGGTACAGTTCCAATAAGTTCTCCAGGACACGGTTCAGTGCGGCTGAACGAGTCTTTGCCTTAGGGCCAGTTACCTCGTCGGCGAATGAGGAGAAAACAAAGGCGCGGCCATGCAGCTGCGAAGCATATGAATAAAGGTTAAGATCAGAGCGGTCAAAGTCCAAATTATGTCAGCAAGCTAACCTCAGCTGCCTGGGTGAGCTCGATGCCCGTGTGGTTAGCCGCTGTCTCCTCGGTTTCGCCCCTGGACAGACGATTGGAGAGGCTCTTGAAAGCCAAGGCGGTCTTTCTGTGGGTGAAGTAATTGTCAAGCGAGCGCAATCAAGCGGGATAGGGGCTTACTAACTTGGCTGCAGCAAACTGCATAGCCTGCACCATGTTCTCCCAGGTGCCGGTCCACGAGCCAAACTCGGGCTTTTTCTGCACCTCAGCCAAGTACCTGACAGTGGGCGCCAGGGGAGCTCCACTCAACGCCGCGCGCCACGACTTCATCAAAAAGCGACCAATCTGCAGGAGCAGAACCGTGTTTTCGCCCTCGTAGGTGCAGGCTGCCGTAGCATTCACGTAGATGTGGCCCATATTGGAGGAGCTGAGATAGCCATGGCCGCCGCAGGCCAGGCGGAGCCTCTCAACGCCAATGGTCGAGTCCGAGGAGCAGTTCACCTTCAAGGCACAGGAGAGCGAGTGCAGCTCCGGGAGACGCTCGTACTTTCCATTGGATATGTCGCCCAAGGTAATGTCGTATAGGTTCCAGAGGTGCGCGCTGGCCAGGCGATAAGCCACGCTGGTCGCTATCTCCGGAAACAGCTTCATTTGCTGCGTCACATGGTCAATAATCTGTGGCTCTGGCTCCCTGAATTACCAAAAAAAAGGATAATTACTTCAGACGTTTAATTCCAGAAGTGCATGGGCCTCACTTGGGATTGATGGGACTCTGTCGGCGCACGGCAGAATATCGAGTGGCGATGGTGGCGGCGATGGACAGCATTATGGCATTGTTCCAGGCAATTACACAGCGCGTGCGCACCATGGCGAAGTAGGTGAGGACATTCGCCGGACTACTGACATAGCTGCCATCGGCATTGACCTTCGCGTGGCGCATCAGCATGCGGGTGCGGGGAATGCGGACGTTCTTCAGGCCCAGGAACCCGTTGTTCACGCCAATGAAGCCCATCTTCTTGCCGATGTCGCCGATGTGAATGCCGGGAAGAGGCTCGTGCGTCTCCTCGTCGCGTACCTGAACATAGAACATGTGTGGACCCTTGGGCTTGTTGTCGATGTACAGCTGAGCCATCACCATGCAGTGGTTGGAGCTGTGGCCCACTGAGAGAAAGGACTGGTTACGTCTAGTTGGGAAGACTGACTCTTGATTGCACTTACAGCCTCCAGGCCACCACTTGTAGGAGGATATCTTGGGAGTGTTCAGCACAAACTCGTCCGTCTTCTGATCGAAGTCAGCCCGGGTCTCCAGTCCGCGTAGGTATGTTCCGTGTCCCAGCTCTGTCTGGGCATAAGTTCCGCACACTTCGAAGTTCTCTATCCGCTTGCCGAACTCCTCATACTGTTCGGGGGTGCACTGAGCCTGCAGTGCCTTAACCAGCATCACGTACATCACGCCGAAGGGATTGCCACCCGGAACCAATCCCCACATGACCGGGTTGTCGTAAAGCGTACTGAAACGGGGAAACCCAATTTACAACCATTGGTTAAAGCACTTCCAGCAGGTTCACGTACGGCCAGTATTCGTTTCCCCCGGGATTACGCTCCTTCTGCAGCCGCTGCAGCTTCTTGGCCGCAAGAATGGCCCACTTGCTGGAATCCTCGTAGATTTCCTCGTGCGACTTGTTGTGCATCTGCTGCACCTCGTCCACATTTATATCCTTCTGCATGTACTCCCCTGCAAAGCAAGCCAAAATAGCACAGTCACCATGATTATCACAAGGTAATCTAGTTGTTGGCTCCGAAAGATAGCAATAGTACGAGTTTGTTTACGTACGCACGCCCCGGTTGAACTTTAGCTTCTCCTCGCCACCTGACCACCAGGCCGCGAACTCTTCGCTGCTGAAGCTGGCCGCATCGCGCTCCTTCTGGATATCGGGATTGACGCTAGTTGGGATCACTGAGGGTGCCATTTTTATTTCTTTTTGTGTGAACGCGCTACGCGAAGAAAATCGATCGCCACTTGTTGCCGTTACTTGTTGCTCGACCCAAATGAGGGGTTTCACTCAACGGTTTCACTTTTATCAAGAGAAGCCAGCCACAAACTTTGCACGTTTGCTCTTTCGACTTTGTATGTATATGTGTGCGGAGGCATGGCACCCATACGAGCAAAATGTGTCTTGCAAATCCACAGCTGCTGCCACTTAAGCCTATCAGCATTGTTAGCGCGAGTAATTCTCGTACTATTGTTGCAGATAAGAACATTTTTGTGTTTCTATTTTTATTTCAAAATCAGCTGTTAACTTAACATAGAATAACTGCTGTTAACTAACCATAGAATATATAGACACGACACTCCATACATTGAAATACTGACATCAGCTACCCTGAGAGTGTATGTGTGCACATGCATTCTCACGTACTTTGCGTTTTTGCAAGTGTGTATGTGCGCCCAACTGAACATTTGTGCTCTCTCAATCCATTTGTGGTTCAATGGGATTTCTAAAGCTTGCAAAGTACTACACATGCATCGACCACTACAAGTTCTACCATTAACTGCCACATTTAAGAGTCGTTTAGAGAGGGTTCCACTACAGTTCCAGTATCCAGCGGATACAGTATCTCCTGTATCCAGCGGATACCATTTGTGGCTATTGTGGTTCTTTAGGACGTTGATTTGCAATGACTGCACCATCAAGTGGCCCAAGCGACACCAGCAGATGGCTGGCCAACCGACCGAGGAGCGCTGCCGCATTTCGATTAGGAAGTATGTATTACGCTTAATAAAACACCAAGTACTACGACGGTTAAATCTGAAAAAGAGTACGTGAAAGTGAAGCTTTTAAGAATTGTATAGAACTCCCATGATGTTGCACCTTACATATGTATGATCCAAGACAAATATCCGACCCGACCCCACATGAAACAATAATGTAACTAATGTAACAAAAACAAAAAAGCCTTTAAATGAAAAAGGAGTGCAAGAAGGAGATAATATAATATATAAAAGGAAATAAATATAATATAATAATATATAGAAGGATCAATAAATAAATAAAATAACAAAATATGTGAAAGGCAATCGAAAGAAGGAGGAGATAATATAATATATGTATGTGTCTGTATAAGCCAACAAGATAATAAATAAATAAATAAAATAAGAAAATATGTGAAAGGCAATCGAAAGAAGAAACAGTATAAGGAGTAAATCAAAACAGAGAGACTCACCGGATCCCATAATTATAAAGTGAAACGTTGAATATTGCTTGCTCTTTCCTTTTGTTGCATTGCTGCAGTTTGATGTTTGTCGTTTGCACACATAAACACAAAAACAAAAAACACACATAAAAAAAATCAAAAATAATTATCACATATGTACATACATATGTATGTATGTACACCTTGCACTGCGTTTCGCTTTGCACTCCTTGCCGCCTTCTTCTTCTTGGCGCTCCTTATAAAATTGTGTTTTTTTTATTTGCACTCGCACTTTCACTCACCTCACAATGTGCACTTAGAAAAAAAACTAAAAAACTTTGGTTGGGTGGTTTCACATTTTTTATTTCAATTAAGTATTTCTTTTATTTATTTCAATTTATTTATAATTGTTTTATTATTTATTTAAATTGGTTTCACAGAGAAAAAATTTACACTTAGGCCTGCGCGCACAGTCCTGCGCCTTCTACTTCTTGCCGCTCCGTATAGTCTTTCACTGTCCCTTTCACCCACACTAGAACCCTTAGAACCCCTCATAAAACTCGGTTTGGGTGGTTTCACTTTTCATTTAAATTTTGTTATTTTTGAATTTTATTATAACTTAACACATTGTTATTTAGTTTTATAATAATTGATCACAGAATAAGAATGTCACATTTTGGCCGGCGCGCGATTCGCCGTCGGGAAACACACTATTTCATTTTCCGTTTCACAATATTCAATTTCACAATAAAAAAAAGCACTCATATGCCATTCCTTTGGCTTTGATTCCATTCATTGCACTCAAAATGGCCGCTCTTTAGTTATTGCGGCCTTCGGCCTATCGCCTTCTACTGCAGTCTGCACCCCTTGCGGTCACCATGACCGTCCTGCACTAACACTCACTTTTTTCACTTTCACTCTCATTATTTAATAAATCAAAAAAAAAAACTCATGTGCTTTTCTTTTGCCGCAACAAAAACACACACAACAAACACACACTTTGATGCCGCTCTCTATTTAGTTCGTGCCGTGTACCGTATTGTTTTTGGTTTCACTCGCGCACTTTTAAACACTTTCCGCGAATACCGTTTTGCATCGAACACTTTAGACACACGCGCACACCGCAAGACGAACAATTTAATTGATGACCGCTTCGAATGATGGACCGGGGGGGAACTGAAAGCTTTGATATGTGTAACTGCAGCAGCGTGGGCAGCTTAAAGAAGCTTTCCAAGAATGAGAGATCGAGAACGAAAGAACTTGGTGAGAGAGGGGCTGCGCTGCAGCAGAGCAGCATGGGCAAAGACTCAAAGCTCTGCTTAGCGGTTCAAATGCGTTCATTCGATGCTCCCCCACGCTCTCTTCCTAATTGCCCTCGCTCCCACTCTCTCATTAGCTACTTTTGCGAATCGCTTATGTCTCCCTGCTTATGTTCTCCCTCTCCTACTACAAGGGGAGATCAGAAAAGTGTACTTATGTCACCTGTTGGTGGGAGTGAGAGGCAAATGTTGGTGAGAGGGGAGGCAGTGCACGCTGCGTAGGTGCAGCGCAGTCGGCGTAGTTACTCCCGCATTTCATGCTCTCTACTTCTCCTCTACCTTTACGGTGTCATATGCAAAAGAGATTATTGAATATTTCGGTTCTTTTACTATAGCCTCTGCTACTGCGAACTTTTGCTTGTTGTGGGCACTTGTTAGAGTGGGAGAGGGTGTTGAATGGGTGCAAGTTTGTTCATGTTCGCATAGCAATCAGAAGAAATAGAATTCTATGTAGAAAACATAGGCAATTCATTCTTTTTATAGATAATTAACAAAAATCAATGAATTAACGATGAAGTATGCGTTGCCATGTGCAAAAGAGATTATCGAATATTTCGGCTCTTTTACTACAGCCTCTGTTACTGCGAACGTTTGCTGTTGTGGGCACCTGTTCGAGTGGGAGTGGGATGGAGAGGGTGCTGTGTAAGAGACGGGGGCAAAGTACGGGTGCTGGCTCAATCT
Organism: Drosophila affinis; assembly: GCA_037356375.1. Classification (NCBI taxonomy): domain Eukaryota; kingdom Metazoa; phylum Arthropoda; class Insecta; order Diptera; family Drosophilidae; genus Drosophila; species Drosophila affinis. The sequence continues at coordinate 23,007,541 of CM074799.1, forward strand.
GAACTCAAGAGATAGTTTTATTTAGCATTTTCTGCTATTGCTGCTATGAAATATTTAATGCTTTAGAATGAATTCGTTAAAAATTAAAATTTTGCATCAATGTTGGCAGGAATGCCTAATTTGATGGGATTCATATTTATTTGTATAAATATTAATGAGTTATCAAACATTGGCCACAGGGGGAGGGGGGCCGAAGGGGGAGACGAAGAGTACATAGAAAATGTACTTTACTTTGAAGAGTTCTTCTCTTTGATGCTCTCTTCATATGCTTATGCATTGTAAGGGTGATTTTAATTATTGCGTTATTTTGTCTTTGGCATATGCATTATTGTTGTTGTTGCTTGCATGGGTGGAATGGGAGACTGAAAATGCGTGCATGATGTAGATAAGTCAACTTGACCACAGAACAAATATTTTAATGTGAATAGGCTATGTATATTTGATAAATCTCTTCATTGCAGGTAATGCAGGGCAGGCAATTAAGAGCGCACCTTTACTGAAATGATCTAAGAGCGGATTTTGCAATAGGGATCTGTGTTTGTTGTTGTTGCTTTGGCTTCTGCTCTAAATGGGGCGGGGGGAGATGGGAAACGAGCGACACAAAACTGTAAGAATTTGAATAGTTCTTTAATTTGATTCTCTTTTCCTACTGCATGTGGGGTCGGTACAATGCCCTAAAGCGGGGGCGCTTCAGTAAGAGCATCTTTGCTTTTGCATTATGTGAGTTCTTGTAATTGTTTTTTTGCTATGGCGTACGCGTCGTTGTTGTTGCTGCCTGTCAATGCGTTCAAATTCATATGTACATATGTATGTATGTACATAGAGTGCAGGGCAGACAATTAAGAGCGCACCTTTGCTGAAGTAATCTGAAAGCGGATTTTTGCAACAGGGATTTGTGTGTGTTGTTGTTGTTTTGGTTTGTGCTCTGTATGGGGAGGGGGAGATAAGCCACGAAAATTTATAATAATTTGAATATTTCTTATATTTGATGCTCTCCTCCTCCTACAGCATGTGGTGTGGGTATAATGCTCTAAAGCGGGGGCAAAAGTTAAGAGAGCAGTAGCGGCCTAGGCTTTTACATGGAAGAGAGTATTTGTAATTGTTTTTTGGTGTATGCATCGCTGTTGTTGTTGCCTGCCAATTCTTTACATGGGTGTGAATAGGAGACGGCGAGTGCGTGGATGACGTAAGTCAGACCATAGAACTAATATTTTAAAGTGAAGAGTTAAATTTGATCCCCTCTCTTCACTGCAGGTAATGCCCTGAAGCAGGGCAAGCAGTTAAGAGCGCAGCTTTGCCTAGAGAATCTAAGAGCGGCTATTGCAATAGGGTTTTTGTGTTTGTGGTTTTTGTTTTGGCTTCTGCACTGCATGGAGAGAGGGAATATGGGAGATGAGTCACGAAAATTTGTAATAATTTGAATATTTCTTATAATGAATGAGATATTTCACAACCAAAGTTTCCCTGTTCACCCTGGGGGTGGGGTACATATACTCGTATGTACATATCTTAGCTTTCGATGTGTCAAATTCATTCCACTCTAGCGCGCTACAGTTGTCGGATCCTGTTCGTGCTCTGCTCTGCTCCTTCACATGAGCATTTTTCTGCGCCATTTTGACACGGAATCCGGAAAATCCAAATTTTTGACCCCATTACAGGTGTAATGGCCTCCTCGTGGTGTTCCCTGGGTACCGATCTTCAATCGGGAGCCAATTTGAGCGGCGACTTTATGTCCATATGAATATGTACACATGAATGTATGTATGTTTACGGCTTTTTCATAGGGAGTAATAATATAATAATTTATATAATAAAAATAAAAAAAAATAACAAATTTTTGAATATATATACATACATACATATATCACGACTCTCTCGGGAACACATACACACTTGCAAAAACGCAAAGTACGTGAGAATGCATGTGCACACATACACTCTCATGGGATCTGATGTCAGTATTTGGTGTGGACGTGGTGTATGGAGTGTCGTGTCTATATATTGTATAGTTAGTGATAGAATGGAATAAACATAGACATAATAACATAGAAGCACTTCCCTAATATTGTCCAAGCCTGTTATCGAGACTCTGCACTTTGTTTATAAATTAAAATGTTCGTCAGCCGGTGAAAAATGGCGAAAAACTTTAATATTGGCCTGCTCGGGCACGTGGACAGCGGAAAGACCACTTTGGCCCGAGCTCTGAGCTCCATCTCGAGCACGGCGGCCTTCGACAAGAATCCCCAGTCCGTAGAGCGAGGTATTACTCTAGACTTGGGCTTCAGCGGACTGCTCGTGGAGGCGCCGCCAACTCTGTTGCAAACGGATAAGCTGCAGTTGACCTTTGTGGACTGTCCTGGCCACGCGAGTCTCATACGCACCATCATAGGAGGTAGGAGGTCTCGCATCCATGATAACATAGCTTTGAGTAAATTAATGACCCTCTGCAGGTGCCCAGATCATCGATCTAATGCTGCTCGTGGTAGATGCTCAGAAGGGGATTCAGACGCAGACAGCCGAGTGCCTAGTCATAGGGGAGCTGCTGCAGAAGAAGTTAATTGTGGTCATCAACAAAATCGACGCCTTCGCGGACGCTCAAAGGGAAGTTAAGCTGGAGAAGCTACGCGCGCGCATTGGCAAGATTCTGGCGGCCACAAGTTACGGCAGCGAAGTTCCCATCTATGCAGTTTCCGCCCTGGAGGGAATCAACATTCCCGAGCTGCGTGCGGGCCTCAGCGATGCGTATTTTCAACCGCAGCGGAATGTGAGTGCACCCTTCCTGATGTACGTGGATCACTGTTTTGGCATCAAGGGCCAAGGAACAGTCTGCACCGGCACAGTGATCCAGGGGAGCGTACAGATCAACGACACAGTGGAGTTACCAGCTCTGGGCGAGAAGCGAAAGGTAAAGTCCATGCAGATCTTCCGAGAGAACGTAACCAGCGCCTCAATGGGAAATCGCATCGGCCTCTGTGTCACACAGTTAAGTGCCAAGCTGCTGGAGCGCGGTGTGATAGCCCAGCCGGGCTACCTGAAGCCCGTGTTTGCCGTCTGCCTGCAACTGAGGCCGATCCGTTACTACAAACACGACATTAAATCAAAAAGCAAGCTCCACATTAGCATCGGCCATGACACTGTGATGGCCAATGTAACCCTGTTCCAAGACAAGGATGTCGGTTCAACCGAATTCGACTTCAGCAAGGAGTACGAGTATGTGGAAGAGCTTCTACCAGCGGAGATGTCGGCGTACGGTGTCGTGTTTGCCCTCCTGCAGTTCGAGAGCCCCGTCCTAACAACGTTGGGCACCACTTTGATTGCCTCCAAGCTGGACATGGACGCCCATAGCAACAGCTGCCGGCTGGCCTTCTGGGGCCACATCTGCTGGCAGACGCAGAACAGCAACTACGCCCAAGAAGTGCTGCCCAACGTGCACGTCTTCAAGCGGAAGCAAAAAGTGGCCAGCATCCAGCGGGTGGTCAACGCGAACGAAGTGATTGTTCAGAACCTGTTCAAAAAGGAGGCCAACCGGGACATGTACGTGGGAAAGTGGATCGAGCTGTCCACCGGAGAGAGAGGCTGCATAGATCGAACCTTCGGACAGACCTCCAAAGTCTGCATTGTGTTCCGAGAAGCTCTTTCGGATTCGACGATAGAAAACTTCAGGGACGTGCAGGTGCTGCTAAGTTGCAAGAAGTATGTTTTCAATAAACAGGCGGGCCTGTTTCAATGATTAAACAGCATTATTGTGCATTTCCGGTAGATACAAAAATAAAACGAAACGGAGTCATTTGGTTTTGAAATACATAACTACTTTGCGCTTAACATCACATTCGGTGTACACTCTGCACCGTTATGCGCGTAACAGCCCATTCTTCGCACCTTCTAGCTGCTCACGAGTGCACGGTCACACTCTAATCCCAAATGCCAATGAGTCCAAACAACAACATTGGTGCTTGCCTGCCCAACAAAAACCAACATCAACATCGAAACAAAACGAATCGTGTCAAAGCGCAAACTGCAACAGCAACACGGCCAAAACAAGAGCACCTCCACCAAGGACCAGACCAACGAAGACACACGCCAAACCCAGCCAAAGCCACAAATGTACTGGTCCGCTGTCCCGCTGCTTCTGCTCTTCTTAACGACGAAATCAGACCAAGTCAATGTCGACTGCAACGAATTGCAGATGATGGGCCAGTTTATGTGTCCCGATCCTGCCAAGAATCACATCGACCCCAAGACCCAGCAACTGCGCGGCTGCACCAAGGAGAGCCGAGCACGGGTGTGGTGTATCGCCGCCAACGAAATAAATTGCACGGAAACGGGCAACGCGACCTTCACGCGGGAGGTGCCCTGCAAGTGGACGTTAGTGCAAGCCCCGGCCCCCGGGTGTGCTTTGCCTACACAGACCCATTATTAATATATCTCTTTTTCTCCACAGGAATGGCTACCACTTGGACACCACACTACTGCTGTCAGTGTTCCTCGGGATGTTCGGCGTGGACAGGTTCTACCTGGGATACCCGGGCATCGGCCTGCTCAAGTTCTGTACGCTGGGAGGCATGTTCCTGGGCCAGCTGATCGACATCGTCCTCATCGCACTGCAGGTGGTGGGGCCCGCCGACGGATCCGCCTACGTTATACCCTACTATGGGGCCGGCATCCACATAGTGCGGAGCGACAACACGACGTACCGGCTGCCGCGCGACGACTGGTGATGGTTAAGAAAGCACAACGTACCGCTTTGGTGTACAGTAGATCACGTTAAGTCATTGTTATATCTTAAATTCGGCTTATGACACTAAGCAACGACTGCTAAACTCAGATTAGTGCATTACGATACGACGTACCGTACCCCCTAGTGATAAGTGTAAAGATTGTTGCCACCCCCGCCCCAACTCCCCGTCTCCCATTCGTAGCCTAAGTTGCATTATTTAGTCTTAGTTACCTCTGTACATGGATATACTATATACATATACATATACAACTCTAGACGTTTGTAATTGTGGGAGCCAAGCCACATACTATAGACAAATTGTTTGCCAATATAAATAACGATTTTAAAAATTTTGCCGGCCCAGGCAGGCTTTTATTGTATGTACCATCCGTCCCCCTGCATCTCAGACGCAGCATCTTCGGGGGATCAGCGAAATTGCTTCTGTCAGTCAGCGTCAGCGACAGCGAGCCAAGAACACACACTTCTTGGCTATCAGACAAAATAATTGGCCACACTTGTACTTTGATCACTCGAACATTTTCAGCGTGACAGAGATTGGTCAGCGGCACGACGCCGCCATCCGCAGCCGCAGCCGCGTACCAGGTTGACTCACTGGCGAAATGCTCAGACGGAGCGGAGCGCACACCCTGCGAATGCTGGCCCTTTCATCTGATTGGCATTTCCGAAATAATCAGCGGCGACGCATCAGCCAGCGACTTGTTCGATTTAATTGCATGGCCCCCAAAAAGCCGCTCCACGCCCCAATCCTCGCTCTCCAATACCAATCGGACTCTGGGTCGCCACATGTAATTCAATGCGTTTTAATTAGGCTTTCAATTGAGATCAAGTTGAGTTTTATCTCGAATCGAATGAGTGTGCAAGCTAAACCGAAATCCAAAAGGAAACACCCATACCGCCATCACAGCTCATTTCAAACTGTACGCCACAAACAGTTTTAGAGCCATTCAACTGCGGCTCTGGCCAACAAATGGCGCATTCGCCTTGTTAGACGTTGACAGGGGCAACGGTAAATAATACTCCATTTCTCTGCCTCCCCCACCCCTCCACCGTCTACAATGCTCTGTCAAATTGGCAATGCACTGACCCGGCCACAACCACGCCCACTATCCTCCGTCCACCATCTACCGCCCCCTTTATTGTTATTGTTATGTCGACATGTGGCTTGGCCTTTCAATTAGCCAAGTTGACAATATGTTGTTGATGTGGATGTGGGTATGTGGCTGTGGCTGGAGATGGAATGGCAATGGGGCTGGGGCAGGTCTATAGATCCACCACATAATTACAGTGTGAGAGCCGTGCCGCCTGTGTAAACAGCTAGAGAGGACGGAAAGGAGCAGCACTTGATCTTTGTCTGACTCCGACTCCGACAGCAGACAGCATTTGTTGTTCCAGTCCTCCTCCAGTCACCCAGTCCTCCTCCTCCAATCATCCCATCCTCAAGTGCTTTGGGTATCAATATCAGCCACTGTTTTGCAGCAGGCGGCATTCTGTTTAAGGCAAATGAACTCTGGCCATTAGGGAAATTCGAGCAGCTTGTTTATGCGCTCCATTTGCCAATGCCGCGCGCGTGGTAACCTTCTGGAAAATGCCCACAGCCCCAGCTGCCCGGGGGCCAGAGCTCGGTGTTGACTCTCTGGCGGATCGGGATCCGATATTTGGCCTGGGATTATCCACACCTGACTGCTGGCCAAAAATAGAGCCACAAATTGCAAAGCCAATAGTTGCGACTGAAACCGAAATCGAGTCAAGCCAAATAATGGCTAATTGCAAATATTTGCTCATATCAAAATAGCTTCGATGCGCTGCGGAAACAGTTCTATATATACTCGTAAGCATCCAATCTGTGGAGATACCTGGGGCTGGAGATACAGCGGCTGTAGACGGGCTTCGCTTATTTGCGGAGCGCTTAGGAGCTCAACGCTTAATTACGCTCAAGTGGCGTGGAAAATTGTGGGGCGGGCACAGCCTCCTCCTGCGCCTCGGGTTTCTACGTGTATCTCCACCCAACAGCCCACCACTCGACCTGGTGACGTTTATGCCAAATTACTTTGCACGTTTAAGGGGGAGACGGGGGAGAGCTATGCAAATAGCGTTTAATGAAACGCAATTATTTAATTTTCAAGAAAATCGCATACTGCGTCACGGTTCCCACCTGGCCACTGCGCCATTCCATCGTCCGTCGATCATTGACGTTGTGGTTCTCTGCTCTACTCTCCTCTCCTCTTCTCTCCCACTGGCTTGCCTCATAAATAATGACTAGGCAACCTCTTGTGACAAAATGTATGGCCTGGGAAAGCCAGGCCAGCTGTAGAGTCTCAGCATCAGCCTCAGCCTCAGCCTAAGCCAAAAACATAACCAAAACGAAAACCAAAAGCCAGACCGAGTATCTGTCGTTCGTGATAACTGCAATTTTCCATCGAGTACGAGTACGAGTACGAGCACCTAGACACACATACAATGAGTGCATAAATCATCTCCAACTCCGCTGCAGCGCCATGGCATTTTCCAACCTGGCAGCAGCAGCAGCAGCAGTAGATTTTCCAACATCTGTTAGCAGCCAAGCCACAGCATAAATGTCAAATGCCTGGCCTGGCTATTTGATTTGGCCGCGGGTTAAGTGTGAATTATCCCAGGGCCCACGTCGCTACGTATTTGTATCTGTATCTTAAGAGCTTAGAGTGCCATTATCGCCATTCCACTCCACCGCAAACGCAAATGCCACAGAGCAGAGTGCACCTCTAAGTGCATTTGATATAATGTGTATGCAAATGTTTCTGCTAATTGTGGGAATCTAAATAGCGGGGGAGTACCTACTATAAGTCATTAAGTGTGATAGCGCATACCTCGCATTCCATTCAAAGTTGATCTTCCTATCAGTGTGCCAACAAATTGTGTACCCACACTTGAACTTCATTTCATTCATTCAGCACCAGAGTACCCCAATCTAATCGATACTACGTACGGACATGGACTTGTTGTACATCCAAAGTTCTGCTCTTATCAATCACAGAGTCTTATAGAGCCCAGCGAGGGAAAGACCCATACCAGCCTGCCTGATTCCATTCCCATGACAAAGGGAGCGAAACCCGTGCTCGGGTTGACTTCACGGAATGCCCAGCTGACAAATTCTACGGGTGGGCACAATAATTGGCAACGTTTCTGGGAATTGAACGGTACGGTACGAGTATTGAATTGAGTCCAGGCCATGTGTGTTTGGGGCGCAGGTCATGTTCCACTTGTTAACACTTTGCCACCGACAAGGTGTTCATTTCCCCCCGAGCAATGGAATGGAATGCGAGTGCGAGTGCAAGCGCGGATTGAAATTCAATTTCCCTCCAATCATTCTGCTGCGAATGCGACACCGACAACGACACTGACACCGACACCGACTTTGATGTTTGGCAATTACGTACGAGTTGTATTTGGCCCCAATATCTATCTATCTGGCGCATACCATACCATCGTTGAACGCACTACATTCGCTGTTAATTACTGCAGAGCAAAACAGAGCAGAGCAGAGCAGAGCAGAGCGAAGAGGCTGTCTGTGTTTAGTATCAGACCGGGCCCGGGGTCGCATGGGCCAAGTTCGAGCCCCCAAAAACTAAGGAAGCCCCCATCTGCTGCTGCCGCGCTGCAACAGCGCTGCTCTGGCTTCGGCGGAACACCTACGAGCAGCCACGAGCAGTCACGAAGCACGAGCAGGCGGCAGCACATTCGGCTCAGGCTCGGTCCGCATCGGCCAGTTCGTTCAGTTCGACGAGAACCGGCGAACGGAGCGGAACGGAACGGAACCAAACCTGAAAAGTGCCACAGTGAAATTGAAAGAAAAGCGAAGCGTAGCGCCAGAAACTGTCGTCGCGTCGTCGCTGGTTGGGCCCGGAAAAACACTGCCTTTTGCACGGCTGAAAATTGCGCGCGCGTCCGAGTGTCAACTGCTGATCGCTCCGCTGATTGTCGAGCTCCATCCCCGCACATCTATACCACACCATAGTCGTGTACGTTTCACCAGAAAGCGTAATTCCCACAATCAGATTTCCTCCAAAAAAAAAACGTAAATCCAACAATCAAATTTGACAACAAAAGGGCAACAACGGCGAAATTCGTTATCAACGAAGCTGTTTTTCAGCTGTGATTTCTGCGTGTTTTACTACTAATTTTTCCCCACTTTTCCCGAGTTCCACAAAGGGAGGGAGAGCGAAATCGAGGCACTTACATTGTGCGCGGCGACAAAAGCAAATTGGCGCGCAATTTCATTCCATTCTCCCCGCGATTCCCAATTCTCAATTCTGAATTCTCAATCTCAATTCTGCATGCAAATTGCACTCGCGGGACACAAATTGAACCTTTGACAGGCGGCAGAGGCACAGACAGTGGCTACAGCAGCAGAGACAACGCGTCGTATGCGTAATCTGTGGAGCGGCTTGGAAGAGGGAGGGAGGTACTCAATGAGTACTCCTCTATGAGGAGGCTTGAGGCTAAAAAGTGTGTGAGAAAACAACGTACGAAATATTCCGCGTGGAAATCGAAATCGAAATTGAAATGAAAGGCGCGCGCCGGCTCCAATAAATTATGCGTTTCTAAAGAGAATTCTTCTCATGGTGGAGTTCTGAGCGGAGTGGAGTGCCAGTGCCAGTGCCAGTGCGTGGTGCGTGTCCGCGTCCGTGTCCGTGTACCCCCTCTTGTCGCACTCTCCTGTGCCAGTGAGAAGAGACACTGAAACAGAAGGCAATTGAAAATGCGATTCGTATCGACACAGAAACAAAAGCAACAACAAATGCGACAACAACTACAACAATAAGTACGAGTACGAGTACACCAACAATTACAAACAATCTCAGCAGTAGCAGCAACAATTGCGCTAGGCTACAACACCTGCCCTGCCCTGCACCTCCGACCCTCCTCCCCCAGCCGTAATTCCAGCCCCATCCCCCACCCGAACACCAACCCAGAAGTGATCCACTGGCGAGAGAGAAGGCAACAACATGTCAAGCATAATTAATTTCCGATTCTGTTGCTACGAGTACTGCCGCCGATTCCTGGCCGCCCCACCCGCCGCCGCCGCCGCCACCGCCCCCTCGTCTGGGTCTGGAAGCGCCCCCGATCTGGAAGTGTAATTACGGGTAAACTTTGCGTCTTTACTTTTCTTTTTGCAATTAATCTTCACCCCCCACCCTCCCAGGCTGCTCTCTTTGTTGGGAATCAGATGGGGGGATGCAGTGGAGATTGGAATCAGAGGGTATGGGGGGCAATCTCTCGTTGACTGAGAGCGTGCGATTTTGTTTTATTATAATGAGAAACATATAAACATTTCATTTCACTTCGGGTCCCCGTCCCCGTATCTGTGCATGTGTGTGTGCGCGCCCGTGCTATCTGCCTTTTGTTGTTTCAACATTTTGCGAAAATTGTTTAATTGTTTGAATTCTATTATCACATTCGGACCGCTCTCCGGCTCTCGGGCTCTCCTGGTCGGCGCCCCCTCTGCCACAGCAGGCTTTCAAAGTCATAAACACTAGACCCACTCGGACATACCCCTACATGCCCCTGCCGAAGTACTGCTGATGTACTCGTACATAAATACATATAGGTATATGGAATTTATAGTCGACAAATCGACGCGAGAATCAGAAACAACTCAAATTACAAAAATATGCCAACATATGTTTGTCTGTCTGCATCCGATCCGATCCGTATCCGTATCTGTATCTGTACATACATACATACATATGTACAGACATATATGTATGTATGTGCTTTGAAAGTAATTAATAAAGAACATTTGCATAGAATTTTGCCCCGACGGAAATTTACTCTTCGAAAGTGCTGGCTTGCCCGGGAATGATTATACAAGTATATGATTAATTTACTCCGCTGAGAAGAGTAATCTATTTAAGGTGAATTCGCTAATTGAGAGATTAAGGGATCAGAGGGAGGCTCTCTATGCAGATGGAGCAGCTCTTACTGCAGTAGGATAAGATGGATATCGCTCTTCGAATGAGGCATGAATCACTCGTGAGGGGCATTGTTTATCCAATTAGTAACGATGTGTCAAATACCCCTTCTCTACATATAGATAACTGCTGGAGCTGGCACGGCTGATAAATGGCTCCAACAGCTGCAACTGCCACTGCACTGCCACTGCCACTGCCACTGACAGTTGCAATTGCAATTGCAACTGGGATTGTCACTAACCTAATCGCTGGCAATTTCCTGTATTACATTGACATAACCATAAAAAGTACGAGTATTATCCTCGAACAGAGAACAGAGAACAGAGAGCAGGGTACACAATGAGTTGGCTCATTAGGAGGGAAGAGACTGAAGACCGAACACTGAGGCTGCAGCTCTGAGTGGCAGAGGAATGGCTGAATGGCAGGACACAAATACAAATTACGACCCGAGGGGCAACGCCGAGACACAACAACACAACGCAACACGGCACAAGAACACAACAAAATACAAACCGAAAAGCAAACAGAAGAAGCAATAAAACGTAAGAAATGTTGGTAATAACTGCGTATCGGAGGGGAGGACAAGGCGGAGAGGGGACAAACGGGGGGCTAGCAGCTACAGATACATCGGTTAATATGAATGTACACATTGCGGTGGATGTGGATGTCCATGAAATGTCCGCAGAGCAGACATCTGCGACCAGCAGTGGGACCGACTGACTGCAGGCGACACTAGGCCTGGATGACAGTCTTCATTCCCATCCCAGTGCCAGTGCCAGTGCCGGTGCCATTCCCCAGTTGCAGTGGCACTCTCCAGTCTGCACCCTGCACCCACCATTCCCTCTATTCCCCCGGCATAGACAATCGGACAGAACAGACTCTCTGGTACTACTAGGTGTCGCCTTTTTGCTGTTGCTGCTGTTGTGTTTCTGTTCGCTTTATAATAAAAATGCAACCATACCAGTTTTAGCCAACTGACAAACGGCCAACACGGTACACAGCACACAGCACACACTCACACACTGTCAGGAGTGGAGAGTGGAGTGGCGGGGCCAACTCGTTTGCCCCTTCTGCCCACCATGTGCAACTGCAACGGCAACGACTGCAACTGCAACAACTGCAGCCACAACCGCAAACTGCATGTGAATTTGGTTTTCGAAAAAACTACACTCGTACTGGAGCACTTATGTGTTGTATGTGTGGATACCCTTGACAAAAGGTAATTGCAGCACTTGCAGTGGATGATGTTGTTTGTACCGCAGCGAGGATTAGCCAGGACACTCCCCAAAGGAAGATGGATGGAGCTTTCGAGTGGACATGGGGCTATAGGACTCTCTCGCAATCAGAGCATTCCATATTCGGGTTGGCTTGACTTCTTCCACGATAGAGCTCTCTCTCTCTTTCCCTCTCTCTGTCTGTGTCCGTTCACGCACCTGTCCAAGGCAGAGCCAGGCGGTCTGCGGTCTGCGATCTGCGATCCACAATCTTCAGCGGGTCTTCAGGTCTGCCCCACTCCGCACCACCACAGCCAAGGAAATCTCGAATGGGGTCTGGCGACTGGGGCGACTGGGGAGACTGGAGACACTGCAGGTGTTTTGTTTGTTTGCCGGACAGTTGCTCGCTTGATTATGCTGTTGTTGTTGTTGTGCTTGTTGCTGCGGCATGCCTCACATAGAGGGGGGTGGGGGGACTGCTGTGGCTGGGCCACTGCCTGCATAATAATAATCCGGCAATTAAAATATGATCGCATAATAACTCGACACTCGTGCGTCTGCTTATGATTTATGGTTCAGCTTGTTTGGGGCTCTGCTCTGAGTTTTTGGCTTATTTATAGAGATACTAGGTCTGGACCCCCACTCCCCGCCCCCCTCTCCTCGCGCTCTCCACTGTCGTCCGCTGGAGCCTCTTTTTTCCTCCTCTGCCTCTTCAGGGATGGTTGCTGCTGCTGCTGCTGCTGCCGTTCTACGCGTACGCGAAGGTAAATTGCTGTCGCCAAGCGCCAGACGATAGAGCAGTCTTCTCCCCTCTCCTCCCTCCATTCCCGCTCTTAACGTGTTCGCTGCTGCTCTGGACCTGGCCCGAACCGGAGTCCGGAGTCCGGGGACTGGGGCCGGCTTGGCTCGTTTCGTTTTGGCAAAACCCAAAACAGAAAACCGAAGAGAAAAAAACATTTGATACGCTCTCCGCTTTGGCCTGGTCCACAGCCCTGTCGCTTCCCCCGCCCGTTCCCCCTCTTCGCGCGCTTTGACACGGCCTGTCCGACTGTTGCTTCTAATAAATAATTTTAAATGCTGACTGCAAAACGAAACGAGACGGAATGGAAGTGAAGTTTAAGTGTAACCCAATAGCCACAGCCAAAGCAAAAGCCAAGTCAGGCTCTTAATTGCCTGCGTGGGATGCTGCTGGCTGCTGGCTGCTTGCTGCTGGCTGCTGGCTACTTGCTGTGTGAGGCTGCTATGCCACTGCCACTACTGTGGATGTTGCAGCTGTGCATGGAGGTGGAGGGGAGAAGTGGAGGTGGAGGGATAGGCAAGTGGGCCAAGTGACCACTTCGTGGGGTCCAAACTCTTGACACGCATTTCGGGGGTAGTTCCTGCGTGTGCCTGTGCCTGTGCCGTGCCCCTCCCCTTGGCCATGGGATGGATGGATGGATGGCTCATGACGTCAGCTTCTTTGTCGCCATATGTCTATGCCCACACACAAACACACACACATACAGATACAGACACACAGAAGGGGCATGCGTCATCGCAGGTTGGTTGGAGGCAGCACCAGGCAGAGTCCGTCGATTGCAATTTCACCAGACCAGCCGCCAGACAGAGGGACCGAAGCTCTGCGTCACCTATCGGACTCGTACTCGGCCTGGTATTCGATGATAATTACGCCATGACACGCAACACACACTCGCTAATGATTTCCCTTTTGTTGTTCCTGCATACAATCAAAGAAACTAATTAATATTTACAGAACAATACAAAGCCAATGAAAATTCCTCTGATAAGATATTAAAAATAGAGTCAGCGCCCCCCTGCCTTTGCCCCTAAAGAAACCCAACTGTCTGGGGGTATCTTGTATCTGCTGGATGTGCCAGACTAGGCGGCGGGTGCTATGCCATTGGATGTGTAGTGTATACGACGGGGGAGGAACTAAAACACCACGGATGCCATGGGTGAAATCCTTAAGATGCCACTTTCATTCATCAAATGAGATTCAATCTTAGGACGAGCCGACTACTCTTCAGAGGAGACATTTTCAATTCAATTTTCAAAGAAGTTTCCCCTTAGCAATCGGAAACTCTTGAAACGTTTTGTCATCCAGAAAGTAATTTCTTTTATTGGAAACTTTTGAAGTAAACTTGCCCCACACCATCACACTAACTGTACGCTCGACTCTTGTGCCGAAAATTGAGCATAAATATTTGTGAAATGGAAGCAGACATCAATTGATATGAGAGTTCCATGGATGGCATGCCCCAAAACCCCCTCCAGCTCGCCTTGGGGCTGCAGCTGAGCTGCCTTGCCCCACACTGCCACACACAGAGAGAGAGAGAGAGAGAGAGACAGAGAGAGTTAGATATAAACTAGATTACTAATACGCCGTGTTGTGCCACATTGTGCTCGCTTATTTACAGTCAGCAATTGCAACAATGTACTCAGTGCAGCCAGACAAAATGGCGGCAATGCCAAGCCAACACACATGTGCGTATCTGTGCGTTTGTGTGTGTGTGTGTGTGTGTGCAACCTCGCTGACAGCATTTGGTGCGTGCCATTTAACTTGACAAGCTCATTTGTTGCAGCCACAAAGGCAGCAACAGCAACAGCAACACAAACGAAAGCAACGATAGAGCTTCGCTTCACTTCGCATATGCCAAGACAGCAAAAAGCGAACATTTGTTTAAAATATTTATTTATTTACCAGCACTCGTTCCCGCACCAGCAATGCCCCCCCCTGCCACCGGCAAGCCAGGCAGGCTGGCAGGCAGGCTGGCAGGCAGGCAGACAATGTCAGCCGCATTTCGGCAGTGCTCGGGAGTCGAGAAAAGCCAGCCAAAGCAACAAGATATTTCAGATACCTCGTTCCAATAGAAGATACACGAAGTATGTATTGTCGTCCGACTTGGATCAAATCATAGCTCATAATACCCCCTACAAAAGGGTATATCAACTGCAAGGAGAACAAACAATTGCCATTGTACAGATATGTACATATGTACATATGTATCTGCTACAGAGAGGAAGAGCGATATACATGTACATAAGAGAAGGAGAATCAGTAATAGGCGCAATAAAGCACCTTGATAACAACGCTCGCGTGTGGCGCTTCTTGGCCCTGCCTCTGCCCCAGCGGCCCATAAAGCGCCTTGTGGAAAACCAAAGTCCGAAAAGTCGTTTCTTTTGTTTTGCGAAAGGGTTAACAGCGGTTCAGTTCAGATGAGATGAGATGAGATGAGCAATTTGTAGTCGCAATTTCACACAAATTATGCAGATGCTAGCGATGGTTCGAGATGGCTGTGACTGGAACTGGGACTGTGGTAACTGTGGTGACTCCTCCTCCTCCGCGCGATCATCCCAGCCATTGGCTTGCTGCTGCGGCTCTTAGTGGGCCATTTGTATGGAAATGTATTAATGTGCATTTATGTATTTTCTATGCAAAATGTGTGTAAAGAGACACAAACACACAACAGCAGGGAGATAGCAGTGGGGAGGACAGCGGGAGATGCCCATAAAAATGGAAGCAAAAATGTCTGATAATAATCATATGTTAATTTCAAATCAACGCTGATGTGCTGCTGCTGCTGCTGCTGCTGGCCGTCGAGATCCGAGTGGAGTATAAAGAGATTAGTTTATGCGTGTGCCTCAGTATGTCAATAACAATGGAAAACATGGGGAAAATTCCAGAGAGGAAAGCGAAAAGGAAAGCTTCAACTAAACTAGAATCCCTTCCAATGAGGAATCGGATCAAGATATATGTACCTATAGTGTGTACAGATCGTTCTATCGGCTCGGTTCGGATCGGTCTGTTCATTAGCTTTGGGCTGACACTAGAATTTAGAGCAGCCCGCGATTTGGTCGGAAATTGCTGCCGTAATTGAATTAACACCTACATGCCGTGCCCGTGCCCGTGCCGGGCCAAAACAGAGAGCAACGCAGCAACGAGGCCTGCAACCGAGAAACGATCGGTGGCAGGTTCAACGTCACGACACGACACCGAACTAACAGACAGATAAACAAACATACAAGACAGACAGACGGACAGACAGACGGACAGACAGACAGAGTGACAATCAAACGCGAACGAAGCTGATCAAGTGCAACTGCAACTGCACCGCGACTCTGTCCGATTGGGGCAGGCACAAACACACACACACACTCGCTGTACGGTACGATCCGTACGATTGCATGTCAAATCTGAAATCGTAGAGCGAAGAGCGAAGATATATGAGCACATCAACGTGAATTAACAGACACATTAAGAGATAGCCGATCTCCAAACACGAGACCCGCGACGAGACTGCGACACTGCCTGGCCTGCCTGCCTGCCTGCCTGCCACAGACACACAGAGAAACGGAGAAACTAAGACACAGAACCCCACACGACAGACGACAGACGAAAGACTCTAGAAACGAACTCCAAGAAGAGCCAGTGGAAGCGGAAGTAGGGAAGCGATCTGATCTGAATCATGGGTGAGGAATTTAGTGCTTCCCCCTGCTCTGCTCATGCTCGGCTCTATGCCCTGCTTCCCCCCGATCCACCTCTGGCTTATATACATATATGCACAGCAGATCACAGATCACAGATCGCATCTGGAGGTAATATTTTTTATGGCCATATCGGGTTTCAGGCAGCCGCAGAGAGCGACGGGTCGCGACGCGACAGAAATATTAGCGCGAGGCGACGCGACGCGGCGGCAACCGGAGAACCGGAGGCAACAGAACGGGCTGTAGATCTGAGTATTAGGCGGCGCCTGAAATGTTACCCCCCGGCACCTGTGCGACAACCCCGGCCCCCACCTGGCCCCTCGCGATGATATTTTGTCTTTTCACAAAAATTCGAAAATATTCAAACAATTCGCATTTGGTTGCTAATCAATAAATTTGCCTGTGAAAACCATTTTGATGCTTGAAGAAATCAAACGGAACTACTCGTAGACGGTGGGGGGAATCGCAGCATCGCAGCTTAGATGCCCTTCGCGAAACATTCAGATTGAAAGGAAAACTTTGTTTTTATCCTTTGGCGATAGTAAGTGAGTAGGTTGTAAGTTTAGGTTCTTTGCCACAGTCGGCGGTGCAATCCCTACCTCGGGACTCGTTTTTCCTGGCGAGTGGCATTGGGGCACATTGGGGCACATTGGGGACAGGGGGGTTCTTCTCAGAAATTTGAAATCTTTCCTCTGGCATTTCTGTGAGATTGTCATTAAACAAATGTGCCAGAAGCGGCGCCGATGCCGATCGCTACCAAAACAGAAATAACAACAAATAACAACAAATAACAACAAATAACAGCAAGCAGCAACAACGGAACGGCAGTAACAACAAGTTCGGGTTTCGCACGTCACTCGCTGGAATTCCCGTAAATCGTCTGCTCAAAATGTTGTTGCTGTTTTCTTGGGCTCTTTTTTCGCCTCCCATCCATCCATCCATCCAGCCATCCCCTCCTTCCCTTCCCTTCTCCATTTGAGGTGGTTTTTTGTTTGGATCGGTAGGTTGGTAGGTTGTTTCTAAAAATTGTTTACAGCTATACAGCAGAGGCCTTTGTGGTTGTTGTTTTTGCTGCTGCTGCTGCTGCGTTCATCTTCGATCAATAAATCCGGTTTTCAAACTAATACAGAGAGAGAGAGAGAGAGGGAGAGGGCGAGAGGCCACAAATATTTCGTATACGTAGTTTTTGTTTTTTTTTTTTTGATTAACTTTCGCCTAAATAATTGCACAATAAAAATTGCTTGGAATTTCTGTTGCTGCTCGCATTTGTTTTTTTTTTGTTTTGCTCTGCACAAAGTTCGACTTTGGATTGGATGTAGCTATATATGTACATATATGTATATGGGTGCCACACTGAAGCCAGGGGGCAATGTCTGTGCACCAATTAATGTTCTGCTGTTGCGGGCTATTTATAGATTTTGCGGTAAATTTGCTAATAATACTCAAATTTCAGCGAGACAGCACCCACACTTGCCCCCGCACCCGCACTCTTAAACCTTGGCTCCCCGTCGCCGTCCCCAATGAACAATAAAAATCCACAATGCCACATGATCCATGATTCATGGACAAAACTCTGCACGATCTTCGGCTAAAAGATGTGAATATTTTTGGCCAGGAACCAGGCCTGAGATTGCTGATCAGATCGGCGATGATCGGAGTAATCTGCTCCAAATAAGGCCTTGAATGATGGCTAATGCTGATTGGCCAGGCAATCAACGGGCAATCAGAATACTGATCACAGATGTGATGTTCACAGATCCATAGATAGAAATCCACGAATATGAGTGCCAATCGATCGAATGAAAGCTCCTTTTGGACTGGAGCCAAAAACGATGTCAAATTTAAGAAGGTCTTCAATACGAGGTCAATAAAACGGGGAAAACAAGTCTAAATCAATCGATGATGTCCATAAAGTGTTTTCACTGCATTCCCCCATAGAAAAGCCATTCGTAAAGCCATCTCTCATGGGAGAAATCCCGTTTAATTAATGTATATGATGTGTGACTTTTATGGAGCACTTATTCCGGCACATTTGGGTTCGGTTCGCAATGCTTCGAGCGCTATAAAAATCGCATTACCATTACCGCATTACCCCATTGCGGGGGTAAGACTAACACTAAGAGGAGATTCCCCGCTCCAAGAACAGAGAATGTCCCATAGAGAGAGACACTCGGATGGACAGATGGGAGAGATGAAGAGGCGGGGACCAGTTTGAGGTCTTCACTGTGGTCCTGGGACTCAGCTCTTATGGGCTGGGCCACATCGATGATGATGATGACGGTGACGGCTAATAGCTTTGTTAGCTTTTGTACGTTTGTCTGTAGATTGTGACTTTATTATGTCGTTCGATGCATTCATTCATTCCATTCCCAATCCCAATCCCATTCGCGTTCCCCTCTCCTCCTGACATATCAAATTCGTCGTTGACTTTTGTGGCTGTTGTTGGCCTGGCCTGGCCCATTGTCTTGGGCAATCGTCAACGTCATCGACTTAAGGCTGGGTTTGGGTCTGCGTTTGGGCCTTGTCTTCATCTGGAGATGGAGTTGGGACTGGCACTGGGGCTGGGGCTCAAACTGCAGCTGTAATCGTTCCCCCCACCCATCCTTGAGTTTGGTTTCGGTTTCGGTTCCGTCTGCTTGTCATGTGAATTTGTACCAAATAGAGTTGAAATCTCGAACGAGTCGTGCCCCGAAGGGCCTGCCATTTGACAAATGTGCGTTTTTAGCCATCTCATTGTTGTGGCAAAACACAGACTTCGATATGCAAATACATTGAAATTAGTTGCCTGGCAACCGACAACCGACAAACCCCAGACCGATCCGAATCAGAGTCTAAGCTGGAGCTGAAGCTGAGGCTGGAAACGGAGATGGAGCTATATCTGTGGCTGTGGATGTGGCTGGGAGTCGTGTTTTGAAGCCCGCGCTCTTCTGGAATTTGCATGATTCGCTAAAGAGTTTCTTGGCTCTGCTTTGGCGCCATTTGTGGGGGATTACGACTGATCTCTGGGCCTTAATGGTTATGCTTTCGATGTTGATGTGGCCGGAGAGACCGCTGATGTAGCTGATTTGGCCGCTGATGTTGTAAGAGAGCCCGCATTCCGCTGTTAATTGAATTAAGTCGGCGACATGGTCCACTCCGAGAGTAATTGGCAGGAGGCACAGTCCACAGTCCACAGCCAGGCCAGAGCCAACTTGCACTTCTAGCCAGGCTTTTTAAGTGGATCCTGCGATGGAGAGTGTGATAAGCCACCGGCGTCGGTCTCAGCTCTCGGCTGTCGGCTGTCGGGTTTTGCCTTCGGGACAGCCGACTACCTACCGCGCATTATTGGGGTCCGATCCCGTCTAGACGCCGTCTGCGTGCCATGCGTAACGTAACCCTTTCGGGTGGAGACCCAGACCCAGAGCCACGCCAATTTGTTGCCTGTTGCCTGTCCGCTTTCAAGTGCAACGCAACCCCTGAGCGATGGCAGAGCTGGCTTAATTGCTCTGGCCTTGCCGCACCACCGCCACCACCGCCTCCACCGGGCTGCTTGACGCCATGTCGGAACCATTAGAAATCGCAGTCCCCAATCGCAGTCGGGACAAAGCCTATAATCACTGGCCGTGGAGGCACTCAGAGCACTCGGCCGTCAGCCCTCAACAGTCGGCCCTCAGCCATTTTAATTGGCACGACATCGTCAAAGTCGCAGTTGGGTTGGAGTCGCAGTCGCAGTCGCGGCATGCAATGCAGCCGCCGGGCGGTAAATTATACACATTACCGAACAGAACAGAACAGAGCAGACAACGAAGAACAGAGAACGGAGATCTAAGCTCGACTTCTCATTAAATGGCTCTCGCTAATTCTCACTATTGCCCCACTAGGAGTACCTATTTATAGACCAACCTTAGGCACAGCTGCCGCGTCAAGTGGCGCAGTTTTTTTTTTTGCTCTTGACAATTTCCCAATCGACCGACACTCGATCGCACATTAACCCCAGCCCCAGCCACAGCCACAGAGCCACAGCCAGCCGCTCGAATGATTTGGCGATTCGGAAACTGCGTACGCCGCATGGCCCGGCTCACATGTGGCACGAACATCATCGGCAGCAGCAGCAGCAACATCATCGTTATGAGCCTGAACAATGAACCCACACCAAACGATAAGCCAAACGAAAGCAAAGCAAAGCTCGAGCCAAATCGCACCGAACCACAGCGATCCAATCCAATTGAAATCAACTTCAGCTTCAATGTTCTTCAAGAACTGTTTTTTCGAATGGAATGGTTCTTGAAGGAGGGGCAATCACTTTGACATTGAAGTTGGATACGAACGAGCATTACATCACATAATGCTCTCGATCTGCCCCAGAACCCAGAAGCTATCTCCTTGTTCGCTGTTCGCTGTTCGCTGACGGATGAATGATGAGTCGTGTGCGAGTATCAACAAAGAAACATGCCTTCTGCCTACCGTTTGATTTGTGGCTGCTTTGTAATTAGTACATTTTCCAACGTACTACAACGTCTATCGTGTAGTAGTTCCCAGTTCCCAGTTCTGTTTTGTTCTGTTCTAGGATTGTCCTTGTCAACTGCGAACGGCTTGACAAATTGCAGCTAATCAACGGTCAACGGGAAACAAGAACAGCGCAGTATCTCGGTGCGCAGCTCCCGATCCGATCCGATCCGATCTGATCCGATGGGCACGTACTCGATCGCCGCTGCCGTTGCTGCATTTGTTTTTTTTTGTGTGCGACACCTTATCAATTGCAGAAATTAACATATTATTCAGAGCAATATACATACATATATTCATATGTGGGTACTCTTACTCTTATCAGTCACTGGGTTGTGTGTGTGTGTGTGTTAGATGTGTGTGACAAATGCCTTAGAATAAGAAGGGTATATAGCGTTTAAAGATGATCACGAATCGATCTGCACTTGTTCACTTAACTGACATTTGATAGGTCAAGCACCCCCGATTTGGGCAACTCTCTCCCTCCCACTTGGATCGATCGATGGATGCAGGGCAATGCTTTGGGCCACGCGATTGGGATTGGATTGGTGGGGATTAAGTGATTCATTGAGCTCTATGGCCATCGAGAGATTCGTATCCGCGTTGGGCTCGATTCGGTTCGGCGTTTGACTGGCGCCACTTTGAAGCTGCCAGAAATCAATAAAAAGCCAACAGAGGAGAGCAGCTGAGGATAAAACCAAAGATCTTTGGCCAAATCGATGGCTGTTGCTGGTTGTAGGTTGGTTGTTGGTTGGTTGCCCAAGACAAATAATAAAAAATTATGCGGCAACAACAGAAACAGCAACAGCAATCGAAATTAATTATAACTCAAACAAGCATTACAATATTCCCGGGCTGGCGCCAGCCAGTCAGAGATCATTAACATTTTTATGATCCCCGGCCCGACACCCGAACAAAGAGCCACCACACATAAGGCTCATATCTGTTGTTACCTGAGCACCCGACAGCCGTAAGATACACAGATCACACAGATACAGATGCAGACACAGCACAGGCAGTACGCACCCATAAATCGCAAAACTAATAATGTCCAAGTTGTCTTAACACCTCTCGATACGATAGCCGGGGAATGACAGGGGCGGGCCGGAGGCTGTGCTGATGATTCGCAGAATTCGTATGTTGGTGAAAGAACGAATCCATGGGATCGATGTGATACCTCGTATCTGTGGACATCATCTCATGTTCTGGGTACGGGCGTCGTAAAACCCAAAACGAAATGATTTACTGGCCAAATTTCACTCTGTATGTGGCGGCAAGTGCAAAGTCTCTAGGTCAGATCAGAGCCGCGGCAACAGTTGTGGCACACACACTGCCAGCGACGAGACACACCCCTGCCGTCTGCTAGCCTGCCTGCCACAGACAGTTCCTCCAAAATACATAGTTCTAAAATTAACAAACGAACAAACAACACAGTTGTGTTGTATTGTAGGTACAAAGTGGTAATCGACTCGTGCAAAAAACACCTGCAGAATATCCAAACAATTCTATTTTGACTCGCTTGCTTTTATTTTTAAACTAGCCGGCTTGATCGTGATCTTTCATTTCTCATTTCTTTCATTTTTCCTCCAGTCATAATTCACCGGAGCAACTGCAACCACAATAGCAACAGCAACAACGGACAGAGCAAGATTCGCTGTACTTCGCAGGAATCATCCACCAATCCAAGAAGGAAAACTAATAGATATTTCCGAAGAACGCGATCGAATTGTGAAAATGTGTTGCAAATCAAGTGTTGGCAAGTGGAAACCTTGTGGCCCGTCTCCGTCTCCCAGTGGACAGCAGCTGCTGCGTCCCGAATCAACATCAACATCAACATTGAGGCGGCAAACACATTGGAGAACAATCCGAGTCCCGGTTCTCGCATTGATCCTGCTCTCGATACTCCTCCAACTGCAGACGACTGCCGCCGGAGTCGGGGATAGTCTTCATGGTGAGTGCTCTCATGATCGAGGCGATCGATCGATTTAATGTATTGTAAATAATCGTAATCATACTTGAACGCGTTGTGTGTAAAAGATCACTTGAGAGTGATTACTTGATGGCCTGATGGGAGCGTGAAGAGATCATTTCCCCCATTAAGTGGGGGATCGCTGATGAAGAGATCTCTGTGGGAACTGGATTCAATTTGGCCCTCTATAAAACCGCTTCCATATGGGTATTTTGATTGCTCTATTAATGATCTTTTTACGATGCAAGTGAAGACAAGATTCGAGGATCCAAAACTAATTTCGACATTGTTTGAATGGCAGTCTTTTGGCCATAAACTCCATCTCAAATCTGATCGTAAAACTCCGTAGACGAAGCCGACACCCAAACCTCCTCTACCTCTATTGAGCTCAACACATTCTTCCAGAATTTGAAAATATTATTCAAATATTTCCAACAGTTTCTCCTCCGCAGCTTCCTCCCCTGTCCAGACTTGGTTGTGGCTTATGGATATGAATCATGGATTTTAACTGATTTTAGCTGATTTTTACGAGCTTATAACAGCTTTGGCTGCCAGCAGGCAGCTGCAGCGATTATACTCGTAGATCGTAGATCGGCTTAGTTATTCTGATCACTTTTCCAGGGAACTTCCAGCAATTGTGTCACTGAGTCATCAGCATTGTGACATTGTGATCGACTTTGCAGGGTCGTACCTTTCGCTGGTCTGAGTGTAACCCTTAATCGGTTGTAGTTTGTCTCTGAAAACAGAGTCTGGTCTCGCTGATCTTGCTCTAGCTCTAGCTCACGCTCTCCTGTTGTTAGGCGCACGCTCCCCCGAACACGTGGCGCCTCCTCTCCCCACGCTCTCTTCCCGCTGTGGCTGGCGCTTAATCTGCGAGCTGTGATTAATTAGCGAATGGCGCCGCCGACGTCAGCCGCCGAGGGGGCAGGGGGCAGGGGAAGGGAGAGTGCTGCGGGAGCAGCTACCGCCTGTGAGCATATTCCTATCAGACTCTCCCTCGCTCTCCTCTCGCCCTCTAAGACATTTTCGAGTGGACTTTTTTTTATGGATTTTCGAGTGTGTTAAACGAAATAAAAAATCGCATAAATTAGATATATTGCATTGCCGATATATCGGGTTACTTGAGCCAAGTTCATTAACTGTTCTGTCCCCCAGAGACGGAACGGAACGATAACGATGGAGCGAAGAAAAGAGAAAGGAATATAGAAAGTCCCCGGCGGCAAACGAGAAATTAAATTTTTCGGTTTTTTGGGGGGGGGGAACATTTCCACTTGATTTGTTTATGAAAGGAGGGACGGATGAAGTGCGGGGGAAGAGAGATCCGAACAGCAGGACACAATCGTATAACAGGAAAGAACAAGAAGAAGAAAGAGCAATCCGGAGGTCCATCATCAAAGGTTTCCCTTTCCCTCCACACAGAACCCCAAACAAACAAGGGAACAAATTATATGGATTGCACAAGGGCAAGGGGGAAGTGGGGGATCAAGTAGTGGAGGAAGAACGATAATAAGTCCTAAAGCCGCCCACAGAGCGCAGCAGCAGCAGAAAAAGGTAGCACAAATGCATACACTGCCCCTTTAGCACTCTCTCTCCCTCAGTTGTAGCGCCGGCGTCTTCATTTATCACTGCACACAAAGGATAGAAAGAGAAGGGGAATTGCTGCTTGCATTTCTGTGTGTGTGCGTTTATCAGCACATTGCAGGTGGTCTCTCCTCCTTCTCCTTCGCCAACACAAAAAGAACGAGAGTACGGGCTGGGGCTCAGGTCACCTCTTCTCCCTCTCTCATTCTCCGCTGTTTCCGTTGCCGTTTGCTGCGCTCTTTCACTGCTTCTGCTCTGTTGTTGTTTTGGAACATGTTTCGCCATGCACTGCTTGGCCAAGGTGTATTTATACAAAGGTAAGGCATCACTCGCGAGGACTCTCAGTAGTCGTAAGAACGATTCAAAGAACGAACATGCACAACCCTGTATAAATGGACCATTTGACTTGGCGCCAGCGACAAAGCAGCAGGTAGCGGCGCAGGCAAAGACAGCCGAGCCCCAAAAGGTAAACCAAACAAAGAAGCACTCTTTCACTCTCACACAGATACCGCGATAAGTGGCCTAATCTCTTGACCTGCACGGCGGAAGGGGGAAGGGGTTAGGGGAAGGGGTTTATTCTCCATTTTGGGTCACGTGCTCGGATACCATCTCTCCGTCAGTAGGCGATTTCCGGCGATTCTCGTTGCGTGTTTGTGCATGAATGAATTATCTGTGTGTGTTTGCCGAGTATTATTACATCAAGAGGCAGGAAATGGTGGAGAAGGGGGAATTTACGATCCCCCGATAAGCGCAACCCCTCCTCTCTCACTATCTGAATCACTAATCAAAAATGTAATTCTCATTTCAGGCGATCTTCTGTCCTGCTCGGTCGAGGGAGAGGAGGTTCTGACGGGCATCCAGAATTCCAAGTGCTTTAAGTGCATCTGCCAGGTAAGTTTCGATGGTTCTACCAGTACCAGTACCAGTACCAGGGCGTCCCCTCGTTTATTCAACCAAACTCTGGGCGGGTCCTGGGATTCTTGCCAAGACATGGACCAGGACTTGGCCTTTGGCATCGATAAAAAGTCACTTAAAGCGGAATGAAGTGAAATAACCTAACATGGGCAAAATGGCCAACATGGCCAACACGGCCTCAAAGCTGAAATAAATCTTATGTACTGTACTGTCCTGTCCTGTTCTGCCCTGTCTGGCTCTCTGCATGAGGCGACGCCAGTGTCCAGCCAGCAGGACATCCACACGCAGACACATTTCATTGAAATGGAAGCCTTAGTCGCCTGCCAAAATGAAAATTCCAAAAATATTTCAAATATCTCTGTACTGTCCGTCCGTCCACCATAGGAGTGGAGACAGACACTCTATACAACCTACATAGCTGTGCGTGCCAGCTGTTTATGGAGGGGCCGGCGTAAACATAGTTATTACTCGACGAAATGCAGGAGTTGTAGATCTGGCCGGAACCGGCTGAAAATGTTTGACTCTGTTTGCATTTGTTTGGCTTCGCCTTCTTCCTCTCTCTGGCTCACTCTGGCTCTCGCTCTGCGGATCTCCCTCTGTCGCTCTCTGTCTCTCTCTCGCCTTTGAATTTTTATGATCCAAGGTCGTCAAACGGGTTTCGACGCTACATGACAATCGTTAACCACAGTGTGGGACGGGTGTGGATGGTATGTGTAGAGCTAGAGGTAGTATAGTATGGCTTAGCGATCGTTTGACAAACACTTGGCGCCGCTGCCGTGATTTTTCGTCGCCAGCTACCGACGGGCTTCGATCCCCGGACTTCGTCGCTCTTCTAGCCCCGCTCCCGTTCCCGTCTCGAGCTTGAGGTTGAACTTCGTGTCGTCATTAAGCCAGCGCGTGCTCATTGGGGGAGGGGGAGGTAGGCCTTTTCAGGGTTGCCAGATAGCTGCAAGTGGGGCTGCCTGCCGCTAATTTAACGCTAAGCGCTGCTAAACGCCGCTGCTCCAATTTGACCGACAGACGCCGCCGCTGCCGCAGAAGCTGGCGCCGATCATTCCGATCGATCCCATCCGATCGGGAGCTGCTACGCTTCGCTTAGCTTCGTACGACGGACCCACCGATCGATTGATCGTCGAAGCTCTTTCGCTCCAGGCTAAGCTTCGTTGTGATTATTATTTCCATTGTGGCTGCCGTCGTCGTCGTCGTCAAGTGGGCGTAACCGAAATTAAAAAGCAGCAGCAGAAAATACAATGCTGGCGCCACCTTACTGGGAAGGCGCCATGACTAGCCTGCCGTCCCACTCTAGCACGGCGGCCCATGCTGCATCTCTGTCGCTCCGACCGTTCGACAGTCGATACGATATTCTCTGCTGCGTCGGCGCGCAGCTCATTAAAAGTTCATGAAATCGAATTTAATTTGTGTTTCGTTTGTGCCTCTCTTAATTCTTCGCTTCTCGTCTCTCACCCCATCGAAAGCTATCTTGCTCTCTCCCCCTCTCTCACTCTCGTTTAGGTCTGCCAAAAAAGTTCCTCAATGAAGTGTGCAAAGCGTTCAACTGTAATTTGGGGGAAGCACCCATAAGCCCGATACTTTATGGCAGCGCGACTGTACCCATACGGTACCCGTACTCACACTCCACTCACACTGGCACACTCATTATTCGTACGAGTACTCGTGGTTGGGGTTTAGTGGTTAGGGGGAAACTTTTACGACTGGCGTTTATTGTCTAAAATATATAAGTATACAAATCTACATTCATACATATACTCGTTGAATAAATACATAAATACTCGCATGGGGAAAGCTTATCCCGTCAAGGACAATCAAAGAAATTGTCTCTCAGACTGTTTCTGACTCCGCGTCAACAAATTTTCGGTTTTATTCGTTTATTATGCTGAATCCGCTGAATCGCTCCTAATGGTTTATGATTTAAACGGTTTTTATGCTTTCCTCCTCCTCAACCCCCTTACTCCGACTGCCACCCACTCAGGATGAATTTCTCTAGAGAACAGATATTTGCAAATTAAATTTAAGGATGAAGTTACATTTTCGTCAATGCTGCAGCTACTGCACGACTGTTGATTAATATTAATGAAGGATTTATGATCAGGAAATGGAAATCATAGGAGCCTTTTAGAACTAGTCGATTGCGACTATCTTGGGAATATCCTCCGCATGCGGCCGGGCAGCAGAGCGGGAATTCACTCTTAGCTTGTGCAAATATTTCAATAATTTCGCTTCAGTTTAAGCCATGAATATGGAACACTATGTGGAAAATACTTACTAGAGCATGGGCAAACCAGATCTGGCCAAATATTCAGGTCTGCCAACTCCTTTCTTGCATATTCCATTGGAATTCCATTCTAAACTGAGCCCGATGCCGATTCCGAGTTCAATTCCACTTCCAATTCGAGCCATAGCCCACAAGTGACAAAATACACATGACCATAAAACCACAAGACTGTCATTACCATATTCACTCCGTGTCTAAAGAGACTGAGACTCTAGGCTGGCCAAGTTTGCCGGCCAAACGTTTGCTGTTTGCCGTTTGGGCCAAGATGGAGATGGCTAATACTCGCACAGAGAGATATAGATAGAGAGAGGGAGAGAAAGAGAGCCAGACGGAGAGGGAGACGAAGACGGTGTTAAAACTGATCATGTTTTGTCAAACGCAAGGTCGTTAGAGGCCGTTTGCAAATGTGGTTCTGCCACTGTGGCACACATAGATACATACGCTCACACACATACACGCTGCCGCTGGGCAACAACCATTCTACTTAGCCGCTCCGCCGTTGCCGTTGCCATCGTGGCGCCTCTCTCGCAGAGCGTCGCGTAGCGGAGCACAAATGTGCTTTAACTTTCATGTTGGCTGAACATTTTTCCATACCGGTTCTAGATTAGAAAGAAAGAATTCCAAAGCATAAACAGCTGGATGGAGATAGAGCTGGAGGAGAGGGGTAATGGGCAGAGGGAAGTCGGTGGACAAGAAGTCCAAGTCGTTGCCAGATTTTGAGAACATTTGAACTTTGATCCCAGAGACGGAAAGCGATTAAAGTGATATTCAATTGCATTTTATGGCTGCCACAAACAGACAGAG
This sequence comes from Drosophila affinis, assembly GCA_037356375.1. Classification (NCBI taxonomy): domain Eukaryota; kingdom Metazoa; phylum Arthropoda; class Insecta; order Diptera; family Drosophilidae; genus Drosophila; species Drosophila affinis. Next base: position 23,035,973 of record CM074799.1, read on the forward strand.
ATAGAGAGAATGCCGTACTAAAGTGGAATTAAAATTCCAACTAGCAACTGCCATTAAATCTAATACGATGATAAACATCTACCCTCCGCTCAGACACCCGTCGCATTTTCATTTTCATTTCATTTTCATAACAATTGCAAATTTTTGCCCGTTGCGCCGTTTTCCCCCATCCAAATTGAGATCCAATCTGGTTTCGTTGCACTAAATTATTCACACAGATTCACACACACACACACACACACATACGAATGCAGGGTGGAAACCCTCTCGAAACCCCCAGACATTGTTCGGAGCAACTGCATACAAATTAGTGAAATATTTTGCCTGTTTTTGGTCGACATCTATCTAGATTTATAGATACATTTACAATTAGCGGCGGCCCCAGCATTCGCAGCCGCAGCCGCAGTCGCAGCCTCAGATGCAGCTCCGAGTCGACTCGAGCCCGGACTGGGTCTGGTCTGAGTCTGGCTTTAACCTGTCACTGTTACAGCCACCAGCCTGAGCCACCAGCTGCGCACAAGGGTTAAAGGCAATTGCATAAGCCTGGCAAGTTGCAACAATTTGACTTATGATCGACATCAATTCTAATGGGCCGCGTTGCAGCTGTCAGCATGTCGTTAACGAGCAGAAAAAAAGGCTCCAGATACATAGATACACCCATAGATACGATTCGAGCCAAATGGTGTGACCAATGGTGGTGGGCAGGGATTGGTTGGCACTGGCTGGGGATCAGCTAACGAGAGGGGCAGCTATAGGGATAAATTACCGTAGCATAAATCATCCGAATCTGCGAGAAACACTCTGCATAATCCCAGCAGAACCCCGTCTCCCCAATCCGAGACAAAGTCAAGGCAATCGCCACGCCCCTGTCTGGATTCGCTAGCGTAAATTACAGCGGAGGCTGGCCGGCTCTGGCTCTGGCTCCCCGAAGGTCAGAGTGCACAGCTTCATTGAGCAATTGCAATTGCAAATGGCAGGCAGCTGTTGGGCTATAAATCAGGCCAGAGAGAGAGAGGTTTAGAGATGCAAATCATACGCTTAGCGACTCTGACAGTCGTCTCTCACACGTAGAAATTGCGCATACGCCACGTGGGATAACAGAATATTCGTGTATATATCTAAGCAACTACATCCTCCCTAGTTCTAGAGCCACATTCATTGCGTGTTTCATTTGACTCCACAGAACGGCTTTGTGAACTGCGCCAAGAGCTGTCCGGCCATCGACGACTGCTACCTGCTGGAGTCCAAGCTGGAGTCGAGTGATCCCTGTTGCCGCAAGTGTAAAGGTAAGCCCCGCAAAGGGAAGAGGATTCAGAGAGAGAGATTTCTTGATCGGAGATTCCTTTGCTCTATAGGTTGCATCTTTCGTGGGCTGCCCTATGCGAGTGGCGCCGAGTGGAGCGACCCGGAGGATCCCTGCAAGACGTACAAGTGCATCGCCAGTGTTGTCACCGAGACAATACAGAAGTGTTATTCACAGTGCGACGACAACCAGCTGCAAGCGCCGCGACCCGGCGAGTGCTGTCCCACCTGTCAGGGTAAGTCCTTAACTAACATCACACATCAAATCAACCCGATCCAAACCGATCAGATCCGAGCGATTCCAGTTCAATCCCCAGACCCCAACCCCCTGTCCGAGCGTCAAAGCACCAACATCACTCACTAAAATTAGCTGCAGCCTCAGAGACTAATGCCTCATAATCGCCAGACAATAGAGAGTTAGAGAGCGACAGATGGTCAACGATGTGTCCACAAAGCGATACTCTGCCAGAGGGCTCCACGGGTGGATGCTTAAAGATGATCATCAGAGGGAGAGATAGATAAATCAGACAGATTTGAGATCGTTACCCAATACTTACTAGAGGATCACTTGCAGTTTCTGTCGATGCAATCCGCCATAAGATCAGTCAGCTTCCCCTTTGGAGAACCATATGGAGTCCAAGAATGCTCGATATTCGATATCCAATCAGATTAAAGATCATTGAGACTTCTTTATGACTCTATTATCAAATGATTTATTCATGGGGCATTCCGATATTCGACTCGACTCGAACCGTCTTCCGATCTGTTTTGATCCGTTCTGCTCCTCTGTTATTGTTGGCTCTGACCGATCTGCTGGTTTATGGGCTTTAAATTGTCTATTAAGGGGACAATGTCGCCCCATCCCCATCTGAGAAAACAACAATATCAAAGACCAGACCAGATCGAAAAGCGACTGAAAATCCGGGCCCTCGTATGAGTTGAAAACCCGTTTCGGCGATCGAATGCGCATTCGCAGTCGATCGCCGATTCGTCTGTGGAAAATTTCTTGGCTCGCAGCCAAAGATCGGAAAGCGATCTAAATCATATGCGACGAAATAGGCCGATGTCTGATGTCTGATGGGATTCGATGTGCTTAACTATTTGGCAGGTTGTAAGATCAACGGACAGACCGTAGCCGAGGGCCAAGAGGTCGTCGCCTCGATCGACGACCGATGCTTGGTCTGCCAGTGCGGCGACAACCAGTTGACCTGCGCCAAGAAGACCTGCCCAATTCTGCAGTGCCCCAAGACGAAGCAGAAGCAGCACCCGAACGAGTGCTGCCCCCGCTGCACGGAGCAGCGGGTCTTCATACCAGTGACAGGTGAGAAGAGTCCCAGCCCCCAGCCAACCCAGCCAATCCAGCCACCCTAATGCACCCTGTTCCTTCTCTCCACCTCCGCTCTCTTCTTTCTCCAGGAAAGTGCATCTTCAACAACAAACTCCACTACGACAAAACGCAGTTCATGCCCGACCGCTGCACTAACTGCACCTGTCTGAACGGCACCTCCATCTGCCAGCGGGCCACGTGCCCCATCCTGGAGTGCGCGCCAGAGTTCCAGGAGGACGACGGCTGCTGTCCCCGCTGTGCAGTGGCCGAGGTGCGAAGCGAGTGTAGCCTGGAGGGTATCATCTACAAGAACAACGAGACGTGGAACATGGGCCCCTGCCGCAGCTGCCGTTGCAACGGTGGCACGATTCGATGCTCAGAGATGCGCTGTCCGGAGGTGAAGTGCCGGGCCAATGAGGAGCTGAAGCTACCGCCGGGCGAGTGCTGCCCCAGGTGCCTGGAGACAGCGGGCACCTGCACCGTGTTCGGTGACCCGCACTTTAAGACCTTCGACGGGAAGTTCTTCAGCTTCCAGGGCAGCTGCAAATACCAGCTGGCCGCCGACTGCCAAGGGCACAGCTTTCACATCCGCCTGACGAACGACGGGCGCGGCACGAAGCGCTCCAGTTGGGCGAAGACGGTGACCCTGAAGCTGCACAACCTGCGCATCAATCTCGGCCAGAAGCTGCGCGTCAAGGTGAATGGGACGAGGGTGGTGCTGCCCTACGTGGGCCGAGCAGGCGACCAGAACGTGACAATCGGGCGGCTGGCCGAGGGCGGGGCCGTTCTGCTGCGCTCGGAGCTCGGCCTGGCCATTGAGTGGGACGGCAGCGGTTTCCTGCAGGTCTCAGTTCCTGCCCACTTCAAGCACCGAATGTGCGGCCTGTGCGGCAACTTCAACGGCAGTGGACGCGACGATCTCACGGGACGCGACGGGCGCCCGCACGGCGACGACGAGGTGTGGCACTTTGCCAACTCCTGGAAGGTGGGTGGCCCCAAATCCTGCTCCCGCCCGCGCGAGAACATCGCCGCCCTGCCCACCTGCAACAAGCGCCGGTCGAGCTTCTACTGCCAGCCGCTGCGCGTCTCGGAAGTATTCGGACACTGTGATAGTAGGCTTAATCCCATCAACTACATCGACTCCTGCCGCATGGACGTCTGCGAGTGCCCCTCGGGCAGCTGCCACTGCGACAGCTTCGCGGCCTATGCCCACGAGTGCCGCCGCCTCGGCGTTCAGCTGCCCGACTGGCGGACAGCCACCAACTGTCCTACCGGCTGGAGACGGAATGCCACTCTCGCGAACTTCTTGGACAATGAGTACTACGGGGATAGCTTGAGGCGCTTTCCCGTTCCAGGCTCTCTCAAGGGGCGGCGCCGCAAGCAGCAGCAGCAGCACCAGCACCAGCTTCAGCATCTGCAGCAGAGGAGCAGGCAGAACCAGAATCACCAGCAACTACACCAGCATCAGAAGCAGAATCAGCTCCTGGACAATGAGTTCATCAAGAAGCACGTCCCCAGCAGCCTGTTACATCAGCGTGCGCCGGATCGCACGCCACCGCCACTCCACTGAGTGGAGTGGAGGACTGAGAAGGAGAGATGAGATACCCCTCTGCCATAAGTTACTACACGCACACACACGTACACTCTCTCGCACTCGCACTCACATTCTCTCTCACTTTTCGTAGCATACTTTTAGCAGCAGCCGAAAAGAGAAAAGGGAGAGCGAAAGAGAGAGTCGGGGAAACTTTTAGTTGAATTCGCTCCCATGACAGACAGACAGACAGACAGACAGACAAGACAGACAGGCAGCAGTATTACGCTGAAGCATGACGTACAGTCCTCTGGAACAGGCAGATATACATAGATTCATATTTATATAAAGATATAGAGATATAATGCACTATCCATAAATGAAACTCATCCTCCAACTGTCGCCATTTCGCATAGATAGCCTAAGTTTTATTTATTTTAGCTTTAGTAAAGGAATTTTCTTGATTAGATCAAACGGCTCTTTACAATACGAAACTACTATTTATGGATGTCTTTTGTATTGGAATAAATAGAATGATGATGATGATGTTTGTTGTGTGTGTGTGTGTGCCTGATTTTGTATTTGTATTTGTATTCCTGTATGTGTGCATTACGTTACGCTAATTAACAAATGGAGCTCTTACTAGTACTCTTAAAAAACTCCTAAGTGTATGTAGAGGTAGACCTAAACCTAGCAAAAGTTTGCTTAAAATTTAAGCTCTACGCCTAAGTCTCCCAGACACCAACACCTAGAACACTACTAGTACTACAATACCACAATACTACTATACGTATGAGAATAGCACAAACAGTATTTTTTCTTAGTTGAAACTTAAACGAAGCCCCGAGCGGAGATCCGATCCATCTCCAGTCTCGCACTCTTACTCTTCTACTCTCCAACTAAATACTTAACCAGCTCGAAAAAGAACTTTCCAATTTCCAATTTCGCTTATAATCTTATAACCTTTTTACCCCCAAAACTGTGTTAATATTTATAAACCCCTACCCATATATGAATCTACTACTCCAACTACTCGTATTTATGCACTACTCTTAACCGTAAACGTAATCCGGAAGGAGCCACGGAGGAACGCGAAAGGAGACGACGCTTTTTGCCATTTTTCAATTATACGGATTAATCAAGTTTAACCTTAATGTAATTTACTTAAATATAAAGATACAAGATACTTCTTGAAAAATATACTATAGTATGGCTGGATCTGTAAATTTGCCAGACTCGGAATATCCTAAAGAGGAGGAAAGAACAAAGGACACCCCAATGCAACAATTGCAAATGAATAAATGAAATTAAAATATACGACAAAACAAATCTAACGAAAATTGTGTTCATACTATATTTAGGGATCGTGTTCGGGGATCTTAGCTTTGGGATGATCTCTAGCAAGTGCTGTTTATTGTTGAACGTTCGAGTGTGGCATCGGTTTCGCAGGCACGAACGCCGCCACAGCCTCTACTCAAGCCCAACTCCATTTCCCGTTCAGACTCAACAAAGAATTGGAGACGCTGCGTCTGGGGAGTCACGGAAGGAAGTGAAGTGAGGCAAGCACTGCCAGCAGTCCAAAGCAGCTGCCAGCGGTCATTCCAGCACCAAGGCGACCCATCACGAGATGCAGAAACAGAGACAGAGACAGAAACAGAGTCCCAATCAGAGCCAGAGTCTGGCTGGCGTCGAATTACGGGGCACTGGTAATGGCCATGGCACTGGCAATGCCAATTTATGCATGTTTGCTTAGCAATAATTGTCAGAGTTGTCTAGGGTTGGGTGACCAATTCCAGTCCCAATCCCATTCCCAATCCCAATCCCCACCGGGGACGCACACAGAGACAGTACGGGACGGGATGGGAAGGGATTGGATTGGATGGGAGGGAAGCGCGGGGTACACAAGTTTGTCTGTAATTTGAACATGCCACAAGCGGCGGCTTGTTGATTTCTTGGAAAGAGCCACATCGCACACACTCAAAGAGCTCGTAAATTCAACGATCCGATCGAAGGCGATTTAGAAGGAAAACACAATCTGGGCACTGGCCACTGGCCACTGGCCATTTCTCATTGCTCATTGCTCATTGAGGAAAGCCACAGGCAGTGGCAGAGCCACGCAACAGGCACGTGCAGGGAATAAGCAACAAGTCGATTCCCATACCCATTCCCATTCCCATTCCGATTCCCATTCCAATTGCAGCCTGATTGATGCCCGTCGCTGCTCGTTGTTCAGCAGAAACGATCTCGATCTGGTATTGGGTCTGGTCTGCCCCTGGCAGTGGTTCTGCAACTGCGACTGGACTCTGGTGACATCTGCCTGATGTAATGCCTTTGAATGCTTCCGCGTGTCGCTCGCCTGGAGACGCCGACCGACGCGTGCTCTGTCCTTATCAGGCGCTAACCTGTCCATATCGGTGCAAATGCCATATCCATTCCACTGGGGAGATCTGTGCAGCCAGCGACTGGTGTGGCGCCACGGCGTGAGCCAAATTTGGCCTTTGGCGAAATGTTTGTCGGACAAGTGGCGTTTACTGCATTCCCCATGGGGCGGCATTAGACCAGAGATGGGCACACAAGAGACGGGGCACTCAGTCTTCTCCCATTCGCCCATATTTCATAGACATTTCGTCCCTTAACCACTTAAAATCCCCAATTTATCAATCCGTGGTCCAGCAATGCTGCAGGACTCATAAAGATGTCCAGATAAGCCGCCGGCAAGGACAAGCCGCGACCATCGATGTCCTCAGCCATGCATCATCTGCCAGCCGCCGACAGATGGGGATAGGACGGGATAGAAGGGGATGGGAGCGCTCCTAAGTGTGCATAAGCGAGTGGAATCGCATGAATCATTCGGAGTGCGCGTGGGAGCAGCCATTGTCGTCGTCTTGGCCATTAGCGCATACAAACATATGTCAGCGGCATCCACTTCCACTTCTATTTCCACTGGCACCCACGTAAGTCGGTCCAAGGGCTGCACTTTCCAATTGCCTCAAGAGTGTGAAGGAGGGTGGAATTCCGAGAGTCCTACCCACGCCTGGGGACCAAATGGGGATGTTGACAGAACTGAACAAATGTGGCATTATTTATGCTATTGATCCGCCGGAAACACGAGGGAGCGAGAGAAATCGACCAGCAAGAGGGAGATGGAGAGGAGTGCCTATGCAATCAAAATAAATTGAAGCATACTCTTCGGCGCTGGTCTTAAAGCAGAAGAAACGGGGTGGCAGTTCCGAGCGACAAGCAGCATCATCAGGGGAAGGGGGTGCTGAAGGTTCTATCTGTATTCTGTGTACACTGCAGTTACTTTGTAAATCAATATTCTCTCCAATTGAGAAACCCCATTAGGACAGTCGTTAAATCTATATAAAGATAAATATCACCCAATCGAAATTGGATACTATCAATTCGTATAACAACACCAATCAGAAAAGGCTTCCCTTAGAATCCCTCGAGTCGAAATAATTCAATCCAATGTATTGAATAATGTTACTGCTTTAGTTTTACGTATCTGAAGTCTCTATCGAAATCCATGTTTTCTGCATAATTCAAGACATTTTCCTCCAGCTGCGTTTCATTTGCCGACACCGTAGATTAAGTTGTCTTGACCATAGTTAATTAACTGTGTAAATTGGTTATTAATTGCCGACACCTCCCCCATAAAACCCTCCTCCACACAGCTGTCAATCAGTGTCAGTCATTAGATATACAAATATCTGCGGAGATTTGTTTGGCTTACACGAACACAAACACGAATACGAGATGAGACTGAGATGACTGAATGAATTGTTTAATTAATGAATAGATTCTCCCATCTCCATGTATATATATGTATGTGATTCTTATGGGTTGTTGACTAATTTAATTGGTAATCAAGTATTCAGCGTTCGCTCTAATGTCGATGGCATGTGTAGACCCAGCCCCTGTCCCACTGAAGCAAATTCATTGTGCTTCAAGATATTGGTCATTTGAATATATATTCTCTCTGTCCGAAGGACTTCTCATAGAACTCTCTCTTTCACACGCAGACTCACTTGCTTTCGCACCTCGACAGACAGAGAGGCGTCGACATTCGTTGGTTTTTGTTGGTCAGCGAAAACTGGTTGGCATCCAGATCCAACGCATTCAGGTATGTACATACATACATATGTACACTTGGCGAGTCAATATTGTTTATTAATTATATTAAATTAACTTTGCTTGTTCCCCGATTCGATTATTGTGTACCTGTATCCACATAATTCATTTCATTTGCGCTAAACGAAGATTCCATCGCAATCAGATGCAATTATGCAAACCCGTCTGAGACTCCTTCTGCTGCTGCTGCTGCTCGATGACGGAAGTTGTTCGAGTGCAATCCGTATGGGGTATTAATTGCGCTTATCTAATCCCAATCACAGTTCGAATTCAGTGAATGGCGCAGTGATCGGCCATCAATGTTGCGAGTGATCCGTGACTTCGCACGTGTATTGGCGAAAGCCTCCCCCCATCAATCTTGCTCGCCCGCTAATAACAGTCATTAGTGCCAAAAGAACCAAATGTTATTGAAAAAGGTATACGAAGTTTGCGATACCCCGCTCCCATATAGTGGTATTAAAACACATGCTACAACCCATCATTTAGCAGCACCATAAGGTGTTCTGTCTTTCTCCCCAATTTCTCCGTCATAAATCCAAAAAGAGAAGCTTAAATCACGCGACACTCTTAAGTGCCGCCTTATCGGGCATAATCATTGTCGAAATTTGCATATTAAAACCACTAAATTTAGTCTAATAGGTTGTTAGTTGTGACTGGATTTGAGACTAAGACTGTCGTCGTCGCTGGTACTGAACGGATATGTGTGTCAATAAAAATCGGGTAATTAATTGCACGCCTCCTGAAATGGATAGCCGCCGTTTCCCAAGCAAACCAAGCGGACAAAAAAAATGCCCGTGTATGCATATGTGGATCTTTTAACGATCGCATTAACTTCAAACGCGCACATTTTATGGTCTGTTCTGTCAACCGATCGTTGGCCAGATCGATCGATCGATCGCTGGATCCCAGTTCGTGGCAGCAACGAACTTTGGGGCACTCTCTTCCCCCAACGCAAGCGGCTTGGAGTGATACAGAATAGAATAGAAATGACCAGAACAAAACAGACCGGGAAGATTCACTCCTCGTCGGGTCTGCTCGCCCTCAAATTAATATTTATATTTATTATCATTATTTTGTATAAACTTGTTCTTGGCCGTTTTGTTCTAAACGTGTTAGAAAGGCTTGGCTTCGGCTTCGGCTTGGCCTGACTGTGGACTTTGCGAAATGGCATTAGAATCGAGAGAAATATATAATAAAGTTAGTTAGCAGGCGGCACACTCTCTACCTCCGGCTCTGCCCGAGTACCAGTCCCAGTCCCAGTCCCGGTCTCTGATCTCTGTTCGGCTCTATTCTGATCATTCCGACGGAAACATTCAATAAAGACGGCCACGCGTATTGTCCCGTCTCACATTGAAAGTGCCAGTGCCGCATTCAAAGAGATTGAAAGAGAGATTTCCATTTAGCAGAATGTCTCATTTTGTACCTCCGTTAGCCTGCCTGCTGCTGATGCTGCTGCAGTTGGTCCTGGCCAAGGAGTACAGTTGGTGTGATCCGTCGCTCTGCGAGAAGGGTGTGCGGCATGTGGCCTGCCGAAATACAGGGGTAACTACAACGAAACAGGCTAAGATTCAACAGCATCTGATGGATACTTTGTCCGGTCCCCTAGCACTTTCATAGACGCTGCCAGCCAGACTCCTTCCAGGTGGACATCAGTCGCCACAAATCGGACTTCCTGCACGCGCACAACAAGAGGAGGAACTTCCTGGCGCTGGGACGAGTGCCTGGCTACTATCCAGCCGCTCGCATGGCCACCATGGTAGGAGCTCCCTTACATTTGTACCAACTCCTAGCAGTCCCAGTATAACTACTACTACTACTATTCGTAGGTGTGGGACGATGAGCTGCAGTATCTGTCGCAGCTGAATACCAATACCTGTGTGCTGGACCACGACGACTGCCACAGCACGTACCGCTATGCCAACTCCGGGCAAAATCTGTGCGCGGTGTGGCGCAACCGGAATCCCCATGTGAATGTGACCAGCCTGGTGGAGGAGTGCATCGGACTGTGGTTCAACGAGTGGGATCTGATCGACAACAGCTTCATCGACGCTTTCAAGGTGACGCCGATATTGTGAGTACTCGATAGCGATTCCGATTGCTCACGCAGCAACTGAATGATTATACATACGTCTCCTCCCCTAGCGAGGACTATGGCCACTTTGTGGAGATGAGTGTGGATAAGAACTTCGCCATTGGCTGCTCCATCATGCGCTTCACGCGGCCCGACTACCCCTCCGTGTACATCTATAATGTGGTGTGCAACTACGCCTCTCTCTACGCCCTGGGGGCTATCGTCTACGAGACGGGCTATCCGGCCTCGCGCTGCACCACGGGGAAGAGCCATTTCTATCCGGGTCTCTGCTCCACCCGCGAGGAGTACGATCCAAATTGGTGATCTATGCTCTATACGTATATGTATTCCCTTTAGTTTTACTCAGGTCCAACTGCCAAGTATTGAGAAACCCGTAGCTTTACACACAAATAAACAAATGATCGCATCGGCGTGACGTTCAGTTCGATTCCAGCCACTTTGCATAATTTATTTCAACAAAGTCATCGGCATCCCATCCCATCCCGTCCCATCCATGGCTGACTTTTGACTTCTGACCGGCTGACTCCGTCGCTCCGCCGATTCTACTGTCATTGCATAAGCAAAATATAAATTATCGGCTAAGACTACACTGTAAGACTCCCTCCCGTCTACGTTGTAGTCAAACCAAACGATTCTACAAAGAAAGCGTCCGCTCGTCTGGTCTCCGCTTCGGGACTGGTTTGGCATAAAAAACTTTCGTTTGTTATTGTCCAACTGATCATAAAGAGATCTTCGAAGATCCACCGCGGGTATGCAAATTTCGATTTTTAGTTGATTTGTGTGCAGAACTTATTGATTTGTTCTTTGTGATTGGAAACGAAACCTGTTCCAACTGGAAGTCGCTAAATACGCGGCACATGTGTGCAGCAGCAGCGATATTATAGCTTTTTAGCCGAAAACACATCAATTGGGTCAATGTCAGTGGCGAAGCCCCAGAAGCCTAGAATCGCTGAGAGCCAGAGTCACTGAACTGCTGGAGACGCCCACGCCAAGTTGATTCGCGATGAGTGAAGCCTGAATGAATAAGAGTTCCTAGAAATAGATCTTTAATGTCTATGAGAATTGGTTCTAATGAGGGTTGACAGAAACTCTGAGACACAAACCAAAACAATAGTTAAACCTTTCAACTCTATTCGTTCTCTGAGTAGCTTGAACTTCACTCAACTCTGGGTATATGGCCTAGTTTAATGGGTTTGTCTCACGCCTAGATTTGGATGAGGCTAATCTACCAGTGGAACCTACTACATATATAAGACTTTTGGGTATTTTGCTGATCAATCCACTAATGGATTCCTGAAGCCCAAAGGATACTCCTATCTAAGTGATCGAACTTGTCTAGACAGAGCCCAAAGAATAACTAATCTATTCCAACGCTCTCCGCTTTTCAGCAAGCCTGAACTCCACTCAACTTTTGGGGCTTTATGGGCGAGTTTTCCTAGAAGTCGTGCGCCGAGTGTCCGCGACTTTCGGTGTGAACGCTCTGAGTGCTCTTCAGAGGTGGAGACCGAGACAAAGACCGGAGTCGCCAGCCAGAAAATGGAAATGATTCATAAAACGTCGCTTGACCTGTCTCAAGCACCGCGGCCGGCTGGCTGGTCAGTGCAGCTGCGGTTTTCGGAATCGGAATCGGAATCGGTACCGCACTCCGAACCGAACCCCACTCCGAACCGCGCTGGAAAACAAACAGCCAACGCTGCCAAAAATAAACACCAAAATAAATAAGCGCGACGGTATCAAATCAAAATTTCTGAATAAATATCGCCCTGGAGGCGGTCAGGATCTGCACTTGTGATTGCATTGACACCCAAAGAACATGGAGCCTGGGAAATATCTGCTGATCGGCGTTCTGCTGATGCCCCTGGTAATCGCACAGCCGCTGTCGTGGTGCGACCCGCAGCTCTGTCCGGAAGGAAAGGTGCACATAGCCTGCAATAACAACGGAGTAAGTGGCACAATGATCTTCACGAGCTCAGAGCTAACCAGGAATTATCTTTGATAGGAGTTTCATGAGAGCTGCTCGGAGGATGCCACCATGGTGAATCTGAAGCCGCATCGGGCGTTTATCCTGGATGAGCACAACAAGCGGCGCAACTTTATCGCCTCGGGCTCGCTGCCGGGCTACTATCCGGCCACGCGGATGGCCACCATGGTATGGGACGAGGAACTGGAATATCTGGCGACGCTCAATCTGAAGACCTGCTACCTGGAGCACGACGACTGCAATCACTCGTTCCGCTTCCGGAATCTGGGTCAGAACCTGTGCGGCGTGGATCGCTATCGCAATGCCCCAATGAACGTGACCAATCTGGTGGAGCAGTCGTTGGGTCTGTGGTTCGGCGAGTACCATGTCATTGACAGCAGCTTCATCACCGACTTCCGGGTGACCAGCAAGCTGTAAGTCGACCAAGCGCCCTCACATCTCTCGTTTCCCCAGAATGCTAACAACCGTTTTTTTCTGGCAGTGAAAAGTACGGACACTTTGTGGAAACGGTGGTGGACAGGAACACCCATGTCGGCTGCGCCATGATGCGCTTCACTAACCCCAAGTACCCCTTCCTCTACATCTACAACACGGCCTGCAATTACGCCAGTGTCTATGCCATCGGCGTCCCCGTCTACAATGCGGGAGAACCCGCATCCGAGTGCCTCACGGGCAACAACCCTCAGTATCCGGCCCTTTGCTCCGTGAGGGAGAAGTACAACCCAAACTACAATATATACTAGAACTGAACCAAACTCTCCATCGTTTTCATTCTCACTGATCCTGAGACGATCACCTGTTTCTGATTGATACGTCAAGCGATTTTTATTCCGTTCCGGCTGCTAAATTCGGCTGGGTGTTAATTTGCAGTTCCGATCAGCCAGACAGGCAGACAGGCTGGCGGGCCGATCGTAATTTATAAATCTTAACGGAAACAGTCCGAAGCGGTTCTCGCACAGTGGATCATTTCGATGGATCCGTGAGAGATTATGCGAGCAATCTGTGGAACACAAGTGACGAGCCTAAGATGTAGAATTGCAAAGTGCCACTGAGAATTGGAAAACAAAGTTAAATCGATAGCCTAGCTTCAGTTCGGCAGCTTTCTAGATTACAGACTTTAATCGTTCTCTTTCATATAATATTAACTGCTTTGCAAATAAAGTCAACTCAATCCCAGTGTACTTTCGGTATTATATATTTGCCATGTGGTTGCATGTGAGTGACCTATCCTGCATTCATTATGGCACTGTGATGAAATGTGTATGCAATCAGTCGATCGCAAATTAATTTTTGATTACTCAGGATCACATTAAAAAGCTGTTAATTAATCAATGAGAATACACCCAGCACCACACACCGCCACCCATCCACCCATCCACCCATCCATTCATCCATAAGCCGCGAAAACAATGCACCGAGAAGCAGAGTTGGGGCTCGAGTTGCCTGGTATTTTCTCAGTCAATTGTTGGCAATTTACGGTCGACAGCCTGGGCCTGAAGCTGGAAATAGGCCTAGATGCAGCAGACTCCTATAACTCAGGGCTCCCTGTGTGGGATTTGCCTGTGGAGCTGACAAGGGATCACAGCCGCTCCCCCTGCTCCTCCGCTCCTCCTGCCGCTGCCCACTCAGAGCATGCCAGAGTTCCACTCTCTGGCATCTGACATCTGGTATCTGGCTCTACCGATCCCGATCCCGATCCCGATCCCCATCCGAATCTGTGTCTGACTTTTATCTTGTTTTATCTGCAGCCATGCATCATAAACGAGTTCGCTGCCTGCCGCCGTTCCTGTCCACACAAATCTCTCGAGTGCACTCCCACGGACACTCACATCTCTGTTGGCTGTTGGTTATGCAAATTCCGATTACGAGGCTTTATCGCCATCAGAATCGGATATCTGGTGCCCAGCTGCCAAATAAAGATCTCTGTTGGGACAGCTCTTGCGTTTATTGGACACTTGAAATGGGAACGGGAATAGGAATGGCAATGGGAGGTTCTACCACCAGATGCCTAGGTCGCTGAACAGCTCCTCGGTGGTAGGGAGCTCAAAGTCTTCGTTGACCCACTCGGAGCGTGGCTGGCTGGAGATCTTTTTCTGGGCCCCAGTGCCAGTGGCCGTCCCATTTCCAGTGCCATACTCCTTGCGGTAGCCCACGTCCTCGCGCAGATCCTCTTCGTCGTACTCCTCATCATCTTCGACGGCTTCTAGGGAGCTGCTCATGTTGGACTTGCGCTTGGGCGGTGCCAGCGGCAGGCCCTGGTCCCCCAGCATGCGTTGCATGCTGCCTATCTCATCCACTTGCTTTGCCGGCTGCTGCTCCTCCCCCACCTCCACGGGCTGATCTGCGGCGGACGAGACTGATGCCGGCTGCGGAGACGAGGCCAGACGCACAATTCGGTCGAAGAGTGTGGCAAAGTGCCGCCTGAAGCGACCATAGTCAAAGCTGTCCTTGCTGCTGTCGGTGGCATCCAGCAGTCCATGGGTCGAAGTCGATTTGGAGCGGGTCAGTGGCCCAAAGTGATGCAGCATGTCGATGCCGGGAGCCATCGATTCTTCCCAGCTCTGCAAAGGAAATCATGTTCGATTTTTCCCGGTTTTCCACTGCATGACCACTTACCAGTTCGGTCCAGTCCTCGATAGGAACACTTAGAACAGAGCCGACAACGTTGACTACGCGCTCCTCGAGGTTCAAAGCCTGAATAATCCATTTGGCCAGAGCCACAGCGCAGTTTAGGTCACAGCGTTGTCTGAAATCGATAATAAAATTTGTTTCGGAACGAGTATGACATCAATCTGATACCCTGTACTCGTACTACTCGTGCTTACTGTATTCTCGAATAAGAGGAAAACATTTGCCAAAGAGCAGCTATAGCAATTATCTCATCGACTTGGCATTACCCTTTCTAAATCTCAGAATGCTGCTAAAAAGCAATAGAACCTCGAGTTTATTCCGACTTCGAGGGTATCAAATAATGATTATTTTAATGGGAAAGCGCTGGAATAAGTTGCAGCGGGAGAACACCCTAATGGCCTGGGTAATTATCGGACACTCTGTGGGTGTGGCACGCACACCCCCCACAACCTACCTGCGCTCGTCCCGCCGTATCTCCACGAGCTTGTCGCCCTCAAGTATCAGTTGGTCGTAGTTCGTCTCAATTTGCATGGTGAGGGCCTCCTTGGGCTCCTGCTCCTGCTGCTCCTGTAGCTGTCGCTGGAGTGTCTTGAACTGTTGCCAGAGGTCCTCCATTTGCTCCTGCAGGAAGCGGGACGAGGACGCGATAATGAGAGCTGTTCTTCCATGGGGGAATCTCCGCCACTCACCGTCTGCTTTCGGATGTTCTGCTGGGTCTCGTGGTGCACGTCGACACGATGGAGGATGGGCTGCGCGGGCAGAAAGGGGGCTGCCATGAGGCGCTCCACGCAGCGATTGAGCACACCACGCTTGGGCTTCTTCTTGTCCATCTTGATGAGGCCGGCGGAGCAGTCCAGCTGCAGCGTGGTTTCCACAAGGCGCTCCAGGATCATGGCAAAGGTCTCCACGTGGTCGGACTGGATTCGGATGCGGTTGGAATTCTTGGCCGCCACCACAGTGATAACCTCGGACTGCTTGTCCAGGCCGGGGCACAGCAGCTGGAGCCCGAGGGCGTGGGCATCGGCTTGTCCCTCGAGGAACTCGCCAAAGAAGGTTCCCAGCTTTGGGGCGACGTGTCTGCTCGTGATGCTGTATGTCAGCTTGATGCCCGCCGCCTTCTGAGGCTGACACACGCGATAGAACATGGCCAGAGGCAGATGGGCGCTCTGCTGTATGACCCGCGGAATACCCTGAGAAGGAGATCTCAAGAGAATTGGGATGCACATCCTGCACACTCACACTGACATCACACTCACCCTGGGACTCACGAAGGAGGCCACCACGTCCACTTTGGTGCTGTGGATGTGCAGCAGTTCGGCGATATAAAAGTCCAGTTTCATCTCCTGGCTGGTGCCCGCGACTACGTCCACAAAGCTCATGGTGTCCTGGCTGCAGCGAACGCCGCTGGGCGTCTGGAACACCAGCTGCAGCTCCGCCAGGTCCGCTTTGATCTTGTACCGCAGCAATCCCTTGGCCGAAGGCAGCTCCTTGACGGCCACGTCGGCGGGCACGTCCAGCAAAAGGGTGTCCAGATCCTCAGAGACCTCCTTCTGGATGCTGAAGCTGAGCCTCACTTGATCCGCCGCCTGCTGGTTGAGGGCGTCCATGTCGCGTACATCCACCGCCTCCTTGATCTCGTCCTCCAGCTGCTGCAGCTCCTTGTGCGCCTGGGCGAAGCTCAGCTCCTCGATGTTCAGCGGCTGCACCTGGAACGTGAAGGGATCGGCACCCAGGTAGCCCACCTCCAGCTGTCCCCTGGCCCCGAGCGTCACTATGCCTCCAGCGAGGCCCTGCATATTAGAGCGCTGTATGGCCACCGGAGCGGGCGACTGGTTTGGCCACTGGGCCGCCCAAATGATGTTTGCCTCTTCGTAGACATGCATCTTTGAAGAGTCCGAAACGATGGCTGTGATGAGGCGTGCGCCAGGCTCTGTATCGCAATATATAATCAATATATTGGAATCGTTGCTCTCCAGAGGAGGACAAAGACTTACCCCAATAATAGCCCACCACGAAGCTGTGGAAACACTTGGGGGCGTAGTCTAGCTTCAGCATAAAAATGAACTTCCCATTGTCGTCCAGGGAGATGAAGTTCCGCTCGCCCAGGATCATGATGTAGGAACAGTTCCTGCAAGATATGTGATACATTGTCGGATCGGAACCATCGCCACGCTCGCTTGAGTACTCACGCCTTCACTTGGACCACCCGCATGTCGACAATGCCCTCGCCTACACCCTGCGTCCAGGTGGGCTGGTAGCTGCTCTTCGTGACCAGCGAGTGGGACAGGTCCTGGTAGCTAAAGCACTGCAGGTGCCAGGTGGCGTTGAAGCGGAAGAAACTGTCGGTGCGTTCGCAATAGGCCACAGGAGCCGGGAGTGCCCGGTGTCCGGGAAAGCGGCACTCGTAGGAGATGCCGTCCTGCTCGTAGAAGGTCAAGGTACCGTCCAGGTGCACCACGCAGAAGAACTCGCGACCCTTCACCTGCCCAAAGTGGCCCTGGCACATGCCAAAGGCCACCCGCTGGAACTTGTGCTCCGCCTGCAGCTGCAGCCGCAGTTGGGCTCCGTGCTCCGCCAGTCCGCCGATGGTCTGAACGTTGTAGATGACAATGGCGTTGGGCAGGAGCACGCCCAGCTGGTTGGTGTTCTCGTTGCGCACATTACTGCAGGGTAATGAATGTTAAACCATATTCTTATAGCGGTCAGGGGCGGCTCACCCGCTAAACTTTCCCGCATACAGGCCGAGAATCGGGGCGGCCATCTGCGTCTCCAGCAGCAGGTCAGTGGCATCGTAGCCGCGCCTGTGCGGATAGAAGATGCTTAGCTGCCCCGTCTGGGAGCCCACTATGATGTAGTCCTTCTCCTGGGCCTCCAGACCAAAGCGGGCGCACAGCAGGCTGGCCACATCGTATTGCTCTCCGGGATCGGCGCACTGGGCAGACCACCAGCTGCAGACATTGAACAGCGACATGATTGCAGTGGATGTACCGAGTCGACTGAATCGTCCAAGCGGGGTCATTGCCATTGTTGTGGCAGGATTGGACGTTGCCATAGCCACCATTCGAACAGCTGGCTGTCATGGCAGTAGTTGCAGCAGGACACTCACTCCGAAGGTAAGTCAGTCAGTGAGTTTGTACAAGCAACACGAACGAACACCTGTTGTCAGTGGCATTTTGGATACGAAATTTACACGGGCGGTTCAGTGCACGCCTCCAAATGGAACTTCTACGTACGTTTTACAAGCTACACCATTCGCGGTTCTAACATTGGATAAGTCACTTAAGCCAATGGCAGCACCATGCCAATCCAAGTGTCGCCACAAAACCGCCTTAAAAAATAAATTTAAATTTAAGACCAGCCAATCGGACTACCAGTACCAGGTCCTGAGCATATACTCTATTCTATGGAATACCATGATTAATGTAATTTATACAATATAATCTTTTCCTCCTGCTATCCATTTTTCACCTATTGACAAATGTTCTAGTTGATTGCATTGATCACATTTCGATAAAATTATATCTTTCCACCTACGAAATACGATCGGGCCGTTAAATCTCCCTCACTCTGCCAGTGTGAGAGGGACACTACTCGACCTTCATATGTGCTATTTTGGGGGTCACACCCTCCACCTTCAGTGGAGGGCAAGCCAGTGGTAAAGATAGGAGCTCCAACTAAAAACCGTATCAGTCTCAGACAGAGACTCTTGCACACATTCTACGTTTCGTATGTGTGCATGTACGCATACCCGCCAGTCTGTTGATAGTGTTCACGTGCTGGCGGAGAACGCGTCGCCGTAAGCATGGTCGGCCGATGGAGATAGCATCGTCGCTGGCGCCGTCTCCCTCCGTAGCTATGGGACCCGCTCGAGCTTTTCAATGTCTCCGCCGTAGTCGTGGTCTTGCTTGTACAGGTATTCCGTGTGGGTGGTGCGCTGCACGCAAAGGCAGCGTGTTGTCGTCTCCGGACAAGCTCTACGAAGAGTCGGATATATACAACTCGCACGTTGTACCATTTGCTATCGGCGTGATAACGCGCTTTGCTTTCGTGAGAAATGCCGAATTTATAATTTGGGAATGCGATTCGCAGCCAAGGTCATTTGTAGGTCTGTCCGTTTCATGTAGGTCTCGTTGGTTATAAATAGCCGTGGACTCTTCTTTCTCAATTGCGCAAGTGATACTGACCTTACCCATTGCCCATGTCCCCCCCATGACGTAGCTGTATCTACTCGAGACCACAAGTGCCCGTCTGTTCTCTGTCTGCTGAACGGCAGCCCTCCTGCCTGTGACGTCGCCCGATCAAGAGCTGGACAAGCGACGCGCAAGATGGTTCTGCCGGAGTGATTCATTCATGAATTGAATTGCCATTCCTCACTGGATCTACGCCATGCGTAGAGCAGTTGTGAAATTATGCTTATCAGCAGAGGCACTGTTCAGGAAACTGCCGCAATGGAAACCCACGGAAGAGTCACTGGTTCGACCTCCGTTTCAACTATGTATGTTGGAGAGTGCCGCTCTATCAGCACCCGACCAAACGCTCCTAATTTAATAGAGCGCGAAACAATCAGCAATCAGAAATATCATTCGCTTTGCGCTCAGTTACAAAGCACACACCCAAGGCACTCGACGTTGGATCATCGTAAAGGTGGGCATCGCATCCGAGCAGAAAGGCGGAATCGGAATTTGCGGCACGAGAGTATCTTGTATCTCGCTGCGAGATTCACGAACGACTTGCTGGCCAATTAGCTGGCTAGACACTCGAGAGCCACAGGGGCGCGGCGTGGCATAGTTACACCAGCTGTTCGTTGGCCGAGTACCGAGCACGCTTTCCGAGTGGCAAGGTAGCAGTGCATATTGCACTGAAAGCTGCCGAGCCAAAAAGCTGCCCCTGCACTTGCACAGTGCACTCTGCCAGCGAACGAGACGGACCGGACAGAGCGGACGGAGGAGCTAAATAGTGGCGCAGCAGGAAAGGGTTAAGCTTCCAGTATCAGTATCAGAATCAGCATTAGCCACAGCATCAGTAACAGTAACAGCATCGGCAGCGGAATAGCAATAGACAGAAGGCAAACGGTAAGCAGCTCAATACCCGATTCGCCCTGGCTGAGTGCGGACGCGCTGACTGCCGCCGACGCGAAAAGTGACTCAAACTCTGATGTAATCATTTTCTGTTACGGCCGATAAATACATATGTTCTGAACAGACTCGGCATTCTCCCCGTCGTGGTCCGTCGTATTCGTTGTGGAATTTATTCAGGTTTTGCGTTTCATTGTCTACCGTCGAAGCGCTTTCGGCCTGGAACTTTAGGTAAAATCCGCCACCCGATTCCGAAAAGCCTTGCGTCTGGAGCACATCTGTCCGGTATCGTCCGTGGCCATGTTTCGTGTCCGGGTGCGAGTCAAGTGTTTTAGCCCTACGACTGGGTCTGGCTCGGGCCCCCCATCTCAGCGGTGCAGTATTGATTTGACACACTAAAAATTCTGGTATTTGCAATGGAACTTCCAGAGAGAAACAAGAGAGTAAAAAGTTTGCACCAAAGCTCTGGCCAAAGCTGTTGCTTTGAAGAGCGTATCTATGCTTGGAGAGAGCTTTCTGGCGCTCTCTCCGTTGGCCGTTGGAGTGAGATGCTCATGAGTGGATGAGTGGAAATACTCATTCGAGATACTCAAACAAATACATTTTGAATAATCTCGAATGCTTCTCCGATCTCTTGGCAGCACAAGCAACAATCAAAAGGAACACCCTGAGCGATGTCTTCGCGGATGTTCAAGTTCGGCGTGACCGCCACCAGTGCAGCCGTGGGTTCCGTGCTGGCCGCCTGGACCCTTGACCACTGGAACACCCCCCGTGTGGTGAACAATGCTGCGGTGGCACCGCCGAAGAGAAAGCGCACACTGCCCATGCGGTCGGAGCAGATCAAGTCCCTGATGAGCGGGGAAGAATTCGACGTGCTAATCATCGGCGGTGGAGCCACTGGAGCCGGGTGTGCCCTTGACTCGGTGACACGAGGTGAGTCCAGGCGAAGACCGTATAAATACACATTTAAGGCTATTGACACTCTCCTCTCCGCAGGTATGAAGACGGCTTTGGTGGAGTTGGACGATTTTGCCAGCGGCACTTCGTCGCGCTCCACCAAGCTTATCCACGGCGGTGTACGGTACCTGCAGAAGGCCATTCTGGGCGTAAGTTTATCGCTCAACCGGACCATCTGCCCCGTAAAGAGCTAATCGTTGTCCTCCCTCCATTTCCGCTTCCACAGCTAGACCTTGAGCAGTACCGAATGGTGAAAGAGGCGCTGCAGGAGCGCGCCACCATGCTCGAATCGGCGCCCCACTTGACCCATCCGCTGCCCATCATGCTGCCCGTTTACACGTAAATGCACCCGATCCCGCCCAGCATTCCGATCCACTAATCCCAACCCACTGATCTCTACCGCAGGTGGTGGCAGGTGCCGTACTTCTGGGTGGGCATCAAGGCATACGATTTTGTGGCGGGCGACCGCAACGTGAAGAGCTCCTACTACCTGTCCAAGAAGGACGCTCTGGAGCTTTTCCCCATGCTTAAGAAGGACAAGCTGTGCGGCGCCATCGTCTACTACGACGGACAGCAGGACGACGCCCGCATGTGCCTGGCCGTGGCACTGACGGCCGCACGTCACGGTGCCACCGTCTGCAACCACGTGGAGGTAAAAGAGCTGCTTAAGAAGGACGACGGCACCGGCAAGCAGGTGCTGTGCGGTGCCAAGGTGAAGGACCATATCTCCGGCAAGGAGTTCACCGTGAAGGCCAAGTGCGTCGTGAACGCTGCCGGCCCCTTCACGGACTCCATTCGCAAGATGGACAACCCTACGGTGAAGAGCATCTGCTGCCCCAGCTCCGGCGTACATATCGTGCTCCCTGGCTACTACAGCCCCGACCAGATGGGCTTACTCGATCCCTCGACCTCCGACGGACGCGTTATCTTCTTCTTGCCCTGGCAGCGGCAAACGATCGCTGGCACCACCGACCTGCCCTGCGAGATCACGCACAACCCCATCCCCACCGAGGACGAGATCCAGTTTATCCTGAAAGAGATCAAAAACTACCTAAACGCGGACGTGGAGGTGCGCCGCGGCGACGTCCTGTCCGCCTGGAGCGGCATCCGGCCCCTGGTGTCCGACCCTAACAAAGACGACACTCAGTCCCTCGCCCGTAACCACATCGTCCACATTAGCCCCTCTAATCTCATCACCATTGCCGGCGGCAAGTGGACCACCTATCGCGCCATGGCCGAGCACACCATCGATGCGGCCATCAAGGGTATGTATCCTGGCTTTGGCTCCTAACATCCCCGATCGCTGATCGTTTTTCTATTCATCCATTTACAGCCTGCAATTTGAAGCCGGAGCGGCCGGAGGCCGTCACTTCCTACTTGAAAATTGAGGGCGGTCAGGGCTGGACACCGACCATGTACATCCGCCTGGTGCAGGACTTCGGGCTGGAGTGCGAGGTGGCCCAGCACCTAGCCAAGTCATATGGCGACCGCGCCTTTGCCGTCTCCAAAATGGCCTCGCTGACGGGCAAGCGCTGGCCCATTATTGGCAACCGTATCCACCCCGAGTTCCCCTACATCGACGCCGAGATTCGCTATGGCGTGCGCGAATACGCGTGCACCGCCGTGGACATGATCGCCCGCCGGCTGCGACTGGCCTTCCTCAATGTTCAAGCGGCGCAGGAGGCGCTTCCCGTGATCGTGGACATAATGGGCGAGGAGCTGCAGTGGTCCAAGGAGGAGAAGGAGCGCCAGATCAAGAAGGCCACCGAGTTCCTGGCCAACGAGATGGGCCACTCGGTAAACCGCACCTCCAAGGAGCGCATACCCATCAAGCTGTCGAAGGAGGAGATCCAGACCTACATCAAGCGCTTCCAGCTGATCGACAAGGACAAGAAGGGCTATGTCTCCATCAACGACATCCGCCGCGGCCTCAAGAGCTTCGGCGAGAGCGATGTCTCCGGCGAGCAGCTGCATGAGATCCTCCGCGAGATCGATACCAACATGAACGGCCAGGTTGAGCTCGACGAGTATCTACAGGTACGTCTCTCACTCTCTCTCAATTTTTATTGTTGCTATCATTTGACATTTAACATCTTACGTGGAAACTCTATTTAAATGCTGCAGATGATGTCCGCGATCAAGACGGGCGATGTGGCCTACTCCCGGTTCGCCCGCATGGCCGAATTGGAGGAGCAGAAGCATGAGGCTGCCAGTCTCAAGCAGAAGATCAGCGTAGACCGCTCGGGCGGCGGCTTGTAAGTGCGCGACTTAACGACAACAACGACGACATCCCCAGTTCAGTCCGTCACCACCTTCTAGGGAAACGTTTTAGATTTAAGATGAGAGATCGAACCTCTTTTCATTTTGCTGTTAATAAAACTCTTTCAACTCTCACCCTCCTCGATCTGCTCCTCCATTTGCTTCGCTAGTTCATAACGCAATTCGATGACGATGGGACGTCCGGCTTTAGATTTCTATTGGATGTAGAACCCAGCAGGGATCCGTTCGCCTTCGGTTTGGAGTTTCCTTCGCCAGCGGGTAGGCTTGTCTTCTTTTTGGCACCCAACTGGGGATTGGGCATCGAATCAGGATTCTCCTTAAGAAAGCATTTGCTTTGGGTTTTCTCCGTTTCCTTCACGGCAACCTGACAGTGCTTCGGCTGGATATCTTTGATATTCATCTTTGGTATTGGATTTGGTTGGACGTTTGGCTTTGGCTTAGTATTGGATGCACTCCCCGGCAGGGACTGGTTCGGCTTGGGGTTTCCTTCGTCCGCGGGGAGGCTTGCCTTCATTTTGGCACCCAACTCAGGATTGGGTGTTGCAATCTTCTTTTGGGTTGCGGAATTTAAAACGGAAAGATCTTTCAGTTTGCTTTCACACTGAGTTGCCACGTCTTTTTTCTCGCACATCTGGCAATTGGTATTGGGCTTCGGCTTGGCAGGCTTTTTCTCAATGCCCCGTTCCTCGCGGTTACCTTGAGAGACAGAGAGAGAATGAGACGGAGGTTACTATAGCTTTGACCGGATCCTCAGTTGCTGCGCTTACGTACTGAAGGAGCTTTGCATTCTGTCCATGATGTCAACCGTCAGGTTGCCATTGCCCCTGTTGAAGAGGTACAAGGCCTTCGTCAAACAATCGAAAATATTCTCTCGTTGGGTTGAGCTCAGATCGGCGATCAGGTTCAGATTGGGATGCCAGAAGAACAGGAGCTTACGCTTGTTCGGAGGAGTCACGTACAGGGAGTTGGCCAGCTTGTTCATCATCTGAAATGAGCATTCAATAGAGGGATCAGATTCTTGGGAGCCACTGGAGTGTAGAATTTATGGCACCTCAATAAAGATCTCGTGTAGAGGACTCTGCCAGTAGCGATGATCCCGCTTGGTGACCTCCCAGAGGAAAACTGTCTTGATGTAGTAGCTCTTCAGATTACCTAAGTTCTGTTTCGTGTCACGGAACTTCTTCAGGAGCCGTACTGCATTCTTCAGGTTGCCCTTGTCCTTAAGCAGTACGTGTTCGGCGTCGTAGTAGGAGGCCCGGAAGGAGCTGTTGTCGGTCTTGGGAGGCTTCAGGGGCTTGGGAATCGCATCCCAGTGCGTGGTCTGACCAAAGTGCTTCTTCTGCTCGCCAGCCAGGACGCTCTGCGCGGCTGACAGCTTAATGCCCGGCACAAAATCCACGGAGTACTCGTAGGGCCCCTTCACGACGATGGTGTGTGCTGGGCCACACTTCTTGTACTTCAGCGTGGAGATCGTTTTGTTCACCTCGATCTGGTTGCCCATTTTGTTCAGCGTCTGAGTCATCACGCTCTGCAGCCAGTTCTGCAGCCTGTCCTCCAGGAGCATGTTCTTTCCGTTAACCAACTTCTGGAGCTGCTCGTAGATGGGCCTGTGATGTTCGCTATTTCTGATGGCCTCCATCATCTTCGTCATGTCCAGAGTCACGTTTCCTGTGATGGTACATCGCGGGAAGGTAAATCTGTTTATCGTTGGAAGGATAGGTCTCTCGAGACTCACCTGGCTTACTGGGATCCAGCTTTACGATGATCTTGTCATTCTCGGGGAACACAAAATGAATCACTAAGTCAAACTCGTTCGGCATCGACACCTTCAAGTTGTCGCCATAGCTTCCTGAAAGGGGGGAAGCGCACTCAGCAATTTAGTAGCTGTTGTGCAAATACCATAATTTACGCCCTATCTAATCAGAATCGAACTTCCTAGAAATTCGTGGCGTTTCCCGTCTTAAAGCAGACCTCAACCATTCATTAAACACAAAGTACCACATTGTAATGTCTGTGTTATTTATATAACACAGACATGTTCTTATCACTGAATCAAAATTGTAATTCAATAGTTCCCAGCATAGAGTCTCGCGGAGAATCCGAGCGAGAAATTCGCCCATCATGCACTTGCATATACAGTGACTCAGAGCCAAAACAATGCAAAGCTCCGAGAAACTAGGAATCCGACTTGATTTCCGGTTCTACCAGGATAATGTCCCGAAACATTCGTCCGGAATAGTACAGTCCTGACTTATCTGGAATTGCCCCCACTTGATGATTCCCCCAGCCCAGTCTTCAGACTTAAATGCTATTCAAAATTTGTGGGCTGCGCTGGAGAAAGACACCCAGAATCACAGGATTTTTAGCAAAAAGGACCTTAAAAAGCTCTGCTGAAGGAATGGAACAAAAGAAGCTCGGAAAGCACTCGGAAGCTGGTCTCTTCCATGAATATTAGGTTAAAAGCCGTAATAAAGGTTAAGGGATTACATACTAAGTATTAAAATACCTGTTAAACCTTTTATTATGCTAATATTAAACTGGTTTGTGGCTGCATGGTTCTAGCTCGGACTTGTATTTAAGATATATTTTAAGTTTTTATTTTATTTTTAAAACAGCAATATTTAATAAGCAAATAAAGTTCCTTTTTTAAACGTGATATAACATAAAACAAATTAATAATTTTTTTATTTTTCCTCTAGTTTAAAATCTGTACCACCTTAAACTTATTATTTGAAACTGCTTTGTTTTTGCTCTGTGCCACTGTACATATGTATGCACTATTGCGTTTGTGTTATTCTGCTTATACAGCAGAACACGCTGCCGTCCACTAGTCTACAATAACTAAAGGTGCACTTGTAGTTACCTCCCAAGGTGGATCCCTTGAGCAGCTTGCCCAGTATCCTCTCACACTTCAATAGGGAATAGAGCTGGTTCCTCAGCTCGTTGTAGTGCGCGGTGTACGACTGCCGGTGTTTGTCAAAGTTGATTAATTGGCCGTTAAGCTTATTTAAAGTTTCTTCCAGATTTTTTGCCATGACGACTGCGCGTCCTCGTTGCCGAGTTTACTTTGATCCCACTTTTTGTAAAATATACGTTCGAACGTAACTTTCGGCTGCGAGAACTTCAATATTTTGAGTAAAATCTCTCAAGCTCTTAAGTTTGCTGAAAGAGAGAAGAAAAGAGAGTCTCTCTATGAAATGTGTTATTTGGAGCGCACTAAGCAAATAAACATTCGGGCCTTCGAAAACTGGCGTTGTGGATTCGTGGAATTCCGAGGGCTGTTTGGATTGAAAGTACCGATTCGCTGAAATGCAGAAAAAAATAGAGAAGAACGATCCGAGGAGGGAGTTAAAATGCAATTTCAAGAATATTTATTGATCGTTTATGTTTAGTTTAAGTGGTATTCATATTGGATTTCATTTAGCGCTTTGCATTAGCAGAATCAAGACAGAGCAATCATAATTCATTGATCCATAAACTGTTATGTATCGTATCGTATTTTGTTTTCATTGCATTTTCCATGTATTGGTTTGTATATGTATCTGTATCTACTAGGGAGTTGCAAAGTATGTTACAATAACAATCAAAATTACGATCGATAGTTGGTACGTTATGTAGGTAGTAGGTAGTAATTGAGATAAAGATAAATGTAGTTTAACAAAGGCGTAGGCCAATAAAGCATAGAGTTCTCTGTAAATCTTAGTTCTCCACTAATATGTGTGTATTGCAAGAGGGGTTTTGGGGAATGGTCTTGGTTAGCGATCGCTATCGATCCCTAACTATATCGGGTTACTCAGATCTAATTGAAACCACTTGCAGCACATGCAGCCTTATTGGATTCCAAGCGGACTCCGAGTTCTGTTTCCACCCTGCATGTGATGTTTGGCAATGGAAAATTCGCCATAGCTACACATGGGTCTGCGTCTGCCCATGCTCTCCATGTCGCAGATGCCTTTGACTTAGAGCTCAAGCTGCAGCTATTGTTGTCGTTTGTGCATGTGTGTGTTTATGTATGTATATGGTACGAGTACATGTATATGCTATGTAAAAAAGAGTAAAAAGACGCACAGAACCTCGCACAGAGTGGCGCCAAAACTTAGTGATTAGCTTACTGTTAGGTATATGTATATATCTGCACGTTATATGGGGTCTAGATGCCCCGTACCGTATTGGTTATATGCTTGCTTTTCAGTAAAAAAACTGGAAGAGAGAAATAGTGGCGTTACACGATCATGATGCATTATCTGTGCGTGTTTGTTCATTTTTGTCGTTTATAATTGATTTTTACACAAACAAGTAGTGAGCTCTGCATTCAATTGCTTGGCGATAAACGATGAGCGAACGATAAACTTGAAAAGGTGTCAAATCCAAGCGTTTATGCATCAATCAATCTATCAATCTATATAAGAGTATGTAGATGCGAGACATGTTTAACATTAAGAAACGTTTCGTGTTTTGTTATTAGAAGTTTAGGTTTAACTTTGAGACTTTTGCACAGCTTTAATGTATTATACATTCCCATTTATTATATTAATATTTAGGTGTACGCGGTATTTCCCATACAAATCGAGTTAAAACCTCTTTATACAAATCCAAAACAAGTGTAAAAGAGTTAATCAAAAATAAATGCCAGTTTCGTTAACTAATCTTGAGTGTAAAGGGGGCGTATAGCGACAAAACAATGGAAATTGAAAGAAGACTATAATCCAGATTAGGGGGTATTACAGGGTATTACAGGAGGAGGAGTGGTGGGCAGGGAGAGGGACTGCTGCTACCGTAGAGCGTATAATGAATCAGTCTTTGCGCGTCACAAGTCGTCAATCGAACGGGGAAACGATACGATAAATATATCGAAATCAACTCTAAGCGGGTCCGGTTTGGTTGGGGCAGGAGTAGGGGGTCACAGTACTGGAGGGGGGAAGCTAATGCGGACTCTGCTGAGGATTCTCGGGAATACAAACCGTACAAAAACTAGCTAGATACAAACATACATATTAGCAATATTATCTTCGTTTTCGCTCCGTTTCATTTCGGATTTCGTTTCGTTACGTTTTCTTGTATACAAAGTAGATACATATGTATGTATATATATTCGAATTACAATTATAATTGTACGAGTACGTAATTAGTGTACAATAAATACGGTAAAACAAGTTAACAAGCATTAATTTAATTATTCCTTTCGATTTAGCTTTAGCTTCGAGTCAACGATTTAGGTTTTTTAGATTTCGATTTAGATGTAGAGTTCGATTTAGATTTAATGTTAAGGTTAAGGTTAAGGTTGCTTTTAGCTTAGCCAAAAATTGAATTACAGAATCAAGAGCGTTGCGTAGTATATCCATAACTATATCCATATCTACATACATGTATCTTCATATATTTCCATATAGATATTCTTTTATGCATAAATGGTTTATAAATGTTATAGTTTTACTCATAATTGGTGCGTTTCCCTTCGTTTAGACTGGGGTTTTCGGTTTTAGGTTTAGGGTTACAAAAAGTACTTGGAGAGAGTAACGAATAAAAATCGCATTTCTTGGGCTTCTCTTAGCTAGATCCGATCCGTATCAGTATATAGTATATGATATACGATATATGATATATCTATGAGTGGTTTATCGAATACAATACATACAATAAAAAATGTATAATTAGATTTATAATTTCTTTAGAATTGAATTTCAATACAAATGATCTGAAGAGCACAGCGAGAGCGCGGCGAGCGGCTTGGCTTGTCTTCTGTTAACCTGAATACAAAAATACATTATCATAAATATATTCATGTGTATATATATATGTACGTTTATATGTATATATGTATATGCAATTGGTAATTAACTGTCTCTCTCTGGCAAACAACAGCACCAAAAAGACAAAACGATCTCGACCTGATCCTAAGGGACATCGATTATGGGATGGTATGGTGGGTGCGTGGGATTGGATGTGGATGCGATTGTGGATCCTCTCTACTTGTTGTTCTGCGCCACCATATTGGGCAACTTGTAGAAGTTATGCACGAACTCCGATAGGCTATAGACGGCACCGGGGCCCTTGCCGGCGCTCATGCAGATGAAGTCGCCCAGACAGTGCATATTGGCTGTGGAGGAGACAGAGGGTGTCAGTGGTTGATCTCAGATAGAAGTATAGCATCTTACTGTTGGAAAGAATGGGTGGATATGAGGGCGGCGGCTTGATCCAGCTGCCATCCGGCCGTCGCATGTGCCGCCGGTCCGAGGAGAACTCAATGAGATATGTGTCTGCGGGTATGACTCTAAAGAATCTGCAAACGTGTATGGAAAGTGTTAGAAAATTATCGGGCTGCAAGGAGTCGTGTTGGGGGACAGGGACTGCCCTTACCTATGATGCTCCGGTCGCAGGGCTAGATCGGAGCGAAATGTCTCCGTCACGTACTTGTGGAAGTATGTAGGGAAGGGCAGCGTGGTGTCCAGGTCGAATACCAGGCAGCGGTTCGGCGAGGGATTGTGCATGAAGAATACATGGTAGTCCTGTGGAGAAAAAAATATGAAATGTTTACTATATAACCTCCTGATTTGATGGATAAGAGGACTCACCCATATCACAACTTGATCGTCGCCACGTCCGGCCTTCTGGCGCCACAGCGGCACCGTGCGCCCCTCGTTGGACACGAACACCGCATAGCATGTGGCCAGCTCCTCGGGCCGCGTCCGCTTCACTTGCTCGCAGAGCTTCCACACGTTCTCTTCGCTGCAAGTACCAAGTGGGTTGGGTTATTCACCAATCGACTACTGATGCACTTTCCGAGCCACAAATCTCTGCACGAAATGCCAACGGTGCCCGCCCCAGTGTGGCTTATCAGCAACAGGCCAGGCCGACTCTTGGCTTTCGAATTACAATAATCGATTTTGGTTAGCACGCGGTTGCCTCTGGCCCAAAGACCCGCTCGGTGTCCCCGTGTGCTCCTTGACTGCCATTTTAGTGTTTATGGCTCTTTCAAATAAATTCCAATCAATTTTGCTGCCAAACATTGTTTCTCGCATGTTATCCTGGCATGGCATGGCATGGCATGGCAGAGGACGAGGACCAGAACAGCCCACGCGAGTCACAAACAAGTGGGCGGCATAAGGTGCATGCGAAGGAGGCATTAAACTAGGGCTACAGCCCCTTGACGAGGACAACCAACGGCATAAATATTTTAAATCTATTCGAAGCAACATATACCCTTGCGAACCTATATACTCTGGGGCTATATCATGCGAATATGATCCCATTTATTTCTCCATCTTATTAACTTCGCCAATTGATAGATAAATAATAGTTTCGAACAATTAAACCTATTCGAAAAACTAGTAGTACCCCTTTTGCAGAGTACACACTCGCAGAAAACGTGGAAAAACAATTCGCCGTATCAACAGTTACAGCCACGAAAGGGTGAAGGAGAGGGGAAAAGGAAAGAAGCAGGAGAGGCATAAGGTTGCTAAGTGGAACCCACTCAAGTGGCGCGGTCAAAAGTCGCGACTGGAAGTGGCTTGTGGCGATATCGTGAGCTGGCGTTATTAATGCCCTGCCAGGCACTGATTGGGAGAAGGACGTGGGTTCCGCGCTGAGGAAGTGCGCCCCAGCCCAGGTCGACAGATAATCGAATGGTACATCCCGTTGCCGATGCTAATGGCTGAGTGCCAAAGCCAGGAGGCAATGCAGTTCCCCTCTTTCGATCCACCTCGCCCCGAACAGACAGACCACACGGTGTGCTGCACATTTCCACAAACAGATGGCGCGATGTGTATGCATGACTGAGAGCCAGAGTGAGAGCGAAAGAGAGAGAGTGCGCGTATTCATTCCAAGATTCTCTGCCCCCACTGGAAGGAGATGATGGAGAGATGGCGATGACGTTGACGATGAATCTGAGTGCAAATGTGAGTGCGAGAGCATTTTGCGAATGTGAATTAATCAATGAACATGTCCTGGAGGGGTCTTTGGGTAATGGGGGAGGATGAGGTCAGAGAACGCTACGACATTTCATCCTTTTACATGTAAATGTGTGGTGTCTGTGTGGGTACGTGTGAGTGTATAAAAACTTTTTATGCCCTATGACGTTTACTCTTCTGCTTTTGTAGTGTGTATTTGTGTGTGTGTGTGTGTGTGTGTGTGTGTGTGGAGGCGGAGACGCACATAAAACTCATATCATTCATACCACTCCTGCTTCTGCCTGGGGAGCCTACTCCGTGGGGGGCCGGCTGCCTGCCAACTAGCCATAACTGAGTCCCTTTCAAACCCCCTCCGCCTACCCCGCCCATGTCGTCGTCATCGCCATCATATCGTCTGTGCCGCCATTTTTGCAATTAGCATTTTAAATATTGCACCAACACACAGCTGGAATACATGCATGTTGTATGAATGTGTGTGTATGTACATGTTTATATGTATATATGTATGTTTAATTTTCGCTTTGGTTTGTTGTTGCTGTTGTTGGTGGTGCCGCTGGTCGTTTGTTTTATAGTCGAAACGCGCCTTTCGCATGTGGCAATAAAAAAGGACCCAAAGGTTCAACCCGCGCCAACCCCCACCCCCCTACCACACACATGTAGGGGCACCAACACACACTGTGGCACGGTTTTCTTGTTAGGCAGACATGACCGTTTGACCTAATTTCTGGAGCTGCGCAGCGCGCCACGGCACGGCGCCGCATTAGGACTTAGAGGAAGGTGGAGTGGAATCCGAGTCAAAGCAAAATACAAAACCAAAGCACGGGACGTTGAAGGGAAGAGCAAGAAAGGATAATCAGGAAAGATGAAGAAGCAGAGATGGACGAAAAATGAACAAACTTGAATGCGATGCGAGGTGCATCGACTAGCGAGGAGTCACGCAATATTAGATAGAACGAGCGGCAGTCCGAAAGACCAGCTGTATGAATGTGCGGCCTCTGCACAACACCCACAGAATTCGGTTTATGGAGCGAGATATGTACGTAGATACTACTCGGAAGGGCTTACCTTCTTTGAAGCATAACCTGCAAGGAGCCACAGAATAAACACACAAACAGGGGAGAAAGCGGGAAGAACAACAGGCTCTCCCGTCCCTTGCAAACCACGGTGAATGTTTTTGCCAAAAGAGATTACGCACAAAAATAAAAAAATAAAATATACATAATTAAAAGAGGCAATGTTCCAAAGGTTAGGACTGGCCAAACTAGAGATAATCATTCACAATAGAAGACATCTCAGAAACTCTTTCAATGAACCATAATTTTCTGGTACTGCCTCCTTAGATTATGCCTCACATTATTTTCACCAAACGAACGCTAGCACTGTGTTAATATTCTGCCCCGAATTTCGTGGTGAATGATTTTGCCTAATGAAAAAGTTTTTGTGTCCCCGCGCCTGCCCACCCCCTGGCTGCCTGGCAGCCAGCCTGTACGCATTGTTGTGGCTGTTGCTTTCCCCACTTGGAGGACGTGCGGCAGGACCACGACTATGGCTATGACTATGGCTTTGACTACTCACCAGTAACAGGACACATAAGAGCAATCCGCTATTTTGGGGAACAGAAAGTCTGTGGTCATCTTGATGCGTTTCTAGCACTGGAATTGGAACTGGACTGCAGGTTCGGGGTAATCCGAGTGCTGGGTTCTGGATTTGGATCTGGGTTGGGACTAAGTCTGGATCTGTTGATTATACTTAATTGTCACTGGGAATTTCGGGGGCTCTTTAGGTCACAGCGAAGGATAATCACTGCCTGGACATAGATATGGACCTGGACATGGCCGTTGCGTGTGTATCTGTGTATCTTTAGCTGTATCTATAGAAATATCTATGGCTGCTGCTGCTGGTGGGTGACGGAGCCGCCTGGCATTGAGTGCACTGCAAGAGCAGGGGGAGCAGGAGGGGTAGGCTGCTCTGCTCTGCTGCTGCTGTGGTTCTCCTGGGGTCGGCCTCAGCGGCATTCCATGATTGTTCTGATGGTGACTGCTCCGACAGAAATGGCGACGAGGATGACGGCGATGAGGCCGACGACGACGACGACAATTGGGAAATTGTTGACAGCACGCTGGGTGGCTGGGTAACGGGGGTTGCAGGGATGGAAGAGGAGATGGGTCTAGGGGAAAACTCTGTTTTTATATTTCTGTTTGATTATGTTGCTTTTGCTTTGCTCTGCTTTTCCGCTCTTCTGCTTTTCCAGGATGCTGCCACACGCACACACACACTGCCACCGACACGGATACACATACACAGCAGAGCACTCGCTCTCTGTGCACCGTTCTTCACGCTCCACCGCTCTCCTGGGCGACCCGAACGAACCGAATTATCGAAGCGTTTTCTCGTTTTCGTTTTCCCGTTTTCCGTTTCTCTTTCTGTTTTTCTGTTTTTCACTTTTCTTTGAGGTTTAAATTATGTTGATGCTGCCTCTGTTGCTTCTCCTGCTGCTGCTGCTACTGCTGTCATGGGGACTCGCACCTGCCTCTAAACAAGGCCGCTCATCCCTGCATCTGCGGCTGCTGGGGCCTGGGGCAACAGTAGACTCGGAGGCGACACACTTAACACCACTCATAGAGTGGAGGATTCGCTGGATGCTGTTCCACCTGCACAAATGGCACTGTCACCGTTGTTTACTTTCGGAGCAGGACACTTTGGCTGCTTTAACCCCTCTTTTTACATTTTAATACACCGCTGCCTTTTGCGATTTTTACCCGTTTTAGTCGTTTTTTATCCGTTTTTAGCAAGTGTGACCGCGGGAATTATCGAAAAAACATACCGTCCGACCAAAGAAATATACCGAAGAGAACGGTCTCACTTTAAAAATATACCGTAAAAATACCGACGAAATCTTAATTCTCGATTTTGATATTCTGTTTAATATTACTGCCTGAATAGAATACTGACCCCTGAACAAATAGTTTTAACTGCTAGATGAAACAATTTTCTACAAGATTGACTAATTTTAAAAGCTCCATTCAGTGGATTCAATCTAAAATAAGGTTTATGCGAGATACAACAGGCAAAACGGCCCAGAAAATGCAAGGCCTGCAAGGTAAAATCCACCCAGCTGACTAATAGGCTTAGATAGCGCCTCACAAAGCCTATCGGGGATTTTTTCGGGTAGGGTGAAAATCGTGCGAGCCGTGAAATTTCCCTTGGCTAAATTTACATATCGATTAAATAATGCAGCTATCGATTAAATAATGTAGCTATTAATGCAGTTATTGATATAATAATGTAGTTATCGATTTTACATTTTTCACTTGTTTTTTCTCCGGTCTGGCAGTCCTGTCTAAATAATGCTAATATCAGGGATGCCAAAAGTATCAAACAATGCCTGACACTTGCTGACTGCTGCGGCACGCACACACCCGCCATTCTAACGGTTTTTCGTTTATGGGATTTAACACATCGTAAATGAATCGCTATCTAATCGGGCCAAACACTAAAGACTTCTAATGGCCAATTGACAGCACGCAATTTGGAGCCAGCCGTTGTCTCTTCGCTAAATACATTGCTGGGCAAATATTGCAGCCGTGAAGGCGAAATACATATATTCATTATTCGATAAGATAAATCACTGTTTGTTGCTGTCATTCTTGCGGGATCTTGAGAGTGGACTTCCACTCGTCTGATGCCCTACAAACAACAACAGCAGCGATGACAGCATGGCGATTAAAGTTAAACTGATAAGCCAATGCCACAAGATACACCAGTTCTATACTACTGGCGGCATATGGTAACTAAGCAGCTGCTGATGTTCGGACAGAGTGCGGGGCTCATTAAGTATTTATTGGCATTTAATTTACATTTTGCGTGTAAAGGTTATGTCAATCGATCCGATAAGCCTATTGCGCCTCGCCGGAGAGATAAAGTGGAAGAGAGCGGCGTACTGAACCCCTTCCTTTATTCATTAAAGAAGCCAGCCACAAATCGATCCACAGCGACTATCAGCAGCGATCAAAACGATCATGACACACAAAACTCAAACAGCAATCCAGTGGCCATTGGTGACGTTTCCTCTAAGTTTCCTCAACGGGGCACACGCTCTATCACCGCTGGCTGTCCGGACATGAGAGAGTCTGCTGAGAGGGAGAGTCCGTTGCGAAGCGGAGCGGAGAGCTCGCTCGGTAGAAATCCGTATAGTTATGCCTAACTATACCGCAGAGCAGCAGAGGAGTCGGGCGTCAAGTCGAGGCGCGTCCAACGTGGCAAGCGGCGTTCAGTTGGCTCCAGCGTTTCGCCGTCGACGGGTTCGCTCTATTCCGCTGTGCCGCCGTAACAGACTTGCCCAAGTATTGTCTCGCTTTTTGGCCATAAACACACCCGCTTTGATTTTTAGCCAGAAGTGGCAGAACCTGTTTTCCCGCTCTGTGCATTTTCGGTTCAGCAGGTTATCTACCGGTGAACCCTCGTGGTGGAAAACCGTCCAGTCCATCTTCAAACAGAAGAAGCTCCCCGCGTGAGTATTGCTTAATTGATTTGTGTGGATGCATAGCCGCTAATTGGCGTCGATTGATGAAAGTGATCAGATCCACAAACAAACCAATAACCACGGCCAAGTTCTACGAATTGCGAATCAGCTGTGACCCACCCCACATCCGTGGACCCTGGGCTGGGTCCACTATCGCCCCTTAGACGTATTCCCTTATCGTATGCATACGAAACAAATAATATTGCTTAGAAGTAAACAACAATATCATAATACGATTCAAAATTCACATAATATCTCGTTCTAACCATAGGCGCACGACCACTCTGTGATGGCCTGATGTTCGAAAAACTTAACACGATTAACCAAGCCCGTTTCGGCATTCTAGAATCTTCAGACCTTCCTTCATTTTCCCTTCCTACAGGCACAAATTTAAACAGAAATCGTCGGATTCGCTACTTAATTTTTTGGGGATTCCTATCCATAAAGCTGTTTTGATAGTCAAATAGTCAGGTACTGCGTGGAGATATCTCAAAGATTGACAGACTAATTGAGAACGGGGCCACAGCGTCTGCTAGATACAGAAAATATTACTTTATAGAGCCGGATATGCTTTCGTTTTTTGATACGAGTTGATAGATTACTTGAGTTAAGGTTGAGTTAAGAGTATGCACTGCCGTACAAACAACCAGTCAGAACGAGTCTTCAGTGGGGATTACGATTACTCGTATCTGTTTGCTCTCCGTGAGAGTACCGCCAAATGCTAATATTGCCTTTACATCATTCACTCATCTCGCAGCCGGCAGTCGGCAGAACGCAGAAGAGATAACAGGAGATTCCTGGACCGGCACGTGACTCGGCCATGGGTCTGACAGAGGAGGAGCTACACACCAATGGCCACAACCAGCCGCAGATCGTCTCGGGCATGGACAGGCCGTTGCAGACCAAGCCACTGGGCGAGCAGCCGAGAGCCGTGCGCCGGCAGGCGATTGCTGTGATCCTGGCCAATGTGGGCGTGCTGTCCACGGGTATGACCTTGGCCATTCCCACGGTCACGCTGGACCAGCTGAAGGACCAGACGGAGCCGGTGCATTTGAACGGGACGCAGGCGTCCTGGTTCGCCTCGGTGAACGCCTTGGCCGCACCACTCGGCGGCCTACTGTCTGGAGTGCTCCTCGACAGGATCGGGCGCAAGCGGACGCTGGTCGTGCTGAACATCCTGACCATCGCTGCCTGGATCCTGCTGGCCACCCCCAGTCAAACGGACGCGGATTCCTTCTTCTGTCAGCTCATCGTCTCCCGCTTCATCTTAGGTATGCATCCATCTGATTATCGGCAATGCAAACGATTACCGATCATTGCTAATCGATCAAATTCCAGGCATTGGCATGGGCCTGGCTAGCGCCCCACCTGGGGTCTACGCAGCGGAGATCAGCGTGCCTCGGACGCGGGGCAGCCTCATTCTGGGAACCTCCATCTCGGTGGCTGGTGGCATCACGATCCTCTACGGCATCGGCTACTTTATCCGCGACGACTTCCGGCTGATCGCGCTCATCTGCTGCGGCTACCAGCTGGTGGCCCTGCTCTGCGTCCTGCCCCTGCCCGAGAGCCACTGCTGGCTGCTGGCCAAGAAGCGCGTGTCCGAGGCCAAGAAGTCCCTCAACTACTTCCGCGGCCTGGACAAGTCCCGTGAGTAGCATTCTCCAACTGTGTACACCTCTCTCTGATCTCTATTCCTCTCTGCGCAGCACACATTACGCATCCCCAGGTGCTGGAGGAGTTCCAGGTGCTGCAGAAATCGCTGCAGCTGCGGGACGCCGAGGAGAAGCCCTCGTTCCTGCGGAGCCTGCGGCTACCGGAGGTGCACAAGCCGCTGCTCATCCTGATGTCCCTGTTCGCCTTCCAGCAGCTGACGGGCATCTTCGTGGTCATCGTCTACGCCGTACAGATCTCCCTGGAGGCAGGCATCTCCATCGACCCTTTCATGTGTGCCCTGCTCATTGGGCTGGCTCGTCTGATCACCACCTGCCCAATGGGCTACGTCCTGGAGGCGTGGGGTCGCCGTCGGGCGGGCATCATCTCTACTTTGGGCATGGGAGCCTGCATGTTCCTACTGGCTGGACACAGCTGGAGCGATCTGATCCGTGGCATCCCCTACCTGCCCGTGGTCTCCATCGTGGGCTTCATCGTCCTGAGCACCCTTGGACTGTACACGCTGCCCTTCTTCATGATCTCGGAACTCTTTCCGCAGAAGGTGCGCGGTCCGGCCTCGGGCCTCACCGTGGCCGTCGGCATGTTCATCTCCTTCCTTTGCCTTAAGACCTTCCCAGACCTGAAGGCGGCCATCGGCATGAGCCAGTGCTTCGTATTCTTCGGGGTCATGGCCCTCCTGGCCATGATCTTCATCTATTGGGCCTTGCCAGAGACGCGGCGGCGCACGTTGCTCGAAATCGAGGAGCAGTTCCGCTCCGGGAAGCGTCGAGCCCCCGCCGAGGTCGAGATGCAGGAGGTCTTTGTCCGCAAGCCGGAGCAGTGAGGCAGGAGGAAAAAGAGGAGGAGATAATCTTAAGTAGATCCGCTCGAGTGCTTAGTACTGTGATAAACCACAAATACACAATCAAACGTTTGCACAAAACTCAATCGAAGCGCCTTTTGTTGATAAATAATCGATCGGAGAATCGATAGATCTAATCGAAATAAAATCCAAATCGTATATTTTCCACGAATAAATGGATGATATAGGGCAGTACTTTTGACGGATCCAATGATTATCATATCTCAAGTGCTTGTTGCCAAAGTTTTCCTCTACTGATAGTAGATATATGTATGCACATATGTATGTGTGGAGTACCAGTACGAATAGAATGCCTTGACTTTCTTTGTTTTTATTTGTAGAATTAATAAGACATAAGTCCGCGTGGGCCTAGGCCGAGGCCGCCGTCTGATAACACAGAGCCCTGTGCTCGACTAACACTCACAACCACCTCTCTCTCACACCGCTCCCCGAGGCACTGATACGAATTAGTGGCACGAACACCTATTTCGTCTCGATTTGGGCACTCAATTACTCACGGAACGAGTTCCCGCTCTCGTTCTCAATCTTGAATTCTCTCTCTTCTTTAAATGTCAGGTTCGTGGCCAACGTCATTTGTTTTGCGGTAGAAGAGAAGAGAGAGGCGCCAGAGAGATAGAGAGAGAGAAACCGATTTCAGCTGGAAGCCTGATTCCGATTTCCATACTGTAATCGATTTGGTTATGCAAATTTTTATAGGAGCGCCCGACCCACACACACACAGACATTGGAGGGAGGAAAGAGAGACCTGGAATATACAGTGCATGTTGTTACGCAACTTGTTTCAATGATCGGCCAGCCAGAGAGATCTGTAGAATGATTGTTCTACTAAATACCCGTACATTTGTTCTAATAAACAACGGTGAAAGCAAACAAACAGTTCAATGGCATAGAAAAAGGCAACAAACAAATGACTAATTAAGGTTTTTTTGTGCTCGCTTTAATGCTACTTACACTAGGTATGCTCGCTATACTAAGTATTCAGTTAATCTACATCGAAAGATAGCAAATGTTGATTTACATGAACAACTTTTAGCTATGCAAATATTCATATCCCTGGGCTACAGTTTCTTCCCAAATATACGCACTGTCCAAGCACTCATTCGCAGGATTTGGAGTCCTGATTGGTTCCCTTACATATGATCTTCTATTCTATGGCTGTGGCTATGCCCTGGTTCAAAAGTTCGAGCCTTCCCTGTCAACGCGTGTGGTCATCTCTCATCTGTGTGAGCAGAAGCACGATTCGGCCTCGTGTGGACACTCACTCGGAGGAAGGTACCGTAGCAGATGCAATTGCCAGCCATCAAGTTCCGTGCAGATCTGCGTTATGGTAATGTTAATGGTAATGGTAATGTCGATAATGTGAGAGGACTCTCCCTCTGTGGAGGCCCCAGCTTGTTGGAGCCTCGACAACCCAAGGCCCGAACCCCAACCCCTTCATTATGCCGCCGGCAAGAGACTGCCAAAAAATTGAGGGAAAAATCTGTTCTGCTTTGGTCATTAAATAAAGCAGCTCTGCGGACGGGCAGGCAGGCAGGATGCGTGTGCCCCGAAAATCGTTCCTTGGTTCCGTCTGGGAGTGCGTTAAAAGCGCATTCTGTCCATCCATCCATCCTCCCATCGATCGGGTGTGCCCTTCACTCCCATCCTACCGAATATCTGAATGTCTGGAGGCGTTGAGGCGTACGTTTATGTAATTATAATAAGTTTTCAATTTTATGGCTTAATAATGCGGTGGGGCAGCGGGCAGAAGGCACAGCTTCATCTTCATCTCTGCTGCAGTCCCTGCTGCAGCTGGATCCGCTGCTGCTGCCCCATCATTAGGCGACAAGCGTTTAAGCAATGTCCAGAGCCAAAGCCAGAGCCAGAGCATCCGAAGCAAGAGTAAATTGTTTTGGGGCGATTAAGTCAACAAGACGGCGCTAACATGGAACACGGTCCAGGGTCCAGGGACCAGGGGGCAACGGAGGAGCAGAAGGTAGGTTGAATGAACTGCAGTGCTGCCGATCTGAGACGGGGATAATGCCGAAAATTGATGAGCTGCAAATGTGCGAACATTTAAGTTTCCGCTGCACCCTTGCAGCACTCCAGCACCCAGCAGTCGGGGGGGAGTGCATTGATTCATATGCATAATCCGACACCTGCCGCGAATTTCGCACTTGGAAGCGCATCAATTACGGGAAATCGTTGGACAGATAGAAATGTCAACAGCTCTACAAAGTCAGAACCGAACCGGAGTCAGAGGAGAGTTAATGACACGTAACGTTGATGTGCCAACAAGGAAGGGACAATGGAAGTGCCACAAGAGAGGATGACGGAGCAGGGGCAAGGAGAAGGACAACGACAACGACAACGACAATCGACATATGCGGTCTCGAATAACGACAATCTGTGCGCGTTTCAGAGGTGTCCTTCTATCAGTTCTATTGGGGAGGAAGGAGCAGGGAGGGGGGAGCAACCACCCAAGCGTAAACCGCATAACCGATGCGGATCCGAATCCGCATCCGAATGACGATCATCCCATTGTGTGGATGCGCTCTGATCTGTCATCATTATCCCCCGAACACACACAGCATGTCGCGTGTGTTTTGGGATGCGATTCAGCAGGGGTTCTATTCGGTTCTATTCTGTTATGGGTTGCTCGCTTTGTTATGATGCGAATTTGATTATGTTTATAAGGCAATAAATTAGAAAATCATCACCGCAGTCGCAGCCACTCGATAAGGACCATTATAACCTCTTTGTTGTGTCCTGGGCCTGGTGGAAGGGACAATGTAGCGAGTACATTAAACGGTTAATTTATGGTTACCTCTGAAGTGCTCTCCCTCTCTCTCTCTTTCTCTCTTTTGCTAGAGGGGTCTGGGTGGCTCTTCCTGTAGTGCAGTCCCAGTCCCCTCCCCAAATGACATTGTTAAAACGCCCCAAGTGTCTGCAATTTGTTGATGCACTTAATGTAGTTATAATTTTTAAATGCCGCAGACCCCAGAACCCCAGTGCACTCATCGAGAGCTCGCATCGGCATCGGCAACGGATCCAGACCCATCGTGGGCATTAAGGACTACTACTAACCCTTCCTTGTGATCGCGCGGGCTGATTGTACACCTTGCTTGGGTAAGCTCGATCGATCCGATCCGATCCGAGCGTCTCCCTTGCTCGCAAATTGCATTCGGGGATCGCTGCAGCTGCACACATACGACAGGCAGAAAGGCAGACAGGGCGACGGGCAGACAGGGCGACAGGCAGACGTGTGTCCAGAGACAGGGATCGGGGGCAAAAACCAGAAGTGATTTTTGGCAACATTACAGATTCGGCAGTGCAGAACCTGTGTTTACCTTCGATCCGATAATCGCCGCTGTCGATTCGGGGAGGTTGCCTTTGCCTCCGCCTTCCTAAAGTGTCTGTGGCAAGGTGTGCAGACTGCCACATTAGGCTGGATCTGCAGAGCTGCGACTTGGAGTGGGGGCACGGAGTTGGGGCATCGACAGGGGCTGCTCAGAGTGGAAGTGGCATTGGGTCGGACAGGGTTGGGGGAAACTAGCCTAACTTGACCCCACAGGCATTGCCTAACACAATGACCATTCGGATGAGCAATGGGCCGATGGGTGCTGGTTGCTGGTTGCTGGTTGCAGGAATGCCGCAAGATTTATGAACGGATGGATGGATGGGGCGGTAGGCGGTGCCACTGCCACTGCAACTGCAACTGGTAGGTAGGTAGGTACACCCATGTACTTGGCCAGCACTGGACTTTAATTTTTCAATTAGTCGAGCTACCGTATTTGACTTTTGCTCCTGCCAGAATCGGAGATCCAGCGAAGCGGCGACCACCGCCAAAGGGGCCAGGCCAACGAACCGAATGATCATTCAGCCTGGATCTGAGAGATCTGCGAAGATCTGGAGACGCAGATGGAGACCAGCCAGGGGACAGAGGGACTGGGTCCCCGAGAGGGATACAACACTGGGGCATCGTAAAAATATTGCATTTAGGCAGAGCGATGGACGGCAAACGCTTTCCGCGTTTCCTTTTTACGATTGCAACGATCCAACGATGCAACAGCCACCTCGAAGTGGCAGAGTTTTATTTTTATGATTATTTTAACACTTTTGCTGGCTTTGGCTTTGGCTTGGACGCGGACTCGGACTCCGACTCGGCACTTGGCATCGGATGGCAATGAGCAATGTGAACTGGCTTCAAGAGGAAGCTAAAGCTGAAGCAAAGGATGGCATAGACAAGCGTATAATTGATTTGAATTCTATGATGTGTGTTGGCCGATTTCCAGAGGCGTTGCGAGCCATAAAAACCATAATTACAAGAAGAGTTCGGTCAGTTCGGGGGTCCGGGGAAGTCTGGGGGTTCTCACACAGCAGCAGGAGACCCCCGAAACGGAGGCATCCTTCTCAAGCGGCGAAAGACGAGAGTTCGCAGAGTTCCAGAAGACGGATCCTTTAGGCTTTAGAAGGCTTTTCCACAGAGAGGAGTGGGGACGAGTTGATTTGAGAGTCCCCAATCTATAAGGATATTATATATCCTTATTAACACATCCTATCATTAGCCTGTCAGCGGCCTGGAGCTGCTCTTCGATGTCGATGTCGTCGTGTTTATTGTGTTTGATCAAATAATTTCTGTTTTTATGGCACAATAAATGTCCTGTTCTCCGGCAGAGTCCTTTCGCTGGGGTCTTTCCCTTCTTTCTTCTGCTTTGTCTTCCTGCGGTTCGGTTCGTGCTCTTTCCTTTTCAATTTGGCCATAATTATGTCAGACATTTAATTTATCGCAAGCGAAGGTACTGCTTCGGCGGCTCCTTCCTTTCTGCCATCTTCCTCGTACCTCGTTCGTCCTTCCTCTTGCAGTGCACGCAAACTTTCGGGCCAGGACTCACCCTTGCTCCCTGCTCCTTGCTCCGCCAGGGAGAGTAGAGAGCAGATAGAGAGTCTCGCCATCTCCCTCTGGGTGTCGTGTCGGCCATTTTCCCAGTGTCAGGGTTCAGTGGAGCGGAGGACGGGGCCAGCAGAGGACTCTTCGCCGTCTCTTAATGTGAGAAAATGCGTTGCCAGTCGGCCACTCGGCCAGTCCTGTCAAGTCCTCTCTTGTAATTGCTCATTTTGCTTATCTGCCAGCCCAATCCGACCCCGAACCAGGCTCTGGTCCTGTGGGCAGGGGACCTGCTCCTGGTCCTGGCGCTGGCTCTGGTCCTGTGTGCAGTGGTGCAGGTGTGGAATGTCCTAGATGGATCAATAAAACCTTGTAAACTCTATAAAAATTTCGATTTGTGGAAATTGCGTTTTTATTAATTGGCTTTGACATGCCACTCGTCTTGTGTGCTGTACCCCTGTGTGTCCTCTGGCGGGTGTCCTGTGTCTTGTGCCCTAGTTTTTATGGCACTCGATGGCAAATCGCGTGCAGCAGTCCGCCTACAACTGTGCCACGAAAGGGAAAGGCGACTCTTAGACTCCTAGAAGAGAGAGATGTTGCAGAGGATAGTCCGCCGGAGGACTTTTATCTTATCGTCCCTGTTCTTGTCGGCGGCAATTGTTAACAAAATTGCCCGATTGTCTTTGGGTATTTGCTGTCTGTCTGTCAGTCCGTCTGTCTGTCTGTCTGTCTGTCTGTGCCACGCGTGTCCCCGACGCAAGGTGCATCGTGAGGCGAGAGGCGAGTCTGCGTTGCAACCTGCCTGACTGCATCCATCATCGCGTGGCAGAGTGGCCCAGTACCGCATTGCCACAGCAACGCTCATGATTTGAGGCACATGCGTAACCTGCGCCAATTTGGCGACCCGCACACAGGAATCCTACTCTGTCCTCCATCCTCCATCCTCCTGTGTCTCTTTTTGTTGAACAATTTTCATGGAACCGCTTGCATCTGCTGATTGCAAGGACCAGAGAGAGGCACAGAGCGACAGCAAAAGCAAAAGCAAGAGAACCCTCAATTAGGCCGCCCCTGCAATTAGAAAAGATACTTTTGATATTCTCTGGACCCTCTCTGCAAAAACCAGCAACCAGCAGCAACATCGACAGCCGCAACAGCATTAGCAGAGGCAGCTACAGCAACGGCAACGCCAACTAATTTGTGGCAAGTTCGAGCAACTAATTCGCCCTTAGAAGGGCGCCCACGCCAGAGAATTAAACTTTTTGTCCGCTTCCCAGGCGAATTCCAGCGGCGGACACCGCTTATTAATGGACCATGAAATCTAGACGCAGACAGGACCCGAGACCCGAGACCCACTACCCGGGACCCACTGGCAGCCCCCAGGCACGAGCCGAAACGACAGCTTCAGATTCAGCTACTGTCTTGGTTTTTGCATCCTCGTTGCTGCCTTGGTGGCTCCTAATGATGAGCTGGGGGCACGCATCGAGGAATGCGTTGCCTGTGGCGCGGTTCTGAGCTGAATTTAAATTTGAATTTGAATTTTGATTTTGATTAGGGCAAAAAGTGATGTGGGTGTCGCTTCCCCGGAGGAGACTCTCTGCACTCCCCTCCTGCGCATCCCAGAGATAAG
This sequence comes from Drosophila affinis, assembly GCA_037356375.1. Taxonomy (NCBI): domain Eukaryota; kingdom Metazoa; phylum Arthropoda; class Insecta; order Diptera; family Drosophilidae; genus Drosophila; species Drosophila affinis. The sequence goes on from CM074799.1 coordinate 23,080,739, forward strand.
GAGTGGAGTGGAGTGGATTCCAATTCAATTACAATATAATCGAGTGTAAGTTCTCCTGTTTACCGATAGCGATCGCCGGACGGAAGGACGGACGGAGGGCGCGTGGAAAACCAAGTCAATCGGAAGAAGTTAAGCCGATTGCCCAGCCCCCTTTTTATTACAATTGCAACACCCTCTCGAACCCTGAACCCTGAAAAAGCCAAACTTCCCATATCCGTTGCTCATTTGAGTGCCCTGCCAAGGGCCAAGGATACTGTCGACCGGTCGGGATGTTGGTAACGCGAACAGGACGGCCTATGGTAATCAGAGTAGGATAATATGTATATAGAAACAGAAAACTATAACTAGATATTCTATGCTAGCTATGTATGTACTAGTGGTAATTGTATATGATTTATAGGTACAAAGAAGGATATATATTGTTACGTAAAGGTAATTGGATATATAAGTATTCATACAGAGATATAAATATATATGTGGCTGTATATTAGGAATAGTAAATGGATCTTTTGATAGCTAGATATGGCGGTACATGAATCATTGTTTGCATATTTAGAGCACGTTTAAGGTAGATGCACAGATATGCAACTTTATAGATAGATATTCCTATACATATATGTAGATAGCTAATGGATATCAACCTTTAGTTCTTGTCATCTTCTAACGCTTAAAGGGTATTCCAAATTCGATGCCTTCACTCTGCGAAAAGGTCCTGCTAAACGCACTTCCCACACAGATTTCTGTATGTGTGTGTGTGTGTGTCTGTGCGCCTTAATTGGGGCGTAGGTCGCTTTGGGCTCCGGGTTTGGGTAATTGCCGCCACTTGAAAGGGCTTTTGGTCACATAATCGCCTTGTCAGATAGAGCAAGACACACGGAGGCAGGGAGCGGGAGAGCGGGAGGAGCGATGAACAAGCTAACTGGGCGTTGGGCGTTGCATGATGGGTGGGCCCAGTACCAGTACCAGTGCCAGTGCCAGTGCCAGGTCCTCGTGGCAGAGAGTGTGTTGATGCCACCACGCACGGCTGACTCGCTTGATCTTATTATGCCGCGCTTGGTTGCATGGGAAAAGTCGGGCAGCTGCTATCAGAGTCGTGTCGAGCAGGAGGAGGAGGAGGCCTGTCTGTGCCCGGGATGAGCACAGGACGAGGATGAGGAGCAGGACAAGCTGCTGGCTGGCTCTGGCTGGCTGGCATTGTGTCCCCAAACCTTTGTGACAGTTTTATCTGTGCCGAGCAGGAGTTCCAGCCAAGCATTCAACCCCCCGCCGTGGTCGTCCTTCCTGGCCGCTCCTTGGGCCTGGGCCTAAGAATTTTGCATGTTTTCGCACAGGTTTTTGTGGTTTTTGGTGGCAAGTGGATTTGCATGTGCCACGCGGCTACAAAAGGGGTTCGGTTCTCTCTCGTTCAGCCAGAGCCATGGCGCTTAGCCATAACAGGACACAGGACACAGGACACTGCTCCAGGACCTGGTCGTGTTGTCATTGATTTTTGAGTCATGCCGCATTCCGCATTGAAGAAACAACTAATTTCTTTCATTTTCCATCCACACCTATGGATCAATATACCACCTACTGCCTGCCGTGCCGCCTACTGCCCTGCGAGTCCCTCCATCCCCTCCTCCCTCTCTCCTCGCTGCTTGACAATCAACAAGCAATATGACAGTTTTATCTTTCAGCGCCAGTCGCACTGGATATTCATTTTCGATTGTGAATGCCACAGCCACAGCCACAGTCGACAATTGTCGAATTCAATTAACGCTTGCGGCAGGCGGGCAGGGCAGGGCAGGGCAGGCAGCAGAGCACCAGTGCCAAGCGTTACTTAACGCCACCACCCATGCCAGGAACCACCCGGAACCCACCCCCACCCCATCCCACTCCACCAGAGGCAGGCAGAGAGGGCTCAAGGGAAGAAGGGAAGGAAGGCTGGAGCCGTAGCTGTGGCCGTAGCTGTGGCTGTTTCGCCAGGGTAACGGCTATGCCCAATGCTGTGTCACAATGTGGATCGGGCTTGGGTTCGGATCCGTGGAGTATCCTGGAAGGGGAAAGAGATGTGGATGGGGAGGCGGCTGCAGCTGCGACGCTGCTCTCTGCCTCTGCCGATTGGCCGGAACGCGGCTGCAACGGCAACGGCAACGGCAACGGCTACGGCTACGCTGCCGCAACGCTCTACAGAAAAACGAAGGACCAGCAGGCAGGCGTCATGCACTGTGCACAGTGGCACAACGTCAGCAGAAAAACGAGTGGAGGGAGCCAGTCGGACTAAGGTTAATTGCTCACAAATACAGAAATTACAGAGTTTCACTCTTTTTTTTTTTGCTTTTTTAAACGATTTCTATTAAATGTCGATGACATTTTTAGAATTTTAATCCGATTCTGACCCAAGCATCCATCCATCCATATCTTTTGGATATCCACTCACCCTCTCCAATCTTTCCAATCTGTTCATCTTCCAAAAAACGTTCTTCTCCGATTTCCACCAACACTCGCAATACCACAGTGCCATCTCCAGTCTCGCTTCATGCCCACTTCAAACCCACTGTGCGCTGTCGAGTGGCCTCTGGGACGCAGACTCATCGCAGCGGAGGAAGCAGCCACATTCATGGTGTCGACCAATGGCAGAGTTCGCGGCACAGCGGGAGACGCATGCGCGCCGCAAGTTGCACGCTCATTGGCCCACGGATGATATGGGGGCTGAGACTGCGGTGCCGTGAAAAACCGGTTACACCAGAAAAACGTTCCGTCCGTGAGGTGAGGCCGTGAAAGATTCTTTCGGTGTGTGCGTGGTGGTTTTCAGTTTCAGTTTCGCTCTGGGCCTTCGTATTGGTATTGTTTTTGTGTGCTAGTGCTGGTGCTGGCGCTGTGCTGTGCTGCCTCTGGGGTTTGGTTTCAGTAGCCAGCGCTGGCTGATGGACCGACCACGAGCCGCGCTACTCCTCTCCACAAATGATCGATGCGTTGGCAGCGCGATTCGCGTGCATTTAGTCGAAATTTTGACGGTCGAGTGACAAGGTGCGCCGCGACGCGATACTCCCCGAAAGCCCGATACCCGGTCCGATACCCGTCGCGAAACCAACACCTGACTGATTTGCCAGGATAAGCCTACCGCAGAAACAAGTGTATCTGTATCTGTATCCGAAACTGAAGCGGAAAGTGAAGTTAAGAAGTGCTACTCGTAAAGGGATTGTACCAGATTGTATGCCAAGGGGATATCCAGAAGAGCAAGAGACTCTCTCTCTCTCTGCAGAAGGTGAGTGGGAGGAATCTGCCCTGTGGGTGAAGACTGCGAAGACTGTTCTTTAGCTGTGGTAACCCTTCATTGTTCAGACAGTTGACAAACAATAATGGCGATGACTTATTGGAGACTTAATTAAGACCTGGGCCTGGCCGCATCCATCGACCAGCCCATAATGACCACCATAAACGATCGTAATCAATTTGTTTGCGCATAATTCGAACCTCCAATCGGATCCCCAATCGAATAGCGAGTATAACTAAATCATTAAATCGAGGCGAGTCTCTCGATCAGGTTGCGGCTTTATTTGAAAGGCTTAATAATGATATTTGCTTATCGTGTTCAACACATCGCTCCCACCATTCTGTCCCCTCTTTCCGCCAATCGATCGATCGATCGATCGGCTTATTTCTTAATGAACGACAATCTAACGGAACGAAACGGAACGAAGCCAAATCTCCATTCTGCCTCTGTCGCTGTCTCCTCTCCGCTATGAATGAAAATTGGAATAGATGATGATGCCATTCCACCGGACGGATATTGCTCCGATTTCCACCTTTGACAGAAGCCGTTCCAATACCGAATTAGCATTGCAAAAATCCAAAGTCCCCCCAATTTTCAATTTAAAACTCCCAATTGAACTTCCGCCGCACTCGGGATAACTCATCTCCGACCGTCGATCTGAGATCTACGATCTGTTCATCGAATCATCTCTCTCTCGCTCTCTCTCTCTTTCTCTCTCTGTCTGTCTGGGCAAGAGCTCTGTTTTCCCACGGAGCACCAGGCGGAGGCCCCCAAAGCGACAATAGCCAAAAATCGTATGCTAATTAATTCTTTGTCATGCCGTCTTCGATCGTCTCCGACCAGTGGCCATTATGGCCATTATGGCTCATCTCATTGATTTTTCGGAGCTTTCTATCCCAATGAGCCACTGGACAACTTACTTAAGATCTAGACGGTGGACGTCGGACGGTAGACGGTCTCTTCTGTGGTCCAGAAAGAGCATGAGCCCCTGTGCTCCATAGCTAATCATATTCAAATTGTGAAGCGTACGTTTTATTATAATTTTTTTATTTTAATTAGCGGCTTTTAATGCCGCAGACCAAGCCCCAGCTACCCACAGATTGCTCTCCATCGATCGATCAGTAGGGGTCCCGGAGTTCGGGGTCCGGGGTCCGGGTGAACCCAAACAGAAGCTCGGCCAACCTGTCGGTTCCACTTTCGGTAATCGCACGATTTAAATTATTGTATGTTTAACTAATTTCTATCGGATTTTATGTCTCTGTTACGCTTGACATGTGCACGCGGGCTAATTGAGACTTACGGTCCGCGCCATTGGAGAGTGCTCTTGCAGAGAGTGTTGCTGTGGATTGTTGCTTCTCCGCCTCCTTCCCGCTAGACGGTAGCCAGTAGTCTGATTTCTACATCAATAAAAAACCTCCCCAACCTGAGGCTGAACCTGAATGCCATCCAAAGATAAGTTATCTTCCGATAGAGGTTTTTGTGGCGCTAAAAAGTGAATATCATTTATGCAGAGAGATGATTACAGATTTTCCATCAAACCATGAAAATAACTTCAAAAGATATTACACTTTTAAGTAGTAGCGAAAGTAGCAAAAATTACAAGACAATACAATATTCCCTAGGAACGGATTATCAATAAGACAGACCTGAGTCAACAAAGAAGAAGCTGCTTCCATCTAAATTATTCATGGAAAATTATATCGTGATATATTGGAAACAAGCTAGAATTGGAAATATTCAGAATAGAGTACTTTCTCTACTCTTAAGTGTGAAATTCTTTTCTTGAATCCTCCTAGACCCCATTCCATAGTACGAAGAGATATATCCCAAAGAATAGACCCAGTCCCGCCTACTTCTTGTTTCAATCTAGGGGTAGAAATCCTCCCAGAACCGCTTCACCGCGTCAAGTGCTCATTGGCCTCGATTAGGGCCTCGTTTCCAGCTAAATGGCAGGGCGGCACGCCAAGTAGAGTTCCCTCGAGAGAAGGGGAAGTGGAGGGGCGAAATTAACCCTTTTTCATTGCATCTAAATTGGCTTTGGCCGAAATGTCTATTTCACTTTCTACAAAAGAGTTTCGGCTAAAAGTGGAGATGGAGATGGCGATGGAGTGGAGTGGAATCCTTATCGCGGTCCGGTCTAAGCTTAGGCCCCAGGCCAGAGCCAAAAGCCAAAAGCCATGAGCCAACTGCGAACTTTATGGCCTTAACGGCCAGCACGAGTTTCCCGTTTGACGGTGAGCGGCGGCGGTAAGCCACTGAGAACACTGCGAACAGAACCGCCGACAACCAAAAAACCTAATGAACAACTTAATTTCAGAGCCGGAGTCGGAGTTGGAGTCAGGGTCGGGAGGGGGTGGGCTAGTACGATATGTGGTGCGTGTATACACGCGGGTTTTTTAGGGGGGTAAGGCTGGGATTTTACGAGCTGAAAAGTATCCCGAGACCAGGGCCCAGGACTACGGCAGGCCTCTGCAATTAAATCTAATGTGAATTCCATAATAACATGGCCATGACAAAGTGTGGACTGGACTGCCGCTGAAAGGGATAGCGGGAGGAGGTTGGACGGGGGCTAAGAGCAGTTACACTTTTGATTTATACGGTTCTTCAGGCTTCTCCCGGCGTTTTCATGCCTCTGACAGGCTGGCGACAGGCCCGAATCCGAATCCAAATCCTGGCCCGCTGCATTCCAGCGACAGCCACAGCGACAGCGGCAGGAAGCGGAAACCACCCGCTGCCGCTGAAAGCCCATTTGCATATCTCTCTCTCTCTGGTTTTGGGCCACGTTATTTAACGAAATGAGCAATTGGCCAAAATTCATTTTAATTGTTACCGCCGGCATTTGCATATACTCTTACGTGTGTATTTGTGCGTCCAGTAGCGGTCGCAACATGGACATGCAACGAGTAGGAGGTTCCCACTCCCCTACCACTTCGTATCCCCCTTCTTACTCTTCCTCTACCCCTTCCCCTTCCCCTTCGATAATGGGCCAGCAGTTCACGCTGCGCCGAGAATGTGCCTGATAAGCAGCTAATTTGAGATACAACTCCCCAGCGGATGGTATGGTGCAACCGATCCGACCTGATCCGTGGTGCCACTGCCAGTACCACTACCACTAGCCACCGTACCATAGGTAAGGTGGTAGGTAACTCCCTGGCCGCACAGTGGACATGGCCATTGAGCACATAAACCACTACACATTAAATTCCGAGCCGACTCGCGTAGTAGTTTTATAAAATAATTAAGTTTTATGTATTTTCCTTACTAGATTTTCACTGTTCTTCGGCTTGGTTCTGGCCACAACCTGCAGAGCGGAGAGCGGACAGTGGACAGTGGAGAGTGGACAGCGGAGAGCGGAGAGCAGAGATTTCGTGGAAGCCGTAAAACTTCTTCGGAGAGTGGGCCGCCGTCTGAGGAGGCAGCATCAGGCAGCATCAGCATCTGTATCCCCAGCAATCCTAATAGCTGCGCCAGCGACCACGACGACATCCATCAAAGCGTTTTTTATGGCGTTCTTGCTTGAAATTTGATTAAAATTCAGCGATTAACTAAACAACAACCAGCAGCAGCAGCATCAGACGAGGAACTTAACCAAAATACTTGACAGACGGAGGCAGCGACGAATCACTCTTGGATTGGATTGGATTCGATTCGATTGAATTGTTGATCACATTGATCTGTTGGGTTGGCCCGAAGACGACTCTTCAATCGGGAATCGATTTCTTCAGCCTTTCAATCATGCCACATACAGGTGAGTGTCTTGGATTGGAGTGTAGTGGAGTAGAGTGTCTTCCTGCTATCGAATAACCCGCTAATGAACTCGGAGTTGGGAATGGCACCCAAATGAAAGCCCCAGATGCGATCTCCAAGAGAGTCCAACGCAGACAAAGCGTTTATCCAAAAAAGAATTGCCACACCAGAAGATACGGCTATTACGGGAGTGGAGTGCGCGGTGCGCGGTGCGGTGCGGAGCAGCCTTTACGATCGTGGGCACGGGCCCCAAGATTAGCCAAGTCAAAAGAGGGCGGGCAGCGAGGGAGGGGAGAACTACTCGTATCCGTATCTGTGGCCATTGTAAATCTTCGGGGGCTTTTGTGCGGTTTATTGGAGCTTAGGAACATGTACGCGAAGCATCAGCGTCTCGTAAATTCCAAAATGTTTGCTATGCAAATGTTTCCTCCAGAGGATGGGGCATGGCGGGCGGGTCTGGTCTCTAACTCGAAGGGGAATCTAATGGGAATCCTTTGCTTTCCTTGCAGGTCAAGCTGGTGTCAATCAATTGGGTGGCGTCTTTGTCAATGGACGTCCCCTGCCGGACTGCGTCCGCCGCCGGATCGTGGATCTGGCCCTGTGTGGAGTCCGTCCCTGTGATATCTCCCGCCAGCTGCTGGTCTCTCATGGTAAGTGTTCGCTTGACTGCTCGACAGCAGAGTCCTAAGTTCTGCCACTACAGCCCAATCTCTTGTTCTCCCTCCGGACAGGTTGCGTCTCCAAAATACTGACACGATTCTACGAGACGGGCTCCATACGACCGGGCTCCATTGGTGGCAGCAAGACCAAGGTGAGTTTGTGGGTCGGGGGAACAGCCACATGTGGTCCTCAGGTTGGTGTGGGTGTGGGTGTGGGTGTGGGTGTAGGGACATGGGGCATGAAATCAACAAACGATTATATAAAAATCAAACGCACAGCAGTAAATCCATAAAGTATCACAGAAACATGCACTGAAATGCAGATAAGTTAAGGATTGATTGTAACCCGACAGGAACATAGTTTACATGTTTTGGCTACCATGTGAATGGATGGATGGATGGATGGATGGATGATGGGTCTATGGTGACAGCTTTTATGGTTGACTGAGGGACGTGTGTGTGGGAGGAGGCGCAACAAATCAATCTCGTTTGCTGCTGCTCGATACCCGGATGATAAGCCCATCGGAGAGCACGCTTTTCCTGCAGGGCAGGGTTCCCGGCAGCCCGGCAGGTTGCTCTTCGGCAGGTCGCCAGCTGGCGCTTTTCGCACGCCCAATCAAGTGCGTGGTGGCTACCGTTTAAGCTGCTCCACTTCACGGGCCATGCCACACACACACCAAGAATGACGACAATGCTACAATGTCCCTAGATAGATAGATAGTTCCCCCATTCTGTCTCTCTCTCTCTCTGTCTCTCCCTCTGGGGTGATAGTGGAATCCACTATTACGATAAGCACGAATCACGACTCATAGACGATACCATCCATTCTCCTGCACCCTCCCCCTTCCACTACAATTTCTCCTGCCTATGCAAACAGTTGTTCAGGTGCGATGTTTGTCGACGGCACAGAACGCCTAATTAACGGTAGTTGCAACGCCCACAAAGTGCACAACGACTCCCCTCCCTTTCAGGAATATTCCCTCTGGATATGGGGGTGGGAGGGTGGATCCCCATCCACCCACTTACATGGTGATTCAATAACCGCCTGCACTCGCTCGAACAAAACGCGCATTTAACACCTACGCTGGGTCAATAAAGTCCACTCCCTCCACTTCCATTCACCCTTGAACCCTTCCAGGGGGAACGCGCTGCGGTGCGGTGCGGTCTCTCTTCCGGACCCAAGACCCACAGAAGAGCAGGAGCATGTTATATCCGTCCGAGCTAAGGGCCAGTGAGCGCGCGTGTAGATGGCCGATAAGATCTCTGTTTTCCCGTGCAGCGGCGTACCCCGAAGCGTATTTATGAATTTTTAATGAATTGCCGCGTCACACGTGAGAAGCGGAGGCGCCACTCACTGGTGGACACAAATGCTCGTGGCAGGCTCCCATCCCCGCTCCCGTCGCACTCTCTACAACAAATTAACATATGCCACAGAGAGGGGTGAACAGCGCCTTTCAGCGACTGTGTGGCACAGTGGAGTCCGATGCAAATCTCTGAACATGACAGCTAAAAAGGGGCGTGGCCCAAAGTGCAATGTGCACATTTTTGCACAATTGTTTGGGGCCCACGGCGAAGGTTTAAACTAAGTTTAGTTCAGTTTAGTGCACAATTGAATTTCACGGCAATTAATCGTTCACTCGTTCCATTGTTCCAAGGGGGAAAAACCACAGAGAGGGGGCTTTAAAGGGGTGGAAAACGGGGGTCTTTAGCAGGGGAAACAACTGGAAACAAGTGTATCGGAAAATGTATCTATAGGCCAATGATGGATGGGGAAAACAGCCTTTGAATGTTGACTTTTATTTGTGGCAAGATATCACTATCACTCGCTCACCATCCATAGAGTTTGTTTTGATATATTATTATAATAATATCCTAAACTATCCAAACTAAATCCAAAATCGATTCACGGCTCAAAAAATCAATTAGATAAACTGGATATTTTTGATAATTCCAATCGATTCTGGGATAGTCAAAGCCATAGGTCGAGCTGTGTGTATCGAATTTCCTTATGTTGAGGAATTGGAATACAAATTTAAAAATTTAAAATACTTTTGCTCGCCGAATTTTGGTTTATTTTTTCGTTTAAAAATGTTTACAAAATAATTATGCTTTTAAGCCCCCCCTAACTCTCTCTCTCTCTCTCCATCTATCTCTTTTTATAGCAAGTGGCCACGCCCACTGTAGTGAAGAAGATCATCCGGTTGAAGGAGGAGAACAGCGGCATGTTCGCGTGGGAGATCCGGGAGCAGCTGCAGCAGCAGCGCGTCTGCGATCCCAGCTCCGTGCCGTCCATCAGCTCTATTAACCGCATCCTGCGCAACAGCGGCCTCTGGACGGACGAGATGACCTCCAGCCAGCAGAATGCCGCAGCGGCCGCTGCAGCGGCTGCGGCCCATCAGGCGGCAGGAGGACCAGGAGCTGGCTATGCTACGCCCTCGCAATTGTACGGGGGCCCCAACAACAACAACAACAACAACAGCCACTCGCCCAAGACCCAGACACCGTCGGGAACCAATGCCCCGCCCTCTGCAACTTCCACGCCCACCGGCGGACGCTATGCGAAGCCACCAGCCATGATGATGGCCTCCGCCGGAGGGGATCTGCCGCTCAAGCCCGCTCCCAAGCTGCTACCCAGTCATGGGCATGGCCATGGACATGGACATGGACAACATTCCCACGGCCACGCACATGGACATGGACACGGACACGGTATAAGTGCGAGCGTATCTGGTGGGGGGGTGTCCGTGTCGAGCCAGCTGGGGGGCCTGGATCTCAGCTACTCGGCCCTGCACAAGCACTGGTTGTGGAACCCCTCGCTGCTGTACTACACACAGGCGCACATTCAGGCCCAGGCCCAGGCCCAGGCCGCCACGGGGGCCGCCCAGTTCCTGCCCTATGGTGGCGGCTACTTGCCCCACGGCATGGCTGCGGCTGCAGCAGCGGCGGCAGCGACTGTCGGAGGCGGAGCGTCCAATGGCGGAGGATTCACCAAGTCGGAGAGCTCCATCGACTTGTCGACACCTGGGGCCACCGGCGACGCCCTCAGCGACTGTGATTCGGGCAAGTCCTCGCCAGCCGCCCTCTCCCTAGGCGCGGCCCGGGGACAGCTACTGAGCCACAGTCACAGCCGGAAAAGGAATCCCTACTCCATTGAGGAGCTGCTGAAGAAGCCAGAAAAGCGGCTGCGCCTCAGCAGCGAGTCGCAAGCGAGTCTCCTCGAGGGGAAGCGGCGAAGCGAGCACCTGGAGTGCCTCTCGTCCAGCTCCTGTGAGAGCAGCCAGGACGGTTCCTCCGAGGATGTGTTGGTGCAGACGAGTCCTCGCCCAACCATCCCACTGGCCGTGGAAACGGAGGTGGTGCCCGTCGACGAGGAGGACGACCAGCAGGAGGAGGAGGAGGACTGCAGCGTGGAGGTCGTCAACTGAGTGGAGAAGGAGGCGAAGGACGAGTGTCCCTCAATGTCCCAGTTTTAGCCCTGTATATAGATAGTAGTAGCCGTAGCATTAGCAGTAGCATGCCCCAGTATCGCCCCCTCAGTATCTGTAATTCTATATAAATACCGTATTTAAATAAAAACGTATCTGTATCCGAGTAAATGAAGTGCTTTGCCCCCCTTGGTGGTCTCTGGTTTCTCATCTGTGTCCGCAGTGGCAGGGGGCAGGGACAGCGAGCTGCCCCTTAATTAACTTGCGCGCCAATGAAGTGTCAACAAGTTGCAACAAGCTGGAGAGCAACAGAATGGGAACTGCAACTGCAACTGGGGCTGGGGCTGGGGTTGGGGTTGGGGGCAGATGCCGCGAGATGCGATGCGGCCGGCGAGTGCAAAATTACAGGATGTCTGACACGACCATAACTATCGATCGCCCGCAGCGGCAGTGGCGGTGGCGGTGGCAGGAGACGAGGCGTTCGAAGAGGCGACAATGGAACTGCCACTGGCTGCCACTGTGGCTCTTCTGCCAATGCCTCTGAAAATGGCATTGGAATCAGAGTCGAAGCTGGTGGCACTGTGAGCGGAATTCATAAGCAGGCCGCCGCCTGGGGAGAAGCCGTCGGATGGACTTGGACTTGGATGAGGTGTGAAGTTGGGAAAAACTTTCCCAGCAGCCGCCGCAGCAGCAGCAGCAGCATCGGGATCGGGATCGGTGGCTACTCTGAATATGCCACCAATAAATCAGCTGGCAAGGGAGCTGGCTAAAAATAATTGCCGCAACAATTGCGGCAGCCTTAAGTTATGCAAAGCGCGACAAAAAAATGGAGAACTTGGCCGCGGAGAGCGCGTTAAATATGCGAGTGGCATAGGAACCGACCCTACCCTACCCGATCCGATCCGATCGGAGGATGGAGGAGTGGAAAAAATCTGCCATAATTGTATCACGTGCAGGCGGTGCCGTGCCGCGATTCCGTATCCTGGCATCCTCCATCCTGCTCTCCTCTGCAGTGCCCTTCCACTTCATAAACAATGCTAAAAGGCGTTGAGGATGCGCGCAAGGAAACTGACGGCCAGGAATGCAGAATCAGCCAAAGAAGCCTCCTGATCATGGCCAGATTGGAATGCCCTGGCATGACTATGACTGACAGCCACTGCCACTGCCACTGCGACTGGGAGCAGGGAAGCCGCACAAAAAACAACCAGAGAGCACAGAGCACAGAACAGAGAGCAGAGAGGGGACATGGGACACGGGAGACGGGAGAGACAGGAACAGCAGACAAGATCGATCGCCGGATCGATGATGATCGCTGATCGTCGCGACGATCCCGCTCGGGCGACACTTTTAGGCCAGGGCTCGGACTCAGAGCCCAGAGCCCAGAGCAGGCCGGGATTGGAACCGAAGGTACAACAGAATATTTTTATACGCTCGCGCTCGAAATATCAATGAGCAGGGCAAGAGAGGAGGATCAGGGCATCAGTGGGTCCACGGATCTCGGGGCGTTTTTGCTGGGGCCATTTGGCGCGACAAAAAACGCGCGCGCCGCTCGCGTTTGGATTTCGCGCTCGTTTTGGCCTTTTTTGTTGCCACTTGGCTAACATGGGAGCAGGAGCTGCAGCTATAGACCGGGAGTCGGCAATCGGCAATCGGCAGCGATGGAGCTGAAGCTGAAGCTGAATATGAGGCTATGGCTGAGGCTAAGGCAGAGGCCGGGCCGTGGCATGGATTGTTGCAATGTTTCGTCGCGCTGTTTGCGTTTGATTTGTGTTTTCGGTTTTTGCGCTTGCTCTGCTTGCTCTCCGCGATTTCGGCATAAATCAAAATCCTGTTGAGGAATTGGAAATTGCAATCGGAATTGGACACAAGATGTCGTCGTCGTCGTCGTCGCCGTCGTCATCGCTGTCGTCGTCGTCGTCGTAGCCGCAGTAGTCGGTTGCTGTCGTCGTCGTCTTCGTCTTCGTGGCTTAAGGCCCTTCTCCCGGCAGTGCGCGACAGATATTATGGCAGAAAATTTATTTTATGGCGGTAATGGTGTTATGTTTTACGCGATTAGCAGATCGAAATGTTTGACATTGCCTCGACATCGGGATGGGAATGGAATTGGATCGAATGGGATGGAATGGGATGGGGATTGGGGGTTGTAGTAGCAGCGGAAAAGATGGCTTGGCTGACAGGAGCATGCGGCACAATTAATGGTCTTCAATTAGGGAGAGAGAAAGGATCCTAGTCCTAGACATATGTATGTAGGACTGGGATTATGATGGGGTGTACATATCTGCCTTCGGATTCAACCATTCCTCAGAGATACTACTAAGTATATTGTGTAATAGTTTTTGGTGGCTTTCTGCATGGATCCATTCACACACTGGCTTTCCTAACCTTTCCAGAAAGTCAAGGCGGGGGCTTCCGCTTTCTAGGGCATGGCCTTCTGGCCTTTGGAAGATCTCGCCCCGAGCCCGAACCCGAACCCTTGCGCTGCTTTTCTCTATCTCTCTCTCTGCTGACACTTTTTCTCCTCTCGATTTCGGACGTTGTCTGGCCTGGCCCTGCCGCTCGCTCGGTTTGTTAGTTTTTAGTGCCGGATTGCCGCTTGCTGCCTGGTTAAATGAAGCAATTTTTTATGGTTAATTTCCTAAAGGTGCACTTAAATGCACCTCTGGCTGCTCCCTCCAGAGGAGGGGTGAGGTGACTCGCTCGCAATCGCTGCCTGGGCCCGGGACGGGACGGCACGGGATGGGACGTGAACGAGTTGTCAACGCATTTCGAGATTCGAGATTGATTTCTCTGTTTTGTCTGTGGCTGTGGGCACAATTAAACCGTAAAAAGCGGCAAAGACTGGACAGGGTTCGGGCAGGGCCAAAGCCAGAGCCAGGGCCAGCATATACAAAGGAACAAGGGGTTAATTGGCCAAGGCAGACAGACGGAGAGACAGAGAGACAGACAGGCAGAGCGGCGAAGCGGCCAAGCGGCAACAGAAGCAGTTATGTTCTCATTTAGAACGCTCTCGACAACAGGTTAAGACACCGAAATGTGAACTAATAAAAAATTGAAATGTTTCTCCATCCTCCTCCCCGAGAGAGAAGAGACCATTAAATCGTGGGCTTTGAGCGCGTTTCGGAATAGGAATTGGTATTGGAATCGAAATTGGAAATTGGAAATAGACCGACAACGATGGAGACAAGACGATGACTACAGTAGCAACTGTGTGACATTTACATAATTAACCTTTATTGTGGGTATATTGATTGGGTCCCAGGCTCTGGCTCTTCCATGGGCGGAAATGAATCTCGAGTCTGGGTGTGAACTTGGAGCGGAGATCTTTCGCAAAACGAGACCCGACCCGATCCGTTTCGATCCAATCCGATCCGATCCGGGGCCAGAGCCAATGACCCTTCGGTGGTCCATCGACTGTGCGGCAATAAAAGTCAGATTTAACTACTTACAGGAGCCAACACGCTGCCCAGCGCCTGCCCCCCTCTCTCCCACTCTCTCTCTCCCACTCTCTCTCTCTCTCTCTCTCGCTATCGAAGAGTATCTCCTGCCTGGTCACCCGTTGCGTTGCGCAGAGGCCGGTGATGAATGGCCATGCCCTCGAAACTCGTGAATGCAAATGAGCTGGAGCTGGAGCTAGAGATTAACCTGGAGAAGGAGCCGTAGCCGGAGTCGGAGGTACTCCTCCACTTGCTGACGCAGTTAATTGGGAGCTTGTGTTATGACATTCTTATCGCCGAATGCGCGTCGACCCCCACCTGGTGTGGCTGCTGCTGCTGGTGGATCATAAAAGTGGTTTAGCAACGGATTGGCAGCTGTAGTGCCCCACCCCTGCTCTCCGCATCCGCATCACAATTTGCTGGCCGAGGCGGAACGGGGGGTTCTTCGGCTTCGACATTCCATCAAATGTGGATCCGCTGCAAATCAAACGAAATGCGCATACTTCCGCATTCGCTCGATTCACCTGCTCGGCGCGCATTGGCCACATTAACACGAGTCCCGGCCCGCATTATCCTTGGCCATCATTAGCCGAGCGAGTGCCTGGTCTGGGCCCTGGTTCCTGGTTCCTGGTCTTGTTCGGCAATTACTCCACTCAATTGTCTTTGACGGGGGCACACAGGATCGGATCTGCACAGGATCTGTGACTGTAGCACCTTTCCAATTTGTTCCTGTTGCACTCTCGTCTTGTCTCTCTTTCTCTCTCTCCCTCTCTCTGTGTCCCTTTGGGCCCTTGTCTTTACGAGTGGCTCGCGCCTCCTTCGCGCTGGTAATGGTAATGGAATTATAATTATAGACTCGACTCGAATCGACTTGACTGCGGCCCCCTTTCGGACGGACTGACAGACAGACAGACAGGGCTAATGTTGTCAGCGAGTCCTGAGCAGTGTTGTCCTCAGGTGAGTCCTGTTCTGCGGTGTTCTGCAGGTTGATTGTCGCCACATTAAATTGTCAAATTGTTTGCGCCTGTTATCGTGATGGGCACGTGCTCTCTTCTCTGCTCATCCATACCCGCCCGAATGTGTTCTCTGTATCCCTTCGCCTGCTTCTCCACTTTGGACCCCGCCGCGACATAACGGTGATTCCTGTTGACAAGTGCTAACTGTAAATATCCGAGCAACCGCCTGCAACATTACGAAATGATACTCGACTATATAGGGGCCTACTTACGGACCATTCTGTGGCATAGGTGGCACTTTTTGATACAACCCCTAATGAAGGGTTACCGAATGAAGCATCCGTCCCCCCGTCAGCTAGTCTGTCTGTCAGTTCTGTTGTGTTATGTTATAGACCAAATCATTCGCAGGATTCGGGAAGATCAAACCACCACATCATATGTCTGTCATAGGCATGAAATATACATTCATACATACATATGTATATGGCTGTGTCGTGGAGGAGTTGGTTGCAACGGCCATCGCGAATGTAAGTGCAATGGTGTTCGTGAATCCCGTAGAAGGTGACCATGCGGTAAATACCAAAAAATCTTAAGATTTTGATCAAAATATGACCCAATGCCAAGATTATCAAGAGCTGGTCAATCGCCGCCTTTGAGCAAGGCCTGGACTAAATTACGCACCTCTCTGGTGTATGGAACTACATACATATGTATGTATATGCCTACATTGCGCTTCATGTATCCTATGTAAAGTTTTACACTAGAATTTAGGCCTTTCCCGTCAGAGTAATTATGAAATTAGGTATTGTTATAAACAGCTCTGAATACTTATTATTTATTATATTTATTTTATATTTCTATACGAGTTTAAGTTAATTTGGGTTATTTTTGCCAATTAATTTTCCTTTGGCACACATTTTCGCGCTACCGTTAACATACACCTAACATGAACACTTTACATTATCATTAACATTAACATTAACATTAACATCAATGCACCTGATAATCGTCAACACGCAATGTAAAATGTAGATGTCGATGTAAGATGTTGTGAACGTGAACCTGTGGCGCCAGCTATCAATCATTAAAAGCTGCAGAACAGCGCCCCCTATATTTCGTCACCAGCAATGGTTTGGTTGCAGAATTGGCTTTTAAAAAATAGCAGTGTTTGTAAACGTTCAAATAATGTTATGAATGTTTACAAAAAATTCAAAAGTAGTGCGCGAGCAAAATTGGTAGATAAGAGAAAACAGTTAGTGAGGGACTGCTGGCTACTGCTGCTCTGTCTCCGCAGCGCCCTTAAAAGCATTGGCTTTAAACGGAAACAGCTCAAGTACCAACAAATGGAATGCCTTGCTGTCAATGCTTAACAATCTTTCTTCTAGCGCTGCACAAATGTCACTTTCATTCATTCATTCAACTGTAGTGCCACGCAAGGGAGGGTTTGGCGAGGGGGACGGACAATTTCTGGCCGTCCCGTCACATCCTAAACGCAATTACGCGCATGCCAACAGCGCATGCGTGACATTTCCAAGATGACTACGCGCCGGCGCGTTGTCGTTTCCTTTAGTTGCGGTCTGGGATCTGGGATCTGTGGTCTGGACTGTGTGGTTGGAGGGTGGGCAGAAATGGGGGTATGGCGGTTGGACGAGCAAGGGGAGCAATAACTCAACCTTGCAGTGTAGAAAGTTAGAAGAAGAGTTGATGCAAATATTAAAACCCATTGACAAGAAAAGACAAAAAACATGATTAACAAGCAAAAAAAATAAAATTATATTTACAAAAAATTTGTATAAAGATTCTGCGTTTGAGTTTTTTGTACCTTTAAAATGGTACATGCCACAGATTTTCGTCTTTTGCAGAGGAGGAGGAGGACGGGGCAGGGCAGGGCAGGGCAGGAAAGAGTGCATTTTGTTTTGCTCTTTTTGGCGTTGAAAAGGAAAATCGGACGGCCGCTGCAGGAGAGAAGTGGAGTGTGTGCTGGGGGCTGGGGGCTGTAGCCGTCACCCAGATTATCAGGAAACTGGAGGAACCAGTTCTCCAGCGCGATCCGATGTGGCATGCAGCAGCCTAAATATAGAATGAGGCCCCAGTCCAGTCGAGAGCCCAATCCTCAATCCTTAAGCTCAGGGCTGATCCCGATCCCGATCCCGTTTTGTTTTTGTTTTTTTTTTTTGGGAAAAGTTAGGGCCTTTGGCCGCTCGTAGAAGTTTCGGGTGGCTTTTCGGTTTCTGTAGCTGTTTCGGACTAGTGCTTCTCTTTATCTTATCAGCAAGTGTCGCACACAGGCGCAGATACAGACACAGATACAGATACACCAAAAGATACAGGGAGAGTAGTATCTTGCACACCTTTCGGCTGGCTGCTTACCTGTTGATTTCTGCTGAAGCCGCAAAGAGAGAGCTCTCTCGAGCGCATATGTATGTGTAGGTGTCTTTATACCCTGTACTTAAGGAGTGACATGAGTATATAAACTATTTTTGTCAGAAGTCTGTTCCGACCCCATAGAGTATACACATATGTCCATCCTGTCCGATCTCAGAGACGATAAGACCTAGACAAGCAGCGTCTTTGTTGTGCTGTTCCCATCATAGGACAACACACACGAACACTGGGTACCCTCTAGTCGTGTGCTGCGACTCTCAGCGTTTCAACTGGTTCTTTGTTGTTTTTCGTTTGCTCTCAGTATCTTTGTATCTGTGTGTGCATTCGCGAGAGTCGCTTGGCAGCGACTTCAGCCCGTATCGGTCTCACATTCGTTCGAACGCAACGATCGCGCGCTGTTGTCTCGAACCAGCGGAACCGCAACAGAAACACAAACAGAAACAGAAACCAAAACCAAAAGCAGAAATACAAACCGAAACCTGTAGCAGAAGGAGCCCAAGAATCGCCGTTTTTCGCAGTCCCGAAACAAAGAAAACCCCCAGGTCCCAGTTCCAGTTCCAGCCCAACCAAAGTGTAAGTGTAACTGTGAGTGTGAGTGTGTGCAGAAATTGGCCAAGTTCTTGTTTTGGCTGAAACCAAAAGAAGCCAAAAGAGAGCTCCCAGAGCACAGTCGAGCCGGTTACCATTCAAAGGGTTCGTGTGAATTCGATTCGATTCGAGTGATTCATACAGAAAATAATACGCAAAACTGACCATTGGCCGCCGGGGCCTAATCAACCGTTGTTTTTGAATTTGAGTTGAGTCAGCATCTCG
Organism: Drosophila affinis; assembly: GCA_037356375.1. Lineage (NCBI taxonomy): Eukaryota > Metazoa > Arthropoda > Insecta > Diptera > Drosophilidae > Drosophila > Drosophila affinis. The sequence goes on from CM074799.1 coordinate 23,099,414, forward strand.
CAGCAGCAGCAGCAGCCGCAGCAAACACACAGATACCCGTAGTACTTTGGCCATTAACCAACCAAATAAAACCGAAAAGCAAAAGTGTTAACCACAAGACAGACAAATTGTGTAACTGTTGTCATCTTGACGCAATTAAAATTAAAACCGATAAAAGCAAACAAAAGCGAAACCGAATCCGAAAGATCATCAAAAGATGCGGTCTTTAAAGTAAATTTTAATGTGCTATGGATGACACTGAGAATCGTGCGACAGGAGGCCCATCCCCTATCCCCATCCCCATCCCCCTCTACTGGCATTCCACGGCGATATCAGTGCTGGTTGTTTTTATTTTGGCAACAATTTTGGTGATTTGATTGAATCGTTTTTTGCCTTAATATCAGTTTTTTCGGCACCCCCCGAACATGATTTAATTAAAAGCTCGAATTGTTTTTTCCACCAAGAACCACACAATACACACAAAAAGTGTGAGTGAGAGAGAGAGAGAGAGAGAGAGAGAGACAGAGAGAGGGAGACAGAAGGGCGATGGGTTTATTACTTGTTTGCTCTTCCTCGTAGCTTTTTTCATGAATGTACGAGTGTGCGGTAATACCTCATATAGATACACGTACTACACTACACATCTATTATATATAGAAACCATCCAAATATTTATTCATTAGGCCCGGCCCGCCATGTTTTTCGCCACATTAATCGTATTTTTTGTGCCTGATTGAGCATCGCATCGGATTCGGGCATGGGATGGAAAAAATGTGTGCAACATTTTAGCATCAAAATGCTTTATGGTTTAATTTTCTCTCGTTCAGCGATTTTCTAGAGAATTTTTAAAGGCGACCTTGCCTCAAAAGGTCATGTTAAGTGGAGGACCTCGAAATACCCCGAAGACTCATTCATGATTGATTAATCGATTATTGGCAAACATTTAATGGATCTCTCAGCGATTGAGTCAGCGATGAGTCATCCTTCGTTGTTTTCTCACCTCTTATCATCGTCTGAGGATCATATATATGTTTACATCCCTATCTGGGACAAAGTTACCAAAGGGATACCCTTTAGAGATCCATCGAATCGACAGTTCTTCCACTTTCCACTGGCCCGCATACAGCCGCGAAACGCATTGTACACTGTCCGTGTTTGTGTGTGAGACTAAATGCTCGGGAATGAAAACAAAATACAAACAATTAGCAAAATAACAAAATACAGTACATCCCGAACCCAAGAACCAAATCTAAGAACTACAGAAAGGCAGACAGACATTGGCAGCCGTCTGGCATTCTTTTTTTGTAGCTTTGTAGCCGCTGCTTCTCGGCCTCTGCCACTGCCACTGCCTCTTCCTCTGCCACTGCCACTGCTCTTTCCGTATCGGCTGGGAATTGAGAACCAACAATGTCTATATAGTGCGCGGGGCCTGTCTGTGGCGGCTATATAACTCTCGCACGGCCCAAAAGCAGAGGCACCGCACCGCACCGACTGCGCGGTCGACGCCAGCGATGGCAGCGATGCCAGCGATGCCAGCGATGTGGTTGAAAAGATTTTCCCATTCGAAAAAGTAAAGCGAAATGCACATAAAAATTTTCGGTTTCGGTTTTTGCTTTAGTTGAGAGAAAATCGTCGCTTAGTTAACGTCGCCCCCAAAGAACTGTATTCTACTGTCACCCCGTACTATCGGAGCACCCGAGAGGAACAACCCGAGAGATCCGAAACACGAAACACAGATCCAAAATCTGATCTGATCCGAGAAATCCAAATTCAAATTAAAATCAATACCGAAACCGATCCGAACCGATCCTCATCCAAAACCGAATCGGAACAGCTCGGACGCCAGCCGCATCTCGAGTCCAGTCCATATCCATATCCACATCCACATCCGTCGTACCAACAGTACGATCCTCCGATCAGCAGCAGCAAAGTGTGTATAATCTGAACAATATAGAATATATAGAGTTATACAATAACTGGTAGATCAGCTGCCCATTATATCCCTCTATATATCTGTCCTTTTACAAATCCTTTACGGTGTGTGTGTGTGTTTGTGTGAATTTTCGTGAAGGTTAAGCCAAAAAAATAATAAAGATCCCTTACAAAACAAAATAAAGTGTACGATTCGCAAGTCAAATAATATACTGGATCGCTCAAACGCCTAGAGATATACATAAATCATATTTAGATTCAGATAGACACAGATACAGATAGACACAGCTACAGATACGTCGTAGATCTTCGGCTCGTTGAAATTGAATAAAATTATATATACCTACGAGTATATGTTTTTTCATTTCAAAAACGAGAAACGAGAAAATTTTTAGAACATTTTCAAGGTGAGTTTATTTATAGCGGCCGCGGAATGGCTGCTGCTGGCTACTGCTGGCTGGCTGCTGGCGCGGATTGGATTTTGCTTCCTCTGGCGACCACCAGATACACCGATACACCGATACACAGATACAGATTCTCGTACAGTAGAGAGCGAGAGAGATACACAGATCGCAGATTGCGAAAGTGTTTGGCGCCATAATTTCTGAGACATTCTGCAACAGGAACATACATATCCGCCGAGATATTTCTTATTAATGATGAAGCGGGGTGGCTCTAGGTCGCCTGCCCCACCTCCACCCACCGCCTCATCGACGCCAAAGAAACGAAAGAAAGAAAGCAAGATAGAAAAAAGTGTATTTCACTTGGCAGTCGTCGCGCAGGCAATTGCTTGTGCGATTTTCTTGGCTGCTCTTTCTAGTTTTTCCTTTTCGCTTGATCTATTTTCGGTCGGGCTTTCGCTCTCTCTCTCTCTCTCTCTTTATCGCTCTCTCTCGCTCTCTGATATCACGTATACGCTGTGAATGCTCTCATTTTCCATTGGCCATCCATCCAGCAGCAGGGGTCTGTGATGTAATTCCACCAATATTCTTGAGGTTTCTCCATCGATTCTTTTTGGGGTTAGAGTTCAGTGAACCCTCTGACCATCATCAATCACTCCACGAATGAATGAATCAATCAATCAGCCAATGCACCTTTGTCGAGCTTTACGAATAACAGTTCGTCACCCTCCCAATTATAGTGGTTTAATCGCATTTTCAAAGAGAATCAATGGGTGGGCTGATAAGAGTCCATAAATACTTGTGAGCTAATAACTACTGTGCAAGATCCATGAATGAATCGCCCTTGTGTTGCACGCCTTTCGTCGCGTTTATCAGTTCGTGTCGCAATTAATTATCAAGTGGATCGCCTCAGAGCTCTGCTGCTGCTGTCTGCAGTTGGGGGGATCGTAAATTAAGGCCGGCCAGGAAATGTTGCAGAGCTCATTAGAATGCCACAATCCGACTCTCGACTCTTGTGACTCTCTAGAGTTCTCATTCACATCCTACTTCCCGGCAAACAGGCAGGCGGGAAGGGAGTAAGGGAGGAAGGGAGGAGGTGAGGCAGTGAAATGAAGGCAGTCCCCGAGTGCGTGACAATATTTCATGGCTCGACTTCGTGCAATCACTATATACATATACATACATGCATATATATATATAGTCAGGGGTCTCTTTAGAGTGGAGGCGTGGGGGGAGACATGCTCTACATATTTTCAAACAGCTTTGCGTATATTTTAATTAGTGCTCCCCCTCTCCTCTCCTCCCCTTCCCAACCACACCCCATTGCATTGGCATTTGGCTTTTGCTTTTGCAGAAAATCATTTCTCAAGAATTTAACCTTCATGAACTGCCATGCTAGGTTGTTGCATGCCCCTCAGCCCCCCAGCTTGCTGAGGCATGCACATATTGTATTTCTTAGTGCATTTCAGGGTTCGTATGTCATTCATAAGCCAAACATTGGGCGAAACAACGCGAAACAAGACCGAAAGACAATAATTAAAGAGCATTCGAAACGAGCTTCGATGGGGGTAGGTACAGACAGATAGAGAAAGAGAGAGAGAGAGAGAGAGAGAGAGAGAGAGCGCGCGAGAGCGCGAGAGAGGGTGTAAACAGGGTGTTTTGTGACAGCAATGACCCCATTCAAGCTGATCTTGAAGTCGATATAGGGAGAAGGAGAAATACAGCGACTTCTTGGAAAAAATTGATACATTCTCTGCTTTCTATGGATTGGAAATTGTACAATCAGTCATCCAGAATGGGGCATCCATCGCTTATTCCGCCCCCATCCACCTGTTGACTCTCATCCCCAGCCCTGACCTTAACTACTCGGAGATGCAGATGCAGATGCATATGCAATCGTGCGGTGCATCTTTCGCCATCACTTAGTCACTTTCCAATGCGATACGCAGCGAATACTGCCAGACAGATTTTTGGCTGGCACACTTTCGCAGAGACACAGAGACGCGAAATCACGGGACGAGACACGAGAGGCGGGGGCCATGGGAGTTACACAATACGAGAGTATTCGAGTGTTCGAGTAGCAATTTGCGTAAAAGTAATCACGTATCCGACGCCTCGCAATTATATAACCGCAATGCGTTCAAAATAAACACCCACAGACACAGAGGCAGAGAGGCAGAGAGGCGGTGGGGCACTGCCAGAGATTCACAGATTCCACAAAAGAAAAAGAAGTGCCAGACACCAGTCAGTGCGGACGCGGACTCCACTTGGGACCACGCTCTCTCCGTCTCGCTCTCTTTCTGCACCACAAACGTGACTGGCAAACAATTTTCGGTTTCATCGCCTCAAAAAGAGCCACAAAACCCATCGCGATGGCCAGAGGATAGGCCAGAGACAGGGGACGGGGCGATTGGTGGATTGGTGGATTGGGGCTAGGGTTAAGTGGTTTGCTCCGCTTTAGGGGAAACCCGCATCCCCGAGTGGAGCCGTCGAGAGTCCCGCTTTTGTTTATGAATTCAACAAACCGAAAATACATACATACATACATACATATATATTTATTTTGGCTAAAACGCTGAACCGAAAAATGATAATTTTCATGCGGCGCGCGCTCATAAATCACAACGTGCAACATTTACGTGCATTTTCATTTGCCTGGGAATGAATCGAGAATTAATTGCCCCAGCATTTGGCCGAGCATTTAAAATGTTTATTGGGGGAATGTTCCGCGGCGCTGCCGTCTAAAAGACATTCCGATCCCAATTCGATTTTCATTGGAAAAATATTGTATATCGTATCAGAAACCTATTTTCGTTGGCCTTGCCTTCCGTCCCCACAGTCGCCCCGTACCCGTAACGGTACTCTGTACCCACACCCGGATCCGGACTCGCATTTATTTGCTCAACATTTCGGTGGTTTCGGTCTTCAAACCGAATCTATTTCGATCGACAGCCGAAAAAGACGTCAATGCCAAAGTCAGAAATTTCAAAATCTGTTTGACGGCAGCCCCAGCCCCAGGCCCAGAGGCGAAGGCAAAACAAAAACGAAAGCGAAAGCAAAAGCAAAAGTGGGAGGAAAAGTATCTCAATCTGAATCCCAATCGAAATCTCAATGAAAATTACTGTGAGGAGGTCCCCATCCGTAGGCCGCCATCCATAACCTTACCCTTGCTGACCCTGGGCGGGCAGCCTTCTGCCGATTCAAAGGGGGAGGAGCAGAGATCTCCCTCTCCCCCTTTCTTTCAGGGAGAACCATAAATCGGGGGGTGAATTCAGCTCGGATTACCTCGTGATGCTGTTCCCCGCTCCCAAGAAGAGATGGGGACACTCGAAATAGTTTCATTTCGTTTCGTTTCGTTCAGAGATGATATTTTTAAGAACCCGAAAGTGACACTTGTCCGTGTCCATTGCGACGGCTGACAAATTGTTTGTTGAGGCAAACATATCAGATGTTTAGCATTTCATTTAGTTTCTGATTAATACGTATCCACACACACAGGAGGAGCATCAGCAACAGCAACATAATGGGGGTGGGGGTGGGGGGGGCAGAGGGCAGAAGGCAGAAGGCACAGGGCAGAGGCATGTTTCAACAAATTCATTCGAGTGTTTCCAATGTTCTCAGAATGTTCGCTGGATGCTGGGATGCTGTTGTATACTGTTGCTGCTGCTGCTGCTGGTGGCAGACAGGAACAGCCCGGGCCGAAACGAGTCGGTCGTCCGTCCGTCGTCCGTCGAGTCGGGCCCAGCACTTTGTCAGCCTTAATTGCAGCACTTTGTAAAGTGTCACAGCGACTGTGGAGCAGGAGGAGAAGGAGGTGTGGGAGTGGGAGTGGGAGTGGGAAAGGGATATAGTAGGCTGGATGGTGGCATGCAACAGGTGCCTGCGAGTGCCTCCATCCTAAAAATGGAACAGCGCTCTTGTCTATTTTCGATTGAGAATTGTGGGAGGGAGGCTGCCACTCCAGCGGAAGGTGGTGGCATTATCTTTTCGGCCCGATCTGGTCCCACTCCCTCTCCCACCCCCACCCCCAATTAGCGAGGGAAATTTGCATTTTCCAATTGCATTTCGGTTAATCGCATTTTGTTAACCCATTAAAGCCTACCAATTATGCACAAAAAGGTAATTACAAAAGCGGAAAGCGGAAAAACACACACACAAAAAGCGGGACAGAAACTGCAAAATGCAGAATGGAAACAGCAGATCGGGAGATGGCGGAACAGGGGAAGAATGGGTGACAGTCAAAGAGAGTGGGGAGGAGGAGCGCAGGCGGGAAATAGTTTTCAATTAATTGAATTTTGTTCATTAATGTTAAATCAAATAGCAAATCAATTCCAGACTGTATCTGTATCTGTGTTTGTATCTGTAGCTGTAGCTGTGTCTGGGTCCTCTGTCCGATAATCTTGTTGACTGCACAATGAGCTCCAATCGAGTGGATAAAAAGTACTCAATTCTTATAGAGATGGCATACACTAATCAATGGAGAGAGACTTCTCCGGTTCAAATATACCCAACATTATGTACATATATATGGCATCCCTATACACATAGATATGGTACACGTTTCAAACAATGAGGAACCTGTGATATACCTGAGAAATCGTCTGGTTCTTCGAACCGAGATAGTCATCATCTTAAATTTTAACCTCTACTATGTGTGTTTTTCTATGGTAAACAAAGTAAAAGATATCAGACAGATCTATAGATAAGGCTAGCGATGATGTTGATGGGATGTTTTTCAGCTTTTCTCTTTTGCATAGATAAGGGATATATACATACATCTCTTTATACTAGGTATATATTTCTGCACTAAAAGCTCCCTCCAAAATGATGTGTGATTTCCCATCGGAATGGACCCAAACTTTAAATTAAATTTTCGCTCAGAAAATCCCATTCAAAGAGCAGATTGACGTGACTATTAAATTGTGATTATCTATCCCACATAATGGAATGGGTCATCCCCATCCACACCCCCACCCCCACCCCCGCTCTCTGTTCTATGTACTTTTGTGCGGCTAATTAAATAAATGCGCTGATAATTACGCTTTATTAGCTCAGAACAACTAATATGGCATTAACTATTCCAGTGACAGATTTTAAATTATATTTTGCTATTTTTTATATCCCAACTCGGGATTTCCGCCGATCAACATATACATATACATATGTATGTATGTATATGTATATGTTTGCATTGACTTTAATCGCATTGTTTGTAGGAGAGGGGCGGTGAGGAGCGGAAAGGGAGGGCACTGCTGCTTTGTGCAGAAAGTTTAATTTATGGGATTTGGTTTTTTGATTGTTTTCTATTATATTTAATTACATTTCGTGCCTCCTCCTCCCCTCCGTCGAAGGGTAAATAATGTGATATCGGGTCGACATTTATCTCTGCTTTTTAGCTGCTTTAATTCCGTTTACTTGTCGTTATCGAAACTCGACACAAAAATACAAAAGCCAGTAAAAACAGATCCCGAACAAAGAAAAAACCTCGTAAAGGAAGCGAACCAGAGCGGTATCTGCATATGGAGATATCTGTCGAATTAAATTCACTTTTTTTATATTTATAAAATTTAATAAATATTTACCCTGGCACATGCCATATGCCATACGCCAGCGACCGGCCACATTTTGCATGACTGTGCAACGACGGTTGCGACGGGGCTGCATGTACATATGTTTGCTCTAGTGCTAAGGGCTCCCCCCGCCCACACCCACCCCCGGTTAAAATAGCTACGACAGAACGTGCTACGAGTAGAACTTATTACAAATTGAGTTTTAGGCAGAGACCGGCGGGGGAATGGAATAACTGCATAGCATATCTCCGATTGAAATTCGCATTTCGAATCTCGCTCATCGCGAAATATTAATCAGTTTTTGTGGCACGAATAATTATAAATCCTGTTCAGGAAAATCAAATTGCCGCATAAACCCCGACGACTGGAGGTAGGGGAGGGCTCTACTATATAGAATTTACATATTTTATAAGCGAAAATTCATATTTATGCAATTGCTGGCAAATATTTGAAATTGCCAATTGGGAGAAAAATATAAAATAAAAACAAGAGAAAAGCCATAAAGCGAGTGACTCGACAGGAAGATACCCAGTAATTAGACTAAGCTAGGAAATATCTAATCACTATGGTTTGATAAATGTTGTTAAAAAATGTGCCTGGTGGAGTATCAAATCACGACAATATTCGGTGTAAGCCAAGATCCAATATACCCCTGTGGTACTCCCTAGGGAGGGTACGGGGGTCATAAATCTACCCTCGATATGGAATTATTTCATCAGGGTTGCATTGAATTCGGAATATTGTTTTGCGGAATTCGGAATACGCAGTCAAAGGGAGGATTACAGATTACAGTGTGGTAATGAACTTATTCCCGCACCTGTCGACCACCTGTGCTGGGGATGAACACCCACTCCTCTCCCTCTCCCCCTTTGCCCTCTCTTCACCTGAATAGACATGCACGCGATGCATCCCCACCAGGCTGTATCGGTACCTGTACCTGTATATGTGTATCCGTTTGTGTGTGCGTGAGTGCGTCTGTGTTTTTTTCCATTCAAAAAAATTGCCACATTCAATGTCACTTGCATTCTTTTGCTGCACTCTATCTCTCTCTCTCTGTCTCTGTCTCTCTCTTGCTGACAGAACACTTGAAGAGCAAAGCGCCAAAGCGAAGAAAATAATCACAAAAGGAACTGCAAAAGCAAGCAACAACAACAACAGCAACAAGAATATGCATGGCAAAGTGTCACTTTTGTCAGCTATTCCATCTCTCTCTCGCTCTTTCTGTTTTTGCGCGTGTTTTTGTGCCTAGTGCAAAAATATTAAAAATATCAAACAATCAGACAAGAGGAATGTGTGTATGTGTTTCTATACACGTACAGCCGCGGCCACATCACTAGCAGCAATGCCAGATCTTGCCTCAGTCTCCCATAGGACCATTCTCTTAGTTCTCTTCAACTAAGGCCCTCTAATAATGGTAGATTCTTTAAGAACTTTAAAAACTTCATTTTAATTTGTTTTGTGCAAAAAAACTCATCTTAGCACTGCTATTATTTTGACTGTAAGTACAGTCGTGCCATGTGAATGACAAGCCGAAAACAGAACTTTTCTTGTTGTATTTTTTGTTCGCTTTTCTTCTGCTGCTGCTTCTGCTGCTGCTGCTGCCATGCAGCATCTCTTTTTTCAAATACTCAAGTGTTTTGATGCACTGACAGCTGCAGACATCTCCACATATATGTATGTACACATACATACATATGTGTGCGTGCGTGTTTGTGGGAGTTGGGAAAACTTTTTTCCGCGCTTGATAAGCGTCGTGTATGGCAAAAAGTCGTCGAGCCGTTGAGTTACGCCCATTTAGCACGCGCATTGCATTAGACAGCCTGAAGAGCAACAGAGTTAGCAGTGGGGGTGGGGTGGGTGTGGGGCATGTCCTGGCAGCCGCAAGCACGAGCGCACACATGACGTCACGTCACGTCACGTTGCATCAGTGCAGGAAGCAGTCAAAGCGAGTGCTTTGGGGCATCGACACAGAGCTCACCCTGTACAGTCGCCAGAGGACTTTCAAATCTCTCTTTTATGGAGTGTATGGAGTGTTTCCATGATCTAAGCTGATCAGCTGAGTGGGTCCCACAACCCAACAACAATATATGTACATACATATGTATGTATGTATGAACACAGTCTTTGCTTAAAGTGAAACTTCCTTGACTGCTCTCCTCTCCACACACACGTGTACCCTTCCACCACTACTCTGCCTCTAACAGGGTACGAAGAAATCACTCGGCCCTCGGCTGAATTTTAACAATCCCCCCGCACTCTCCTGCTCCCGCTCTCGCTCTCTGGTCCCCCTCGATCCCCTCTGACAACTTCAGTTTCACTCAGCAGAGCAGCAGCCAAAGTTTAGTTTTGGCCAGGCCAACAAAAGCGCGTCAGGCGCACAAAAAAAAAACAGCACAAAGAAGAAGAAAAAATAAGTTTCGAGGACAGGAAAGGGGAGAGAGTGAGTGAGGGGGCAGAGACGAGAGGGACGAGGGCCAGAGAAAAGGCTGAGAGAGAGAGAAAAAAACGACGCGCTGAGCAGTTTGAAGTGTACGTGAAATTTGCATAAATGCGAAATCAACGCGTTCGCTACTTGGCGCTCCACCACACCTCCTCCGCCAACGTTTTCCCCTGGGGGAGGGGGCCGGAAAGGAAACTGAAGACCAGGCCATGCCCCACCAGAGCAGAGCAGACCAGACCAGACCAGAGCACTTTGCCACACATATGGCTGTGTGGCTGTTGCTGGGGCATTTGCATGGCTTGTTATTCCTCGACAGTTCCTCGACTGCGTTTTTTCCACTCCTAATTCCATTCGAATCCAACTTTGGCCTGTTAGTGGGTGAATGTCGCTGTGGCTGCGGCCGTGGCTGTGGCTGTGGCTGTCGCTCTGGAGTAGAGGCTTCTCACTTTTGTTTGGCCCAAAGAGCCAGCACACATCAACAGGAACAGCAGCAGCCAGCAGCAGCCAGCAGCAACAACAAACAGAAGGGAAGGCCATGTCTGCGGGTGGCGAAGCTTTAGATACCCTAAATGTTGCATCGTTGATATGCTTTCTCTTTGTTGCATGCAACTCATCATCAACTCATCATGCCCTCGCTCGAAGGGCATTAACATCTTTGAAGTAGTTTCTCGCTTCTTAGGGTTTTGGGTGCCACTCGACTCGACTCGACTGCGGAGGGCAGCAGAATGCAAGATGGGAGCTGCAAAAGCTGTAGCTGCCTCACTCGAGTGCCTTTTAATGAGCTGTTGGCCATGCAGTTTATTAATGTGCTGAGAGAGGAGAGGAGGCCTGGCAAGAGGCAGCAGCAGACACATCCACAGATGCACAACAGCTACAGCTACCGCTGCAGGAGGAATTTGTTTAGATTGTGCGGCTCATTAGGGCTGATGGAAGGAGGATGGAGGGGGGCTGGCTGGCTGGCTGGCCAATTGATAAACATATTCAGGTGGAAATTGATGGCGCAGCCAAGAGTAAACAACCGAAAAGTAGGGCAACAGGAAAGTAGAGAGGACACAGTGAAGCAAGAGTCATGTCTACAGTATGCCCTCTAATCGATATGGCCATTTATTGAAAGGTTGTTAGTGTAGTCAAAAGTTCCACTGTGTGTTGGCTGGAAAGCTCTTTTCGAACTCCATTAGAGACGCACTTAGATGAAGCAGGGGAGATGTAGTTCGTTGAGCAGCGTGCGAAATGGCCAAATCGAATCGAAACTCCCTCTCCACTCCACTCTATTCCCTTCCCACACTCTCTTCTAGCCACCGCTCACCATGACATCATCTGTGGCAGCAGCAGCAGCAGCAGCATCATCATCATCGACTTTGACATCTGATGGTTCAACTTGGGTTTCGGTTTCGTGGTTTCGGTTCTCTGCGCTCTTTATTTTCTTTTGTCTTCTGTTTTCGCTGTTCTCTCTTCTACTTCTACTTCTACTTCTATCCCATTTCGTAGTTTTCACTATTACTGTTGTTATTGAGATTGGGTAGGAGGAGGAGGAGGAGGAGGTGCACGGGAAGGGGAAACTACTAATGACAATAAGGGTGCTCCTGCAAGAGATTCAAAACTGCTTTAGATAGTTCACTTTAAATGGTTCTTATGGAGGGGGAGAGGACGTTGAAGGAGCATGAAATGCCCTTAGAGAAAGGTGTATTTATCGAAGAAGGAAATCAAAGGCACTTCCGGGCATAACCTCTACAGCGTGTGTGTGTGTGTATGTGGGTGGCGTAAAAATCAATTTGATTTCTCATGAGTTTTGCCACGTTTCGTTTCGGCCATTTCCATAATGTTGCCATTTCCAGTGGCAGGAAATCGGCTTAAAATTCCCTCCTCTCGCTGCCACATCCACTCACCCTCTCTCTCTTTCTCTCTCTCACACTCGCTGCCTCTCCCACGCTTTTGGCCACACAATAACTTTTATTCAATTTCTGCGAATTTCAGTGTTTTGCATGGCCCTACCTTCCTCCAGCCCTGCCTCCATCCCCCACTCTGTTCGTCCATCTACCAAAATGTGTGTTGGCCATAAATCTTTGGAATTACCCCGCATGCAAATTGATTTGTTGCTCTCGCTCCTGAATCAAAAATGCAGTCAATGCAGAAGGGGTGTGGGGGGAGGGGCTATGGAGGCTATGGCTATGGCATGACAGAGTGGCAGGTTGCACAAGGGGCATAAATAAATTGTAATTTGCCAATTGTGCGTTTGTGTGTTGTGTGTGGGTGTGGGTAGCGACACGGCGCCCATATTGGTGTCTCACTGTAGTGTTCCGGGAAATGGCCAACGTGTGCCCCCCCACTCCCTCTGAGTGGTTATTAGTCATGAAGCTGCCATGGGGACTGGACTGTCCGGGGTGCAAGTTTGATTTTGGTTCCGGATCCACTGTCAAATAATTTGTTTGCTAATTGTCGATGGCATATGGAAAGTAGGTCTCCGATTGACAGATAGCCAGAGCTCCTAGAAGCTCATAGTCCTAGAGCAAACACATACATTTATTCAACATATATTAGGTGGTTGCACACTCTCCTCTGCTTTGCTCCTGTCAATCTTGTCAATGGGTTGTCAGCCGCAAAGCATCCTTTGGCCAAGGGCATTTGAGGCAGTAATTAGCCAGGAATGCTACAGAACAGCTATGGCTCCCACTCCTGCTCCTGCGAAACGTGTTCATCCTGGCACTTTCGTGTTGTTGCGCTTTTGCTTCTTTCACTCGTCTGGCACTTGGAATCCTTTGGCTCTCTCTCTAGCTGTAGCTATGGTTCTGGCTCTGGCTTTTCGCATTTATTTAATATTTTAATTAAATTATTTCTGTGCATGTGCATACCCACCACACGTATGGGAGGGTGCTTGGCAGGGGGCTGGCGGGATTCGCTGGGGCGTCTAATGGGGCAACTTCATGGGGCACAAAGTATTTACATGCAAATGCCGCCAACGTGTTACGGCCTCTGCTTTGGCCTGAGCCGCCTCCAACCTGGGAGCCTGGACTCATCCTGGAGTCCTGGGAGTCCTGGAGTCAGAACTGAAGCTCTGGCTGTTGGCTGTTGGCTGTAGCACTGTTCCATGGAGCCATTACCACCCGCACTTAACGTTAATTAAACTGCTGTGTGTGCTAAAATGTCTCTTTTCCATATGTGGTACGAAACTCCCCTCCCCTGCTCCCAACCCTCTCCTTCTTCTCCACCTGCTCTCTCTCTCTCTCTCTCTCTCTCTGGTTCTCTGCTGCCAGCTGCTGTCGTTTTAATAGCTTAATGTAGTTACTTCCACTTTGAGTGTCTTCCACCATGCTCTTCTCTTCCACAAGCGGAGCCAAAGAGAGCCAGCCAGCACAAAGAGCAAAAGAGAGAGAACACACAAACTCGAATGCAAAGACAGAGGGAGACAGAGACGGGAAGGGGGAGGGGGCCAAACGCAGGAGCGCAAATGTGTCTTTGCTAATAAAAAACACAACACTCAGCAAAATTGTTATGCAGCAAACTAAATCAACAGACAGCCCTCATACCCTGTACCATACCCATACCCATACACATTCCCACCATTCCCTCCCATTGCCTCCCCCTGCAGACGCACATACGGCTTCGTACAAATTACAAAGCTATGAGAGAGGCAGGCAGGGAAGGGGAGAAGCGGGAAGGGAAGAAGCGGGAACCCATGTAAGCCACACTTACAACACGACTCCCAGGCACCCAGCATGTGCCATTTCGGTGGGCGCTTGCTTACAGCACTCACTGTGGCCACCACGCAGGCCGGGCCTCACTGCAGATAGGGAGTGAGTGCATGGCATGGGGTGCGGGTGGGGGTGGGGGGAGGCCGAGTAACTGTGTGTGCAAAAAAAGGCGATATCTAACAAAGTTTAACTCGTTTTATGTCGAGTGCCCTCTAGTACAAGACCCTGGGGAGAGAGGAGTGCCGGACCTTTAGAGCAGAAGGACATACATAAGAAAGGACATAGATACGTACATATATATATGCATATGTATGAGGGTTTCCTTGAGAGGGTTTAAAATCTAGGAATTTAAGGCAATCCAAGTGGAATCCAAGAACGATTCTCCATTGGTGGAATCCATTTACAGGACATTTCACTGGTCGACCCTTCCTGTGGCGTGGCAGAGCCTTGCAGTCAGTGAGCCAAATGTTTGGGCACACACTCTCGAGGGAGCTTTTCTGCATACGAACCTGCCACACAGGACTGTGGGTGGGGCAGGCAGGCGTCCGCTGCAGCTGGCACCCAGAGTGTAGCTGGAGTTCCTGGTGTCTAGGACTGGTGGCAGGATTAGCCTGGACATGGCTGAATAATGTCTTTATTAGTGAAACTCCTCTTCGCTCCCCAAAAAAAAAAAAACGACCAGCAATCTCGGTCCACCCCTCTGCAGTATTTTTGGTTTCGGGTGTGTGTGGGCTTCTGATTTCATTAATTAGTCGACGTACGTGATATCCAGCACACGACGGAGCAGACATTATTATTATTTACGCTCTTTATTCTCCTCTTCTCCGTGTCTTACAGTCTGCGCAAATAGAAAATGGCCCAACCACAACTGCTGCAAGTGAAGCTGTCACGTTTCGATGCCCAGCCCTGGGGATTCCGGCTGCAGGGTGGCGTGGACTTTGCCCAGCCCCTCCTCGTGCAGAAGGTAAGTGCCCACCCACTCCCAACCAACCCACAAAAAAGGGACTAAAATATACATATATGCACTATATATCTAGATATGGATATACATATAGTGTATACATATATTCCTCGATGCTCGGTTATCGCCAGCTATTGACAAATGGCATTTCGGTGTCGGAAAACGCGAAGCGCGTGAAAATGAAATGAAAATTCGCGTCGTTTCGTTTCGTTTGGTGTTGGGGCAGGAAAATGTGGAAAAGCGAGCAGAAAAAAGCATATTAGTTGAGCAGTTAATTTATTTATGCATTTAAGTGCTTCGCTTTTCGTTCAAAAATAAATCCGCGGCTATAGGTTTTTGGCTCGTTTTTCGTTTTTCGTTTTTCTCTGTTCGGTTTTTTCGTTTTTCATTTTTCGTGCGATTTTTGCGCACGTTACCCACAACAAATGAGCTTTATTTTCCCATTTTCTCCCAACAAATTTCGCGCTCGCCAAACTAATTTGAAAACAGATACACACACAGACAGATAGATACACACACACACACACACACAAACACGACACTCGCAGATGGACAGAAAACCAACCGAAATTTGTTAAACATTCATAAAAGATTTTTGAACAATTTTACATTTGTGGCGACATGCCACACAAATTTCACTGCTAAATCATTTTGACAATTTTATGAGCAAGCGAATCTATCGAGTGAAGTGGTAGTAGTCTGGTACAGTGCGTTACACATGTATAAGGCTACTTTAAGGTAATCGGAATCCTTTCCACTAGGCGATGAATCAATATTATTAATCATATTTTCATATTTCTCCATTGGAAAGCGGGTTTCAAGTGAATTCAAGCAGAGAAACTGGGAATCGGACTCGAATGAGTCATAGAACGAACCAGGAATCCATAGAGCTCCCTATCGCCGCTCTGACGGAGTCCACAGTTTCACATTTCTGACTCAGACTCAAGCTGAGAGACCCCTGCCGATAAGGGTCGCCCCGCCCCCTTCGCCCGCCAGGTCTTATCAGCAACCAACGCCAGTGGGACGGGGGGCAGACAGTGGCAGAGGGGCAGGGGGGAATACTCGTATTCCATATTGTTCTCGTCATAAATAGAATTTCTGCCATCGGAATGGTATGCGCAAGAGGGGAGGCGTTAGCCTTTGTATTTGTGAATGGTGGGGGTGGGGGTGGGGAGTGGGCATTGCTGAAATTATTGATTCAGAGACATATAGAAATGTAGGTAATTGTCCCCACATTCCCACCATTCCCCTCACCCCCCCGCGCTCCCGTCCTTCTGTAGGTTGAGTAAATACTTTGCTGCGCTCCAAATGGAACGTGAAACAGAAATAACACACAAATTTTGTTTTCTGTTTTCCGTTGTTTTTTTTTGTTGTTTTGTATTGTGTTCTTTTTTCTGTTTGCTTTGGCATTACAAATGGGCTCCACACGGAATGGGGTGGCATGGGGTGGGCGGTATTTAGACCAGTGGGTGTGG
Organism: Drosophila affinis; assembly: GCA_037356375.1. Taxonomy (NCBI): domain Eukaryota; kingdom Metazoa; phylum Arthropoda; class Insecta; order Diptera; family Drosophilidae; genus Drosophila; species Drosophila affinis. Next base: position 23,115,861 of record CM074799.1, read on the forward strand.
CACTTGCTAAATGGCCAATTTTCTATTTGAGCAACTGTTTTCGGTGTCAATGCCGCACTCTCACTCCCACTCCCACTACCCCTCCCCAGAGATACATACATACATGTACGTATTACGTATGTATGTATGTATTTAAAATGCCTCTTATATGGGGTACTCGTACTAGAATGGAATTGCATTTAAATTGATTTGTTCCATGTCATCCATCAATTAAAATCAGACACTCCTCGACGCCTCGACGCGCGACGTCCTGTCCTCCAATTAGTGGCATCCACATGCACATCCACATCCACAGAAGCGGCAGCGACAGCGACGGCGGCAGCCGTCCGTCCCTGTCAATTAGCCAACGAGCCAACGACGGCCAGGCCGCAAACAATGTTGGCCAAAAAGTGCATCCATCAGTCAAGAGAGATTTATGCGAAAATCACAAAGCATAAATGCAACGCAATTTGAACAATTTGAAATGGAAATATTTATGGATTACACGAGTCCCACTCCCACTCCCAGCCCCCCTCGAATAGTCGGGAATTGTTTGGTTTGTCTGCTCATAAATCGCGAAGCGCCAGGACCCTGAACCTCCCGGAACTATCCTCTATTGTGGATGACCTGTCAGGGACAGACTCCGCCTCGACTCCTCGTTTCCTGCCATCGTTTTTGAAACACTTCAAGCTCAATTGAATTTAGAATGGCGCACTTAAGCCGCATCGAAAGGAAGGAGGGAATGCCGAATGCCGCTGCTTCTGCTCCTGCGTAAAAACTTTCCTCGTAATGAGCTCCTGCGTTGCCAGGACACTGAGTCCTCTCTGCAGCGGAACTCTCGACTCAAGTCGTTGCTTAAGCTGAGCATTGGCACTCGGGGCCAGGGGGTGTGCACGTGCACCTTGACAACAAATCATCATCTCAGTCATCATCAGCATCCAATCATGTCAACTTCTTCATCTCTTCAGCAGAAGGAGTCCTTTGCTCTGTTCCTGCCTCTCATCCCATCTGAGAAGCAAATTGGTGGCTTTAAACGCTGCCACAGCTCATCAAGATGCAACACACGGATCCCACTGCCACCCCCCCCTCTCATTAAACAACACAGAGAGATAGCGGGAGAGAGAGAGAGAGGAGCAGCAGAGGTTCCCGGGTGTCCATATAAAAATAAGCTACTGAGCTGCTTAAATCGGATTAATTTATGATTTCTCGCTGGGTGGAGTTCCTCCAGAGTCCACTTCCTATCGAGGACATGGATGGAACTTCGAACCGCTCTCGAAATGAAGTCCTTTTCCTGTTGCTCTCCGCCTGTCTGTCAGCAGTTCCGTCAGTCCTGTCGTCCTGTGTGTGTTATAAGCTTTATGCTCACGGACTTCCAACCCACCCACACAAAGGACACTCCAGTCAGAGCGAAAGGGGCAGGGGGGTGGTGGGCAGAAGGCAGAAGGCAGGAGCCAGAAGCCACGTTTATATTTCATTATCAAGAGCAGAGTTCGTTTTGGGGCCAAAGCGAAAAAACAGCGTCACACAAAAGGCCAAAGTCAAATAAAAGCGAAAGCCAAAGCCAAAGCCAAAAGCTCCATCCTCGGACTCAGTGGAACCACCACATCCGTACAAATAATGGAACAAATAAGTAATACAAAAGCGTAAATTCGGTTTACTACAAATTTCTGCTCGGTGGCCAAAGAGCACTCGGACTGACGTCCACAGTCCGCAGTCCAATAAAAAAATACCAAGCAGCAGGAGCAGCAGGAGCAGCAGTAGCAGCGGGAGCGACAGCAACGGCGACGGCGGCATCAGTGTCGGCTATTAGCCAACTTAAAGTCTAGACAAGCCGAACGGGAACGGGGCAGGTTGATCGCCCGGTGAGAGAGAGGGAGAGAGGGAGGACAGTGGATAACAAGCTACTGACGGCATCCAAGGCAACCGACGACGGCTATGGGATGGCAGATCCAACCCACACATGTGTCCCCCTCCCATGTCCAGCATCCAAGTCTGAGCTTTGCTCATGCAAATCTGTTTTTGGCTGATTTTGTACCCTTCAACGAGGGGGTAATCCAAGGATTTATCCAAGATGTATGCATACTGGGGATCCTTTCATTGAAATATTGATTAAACGAGAGAGCCAGTGCTAGAGCCAGGACAGATCTAAAAGAGGATTAAAAGCCCTTAAAGGGTATCCACAGTTCGTGCCTCCAAAGTAAAGTTTCCAGAGATTTTTTTTGGTTCAGTTTCGTTTCGGTTTTGTTTCTGCTCGTTTTTCGGGCTTGTTTGTTTGCCTTCTCCCTTCTGCACCCCTCCGCTGGCCATTAATTATTTGACTCCTGTCTGGGGCTGCCTTTGTGTCCGAGGCTTGTCTTTGGCTCCGAACTATGCAGAATTCATAATTCCGCACGGTGCATACCCTATTCGCGAGTGGCCGCATCGCTGGAGCTCTGCTAAGGGGACTCTCCCTCCTTCCAGCGAGGGTATATAGGCTGCCTTTCGTGCCTGTCCTTGCGAATTATGCAGACTCTGAATGTGCCTCGCTTTGATTTGGGATCCTTTGTAATTGAATACGAGCAGGTCCGACCCCAAAGACACCCTGTTGTTGCGGTTGCCGGGGCAACATTGAATACCCAGTTTGCCCAGTGCCAGTGCCAGTGCCTTTCAATTGTTGAATGTTCAATGTTGATTGTACTTGCACTTTTCTCCAGCCACAGTCGACCGCAGCAGGCGCCCACATGTCAACATAATGGCACACACAGAAGGCTGGAGGGAGGGGACAGGGAACAGGGAACAGGGAACACCTGTGGCACGTGGCGGGAGGGTAGGCAGATGTCAAGACATCTCGGGCTGCGGTGGCTCACAATTTACTTGGACATTTTATTAATTGCAACACACAGCAGCAGCAACAAACAAGAAAATTGCATTTGTGCATTTGGCAGGAAAATGTACATTGTTGTTGAAATTTGTGTTGTGGTTTTTCCCCCATCAGCAGGAGATTCCTTCGATTGAGCCGAATCGATCGAAGGAATGTGGAAACCACAGAATTGCACTGCTTGTGGATTCGCTTGGAGTGGGAGCAGCACTCCCCTTTCCTTGCCGTTCGGTGGAGCACCCACCAAGAGCCCTGAAGACTGAAGGCCCTGCCCCGGCCTGGCCTGGCTAATGCCTCCGTAATTATCGTTCAAGCGTTAATTGATTTAATAAACGGGAATGGGATGTGGCTGTGGCTGTGGCTGTAGCTGTGGCTGGGGCTCTCTCTCGCTGCAGCTTCCTGTGATTCATCTCTGTCACTCTTCCAGTCGTCCACAAAAAGCGTAATTGATAAAAGCCGAGGCACAAGCAAACATATAGTACATCTGTACATATGGGATACGATACGATATCCAGGAAACAAATGCAACAAAAAGGATAACCAGACAGTGATTAAGTGGCCGTCTCTCGAGCTCATGGGCTGCATGGAGGATGCGTTCCGTACCGCTCCTTTCCGTCAGCGCCGTTGCCTTTCCGCATTTGATTGATTATCAATTTTCACCGGTCACATACGCTTTAAGGCTGTCCTGCCCCTGTCCGTGTCCGTGTCCGTGCCCGTGTCCCTGACTCGACTCGTGGATCCTGGTCAAACCAATCGAGAACCGGCTACTGGACTGGGTCTCTGGCTCCTCTTCCTCTCCAATGACTAGCTGCATCGCATTGCACTGCAATGCATTGCCAATTTAAGAGTGTTGAAATTTATCGAACAATTTTCTGCAACTCCACATAAACGCTGAACGCTGGGCTGTGTCTCCACATCCGCACCGCACTTCCGCACCAGAGACTATAGTCGGGTGGCGCCGCTTCCGTTTTGTTTCATGCCTCAGAGATGAGCAGGAAGCCTCGTGAAAAGCGGTGCCCCAAAGCTTCTTCACTCTTCAGAACGCACACACCTCCATTATGGTCATGGAGTCTGGCTCTCACGTTCGCATCGCTGCCCCAAAGCAGGTACATGGTTCCAACAAGTACGAGTACGAGTACGAGCGTATCTTCAGTCGCTTTAAGACTGAAGTTCACTTGCACTTCATTGCACAAATACTGCTGCTGCTGCTGCTGCTGCTGCTGGTACGAGTATCTGGTTCCAAAGCCACAAGCTGTAGCCTCGAGCACGTCTTATTTAGATTTATCCTGCCTGCTACGCTTCAGTTGAGTTGTCGAATTCTCGTGCCTCGTGCCTCATGCCTCATGCCTCTTCCTCTATCTCTCTGTCTGTGTATGTGTGTGTGTTGGATATCTCTTTCGGCCTGGCTGGCTGGCTGGTGGCTATATCTTTAATATATTATTGAATATTTTGTGGCCTGGACCGGAAATTGTACTAATGTCTAGCCAGTTGCCAGGCTTGCCTCCAGTCTCCTTCCAGCATCCAGCTGCAGCCGCATGCAAAAGTCACATAAATTTGTTCTGCTTTTCCTCTGCTGCTGCTGCTGCTGCTGCTGCTACTCCGTCTCCTAATCCTTGCGCTCAGCATATTTTTCCCAATTGTTGTTCCCGACTGCACTTACACACAAGAAAAGCATTCGCCTTCGCATTCGCATCCTCGTGCGGAGAGAAATGGCTCCTTCGCTGGCTCCTTAGTAGGATGTGGGATGCGGGATGTGGGATGTGTGTGTGCTATCTGCAGCCGTTTTGTTGTCCTTGCTTTTAAGTTGCATGTCAGCGAGCATAAATCCTTCAGTGGAAAATGCTCGCTTCGCTGCACCCAGAGCACCCAGAGCCGGAGCTGCACACACGCTCGAGTTACGAGTCCCTTGTCCCGATAGCAAGGAGTAAGCACCGCTCCACCCGACTCGACTCGAGTCCAAGCCAAGGAATTATTGGCCGTGCTCAACGCGCTGCATTATGTGCGCCATAAATATTTATAAGTTCTAAGGCTCCGTTCCACAAAAAAACGTAAACCGAAACCTAAACGTTTAAAGTGCTCAATGATTCGGGGGAATGGGGCTTGGAAACTCTTTCGGGCCGCGATATTAGTCAGCTAATGCACGAGACCTGCCTCTGCCGCTGCCTCTGCCGTCCTGCTGCTCCACGGACATGATTCATTTGCATTTGGCTACCTGGAAGGTATTTGTCTTTTGTCTCTGTCTCTGTTTTCCCAATCCCCGAATTGATATCTCTTGCTGGTCCGCCTCTCTGCCTGAGTCACTGCATAAGCATGTGGTTTTATCTCTCTCTCTCTGCCTCTGGCTGTGGCTCTGAGCTGCTTTCCACGCTGGAGTCTCTGATTTAATTGTTGCTTAGTGGATTTTCGCAGCATCAACGCTGGCTAACGGCAAGCCAAGCGGAAACGGAAATTGCGCGCACACTTATCTGACATCCTTCTCGGACTCCTGTTCCCTGCTTCGGCCTCTGCTTCCTCTCTGGTTGGTCCTCTGGCTATCGCCGCTTCCTGTGCGTGCGTGTGCTAAAAGGATATGCCCGGCGCAAATTGCGTGCTGCGGCGTAATCGAAATAAATTATGAGCCCAACTTACATTGTGGCCAGCAGCCGGTAGTACCCTGGCTCCTGGCTCTATCCGGCGAGGGCTTTTAGTGTCTAATTCGGTAGTATGTATAGATACTCTGCCCCATCCCCATTTGGCGAGGGCTTAGACTACAGGGAGACCGAGAGCGAGAGAAGTTTGTCTGGCAATTAGCTCCAGGTAATCGGCTCAGATTTAAAGCCTCATCTGGCTGGGAGGACTTGTCGCTAATGGCTGCATCATTGACATGACATATGCTGGGTGTATATTATCCTGGTTATTATTTTATTCCTCGCTTTTTATGGCTCCATATCTGTCGCTGTTCCCGAGGGCATGCGTATTTGCCATGCGATATGTCATTGATTCTCAGTTAACGCAGACGAGCCAGAGACAGGGCCAGGAGCCGAATGGGGCGGCATCCCCATGACAGCCATTATGGACGACGGCTGCCGATGTCCTTTCCACAGACTACAGCTTCTGCTTGATCTGCTCCACATCTTGGTCCTGTTTCTGCTATGTGTGCGTGTGTGTGTTGTCGAGCGCCTTTGGGCCATGATATATTATGGCCTGTCGCCTTGTCTTGTTTATTTGCGTTATTTAGCCGCACAGCGGGGAAATGGGAAATGCCAGAATTTTTATTGTTATGACGCATATCTCGTCTCCAGCTCTGAAATGGAGACCTCCTTGAATTTGCTTGTGATTTATTATATCGACTGGGGCCTTCAATCTAAATTGATTGAATATTTACTAAACGTCTCCGGCATGGCCTTCTAAATGGTCTGCAGCTGCGGCCTGTCGCCATCGATCCAGTCCTCTGCTCTCTCGAGTCTGCTCTCGAATGTGTTCCGGGGGCAGGCGCCTCGAAAGCCTCGAAATTCTGCTGGAAAGTCTGGGTGGAAAAAGTCAATTTTGTTAATCAACACGAACGACTTAATCCAAATTGAATGAACTCGAACCTTGGTGCGCTGCCAAAGCGGATCAGCGACTACACATCATCACGGGGCGAAAATGCGAGAAATAAAAGCAAGCAAAAATTTACACATTTTTCGCATTTCCGCTCCAGCTCCTGCTCGGGCTGCTCCTGCTCCTGCTCCTGCTGCTGTTGATATTGCTCCTGGTCCTCCACCTCCACCTGCTCTACCTCCATCGCCACGTGCTTCTTCCTTCTTTTTGGCTGCGAAACATTTGCCAATAAGTGACTACGGCTGCCAGCAGCTATCCGAACCCAAACCCAAACCCAAAGTGAACCAAATCGGCTCAAGGCTCACAGAGAGCTCTCAGGTGAGGCCCAGAGGCCGAAAAAAAGCGAAAATTGAAAAACGCAGCTGCCAGGGCCATAATAAAGCCAAAAACCCAACAAAAAGCAGTGCCAGAGAGCAAGTGAATCGGTTTTTGTGTAGAAAGGGCGGACAAGTCAATGTCTGTTTGTGTGCTGGCCGGGGTGTGGGGCGTTTGGGTGTGGCAGAGCCCATAGCCGGCTCAGCCACGCTTGAGGTGATAATGTAATAAGCACTTTTTATGACCCAACAGGATTTAGACCTAAAATTCCAGCCGACACTCGACGACGGAGGCATGGCATTGTTCTGTCTGGAAAGTTCGCTAGTTTCGACGACCAACAGGCACATCCGGAATGCCATGGCCATTTCCCACCCCTGCCCCCGGTCCCACTCTCCACGCTCCTGTCCTGACCGGGATTTAGATTTCTGCCTGCAGTTGTTTGAGCTCAGCCGAACATATTGTTTCCCTTTTTTGTTATGGCCAGGGCCAGGACTACGACTGGGGACTACGACTGCTAATTGGTAGCATTCCCAATCGTGCGGGGCCGCGTGCGATGCATGTACAAGGGGATCAGTGTCGTCGTGTATGCAGTGAAAAATAAAGGAAATGCCTCACTCACCGCCTCCGATTCAATGCGAAGTTGCAGCATCTCAGCTACCTGAATGGAAAATCAGAAATTTTGTGAGAATTCCACAATTTTCAGGTATAACTTTACCTTTAAGGGCTCATCAATGAACGTATCTTCGTCGTCATGTACAGATTTTGCCTGGATTTGCACAGCAAAAAGCACCCACTAATTGAAACACACTTGCAAATGATCTTTAATTCATTACACTTCACTCACAACAATTAAACACAACACGTGCAACACAACTTTTGGGCGGCAATCGATCAACACATATTGATATTGTGTCGATACTGGAGATGGGATGTGCCTACAACATTACAAATGTGGGCGGGAGCATTTAAGTGACATCAATAAAATTCACAAAAATAAACGAAAAATATATAATAAGCTGTAAAGCTGTTTTACTAGCTCCATTTATACATTGACACCTGCACATGTGTTCACTTGCAGCCCAAACAAAAGCAAAAATATTCCGAATGCTCAGCCGACACCTGAACGTATCGTGACATTAATTGCACAGCAATTTTTTAATAAAAGTTGCACAAATTAAGCAACAATAGTAAATGTGACACCGCTCGATCGATTAAGCTATAGATGCATGGACAGGTAGATGCCACTCACAAGATTCACAAGTTTGCGATAATGCACCCAATTTAATTAGCTAGTGCAGCCATTTCCACCAGCAGGACACCAAGGAAGCTCTTGGCTAACCGTCGACTGGCATGTCACGCGATCATCCTCTGAATTATCGATGATTTGCCTAATTACTTTTCCCCCATCCATCCGCAATGTCGCCCGTCGGCACTTTATCTTTTTGCTGCATTTTTTTGTAATTTCGCGAATATTTTCCACCGCTGCATGTCACCAGTAAGTGGGCCCCATATGCCCGAGTGTTTTCCTCCATTTAAGACTCTTAAATGATTAACGTCGCGACACAGCGCATCAAACGTAAAAAATGCCCAGCGCTGTCATTAATATAAAAATGAAATTACCTTCATCCCTGCCAGTCGGCATTAAAAATGGGACAAAAAAAGGGAAAAGGACGCCCACAACGTTGTTGCCTTGAGTGCGAGCATCATCAAATTGAAAAATGTCGACGATAGAGGAAAATGGGAAATCAGAGAGCAGTCGGCAGTCGGCAGCCGGGAGGCGGAGAACAATGTGAAAGACAGGCGATTGAAATGGAAGGAAAACAGGTAAAAGGTAAGCTGCCACGCCCTGGAGCGTGCTCTCCTTGTTGTTGCCGTTGTGCTACGGTTCTCTCCGATTCTCCAGCTCTCCAGCTCTGCTGTGGACGCGGCCCAGTTGCATTGACAATCGACAAATGAGGAAAGATAATGCACAGCATTAATCTTGCTACCAGCAATTTGTCAGTGTTCCTCCAGGTCTCTGTGCCTGTCTGCCCCATCTCACTCTCTGTTTGTTCCCCTCTTTAGTTCTCCAGTTCGACATGCCAAATGCAGTTCAAATATTGTGTGGCCCTGGACCTGGTTTCGGTTCGGATCCGGGTCCAAGTACGAGCTCACTTGAGTTTGCCCGAGTTTGTCCCTGTCCTGTCCGCTTCTAAACGTTGCTTTCATCAATTAATTTACAATTTGCCAGACATCCGTATCCGCATACGGAGTGGAGTCGGAGTAGCAGTCGCAGTCGCAGTGCACTGCAGTGCAGTGCAGTCTCCAGCTACCATCGATGTGCCGTGCTGTGCCTTGCCGGACTGTTGCGGTCGGCGTGGGGGCTTGGCATACTTTTTTCTATTCCCCTGTTGGCCCAGTAATGGCCATGTCCTTGTTCTGCATCCCTCCGCCCCGCCTGATGAAGAGCAGCCGTAAATTGCATTGGTTTCCAACTTGTTGAAAGGCACAGAGCGCAGGGAAAATGCAAAAAGAGAGAAAGAGACAGAGAGAGAGAGAGAAAGAGGTCGAGCGAGGGGCGACTTAAATGCTTTTCAATGTTTTTCCATGTGCTGGCTGTCCCGTTGGGGACTCACTTAAATTTGCTGTGAGTTAGAGTGAGAGGGCCGTGTCGGAGAGCGAGACGCAGTGGAGTGCCGTACCCCGTTTAATGCTCACAATTTAGCTTTTAATTAGATCGGCAAATTTGTTTTCAAACCATTTTGTTCGCTCGTGCGGCCAGAGCATACAAATTTCCAACTGGGGACACTCTCTCTCTCTCCCCTGTGACTCCTCTCCCTCGCTCCATATCTGTGTTTCTTTTACTGTTCTGTCCCTGCACGTTTGGTCATGGAATTAGAGTGCTTACGGTTTTTCATTTTAATTGTTTTTGTGCGGCGAAGGCGAAGTGTTTGTCCGTCTTTCTGTCTCTCTTTCTCTGCTCAAAGAATATTGAACGGCTGGTAAGGCAGTGAGAAAGAGAGTCATGAGGCAGGTGTCTGTGGAGCGGGACTCTACCTTACCTTCTACTCAATTTACCTTGTGTCTCTCGGTCTGTCCTTTTTCCTAACCCCCATCCTTGCCTATTGCTTCTTCGCCGTGCCGCTGATTTATTTATTTCTATTTGCCGTTATTTTTTCGCTCTTCTTTTTGCTTTTATTTTCAGGAGCGCGCAATTGCGGTCGTTCTGCTACCCTCTCTGCAGCTGCCGCAGAATCTCCTGCTCTGCTCCTCCCCCCTTCATCTGCTGCACTGCTGTCTGCGTGCCATGCTCTAGTTTTCTATTTTTGCCTTCCCCCCAGACGTAACGGCAACCTTAATCACGTAATGATTTTGAGCGAGTGAGTGAGAGGCGCGGGTGTCCGAATTGTGTGCTCTTCTTCTTCCCCAACCTCTTCTGGCATCCATCCTCCCCCGCACAGCCGCACAGCCGCTTCAGCTGTTTGTTCATTCATTTCGGGTTTGTTGCTGCTGCTCTCTCTGGCATCCGCCATGCCATTCTGTGTTTCGCAATTGGCACAAATCCCGGCATTCTCTCAACAGCACAGCTAATGGCTAAATGCTGAACGCTGAATGCTCTGCGGCGCTAATTGAAATTACATTTCTTAAAGTTAAATATTTAATTGAGAGCTGCCAAGCCGAGCGAGCAGCGACGTAGAAGAGGAAAGGAGGAGGCGCCGAGTGCTTGAAAGTGGAGAGCGGCGAGTGGGAGAGTGGGATGGATGTCTTAAAGCTGTTTGATGAGAGAATTTAATATGAGCGCGACCTTTAATTGGAAGCTCCTACTCTCCACTCGAGAGCCACCTATTGTTCATAGATTCCTTGAGTGAATTCCTTTTACATACGAGATCTATGCTCGTTTCGGTGACTATTCGGCTCTCATTTTTGTACTCGTTTAAGGTCTCCTCTCCCCACTCGCCGCGTGTCACCAGTGGCTGGTTGGATTGGTTTTGCTCCTTGTGGATCATTCGTCATTTCGGTGTCTTTCATGTCCGAGTCCCTGGTGGCGCGCCTCACTGCGGCTTGTTGCATCCCCATGGATGTGGCTGCCACAGAAGAAAAACAAAGACAGCCGCTGATGTTGCTGTTGCTGATGCGGCGTGCTTAGAATTCTCGACACGAGCGACAGCAAAAGCGTCGCCAAATCCTAATTGCATTTGTCTGATTGGAGTAGAGGCAGCGGCAGCGGCAGTGGCCGTGTCGCACTGTGGCACTGTTGTAGAGTTGCAGCTGCAGCAGCTTCTCTGATATCTGCAGTCATACGAGGCCTATCCACACAGGAGACTATAGATGGAGCCTGGATCTGATGCTGATGGTGATGTGAATCTGAATCTGTTGCTGATGATGATGCTGATTCATTAAATTGGTTCCACTCCGCCGCTCTGCCACCCGGCCCCTCCTTTGGGTCTTATGACAGGGAACATGTAAATGCCATTTACTGTTTCCATTTCGATTTCTGTGTCGTGTCTGTTCTGAGCTGTTCCTGCCTCTGCCTCGCCATTGTCTTGTCATCCCCATTGTCAGCAGCTGAAGCGAGGGGCCGGCCGGGCAAGGCAGTCTTTTGGCTCAATTGAAATTCCATTTAATGTAATTTGAGTGCCATCATTCATGCCTCAGATAACAGTGGCAGACACATCAGAGGGAGACCAGAGACCAGAGACAAGAGACAGGGATAAGGAAGAGTGATTTTTGGTTAGTCCGAGATTGCGCTTAACACGATTTCAGGGCTGTCAGAATTACGTTCGGCCTCTGATTGATAGATGGATTGTCTTCCAGGAACATCTTTCTCTGGTTCTCCCCCCACGCTCTCTCTTTCTCTTTCTCTCTCTCTCTCTCTCTCTTTCCCGATTAAGCCATCAGGCACATGTGCAACGCAGTAAAACATCAAACAAACGCGTTGCACAATAGAAACCACAGACACAGGGAATTTATTTAAAGGTTTGACCCAAAAGAAGATGCAGGCCAGCACGAGACGACTGGACCCCGATGCTGCAGCAGCCGCAGCAGCATTTCGACACGTGCGTAAACAATGCCCCGAAACGGACAGTGGAAATGGGAAAATATCGGAGAAACAGGAAAAACACACAATACTCATACTCGTACTCGTACTCGTATGTTGCAATATAGTACACAGCAGGCAGTCGGGAAAGTTTCACAATTTCCCTTGCCACACACAGCAGCACAGAGATCTTGGGGATTCCCCTGCAACCGATTTCGGGCTTCATTAGAAATTTCCTCGTGGCGTGGAAATATAATTTATGCATGTGGCTGTGGCAGTCCCACAATACACAAAGGTTTCCAGGGAGCGCTCAGGGTTCAGGGTTCTGGGCTCTGGGCACTGACTGGGTTCAAGGCAACCGCAGGAACAAGGACAACATTGACGCCGACGACACTAATTAAAAATGTTGGCCAACCCTTCGAACGCCTCATGCGGCGACTGACAACAGCAGAAGCAGAGCCAGCCAGAACCAGAACCAGAGCCAGAGTCCGTGTGGAGGCTGAAATTGAAAAGCCGGCTAAGCTCCCAGCTCCACAAAATCCGCTAAATTCCCCCAACAACCCGTCACAAAAACAAACACGGACGGACGCAAGTTATATTCGGTGGAAGGTGTGTCCAAATGGAGAGCGAGAGAGTGCGAGAGAATTCGAGAGAGATAGAGGCAAACCCTCATTACCCTCTCTAGCAGAAAGCCTGCAGCGACCCAAGAGAGACAGGGACACCTTTCGACCTTGCGACCCGCGACCTGGCAACCTGCCTGCCTGCCACCCATTGATGATGTTGTTAATGGAAAAAATCTCAACACCCTTTTCGCACACACACCAGAGAGATAGAGAGAGGGAGAGAGTCAAACAATGGCGCGTAATTTTACAAAATTTACATTCCTTAATTAATCTTGTTTGCGCTGCGGCAGTTGCTGCCAGTTGTCCTCCTGCTCCCCTGTGGCACCACCCCCGCAACCCCTTCAATGTGTGTGTCTGTGTGTGTGCTTGGGGTTTTTGGCAGCGCAGCTCTTGGGAGGCGCCTCAGGGGCAACTAACACCAGGATCCCCGCTAATGACATTCAAGGCAACAGCAGCAGCCAGATGTCAGCCAGATGGAGGGATACACTGCTTTTCTGTCTTATTAACCCACATATATATTGTGTGTACGCGGATGTGTGGGGAGAGATGATAGCCCTCCTAATGAACCCTTCTTCCTGGCGATTCCTGGGAATCGGATTCAGGCTTAGCTTTCAGGAGGCGAATGGCAGTGGGAGTGGCAGTCTCGCTTTAATCAACAATTTGCGCGTGCACGGAGGAACTGGGACCTGCTCTCCAGACTCTCCCCGGGACATGTGACATTTATTGAAATTCTAGTTTCAGGAGGAGAAAGAGAAGCAGAAGGAGATGGTCCTTGCGATGCGTGGAATGGAGTGGAGCAGAGCAGCTGAGAGCAACCTGAGAGCAATTTAAACTCAATTTCGTGTCTCACAGACTGAGTCTGAGCACAGACTGAGCCGTAAATTGCTCCGGCAAGATGAGCCGAAGGATGAGCTCCTCCGCTTCTCTTGTGTGTGTGTATGTGTATCTCTCTGGGTGTGTGTGTGGTACTTTGTGTATGAATAAATTGGATTCAAGTCTTTCAAAAATTGAATTGGAATTACGCTAAACGAATCCACCATATGCTATGGTTTCCAATGCCTCCATATGCAGCTAGAGCAGTTCCCATTAGAAATACATAGTTGCCATATAAAATCCATCAGATACTTTCACTTGCACTCCACTCCTCTGCGCTGACAAAGCCCCTCAAGGCGAACGTGACACAGGCTGCTGTCCAGGAAGTGCGGTCCGGTCCGGAGATAAATGATCTGCAGCCCACGCAGCGGATTAGAAACTGTGGATCCGCCTCACAGTCGGATGATGCCCCAAATGTGGATCCGCCTATCTCTCGCTCTCTCTCTCTTTTTCTCATTGCAACACTTCATGGCAAATGCTATACTATTGCATTGCCTGGTTATGAATATGCAACGTTTATATAAATTGTCACGTTTATTGCCGACTCTCTCTTTCGCTCTCTCTCTCTCTCTCTCTCTATCGCTCCGTCTGGCTGACTGCATCTGTCATTGCAGCAAATCAAAAAGGAGAAATGTATTTAATGAACACCAAAAAGTGTGTACCCTAATAGCTTGTGTTCGCGAAAAAAGCTCTCAAAATTGTCCGAAAACAATGCTACCCTGTGTCAGTGTAGAGTATCCGCAAAGCAGTTTACAACTTGGTTGGGTTCTGCCTCTGCTGCTGCTGCTGCTGCTGCTGTTGGTACGCTCTTTTGTTGCACGTTGATTGCAATCATAATTTATAAATGTTGCCGACAGTTTGGCGGGTGCCTCGATGTTGCAGTTGCAATTGCTGCTGCCTCTGCTGCTGCTGCTGCTGGCTTCCATATTTCTCCATCAATAAATAAATATCATTTGTCTGTCTCCCCGACTCCTGACTCCCTTTTGGTCATCTCTGGACCTGAAAACGTTTCTGTTGTCGTGGTTGGATCGTCATGGACGATGATGATGATTTTTTTGGGGAGGAACAGCCGCAGCAGCAGTCAAAGCCAAAACCAAAGCCATTAGCAAGTGATTTGGTGACTTTTCCAATCTAATTGAATGTTGCACAAACGAAAGAGAGAGAGGGAGAGAGAGAGAGGCAGAGCGGCAGATTCAAGAGCTTTAATGTGTTTGAAGTTGTTGGCCCCGAAAAACGACAAACCAAACGGATAAAAAAACAAAGCACTTTAAAACAAAAGTGCGAGAAGGAGGATGGAATTGTTTCTGTGGGCTCCACAGAGTTTTTTCATTCATTCTCCGGGGGAATGCGCCTCTATGCTGTTCTAGCTGTTGTGAGACCCCTCCTGGCCGCCCATCAAGATCCCTGTCCTCCTCCTTCTCATCCTCTGCCTCCCTGTTCCTGTTTCTGTTCCCATTTCGCGCTGGTCAAGTGTTGTTGTGGGAAGGAGGGGAGGGGTCTGCGCCATTTGTTTGTGTGCCAGAAGGCAGCAGCAGCAGCAGCCGCAGCCGCAGCAACAGCAACAGCAGTGCTGTAGTTTGGAGTCGGGTTTTCTAGTGATTTACAGCGGCGCTTCCAGGTTCCAGACGTATGAGTGATGCTCTCTGTCCATGCATATTCATACACATTGAGATTCATTGTATTTGCGCTGCATTTCCGCAGTATTTTGTATTTTATCTGGCTTTCTGCCTGTTCGTTCTACTTACGACACTCTTGCGACGTATCCCGCAGTTTCAGTTTTCTCTTTTTTATGACACTCTCCACTCCACTCTCTGGCACTCTGCGGCACTCTGGTGCAGGAGAGAAGCGTCTAGTCTACACTTCGCAGTGAGGCGGCACTGAGGCTTTAAGCAGATTTATTTTCAATTAAACAAGCTCATAACTTGGCCAACCACTTGGCCTGGCCAGACAGAACGACAGAACTTCTTGTGGCTGTGTCTCGCTGTCGCCCTGTGTCGAGTGTCCTGTGTCCTCTATGCTCTACCTCCTTGTTTGGGTTTAATTTACGCCACAAATTCAATTTATTTGCGATACACCTAATCCACAAAAGCAAACTTGATTTATCAACATAAATATTTTGCATGCAGGCGGGCGGGATGTGGCAGGATGCGCTCGGAAGAATGCATGCAGCATGCAGTAGGCACTGCATTTTCCTTGGGTTTTTGCGTCCCATTGTTGTGTGCTGTATTTTCTCTGTCTCTCCTTCTCTCTCTCTCTCTCTCTCTCTCTCTCTCTCTATATTTCTCGAATGAAATTCAATTTTAATGCACTTGAATGGATTTGAGCAGCGCTTAGTTGACTTGATTACGAGACTTGGCTCTCAGTCTGGTTTCTGGCATTGGCTTTGGCTCTGGCTCTGGTTTTAGCTCTGGTTTCAAGTTTCGGGTTGCTGGTCGAAAATTTCATTTGCTTTATGGATTTCGAAACCATTTTTCCCCATTTCAAGCTTCTTCAACTTTTGCCTGGCAAATCAAACACTTCACAGAGCGAACGATTCTTCAGAGTTTTGTCAAGCTGCCAGCAGCACCACGAAAGCCACTTGGCCACTAGTACACACAACCCACCCAGAGACAGATACAGATACCACATACATATATCTGACAGATACACGAACATACATACATACATACATATGTACATGGGAAGGCGTATTTGTCATAACGCATATAATTTCAAGAGCTCTCTGGTGGGGGTAAGGACTCCCGCTCCAACTCCCACTCCGACTCCCAGTCCTCTCTCAAGAGAGATATGCAGATGCGAGGCAAGGCAAAATGCTAAATACATGCTGATGATGATAATGCAAATGAAATTATTTTTACAACATTTACTCCTTCAACATGGTATCCTCTGACTCTGCCACACAGCCCCCGACGCACTGCCACACTGCCACACACAAGCACTGGGGAATGGAGCTCTGCTCCGGCCAGTTGCCATATAAATCATCATTTGCCTGATGCTCCGTAGTGCCACGCCGCTGCTTCTGTGCTCCACCTCATAGTCTCTCGTTCTCGTTCTGGTTGCTGGCTCACACATGTAATGTCCTCGGACGCCGCATTAATGTCCTGCTTTGTACATTGGGATCCCAAAAGGAGACGAACAGTGATCGAGAATAGACCTTGGATGTACCCTAAGCCAGCTGCAACGACTTTGCCTCCAAAAGCTATGTCCTCTCAGAAGCTTCATCGAGGGTGTGTGCAGGGAAGAGAGCAAATAAGAGCATGCTGAACATCATAGCTGATGTACCCGATCCAGAGTTGGGAGTCATAGAAAACAACGTTCGAAATGACTGCCCCGCAGTGAGACGCTGTGGAACAGAGTGGAACTGCTGGCAAAACTAATAATGTGGCCGGCCGAGGTGGGGCCCAGAGCTTTATGGTAATACCATTCCCACTGCCCCGCCTACCATCCTGCTCGCTCCCCGCATACGAGTCATTCGTGAAAGCAAAAACAAATGCTCTGTCAATTGTCGACCAGCCGCAAATGCTATAAAGCTGACAAATGTCGAGCAACCTACCAGATACGTTGTACGACAGATACGAGTGTGTGGGGAACAGGGGATGGAGAACAAACATGGATCACAGGTACTCATAAAACTGTCCAAATGTCAATATTCCAGTGACAATCCCCCCATACCCCCAAACCACTCCCCCCCTTCGATGCAAAACAAAAAAGTATTTTGCAGGCCGCGTTCGCTTTGCTTTTGATTTGGATTCTGATTTCGAGTCGAGGGTGGAGGGAAATGGGTGGTGGCTGAGGGGACAGTGGCTGTCTGGGAAACACCTTGGCCAAGCAATTTCAATTTTTCCAACCGCCAACAGCCAACAGCCCTCCCCCTCTCCCTCTCGCTCGACGAAAACGCCAGCAAGAAAATGAACATGTCAACAGCACACGTCGGATATGGACTTGGATTTGGCATTGGATTGAGTCCGGGATTGGGGTTGGGCTTGGGTTTGGGTTTGGCTTTTGATTTTGCTTTGGTTAACCTGTCGGCGGTTCTCCTCGTGGAGTCGGCTCTGGATTCGCCTTCGATTCGGTCCGAACGTTCGTGGGGCTTGGGGGGTTTCGGGGACTTCGACATTTTTGGCAACTTTGTAAATATTACAAAATTTAGGTGTCTCGCTTTGGTGAGTGCGCCAATGAAATATTTATGCCCACACACACACACATACACACACACAGCACATGTACTCTGCCAAGTGAGAGTGTGTGTGTGTGTTTGTATTTGTTTTTGCACGAACGTCGCCCCGTTTTGTGTAAATATAAACCGACCACAGAGAGATCCCAAAGAGAGAGAGAGCGGGCAGGGCGATCCAATGAGTCCCAAGGTATATTGAATAGACAGGGTAAGGCAGGGCCCCTGCAATGGGAGCCATAGGTCCCTCTGCCTTGTCCTTTATGGATTGTACCCTGGACTGGAGTCGAGTCGAAACGGGACCTGGACCTGGGCCGACAGACAGACAGACAGACGGACGGACGGACGTACCGACTGACTGACTGGGCCTGCCAGTTGTCTGATAAACAGACAATTTGCCAAAGTGGATACGTGCATGGCGCGTATAATTTTGGGGCACACCTGAGCCCCTCTACCCGCGTGGAGTGGAGTGGTGTGGAGTGGAGGAGCAACAGGAGGAGCCGCACCAACAGCAGTAGGAACAGCGTTCTGTGTCTGTGTGTCTGTCCCTGCAGCCCCTCTGTGGCTGTATTTTGTGGTTGTAGACTTTAGCTTGATGAGTGTATCTATGTGTGGAGTCCACACACACACAAACACATACACACGCTCATCCTGTGTGTCTGTGTATCTATGTGTTTAGTTGGTTAGTTGGGCTGATGAAGCGACATTGACAGGCGCCTGGCAGAGGGGCCCAGACTTTAAGTTTAAGCCGCTTTAAAGGCGCCGGGGAATGGGAGGAAAAATATAGTATTTTCCAGACAATTTTCATTCACTAAATGGTTACCTTTGGGCTTAGTCAACGCCTAAGTTTTAAGTCATTCAATTAGTCTTCCCTCCGTGCTACTTGTATGCGTCAATGCCTCGCCCACACGACGCCTCCACGCAGTAGGATCTGCCGCGTAACTTTTACGATTTTAATCGTGGGAAATTTATGGCATTTTTTCCCGCACAATTTCCCCACAGACCCACAGAGTATACAGAAATATAGAAATAAATAAATGATGAAAACAAACAAACAAACAAACGCCCGAAAAAAGAATCCCCAACGCACACAAAAGCATCGCCTATAAACTAAACTTTTGCCGCACTAGTTTCCATAGAGATACACGGCTATAGCTGCGGCTATGCTGCATCTGTACAGCAACAGATACAGATACAGACGTTTCCATGGGAAAGCGAGAGAGTAAACATCCGCCAAAAGCCAGAGCCAGAGCCAGAGCCGGAGCCACCGCATCCGCATCCGCATCTGAACGGATTCGGATCGCTGCCCCATAATTTTTGCAGTTGCAGCATAATAAATTCATTCTGGCCGGCCCCTGGCCATGAGTTATGGCCCAAATTGAAACTGAAACTGAAACTAACTAGGAGCGGAGAACTAACTCGAGAGAGAAACTGGGCCCGAATGCTGATTTTTGATTCCAGATTCCTGATGTTTCTGTGCATTTTGTGTTTTGTTGCAGGTTAACGCTGGCAGCTTGTCCGAGCAGGCTGGCCTCCAGCCCGGCGATGCGGTGATCAAGATCAACGACGTTGATGTCTTCAATTTCCGGCACAAGGATGCCCAGGATATGGTGGTGCGCTCCGGCAATAACTTTGTTATCACAGTGCAGCGGTAAGTGGCAGTCCTTAGAATATGCATATGCATATATTTGTGGAGTCCCTTAAACGAATGGCTCTCTCTCTCTCTCTCTCTCTTGTAGCGGCGGCTCCACTTGGCGGCCACAGGTGACGCCCACTGGCAACGTGCCGCAGGCAAACTCCCCCTATCTGCAGACGGTGACGAAGACCTCTCTGGCTCACAAACAGCAGGACAGCCAGCACATTGGCTGCGGCTACAACAACTCGGCCCGTCCATTTGTAAGTTTACTAATTTGCAATCACACAAAGTGTAGCACACATTTGCGGGCAGCCCATCCTACATACCACATCCCACATCCCAGGAGCCCCTGCTCCTGGTGGAGTGGAGGCGGTAGAACATCATTTATAAAATTCATAAACTGCAGAGAGCCCAAAACTTGGGAATGCTGAAAGTTTTAGGTGGAACAACCACTGCCAGGCACAGCCACACAGCTGATGCTGATGCTTATGCTGGTGACGTGTCCTGATGATGACCAATGATGTTGATAGTTGGAATCCTTCCAAGCAAGGCTCCCGCCCCCTCCTCTGAGGACCGAACTTCCTGACACATTTTCCGTTTATTTTGTTGTCTGTCTGTGGTTTTGGTTTTCCCTATTCATTCGACTAGGGTTCGGTGCCCTCCTCCGCCTCCGCCTCCGCCTTTTGTATGAGTTGACAACATTTGCATTTATACGATGTCTGTCTCTCTGTCGCTCTGTTTGTGCGTAGTTTTGAAAAGTGTCAGAATGAGTAATGAATATGAGTGCTAGGATTATTTGCCTGGCAAGAATTAATGTGCAAAAGGTCCCACCACAGACACAGACACACCCCCACTTCCACACTCCCACCCGCACTTCGGGGGCATGCCATGCATAGTAATGCCAATGTCTATCTCTTCCTGTGTATGTGTGGGTGTGTGTTTGTGTGTGATATGCATACATTTTCGTATATTTTATTGTTATGAATTTGTATAATAATAGCCAGCCCCCCCCCTTTGAGCCGTAAACCCTCTGAATGACAACAGCAATAGACATGAAATTGATTTGGGATCATTTAGGGCGGAATCATTTCAGGGGTAAGCCCTGCTGCCTGGTTTTACCTCTTTTATAATTACGAGAACCACAAAGAAAACAGAACCTCCAGACTACTGGAAAAAGCACAGCTGGAAGAGCAACCAAAGATTATCTGAGATTACTCCACCATTCGAATCATTTTGCTTATTTCACACTTTTACAGACTTTGAAAAATGCCCTCAAATATATATCTCCCGTTCCTTATCCTCTCCCATCCTCTGACTATGATTTCAGGCCAATGGCGGCGGCGATGGCGGCGTGAAGAGCATTGTCAATAAACAATACAACACCCCGGTTGGCATTTACAGCGATGAATCTATTGCGGAAACACTTTCGGCCCAGGCGGAGGTATTGGCTGGCGGTGTCCTCGGGTAAGTTTTCCCTTACCTTCCGTTCCGTACCGTACCGTACCGTTCCGACAAGGGTTAATGGCGGGAAAAAGGCAACAAACAACTGTCTGGGCCGCAGCCGTGACAGTGCAAAATATCAGGAAAAGTTTTACTTAAAAATTTCTTGTTTTTCTGTGCTTTGGTTTGCTTTCCTTTCCGTCCGTCAGTCTGCCCTCTCCCTCTCGTTCTCTGTTCGCGTGTTTCTTTTGTGGCGCCAAGAAACAAAACGAGAATAGCGAAAGAGAAGAGGAAGGGGGAGAGAGTAAAAAAAGTAGAACTAACAACCGCAGGCTGGTCTAACGGTGAGTGCAATTTGGCAAATGATAGCAGGACGAAGACGGAGACGGGGCTGGAGCTGGAGCTGGAGCCAGGCCAAGTGCCTTGTGCCAGTTGCCGTGAAGTTCTGTGTGGGCTAGGGGGGTGACAAAACGAACGCGTGGGACTCGCACGCCTTTTGCGCTTAATTTCTTTGGGGGATTTCTCACACTGGATGGAGTCCGGGTCCTTTGGAGTCGTCTCGAGTCGCCTCCACGGGCCAACGCGTCGGATGCGTAACGTAACGACTCACTCGCGCGGCATACTTTCGGGTTGAGCGAGAGCGCTGAAAAGTATACACTCCTTAATGTCTAACAAAATCTTTCCTTCTCTCTCTCTCCTTCTCTCACCTGCAGCGTAAACTTTAAGAAGAACGAGAAGGAATACCAGGCCGATCGCTCGGAGGTGCTGAAGTTCCTGCGCGAAGAGGAGACCGGCCAGTCCACTCCAGGTAATTGCCCCAACTACGAGCTGGCCCGCTTGCTCCTCATCCTGAACGAAGGCGCCAATCCGTTTGTGAGCGACACACTGGGCGACATACTCTAGCAAGAGAGGAGGGTGGCTGTGGCCGTGGGCCGTGGGCCGAGTGCCAGCAATTTTCTATTCGGTTTTCCCTTTGAGTCTTTTTTTAAAACGCCCAGCAGAGACCTTGAAACAGCTCTAATGCGAGTGCTTCTCAACGTAACTTAATTTTCTGTTCTTTTGTCGTTCAAACCCTCAGACCAGCACAAGGAAATGGACTTTCGTTTTCTCTATCTGAAGACACACTTCTAGTCCAGTCCACACACTATCAAAAGTTTCCCCCCAGTCATGTTCTATAAATATATATGTATATTCTCCAACAATTGCAAAGTCATCCGAAACAGATTCGCTAGGTTTAAAAGTATTATAGTTTGGTCATTGAGGAAACACACATTAAATGATTAATACGTCATCAATATTTAGGAGAGTCTATTGGATGTGGGGATCAACTAATGTTTTAAATTGGTATTGCTAGACTCTAGGTTCTGCAGTTTTTATAGACTTTGATTTCATATTTTCTTTTAGTTTATGTATTTCGATTTGTGTTTTGAATATATTGGTTCAGTAATTGCTTTGAAGGGGACAGCTTTAAGCGTAGTTAATTTAAGCGGAATGCAGCTAGATCATCTCTTCAATCCATCGTCGTTACAAGACATACATATGTACACTACAGATACCCAGAAACTTGCGCATTCGAACTCTTTCTGTGTATGTCTCTCTATCTATCTTTCCGTCTAACTCATGTTTTGTGTTTAAACTCTTTTTCATATGTTGAACATAAATCTACACCGACAACACGAACAATCAACAACAAATACACCAACGCACTACATATACAACACTTTCAACAGCTTTCGGCAATTACGAGCATGATGTTCACCAACAACAACACCAAGCACAACCCCAACAACAACAATACAATCAACAACAACAACAACACCAGCAACAACAGCAATATCATCAACAACAACAACAATACCAGCAACAACAACAATCGAATGCTACTCGCCATGTCAGTGCCCCCGTGAATACACCAAAGCCCCCAAGCACCGGCGGACTCCCAACAGGCCAGAACATTTGCACCGAATGCGAGCGCCTCATTACGTAAGTCGTGTTTGTCCCTGGTATCCCCTTTCCTTTCTCGTATTATCATCAGAGCTGACAAAGAACTCTCAACCCTCGCTGAAAACCAGCAGATCTGTTACCGCTACCTAAATCGAAAGCACTTCGTCTTACTTCGCTTGTGTTTTCCGTTTCTGCTTGCGGTTGTGCATGATTGAACACGGCTGTGTCCCAATAGCCGACGATCTCTTTGCAAAAGCTTTTCTCTCGAGCGAAAGCTTACATGCATACCATGCGAAGAGCAGAGCAGAAACAGAAATTGACTGTGTCTCTTTTCTGTTAACTTCGAGTTTTTGGTTGAGTGTTTAGTGTTATTTGCAAGCGCTCTGACTATCATTCATGTAAATTAGCGTTCGTGTACGTGAAAACATTGACTAACGGCAGTAGTGCTTCCCTCTCTGTTATGGCGCCGTTAATCTCATTAGTAACTAATTTCATGAAATTATCTGACAAGCAGAGGGCAGAGGTTAGTGGTTGGACCTTATAGCAGTAGTCTGTAGGCAGGGGGCGCGGCTCAGACGGATATACATATTTATGTTGTATATTCACCAAAACACATAATTCCACAAAAACATACACACACACACATACTGGAATACACCGAAAAATCCTGAAAAATTGTCTATATTACTGATTGAATTTTCAACACCGATTCGACGATGACCATGATGACGATGTAGAGCCTCACAGTCCGGCGAACTTCTATTGGACACAGAGCCATGCCATCGGAGGCAATGAGCGACGCACACCGCTGCACCACCAGCATCAGGATGAACGGATTGGCATCCCTTTGCAGTCGAATTCTTTGGCGCCCGCTGCTCCACATAGGCCCAGTCTGCCGGTGGCCAAGCCACAGCCACAGCCCCAGGCAGGGGCAGGGGCAGGCCAGGAGCCGCAGCAGGAACAGGAGCAGACTGATCCGCGCATCATTGTGATGCCGATTTGCCCGGCCCTGCAGGGTCCCGAGTACAAGGCCGACATGGAGGCGGCCGCCGCAGCGTTGGCCAGCGACGAGGGGCGTCCGCGGCCATTGTCAGCCAGCGGACATCCGGCGTGTCAGTTGTGCGGCGTGGGCATTGTGTAAGGATTTGTTCGATGTTCAATGATAATTCATGCGTCTGCATCCCGCCTCTGTTTCTGTGTCTGTGTCTGTGTACGCGTCCCTGTCTGCCTCCCACGTGTCCCCGTGTGCCCGCGTACGAGACTGTGCATTTTAATTTGGTTTTATTTCATGGTCGCCCAACGAAGTCAATTGTTTCAAATTGATGCAGTCCTCCGCATTACAAAAGCCCGTCCGCACACCTGAGCCCACAGCCAGACCAGACCCACCCCTTCCCCATGGGAATCATCATTTGTATTAATTTGTATGCCAATTTAATTGGCTCCCCCATCCAAGTGCCAAGTGCCCCCCGCATCATACCCTTGCGCATCGGAGCTTAATTCGATAATTCATTATAGCTTTTTACACATTTCCTGCATTACCTCGCGACAGATGCGCTCTGTCTGGCCATTCGGGGATCAGCTCACAGAGGCTGTCTTTCACATACACACACACACGAATGCAAAGAGAAGAACCATTGAGAGAGAAATTCATTCAGTCAACCATAGATGTGTAATCGATCGAAAGGCTCGATCACTCTCCCCCCACAAATTTAAGTAATCATTGTAATAATCAAACTTTTTTCCCCCTCCCTTTAGTGGCGTCTTTGTGCGCATTAAGGACAAGAATCTGCACGTGGAGTGCTTCAAGTGTGCCACCTGTGGCACCTCCCTGAAGAACCAGGGCTACTACAACTTTAACAACAAGCTCTACTGCGACATCCACGCCAAGCAGGCCGCCCAGAACAATCCGCCCGCCGGTACCGAGGGCTACGTGCCCGTCCCTATCAGGCCGTAAGTGATCAAAAGAGTATCCATCCATTCATCCTCTTTCCCTCCTTCGATTGCAGTTGCACTCGGTTGTGCACTCCGATTGCACGGCCAATTGGTCAGTGGCCAGGGTTTCAGTCTTTCAGTGACAGGGACAGGGGGGCCACAGATGAAAATGAAATATAAATAAATGCGAATGCGAATGCGAATCGGTGAATGCCAAAACACGTCTGACAGGCAGGTGACGAAATTCGTCCATGCAAATATTTACATACACAACTGTATGTATGGCAGATCACCAATTGGGAATGCCCTGTCCATGAGGTACATTAATTATCCTGGGGAATGCCAAGAGAGTATGCGAATATTCAAGATTTGCATTCAATGTGGATCCGAAATGGAACAGCAGCCCTACTCTGGTAGAATCCATCTCCTTGGGCACCTCTATAGGGTATATCCATTGTCGGCTTTTCAATGACTCACTGGTCCTCCCTTTTGTCTTTTGTTTTATGTTTTGGAGGGAATGGAGGCGACACTGATTGCTCTGCTGACGTGTCATCGTCTGGGCCACCAATTTTTTAATAAATGAATTGGCAACATGTGTCTGCCTGTGCCCCATGCTCGGCATTTGGCCTGGAGGCATATAGATAGTTGTCAGTGCATTCGATATGATCTTCGTAAGGGTGTGCGCTATTTCCGGTCACCCTGGCCCCCTACGCCCAGGCGGTCGTCAGTTGTAATTTGCATTTGACATTTTCGAATTTATTGTGGGGTTTTCCGTGCTATTTGCTAAATTTCGGATTGCATTCAAAGTCAACTTAATTAAAAGGCTTGTACTATGTCGCCGGGGCAGGTCTAGGGCAGTGCTCCCATTGGGGCAATTAGGGGAATCGCCCATATGACGGGCAATTAAGGCAGATTTATCGAGTGACAGTCGAACAACAATCCAACCTTGAATCTCTCTTTTCCATCTCCTTGCAGCAATACCAAGCTGTCGGCCAACACCATCTCGTCGGCCTTGAGCTCGCACGGCTACGGCAGCAACGGCTACTCGAACGGCAACTCGACCCCGGCCCCGGCACCGGTAAGTAACGTTCCAGGTCCCAGCCGGACCTGTTAGCTGTTAACTGTTAACTGTTGCCTGTTAACTGTTCTTTGCCATGGCTTAAACAATTCTGTCAGACACACACGCACGCAAACAGACACAGGCACACACACAGACACTCTCAAATACAGAAACAGACACAGACATGTGTTCGGGGACCTCAGACAAGCAAATGCTTCGGGCCAGGTGAAAACTGAAAGAAACACCAAAGGAAAGCCCCGAAAGAAGCTCCATCTGCAAGGAGTAGAAAACTCTTCAGCGGAACATGAAGCCGATTTTATACCGTTTTCGAGAGGCTCTTTCTTGTGGATACATACCTATCCTACTGAAGGGTATCCAAAGCTTCGCACCGTCTCTGGTTCCTTTGTTCTTCAATCAATTTTATCATATTGCCAGGGAAAATGTTTGCATAAACTTGGCAAATTTCGCCAGCAGCAGCGGCAGAGCATCTCCCAGACATATGCTAAAATGTTGAAAATCATTTGAAGAAAAAAGAGATTCCGGAGGAGGAGGTCGCTGGTGTCGTTGGAGGAGGAAAAATGCAATATAATGCAAAAAGAAAATAAAAAGAGTTCGCTGGCAAAGAAGTTCAAACATATTTTGCAATTTTATCAGAAGCGCTTCTTGTTTACTATTTTTTGTTAGCATTTTCCTTGCGTTTCGTTGCGTTTTCCTTGGCTTTTCCTCGCACTTTTCTTTGGCCACAAAACGATCAAATGGAAATGGAACAAACGCCTGAATGCATTTGCCTTGCCTCTGCCTGTGTCTGTGTCTTTTGATATGTTTGTTTGTGTGTTTACGTGTGTGTGTGTATGAATTTTTGCATGGAATTATTGTTTCCGTTTCCGTTTGAATGCGATTGGGAATGGAAATACGAACGGGATCGAGACCTACGGCCGATGATTGGATAACTGAAGATCAGAAGATCGAGGAACAGGGCTGAGAGTGTCAAATCAATTGCGGCAGATCGCCAGAATCAGATTGATTGCATTTCCTATAAATAGCATTGGGGCCCGCAGTCAGGCAGTAGTCAGTAGTCAGTGGGGTTTTCATTTGTTATTTGATTTGATTTCATGTGAATTTATTTCACTTACTGACTCTTCTCTCTGCCACGCAGTGCCAGCGCATTTCGCGAAAATGTGCAACGTGCAATGGCTGCGGAATCGAAAAGCTAAAAGCTGAAAGCTAAATATATATGCCTGCCAAGCGGTACTATTTTTTATTTTTGATTTTCGTTTTTTGCCAGAGAGTTCTTCTGGCTATAAAAAAACACCCCAGCTGTCACGTCGACCAAGAGACACTGCCAGCTAGTGCCTGCCCCCAGCTGCAGTTTGGCTGCAGTTTGGCATCAGTTTGGGCCCGATTTCACAGTTTCATTGCACCTTTGGCGCGGACAGTTCGTCGACAGTGCGCCTCTAGTCCTCGAGCGGGTGTCCCCGCGAGCGTGTGTCGTCCATGTCCCCGCGGACACTGGAAAGCGATAGCATATAGCATAGCAATATATCTGCAACGATCACCGAATATCGAATATTGAATATTACCGAAACGAGAGGGAGTCGCGACTCCCAAGTGCTATATTTGCAGTGATTTTCAGTGGATTTTCCTGTTAATTTACTCAGCAGTGGGTGTTGCATAACGCCAGACTTATTGGAATACCACTCGGATATAGGATATAGTAGCTACTACATAGGATACAGACTACAGATCTTTCTTTCAGGTTTCATTTTCGGGCTTACTGCTGTTTCCAACGGGGGTGTTCTTTGTTCAGCTAATTGACCTTGACCTATTAGCTATTTTTAGAAAACAAACACACACACACACAGACAGACACACGTACAAGGGTCGACTGTCAGCCGTAGCTCTCGTTGCCCTCCACTCTACTCGCATTCCGTATCCGCATTCGCGTCAGCTTGCATTCTCATTAACTGTCTTTATTAACCCGAGTTCTGTTTCCGTGTATCCCGCCGAATCCTGAAACAATGCCTGCCCGCCTGCCTGCTGCCCATTAACATGCCTGTGCTCGCATTAACCCATTAGCCCGAACCCGAGCCAGAGCCTGAGCCAGAGCTCATCGAAGCCGTCGGCGAGCTGCCCCTGCCTCCGCCGCCATCGCCCACCCAGCTGCTGCAGTACGAGGCAGAGGCAGAGGCAGAGACAGAGGAGGAGCCGCAAGAGGCATTGCCCGCGACAGCAGTCCAGGTCCAGATCCAGGTTCAGCCACAGCAGCAACCGCCGCATCAGCATCAGCATCAGCAGAAGCAGCAGCAGCACACACGCACCCACAGCAGCCTCTCGTCCATCTCCAGTGGGTCCTCGTCCTCGGGCGTTGGCGGGAGCGGGAGCGCCAGTGGGGCTGGAAACAGCCAGCAGAGCTCCTCGACGCTCTCCCTGGACCTGGACCGGGACCGCTATGCCTACGGTTCGCCCATGCACTCGCGCCAGACCTCGGCCTCGTCCACGTCCCTGGACGTCAGCGCTGTGGGTGGCAGTGGGGGTTGTGTCCAGGCCGATAATTACACAATGCCGCCCTCGCCGCCGCCGCCACCCCCTCCACAGCCCCAGACAGCCCAGACTCCCTTCCGCGTGGAGCGAACGGAGCGAACGGAGGCGAAAGGCAGGGTAGGGGCGCAGAATGAGAACGACATGAACACGCAGAACAAGAGCCATAATGCGTACAACCAATTGCTGAAAGAGTATTCCAATAAGCTGCAGCACCAGCAACATCACACCACAAACAACAACACCACAGCACACGCCCCCCCCAGACACAACAACAACAACACCATGGCGAAGCCATTTGCAACGTCATCCGTGGCAGCCACAACGCAACAGCAGCCGCTAGTGGCAGCGCTGACGGCGACACTTGCTAATCAATTGAAATTTAATTCGCATCAGGTTGCAAGCCCCCAAGCAGCGCTCCCAACAGCCGCAGAAGCAGCAGCAACAGTAGTTGACAGCTCAAGCACTAACCCCACATCCACAGCAGCACCAGCAGCAGCAGCAGCAGCAGCAACAACAGCAGCAGGAGTATCCTCCTTCACAGACAATATGTCCGATGAGCCATCATCGATCTATGGCCAAATGAATGCCCAACAAACGGGCGCCCCCGGCGATCCGGGCTTCGAGTATGTGACCCTCACGGGAAACGTGATACGCAGTGTGCAGGCACCCGGCAAAGGGCCAGGCATCAGCTACAAGGTAGGTGCTCCGCAATCCGCTCTTCTCGCGCCGCGCTACAGCTCAGCTCACAGCTCTCCGATCCCAGCCAGAAATTATAAACAGAATAACTAACCGAGCAAGTTACGTCCAGTGTTGTGTAGAGTGTTGTACAGAATATGCCACAAAGAAAACTGTATATTAATCCAGGCTCTCTCTTCGAAGGTCAACCAGGGCTATGCTCGTCCCTACGGAGCCACCGCCGGGCCACCGAGTGCCGCACCCAAGTCGCCGGTGTCGTATCCGCCGCAGCAGCAGCAGCAATCGCCACGCCCAGCGGCTGGTGGCAACCCCTATGCCACCCTGCCCCGCACCAATGTGGGCCAACAAGGTAAGGCTGACGAATCACCCGATTCGGAGGGTGAATGGGTCTAGTCGATAAGCTAAGCCCCTAAGTCGCTAAGCCACCACGAATACGATTACGAATGTAGTACTATGTTTATATGAGCGTGATATATCCTCCAGTTGTAGTTCCTTTTGTTTGTTAGTTAGTTAGTTAGCCAGAGACACGGATTCGCAGACGGACTCCACGACAGAGAGAGACAGACAGATCGAGTCGATCCATTGAGATCCATTCATTGTTGTATAGTATTAACCGGATTTCTCTTTATAATGATGATGGAGTTTTTTATTCGAAATAAATTGCACATGACTTAACCAACTTAACCACAGAATTACGCGCAGAAAAAACAATCGAACCCAACCAAACAGAAACCCACCCACCCAGAACTAACAACAACAGTCCTTACTCAAACGATCGAAATTATCGAAATGCTTTTTGGCAAAATTTACTAAAAACTAAAACAATTCTCTCGTTATATTCCCCGACGGTACCCCTGAGTCCCTGAACCCCTGAACCCCTGAACACCCGAACAACTGCATACTATGCTCGTAAATGAGAAACTATTTGGCAAATGTGGCTGCAGCAAAACATTTTGGCATAGTTTAAGTTACACTTCTATCCTACATATATTCCTACATATATATCTATCTATATCTATGCTGTATATATATATACACATGTAGGTCGTAATGTAAGATACCAACAACAACAACAACAGCCCCAACAACACTATCAGCAACAACAATACCAACAACAGCAGCAAAAGCAGCAGTATAGAAACTCTTACCCAATGGGATCTAATTATAATGCTCAGAGTCAGTCCCTGTCTCAGACATCATTCACCAACAACAACAACAACTATAGCACTTACAACAACAACAACACCATCAATAGAGGTAAAAGTGTTGCTGCCTGTTGTTGAATTTTAAGCAAAAAAGTTCTCTCATTGCCGCGCAGCCGAATCAGTAGATACTTGTTTGCTCTTCATTCACTTGTTGAGTCCGTTGCCATTCAAAATGAGTTGCTTTAAAGCGCCCACAAACACATACACAAACGCACCCACACTCACAAATACTCACAAATACTCATTCATACAACAACAAATGAATTGCATTAGCAGGACTCAGGATTCAGCAATCGGAATCCCCAGCGTTAATAATGGAAACATTCTGTTGACAAACTCAATCAATAGGTGGAAACATTTTAAAATGTGTTTATCATTATTATGGGGCTTCCCAGACGGGAAATTAAAACTGACACAATGGATGCCAGAGAGCATGGGGTGGCGGGACGTAGAGGGGCCTAGAGGGTTGGATGCAGTAGGAGGGGGTATCGGCATATTCAATGCCACTGCGATTGCAGCACCCATCTTCCGATTCCACTTCCGGTGGTCCCGTCGAGAGTGCTGAAAGGCGAATGCAAATGTGAATGCAAAACCGAATCAGAACAGAGAGGGGGGTGTAGGGAGAGAGAGAGAGGAGGAAGAGGGTAAAACCAAACCGAAAACCAATGATACGTTGCGTATACGTAGAATGAAATAAAACCCGGGACGGGACCCATTCATGTATACAGAAATAAATGATATAAAATGTATTCGCTTGTTGCCGTTCGGTTGTTGCCACCAACGCCGCCGCCGCCACGTTCCGGCATTGCCACGTTGCATCTGCGGTTGCCGGTTCTTGGGTTCTTTGGTTCTTTGGTTCTTTGGTTTTTTCCCCGAACCGAAAAGAACCAATTCGAACAGCACTTTAAATGCATCGCAAATACTCGAAGGCCAGCGACAGTGAGCGACAGAAGCATCTGCACTGGCAGCAGTAAAATATTTCTCAGAAATTGGAATGTGATTTCATTTCCATAAGCGACCATATTAATACATCTACTTCTTTGTCGTATTCCTCTTAACTGTCCTCTGGATGAATACTTGCTGTGCTCAGTGTGCCTGTGAAGCAATTTCTGGTATTTTTTACTTGGGCATATTTCCGTGCACATAAATATACGAGTACATATGTGCATATACGTATCCCTGTTCCCTCTCGTGGTCTTGTTTGTTTGTTGGTTTATCAATTACGGCGCTACGATGTTGGTTGTCATAACGGAAATGAATTAACAACAAATATGGCTGCCGGGCATACGGAGGAGAAACAATACTATCCTCTCAGGCACTCGCAATTTATTGAGCCAATTTTTCGAGTGCCATTTTCGTTAAGCAATTAAAAATACAATTAGCGCGGGACAAAAAGGATGCTCCTTTGGTGAGCACTTTGGTGCTTTGGTTCTTTGATTCTTTGCCCACATAAATCTTCATTCGGCTGCGGAATCAATCTCCTAATCAAAGCGAAAATCACGCACAACCGCAACAATCATTTGGGGTTTTCGGGCTGTGGCCTTCGTTCCATCTGAGAAGCAACTGGCAAAAGCCAGCAGCTAAAAGCAAATCCACTTCCAATTTGCTGCCTCGTGCCACACCAGAAGCCACACCACAGTGTGGCATCCGCCCGGTGATGCCACCGGGATGGTGGGTGGCAGGGAGCAAAAAATGTGCGCTGGCAAACAAATGTTTGCGTTACACAAATGCCGACACGCACAGGCAGGCAGGCATTCAGGCAGTCAGGCAGGCCTCACGGCTCCACACAAACACACACGGTCCCCATGCTCCACACACACTCTCTCCTTCTCTCTGGCGGGAAATGTAAACGAAAGCAGATAAATTACCAGCCATTATTATCCAAACAAGCATCCGACTCCACCTATGGTGGAGCGAGTGGGGCGTACCACTCGGCACAGAGCCGCATGCTGGAGCGTGCCAGGAGGCCATACATCACATGCCTGGCATTCGTCAAAGTTTGAGGCAGCCGCAAGATTTATCGGGTGCATTTGGCTGCTCCGCTCCGCTCCACTCCGCTCCGCTCCACGCCGCGCCGCGAATCTTGCTGTTGGTTTTTGGGGGAAACTATTGTCCAAGGACCTAGGGGAGGGGAGGGGGATACGACGCTTGCCTTGCTGCTCTCGAATCATTAACCATAATCCCCGGAATAACTTTTGGTTTCTGCTTCTTTTAGGTTACGGTTACCAATACCAATCGTATTAGGCCAGGTTCGGTTCCCCTGTTGCCAAGTCCAAGAACCGATCCCCCACAGCCCCAAAGCCACCAGCAAAACCAAAGGGCATGCAAAGGGGAAAGGGAAAGCAATCTTCAGATGGACACACTTTAAGCGGTTTCTAACTAGAATATCTAAAATCAAAATTTTTTTCGAAAACTGATGAATTGTACCCAATAAATTTGCGACAGTTTAAAAATATCTGTGTTTCCCCAATACTTCCACAGATCTATCTCTGCATCTGTAGCTCTCTCTATAAGCATTCATTCTCTCTATACTTTAAAGTTTAAACGCTTCAAGCCTAACCTTCAAGCAAACTGCCTTACGTCTGTTTCTCGGTATCTCTCTCTATATACATTTCTGCTAGTATATATACTAATCGAATTGTGTCCCGGATTATGCTGCTCGCAAGAATGTTCCATCTTTGCCCAACTTTGCATGCCTTTTGTCTCGGGGCAAGCACGAAAAACGAAGAGCAAGGAAGAAAGCAATAATAATAATAGAATAATAAATATAAAGAACGAATGAGAGGAGAAAAGTTTCTCGAATGAATGCCCTGGCGGCCTCTTATTATGGCCAAACTTTCTGTTACTGTTGCCAACATTTTTCATATGACAAAATATTTGCGGCAATAATTTTATTTCATTTCGTATCGTTTCATTCGTTTGTTTGTTTGTTTATTTGTGTGGTGCTCTGTACCACGCTACCCACCGTTTCTTTTTCCCGGCTCCCAGTCTGGGGTCGGTCCCCGCCGTGGATCCTGCTCCACGTCCTTCTCCTGGTCCTGGAGCTGGTCCTGGACCTGGTCGTGGTCGTGTGTTTCTGCCATTTTCAATTTCTGCAAAATTACAGCCAATACCAAATTATGCATAATAAAATCCAATGACTACCTGTCGACGCCATTTTTCCGCACAGGGTAAACGTGTGCAGGGGGATGCCATACTGTGGCGGAGGGGGGTAGGAACGGAGTTGCAGGCAGACGTGGGCCCATAAAAAATGGAAGTAAATATGCGTGCCTAGCACATGGCCCCCCACCTATGTATATATGGTGTGTATATGAACAAGTACAGAGGGTATAGTCAGCGTTTCGACTAAAAGATACCCTGGATACTCTTTTCTGAAGTTCCCCAAAATCGAAAGCTGATCCCTTCTACTGTATCCTTTACTTTCACGAATTCGTAAACACCCTTTTAGCTTCCAATTAAGGGGTACCGGTACAGGACTCCCGCTCCTTCCTCCCTGCATGCGTGTGTTTATTGTTGCGCCACATGAAAACGGCTCCGAAAATAAGAAATAAAAAATGTACGAGTATTTGCCTCGGCAAGGGGCATAAAGCGCTCTTCTTCCACTCAGTCTCGACTATTGTTTTATGGCATTTAATATTTTCCCTCGTTTTTTACGGCATTCGAGTGATACGGGGGAGTGTTGCCCGGCTCCCCCTTGCCTTTGTTTGTCTGTCAACAAATTGCACAGGGAGGGGACTTGGGGGAGGTCATAGTCAGTCAGGATAGCTGATGGTCGGTGGAACTGCAGACAAGGGTAAAAGTTTCCGTTTCGCTAGGGCTGTTCCGATTCCTTCGAACTTGACCACTTACGCCTCTCCACCGCCACTGACCTTCATGAGAGCAAAGTTTCCTTCCGATGGAGTCCTTTGATTGAGCTACCGCTACTACATTCCCTTAAATGGGAGCAATAGACCACACAATACCATATCACACACGACACCATATTCCACCACAGCACACCAGTCTGCCCGATGGTTGAACCACACACTAATTCCATTCGAATCTCTGTAGAAAAAGGCTACTCGTAGACCACACCGAGATTACATTGTTTTCAATGCCTTGCCGCCGTTTACTGCTGTTTTTTGCTGCCTCTTGCCTCATGGTTTAGTTGTAGTTGTAGACTTTTCTCTCGCCCCCGCTGCATTCCGCTGCCACCGCTTTCACCAACGACCGACACAGCTGCTGCCGCGCCGTCGCCGCTGCTGCCGCTTTCACAGTGCCAACGTCTAACAAGCGAATGTCTTTTATTTCTTTCTGCTCTTATATTTGCCCCCACCGTACAAACTAACCGCAATCACCCCCCCAAAAAAAACAAAAAAAAACACCCCACTTTGCAACACACGCAAACACGGAACACTCTCTGCTGTCTGCTTCTGTGTCCGCGACCGCATTGAAGGAGCAAGCGAGGAGGAGCCGCAAGGCCTGCAGCCGGAGTATGAGGAGGAGGACTGCTTCGAGATGGACATCGAGGTGGCCCTGGCCGCCAGTCGGCAGTCGCACCGCGGCTCCAGCTTCGTCTGGCCCCCGCCGCAGGACGATAGTCATGCAGCGCCCACGGCGGCACCGCTCTACATCGCACCCCCTGAGACCCAGCACGTGGTGGTAGCCAATCCCGTGCAGCAAGTGCCGCCGCTGCCACCCGGAAGTGCCACGGCGCGCCTCGATCCGCAACCAGAGCAAGTGCCACAAGCGGCGTCAGTGCCACAGACCACTCCACAGTGGCAGAGCTACTCGGCGCCTCAGCTGACCAATCAGCGGCTGATGGAGCAGGAGTCCAGCTCGGATAGCTACACCTCCACTTCGACGACTACAACGACCACTTCGGAGGAGTACCAGCGCATGTACGCGGCCCAGGTGGCGGCCTACCAGACGCAGGAGCAGTCCGGCTCCGAGTTGGACGACTACCAGGTGGACTACGGCAGTGCGCAGGACGTGCAGGAGTACGCATCGGGCAGGCGTAGTGCCCAGGAGTGCGTGGACTCGCTCTCCGTGCCCCTGAGCACCTACAAACTAATCGACATGGTAAGGGAAGTGACACCCAGTCCCGTGTCCACACCAGCCCCGGCCCCGGCCCCGTCCACACCTCAAAACACGCGGCATGTCGTCTTCAACGACGAGCCCGAGTACAAGGAGCTTCCGATGGTACTGCCCACGGAGCTGGAGACCATACCAGAGGCAGGCGAGGATCGCGAGGGTCTGGTCATCGAGCACCGCTGCCAGATCCTCGAGAGCGAGCGCCTCTTCCAACCCACGCCCGAGATTAAGTTCGAAATAGCGCCCGTACGCCAGATACCGCCCACCAAGATACCCAATCCCATGCCCAAGGAGTGGATCAATCCCATGATCCGGGTTTTGACCACGGCCCCCGAAGTGCCCTTCCACCTGGTCGAGTGTCCCTTCCCACGGCCCTGTGGGGACGATTTTGAAGCGGAGGCAGCTGCCGCAGAGGAAGCCGCTGCTGTAGCCGCTCCGCCAGCGCCTCCACCACCGCCTCCTCCTCCTTCCGCTCCTGTTCCTGCTCCTGTGGCGGATTCACCTGCACTCCTGCGCGAATCACCGCCCCGCGGATCCCGCCTCAGCCAGGCTATGGTCACGGCACCAGAGTTTGAGCTGCGGTTCGCCCCGCCTGCCGACCAGGGCATCCCTCTGCCCGAAGAGACCGAGCCGTACATGCCGCCGCCTATGGACATGAAGCCGTACATGCGTGACGACTATCGTCCCAAGTCCCCATTCGTCAGCGCCCTCACCACTGCCCCCGAGCGCCCCTTTGAGGGCCACTTTGATCGCGACGTGCCCATCCACCTGATTGACCTGCCCACACCCAAAGAACACCTGAGCATGTGTGACGCCCTGTGCACGGCCCCGGATCGTGGCTACACTCCCCTGAATCCCGAGAATGCCACCCACCGCGTAGATGAGGAGCAGAAGCAGCAAGAACTGAAGAAGCATGAATTTCAGGTGCTTGACCATGAGGAGGAGCTCGGCATTCGGCCGGAGCCGCCGCACTCAGTGGAATACTTCACCACGGAATCCCAGAAGCGACGTAAATCGTCGGCATTCGCGGCCATGCAAGCATTCCAGCCGTCCCGCGAACCGCTATCCTCCGCCAATGCCACAGCCACCAACACGCCGCGTGCCTCTATTTGCTCCGGCTCCCGTGAGACGGAGACGGATCTGGAGTACCAGAAGTACTGCAAGGCGCAGCAGCGCAACCAGAAGCGCCTCGACTACTACCACAAGAAGGAGGAGGAGCTGCAGAACTGCTCCCAGACGATGGTCCAGCAGAGTCAACAAACTGAGCAGCAGCTCCAACAGATACAGCAGAATCAACGGGAACTTCAGCAAAATCAGATAAACCAGCTGCAGCAACACCAACGAGACCATCAATCTCAACAACGAGCCCAACAGCAGCTCCATCCGCGTCAGATATCCCAGCAGCAGCAGCAGCAGCAACAGCAGCAATCTCAACAGGAACTCTATCAAACCCAACAGCAGAATGAACAGAGTCAGAGAATTCAACAACAGGCTCAGATAACTCAACAGCAGACACAAAAAACTCAACAGCAACACCAACAAGCAATGTCCCAGCTCTCCCAACAGCAGGAGCAGCAGCAGCAGACCTCCGCACAAAAGACACTCACAGAGAACCAGACACGCCAGGGGTACTCCGACTCTCACACGACCTCGCTTTGTTCCGCTTCCGCTTCCTACAGCAACAACTCCTCTTCCACAGTCCAACAGTCCACCATTACCAACAACAACAGCAACAACAACAGCTCCTTCAACGGCAAATCCTCCCTCGCTGCACCAATGCCCACCGCTTCCTCCTATGCACATACATCCGCCCTAAGCAAGTACGAGGCCCAAGAGCTGATCGAGGAGACTGCCGAGGAGCTGGAGCACTCGGAGATCCTCTTCCCGCCACCATCCCCGCTTAGCCACCTGAAGGGCAAAGCCGTGCAATCCGGCCTCCACAAGGCGGACACTATCCCCAAGTACCAGCGCAACTGGACATCGCTGCCCACCCAGAGCCCCATCCGTACACCGGAACCCCAGGAGCTGCGCGAGAATGTGCCGCTGGCCTTTGTAGATGCCCCCAAGGCGACCCCCAGTGGCCAGAGCCAGATCGATTCCACTGTACATAGACCCATAGCCCAGGTTTCGGGATCGGGATCCGGATCCGGACCGGGCCCAAAATCAGCGCCAACGGCTGCGGCTCAGGCCGCTCCCAGAAGACAGCCAATGCCGCAGCCGTCGGTGCCCATCATAATCGAGGATCGCTCGGGTCCAGTAACGATGGCTTTCCAATCGCTAGATGAGTTCGACCGTCCCGACCAGGCGCAGACGCCCACGCGGCCCTTCACGCCCTCGATGATCAACAAGCCGGCGCCCATCATACCCTTCTACCAGACGCCCGAGAAGCTCTGCTTCGAAGAATGCTCGGCTACCCACGCCCGTGCGTACGATCAGCTGGCCCTCTCTCCCTGCTTTGATCGCTCCCGCTCGCCAGCTCCAGGACCGCCGCCAAATCCGCTCTCCGCCATACGAGCGCCACGCATGAAGGAACCGGACTCGAATCTACTCTCCGTCGGGGGCCCAGCACCACGCCTCCAGGCCGGCTCCATAACGACGGGCCAAAGCTACCAGGGCCAGCTGCTGGCGCATTCCGAGCAGAGTTCCCAGTCCGGCAGCCAGAGCTTTTCGCAGCAGCCGGAGACGGTCACGGAACGCCAGATCGGAAATCTGACAGTACAGCAGCGGGAGAAGGGCTCTCAGTTGCAGCAGCAACAGCAGGCACAGAGCCAAAGCCACACGAAGACCCAGGTGGGCAACACTCAGATCGAGCGCCGTCGCAAGGTCACCGAAGAGTTTGAGCGCACCCAGAGTGCCAAGACCATCGAGATCCGCACCGGGTCACAGTCGCAATCGGTCTCACAGTCACAGTCACAGGCCCAGTCCCAGTCAGAGTCCACGGACCGTCGGTCCTCTTATGGAAAGACGGGATTTGTGGCCAATCAGGCGCGACGCTTGTCGGGCCTGGAGCAGGAGATCACTAGCCTGACCAGTCAGTCGCAGGCCATCAGCGCCCGCGCCTCGGCAATGGTCGAAGGCAACTTTCCGCAGCTGCGATCGCCCACCTTCGACTCGAAGTTCCCGCTGAAGCCGGCACCGGTGGAGTCCACTGTGCCCGGATACGTAACTATGCCCTCGGCCAACAAGTTGGTAGCTCCACCGCCGGGATTCCTAACGCAGCAGCAAATGCAGCAGCAGTCGTCGCAACAGCAGAGGTCCGCATATTCTTCGTCTGCGGTAATACAGCAGCAGCAGCGCAACCAGAGCGCCTTCTCGAGCAGCACGAAAGCCACCTCCTCATCGCTATCATCAGCATCCGCAATAGCATCATCATCTGTATCAGCATCCGCCTCCAGATCAGTGCAATCCGCCAGTCTAACCAAAGCTTCTGCTATTACTACCACGACTAATAACCAGGCCTGCTCGGCCTTCCGGAGCAACGTCCCTGGAAACGGCAATAACAGCAAACCTAATCTGGCCTCTCGGCCATCCATCGCTTCCATCACAGCTCAAGCGCCAGCTGCAGCTACAGCTCCAGCTCCAGCTCCAACTCAAGCTTCAGCAGCGCCCAAGTCAGTCATCGCCGCCGCTCCATCAGCGCCAACTTCAGCGCCAGCTTCCTTTCCGCCAAACTTGAGCGACTTGAACTTGAACTCTAATGTCGATGGTTCCGCAGGTGGTGGCGTCAAGAACGGCAAAGGTGGCTTCGGGGCCACATCGGCGCCCAAGCGCGGACGCGGCATCCTCAACCAAGCCGCCGCACCAGGAGTGCGCATCCCTCTGTGCAACAGCTGCAACGTGCAGATCAGGTGAAGAACAGCATCCCCAGCCGTTGTGTTCTCTGTTGATGTTCTCCATGTTCTTTAAAAGTGATTCTAACCCACTGTTTTATCTAAGGATGAGATCGAGCCCTCTCTGTATCAGCTTCCTACTGAATAGCTGATTACAGTTGGGTTCTCTGTTGCCTTTTGTTTATGTTTTATTAACTAAGATTTAAGTGTTTCGCCAACTAATTTGCATGCCGATGACCTAACCCGCTCGCCCTGTGTTTTCTCTCCGTTTGTTGCAGCCGCCGTCAAGCAAACTAATCCGCATGCAAGCCCCCACCATGCCACACTGCCCCGACCCGTCCAGCAGGCATCTGACTTACCGGCCAGCCAAGGCCATCAGGCACAGGATGTGGATGCGGATGCCACGGCCATGCTGGCCGAGTCCATTGGCAAGATCAACATGGGCGAAAAGACCAATGCCTTCATGCAGGAGGCGGGCAAGATCATCTCCAGCATGCTGGAGGCGCGTTTAGCCGGCAATGGATCAAACGGTTCGAGTGCTCCCCTTTCGCACGCCGGCAGCACCCTGAGCCTGCGCAGCAACAGTAGCTCCAACCTGTCCAAGAGTCCGATGATTGTGCGCAAGCGCTTGGATCTCGACGACTTTAAGAACATAGATCCCACTCAGCCTGTGGCACTGCATTCCGTGGTGGCTCTGCATCCCCAGAAGGAGCCGATCACAGAGATGGGCACACAGAAGGCCCAGCCACAGGTGCCGCGTGTCGAGCAGCAGCTGCAAATGGAGCTGCCTGCCCAGCATCCAATGAGCCGGATCCTCGATATTTGTGATAATGGCAAGGTGACGCCACAGCAGACGCCCGAGCCAGTGGCATTTAGGAACAATTTAAGGCGCACTGGTGCGACCCATGCAGCCGATCGTAGATCATACATCGAGCCAAAGCAGGGCTCCAATACAGTGAATGCCGTCAGCTCAGTCACCATACCAACAGCGTCTGCCTCTGCCTCTGCCACTCCGACTGCCAGTGCCTCAAACAGCACCACTCAGCAGCATAGTCAGGGAAGTGCTGCTCCCAGCTTCAGCGTAAGCGTTAAGGCCTTGGGGCCACACAGCGAGGGACAGACCACCATGTCCGAGGAGAATGAGAAGGCCGTAAGTCAGTTGCTCAAGGATGGTAAGCGCCCCATCTGCTGTCAGTGCAATAAGGAGATCACCTCGTAAGTATCCCTGTCCCCGCTTGCTCTTGCTCTTTGTTTGTTGGATATTATATGTGATGAAAATAATCCAAAACTAACACGAGAAACGCCTTTGCAGAGGACCCTTCATCACGGCTCTGGGCCGCATCTGGTGCCCAGATCATTTCATCTGCGTGAACGGCAACTGCCGCCGTCCCCTGCAGGACATCGGCTTCGTTGAGGAGAAGGGCGATCTCTACTGCGAGTACTGTTTCGAGAAGTATCTGGCCCCCACCTGCAGCAAGTGTGCGGGCAAGATCAAGGCGAGTCCCAAGCTAAACCCACTTGAAATTGTTTCTTACAAAAGATTGATTTTTCACAGGGCGACTGCCTGAACGCCATTGGCAAGCACTTCCATCCGGAGTGCTTCACCTGCGGCCAGTGCGGCAAGGTCTTCGGTAACAGGCCCTTCTTCCTGGAGGACGGCAACGCCTATTGCGAGGCCGACTGGAACGAGCTCTTCACCACCAAGTGCTTCGCTTGCGGCTTCCCCGTCGAAGCCGGCGACAGATGGGTGGAGGCCCTCAATCACAACTACCACAGCCAATGCTTTAACTGCACTGTAAGTACTCTCTGAGGGAGGACACGGACACTCCTTCGATGAGCTCTCCACTAATTCTTCGTGCATCTCCCACAGTACTGCAAACAGAACCTGGAGGGCCAGAGCTTCTACAACAAGGGCGGACGTCCCTTCTGCAAGAATCACGCGCGCTAAGCCGGCGGCCAGCTGATTTTTTTGACTTCAGGGATCACGCACACTAACCAATCAATCAATTAAATCAACAAACAACGATAATCAAGAGCAATCCTAGACGGATTGTGGGAGCGCTATTGCGTAATTATTATTATTTCTATTTGTTTGAATTGTACCGCACAAATGTTATCCTATTTTTAAAGCATCAACGACCCACACGCGTCATATCAATATATCAATGAAATATCAACGTAAATCAAATCTTTGATCAGTAAATCAAATCTGAATGTATGAAAAACTGAAAACGAGACGAAATCGAATTAGCTAGCAAAATACTATGTCCTCACACACAATGAACTATTATTTATTCAAGCATCGTATCATAACCGAACCAATTTTAACTTACACTAAATATGTATGTACTGTCGCCAGCGTTAATTTACTTAGTTCAAGCGACCAATCGAGATACCTACCGAACACTGTTGATCAACCCAACTAAACGCTAACAGATCGCTAAGCGCGAGAGATTTCCAAGATTGAATTCGATTGGCATCAGAGACGGAGACGAGACAGAGTCGGAAGCAGAGTCAGATTCAGGACAGGTTGTCAGCAAGGAGTCGCATATTTATTATTTAAAAATGTATGTTGTAAATTATCCATAATTTGAGTGTAAATTGTCACGATCAGCAAATGAATAAATTTTGAAATCTTTTTCGCGTTTAATATGTACATGTCTTCTTTGGCTGGGCATCTCTTTCAGGACATTGCCTAGAAGAATCCTTGTTGCTGCTTGATAGTGGAACTCGGCGGGAGCCCAGAATGGTATTGCATTGGCGAATCAGTGGATTGGGCTCGCTTTGTCCGACATATAACTTAGTTAAGATTTGATGT
The DNA here is from genome assembly GCA_037356375.1 of Drosophila affinis. Lineage (NCBI taxonomy): Eukaryota > Metazoa > Arthropoda > Insecta > Diptera > Drosophilidae > Drosophila > Drosophila affinis. The sequence goes on from CM074799.1 coordinate 23,157,450, forward strand.
TTTGTTGCCATCAACTGGTTAAATGCCATTGCATACTTTTGGGGATTCAAAAAGAGAACGTTCGATTACGTAGAAAAGCTATTTTGGGGTAAGTCCGACCGCACTTCATTTTTTAAAAAATCAGAAAAAAGGCCTGGCATATCTTTTCGTGATCAGGAGGGTCCTGCCAATCAATTGGCATCAGGAAAACACGGAAAAATCGTTGAATTTTACAAAAATAGGCCTGATTTTCGTAATCGAGATTTTGATATCGATCTACAGTCTGGATCCTCACGATCCTAGAAGAGCTATATATTCATATCTTTATAAACAGAACCAGACGCAGAGCTTACCACATGACTCTGGGACCAATTGGGGCAGCCGTGTATCCAAAAGCACGCACTTCTACCGCAATTTCATGCTTAACCAATTTTTGTTGTTTCCATTTGAGCCTCGTATTTTATTTTTTTGGTGTTTCGAGAAGAGGTGTGAGTGGGAGGTGGGAGGTGGTTGGGATGCTCTGACTGGGAGTTCTTTTCGCATTTTTGCGTTTGGTGTTAATCGCTGGAACTCTCACCCGCTCCTCTCTATCCGCACGCTTTGCTCCGCTTTGGGACCGCTTGCGGCGACTACAAAGCCTCACAGGCCTGACGATGCCAACAAAATTTACGCTAGATTAAGCAGGATCGGGACGTGTTAGTATGTGTGTGTGTATGTGTGTGTGTGTGTCTGTGTGTTTGGCCAAGGGACATGGCATGGCCTGGCTGTGCTGTGGAGTGTGAGAAAGAAAAACAATTTGAGGTTTTTGTGGCATTTTTCAACGATTTGTTGGGTTCTTTTATTTCATGTTTAGTTCACTTCGCCCCGCACATTACAGAAAGGACTTTAAGTTAGTGTGTGTTGCCTGTGTGTTGTGTGTTGTGTGGTGTGTAGCGCATAGCTTGTGAATTGTACTCGTGCAGGATGTGTCGGGATGTTTGACAGGGGCCCGGCAGGACACACCCACGCAGCCAACTAATCGCACAGCAGCTACAATTTTGTCGTAATTTAACATATCATTATGGGGTAGCTCTACCTACTATTTGTTTGAAACGCGAATTGTTCAGAAATCGAAATCAGATCGAATCGAAGTTTAGTATTCAGTATTCAGTTGGATATTCGTGTTTTCCGAAAATGCGCGCCAAATTTTTGTCACCGTAGCGTTCCGTTGCGAATTTACACAGATATATGCACTGGCCGCATATATCCAGTAGATACAAACTCATACATGTACACCTACTATATATGTATATATATTATCTCTTTGTTTAATAGTTTACTTGAGTGGGTGTGAGTGGGGGAGGGGTGTGGGATGGGGCCTAATCCTGACACATGCTAGAAATGCACTCGAAATTTCTTATTTACAGTTCGATAGTGGGCTGAGAGTCTATGGAGATTGGTACACTTCACAGGGTATGTAGGAGGGTATATATCTTGTGCTGTCCGCTGTGAAGTGTACGTTAGCTTCGGACTAGGCCGAAGTCTCTTCTAAAGATTTGTTTGTATTTTTTTGTAGCTTTTCTTTCGTTTTTCTTTTGGAATACGTATTATGTTAATACTTTCAATGGGTATGTATGTATAATTGCATGTATCTAGAATTCGTAATACCTACGCTGCGCATTTCCTTATGCTTACAAAAATAAATTCAACACATTCAAGTACAACAAACATCTTATCAGCTAAATGCCGCTTACAGAATACGAATTACAGTTACAGTTACAATTACAGTTACAGTTACAGTTAGAGATTAGCAAGTACGAATTAGATTATTCATTTAGGAGCAGAGCCTTAGTTCCGTACAAATAAATACCTTTGGGTTAACACGAGTGAACGAACGAGTTGAACGATTCGAACAAAACTAACTAATCAACATCCCCCGGGGCACCGAGGACCGAGGACCGATTCGTTCGGTTACAGATGCGCCAATATATCGATCTGATCGAGTGCACTGGCCTGGCCAGGTGATTGGGTCTGGGTCTGGCTGTGCGTCGTCTTTCCAGCCGAGTGCCTTTGGTGGTGCAGGTGGGGGCTGTCGCTGTCTGCCTGCGATATGGTCACAATGGTCACCAGATCCTTGCCCTTCGTTGCTGTGGATGTGGCTGTCGCTGTTTTCGGTGTGGGTGTGGATGTGGATGTCGGTGTGGCAGTGGCAGTGGCTGTGGCTGTGGTAGTGGAATCCCGCTCTATTTCCACAATGGCCGACGTGAGCAACGTGTTCGACTGCAGCGCCGTGTAGTTCGTCAGTTGCTCGGCCAGCGACGGCTCCGGCAGATGGAGGTCCTCGTTGGCCAGCAGCCTACCAGACGGCGCCGTCTCAATGTTCCGCTCGCCGCACACGAAGCTGGCGGGGGTGGCGTTGCGCGACCGATAGCTGGGCGGCAGGCTGTACTCGGATCCGCCCATGCTGCTGCTGATGGTGCCGCCAGCGCCTCCTCCACCCATTCCGGAACGGAGTGTGGTCAGTGGGGCCCTGGAAGTAAGTGAATCAAATGCATGAATTATTTACACAGCATGAGGATGAGCCAAAGTCAATTCGGTATTGTTTGTGCCTTTTGGCCATAAGAAGATGCCAAATATGTTAACCAAATGCACAAATTTGCATGCCAGAGAAGGGGGCCATGACCAGAGCCTGAGCTCTGTCTATCTCTGACTGCACAGGACGGCAAAGGATGAAACCTATTCAAATATCAGCCCCTATCCTGTCTCACAATCTCAAAACACTCTCCCCATATGAGAATACTATATACATATATAGTCATCTTTGTCAATTTAAATAACAAAAGGCCGCTGTGGCAATTGTTGCCATGTGCCACGTGGCATGCACGAGTACGAGTGGGCATGGGTGGTCCTTCTGTCTGGCAGACCCAAATCACAGCAGACACTTCACACTTCAGTCGCCAGGGCACAAAAGTCAACACTCATACGCTCATCTGCACATAATAACCCCTCTTCGTCGCTCCCCTCCCCTCCCCTTCCCTCCCATCCTATGCCATTCCCGCATTCGACTAAAGCTGGCTTAGAGACCTGTGCGACTAAATACAGATATTCTCGCACATGTATGTAGCTATAAGTGGGGCGGTGGGCGTGACTTTTGGATATCTCAAAAATCCCGAAAACTTGCACAAATTGTGTGAGTCAATTTGGAGTATGTAAAATGGCATTTAATTGTTCCGACAAAGGAGCAATGGAATGCAGGAAATAAAGGAAACAGGAAAATAAGTCATTTGCATGGGAATGGTACTGGCTGTCCTGTCCTCTATCTATCTTATACCATATACCATTATTCTATTGTGCGTACTTCATTCTGGTCCACACTATTCGTCGCTGCCATTCACTAGTCCTAGTCCTAGTCCTAGTCCCAGCCTTCGTCCATTCAAGTCCCTGCTGTGATGTGCTGTGCATAACAGGCAATTTTCGCAGCACTTTCGGTCCGCCTGCCCGCCTCTTTGTTTGTTTAATTGACTTGGCCAACAGCCTAGCTCCAAGTTCTGCTGCTGGCCCTGATCCCCGGGCCATGTCCTAGCTGGCTGGCTGGCTGGCTGGCTGCTTGTTATGCAGCTCGAGAAGAAGCTCTTCAAATGTGCGCGCGTGTGTGTAAATATTTTGCAAAATTTCCCCACAAATTCTTTCTCCTGAGCAACATCATTTGAATACGCACCCAGCCAGAGAGAGGAAGAGAGAGAGAGAGAGAGAGAGAGAGACAGAGAGAGAGAGAGAGAGAGACAGCCAGACAGACACCCAGAAGGACGAGCGGACGGACCAGCCACATGGAGACACGCACTTAGGGGCCCGCCTAAAAGTATGCTGTGATTTCTTGCCGCACACTTTGCATAAGTTTTGCTTTTTGACATACTTCCTGTGCCTGCTCCTGCTTCCTCCTCCACTTCCACTTCCACATCCGCTTCCTCTCTGTGGCATTGCGGGAAAACCCCTAAAAGATGCCATAGTTGTTGCTTTGTTGACTTTCCATTTGCATTACGCACACAACACACTATAAATATTCAAGTGCTACACACACTTCTCTCCTCTCTGCTCTCTCTCTAGCTTTAGATGTCACTTGAAGTAAATTAATTTGTCATAAATATGTTTGAATTTGAATGGCAATTGCCCTGCAGACTACTTTCGACGATTATTTGCATAAGAAATTCTGGCAAAATTAAGCTTTAGCTTCTGCTTCTGCCACTGCTGCTCCCCTTGTCCGTTGTGCGTGGCCACAATTTGCAGGCAATAAAAGTACAATTCTCTCATTAGCCGACGACATTGTGGCGTTCCAGGCGACAATTATCCGCCCACTTCTGGGGCCCACCACCAGTCAGTCAGTCAGTCAGTCTCCTTTGTCTGGTTTCTGTTTTCCGGGGAGTGGGGGAATGGAGATGCCTCCTGTTTCGCAAGGGGCTTTATCTCTTCAATTAGTTTCCAAGTCAATTGCCGAATGTTTGGTTTCGTCATCAGACAAGCCGCCGATTCAAGCCATCCGTTTAATGCAGCAGCAAAACAAAAAATTGAAAATGCCCCAGAAACTTTTCATCCTGCCACTCCCCCGAGCCAGAACCCCCCACTGAAGGAGGAGCCCCTGAAAAAGCGATGTGTCAATGTTGACACCCTCGAAAACCGCACAAAGCCAAAGCCAAACCACGGACGCCGATGCCAAACGCTTTGCTGACGCTGCTGCTGCTGCAGAAGCAGCAGAGCCACCCCCGTATCCTGTCCCGGGACCCACATCACAGATCCCCTGGCAATCTTCCTCACGCTCTTCCTCCTTCCTCCTTTCTCTGGCCTGGAAAACATTTTGTGGTTTGGCAGGCGCCAAACTTTGCAAATAACTCACGAATGGAAGGGGAAATGGCTGGGAATGGCAATGGCAATGGGGATGGGGATGTGGCAGGGGGCAGGGGGCAGAGGGCAGAGGGCAGGGGCATTAAGCATTAAGCGTAACGGAAGCGGAAGTACTTACCTCAGCAGGCTGCCCGCATGAGATCGATATGTGGGCGGCGGCGAATTTCCACGCACCACCCCGTTCTGGCGATCGCGGTCCAACAGCAAAAGTCTGCAAAAAGCGGAAAAGAGTAAAGCGGAAAGAGAGAGAGAGAGAGAGAACGGATTGAGAATGGTTCTGGTTAATGCCGCACGACAGGAAAAAGGCGGTCTGGACTGGTCTGCCGTGGAATAGCTTCTCGCAGTGGCAGTGGCAGGCGCAGTCACAGTCAAAGTCCTTCGGCCAGTCCATAATTATGCATAATGCAATTAATTGCGGCAGGACATGCGAGTGGCAGCCACCGCAGACCACATCCGGGCCACAACTGCTGCCTGTCCTTGCGGGTAATTTATACCCCCTTGCACCTTCCCCTCGCGTACTCTACTCACCTCAAACGGTACTCCTGCATGCTGGCCTGGTAGGAGGGCGGAGGCGGCCGGTGCTGAAACTCGGGGTAGAGCAGGCCGTGCGGCGCCCCGCCTCCTCGGCTGCACGGTCGTCGTCCGCAGCGGCCCAGATCCACGCTGGTGCCCAGGCCCAGTCCCAGGCAGCTCTGACCGCCGGGCGCCGTCATCCGCCAGGCAGCACCACTCACCGTCACCAGCACAACGCCGACTCCTGCGGATTGGAATGGAGGGAAAATGGAAAAACTTAATTTTAGAGCTTGTTCGAGTGCCGCCCCACAAATGGCTAAATGGATAGGTGGCTGGCTGGATCCATCCGATGGAGGCTACTGTCTCCTGTCTCCTGCCTCATATTTTCATTTAGCCGCAGATTTAATTAGCGTTGGTCCGAGTGGGCGTGGCCGCAATTACCGACTCACTTAGACAGCTCCCAACTCCAACCTGCAGCCTAATCAAAGTGGCAAGCAGGCAGGCAGGCAGACTTTCACTTTTTCATTTCATTTCATTTTTGTGTTGTTTTCCTTTCTTTTGGGCCAGGATGGGACAGGGCGGAGGTGGAGGTGGAAGTGGAAGTGTTGCTGGAGCCAACGGAGCATGTCATGATGGCAAATTTGAACCCGGGATAGGCATACGATTTTATTAGCGAAAATTGTCATGAGCGGCTCACAATTTTGTGGGCCTCATTGTGACATCTCAGCCGGAGAGACCAGAGACCTCCTCGCCCCATAACAATCATCATCATCATCATCTTCGTCATGATGGGGCTCTCCTTCCCCCTCTATCGCTATGGCTATTACGAGTATGTAGTGCTCGCACGAGCAGCAGCAGCAGCGGCAGTGCCAGTGCCAGTGGCAGTGGCAGATTTGCTGACTGGTTGGCTTGATTGCCATTAAATTATGTAAAAACTTTCGGGTAATTGCCGCCGAAAATGGCGCAATGTCACGCTCCGAGAGCGCAAAACTACGAGCAACTACGACGCGGCGGCAATTGATTAGAGACGTCGCATTTTGTGGACACACAGTGGATACACCTACCCGCACACATGTGCACTGCACTTGGCCCCGTCTGTCCGTCTGTCTGTGAGTCTTTCTGGGGGTTATGTAAGCTGTGAGCAGCAGCCGCATGAATGATTCATGCATGAGTCGAAAGTTCAGAATCTCGTCAGAATCTCCGACAAAGAGGAATGGAATGGAATGGGAGGGAATGGGAGGGAATCCCTGGCCCACCTGTTGATCTCCACAAATGGGGCACCTGATGGCCAGCAGCCTCGTTCGGGGCAAGTCCATCGGGGCAGTCCCAAACAATGCGAAGAAATCGCAGCCGGAACTAAATGCTTTGGCAATATTGACACATGGACACAGTGCTGTCTGTCTCTGGTCGCAGATTTGTTTGTTCTGCGAACTGGGTCAGATACACAGCCAGTCATAGATACACAGATACATGGGTACACAGATACATGGGTACACCGATTCAGGTACCTCTTAGGCGGCAGAAGAAAGAAAGAAACGGACAGCGGACAGCGGACAGCAAACATTGGAGTAATTGTAACAATTGCAACAATTGCCAACGAGAGACCTTTTCATTCGGTGACTTGGAGTCGTGCAAACATCAGCAGACATCAAAAGGCGGTCGCTGGCGCTTAATGCCCTTATTTCCCCCTCCCACTCCCCTGTACGTTTATGTAATGGTTACTCACCAATCATTAACAGGGCGGCGGTGAGGTGCGAATTGGGGGGACCTGCTAGCCCGGTGGCACCCAGGGCCGCACCGCCCAAGGCGCAGGCCACGCCGCCCAGGGCCACGACGGCGATGAGGGCACGCAGCGGCGGTCCTGCGAACCACTGGCCGCAACATCCCTTCCCGGAGCGCTCCGAGGGGGATCTGCAAAGAGAGAGAATAGTGGGGTTAGTGCACAGGATTCGCAGCTGGAAAATGTGAGAATGCTGGACAGGGAAAAGGGAAGTGGGAAATGGGAAATGGAAAATGGGTATTTTTATTGCGCAGGTGGGCGGAACCGAGGAGGACGGAGGACAAAGGACGGGACAGATGTTTTGCCTCGTCGTCCGTGCAAATTGGCAAAAAGGCAACGTCTCGTGCTTGTTCTCGTTCTCGTCCTTGTCCCTGGTGCTTGGTGCCTGGTCCTGGTCTTTCCCCGGCGTCGTCGTTGTCGCCACACAAAAGCGCAGCGAGTGTGCAATTGTTGTAATTTGATGATTTATGAGCCAAAAGACCAAAAATTTGCGCACTGTCCGCCAACACAAAGCAACATAAAGGAGAAGGCAGGCAGGCAGGCAGGCATTCGGAGGAGGAACCACAGAAGGACAGAAGGACCCGTGAACCGGTCTGAGCAAAGAGACAGCCAGACGACGCAAAATATTTTCTGCGGAGAAAGGACAATTTATGCGACACAGTCGAGGACGAGGACGAGAGGCGGGGGCATCGTGAAAGGGGAGAAGGAGAGAAGGAGTCTGAGAACGTGTGTGCGTAAATTCATTAGGATCCTGGGGCATCACAGCAGCATCTTCTGTCGTGCAAGATGAACCCCTTTTGGGGAGAAGTTCAAGGACTCGGGGATTGGCGGGGACTCGGGGGATTGGGGGGTTCGGGGTTGCTTGCCAAACAATTAGAGGAGGAAATATTTATAGGCGGGCAGCCAGGACGCACGGACCCAGAGATCCACAGACCCAGGGGGTCCTTTTGGCGCTTTTGTTGTTTCGTGTGTCATCGAAGCAATTTCACAAAAAGATGATAAATTGTTGGAAAATTACGTGCACACACACACACACACAAACAAGAGTATTCATGGATGGATTCATGTATTCGTAGTAGAGATAAAAGGCAAACGGCACGGCCGGAAATTTATGTTTAATAATTTGATGCTGTTCTCGCTCGGAAAAGGATTTCCATTCCGGATTTATACTTCTTTTACGGCATGCCATTAAAAGACAACATCTACTCCGGCAAAGGGAAGAGCCCACACCAGCCACAGGGAGGGAGGGGCCCCCAGGGGCTGAGGAGTGTCTTTGACACTGCGCTTTGTTGCTGCTGCCGCGGCATGAGTTTCATCAGTTGTCATGTCATGATAAATGCGATCTTTTCAGCTCATCATCGCTCCGACCCCGTCGATTTCGACTCCGACTCCAACTCCAACTCCGACACGGAAATGAGCGCGCAGAAATGCCCGAAAAGGTAAGACCTGCCGCCGCTTTTTTATTTATTTTTTTGAAGTTTCCGATGTAACGATGCTTCATAATGTTCCCAGATTCTCAGTCTCTCAGCTGAAGGCCCCCATGCAGTGACAAAGTTCGGCGAGAGATCTGTAATCTCCAGATCTCTGTGGGGGAGATCAAAGTATGCTGCCAACAAGCAGACGATTGATTGGCAACAAATTAGTCGCTCAGCGGAGACAGCAATAACCAAATCGAAAGAATCCCCATTACCATTTTCCCATTTTCCCATTTCCATTTCCATGTGCGTGTGCATGTGGAGGCCTCATTAGATCTATCGTAGAACATTGCATTGAGCAAACATTGAACGAACGAACTGCGCACTTGTTTCGGATCGCCAGATGATGTGCAATCCATGAATAGTACGAGTCTATATACGAGTAAATAATATATCCACACATCTATGTGTCTATAGCTTATGGCTGTGGCTGTTCCAAGTAGTTCAGGGGCGGGCAGTCGTTTGAGCGGGCGCTCAGCATTCACTCACTCATGCACTCAGTCGTGCACTCGATCATTCACTCACTCATTCAAGTAATTATTCAATCAGCCTCTGCCGTATTTAATTTTCATTTATTAATTGCAATTTGTAATTGCCGCCAACATTGACACAGTTTCTGTTTCACAGTTTCTGTGCTGCGGCGTTCGAGTGTTTACTGGCCTGCCCCATGCCTCACCGCTGCGCCGTTTACTTATCGAATGGAAAATGAACTTTCATTTTTGCAGAGTTTTCATTTAAATGGCGGCACTTCCGCTCCTCCCCTTCCCCAACCCACCCCACCCCGACTCCACGACAGTGCGTTAAGCATTGCCGGCAGCTGTCAGATTGACATTTGCATGCGAGTGAACAATTTCCAATTGATTAAGCAATTTGCAGCTCCACAAAAGACAACGCGATAGCGGATGGCGGACGGAGCAGTGGAACGGAGCAGTGGGGGCAGCAGGAGCAGCTCCAGCCACAGCGACAGCGACAGCTTCATCGCCCAACGACAAAGGCTCGAAGCTTCAGTGCTCTGATTGGGAGGCTTTTTATCAGCAGGGCCTGCCACACACCCACATCCGGGACGACAGCAGGCCAGGAAGGGCATCCATAGTTCGCGTCAGCAGCAGCTGCCATGCGTCATACGATATGGTCTCACGATCAGTCGCTATAAGCACTCTACAGGGTATTCCAGGGTATTCCTGTGCTGCCCCCTTTGAAAACAGAAGAGTCGTGAGGGCGGTCGCAACGCACCCTTGCACCAATTAGAGGAAAGAGGAGGCCGCACGGGGACCTCTTTAAAGTTTAGGGGGAAATTCCCAGCCCCTTGGAGAGCCCGACCCAGTGTAAGGCTGGGGAGTGGGAGAGCTCTAATTAAAAGCGAACGATGGAAACAATGAAAGCGAAATTCGTGCACAGTGAAATTTACATGAATATTTGATAATTTATTTAATTCCCCCCTGCCCCCTCCCATTTCCCACCCTCTCACTATCTTTCTCTTTTCTAGTCTCAGTTTCATTTTCTTTTGCAGTGAGTTTTCCTTTCATTTCTTACTTATGTAATTAAGTGTGGAAAATGAGGCAATCACCGCGAGGAGCAAGTGAAAATAATTAGCTGGAAAAACATATTAACAATTGGCACATTTCCACGTAGAGTGGAGGGGAGAGAGGGGAGAAAAAATGCCTCATTCTAAAGGCCTGAAACCAAAAATGTTTCTGGATTTCTGTTGGCCCACTGACATGGCGAATTTCTGGGGCTACAGCTGCAGCTGCTGGATGGATGGATGGATGGATGAACAAAACCCATTTTCAACTTTCAATCAAAGCTCTGCTTCCTGCCCTGCCGCTGTCAGTCTCCCGCTCCCTCCCCTAAACCCTGAACCCGTGCCCGAACCCAAATGAAGGCATAATTACAGCGCGCTTTTCAACTTTTTCCCCTCTTCTGTCCTCGTTTTCTGTTTTGTTTCTGTTTTGTTTCTGTTCTGATTTGTAATCGCAACTTCTTCTTTCCTGCTCTCCCTCATTGTCTAGCGGTCTTTTGCCGGTTTTGTTGCTTTTGTTCTTGGCCAGGGGGATAGCTGGCTTGTAGGTATTTTTGGCTAAAGTTTGACCAAATCTTTGGGCTGGGAAACTTTTCCAACTCTCCTTTCAGAAATCTATATTTTGCGCTTAGAGAGGGAGAGAGAGATCGGCGAGAGGTGTTCTATTAAGTTGCATGACACGGCAGCAGCTCTCGACAGAAAGAAGGCTTTCGCTTTGTAGCTAGACTGTAGACGGACAGTCCGTCCGTGTGTGGGTTAAGATACACCGAAACACCGAGACACAGATACACCGAGACACAGATACACCGCTCTCGCACTCGAACTCGTTAAATGAAAACCAGTGGCAGTGGCAGTACAGAGGTGGAGATGGCGGGGGCAGTGGAGAACATGACATTCACCCGACATTAAAATCGCAGTTGTTTGCTTGCCTTGCCGCATGCCGCATGCCGCATATTCTCTCTGCCGCGTACGCTTGTATATAAAAATGAAAGCAAACAACAGTCTGGTTTGCACGGGGACTGTCTCTATTTCTCTGCCTCTGACAGACGGCAATAAAATATCCCAGCGTCAGAGACAAAGTCACGTTGTGGCCCCCCCCATCCACGCCAGAAGAGTGCAGGGGAGCCCGCACACTCCATGGGTGCTGCATGTGGGAGAGAGACGGAGGTAGAGCGTAGTATCGCGACTCTCTCGCAGAACTTCTGACCTACTAACAGCCGAAGAAGACGCGGACTCGGAGGAGTGTGGAGGGGCCGAGCGGGAGTCTTAACTTGGGCAACGTTTTTCCAGTTAACTGCGAGCGCTTTGACGCTTGAGTGATGCCAGAGCCAAACTCTGGTCTAGTGCCAGCCCACCAGTCCGCCAGTCGGTGGGCGTTCCGCGCACCTCCAGCACACACGACTTTGATATCGCCCAAAAACGGGCCCCAGCTTCAGCCTCAGCGTCAGCCCCAAGTTGAGTTGTCAGTTGGAGTTGGAGTTGTCGGAGCTGGAGCATGGAGCCTGTCAGAAGGTGCTGGAGTAGCGTTTCCTCCCTCCTGCCATTCTCTGTCTCTGGCAAAGTGAGCTTTAAATGCGAGTGTAAAAGATTACACGGCGGCTGACGGGGGCGGGGGGCCAGACTTGGAGCTGCTCCGAGCTGTCCATTGACTGTGGGGCATGGCGAAGGCTACACTGAGCGAAAAAGCCTGGCCAGAGGCAGGGTGTGGGGTACGGGGTGTGGAGTGCAAAGTGGAGCGGCTGCAGACAAAGTTTTGGCAAACGTTTATTGCCAATTTCTGAATGCATAAAATGCAAGAGTTGCCAACAATTGACGCCCACACGCATGGCCCTGCCCTGCCCTGCCCCTGCCCCTGCACTGTCCTCCTGCCACAGTGCGGCCGTATATGGGGCAGCATGCCAAGTGTGTGGCAGCAGCAGCAGCAGACATACGGCAGCAGGAATATACTACATCTATATATATATATGCATTCATATAAAAACACCCACACAGAGGGAGATGGAGAAAGAGAGTCATACATGCTGCATGCCTCATGATGTGGCAGCAGCAGGGAACAAGTGCCAAACATCGTGACGACAAATACAACGAGAACTGGATAACTGGAGAGCTGGAGAACTGGAGAACCGCCACTGCGTTCGGGTCTGAGGCATTTCTAATTTCAGATCCGTTTCTAATTTCTGGCTTTCATGTGGCACAGCCGCACTCCACACTCAGCCAAGGGGCAGAGGGGCAGAGAGGCAGCCAATGCAGCAACGGAGTCAGTCAGTCAGCATCCGGGTTGGCAATTACTTTTATATGTTGCCGCCGCTGTGGCAGTGGCAGTGGCAGCGGCAGCGGCAGCGACAAGAGCAGCCAGAACCGCAGCCAGCATGGCGCGCACTCCACTGCACAGACACTCGGATACACATACATACATATGTACATGTACATGATACGCACACTTGCAACGCGCTTAAGTGGCTGCGTCATTAGGCTGCAAGAGCGCTGGCTGATGTTTCTGCTTCTGCTTCTGCTGTCGCAATGGCAGGGGATGGGGGATTGTGTCCTCTGTGTCCTCTGCATCTGTGTCTGTGTCTGTATCTGTGTCGCGTATACGTATCCATAAATTAAATTCTTAAATTGCTCGTTAGATCATCATGAGGTTTGCTGCTCATTCATTCATGACATCCCCACCCCATCCCCATCCCCATCCACGACTGTCGCGCCACAAAAAAAGGCCATCCAGTGCGGATCCCGGCTGAAAGATACCCACTAATCGAGTGCTCTTAGGGGTGTTCTCTCTTTCGGGGTCCCCGCGGGGTCCAGTATGCCCGTGGAACCGACGAGTACCGCGCACTACACATAATCATGCCACCAGCAGCACCCAACACAGTAGCTGAAACAGCAACAACAGCAGCAACTTTGTGCTGCGTTGCTTGCCACATAATGTAGGTCACTTCTGATGCTGCCCCCCGCACTTCCACTCCCCCACCCCTTCTGCTGCTGCTGCTGCCGCTGCTGTAGCTGTAACCCAGCGATTTCCCTCGAATTCTATGCGCTTTTAATATCGCGCGATGGCATCTTCAAGTGATTTTATTTAGCACCCAATGGGCATCCATTCTCCTCCCTCTCTCTCTCTCTCTCTTTGTGATCTAGGGATTCGGGGTGGACAAAGTTATGGGCGACACTGCACGGCGGCGTCGCTTTGGGGTGCTATTATATTTATGTTTTTATTACGAGTCTTTTCGGGGCGAGGCAGCGGTGCGGGCACTGGCAGAGGCACTCGGCGCATCTGCTTTCATCACCCAAGAGATGCTATCGCCGCGGAGACTGTCATTAATTAGAATACATTAATGCCCCCCAAAGACAGTCCAAAGCCCTCCCCCATTCCATTCCCCCGCCCTTCGCTGCTGAATAGTGCGAGTTTTATGAATATATCGCATTTCGGTTATCAGTTGCCAGATTTCCAGTACAATTCTCATTCAAGAGTCCCTCTTTTGGGAGAGGATCCCTGTTCAGCATTCTAAGATGTGGGAAGTCTTCGTCGCATGCAAGATACTATCTACGACGCAGTTCAGGGCCACATATTGTCCTCTCGGTCGCACTCGCACACTGATCACCATCGAGGGTTACCCTCTATCACACACTCTCTTTGGCAATGGAATAGGAGCGGAATGGATTGACAGCGGAGATAACAAACAAATATCAATTAACAAATATCAGCAGCGAAAGGATTCATGCATCGGGGGATCAGCAATCGGTATGTTTCTCGCTTATCATCGTGTAGAATCAATTAATAATTTGCCGCTCCAATTAGGCGCCACACGATTACATTCATTCCTCATCCCTCCTCATTCATCCAGACATTGGCACACGGAGAAGGTGCTGGAGCCTGAACCCATTTGAACTCTGTTTGAACGGGTTCTGTACCCTGCGGGGAGGGGGGAGGGGGTTCAAGGGGTACGCGTACGAGTAAGAGTTTATTTGCTTCGAGTAAACAAAAGAATTCCGCAATACCTGGCGATTGGTGGAGGGAGGAGGGAGGAGAGGTCATTACGCGGCTGCTTAATAAACATTTCTGGATCGGTGACCTCAGAGGAGTTCTTCGCTCTTCACTCTGCCCGTCCCCCTCCCTCTGCTCTTGCCTTTGTGGGGGAGGGGGCTGCTGTACATACGTATATTTAATTGCTTGCCGTTTGATGTGGAAGTTTTATTTGATTATGACACCTGAATGACCTGCGGCCGTGTGCCTTGCGTGATGTGGCGAGGTGTGAAAAATCCACACACGGACCAGCGCAAACAGAGAGCAGAGGACAGAGGAGAAAGTGTGCAATTAAAGGGAAAGAGAGAGATAGAGAGAGAGAGTGGTGCAGTAAATCCCCTCCTGTGTTTGTTTAAGCCATTTTAATTACCGCCAAATGCTAAATGCAGTTTAAGCCCCCAGTTAGGAGGGAAATCCCAGGGAAAGCGGAATTCTGCAGAGAACTCGACTCTCCAGAATCGGGAGAAATTCGAGAAATTCTGAAATGAAAGACAATAAGAGCCAAACATCTCGACGAGTTATGCAAAAACTTGGTCCCCACCAAGCGTCGAGCAATTTCTGTTGGAATGTGCTCCCAAGGAATCCAATCCACGCCGCCATCCACCCCCTGCCCGCTCGTCGCAGTCGCGAAGGTCAACCGAAATGGCCAATAAAATGAAATTCCAGTGCCACAGCCAGCGCCAGAGCCAGCGCCAAAGCCAAAGCCAATAAAAATGCAACCCATTTGAAATCGTTGACAAATCGAAGAAGCATCCGAAGGGAAGGGCAGGGAAGGTAAGGAGGAGCGGCAGGAGGGGCATTACAGCGGAAAGGAGGAAAGTTTCTGCAGTTTAGGGCGGGATTTTCATGGTTTTCTGGCACTGCAAAAGCTGTGCGTAAGGACCCAGCCCAAGGAACTGGGAAGCTGAAAATCCGTAGATACCGAAACTGCACGATGCTCTTGGATGCTCTCCCGGAACCACCTCCATGATGCTCCTCCCCCCCACCCGCATGGAAACCCCACTTTGAGTGGCTTCCAATTGAGTTTTCCCTTTGTTTTTCCGGCCAGAAGCAATTTTGAGGCGGCGGCGGCAGATTTCGGGAGTTTGTTTTTACGACAACTCCCAGAAGGACGGACGGACGGACGGAAGTTTGCGAGGAAGCGGGAAAGCGGGAAAGCAGGGAAGCAGGGAGGAACGTGGGCGAAGAGGGATCACAGGAGGCGTTCTGCCATGTAAAGCGACCATTTCGTTTGGGTTTTTCTCTCCTCTTCTCTTCTTTATTGTATTTTTTGGTTTTTTGGTTGGTCCCCGGAAATTGCTGCCATCGATAGCTCGTGTCCGTCTCCGCCCCTCTCCCCCTGCACCTTTGCAGGTCCCGACCCTGGCAGACGACACTTTTGCAATTTATTTCCATTCTTTGGCTGCGATTTGCATAAGCGCCAGTCAGGGGCAGCTCCAGCAGCCGTCCCTGTCCCAAGTCACGGCTCCTCCTCCGCAGAGAAGGAGCGTCCAAAGGGAACAGATTAAGACAAATACAAATCAGTGCATAATTTTTCTATTAAACAATTTCGGGGGCAGTCTGCGGGGGAGGGACTCCCACTGGGAGTGGGGGCTGTGGGCTGTGGGCGGCTGTGGGCTGAACGTGCACCACCTGGACCCCAGTCCGCATGGCTGATGCCGATTCTGCTGCCGATTCCGAGTCCGCTTGTCGGTCACGTGCCAGCCATCTATATGCACGGACTTTTGTCAAGCGACAGGCACGGACCATAGACAAGAGACACGGGACAGGGGACAGGGGACACGGCCACGTTCCACAGTCACAGCTCGACTTTTCAATTTTGGCGCAGTTTATATTCAATTTTTGGTCACTTTAATTCCTCGGCCAGCCTCCTCCCCCTCCCCGCTACCACCCCCTCAACAGATTGAATACGAGTACTAGTCGCACTATTGCCATAGTTTCCCCTTCGCCATAGATTTCCCTCTCGCTCTCTCCCTATCGTTCTCTTGGCCATATGCAAATCAGTGCGAAAGTCGGGCTAAAACCAACAGACGGCGATTGAAATGAAATACACGGCAGAAATTAAATGAATACGTGGGACAAATGTTGCTGTTGTTGCTGTTGCTGTTGTTGCTGTTGTGTCTGCTGCTGCTGCTGCTGCTGCCTTTATATGTCATACATATTCAATAAAAGACGAAAATGCAAATGCAAATTTGCAAATGTCGAAAATGGAAAGTGATGGAAGGCAGAAACAGAAAACAGAAAAGCAGGCGACACAAGCGAACAATCGAAATCTGACTCTGACTCTGAGTGTGGCCCCTGAGAGAGCGAGAGAGAGAGAGCGAGAGCATAACTCTTCATTTCGAGAATCATCATCGCCACACACACCCACACATGGAGCGACAGGCAAATACTCGTACACGGCTGTCTAGATACTCGTACACATGTTCGACTTAGCAACGAACATGGGGCCAGCATTCGGAGTCAGACATTAGGAAATACTGTGTGCTCCGACTCCGATTGAAGCGTTTGCCAGAGACACGGCTCGTGGATACCCTACATTCCAAGAGAGAGTCGAGCATGCGGGAGCCCGGGAACAGGTGGAGCGGCTGGGAGCAATTAGAAACCCTTTGGAAGAGGCACATGCAACATTGGACTGTGAAACGCAAGTTGCCACCAAATGTAGACGACAGTCGAGAGGTAGCCACAGCTACGGTAAGTGTTTGCCTGATGCTCCATGCGCCTCCATCCGTACACGAATCGAATCCATGGCCAGAGCAAGATTTGGCTTCAAAACCTGGGCAAATATCGCATCTCAGAGTCGCTGCGGCTCTCCTGGAGAGAACGATCTTTGAGTTCAGTACCATGACCCTCCCCCCCTCCGTGTGCGCACTCCAAAAGGAGGAGTGGGGTACAGGGGGGGGTGCTCATGCTCATGCATATTCATACCTCGGCACGAAATAAATAAAATAAATTGTACGCCGCACTGGGAGGGGGGGGAGGACTGTCGATGATATCAAATATCAAGTGCTGGCCATAAACAACTTGACCTTGGGCACGTAGCAGTCCCTCCCTCCCTGCCTCCCCCAATCCCCCTGGAACTGTGGCAGGGAGCTAGCCCCATCGCTGGCAGCTCAGCCACAGACTGAGTCGAACCGAACCGCACCGACGACCAGCCAAGACGAGCCGAAACGCTCCGATCCGATGCTCATCGATTACCAATTCACGTTCACACGTTCACACAGAGAGCGAGTGGATCCGTAGCTCCGTGGCTCCGTGGCTCCGTGGCTAGAAATCCGCTTTGGTCATGCTCATAAATGCGGCTAATTTTCAGCGCAACTTTGCCACACAATGGTCTGTGGGTCTCCGAGTCTGTCGACTCTGTGCCGATTGGCACTGCTTCTAAAACACCTTGCCCCTGGCACGTTGCCGAACTGTTGGCTGATTGAAATGCTGCCGCTCTGGCTCTGGCTCTGTCTCTGTCTCCAGCTCTGACTTGGTCCGCTTTTGCTTTTGCTCTGGCTCTGGCTCTGACTTTGGGATTGGATTGGTTTGGTTTGGTCTCGTTTTGCTAGCAATCGGAATACTGCGGGGCTGTGGGGGGCTGTCGAGGGCTGGCGGGAGGGAGAAGTCAAATTGTACCAAAATCGTGATTCAGCTAAAGTTTCTTTTACAATTTTTTGTGTGCTTCCCCCACTCCGAACCGAACAATGGCCGAACAATGGCCGAATGCCGAATTCTGCAATAGTATATTTAAGTATTTTTGGCACGCAATTGGAGCGTTTTCCATTACCCATTACCCACTACCTGGTGGTACCCTTACCCCTTCGGTTGCTTCCATTCTCTGAACAATTAGTTTCAGGAATCGGTGGATCCCATTCAACGGGAATTGGATGCTGCCTCTGCTGTTGCTGCTGCTGCTGCTGCATCCCCAACGATGATGATGCCTCATTAAAGACACGGCACCCACTTTTTCAGAATGAAGTCTCATAACCGAAAATGGTTTTCCGTAACAGGTACGAGTATACGCATTATTATATTATATGGGTTATTCGATTCATTTCATCGCTTCACACACGAGGCAGAGGCTGAGGCAGTGGCAGAGGCAGTGGCAGAGACTGTCTGGCTCAAAGGCCGCATATAATTTTAATAGAATTTCCATAATGATGCATGTGCCACACGAATGATGGGGCGATGGTGCGATGTGGCGGAGCCAATTTGTGCTCATCAAAACGGGGGTCGGGGACCAATTTCATTTGAATGCCACACCAATGACGGGTGCTGATGGGGCGTGTGGCACCCAATCGAATCATATCTGAAAAGTGCATCATTTCCAGCCTCCGATTCGCAGTTCCAGCCTCCCAGAGCATCCCAGCGCATCCCAGCAATCCGTGAGCAAATGGCACAGCAATTACTTTGTCCCCCGGTTTGGGTCGTCATATCCCTCCATGCCACCCCGTGAACCCTCCCCCTCCCGGAGAAGAACCCTGCCATACTGCTGCTCTGCTGTTCTGTTGTTCTGCTGCTAATGTGCAAACGAACTCAATTACGTAGATAAAATACTGGTGGTGCGGAGTGCGGCAGGCGGCAGAACAAGCACACAACAAGACAAGCAACAAATATCGCAGATACAATGGATGTTTCGACTATGGAGTACCCACTACACAGAGTACGCGATACGCCTTAGCCGCAGGAGGCCACAGGGTAAGCCGAAAACAACAACAACAGAGCTGGACTTGGATTGGGAGTGGAGCATGGGAGGGGGGTTGGGTTTGGACTGTAGAGACCCAGCAAAAAGCCATAAAAATGCGCATAAAGCGCAAAAACTGATTGAGAGTTATACTCACAGACAAAGATGCACAGATACATTGCCAGCACACACAGATACAAGTATGTATCTCTGACTCATGTGTGTGTGTGTGTGGGGCAAGCGTTAAGGGACATCACGCCACAGCCCCAGAACATTAAAGGAAATTGACGCGGAAACGAAGCGAATAAAAACTACCCGAACTACTGCCACAGCCACAGCAGCAGGATGGGGCATGAACGGCGAGGGGGGAGAGGGAGAGACCGGCCAACAAGCAATTTCCAGCTATCACCAAACACACACACACACACAGACACAGACAAACTGATAAGAGTCTCTTCCATCGACAGACATCGAGAGAAAAGTGCTTACTTCATTACGCATAATTTCCTTCTGCGCCTTCTTCTTCTTCGTCGTTCAGCTACAACATTTTCATTTTCCACATCTTTCCACACACACACACACACACGCACATACACGCCCCCTCTCCTCTCTCTCTCTCTCTCTCAGAATGACACACAGAAAATTGCCAAGAGAGTTGTGGTCCGTCCTGCCCCGCATCCTGGCAGGGAAGTGCCCCTTCTTATCGTTGCCACCAAATGAACTACGAGGCCATGGCCCTGAGATACGATGAGGGTTTTCCAGTCCAGTCCAGTGTCCGCAGTGTCCGCAGTGTCCGCAGAAGGCCACATGTTGTTTCGCTGGGCAAAAAATTATATGCTGATTGCAGTCTCCCGATAAGCGGAACGGAACGGAACGAGAACCCAAAGAAATTATGACCATGCGGGCGATTTGGCTGCGTTTCTCCATCCCCCGCACGCCGAGGAGGGGTGAGGGAGAGTAGTGGTGGAGGTGGGGGCAGGGAGATGTCGATCGACTGGCAGATACCCTCGAGACCTCACATGCGACATGCGAAGAGGATCATCTTAGACTCGTTGCCATTCAATGGAAAACTGCAGAAGGAATCCAGGGAACACACAACTGAGGTGATTCGATGGCTCTTCTCTCTAGGAAGAAAGGAGGAACAGGGCAAGGCTACTCCTTCTCCTGCTGTTAGAAGAGGGGGATCCTAGACGAGGAAGGGCAGCACCAGATGGAAGGGGAACCTCAAACTAAACCGCAGCTGTGCCAAAGATTCGCAAAAGTTGCATTGTAAAATGCAAAAACGGCATGCCCCTTGGGCCAGGGGCAGGGGCAGTGGCAGTGGCAGCGGCAGTGGGATTTGGGATGTAGCATCAGTGGCGTGTCTGCGTGTGAAAAGTGTGCGACGCAAGTGTGCGTTTAATAGCTCTGCGGCTGGCGGCTGTCGGCTGGCGGCTGTCGGCTCTCGGCTAGCGGATGCTGCTGTAGGGCCGGGGGGAAGCTGCCTCGAAAGGGGTAAAACCCCATCTTGGGGGCTCTTTAACTTGCAAAGTACACAAGACCCTGGCCGACACACACAAACACAAACACACACATGGGGCAGAGCGGAGCTGAGCAGAGCTGAGCAGAGCAGCGGCAGAGGAGATCCAGAGCCTGAGCCAGAGCCAGAGCCGGAGACGGAGAAAGTTTTCTCTATGTCTTGGCCGGGGCCTGGCTTTTGTGGCTAAGATGAGAGTTGTAGCTGTAGCTTTTGAATGTTGTTATTGCCGTTGCTGTGGATGTTGCAGCTTCGGCTTTAGCTTTGGCTTTGTTTCACTTCCACTTGTCTATCGCTTTGGCTGTCTTTCGCTTGTTTCTTCTTCGACTTTTTTGCCCATCGCCTCTGCCTCTGTCTTTTGTCTCTCTCTCTCTCTCTTTAGCTGCTTTGAGGCACGCTCTTTCTTGGGTTATTATAGCAAATTATTTGTTTTGACTTTTAGTTTTTGCCGTCAACTGAAAGGAGTGGGTGTGGAAGGGGGCGGAGGCATTGTTTGTGTGGCTTGTTGCCGCTGCCGCTGTCGCTGCTGCTTCCCAGCTGCGTCAAATTACCGCCTTTGTCTTTGTCTTGCGTGCGGTTTCTATCTCCCCTTCCCCCTTCCCTCTCGCTGGCTGTCATTTCTCATATCTGAGGAAATCTGCCTTTGGATTCCGTCCGTTCATCTCCAATCTCCATTCTTCTCCTCCATTAGTTTGTGGCTTACGGAAAGTGCTCCCGCTCTCTAATTAAGCTCCATACCCCTCGCCCATTTTTTGCCCCTGCAACATTTATAGTTGTCACTTGCCGCACACTTCCATTCGAGTGGCATGGCAATGCCAACCCCTTCAGCGGAAAAAGCTAACATCACGAATACGCACCCCCAATCCCCCTCTCTCTCTCTCTCTCTCTCTCTCTCTGTATCTCTCTTTGTCTCTCTATATGTGTATTTATGTAATTATAAGAGTGGGATAAGAGAGGGAGGGGGGTGGCTGGCATGGTAACCTCCACAGCAGAAGAAAAACAATAATTTATGCATTTTATTTGCTCAAGTGCTGAGGGTATCCCAAGAAGGGGTACAAGGATGCGGACACACAGATACCACACACACATGCACACACGGATGTGCACACAGATACTCGTACACACACAAAGATACACAGATAAATTTGTGAAATGTTTTAATTAATTTACGGAACGGGCATTTGTTGTTGTTTTGACTTTAAAGCAGCGGCAAAGCAGCAGAACAAAATCCCTTTCCCCCTTTCCCCTTTTCCCCTCCCTCCCCTCCGCACCTCTATCCACGCCTCCCTTCACACCGCCGAAAGCAAAACAACAAATAAATATAACAAATAAACAGTGTAAACGTTGCCCCCGTCCCCGTCCCCCGTGCCCCATGTGGCAAGCAGATTTGCAGACAACGAACAAATAAGCTTTGGCAACAACTCTGAAGCGGTGCAGCAGAACGGGAGGGGGGGGGGACGGGGCAGGAGAGCAGCAGGGGCAACAGGGGCACCAGAAAGAGCCACGAAACTGCAAAACTCATTGCACTTTAAATTGAAATCAGTGCAGGAGATACAAGAGGTTGCCTCCCAGTCCCCACTCCCCAGTCCCCAGTCCGTGCCCCCAGCTCTGTCTCTGTAGATGCCGCTGGCTGTGTGTGTGTGTGTGTGTTGCAAGTTGATTCTTTTTCTGGCTGTCCTTTTTTTTAGCGAGCGCGCGCGCATTTTGCGGTTGACAGTTGACACAGTGCTCTGTGGCAGTGGCAGTGGCACTTTCGGGAGGACCTGCAACAGGAAAGGGTGCCCTGCCCAGCCCCTGCCCCTGCCCCTGTGCCACTCTCCATTCACCGTTCTCCTGCTAGCAGCACTGGCACTTGTCTGGCAATTGGTTTTTGGTGAATGTTGCACTGTTTAAGCTCTAAAATGCTGCCATTAAAATGTGCTTTCCTCTCCCCTCCCCTCTCTTTCCCTCGGGCTCCCGTATGTGCCTCCTGGCCACTTCTGTCTGTGTGTGTGTGTGTGTCCTCATTACGTTTGCGCATTTGCCATATTGGTTTTAAATATTTAAGCGCCTGGCATTTGTTGTAAACGTTAATTGAAGTCAAATACTGCATACGAGGCTCCCCGAAAAGGTGCAGGCGGTGGCCGAGGCGGAGGGGCTGCCACTTCCAGTCCCACTCCCACTCGCCCCATCATTATCGTTGCCCCCACTGCCCCCACCGCCTACCTAATCGTGTAGCATCGCTGGTCATCGATCAAGAGATTTACGGAATCCAATAACCACGCAACAAACAAGACACAACTTTCACCCGAAACACACAAAAAACAAAAGCATCAGAAACTGGTTCGCCAAATATTACCTCATGGCAGAGGCGGCAGCAGCAGCAGCTGGAAATCGTAGAAGATTCAAATGAATCAGAGATTCAAAGTGGCAGCGAGAAAGATTCACAGAGGCACACAAAAGGCAATTAGCACTGCCCCCCACACTACTAGGCCGCACTGCGAGAGAGAGCAGACGCTCTCTGACGGATGGGGGATGGAAGATCCTCCCTTGCTCTGCCTGCTCTGGAGGGAAGGATGCTCTCTGAGTCACTTTTATCGTGGACTTGTCTGTGGCATATACGTTTCCTGTGGCCACAAAATCGAGTCGAACTCAGTCCCTGACTGCCCCTCCCTGCTGCCCACTGCCCACAGTGCCAATCCCCAGTTCATTGCACAAAAGGCAAAGCCGCAAAGCAACAAAACAAAATTATTGTAAAAAAAGAGACAGAAAGACAGAGCGAGAGGGGGAGAACTGTATCCGCGCTTAGCCATAACATAAATTATGGACTTTTGTTAAAAACCGCAGCAGCAGCAGCAGCCGCAGTAAAAATAAAGATAGAAAATCAAAGCTGGAAAGACTCGATCCACGGATACCCAGGGAGGCTCCAGGGGGGCTCCAGGGGGAAAGGGGTAACCGCATCACGGGAATCGTGTCACAGAGACAGAGGCAGAGACAGGAGATGCTCCTGTGTTAATCAGCAGACGAGACGGCAGACACGTGTGTGTGTCATGGATACCCCAGTGGCATATCCTGGAGACAGGGAGCGGCCGCCCTCCGTCTCCGCCTCCGTCTCCGTCTCTGCCTCTCCGATTGAGTTCTTTTCGAGTGTATTTTACGGGTATTTATGATGCCCACCATCATCGTCAGCATGGGAATAATTGTATTGTTCTCTTCGCCTCCATTTGGCATTTGTTTGGGGCCTGCCTTTGTGCGAATTTCCGAATCTGAATGTGAATCTGACTGTGAATGGTGAATCCACAATGAGCTGTTGGCCTGGCTTTGTGCTGCTGCTGCCGCTGCTGCTGCTGCCAGAGGCATTGAACTGTAATGGCCAGAACCGAAAAGCCAGCACACAAGACGGTCGGTCGAAAAAGAGGGAGAGGGGCAGGCAGGGGGCGCGTTTCCCACTGCTCAAGGCCAGGCCCAAGCGAAGGCCCAAGCGAAGGCCCAAGCGGAGACTCTCATTTATGGCAGTTAAAAAGTTATTAAAACAATTTTAGCCGCAATTAGTGGCCAACTTAATGGCAATGACACAATTGCCGGGGCCCCAAAACCCCGTTCCTCCTCTCCTGATTCGATTTTCTCGGCTTTTTGGGCCACGCTCTCTTTAGTCCGGACTGAATCGAGTCAATCGAATGGGGCAGCATCCAATTGAATGCATCGCATTTTTGGGGTGAGGTGACAATTTAATAAGCCAGAAGATTGGCTGCCACAGGGGCTGCCCTTCCAACGGCCATCCATGCCACAGCAGCAGCAGCAGCAGCAGCAACTCTCTCTGTGCCTCTGGATGTATCTTTGTGTCTGTGTATCTGTGCCTGCAACTGTCTGTCTGTGTATCTAAGCTGTCCACTCTTTCCAGATTCGTTTGGCAACTTGTTTGCGACTCTAGTCTGTCTGTTTGCTGCTACTTCTGTGGCTGCTGCTTCGACTGCTGCCTCTCCTGCCGTTGCTGCTGCATTTTGCCGGCTCATTTCAACTTGGCCCGAATGCATTTTCCATACAAACATAGATACGACACCCAGTCAGATGTGCTCAGATGAAGGGGCAGGGGCGAGGGAATCGGAATGGCAATGGGACTGGGACAGAGGCAGAGGCAGACAACCGCAATTTGGTTGGGGAATGGGGCATGGAACTCGCTTCTGCACCGCTTCCTTTCCTCGGACTGTGGCCACATTTTGCTTTATTGGCTTTATTGACTTTTGGCAAGTTCTTTCTTCCCATCCCCGCTCTCTACCTTCCCCCCTCTCTCTCTCTCTCTGCGACAGAGAGCACAGTGGTTACAGGGTATCCCCCAATTCGTTTCACCCTGATTGCTGCTGGCTGTGTTTAGTCTCTTATAAAAATAAATAAGCCCAAGACACGGGCCCGAATCAGTGAAAGATTCCTCGGGGGCAGGACAGTGGCTGTGGCAGCCAGAGCAGGACAGAGCGGCAGCAGCAGCAGCAAAGCCGTGAGGCACCGCAAAACTGGAAAGTTGTTTGGTCAGTTCTACTGCTTGCAGCAGCCGCCACAGTCGCAGCGACAGCCACAGCCACTCGTACAGCATTTAGTGTTGCAGTGTCGCGGAGTGCTAGCTGTTTGGGTTTTCTTTGGGGGAAAACTTAACTTAAATGGGAAAATCACTCAATTTCGCGGCAGCAGCAGAACTGCAGCGAAATGTGTGTCACACGCGGAGATGCGTGCCACAGCATCCAAAACTGGATGCTGCCCCAAGGCCCAAGATCGCAGAGCGTCCCTCTCTCTCTCTCTCTCTCCGGCACTCTGAGAGCGGCTCGCTGTGTTAGAAATTCAGATACAGGTCTCGCGAGTCGCGAGTCGCGACTCCGAGGTTCTGTGCCACTCGAGTGTTTTCTGGCTTTTTGTGGATGCTTTTCCATTGGTTTCGGTCGAAATCTGGTTTTCTGGTGTCTCTCCCTGTCTCTTTCTGTTCGACTCTCCGCTTTGTTTTGTTGTTTTGTGCTTCTGATTCTGTTTCTTTTTTGGATTTGCATGAAGCTGCAAGTCGAGACTGAAGTTGAATCATCGATATCTTGCAGATACTTTTTTACTGCAAAATTTCGTATCTTTTGGGGGTTTTGGACTCTGACAAACTGGTTTTTGGGTTGGCACAGGACACATTTCAGTGTCAGGCGCGTAATCCAACCGTTCAATCCAGCAATTAGCTCTCAAGAGAGAGCGAGGGAGAGAGAAAGAGCAATAATTAATAAAACGTTGCCCGAATCCAAATGTTGTTTCGGGCAAATTGCTTTTGATTTATGCCTAAAGTCGGTGTTGGGGCAGAGAGTGGAGTGCTCTGGCTCTGGCTTCCCCTATAAGCCAAATTTATGACGAGCTGCAAACGCTAACCTTAGCCGGCAGATACACGCGCACAAAGCCACAGAGATAAACAGATACACAGATACAAAGATACAAAGGCGAAAGTGAAAGTAGCCAAAAAAGAAGCAGAAACTTGCACTCTGTCGATCTGTGTCTCTTTTTCGCTCCCACTCTCCGCTACATCCGTCTCTGTCGCTGTCTCTAAAGTGATTTTATTACCACTTTTGCTGCTTCTTTTGTCTCTGTCTCTGTTTCTGTTTCTGTCTCTGTTTCTGCCTTGCCTTTTGTTTTCTTCTTACCCTCTCGAATTAGGGGTATCTCTGCACTGCAGAGAACACAGGAAGGATATTCCTTTTGCATACAAATTGGAGCATCAAAGATCGAATCAATCCTCAAACTAGCCACGAATCTCATTAGAAATCCTACAGAAAGCAGTCTGCAAGAGTATCTATGTCTTCGTTTTGTTTTTGGTTTTGGCCAAGTTTCAAACTTAAATGAAATGCTAAGAAACACAAAACAACAAAAACAAAGGCTACAAAAAATGATTACAACGATTTATACGTAGTGGCGAGGCGCAACGTGAGTTTCGGCCTCACGTTTCCTCTTTATTGCCTCTGCGGCGGATTCGTTGTTTCTGCTTTTGCCAGCTTTTGTTGCCTGCTTTTCATTTGGAGCTCTGTTTCGGGCCGCTTGGTTATTTTCTCGTTCGGTTATTTAATGATTTAAAGATTATGCACGGTCCACCAGGCCCAGAGACCCTTTTACACTCCTGGCCCCCTCTGAAGGGGACTGGACTCCTCTCTCCCTCTCTCTCTCTCTCGCTCTATCCCAGCTTTTTTCGGTGGCTGCCACAAGCTGCAAAAACTTTCGCTTTTTTTACACCTTTCTGGGACCAGAAAGAGAGAAGAGAGTGGTGGGGGGAAGTTGTGTAATGTTAATTTTGGGACGAAGACCGAGAAGGTGTTAAAATTGCAGATAATGTCTGCGGCTTGTTGTTGGATCGGATCGGATCTCTCCCTCTTTCGCACACATCATCCGTTTGAAGGGGGTGGGTGGTTGCTGTTTACGGTCGAATGAAAAGGAATCTCTATTAAGCGACCCAATTATAGAGTTTATAGAGTGGTTGAGTGAAGGGGGGGACTCTGGAGAGAAGCAGCCACTCGAATGAGGTATTCCTAAATGGGTTTTCCGCTCCTTCGTCCTTTCCTTCTGAACAGCTAAGCAGCAGATATGTATCTAAGATTCATGTGATCCAGAAGTATAAATGCTACTAAATATATGACAGAGTATGAAATGGGCAGCGGAATCGGAGAACCTCCAAAATATGCTAATCGAGGGCAGACCACCCCCACCACCCACTCCGAGACAAAGGCTGCTTAAGGGAGAGACAGAAAAACAGACAGACAGACAGACGGGGTCTCTGACACAGTTTTGCAATTGTTCAATGGGCAAACACAATTAAAATTGTGAAACACGACTTGGGTTTTGCTCTTGACGCTGCTGCTATCGTTGTCGTCGCAGTCGTTGCTGCTGGAGCCACAGAAATGTCAAATGTTCATAGCGATTCTCGCCAAGTCGTTGTGTCGTTGAGTGAGAGCGGGGAGGGGCTGGGGGCGGAGAGTTGGCCATATAATGAGACGTTTAGGCAGGCCATTAGACAGATAGCGCGCGCATCCGTCAGATACAGCCACAGCTACAGCTACAGGGGGGAAAGACGGAGCGGAGAAAGACAGCTGCAGATACGAACGAGAAGTACACGCGGCATCGATTATTTGCTTCAGAGGGAAAACTGGTTCTCTGGCAGTGCCCCGTGTCCCCATCCCCGCCAACTATGGCGATAACTATTTCGAACCATAAATGCGTGGGAAACCGCGACTAAGGCAATCCGCTAGCTGGTTCGCTTGTTTTATTCGCGTACCGATGAATAAGGTATCTATATCTGAGGCACCAGTGCCAGTGCCAGTGCCAGTGCCCCCCACAAAGAGCCGTATGCTTCTAGATCTTCAATTACAGATAAACCAGAACTCATTATAATAAAAATGAGTTATTAAAACCCCAAAAAACTTTTCGCCGAAATCTAGTCATCCGCCAGAGAGTAATGGGGCTTTAGCCCCGACCCCTGACCACCGACCATCGACCTCCTTGGGTTTCGGAATGAACTTTGGATCAAAGACTACTCTTCCCTACCCCTCTTTTCTTTTGTTAATTTCTTGGAAGCTGTCAACGATGAGAATTAATTTTTACACCAAAAACATAGTGTGTCTTCCTGGTTGGTGGGGAGCAGTGGGAGGGGGAGTGCCGTGTGGAACAGGAGGAGCATCAAATCATGCAAGAAATTTGTTACTGACATAAAAATTACCATCATTATAGTGTCTGAGGCATACAATCCCCCCGAACCCCATGCCCCATACCCCATCCCGAGACGAAAATACGAAATACGAAACACGAAACAGGAAGAGACAACATACGAGTCTACGGACAGCGGGACAAAAGGTAATGTGTGGTAATAGAAAATGTCGAAATATAGGAGGAAAGATGGGGAAGCGCAACCCGAGACGGGGACCACGCCAACACAAAGGAGGCATGAATGGGGGAGAAGAGTGCCAGAGGACGGACAGACGGATGAATGGATGGACGGCTGCTGGGTGATCGATGGTGCCAGAGGTAGAGGTTACTCCGGGAAGAGCTGGGAGCTGTGAGCTGGAATAGATTCACGACAGAGTGGGTAAGGAGAAAAGACTTACCTGCGCATGATGGGCAGCGGCAGCGTGAAGCGTCCGTCGCTCATGAGAGGTGGACCCGCTGGACCCGGCCCGGGGAGGGGCACCGTGGATATCACGGATGTCAGCATTGCAGGTGGCACGGTTGGTGGTAGCGGCGGCGGGGGTGGCGGTTGCTGTGGTGGGGACTGCTGCTGCTGCTGTGGGGATGGAGGCACCACTGTGATAGGCACGGGCAGGGCGCTGTACGGCGGTGGGTAGTGCGGGTGCAGGATATCCGGAAGGAGGGCGCGCGCCAGGACCATGGCCGTGGGATGTGGGTGGTGCAGGTGCGGGGGCGGGTGCAGCTGCGGAGGGGGTGCTGGAGGAGGTGCATGGTGGCGTCTCGGGTGATGCGGGGGAAACTGCTGCTGCTGCTGTTGCTGTTGCTGCTGCTGTCGCCGTTCCCGTCTCTCCCGACGTCGCTGCTCCCGTGTGCGCATCTGCTGCTGTTGCTGTTGCTGCTGCTGTTGGTGCTGCTGCTGGGAGGAGGGGGATGCGGCGAGGTCATCCGTTTGGCATTCAGTGGAGGTGAAGGTGCGTGGGGGGGTGGCAACGGTGGTGGCATTCACATTGATTATATTGACACTGTTATCATTCACGTGATTGTTGCTGTTGCTGCCAGCTGGCGCTTGCGGCGCTGCAACATGCGGCTTATCCACAGTGGGACTCGTATTATTATTTAGCTGATTTTGGACACTTGTTGCACTAAGCACTTTTGCAGCTGCTGCTCTTGCTGCTGCTGGCACACAATTATTTATCTCCACCACACAAACACCGTTATTGTTGTTGACAATGCTCGACGAGGGCGGCGACGGCGGCGACGACGACGACGCGACCGAGACGCGATTGCTGCTTGTACCGTTATTATTATTATTATTACTGTTGTTGTTGTTCACTTGAATCGTGAGACTCGGCTGACGCTGGCAGGACTTTGCAGTTGCAGTCGCAGTCGCAGTAGCCGTTGACGCTGACAGCACAGCAATGTTACTAACGCTCTGCTCTGTAGGACTTTCGCTCTGATTGTTGTTGCTGCTGGGAGCATTAAGAAACACGCTGCTGCTGCTGCCCGCATTCGAATTCAGATTCGGACTCGCATTCGCAGTTGCTGCTGCAGTTGGCGACACTGCCACTGCATTGGCTGGCACATTCAAACGCATCTCGACGTTGGCGTTATCAATATCCGACTGGTGTCTCACCTCGCGCTCAAATTTACTTTCACTCGCGCGAAATTCGGCGTACAGACGCTCGAGTTCTGCCAAACATTTGTTGGGCCGCAGCAGGCTGCCGTCGCTGCTGTTTTTATACGACGCCGACGACAATGAATAGTTGCTTGTGCCGCTGCTGCCGGGTGTTGTGTACGCGTTGAATTTTGTTGAGCGAGTGATCGTTGGGCGCTCTTGGCTGATTGTGGCACGTTCGTGACTGTCGCTGTCGCTCTCCCTGGCTCTCTCTGACTCTCTCCGCTCGCGGTCGCGCTCTCGCTCTCCGGCTGCAATGGCACAGGAAACAGGTTGAGTGACCTGGCGGCCTGCTCTCGAGCTGGTTTCCTCTATTCCCGTTGTTGCTTTTGCCATTTCGTGCTCTTCGCCAGCTTTGCCTCTTCTCTGTTCATTGATAATGCAATTCGCTCCGCTGCTGCTGCTGCTGTTGCAGTCGCTGTCGTTGTTGTTGTTATTGTTGCTGCTGCTTGTCTTTTCTCTGATTTGTTGTGATCTTGCATTCGTTGCTGGAATTTGTTTTTGTCTTTGGCTTATTTCCGTTGCATTTGTCGTTTCAGTGTCTCTTTTGTTGCTGCTTTGCTTTATTGCTGGCGTGAATGAAGCGCAATTCTACAAAGAGAAAGAGAGTGAGAGAGTCAAAGGGAGAGCATGTGAAAGAGGTTATATTAAAACAAAGGTAAAGCGAGAGAGCCGGCACCCACATTGAACAGCTCAGCGGTACTTTGAAAGCTTTGGTGAGGAGACAGCATACCTTATATTTGATATGCCTTGATTTAAGTTTTAAATCGTAATTAATGCTAATTGCTGAGGGATTAACCCCGCAACCATGGGGAGTTCTCCCACTTTCCCAAAAGCTGGAATGAAACCATTAAAAAAGGTGGCTCCCCCGTCCTGGTGTGGGGCAGGAGCTGTGGCATGGTCTGTGGCAGGCGCATAAATGTGCGCTTAATTGAATTAATTAAGCCAACGCATAAACATAAAACCCGTCACAAGTAATTGTTGTTTCTGTTGCGGGTGCTGTTGGTGATATCCCTGGCTGGGTCTCTACTGATAAAGCTGTTGCTATACTCCCTCCTCCCTCGCACCGGATAAACATACAGACGATAGCATCATCCCCCATCTCCCTAAATCCGACCCTGACTCCAGGACTCCGACACAACTCTGATGCCCCTCTCCCATCCACAGAGATGGGATGTGGGCTATGGGCCATGTGGATGGATATGTACGAGTATATTGTGGAAGTTGTGGATGTGAGATGTGGGGTCTAATTATGTTACGCTGTGTTACTTGCATTAATTGCGTCACAGAAATATAATGTGATTTACTGTTAGCCCTAGCCTTCCTCCCTCCATTCTCTCACTCACTGATTGTTCTAATGGAGAATGGAGTCGCTGCTGTTGCTCAGTCGACTGCATTACGATTGCGATTGTTCGTCGCCTCACACACTGCAATCACAGAGTCAAAAATAGTAGGAGAGGGAGAGAGCAGACCCGACCCGACTGCACAACCGAAAACCGAAACTCATCCTCAGCTAACGGTGCTTATGAGCTTCGTTGGTTCTTGCTAGAGATGAGCGCTGACCTAGCTAGGAATTCCGTCATGGCACGAAGATTAATCTACATATGCACGAATATACAGAGAACTCACAGTAACTTTATTTTTTTTGTATAAAATGTGTACATGGTGGAAAATAAATCGGGATAATCTTTTCAAAAGATCAAATAAATAAAAGTATGCGCAAGACGCGCGCGAATTGGAGATCTGCCGAGCACGGCCCATGTCCATCTCTAGTTCTTGCGCATAAATCTCTCGTCATGAGTCAGTCGCCAGAGCCATATACGCGGCAATGGGGGCGAAGAGAAAAATGTGGGGAGCGACCCATATGCGGATGGGGAGCGTTATGAAGAAGAGCTCTGCTTAACCCATTTGTTCCTGCTTATTAAGCTCGGCGATCCGTGACGAAGAACAGATTGAACAGATCGGATCGGGAAAATGTACTTATTGCGCCTGATTGAATACCTGAATGATGAATGATCCCCCCCTTTGACACTGTTCCAACTACTGTTTA
Organism: Drosophila affinis; assembly: GCA_037356375.1. Lineage (NCBI taxonomy): Eukaryota > Metazoa > Arthropoda > Insecta > Diptera > Drosophilidae > Drosophila > Drosophila affinis. The sequence continues at coordinate 23,189,184 of CM074799.1, forward strand.
TTGTTCAGTAATGCATATTATGCATTTTCAGTGGTGTCCCCGCATCTGTTCCCCTTCCCATTCCACTTCCCTACCCCAGCCTTTGTTCTTTGTTTGTGTCATTTTTGTGCGGTCAATTTTCCGTTTCGCTGACGCAACATAAACAAATTATGGATTATTCACAGAAAAACAGACCACTTGCGAAGGGGTAGGGGCGGTTGCAGGGGTTGCTATGTATATCTATACTTTATATTACAATATGAATATGTGTATGTACAGTGGAAACAAATGGGGAAGTACAGCCCCGACTCCGTATTCGATACTGATAGGCAACATATGGCGCTTATCGGGCAGCGGAGGAGGGATGCTAGCGGCACTTAAGGGCCTAAGTGAAGCATTAGCCCTTATCGGGTATTCTGTGTTACAAGGGGGGATGGTGGAGATGGGAGAGGAGAAAGGGGAAGCTGTCAATGGGTTCGATAAGGCGACAGTTCGACTTTGCGTTCCCATTCGACATTGGCGGCGCCAACATAATGTCTGTTGAACCCTTGACATCAAATTTGATGGCGCCCCATTAAGCAGCTAAAAGCGTAAGTACTCTTTATAGATGGGGCGGGGGTTGGGGGCGAAGCGAGGCGACAATTTTATGGGACCCCGGACTCACCTGCGATATGTAGTCGTCCGTGAAGGAGCGCACCAGACGCTCAGCGGGAACATTTGCCGTTAGTGGAGCAGCCTCGGCTGTCGGCGATCGTTGCGATCTATCACATGGTTCGGTCTCCGGCTGGGATCCACTCCTGGGACGAGCCACGCTCGACGTGGCCAGGAGGGAGGTCGAGGTCGAGCCCTGGACCGAGTAGAGCGACTCGTAGGAGGGCGGCTCCTGGACAGCCGTTGCCGCCGAGGAACACCATTGGGTCAGGGTGTGGGCCGGACTGCCGTAATACGAGGGGTAGGAGTATCGGTTGCGCATGCCCCTTCCGGCTGTGCCACTCCCCTCTGCGGTGTCCGCCTGTCCGGCTTTGGCCAAGTCGAAGCCGGCGATGGCCGCATCGAATGCTCTTAAACTAAAATTGGGAAAGGAAGGCACGGGGGGTAGCGGCAGTGGCAGTGGCAGTGGCAATAGAAGAGGCAACGACTCCCCTGCTGGTGGGTGATGCCCGTAGATGGGGTGAAGGTGGGAGGAGCGGGCATGTGGGTGAATGGGAGGCTGGTTCAGGGCCGAGGCCTCGTAGCTGCTGTGCGATTTGTGGAGCTTCCGGTTGAGGCGCTCGTCATCGTCCTCCTCTTCCTCCTCTTCGCCCTCCGAGGAGCTGGGCATGGGCGTCCGCTCGTAGGGGGTCCAAAGCATGGAGGACAGGGCCTCCTCCACATCCGGCGGCGGTCTTTGTCGGCCCGCTCCCGATCCTGATGGTGCTCCAGCCCCATGGCTGGGCGTGTTGCGTTCAGACAAGGACATGCTTGCCGCTCCCTCATCGCTCAGCGTCGGCGAGAATCGGAGGAGCACTCGATTCGGAGTCGGAGTCGGACTAGAAGCGAGGCCAGCATTCTGAAAGGAAAAGGAGGAGAAACGAATGAAACAAATCCAAATGTAAATGGAAAACTTTTAACTAAGCAAATGGCTGACAAATTAAACGCTTACAATGCCCCAATTCCTCAGTTGGCAAAGTTTTCAGGCCCACCCCCCTACCACCCTCCCCAGCTAACATCCATCTATCCATGGATCCCACCCATTCCACATCCAATTTGATAAATTGCGATTAAAGCATTTAAAATTGGAGAAAAGGTTCCCGGACTGGGTATCCTCATCGAGAGCTGTCGTCCCACTAAGTGAATATACCCGCTGGCAGGGGAATAAGCCCGAGAAAAACCCAAAAACTGAAAAACCCCAAAACGAAATAAGCCAGCAGACATGAAAAACAAGCTTCCGTTTTGTGGAAAATATATGCAGAAAAGTTTGCGATGCAAAGTTTCTCTGGCGTGCCAGCATAGCCTCCTTCCTCTCGCCCTGTCCCCTGTGCCTTGCCCCAAGGAGGCAAGTAAAACTTTGCCGCACACACACACACACCCTCCACTCATGAAGGGAGAAAGAAGAGTAGGCTGTGAGCCAAGTTTAAACTGGCATCGAGTGGTGGGAAAATGGCTTAACGGCCGTCGGTCTAAGCGGGAGACATTGAAACGGAAATGGCTGGCCATGGACGTCACTCGATGCCATCAGGAAGGGGAGCGGGAGCGCTTGGGGAATGCACTGGGAGGCGCCCATTGACTGCACCACCCACGGAGCGACAAGCGGCAACAATAGGAGTGGGGAGTGGGGCAAGTTTAAGCCGCATGAACAGGACTGAGGACTGAGGACTGGGGACCCCGAAGTTTTATGTGTTGCATATCCTGAGGCGCTTGACTGTTCTAATTTTTTCGCTCGCCCGCTCGCCCTTCTTCCCCGGCTCTCTCTCCTCTCTCTTGTTGTGCTGCTTCCTCTCCATCTTTTTGGGGGCTTTGTGTGTTTGTGGGTTTCCACCATTGAATTGCTTTCTTTCTTACTTGTTCTTTATTTCATTCTCTTCTTGTCGTATCCAATGCTCTTCGAGAACGTGGGGCATGCACTATTCATGACTGTGCTTGCAACAGACAGAAGCCATCAAGCCATCAAGCTCTGTGACTTCCACATATTTAAGGGAACTGAGGAACTCTTCGTTGGATGATCTTCCATTCCTTAATCATCTAGTAATTATATGGCAGTCTGTCATATTTAGTTGCAGCTCATTTTAAGAGGTTTCTTTGGGTATCTTTTAGTCGCAAACGTCGGCTAAGATTCTCTTTATTTCGTGTGTGTTTTTGTGTTATGCTTAAATAAAGATTTGTGTTAGTGTGCTTCATTCATTCATTGTTGTTGGGGCGCACTTTCCTCGATTGTTTGTGTGTGTGTGTGTGGCAAGTGTATGTGCATTTCTGGCCTTCATTGTTGTCATTCTCTTTGGTCGCCATTTCATTGTTGTGTCGAAGAGGGAGGCAGGAGGCAGTGGCAGAAACAGCAGAGGAAACATTCATTCACTCACACAATGGCATGCCTCGTCGAGTGGCAAGCGCACAAATTAATACGTATGTATGTGCAACAATTGAGAGTGTGTGAGTGGCAGAGTGTGTGTAATATGCATGCCTGTTACCTACTTTTGTGAGCTTTTAATTAACAACAGGCTTTCCACAGAGGGAAAAGCGGAAGAAAAGCCTTGAAATCTTAAAAGGCTTTTGTGCGGCAGGCCTTTGTGGGGATTTGCAATACGTGGCATCCCCCTGTCCCTGCTCGGAGCTCGTTAAATATTCATTTTGCTGAGAGTTGCATACATATATAGTTTAATGTGACCCGATTCAGCTGGATTTGCAGCAGCTTTGAATTATTATTTGGAAATCAGAATTTGCTCCATTCTTAAAGCTCCCCAGAAATATCTACAAAAAAAACCAACCGGCACCAATCCCCCGAGCCAAATACAAATATTTATCCAAAGTTCTGGACCTGCGATAAAGAAAACTCTGAAGAGCCCCAGTCCCAGCCACCCCCCCTCCGAAAATGTCACGCAAATGAGCAAAATTTGTGCAGCTCTTTGCAGCATGGCATTCAATGAAATTATTTACATAAATATTCAGAGAGAGCGGGAAGTTCTTTGGCATAGTCGTATTTTGTATTCTTCATTTTTTATATTTTATATTTTCGTTTTTTTATTTATATTTTTATTTTCATTTTTATTTGGCTAGACGTGCGTCAGTCAATCATGGCCCAGAATGGCAGCGGAAAAGTTTTTGCCAGCTCCCCCGCTGGGGAATTCGCCAAGAAAAAAGTTGGATTGGAGGTGGGGCGGGGAAGTGGAGGCCATCGACAGTAGCAGCAGCAGACGAGGCAAATTGCTGCCAGTATGTTTGAAATGCAAACAAACTTTATCTAATTAAAGGAACACGTGTTACACAACGAGAGAGAAGACGCAGAAGGAGACTGCTCTGCTCTTCTCTGGCTCTGCCCCTGCTGCCCCCATCTCGTCTCTCGCCTAGGCAGCGTCTTCAGCTTGAGCATCCTTCGAACCATCATCATCGTCTTGGGACAGCTTCATCTGGGCGTGTGCCCTTACTGGCAGCTGCTTTACATTGATGACGACGCACTCGAAGCGCTTTTGATGTCTCACTTTGCATTTGCCGATTCGACATATTCTCGCTTGCGACTCTGTCAATGAATGTGTGTGTGTGTATGTGTTTCTCTCTATGCGTATGCGTATGCGTCTGCGGGTGCCTCCGCTTCCTGTGTATGTGTGTGTGTGAGCCGAAACTCTGCCGAGACCCCCTTAGGCCTCTCATGGCTGACTGGGTTTCGTCTCTAGTCCTGGGACTGGGAACTCGACTGCCTGTCGAGTGCCTTTTGAGTTGTTTGTCAATATGTAGACCATTATTCAATCAATATATTGACACACATTTCATTTCCTCTTGGCAAGCCCGCCACCCCTCGTTCCTCTCGTGTCCCGTACCACCCCCTTCCCCGTCTCACGCCAATAATCCGGCCAAGTGCTAATCGCAAACAAAGTAGTTTTTGCTTGAGTTCCATTTCAATTTCTTTGACGTTTACTTCGTCCCCTCGTTTTGGCCCATTTTTATGGCTCGTGGCTGTTTGCTTTTTTGCTTCTCCCTCGTTTCAGTCTTCGTCTTCGATTCGATTCGATTGATTCCCTTAGCCAGTTTTACGTACTTTTGACACACTTCCAAGGCTCTGCTGCTCCGTCAAGTCGTGCAATCCCATGCCCCCTGGGACATACATACATTTCCGCTTAACTATTGTACTCGGGATGAGGGCCCGAACCCGGCACCAGGACTATGCTGCCCTTAAATTGAATTTCAAGCCAGAGTCCTCTTCTATTTACACACGAGTCGGGACGGGACGGGACGGGGCGGGACCCGGGCGCCGATTCCTTGGCATTTTCCTACCCAGTTTCCCATTTTTAATTTAATCTGCGCCTTTTGCTGGGGCACTTAAAAAGTTTCCCTGCTCGCGGCCGAAAAGTAGGCAACGATGCGGCGATCTCTTAAGCCATTCCAAGGATTCATTTCCTTTCGTTGCGTTTCATTTCGCTTCGATTTTAAGGAGAAGGGAAGATGGTGAAACAGAGTAGGGATTACCACTACGACAACAGTAGTTTGGGGATTTGTTATGCCAAGCCAAGAGTTGAATCCTGAGGCAGATCCAGCGCCTAATCCGTATTGAATCACTTGCCTCTTCCCCCTACAAGAAACGTTTGATTCTGCGACTGCAATATTCAATTTAACTTTTTCAGGCTGGTACGGGGTGCGGGCCCTTCTTCAATTAACCAACTCTAAAACACGATGCAAACTTGGCCAAAGCGAACGCGGCCAGTCGAAAAGAGTTGAGTGGCCTCCGGTTCTGGGTACTGGGAACTAGGTACTACTCACCTTGCCGTCGACGTCCACTGGCAGCGGTGTACTTCGCTCCACTCCAGTCCTGGGAGGGAGCCTTTAAAGGTTCTGCCTTTGACTGCAGCGATCTCTTGAAAGTTTTGAAACCAAGGCTCTGGCCAAGTTTTTCCTCTTCCTTAATTATGCTAAAAGCAGCAGCAGCAGCAGCAGCTCCAGAAGCAGCGGCTACCACTCTTCGCAGCGGGAGGAATGAATATTTACACCTGCCCCACAGCTAGATGAAAATGTGGCGCCAATGTCAAAGCCATCAAGTGCGGCAAATGCGAAAAGTGCGGCAGGGGCAGATACGAGTGGGCACACAATTTGAAAAACAACACACACGACTGGCGGCTGGTGCTGGCCTTCGCAGGAGAGTTTCAGTGTGATTTGCAGCTGCTATTTCTGTTGGGTTTCACTTTTAACATTTCACATTCCACAGACACGTGCAGTGCTTTTCGGTTGCTTCTCAACTGACTCTGGCGGAAAAGTTTCGCATCTTTCGGAGACACTCGCTCAACTTGAGACCGAGACTCGCGGGCTCTGGCTCTGTCTACTCCGGCGGACAAAATGAACTGACGGTCGTCCGATGAAACAAAGGCTTTTCAGTGCGAACTTGACTTTAGTAGAAGCCCCAAAACCCAACACGGACGCGCTCTCCGCATGCGAATCTCTCTGGTGAGTCTGCGCAGGAGCATCTTCGATTCTCAGAAGTTGCACGTGCTTCCAGGCATTTCCCTCCACTCTCTCTCTCTCTCTCCCGCTCTCTTTCCCCCTCTCCGCCGGTCTCACAGGGAGTGAGAAATGTTTGTTTACATTTGGCAAAATAACAAGGAGATGGAAGCAGAGGAGTAGCAGCAGGCAACGCTGCAGCCAGCGCCAGAGCCAGAGGATGGGAAGTTGGATGTTGCCTACTTTTGGGGCAGCAGTGAAATATGACTGCTGCAATTGCATTCGTCTCTTTGAAAGACAGGCGCCCGAAGGCCCCTTCTGTGGCTGCTGGAAATCGAGCAACAAGCTGCTCCATCTGTATCCCCATTTCCCAGATACGAATGCGACAGGCATCGATTCCACATGACTATATGTGATTAGTTTGGAGTGTTCTTTTGATTCGCACTGATTCCATATGGATAATGCAGTTTAGCGAACTATGGCATTATTTCTAATGGATCTCTCCCCCACTGACTGGCCAGCGTTCATGCCTGGAGCTTGAGCCAGGACTCTGCTGGATCGGAAAACTTTTTTAATTATCATTAATGAACACGAAGTGCACAACAGCCGCAACGAACAATCATTGGCCAAGTTTTGCACTGCAATTATTTTAATGTTCAATGAGGTTGCAGCAGGAGTGGCAGCAGACTGGCAGCAGCACTGGCAGGAGGGACTGGAGCAGTCATCGCCAATGATTTATTGTCTGGGCCCTATTCTGAAGTTTCCGTTTGGCTTTCGCTCAGGGCTCTTCTGGCCAAGACCAAGCCCATTTATTGGATGTACGAAGTATCTGTGCCTGTGTGTGTGTTAGAGTGTGTGAAAGTTGCCGGGCTTTGGCAATTAGATAGAAGATAGGAAGGGGAAAAGTGGCAGGGGCATGGGCCATGGGCCATGGGCCATGCGGCATACGATAGTCCATGAAACAGCGTTTATGTTTAATGCGTTATAATGGCCGTTGTAAGTGTACATAAGTTGATATAAAAGTTTTATGGCCGGGGCGTGAGAAGCCTTTGGATCCGCCGATAAAAGGAGCCGCACGGTTTCAGAGTGGAGTGTCGAGTGTGGAGAAGGAGAAGGAGAGCGGAACATCCTTGTTGAGCAAACAAATCAAAGAGTTATTCCGAAAGTTATCACAATGAAACGAAATTTGCGATATAATTCAACTCTCAACACCCGAAATGAAGCATAATTTATGGATTGGCAGCGAGAATTGAATTAGGATCGAACATTTATTAGATATTTATTGGTGTTTTTAGTGGGTTTTTCCATTTGCAAATCCATGGCCTAAATGGAACGAAGAATGGGGACATTTTTGAGGTTTCTCCCTAGATAGATATGGCAGGGCTATGGCCCGGACCGTTGTAACCGTTTATTGAATTTACTTTCATATTGCCAGCCATAAATTATGTATATACAACAATTTTCCATAATTTATGCCCGCTTCAAAACAATTCGTTCCCTTTTGCCCATAAAACCCATCGGAGGGAAATAATTTCAATGGAAAAATCTAAACACGCCTGAATACCTCCCCGAGCACGGACGCACATGCACACGGACACGCACTCGCACACGGAGAGGGAGAGGGAGGCGGAGCAGATACATGTGTTCGGAGAGATATCCGTATCTATAACTGCCTCACAATTGCAGCTCACTTGCCGCAGAAGGTCCGATAAAGGAATAAACAAGAAGTTGGTGCTAGCCGGGAGCCGCCGGGGGCAAGCTGAAGTCCATAAGCTTTTCGATGGCGTCCCTGCCTGCCGGCCGGCACCAGGACAGCGATCTGGGCCGCAGGACTATGCCCGCTGGTGAGGGTATTACAGAACCATTTCCATTTCGCTGTTCCACTCCTGACGACTCTCGAACTAGACCCAGACCCCGTTTATGACATATGCGCAGGCCGTGAGGGGCACAGTGGGATGGATGGATGCGTGCAAAAGGCAGACGCATCACCAGCCCCACAAAAAAAACCTTCGATTTGAGCGCTTTTCGCTTCGAGGCAGGTTTTTCCTTTTGATGCCAGTGCATGGCAAATGGCTGTATCTGAATCGGAATCCACGGCTACACGGATCCAGGCATCCACGCATCCACACCTACCGCCTATGCCACGCTGTGCCCGTGCCGCCCCTTTATGACAAACCGTGGCCCATCGCGATGGGGCAAAGGGAAGGAAGGAAGTCGCAGGAGTGCGACCGTAGTAACCGTAAAATAGAATCAGGAATGGGGATGGGGATGGGGCGGAAAAGGAAGAAACGAGAGTGAAAGGAAAAAATTGCAATAAAACATAAAATTGCTGACTTCAATTCGTTTGCCATTTAGGTTTCGTTTTACCTTTTTACACCCGTCATTCGGGCAGAGACCCAGAGAGGGTATGCCGGACTCGTGGTAGAATACGCAAGGGCAGGCGAAAGCATGTGTTTCCGATCCCCGGTTCCCTCCGTCTGATTGAAAAACTATCTCTCATATTTTTCACTATCCTATTTCATTATCCAACTATCTTTTGGTTTTATTTTCTAATGACTTCATGGACAGCCTCCACGTGAAGGGTATCTTATGGTCGTAGCCCTGATTATGGCATGCTTTTCTTGCCATGCCCATCTGGGGCATTGTGAGGACGCATCTGCTGCGTGTGTGTGTGTGGGTGTTTTAAGTGAGAGGGTGGCATATATGCTAGGGTGAAAGGGTGGCCTGGAGGGTGGCTGTGCGGCAACCTGCGAACGCCCCTTCATATATTTTATTAGGTTTTATTTGATTTACACTTGTTTCGTGCTGAAAGCTTTCGCATTCCCCCTCTCCATTCCCCTGCCCAGCTTGCCCGTTTGTATGTTGCTAACTGTTGGCTGGATGCTATCGGAGTCATAGTCGAGAGAGGGGATTACGAGAACACGAAATAAGCAGAGAGCCGAAGCTTTGAATTTGAGCGAAGCTTTCGATCGAGGCTTTTGCCGAAGATAGCAAAATCTAGCAAAATCAGTTGCATGGACACCTCGCTGGCGACATGATCGGCTGTTTTACGAAAGGCTTGGCGCTCTGCCTTCTGGCAGCGCTTATCGGCAGCGGACTGGGAGGAGACATTTGTAAGCAGAGAGGTCACTGAGCATCTCTGATAGGCGGCCACTTATAACGAATTATTGCACTACTTTTTCAGATCCCCGCTATTGCAGAACCTTCGAGAAAAAGCCTGGGCAGTGCATCTACTATAAAAAATGTCCGCCCATCATGCAAATCGCGAACAAAAAAAATAATAGCATCGAGCTCAGTGAGAGAGAGAATATCACCTTTACGCAAGCTGGATGCTCGGAGACGCGTCCGGTGAGTAGAATGGCTGCGATAAGTTGACGGGAAAAACCGAAATGATTCCATGACAGAGGTTTGTGTGCTGCGAAGATGACATCAATGCGACTGGACTGGAGGTGCTGAAGAATGAGACCGAGTGCGGCAAATTCATAACACCCAAGGTCACGAATGGTCGAGAGGTGACGATGGGCTCACGACCCTGGATGGCCCTGCTGAAGTATAATGCCACTGAGGAGGGCAGAGACAATTTTTTTTGCGGAGGCACGCTCATCTCGAAACGTAAGTAGGATCTCCACTACCCGTGTAGCCATCCCTGAACCTTCGATCCTCTAGGCTTTGTACTGACAGCAGCGCATTGCATGAACCAAGGTGATCCGTGAGTATACAGACATTCCAATTGACCCCTAACAAAGCCTGATTCTGCCACAGAGTCGCGGTTCGATTGGGAGAGCACAGCATAAAAATGGAAAGGGACTGCGTCATGGTGGGCTCTGAGACAAAGTGCCTGCCGCCACACCAGGATATAGGCATCGAGAATATTTTCAGTCACGAGAGATACCAGCGGATTTCCAAACAGAACGACATAGCACTCATAAAGCTGGACCGGGACGTGGTATACTCGAGTAAGCAAAGCCCATCAAGCCATCTGTCCATCAGCAGCCTCTTAGCAAAGAAAGGAGCTAACAGCCTTTCTTGCAGATCACATCAATTCCATATGTCTGCCCCTGAATCAGCAAATCCAAGAGTTAGTGCTGGATCAGCCTAAATACGTGGTGACCGGCTGGGGAAAAAATGACAGAGGCAACCTCTCCGATGTGCCCTTGGAAGCGTTTGTCAATCGCCTTCCACTTCAGGAATGCAAAGAGGCCTACATTGAGAATACTGTCGAGGAGAATCAGGTCTGTATATCTGCCGATAAACAAGACAGCTGCACCGGCGACTCTGGCGGACCCCTACACTACCCATTCAACTTCGACGGACCGAGGCGCTTCGTGCAGGTGGGGATCGTCAGCTATGGATCGAAACAATGCGGTGCTGGACATTTTCCGTCAGTGTACACGGAAGTTGCGGCGTTTCTGCCTTGGATCATGAAGAAGATTGCGGAGCAGTCATGAGAACAACCGAGAATAGGATGAATCCTGCTGCGCACTCTCCTCTTCCGGGGCTGCAAGAATCCTTTCGGCTTGCAGGTCCGGCCTGAACGGGCACTCGAGCGCAATTAATTAAGTACGCACAATCAGAACACAAAGATTTTAATTAAAATTTTTGCCGAAGCTGCACAAGTGTCCTTCATCTCCACATCCTCCTCGTCGTCTGCCGTCGTCTACTGTCGTCTACTGGCTGTCGGCATGCCCACCGGCAGTCTTTGTCCGGGAGCAGCACTTTGTTTCATTATTTCATTACATGCCCGAGCTGCGATTGTAAGGCTTTCAATTTAAGCCGAAAACTGTTCAACGGCAATTGGTAATTGGCAATTGGCAATTGACAACTGAAAACTGGCAAAAATCGTATTGTGGCAGAACTGCCACTCTGCGCTTCGCCTGCTGCACCTTGACACACTGAACTAAGCTTGGAGAGGAAGTGCCGTGTGTCATGTGGCGAGTGGCCTGTGTGTATGCCCCACTTTTTGTGTGTTTGTGCGAGATAACCTTTATCCACTTAGGTCCCCTGCTCGTGAATGCAATCCTCCGGCAGCATCGGAGGCCGACGAGAAATTGTAAAGAGTGACGGGCCAGGCCCAGAGGGCAGCCAGGTGTTAATGAGTGCGATAAGATCCAAATTAGAATATTCATAATTCATGATGTTTGTCGGAATATTTACCACACGCTGTCAATGGAGTGGGCTCCGCTGCTCTTTGCCTTTGGCTTTGCTGTCCATGTTTGCTACGGCTTCCGGCCACCGCCGCACTGTTTCTAGAATGCCCGTTTGCTTCGATTTATCAAGTCCTCAAATGCATTGATTTGGACTCCAGAACAAAGGAGGAAAAAGCTTCTTCGACTGGACCACAGCCAACCCCTTTATTTCCCACTTTCATTTCCATTTCCAGTGGCTGCAGTTCTCCTGCTCCAGCTTCCCCAGCGGCAGGTACGTGGATCCAGGTGTTTGCTTTTGAGCTTAGCGCCAGCAGTCCCAAAGACAAAAACAACTTCACACGCTCCGTCTCTGCCAGCGTCTCTGCCTCTGGCTCCTGCTCCTGCTCCTTCCCTTTCTCCGGCTCATGTTCATCGTGAAAGGGTCCGCAGGTATTAAGGTCAGAACTATAAAACATGCAAAGCACAGGAGGCCAACAGCTGCCGGGAGTTACCTCCAGTCCATCACAAAAACAAACACACACACACACACCGAGAAAGAGAAAAACAGACAGACAATGAGTGGAAGAGAGAGAGAGAGGGAGAGAGAGAGGGAGAGAGAGAGAGCGCGATGCAAAGCGATTCAGACTCCGAACTCTGACTCGGTTACGGTGAGTCAGGGCACTTGTTATTTTAACAGGAAGTACAGTGACTCCCAGAGCTTGAACCATAGTCTGGTGATCAAAGCAGTCAATGTTATCGCTTTTTCCTACTTTTTTGTTTCCTGGTTCCAGGCAGTTCATGGAAGAGCTGACATGAAATCACATTTGAAAAACAGAATCAACGACTGTATGACAGCAAGGCGTACACTTTTAGCTCTCACTATCCCATGACCGTGCACGGCCGTGGCCGGACAGGATGCGGCGACCATAAATATGCTACACTTTGGCGAGATGGCCTCCTATCCTTTCCTTTCCAAGTACAGCTTCAACTCCGTTTTTGACGCTTTCGTGTCGGAGCAGCGACGGACACACACACTCCCTTGTCGTTTGCGGGTGTTCTGGTTTCCGGTTAACGCACACACGCACACACACACACACACACACACAAATGCACTCTCTCATATGCATATGAAAGTGTTCCCGTGTTCCGTTGAGAGTATGTGTGTGTGCGTGTGTGCTTTCGTGTGTAGAGTTTGGCTTGTCTGCTTTGATCCCTTGTTAATAATATAAATGATGATTTATGACCCTCAGAGGAGCAGAACCACAGCGATTGTCGAGGTCCAGCAGTCCTGCAGCTGGGTCAGCTGTCACGGGGGGTGAGGGCAAGGGTCGGGGGCCAGAGGACAGAGTCCAGAGGCCAGAGGCCAGAGGCCAGGCAGAAACAAATGCCTAATGAATTATTGATCAACTTAAAGATGGGCAACTCTCAGCGTAATTGACAATTACTCTCCCAAAAAGGCAAGGATGAGCAGCAAGAGGAGCGGGGGAAGGAGGAGTTTTATTTTTTCCAGAAAAACAGCTTAGAGCTCAGCCCGTCCAAAGAGCACAAGCAAATATTTAAAGCATTTGCCAGAACATTAAAATCGAATTTCGCAAAGCAAAACAACAAAATAAAAAAAGAAATCGAGACATACACACACACACACACACACACCCCCTGCCAGAAGTAGAAGAAGCAGAAGGAACCCCCGACATAGAGGGCATAAAAAAGCCGCAGGACTCGGTTTTGTGACCCACCAAAGCAACCAAAAAAAAAAACAACGGAAATTTATGCAAACGAATTAAATCGGCAGGCTGGCAGGAAGCCAGAGACAGAGCCAAAACCAAGAGCCGTAGCAGAGGTAGGACTAGGATCACGACCAGCAGCAGGAGCAGGAGCAGGAGCACCCCATGCTGATTGCGCATGCTAAAGTATAATGACACAATATATATTATTTGTGTAAATTTAAATATTCGTACCTTCGAGGCGATGGCCGAAAACCAATCTACTTACCACCGATAAGCTCTCGGGGCCAACTTTGGCAATTAGCCTGGAACCCCTGGCGCCGGGGGAAGGAGCCGAGCCCACATCGAAGACGGGGCCTAAAAGTGCTGGCGTGGAGCATTCATTGCCGCAGCTCGAATCGTTTATGGGAAACATCTAGCGGGCTGTTTGCCTTCTTATGAAATTGAAAATTGCACACAGCGATAATAATTCATGCCCCATGGAAGAGGAAGTGGGGAAGTGGTGAGCGTGGAGCGGGGAGCGGGGAGAAGGGAGCATGGAGCAGAGGCCATATCATAAGTCAGAGTCGGGGCCAGAAATATAACAACAGGCGACGCATGCCAGGCACATATATCATTCTGCCAGTTGTGCGTGAATCAGAATGGAACTGGAATGGTACTGGAACCCAAAGAGAGAGCGAGAGAGAGAGCGAGAGAGATGGCATGGTATGGGAGCGTTGAATGCAGGAAAATAAAAATAAACAAGCTTGAAAGTGTTGCGGTGGGGGAGGGATGGGGAGGAAAAATAGCAACATCAACAGCAGCACAGAGGTATTCGAATAGGTAGATACCCCTCGGAAACGATGTCCGTGTGAATTCCCGGGACATCAGTGAAGGAATTTACTCTTAAATCGATCAATACTATGCAGATATAGAAGAGATTCCAGTGCTGCTAAAGAGAATATAATTTTCATTCTAATACCTTTGGCACATTGGGTGGGCACCAATGGTTTTTTATCGTTTTTATAGGGGGATACCTCAATGGGCAGTGGGTATGAGAAGTCGACGAAAGTTCAGAAATTTTTGGATGATAGAGAGGAGGACCCCGTTGTGCTGCCAGTGGTCCCGGTCGCTTCCCCCTCTCTATCCACCTGTTTCTCTCTCTCGGCCTCTCTCTCGTGGCGAATTCTCATTGTTGGCAACATGAAGTATCCTTAGGCCAATGCATTTGATTGTGTTTGTTGGCACACAATGAAGCCATTTGCCTCTGCTGTGTGTGTGTGTGTGTGCGCCTGTGTACGCGTGTCGCTGTCTTGACTTCCCAGGGAATTGTTGCTGCCGTGTTCCCATTTCCCATTTACATGTGCGCCTCACCCTCCGCCTTGTCCCCGGACTCGCTCCTGCTGTGGCCTGTTCGTCCTAGCCCCTGTCCTGTTTCTTGTGGCGTGCCCCTAACACGGTTATTGCATTAAGCAAGTTGTAGCCTAGATTTGAATGCCGCACGGCCGTGGCAGGCCCTCTCCCTCTGCCACCCCGTCCTAACCCCACCTATTGTGCGCCCCGGCATTGTCTAGGACGTTCGCTTTGTTTAAGCATTCAACGTTCATTATTTCTCCTTCGTCAGTTGTTTCTTGCCTCCTGCCACGCATCCCCCATTTCCATTGCTACTTGCCTTTTCCATTCCCCCACCCGTCACACATTTCCCGCTGTTGCATATTTAATAAACTTTTCAGTTAATTTTCATCATTCGCATTATTTTCGCGGCACATGCGTGTTAACAATTTATTCCACGGGCCCCATCCCCATCCCACCCCATCCTCCCATCACCAGCTCCATTCATCTTTTTTCGCTTTCAGCTTCCTAAATATTTATGAGCCCGCTCCTGGCTCTTCAGCGCGGTAAATATTTAAAGCGAATATTTGGCCACACTGCCACTGCTGCCCCAAAGTAGCCTTTAAAGCGGCACACAGGACACGACACTACACGTGTCGAGACGAGACGAGAGAAGAGGCACGCCCCCATTTCACCCATGATTCCAGGAATATTATACTGCTGCTCCTACATGTATGTATATGGCTTCATTATTGTTGGCCAAACGTGTAATTTCCTGTGGCATAATTTGCTGAAATAAAATAATTAAATGTGACAATGTGCAGAGAGGCTGAGGTCGGAAAGTGTTGGGGCAAAACGCTTGAATTGATGGACAGCAAGGATAATGGTGTTGGTGTTTTGCAGAGTTTGTGGGGGATGTGGGGAATGGGGTGGGAATGGGGATGTGGGAATACCCTCGTGAATAGAGGCCGTGACATGACAAAGTCGTTGCCGTTGACATAAACAAGCACACTGCGACTCCTGCTCCTGCTCCTGCTCCTGGAACATTCAAACCGAGGGCCAGGCCTGATCCACAAACTCTCTGATTCCATTGAACACACTGCTGCCGCCAGGACGTGCTCTCTAGAGCAAATGTCGAGCACTTTGTGGAGCCCCGGAAAAACGAAAAACGAAAACAATGTCAAACACATCAAAGTCAAGCAGCGATTTTCCAGTGCTACAACGCTCCAGCTCCAGCCACCACGCCCACGCCCACTCCCACACCCATTCCCATTTCCATTCCCCAAATGGCAAATGGCAGGCAAATCAACTGAAAAAATCACAACAAAAAATAACAGAAAAAGTATATATGCGGAGCGAATCGACGAGAGCAGGGAAAATCGGTTGCACAGGGAAAAAGTAAAAGGAAAACGAAAAACGAAAAACGAAAAAATCTACAGGGGGAAAAAGTGCAGTTTTGGCAAAATTGGAGAACGATGTCAAATGCAAATTGACAGCTTTCAATATCAATTCCAAAACAATCGCGAGGGAAATGAAATGCCAGCGAGCGAAGTAAAATCAATTTTCCTTGTCAAGTGCAACAGACACACTCTCTTGCTCTCTCTCTCTCCCTCTCTTTCTTTCTCTCTCTCTCTCTCTCTCTCGCTTTGTGTTTGTGCACTAAATGCCTTGCATGTAACACTTCAACTTCATTCGATTGAAGCCATTCAAATGCAATCAAACGGCTTGACAGGTTAAATTAATTAAACCGGATTTATGTGGATACATCAGAAGTTGTCCGAAGAGGTCCTCTCCCGACTCCTTTGGCTCCTTTGGCTGGCATTGGCTGGCTGGCTTTGCTTTGGTCTTTGGTTCTGTTGCTTTTGATGTGGTTTCGGTTTATATTGGTCGCATGCCCAGGATTCCAATGGCCGGCCAGTCGCCTCAGCTGAGCAGTCACCGGGCTTGATGTGTGGTTTAGGTGCATTTCGCAAATTACCCTTGCGGTGCCTCAGAGCAGAGAACGAGAGCAGGAGCAGGAGAGCTCTGCCCTGCACTGTTTGTCAATGGAATAAGTATTTAATCATCAGATGAGTAATTTGCATAAATTAAGTCTGCCTCGAGTCCAAGTAGGGCCTGCTACAGCAGCGATAAGAAGGTGTCCCTCCCCAGGGACCTGGAAAATCTTGTTATCTCAATATCCACCGGCCTGCACTCAGTCCAATTCCGATTCCAAGTCCCATTGCCATTGCAGTTCGGATAAAATGCGCAACTTGCAGCATTTCAACAAGCAAATTATAAAGCCAGGAAAAGGAAACACTCAGAGGAGGACGAGCAATCGAAGACATTGCGACTTGTGGATACCAACATACATAAACGATTTTATGGATTCCAAAAGGACTCCCATCATTCGCTTCTTGGATACGAGTATAACATACCCTTTCTGCTCTGGCAGTACCGTGTAGTAAAATGGGAAAAGGGCCGAGGAAATATAATGCGAAGGGGCATAAATTCAGGGCATAAATTTCAATGCCCCTTATGCGCATTTTTCTTATCGGGCAGACATTCCATATATAAGCCTCACAGACCCCTCACAGAATCGAATCGAATGGAATGGATGGCATCGATATCAACCCAAGGGGGAGGCTGCCAAATGGCAACGTTATGAGAATTATGAGGGCCACAAGGAACCGCAAGGAACGAAAGCGCCGCAGTATTGATTTTCCTGCCGAGTCCTGCTCCCGCCAGACCTTGACAGAGAAGAGAAAAAGAGAGAGTCAGCCGAGCAGTGAGCCATAGATTTGTAATTACAGGATTAGTCCGGCTCTGGCTCTCGCTCTGGGTCTGGGTCTGGCTTTGGCTCATCTTCGATTGGCTTCAGCACTCCGGCCCTCCCGCACCCCCCCGGGGTCATGTGCAAACACAGAGGACCACGACACGTGACCTCTCGCATGGATCTAATTTGCAATTAGATATGTTTCGCCCCTCACCCGCCACAGTATCAGCGCCTTTGAAGTGGATGATGAATCCAGTGGGGCGCTAAAATTATGAATTCCCCCCCGCACCATGTCGTACACAGAGTGCCGTTTGGCAGTTGGGACCGCCTTTGGCCATCAATTTGTTAACAAATCTCGAAAACAAATCATCAAACGCATCGGCTCACACGATTTAAATGAAGTGGCCGCCGATTTTCAGTATTGCGTGGCATTGCGAGGGTAGTGGGGCAGAGATCTGCTTTCCATCCGAGTGCCTCTTCAGCAACGCAGCAGCCAGCCGTAACGACTGACAGATGGAGGATGGGAGATGGGAGGGAGGCAAGCATTTCGGGGCTGCGCTGCCACAGACGACTTCCGTTTGCTGGGAAATTTATGGAAAATAAACTTTTCTGCTTTCAGGGGCAGGAGCAGGGCCACTCACTGCACAGTACAGTTTTGTGGCATGTGCAAGAGACTGGCACACCCTCTCCCAGTCTGTGATCCGTTGAGCCACTACCAGAGCAGGGTATGCGCTCTTCGTTGCTCTTATTCAAAGATGTTTTTCTTTATAATTGCGCATATGACCCTGTTTAATACAGTTCGCTGAGCAATTTGCCGAGCAGCAGACTTTTGTGAACTTCCGCGGCGTATACTGAGGCGGGGAGATTATCCGATTTGAGAGACAGCAGGGGAGCAAACGGACTTAGGGAACGGGGGCGGGCTGACAATTGATGGCTAAATAAATGGCAATTAACTGACATTGATGTAGTGGCCAAAACTACTATTCTTTATGACCATAAATCAAAGGAATCCGCCAGCCATCGAATGTCAGTCCAAACTTTGACCCACAGGTGCGTTCTCCAGATCCACTTCCCGTCGGAATCGTAGTCCTGTCCGGTGATACTGTTTTCGGGATTCGGGATCCGTTTTAATCTGGTAAGTGAATGTGTCAACTTTTTCTCACTTTATTTGTTTGCTTTGGGCCACGCACACCCCGGGGACAGGGACAGGGATGGAGACGGGGATGGGGATGGGGATGGGGACCGTGTCGGATGGCAGGGAGTCAATGGCCAACAAAGAGCTCTATCCAGCAACTACAATGGGTCTCATTTGGGTTGTTTTTCCTGCCTCATGATGTTCTATTATTCATTTCAATTTGCGTGTGTGTGTGTGTGTGTGTGAATGTGTGTATGGGGTGGTGGAAGTGGGGGAGTCCTTCAAAGGTATATTTTTCATCAGAACTCGTAGTCGGTCCCACGACCCGCAAAGGTCAGTGAAAGTTTGTTATTCTTTTCTGCTAGCTCGTTTATTAGATTGTGCTCCAAGCCGCCTCCGCTCAGCCCCCGCCCTCCTCTGGCACACACACATCAAAAACTTGCCACTGGCAGCCGGCTGCCCCTGACAAGCCAATGTTGAAGTGGCATCAATGCCGAAAGCCTGAGGATGGTATCGGATCGGATCGGATGGATGGGACACCATGCAATTGGGTTCGGGATGGGGATTGGGATGGGGGATGGGGATGGTGGCGTGTCATAAACATGACAAACTTTTCCTTTCTCTTCTCAGACTGTCGAAGGGTGTTCATTAGGGCCAAATTCGGCTGCTGTTGGCCACAAAATTGTAGAGTGAACATAGTCGTCTTGGGTTCACTTTATTTTTGGGTCGCGGGCAGCTCATAAAACTCTATGTTGGGTATCGGATATAGAAGGGATCGATTAGATGTACCCTTACCTTTCCTTCTTTTGAATACTCCTCGTGCCCATCCTTACTAATGTATCCCTGATGCCACTGCCAATCAATTGTGGGCAAGTAAATATTTTGTTAACATAATTGCATAAATCACAGTCAATTTTTCATGCCACATAGCTGCCTCAGCTCCTGCGATAATTTGTGTGGCTTCATGCACACATGGGTACTGGCTGTTGGCTGATGGTCCTCTCTACTCCCAAACAGTCCCCCAAAAAAACATTGACTGGCTTGTGGTAATGATGGCGTTGGGTAAATAAACTGTCAGTTCATATGACTGCTGCCATCACTCATACTCATACGCATACTCATACGCCCAGTGTGCCACAAGCGACCCAGTCCTTGGCCTCTCCCTGGCCTGTCTCTGCCTCTGGATCTGACTTGAGCTGAGATTGTGCGCTGAGAGAATTACCACGCTCGTACGCACTTCTCTGGCAGCAACAAACGAAGTTTGCCACATCCCCCATCTTCATCGCCATCCCCATTCTGGCCCCTGGTATATGCAATCATAATGAAGACATTTCCGGCTCATTGAACACCAAAGCAACAACAGCAACAGGAGCTACAGGAGCTACAGAAGCTACAGGAGCCACAGAGCCACAGCCATCGCCAGCCCCAACCCACCCTAATGAAGCCGTAATCGATGCACATTAGGGGTACCCTCCACGCCGTCACCTCTGCTGTAATTTGTCATCAGTCGAGCGCATATGCAAATACTTCCGCGGCCTTTTTCCGTTCGGAAAATGCAGTGATGGCTGCGCTGCTTATTAGGCGACTCCATGCTGGTGGGGGGGCGTGTCGCTCGGGCTTTATCGTGTCTGCAAAAGATTTACGGCAATGAAATAGCCAGAGAACACTATTTTCTGGAGAGTCCTCCATAGGCCCTAGTCGTATCGTATCGTATCGTATCGGGATAATTGGCCCGAAACGGCTTCTGCCTCTGATTTCGTATGCAGATTGAAAAGTGCTTCATGCATGCCCCGGTGGAGTCGAAGTCGGAGCGGAGTCCAGGGTCCAGCGGAGTTTGGCGCAGACAAGAGCAGACAATAAATATCTCTGCTGTAGGGAAGCACTTTAAAATTGATTCTGTTGAGCCCTCCTCTAAGCGCTCCCAGATGCATGCTACTGCTACTGCTACCCTTCTTCGGCCTGGTCTGCGGTGTCCAGCTCATTCGTGTCCTGTTCTGTGCCCCCATTCCCAATGGCCAAACAAGACACGACAAATTGCCGGGAGAATGCCTCGGAAAATGCCTGGGAAAACTTATGCGCATTGGGCACAAGTCAAATTGCATTTAAAGTGACAAATGTGCCTTGCCTGGTGGTCGAAAAAGGGCGAAACGACAAGGAAGGGCAGAGAAGAAAGGGGAGCTTGGGACAGGGACAGGGACAGCGACAGAAGTTGACCAAACACGTGCTAAAAATATTTCCTCTTGCAAACAAAAACCAAATGGCAGTTAACTTCCTTTCTTTATTCATTTCTTCAGCTGGCAGCAAACAAAAAACCAAGGAAAAACATAGGGAAAACTCCGGGACAACGAAAGAAAAAAGCCATGGAAGCGAGAGCATTTTTCATGCTTTGGTCAACTACGCCCCCATATACGTATACTCGCACATACATATACACACACTCCCCGCACGGCAGCCAGGAGCAGGAGGCGTGTTCGCTGGGCTGGCAGTGCTGACCCGGCATTAGAATTTATCGCTGTCAGCACTTGGGCGGAGGAGAAAGGTCTTCTGGTGGTGCCTCTTCCCGTGGCTGCTGCCCATACCCTTAGAGTGGGGCGGCCACAACTATTACCAGCTGCTTGACCCACAGTGAAGGAAGAATTTTCGACCCCCAGGGTACGAGAACGATCCATTGATCAGCAGCAAAGGACTCCACCCTCAGTGCCTTCTGTTCTCTTTCAGTCTGTAACCCACATCGTAAGGGTATCTAAGGCTTCGGCCCTCGCGGCTATATCGAGGAATGCCGCTATAGGAACGGTTTTTGTTTTCAGGCGGGGAAATAAAAAACTAGGCGACCCAGCAGTAGGTAAGGGAAAAACTGTCACTCCATGTGGTATCCAGAAGGGGCGTGAATGTGGGTGTGGATATGGATCCCACTCCCCCGTCCACTCCTCCGGCTGTCTCCGTCTCTGCATGTGACATGTGAGTTGGGGAATTTGGTTGGGCGTTGGGCAAAAACCTAGCTAACAGACACACACACAAGCACACACACTGGGCTTGCCGGCCGTGCACCTTGAGGCGCCTTGATTAATGGCATTGTTTGGCTGTCTGTCAGCGAGATCCATTTGGGTCCGTCATTGATAGGGCGCCGCAGCTTAAAGCCAACTCTGGCTAACATTTGCCACTTGCCACTGCCACTGCCACTGCCGCTGCGTATAAGTATCGGCATTAAGCACCAATTAGCCGACTGCCAAGAAGATGGAACCTCCTTGAGAACTTGGCGGATCTGCCTCCTGTCTCTTGCCCCTATCTGCTCGGCTCGGCTCTATAATTCGGCTTATTAACAGTGCGTGCAGCGTGTACTCGAAATTGTTATTGTTATTGTCGACAAAGTTGCATACAACAGCAGAATCGGGCGGGGGCTGCCCGCGAGGCTGTGCGGAGGATAAGGAACCAAAATGATGCTGGAAATTAACTCAGAAATCTGTTGTGAGCTCATTGTCAGCAGCCGAAAAGTTTCCAGCGCCAGAGCCAGAGCCAGGGACAGGGACAGGCACAGAGCCGCCTCGAAAAGTTGGCCAGAACGAGCAACTTTCTGAATGCAAAAACTTTTGGCGAGAATTACAATCGTGATAAAAATTATGAAAATATTTGGAGTGCTCAAGTTTTGAGCGACAACTTGGCAGGGAGTCTGGTCTGGTCTGGTCTGGTCTGTTCTGGTCCTGGGCAAAATGTTTGCGAATCAAATCAAATTAAATTACATAAATGTGCAGAAATGCGAAAATGCAGCAGCATGCCGCATGCCGCTCCTCTGAACTACTCTCCTCTCTGCCATTAAATTGGTATTTCATGCCGAAACAAGCAACATTTTCCACCTGCTCGTTTGTGGAAATGTTCAATTGAAAAACTTTTGTAATCAAACTATTGGAATTGCAGCACACACAAACACACAGCATACACAACGGACAAATCGGACATGGAACTATTTTGCATGGGGAAAAACTCATAAATCTGGGAAGAAAACTATTGCCGGATCGAAACTGGGCTTTCGTCTTGGATGCGGATGCGGATGCGGATTGGAGATTTGCAATGCAGAGGGAAACAATGCCAAAGTTATTTACTTATTTATGCAGGGTACATATTGGACTCTGGCTCCTTGTCCTCGTCTTTGTTCTCGTCCTCGTCAGACTGCAGCTGTCAGCAGGAGAGCAGGACAGGGCAGGACAGGGCAGGAGAGAAAAGGACTTGGCTTAGTTTGGAGCACTAACCGACCCGAATTCAAGAGCTCAAGAGCCGGGGAACGCACTTAGCGGCCAATTAGAAAAGTTCTCGAGGAAATTTCAGCTGCAGATGCCGTTGAAGCTCTTTCCGGGCACATCAGGCACGCCCATGGAGGCTCTGGCTCTGGCACTGGCTCTGGCACTGCCTCTGGCGCCGACTGACAATATTTAAACGTCTGCAGTAAATATTTGATGCCTAATTGAATCATTCATTCGGCTGGCGCTGCTCATTGCTCGGCACACGCCCACACGCCCACAGCCGCCTCACTTTGGGCCATTTGCAACGAGTTGATTTAAATAAATTTGAAATTCTGCCGAGTCGAGTCTGCTGTGCCAGCATTTAGGATGTCTGCCGTTGCCGTTGCCATTGCCTGGCAAATTTGTCTGCATCTGAATCTGCATCTGAATCTGGATCTGCATCGAAATCTGACTGTTGCCACTGTCATGGGCGTGGGCGTGGGCGTGGGTGTGGCATTGACTTGGCTTCTGTTCTGGTGCAGAGTCAGAGAGGCAGCTCGCTCCGAGACGCGCCCTCTCCGCGTGGCATCCTTTGCGGCCCGTTATGTGGCCGGGCGACAGAACGCGAATTGAGCAAATTAGCGGAGCGCACTTGCTTCGCACTCATCAATATTTGCACTTCAATTAGTTGCGATATGACAAACAGTGCTTACATATCCGCGTATTTTCTGCTCAGAGGTTGCCCAAGCAGTGTAATAGTAATAGTCGTAGATCCCTGGGTCGCTCTTCGATGACTGCACTGCACTGAACTGCACTAACGCCATCGATGAGCAGGGAGTCCAATTAGGGGAAGGAGCTGAAGGAGGCCTCCCAAGGGGAAGCTTGAATTTTCACATAATTCACATTTTTATTGCCCGGCCGGATGGCCAAAACTTTTGCCATTTCCTAAGCGATGGTAAAGAATGAATTCCATTTTCGAAATTCCAACTAAAGGATACCCTTTAGAAGCCCATTGCAATGATTTGAATGGAGAAAAATACACAGGAGATTGATCCAATGGGGTTTCTATAAGGAAGCCATTGCCTCAGCTCCATAATTTTCAAATGGGGTCTAAGTATTCCTGATCTGGGAAGTGCTGTGTCCCATACCATATACCCGTGCACTCTACTGCTGCTGAAGAGTAGCACAAGTAACAAGTAACAAGTTTTGGGCCTGGTCCTTGGCTTTTGTTGGACCCAAAGCTCATTACCTTATTGCGTTGGCTTGGCCATCTCCGGGTGTCGCCGCCTGCACCCGCCGGCCGCCGGCCGCTGGCTGCTTGTTTGCGCCGCAAATGAACGGAAATGGTGAAACTTTTAATTGAAACCATAAATTTTGCGTGGTTTCTGTGCCAACGGAATTTGTCGTGCCCCACTGCCATGCTCCCGCTCCCGCTCCCGCTCCCAGCACCATATCAAGCCAAGTGCAATTAGCGCTATTCTCGAAAAGAGTCTTAGCCCTGCACTTCTGACCATCCAGCCAGTCAGCTACCAACTCGGCCAGGTAGGGAAAAGAGTAAAAAGCTGAAAAAGTTGTCAGATTTCTCTAGAAATGTTCTCAACTGACGCATTGAAGAGCATTTACTGCATGGAAGAGGACGAGTTTCTGTGACGGAAATGGCGAATGATTAAAATGGGCGTGCCGTAATTTCCGCCCCGCTCCGTCGAACGGGAAATTGTCGAGAGCAGTCAGGAATGTGAGGCTCCTAATTGACAGGACGACTGAGAGGAGAAGCGTGGAGCCCTGCTCCCGGCTCATACAACAAGTTGTTGCCGCATCCAAGCCACGAAGTGATATCACAGCCATCGCCATTGGAAACGCCATCGCCATCGTCATTGAGTGCTTGATGGCAGCATTTCAAAATTTAATTTCCTGCCCTTAAATGGCTTTCCAGTTAGCTCGAGAGGCGCTCTCTGAGGCACTCTCTCTCTCAGATACATATATTCCACTCAATATTGAATACTTGGAATCGTTCAAGATAAGAACACAAGTCTGGGGCGATTCAAGCTTCTTTTAATACGTATGTGTGTACGCCGCAGATATGAGCATTCAAATTGATTAATTGTTGGGGTCAGGCAAGGGTCCGCCTGAAGTGATAAGAGAAGACAAAAACACACTTTTTGCCAGAAAAATGCATACGAATGTGGCCGCCTGATCTGCTAACAGAGGAAACAGGGAGCAATTATATGCTAGCAACAAACTACAACACACTCTGGAGACGGAAGCTCTCCACAATTAGAGATTTCGCCAATCTCGATTTGCATTGACTGCTTAGTTGCTTTAAAAATTATTCAACAGCTTGCAGGTCCGAATCATAGATTGATAGATTTCAAATAAGCAAAAACAAAACCGTCATTTGATTGCAATCAAGCATCAATTTTATATATATTCTGGTTTACAGAGCATCTCTGGTCCATCAACTCCGAAGAGCTCTCTAATGTGGGTCCGTTTGTATCTGTGTGGCGATTTCGGAGTATACGGAGTGCCGCGCATTGGAAAATATTTCGGTCTTGCTAATATTTCAAATGTCTTCCCGCTGCCTCTGTATCCCCCCGTTTGTGTGTGCTACTTTCGATATTGATTTTGTTTGGCATAAATATCCCGTGTTCGCTCTTTTTTGCTGCTGCTGCTGCTGCTGTTGCTGTGTCTGTTGCCACTTCCACTTTGGTTACGGTTTTATTATTTCTCTTTTTTAGTAAGAGCAGTAGGAGCACCCCCTATCCCGAATAGTCGACCCCCAGTGGCAATATTTTTAATTTGCCAAATGGCCCAGTCAGCCAAGTGAAAGCCATGCCCACAGACACAGACACAGGCAGGAGCAGGAGCAGA
This sequence comes from Drosophila affinis, assembly GCA_037356375.1. Taxonomy (NCBI): domain Eukaryota; kingdom Metazoa; phylum Arthropoda; class Insecta; order Diptera; family Drosophilidae; genus Drosophila; species Drosophila affinis. Next base: position 23,214,413 of record CM074799.1, read on the forward strand.
CACACATCAATGTGGAAATGTGGCAGGATGGCATGTAGAGCAGAAACCACAGCAGGAATTTTAATAATTCTAATGCGAGTTTTGTGAGTTATGCGCTGCTTCCTCTCCAGGCGGCAGGATTGGCAATCGATACCTGGTCGGAGTCGGAGCCGGAGCCGGAGCCACCAATCGAATGATTTATGGTAGCAATCGTTGGACAGTAGCTTCCGCCGGATGCAGACACTGGCTGCCACAGCTGGATGCATCATCGTTCGGCTCGCATCATGGCGCTCATCATTCCCGCTCTCATTAGCAGCGAAATCATCGACTGGAGTGTGGAGTGTGGAGTGTGGGGTGTGGGCTACCCCGCTAATGGTGCGAAAAACCGCAAACTTTTATGGCGCCATTTTCTTTTACCCACACACACATGAACTTCATGAACGTCAAGTGGAGTGAAGCCGGGAGAAAGCTTAAATTTTAATGCGCATAATTTACAAAATATTAGGAACACTTCATTTTGGGCTGCGCGACGGCATCCCCGCATCCTCGCATCCATCCGCTGGCAGTCGGCAGTCGGATGTATTTGGCAATAAATTCGACGAGAAAGCGAAAAATCTGAATGGTAGGACAAACTTTTTGTTGCTTAAGTAAACTTGAAAAGTTTCAAGACACAAAAGTTTGTTGTGAAAGTCACACGAAAGTTGAATGCAATAAATCTGCTCGCTGCACGGTGGTGCCACCGAAAAAAGAGACCAGGACTCTCCCGAAAAGAATCTCTAAAATTGTGCAATGCATTGCCGCTGCTCGCGAGCCAAATCCGTTAAACCCCGTTAGCACCAAAGAAGGGGAGGTGAGGAAGGCAGCAAGGAAGGAAGGAAGGGAGGATGGCAGCTGGGAAAATGGGAGAAATGGGGGAAATGGAGGAAATGGTGGAAAACTTTCAGCGCTTTCTTGGCTGATAAATGGGCAGCGAAATCTTAAAATACAAGCGCAGATTTCGCACTGCAAGGCAGAAATATATCAAAAAAGCGCCAACGTCATGGCCAGAACTGCAATGCAGAGGAAGTGCAGCACGGTGTGGCAGGAGAAGGTCCTGCTCTTGACCAAACCTCCGAAACGAAATGAAATGAAACGAAACGGCCTAATTATGCAGCCCAGATCTGAGGCGCGGAGCTGTGGTCCTGGCTGGGTCACGTGGCTCAGGTGCGTGAAAATGCAGATTTGCTGCCGCATCGAGTGTGAAAATGGGTCGTTCTGCAACTGTGACTTGGGTGCTTATTAAAAGTTCAGTGGCAGCTGCCACACATGAGTGTGTGTGCGGCTAGTGCAACAAACTTTCAGAGCTGGAAAGCAATCAAAAGTTGGCACCGCTGCCTTTTATGGCCGCCAAGTGGCAGACTATCGAGTCGAGCTGCAAGTTGCACGCCGTTTAAGCAGCCGCAGCAGGCCAAATTAAATTCGTTGTACTCGTATTCGTTCGGGGCAGCGTGGGCCAGTTAGAGGCGTTGGCTGCGTTTGGCAAGCGGCAAGAGGTACATAATCCGGGTGTCCTTGCGCCACATGCAAAATAAGGCAACAGGAAAGCAACAGAAAAAAGAGAGAAACAGAAAAAGAATGCAGAGTGAGGTGAGGCAGTGCCTCGCGGTCCTTTCAGTCCTTTCAGTCCTTTCAGCCCTTTCAGCTGGCTCTCTTTTTATCATTATGTGGCAGTTGCAGCTTAATTGCAATGAAAGCAAAGCTTCCTCCAGCAATTTGCAGTGCAGTGCCATGTGGCCCAGACTTAATCACGTGAACGACACGGCGCCACATAAACTTAATCTGTGTGCCAGGTGAGTGATTGCAAAAGGGGCCACATGGCCAACAGTTCAGGACGCACTCTCAAGGCTCCGGAGCCAGATTCATAGCCAGAACCAGAACCAGAACCAGAACCAGAGCCAGAGCCACAGTCCTGGCTGGTCCTCTGTGGCTGTTGCCATGAATGCAATGCATTGCTGAGCAGGCTTTCACATGCATGACGATGATGATGATTATTACTATGTAGTATTATTGATGCAGTTCCAGCAAAACCCACCTGCCCCATCCACCTGCCTCCGGCTTAAAGCGGAGCAGCTCGCTTACTTTCCTGCGCTCGCTGCAGACGCGTTCTTGAACTAATTAGCCTCGTTTAAGTTACAGTTTTCGAAAGTTAAACACGCTCACAGACGCAATTAGCCGGGCTACGGTAGGAGGCAGGGACACGGACACGGACACGGGTACAGAGAGGTAGAAGAGCGCGGAGGAGGCGGGAGGGGAGGCTTACCAAGTTTATGGAACTTTTGCCAACACTTACTTGGACTCTCGCAGCTAATTATTTTCGTTACTCAAAATTCAACACTCTTCACAGTCGCATTCACAGTCACAGTATCAGTCACAGAAGCAGTCACACAATTACTCTATTTAGGAGGACATGCATTTGGGGCACCGAAAAAAGGCAGCTCCTGCATTGATAATTTTCATGCACTTCGCATGCGAGTGTCGGCCGCTCTTAATTGGAAAAGTTTCTCAATTTTAATTAAAACATTTTACTCAATGCAAAATTCAGCCAAATATTCAAACAACAACAATAACACCGTAGCACAATACAACAAAAACAGGCAACAATAGGGAAAGTTTCTCCAGAGCAGAGCAGAGCAGGGAACGGAACGGAACGGAACGGGTAATGTGCTGGACATTTTGAATGAGTTTTTCATCGCTCATACGCCCTGTGTTATGTTAATTATGGAATGCAGCTGGGGCTGGGCTGTGGCTAGGAATCTCTGGATCAGTAGAGCGCACGGACCATCATCGCTCACTGGCTGTCGGATCACAACACATCACTAATACGCCCCATAGAACACTCTATTTCTTTCGTCATCCCATAGCCCGTCTCCGGTCTCAGCTCTGCCATGTGGGTATGTGGGTATGTGGTATGTGGCCGCAACTCAGATTCTACTCGCAGCTTATGCGATTTAGCCGGCAAGACAAATAGTTTCATGTAATTTGCTTGTATGTCAAACGACTCGCATATGTCAAATGTCAAATGGTCTCCCAGTTTTTCTTCCCCTTCTTCCCTTCGCCCCTTTCTTCGCTCCCAAATCGACAGTGTCGACATGTGCGAGGGGCTGGCAAAGTTTTTCCAGCAATAAATTACTATTACAATGACAATTCCACCCGCATTCGCACTCGTATTCGCAGCAGAGCGAACATTTTTCATGCTTCGCCTCCAATTCCAATTCCGTTTCTGTTTTCCTTTTCTGCTTGCTACTTGCTGCTTTTTCAGCATGTGTTGCCATTTCCCATGCTCCACACTCTTCTATGTTCGATTTCCCTCTGATCGATGCGCGATCACGTTCTCGGGTCCTTCTGGCTAGGAAAATCTTGGCTTAAAGGAGTAAATCCCAAATAGGAGCAAAACAAAAGTCTTGGCAACTAAAGAACTGTCTGACTGGCGCTCCATCCGGCTAGCCGGATTTCTGGCCTTTCTGTCTTTCTGAATTAACACTCGAATCGCCATGCAAAAGGGAAGCAGCAGGAGCAGCAGCAGTCCAGACACATCGACCTATGCCCGACTTAGCAAAGAAAATATTGTTCCTTCCAGACCTACGGTCCTTCCGCCCCAGGCACGCCCCTGCTCTTGCTCTTGGCCTTGGCTGATGCCAAAATGTCAAAGCTTAAAGTCCCGGCCAGATCTCTGGCTCTGGCTCTGGCTCTTGCTCTGTCTCTTACTTTGCTAATTCTGCCGTATTTTAATCAGTCAACAGCCGTCAGAAGAAGTAATTAAGTGACTGTGGGGGCGGAGGAGGGAGCGAGGCCCTGGCTCGTAGTTGCTAATTGAATGAATTTACCTCGACTTAGGCCGGGTCTCAGTCTCGGTTCTACTTCGTTTTGCGTTTATTTGATTTATTAATTCGGCCAGCGCCCAAGCCCCACCCCCTCCCACAGCCAGTGCTGTCCGAATCGATTCCAATTCCAACTCAGAAGTCCTTCCGATTGCGGTCCTTGGCTCAGTGATAGCCACAGGAAGTTTGCGTCAGCTTTTATTTACGCAAACCGAAACATATTAAAAATTTACGGCTCGTTTACTGCGATTTGTTCAATTAAGTCGATACGTTTCCTGCCCCAGACTCTGCTCTCGCACCAGCACCAGCTCCGTCTCCTTCTCCATCTCCGTCTCCATCTCGAGCCCCTTCCTCATCCCATCGTCAGGGCTATCCTCTGTTCTCCATCAAAGTTGGATGGCAACTTGAGTTTGCTCCGTCTGCTTCTCTTGGCTGCCACTTTTAATTTTCTTCAAGTTTATTTGCCGCTCTCCTGTGATTGCTTCATCCCTTTCAATCCGCTTTCCCCAAGGCTGTCGAGCTCCTCCTGCTCCTGCTCCTGCTCCTGCTCCTTTTCTCTTTTTTTAATTTTTTATTGAATTGGCTCTTGTTACTGCTTAGACTTTGGATTGAAATTAAACGAGCGTGGTTTATGGCCGCAGTCGCCTTCGCCGGGAAGGAGTGAAATTTAATCAAGTTATGCAGCAGTGTGGCAAGCAGTGTGTTTGAGAGGGGGGCAGGAATGAAATGGGGAGTGGGAGGTCTGGTAGCAAGCAACAAAGAAAACAAGTCTCAAGTGGATGGCCATTGTTTAAGCCAGGCAAAACTTTGCCAACTCAAAACTTAATTAAAAAAGAAAAAAACTCAGGCTCATTGATGCAAGCTCCAGGCCCCGATCCATAATTACCATTAGACGAGTACATATATTGTATACCATACCCGTGTGGGCCGTGTAGGCCGTGTTGGAGTATTTTGAAAGTCATAGTAGGAGCTGGCTTTGGCACCTCTTTGAGTCCTCGACGGATATTGGGCCACTGGTCAAAGCTAATGAAAGCCGCGACTGCGACTGCGACTGTGACCGCGAAATTGCTGGTAACTTGGCATAATATTGACCAATATGGTTAATTGCGTATACGCCGTGTGCACACACGCTGCACGCAGCCAACTGGAGTGCACTCGAAACTCCAGAGACTGCAGCTGGAAACTCCAACAACCGCCCTCCGACCTCCGACCTGTGACTCTGACACCGCACACTGACCGCAAATATGCAAACAGTACACTACAGTGCAGTACAGAACAGAACTGAACATGACGAGGATGGCCAGGAGGCACATCAACGTAATAATTGTAATAATACAAATGCCGACACTTGCGGACAACAACTGCAACAATGCGCACTCTGCACAGCACTCTGCGTGGCTGTGTTTGTATCCGTGTCCGTGTCCTTGTCCACGTCCATGTCCATGGCAATATGCCAAATTGTGTGCAGTACCACAACGACATCATCTTCATCACCATCCCCATCACCATCACCATCACCGTCAGCATCATCATCATCATTATCATCATCATGGAGTAGCGAAAACGCAAGCGCCAACCCAAGAACAAGAACAAGACATCACCGGGTTGATAATGCTGTTGCGTTGCCTCTGAAATGAATTTGCATAAAGTTCGGGTCTGGACCCATGGAGGAGGTGGAAAGGGAGCATGAAGTTGAGCACGAGGATGCCGTTGTGCCCGTTCGAGTCGCAAATTGAAAGATGCCGTGCTGCCAAAACAAAAAACCAGAGCACGGCAGTGCCGGCAGGTGAGCCCCTCCCCTTCGCCGGCTGCCGCTCCGACCACAAGGCAAGACTATAAGGGTTAAGAAATAGGTTTAGGGCTGCCACGAAGACAGGATGACTTTATTTGCAATATGGAAATATTTTTCATTACCTTGTCTCTGGGCACAGCCCCATCTCCGTGCCTCCCTTCCCGCCAGTGTCAATCGGCGTCAGTCAAGATGCCAAACTCTGGCTGTCTCCCTGAGAGATGCTCCTCGCACAAGTACGAGTATCTCTGCATCTGCATTGCTGGTGGTATATTCCGGGGCTTGTTCTGGTACATTTTATGGCAATATTTTTGATATTCCTTGTTAGTCATGTGACAGACACACAGACACACATCCGAAAAGCCACTTATATTTGCAATTTGGCAGGCACGCTAAAGCGATATGAAGCCAACACGGTTCGGGGCTTTAACGTTGATTAAACAAACGGCAGATTTTAATGAAAGTTTAAGCGGTGCTGCTGCTGCTGCTGCTGCTACTAGAGTTAGCTTAGAGGATGCAGTGCCTCTCGATCCTTCAGAGCCATATGACCATATGGCCACATTGAACTCCGATAATGTGCACTTGACGCCACTCGACGCGGCTCGCATGTTTGCTCTGGCCTGCCAGCTCGCACTCTCACAACGATGACCGGGCCATCGACGCACTACGAGGCATGCACCATTGGCACCATTGGCAGTCTCGGGCTCGGATGTGGGTCGAGAGTGTGTGTGCCAGAGAGAGTGAGCGAAAGTTGACGCTTGTCAGAATCGATTTGATGAAGTCATCCAGCAGTCATCTGCCATCCGTGCCATCCACTCATCATGCACACGCATTTAAAAGCCAGCGATACGTATATGTGCAGAATTAGCGGTAGCGATAATCCGGAGATTTACTCGAGCGTCCCAGATTGTGTTTATGGCACCAACGGAAATTCAATTGCCTTCGCCGAGGAGCCTCTCTGGCGACTTTTAATGTGTTTCATGCAAATAAGAATGGTGTCGGCTATAAGCACTCCGGTCTGCTCCGGTTTGCTCCATTCCGTTCCTTATGCCAATTGCCGGGCACGGACAACAATTACGCGCATTATCCTTTCGACTGGACCTGAGCGCGGACTCGGACCCGGACACGGACCCGGATCCGGACGATAACACGGCATTTGCTTAAACAAGCATAAATGTGAGATGCTAAGAGGACGGACGGCAAGGAAAAAAGTGGAAGGAAATCCTTAGCTTCTGGAAACCGAACTGGCAATGCTCTACGGAAATCCAAGGATCGCTAGGATCATATCTCTGCCGTCTGGCCATCCAGCAGACGAATGTTCCATATCAAACATCCAATCCTGTCACGCCTTTCGTCCAAGGAACTGGACTGCTGGAAAGGGTGCAAAAAGTGCTCTGCTTTGCAATTTTAATTTGGCTAAGTAGCAGACAGAGAATGACAGCGGGCCCAAGGAGCCGAATACCTTGTTAGCCGTTCTGGCCAGAGATCGACCCAAGGATACCTAAAAGGATGGGTTGTGATGGGCTGCACCTCTGCTACCGTGCTACCCAGCAGAGTCTGGAAAAAACGCTAATTTAATTTTAACTTTCTGCAGCCTTTTGCCGGACTTCCTCCTCCCTATCCAGCACTGGCCCTGTCCCTGGCTCTGGCTCTGGCCCTGGCCCTGGCTCAGGCGCTGTGTTTGATTTCGTTGTCAGCGACTTTGGCACACTTTCGCATCGCATTAGAGAGCTCAGGCGGGAGGAGGAAATTGGGGCGGAGATGGAGATGGAGCTGGAAATGGAGCCAACGCAAAAAAAGAAGACCCGGAGCGAAGCGGACAGCACAACGAAAGAGTAAAAGTAAAATATTTGTCCTGCCAGGGAAGTTGCAAGTGAGCAGCGCTGATTGCGGCACTAAAACGAAACGAGTTCTTGTGCGGCGATAAGATTTCACCCTGCCTGCCCCAATGTAATCGGCCCTGAAGTTTGGCCATTGCTTTGCACCCAGACTCAGATCCAGATCCAGCAACCACCCCACCCCACCCGACTCCACCCTCTGGGCTCTCTGTCTAATGTTGTTGGCAAACTTTTGTGACTGGCTTTGAGGCAGTTGGCACCTCGGTCCTCTGTTATTTACGCTGCCACGCCTGGGTCCGACAATCAACGCCAATTTGCCGCAGTTCCCCAGGACTCAGGACTCAGAACCAACCCCAATACCCAACACCCAACACCCAACGTTGACCGAATCCGAATCCGCATCCGCTGATTCGAATTCGTATTCACAAAGCATCCGATAAGCATAACAGTTGTCGTCAGGAGTGGGACCCGTCGTGTCGTCGTGTCGTGCCGCTGGCTCTCACCTCTACTGAGGATGCGGGGCGAAGGGGATAGCGTCTTGGAGCGGGAGTTGATGGAGGTGCGTTGCCAACAAATCGTTGCCAGATGCCGGCGACAATAAAACGTTTTACAATGTAACCAAGGCGACGACAACACGCTGCTGTCGCCCAAGCCCAAGGAGCAGGTCCTGTCGCCATATGGAGTACTCCTCTCTCTCTCTCTCTCTACCGTCTACACCACCCATGTGGCAATAATGCGCAACAAAGTTAATAATTGTTTATGGCGACGCCTTCGATTGGACTTTTTATATCAGCCAGAGCTGGGCAAAGGTAACGACCTACAAGTCCATCGCGTGAACGTAGAATCCGTATAATCACAGCAACGTTTTTATAAATACGCCGTCAGCTACGGACCGCGGCGATAGCAGTCTCATTCTCAGTCCAAGACAAACTTACATATGAGTGCGATCCATTGTTGCACCCCGATCGATCAGGGCATTTGGTTGAGGATGAAATTTAAGAATAAATTGCATCCCCCTTTCTGCGGGGTACAGCTGCAAAGGCGACTGCCGGGTGCCCTCAGCAGGGATATCCTATCTTCGCATCCTGCCTGGCTTCATTATATTGAAAATTTGACGTCGTTATTTTGCATAATTTGCGTTTCGCTTGAATGCAGCAGCCACGCCACGTTTAAGTACATACATATATGTACATATATATACTAGAGACTAGAAGTGGAAGAGGATTCTGCGGGGATGCTGTGCGTGGCGGTTGTCAACGCTACCTGGGCACATGCGAAACGTGAACTTTGAGGCATCAAGTTAATGATTTGCACTTGTTAGTGTCCCTGCTCTCACGCCCGTAGCAAGCAAAGTAATGAAGTTGATTTATTGTATTACAATACGACTGCGGCTTCCTACCACCTACCACCTTCCACCTTACGCCATGCCATGCTGTGCTGTGCCATTCCGTTACATTACGTTTCTTGCTCTACCTTTTCCACTGTCTGAGAGCATTGAACTCTCCCCAATTGAACGATAAAAATAGACATAAATCCATTGTGACTGTCACGCCCTAGGAAGATCTGGGAACTAGGCATCTGTCTAGTTCCGTTAGAGCGCAGCACTTCCTCTGTGGCTATAAATAAACAGTGGAGTCCCATCCACAACCCCTACTCCGATTCCAATTCCGCCGGCGCCGCTCCGATTCTAGAGCGGCAGACACGCGTCTGCGATCGTCAGCTGGCGGAGCTATATATAGAAATTAGTGCCAGGCCAAGACAGCCACCCAAAAGTGGAGCCCAATCGAATGGACGAGAGGGCCAAGGGCTTCATTCAGTGTATCGACGTGCGCGATGGAGTGCAGAGGTGTTCGCGTTCTTCCGACATACGCCCAAGCCTGGTTCGTATCGCCGTTTCCCCTATACCCTCCTCCCTGTCTGTAGCTAATTCATCCGTCTTCCGTCCCTTCCGTCTCAGTGGGGATGTGAATGTGTCGCCACTGCCACGAAAGCGATCTTTGTGCCACACGCTGTTCGCCTACAGGACACTGAACGATCCCGTCATCATCCTGATCACCTTGGCCGTGGTCGTCGGCTCCTTCTGTCTGTTGAGCGGCTTCATTCTGCTCTGCGTCGTCTCCAAAGCCTGGCAGGACGAGACCTCCGAGGCCATACTGCTAATGGGTAAGTGCCTCATTGCCATCTATTCCATTCCATGCCAGTCCATTCCCGTCCTAAAGTATTTATCGGTTTCTTAGGCATTGGCTTCTTCATCACATCCCTGTCCTGTGTTTCGTGGAAGCTCACGCGAGCCCAGCGCCGCGCTCAGATCGTGGAGGCCATTACTGATTGCGAGCCGACGGAAGCGGCTTAATCGGTATAATGTTAAGCGTTAGCTGCCAAATTAATCGTCAATTAAATTATTTACATATAAGCCAGACAACGGTGTAGTTTCTAGACTTTTTTACATAATTTGGTGCATCAGGGCCACAGTCTGGGTGATCCAGGGAATGAATCTGCTGACGTCCGTGTAGACAGACGTAAGCTCGGAGTGACCACAGTATATGGAACCGTAGCTCACGATGCCGATCTGCACAAAGCGCTGAGGGACTGCCATGTTTTCTGGCCTGAAGGCGTAAGACAACGGGCCTCCAGAGTCGCCTTTGCAGCTATCTCCGTGGGAGCCGCTGACGCAAATCTGGTTCTCGGCGATGAGCTTGTTTCGAAGCTGGGTGCAGTTGGCGTGCGGCAGGCGGAAGACCCAATTCTCCCTGGGCACATCGGACAAACTCCCATTGGGCTCCTTCATGCCCCAGCCCGTCACTAGCATAGCTCTCGCCATCCGGACACTCTTTTGCAGCTCTGCGTCATGAGGCAGGCATATGGGAGTGATTTGACCTGCCATAGAGGATCCTGCATTACCACATGATATAGGAGATCCCCTGAAGGAAGCGCTTACCCGTAAACTGCACGTCCTTTTCCAGCATGACGAGGGCTATGTCATTCTCTTCGGTGTACCTCGAGTATCCCTCGTGGGCGATGATCTGTTTTATGCCTATGTCCTGGTACGGCGGCTGACAAACTACCTTCGAATTCACAATCTGGCAGTCCGCCTCAGATGTGATATTGTGCTCTCCAAGCCTTACTGCCGCGCTGCTCAGAGATCAGACTTCAACGATGCAATGGTGGACACAGGCTTAACTGTACTTACGGCTCTCCATGCATTAAGCAATGCGCAGCGGTCAGGACGAAGCCTTCTCGCGGAAGAAAAGTTTGAACTGCTTGTACGATTATTTAAGAGATGTAGGAAGCTCTACCTACGTTTTGTGATAAGCGTGGCAGCACATTGAAATTGGTCCCTTTCCTGGGTGCTGGTATTATTGTACTTGAGCAGGGCCATCCAAGGTCTCGATCCCATCATGATTTCAGTCCCGTTATACACCTTGGGATTCTTGAACTTGCCGCACTCCCCCTCAGACTGCCTTAGCAGCTCCAGCCCCTTTTCGTTCACGTGATCTTCGCAGCACACAAATCTCTAGGGGTCGTTGATTACACATCCCAAAGCGAATCATCTTTTGACTTACCGTATTTTCGGAGCAGCCAGCGTTGTTCTTCATCCTCGTTTCCTCCTCACTTAGCGGTAAGTTTTTCCTCATTTTCCGAACAAGGTCCCTGAAGTCGGCACAGTTCCTGTGGTGCTTACACCAGCCGGGCTTGTTTTCAAAGGTTGTGCAGTATGAATAATCTCCTTGAACGTGCTCCAGGCACAGGCATATACCCAACAGCCCCAACAGTTGTAGCCCCGTCATTCCCCTCAGAAACTCCGTACGGACTGAGTTCCGGCTGTGAGACGTATGTACTATATATATTATATGTACATACATATACTAACATGTGATCTTGCATAAGCGAATTTAATGATAACGATTCAGAGCCATTCACAGAGCCATTCATCGCGCGCTCTTCTGTGAAAAACATTGAAAGAGGTGCTCACTTCTTGTTCTCTTTATTTTGCGAGTGTTCCCACCAGCCAGCCACAGATTATTGTTCAGCCCTAACCCTCGGAAACAGCCCCATAAAGGCATGCAGCTGTGGCCCGACAGAAGGCAGCTGCAGCTGCTTAGGCCTGCTGGGCTGACGGAATGAAAACCTACCTGAAGAAGGACTGTCCTATCCGTTCGCGTTCAGTTCGAGTCGATACTTAGCCGAAAGATGCCACGCTTGCAGCGACTTGAACCGAATCTGCCGCCAGCCTGGGCAAAGCATCCCATCCGCATCGCAAGAAGTCTCTGGCGCCGCTGCACCCAACTGTCGAGGAGTCCAAAGTTCCAGCGCTACGTGCGGTAAGCGGAGTTCATTCGTTCTCCCCATAAGAGCCGTCGCCAACTGATTCGATTTCTTCAGATTTCTACAGTCAAACCTGTGCCCCGTCTAATCTGTGCCGCTGTATATTGGTGGAGAGGCGTTTAGGAAAAGATCAGGGCACGTTGAGCGGATGACAACATCGGTGGCAAACATTCTGTGATTCCTCCACAAAAAATGCGCATCAATTCGGATTTTGTGGCGTCTGCTATTGCTGCTGCTGCTGCTATCCACTCTGTGGATTTGCGTACTTTGGAAGTCGCTACACGTAGAAGGGGTTGATGGATGCCGAAATTTAGCACACACTGCGCATTATTTATAACCCATTATACCCCAAAGAAATGGCCAACGACCTTCACCCACTCCACAGCAGCAGATCCACGAGAGCACTTAGATCTGCTGGAAGGCTATGGAGACTTCTCGTATTCCGATTTCGCGAAGCCTTATCAATATTGCAATGAGTTAGTGATATGGAGAGTTCCATCTGTGATCGATGCATTGCCACTCACTTGATGACGACAGCGGGATCAAACGGGGCAATACCATAGCACTGACTGGGAATCTACCATTCTCTCGAACAGTAGCCGCCCCAGCGGAGACGTGCCTTGGCACCGCCTTGGGAAAAGCACAGCGAGACGAGACGAGAACGCTGCCAGTGCAATAAATACTGAGCGCGAGTATTCATTAGCATTCAGTCTCGTTCTAAGCCTCAGCCCGAGCGTTCCGATACAGCTTGTTAGTCACAAAACTCGTAGTCCCAGCGAAATACTCTGAAAATGTTCACCTCGATCAGATCTCACCAGCATCGCGCCGTCAGCGTGATCTTACGGGCCCTCGTCGTTGGCAGCCTACTGATCCTGATGAATGCCATCCACCAGGACAATGATGACTCTGGCTCCCATTACATCCACCCGCGGCACGCCATGCAATAACAGCGACCAGGCCTTTCGGCATTGCAGCCAGACTACTTAGTTTTACTCATAATAGGATAAGGTTAAGTGCATTCAAAGTGTAATCTACATTCCGTTTCCGGATAGTCGCGATGATCGTTACTGCCTACTCACCTACTAAGCGTAGGAAAAGCTGTAAAGAATAACCGGTTGCGGCGAGTGCGTCGTTCAATTAATACATATGTATATCTACCTGATACATTTTTAACCTGTCCAATAACTCTTTGGCTGTGGAGCATTCCTCAAAACCAATTCTCTCCAGTCTAATGTGTTTATTTATTTATTTATTTATCTAAGTAGCAGCAAAAACATATGTATGTACATATGTGTGTGCCCGCCACCGCTACCTTTATTTTTCATTGAATCTATTTAATTTAAATTGTACAGTACTAAATAAAGTTAAACAGTTGAATATAATTTTTGTTTTTTGAAAATGATAACAAAAACATTTATTATACAAAGATGTATTCGATTTGAAACTCGATTGGATAGCGCTCACTCCGATATACATTATCTAACAGTGACGCCACCTATCGAACGTGTCGAACGACTCGTAAAACGTTACCGTTACCCTGTCCAGCTCACACACCTTGCAACTTCTTGCAGATACGCGTTTTGTTGCAGTGAGACTTCTTGGCGGGCAATTTTTTGGCAGTTTACAGTACTGCTACTGAACTAAAATTAAAATTTAAATTATATACAAATATTTTAAGCTGTTATGACATATGATATTAGACTTAGCTAAATTCGCTGCGAAGCTAGTCCAGCTTTAAGGTCTAGTGTCATCCAGCTTTCAGCACTTCCATACACCCATGTCTAGCTGACAGTGCTACCCATTGGCAAATTATACTGCCCCGAATAAAAAAGAAAAGAAAATTAAGATAATTTGATTTAATTAAACAATGAATACGAAGAAGGAGGATTTCGTGGACCGGGGCTCATTCGCCGAGAAGGCCACCGAAAAGGAATGGGTCGAGTCAATAATCTTGGAAGAGCCGGAGGAGAAGGCAATTAATCACCACAAACCAGATCCTCAGGCAGAGCCTAAGGCGTCGTTAGAGAAGACCGACGTGTCTACTTTCATAAAGGCGATGACAGAAAAAAAGGTAGAGGCAGACGACACCAAGGAGTGGACTGTGGTTGCCCTTGAAATCAAAGTACTCTCGCAGCGAGTGGCTGCGTACGCCTCCAACTCCAAAGAAGGCGTCAAGGGCATTGAGAAGCGTAAGCACGAGATCCAGTTGTGTTGCTTCATCTGCGGAGTACCGTACACGCATTGCTTCAATTTGCGCGTCCACTTCCTGGCCATGCAGCTGCTCAGGTGCCCCAAGTGCCCCAGCATCCGCTTCAAGTACCGACAGGAACAAAAAAACCATCTTCGGACGCACATGGACTTGAGGCCCTACGGCTGCCACATCTGCGGCCAGTATTTCACCCGTGTCGACAATCGGAACAACCATTTATACGTGCACAGCATCAATTTGCCCTACCGTTGCGTCTGCGGGACGGAGTTCCGCCTGAAGCAGGCTCTTCTAAAGCACATCAAGTTCAGCAACCACCCCAACAAGGTGATCATACGCAATAAGCCCAATTTTTATGAAGTTGGAGGACTGAACAAAATGAATGCTGATATGTTAAGAAGCCTAAGGACCCAGCTTTTGGAAGAAGTGATTTTTAAACTATGGGAAGACCAAAAAATATAATATCAAATATAGAGGAATACACAACTTTTACTTTCTTCATTAAAGGTGATGTTCTGGGATTTTTTGGGGCAATGATTTTTGCAAAACAAGAACACAATCTGATTTAATCTAATTTTCTTGTTCTGTTTCGATACAACTGTACCTATTTAATTAATTGGAATTAACTAGCAACTTTTACATCATTATCTTCAGATTTTATTGTCTACGGATTTACATATTTGCTCACTTTGATCACAATCGCACTCCCGTAGGTTAAAAATGTAACTTTTTCTCACTCTCTCGCTGCGTTCGCTCTCGCTGTAGCAGGGGGTGGCAATACCCCCGAAACAGGGTCAAACACAAGGTAGAACGCCATGGCAACGGGCACCAGGACACAGGACAGGTGATTCCGGGGTTGGTTGGCTGGGTTTGGGATTTGTTTACTTCGTGGCAGCAGGCCAGTAGCCCGGGCAGGAAGTGTCAGGATTTCAATGAGAAAATCACTGAAATGAGTTCTCGGAGTGTGATGATCACGGATTTGGACCAGACCGACCACGAAGAGGGGATGGCAGAAAGCCCGCCCACGCATCCGAAGAGGAATCGTAAACCGCTCCAGACGCTGTCAGGAAACTTCAGTCGCCGCTCAAGGAGCGTGGAGGTGGAGCAACGCCAGCAGGCAGCACCTGCCGCGAGAAAGGATCGGAGGGATCGCACGCTCAACGGCCTGGTAAGCAGACCGGGGGTACGGGGGTACAGAACTCAGTCAATCTGCTCAACTCCGCATTCCACACAGTTGCAGGCCAAGGACCAGCAGCTGGAGCAGCTGGTGGAGCGTCTCTCCACCCTGCACAAGTACAACGAGCAGTTCGCCAAGGAGAACGAGCGGCTGCGCACCGACAGCTCCCATCTGGAGAGTCGTTTGGCGGAGGCGGAGAAGCAGGTCACCGATTGCGACCGCTGCCAGCAGCTCAACCAAAAGTTGGGCGTCGTTCTCGGACAGAATAAAACGCTGGCGAACGACGTGGACATGCTAAAGACTCTCGTCTTCCGTCTGAATGTGCAGATAGAGAACTATCAGGATCAGCGAAGGAACGGGGAGAAGGAATCAACGGGCTCGGCAGCGGCTGCCTGCACCTCTGGCTCCACCAGCTGTCAGCCCCTGCCCACGCACACGCTGGGCCCGCTGCTGCAAGCCTACGACGAGTCCATTCGCGACAAGGACGCTCTCCTGTCGCAGTACAACACGGAGTTTGAGCACTTCACGGGAGAGCTGAAGCGCGCTCTGGAGGATAACACAAAGCTGGTGAGTGACAACCATATATAACCATATACTCCGTATCCGTAGGATACTCAACTGATCACTGATTTCTGCTGGTATCTCCAACAGCTGCAGTCGCAGGAGCAACTGCGCCGCGACCTGGGGGGCTGGAAGACAGAGCGTGTTTGTCTCCAGGCGCAGTTGGGCGTTTGCCGTACAAAGGCCGAGGCACAGACCCGCAAGACCGACCTGGCCAAGGAGAAGTTGGTGGAGGTGATGCACTGCTACGAACAGCGTATGCAGACGCTTCTTCTGGACATGGACCACCTGCAGGCGGCCTATGCCCGCACCAAGTCGGAGCTTGCTGCCCTTAGGAGCACTGCCGCCCCTAATGCCATAAGCGCACCCAACGCAGCAGCAGCACCAGCTGCAGCCGAGGCGGAGGCAGTGCATCAGTGCAAGACTCTGCTGGAGGAACTCAAGCAGGAGCATGTCAGAGAGCGCTCCGCTCTGCAAGATCAGCTGAAGGCGAGCTCCATGCGGGCCGCCGCCCTAGTCCGAAGCACGGAGAAGGCCAAACACTCTCGGGACCGACTTAAAGCCCGCCTTCGCATGGCCCTACAGTGGGCCCAGAAACTGGAGGCGGGCCAAGCTGAGATGAGGGACACATACGACGCCGTGCGACGCCTGGAGGTTCTCGTTAAGCACAAGGAGTCCCAGATGCGCGGCCTGCACGCCCGAAACATCGAGGAGCTTGACAAGCTGCGTCACAGGCTCGAGCAGAAGGACGAGACTATCCGCACCCTCCTGCGCGGCAATCTGGAGCGACGTCCTGCCGTGGACTAGACTGTATTTAATGCGCATTGGACATGGTTAACAATTAAAAATATATAATTTCAATACAAAATACATTAATAACTTAGCGTAGAAAGCTTTCGAAGCACAGCAATGCTCGAGTTGCGGAGAGCATCAGTCGGACTCCACCGGCTCAGCCTCATCAGGGGCCTCTGCTCCTGAAACACCGCCGCCTCCCCCGCCGGCGCACACCACGCAGGCTTTGGGCACCGTCTGCTCTATGTACATGGTGATCCGTTCGAGCACCTCCGGGACGACGCCTCGAAGCAGCTGCTGGTAGCGGGCGGCTCCCAACTGCGACTGGAGCGCCTGCAGCTGCCACTTGAGGTACTCGGTGAGAGGTATCTTGTAGACGGGGTCCTTGAGCACCAGCTGCCGGTGGCGGTCGTCGTGGTACGTCTTGGCGGGATAGCCCTTCGAGTGAAAGTCTTCGGTGCATAGCTGCTGCTGCAGCTCGTCCAGTTCGTGCTCGTCATGGATGACCAGGGAGTCATAGTAGCGTGGCGTGGTCCTGCTAGCGCCATCCTCCGCCGCCGCGAATTGCTTGTCCATGACCTCGCCGAGCGTCTCGTCCACTAGCTGAAGGATGTGTGGCAGGCGGGCCAGCAGCAGATCGTTGTTTCCAAAAATTGATGCAAAAGCCAGGCAGAAGAGCTTCCTCTTCTCGGCGTGAGTGTCCGGCACCATGGGAAACATCTCGATCCAAACGTCCAGGATGCGGGCCAGGGCGTCCGTGTGGGGCAGTTGCTGCACCACCGACATGAACACGGCTTGGTCGATGAGCAGCGTCCTGGCCACAATGGTCAGGTACCAGCCCATGGTCATGGGGTACTCCTGCTTGAGACACACCTGCTGGAAGACAAAGGGCAGGGCGGGGCGCACCAATCGCAATCCCATTGCAGCATCCGTCTTGAGACAGGTTTCGAAGATCCGCAGCATGGCGATGATGCCCTCCACGCGTATGTCCTCGAAGGAGCGCACACAGTAGCCCACGAACCCCTCGCCGTACCGACTCAGGTAGGCCTGGGCGTCCAGCAGGATGTACGCGTGAATGAGCTGAAGTACCGTCCGCAGATTCTCCGATGACATTTCAATTATGGGCAACAGGTGGTCGCATAGCGCCAGCAGTTCGGGGGTCAGTACAGTCGAATTCCCAATCACAGCCAGCCACAGCATGATCCCATCCTCGATGAGGTAGACGTGCGAGCGTTGCTGCAGGGGCGAATGATTCACATAAAAAAAAAAATCTCGTTAGTCTGACGCAAATAATAAGAATGTAGAGGCAATATATAAGTAGAGGTAAAGATATTATCAACAAAAAGCTGCGTCCAGTGTCCAGTATACGAACATTTCATTAACCCTCTCGGTCAGGTGAGTTTGGTGTGAGGTGTTTAAAAGAATTTGATGACCCCTAAAAAATGAAGACTATATGTCTATGTTAGTACAAAGTTCACCAGGGCCGTAACAGTTCCTTTCTTCTACGTGCGGCCTCCTAATAAATTAGTCGAAATATGTTTCCCAGTCTAATTTAATCGTTGCTGTGATTTTTATGCGCAACTTTATGAAGTGTAGCAGACGCAGATATTCCTGATTCACGATTCCTAATCGATCCACTAAAAACTTTATACCGTTGCCCTTTCTTCTTTCTAGACCGAACTATTTTCTGCATGAAACCTTTAGGGACTTGTGTCTGGATCTACCACAGTATATCTATGGCCAATACCCTTCCTTACCTTAAATTACTAATTTGTACTAACTTACTTTGCTCTTGTATCTTTAAGATGTATCAATGTATCTTTAAGATGATACTGGTAGTGGGGAAAATACCACAAGCTTGGCTTAAGGCTAAAATAGTCTTCATCCCTAAAGCAGCTAAAGCCTCGCACTCTACACCAAAGGACTTTAGACCAATCAGTCTTTCATCCTTCCTTCTCAAAACTTTTGAGAGACTGGTCGGGCTACAATTGAGAACTACTATTAGTTCTCAATTGTTGTCAGGAGCACAGCATGCCTACCGGAAAGGAAAATCCACGGAAACGGCACTTTACGAAGAAATTCTTAATGACCGCAAAGCTCGCGAGACTGTCAAGATGGACAGAATTGCGAGGTCTTGGAGTTAATCCCTCAAAGACGGAACTTGTGCTATTTGCAAATAAACACAAGATTCCGTCTTTGAACCCCCCCCCCATGTTAAATGGATGCAGGCTCTCCTTTAGCGACAGTGCCAGTTACTTAGGGTTGGTAATTGATAGGAAGCTAAATTGGAACCTGAACACCAAAGACAGAGTGAAGAAGGCCACAATAGCCCTCTACACTTGCAAAAAAGCTATTGGCTTGAAATGGGGCATGCACCCAAGTATAGTCCAATGGATATATCTAGCGGTAGTTAGACCAATAATACTTTATGGAGTTACAGTGTGGTGGTCGGCCTTATCAAAAAGGACGATCACCGGACAACTTGACAAAGTTCAACGAACGCCGCCCTTTGCATCAGCGGAGCTCTTCGCACCACTCCAAATGATGCGCTTGATGCCATTCTGTGCCTGCAAAGCCTAGCCCTTGCTGGAAAAGAAAGGGCACAGATGGCAGCACTACGTCTGGGAGACTCCGACCAATGGGCTCCACAGCACACAGGTCACTCCTCAATATTAAACAGCAGTTCCGTCACCACTAAAACGGACTACTGTGTCCCAAGGGAATACACATACACCCCTTTCGACGCAATTATCCCCCACAGAGACGAGTGGAGTGAGGGACCCCCAGGCCCAAGAGGGGCCCTAAACATCTTCACAGATGGGTCAAAGCTGGACAACAGGGTCGGAGGAGGAATATACTCCGAACAGGCTCCCTGATCACTGCAGCGCCTTCCCAGCGGAGATCATTGCAATCAAGGAAGTCCTAAACTGCCTTGAGGAAAATACCGCCATGGTAACCTGTGTAAACATCTACAGTGATAGCCAAGCTGCAAGTCGCTAAATGCGATCTCCGCAAACTCGGCCACCGTTGCAGATTGCCGCAAATCTCTTCACGAGATTTTCTTCAATTTGCTATCAGCCTCATATGGGTCCCGGGCCACCGGGACATCGAGGGCAACTGTATTGCAGACGAGCTGGCCAGACATGGCACTACAATCCCCCTTCTCCAAGACAAGGAGGATACTCGTATGCCGATGGCCACATGTAGGCTAATAATAAAAGAGCAATATAAGAAACTAATAGAAAACAACTGGCAATCAGCTCCACGTTGTCGAATAACTCGGCAAACTTGGCCGACCATAGACAGGAAGCGCACCTCTGAGCTATGCAAGCTCGGCAGACGAAGGTGCAGCGGGACACTGGCTAATAGGTACCCACGCTAATAGACTGGGCGCCCCATTCAATGACTTTTGCCGTAGCTGCAGAGACGAGGAGGAGGAGGAAACGGTGGAACATTTGTTCTGCTCTTGCCTGGCTCTCAGCAGGAGAAGGCTACAGCACTTGGGCTCGCCCTTCATAGCAGACATTTCGGCAATGCCCACCATATGTCCCAGGAAGATAGCTAGCTTCATAAGAGCTGCAGGCTGGGACAACTGTTGACCTTAGGTCTCACAATGCGAGAAGGGGTAGATTCCCTGCGGTATCACAACGGGCCGGAAACGGCCTAGGTGAGTCTGGCAGCCGCTGTAACCTAACCTAACCTAACCTACTTTGCTCTTAATTAGGATTAGTTTTTGTATTTTTGAATGAATGCTTAGCTTTACTAGTCAGTTTAGTTGTAGCCGCGCGAAACATGAATGGGTCACTTGATGGTGCAGTCAGATTGGAGTCTGCCGAAGAGTTACTCACCTGAAGGTCAGTGCTCAGTCTGATGACGCTGTAGAGGAAGGGCTTCATGGGCTCGGGAACATCGCGGATGGTGCGAACCAGCTGCTCCAAGGTGCCGATGATGGCACAGCGCAGTAGGTCGTACTTCTCGCTCTCGCGCCACAGCAGGGGGAGGTAGGAGATGAATTGGAGGGCCTGCGGCTCGATGTACTCGCTCATCTTCTCCACTAGCAGCGTCATGGTGCCCAGGACGACGATCTTGGTGTCGCACTCGCCGGCCTCGTGCAGCAGCAAGAACAGTGCCTCAAACAGCGGCGAGAAGTACGGGTGGAAGGCCTCTGGCATGAACTCAAAATCGTCTATCAGCAGGTTCAAGGTCCGGGCGGCAGCCAGTCGTGTGGGCATGTCCTCCTGGGGTCGCAGCAGGTGAAGGCACGCCTCGTAGGCCAACGGACGCAGCTCCCGCGGTAGCTGTACGCCCACCCAGTGGCCCACCATCCAGATGATGCGACGCCTAAGAATTCGGAAATTGGGGGCCTCGATGCGCAGTTCCGCCAGCAGCTGAGAGGTCAGCCAGGAGCCAAAATCCAGCTTGTTGAAGAAATGGAACGCCGCTTGACCCACCGCATTATAGATAGCGTCCTTCAGCAAGATCGCCTTGAGGTCAGACTCCGGCGAGAGTTGCAGCTGTTGGGCCCGTCGGACAAACTTCAGGACCTCATTTATCATCACCGTCGAGTGCTGGGTGAAGCAGGTGAAGTAGAGCGTCTCCACGCTGGGTCGCAGGGCGTATTTCCAGGCG
This sequence comes from Drosophila affinis, assembly GCA_037356375.1. Classification (NCBI taxonomy): domain Eukaryota; kingdom Metazoa; phylum Arthropoda; class Insecta; order Diptera; family Drosophilidae; genus Drosophila; species Drosophila affinis. The sequence continues at coordinate 23,235,567 of CM074799.1, forward strand.
TCGCCACCGCCGTCGTCCTGATCATAGCCCTCGGGGTCCTGCTGCCACTCCTCCAGTTCCTGCTCTGTGAGTAGAAAGTAGTGGGTCACTATCTTCTCGCAGATGTACGTCACCCGCTCCACTGTGAAAAACTTGGCGTTGCTCTGGGCAGCCGAGGCGAGCAGTTCGTCCTCTAAGCTAGACGCAGCTCCGGCTCCTGTCGCCAGCTCTGCGACCGCGGGGGCACAGATGCTGTCGTTGCCACTCAACATGATGCCCTTGAGCATGTTCAGAGCCTGGATGACAAAGTTGCTGAAGTTAATGCGGTCGCCGGCGTCAAAGATGAGGGCGGTTCCCTCGTGAAACACATAGTGGAAGCTGAACTCCAGGGCCACAGGAACAAATCGAGCAAAAGAGATGGAGTGTCGCTCCATCAGTTCATTCAGTGCCTTCATCATTTTCAGGATGAAGCGCTCCAGCTCACTTATCAGTTGCGAGGCTCTGGCCAGGTTCGGCCCCATGCGCAGTTCATAGCGCAGCTCCAGGCACTGGCGCAGGCGCTGGAACAGCTGCTCCACGAAATTCATGTGGTCGGTGGACTTGTACGGCTTGGAGCAGCCGTAGACAATCAATTTCCTGAGGGATCGCATCACAATATAGGCCCGTTGCAGGGCGCTGAGGGCCTGGGCCTCCTCGCCGCTCTTTACCTGCTGCAGGAAGCGGCCAGTCAGTGTGGCCCATATGTCCCACGCCAAGTAGCTGAAGATCTGGCTGCCCAGCTCCTCAAAGGCTCGCTGCTCGGCCATGAGGCGACGCGAGGCTAGGGCTTTAATGACGTAGTGTAGGACTAAGAGGATTCTCTGTTGCAGTGTAGCGTCCGTCTCGCTGTTACACGCCTGTAGCTGCTTCATCAGCGTGGGGAGCAGATCGGGCCAAAAGCGTGGGTAGTCTGTGCGGGCGAGGCGCCCGAGCAGTACGGCCACCTGCAGTGCCACCTGGGGCACTTCCTCCGCGTTGTAATGCTGTAGAAGTACGTCTCGTATCTGCTGCTTCTGCTCGGCCGGCAGCTCCTGTCGCGAATTGGGCCTCCAGTAGCGTTCGACGCCGTTTTTCAAGTAAACGGCTGCCATCCAGCGGACCTTCAACGCCACCTCCGCGTCGATCGCGCTGCCCTGTGCGCTTCCGGGCAGCCTCACGCTCAGCCTGGCTATCGTGGGAAAGAATCCCGGCTGCTGCTCCCATTCGCTCAGTTGGGCTTCGGCTTTTTGAACAATCTCATGGCTGGGGTTTGTGGCCGCCTGCAGGGTTTGGGCCACCAGTTGCTCGACCGCAGTAGTCGCCGTCGCTGTTCCCATTGCCGTTGCCATCTTCTTCCGCCGCCCCAATTCCAACGTTGATTCGATGAAATGGATGCAAAAATTATTGGCAAAATTTACGGCGCGTGCTGCTTCTTTCTTGAATTTGATATCGATAACGTCACTAGCATTAGTGATTTTAGATATATATCCTTCTGATATATCGATAGCTGCCCTTATTACCTTAAGAGCCGTACCACCACTAACCATACAATACATAGACACGACACTCCATACATTGAATTTGTCCACACCAAATGCTGACATCAGATCCCCTGAGAGTGTATGTGTGCACATACATTCTCACGTACTTTACGTTTTTGCAAGTGTGTATGTGTTCCCGAGAGAGTCGTGAGAGGGTCGTGAGAGTGCATGTGTACGTGAGAACAATTCTTCTTCAGCTTGTTGACGAACTGACCTGCCGCAAAATAAATGAAGAATTGGCGGGATGGGTGGGGGTGGGTGTGGCCACTGAACCGAAATGAATATACATATCTACGATTTCTATTGCATTTAAAAAATCTTTTTTTAAGAACTGTATAGAACTCCCATGATGTTGCACCTTACATTGTATGTACATATGATCCAAGACAAATATCCGACCCGACCCGACCCCACCTGAAACAATAATGTAACTATCATACCGGAATAAATCCATTGTTCAAAAACAAAAACACCTTTAAATGAAAAGGCAGTGCAAGAAGGAGATAATAAAATATATAAAAGATAATAAATATAATATAATAATATATAGAAGGATAAATAAATAAATAAAATAAGAAAGTATGTGAAAGGCAATCGAAAGAAGAAACAGTATAAGGAGTAAACCAAAACAGAGAGACTCACCTGATCCCATAATTATAAAGTGAAGCGTTGAATATTACTTGCTCTTTCCTTTCGTTGCATTGCTGCAGTTTGATGCTTGTCGTTTGCACACATAAACACAAAAACAAAAAACACACATAAAAAAAAACAAAATTAATTATCACATATGTACATATGTATGCACACCTTGCACTGCGTTTCGCTTTGCACTCCTTGCCGCCTTCTTCTTCTTGCCGCTCCTTATGAAATTGTGTTTTTTTTTATTTGCACTCGCACTTTTACTCACAATGTGCACTTGGAAAAAAAACTAAAAAACTTTGGTTGGGTGGTTTCACATTTTTTATTTAAATTAAGTCTTTTTTTTATTTATTTCAATTTATTTATAATTATTTTATTATTTATTTAAATTTGTTTCACAGAGAAAAAAATTACACTTAGGCCTGCGCCTTCTACTTCTTGCCGCTCCGTATAGTCTTTCACTGTCTCTTTCACTCACATTAGAACCCTTAGAACCCCTCATAAAACTTGGTTTGGGTGGTTTCACTTTTCATTTAAATTTGGTTATTTTTTAGTTTTATTATAACTTAACACACTGAACACGTATTATAATTTATTTATTGTACCAAATAACAATAAATAAATTATAATACGTGTTCAGTGTGTAATTTATTTATTGTACCAAATAACAATAAATAAATTATAATACGTGTTCAGTGTGTTAAGTTATAATAAAACTAAAAAAATTATAATAATTGATCACAGAATAAGAATTTCACATTTTGGCCGGCGAGCGATTCGCCGTCGGGAAACACACGATTTCATTTTCCGTTTCACAATATTCAATTTCACAATAAAAAAAGCACTCATATGCCACTCCTTTGGCTTTTATGCCATTCATTGCACTCAAAATGGCCGCTCTTTAGTTATTGCCGCTCTCCATTTTGTTCTTGCCGTTATCGTATTGCACTTTCACTCACTTTTTGGCATTTTAGAATTTCACAATAAAAAAAAGCACTCATATGCCATTCCTTTGGCTTTGATGCCATTCATTGCACTCAATATTTAGTTCTTGCCGTGCACCGTATTGTTTTTGGTTTCACTCGCGCACTTTTAAACACTTTCCGGGAATACCGTTTTGCATCGAACACTTTAGACGCACGCGCACACCGCAAGACGAACAATTTAATTGATGACCGCTTCGAATGATGGACCGGGGGGGAACTGAAAGCTTTGATATGTGTAACTGCAGCAGCGTGGGCAGCTTAAAGAAGCTTTCCAAGAATGAGAGATCGAGAACGAAAGAACTTGGTGAGAGAGGGCGGCGCTGCAGCAGAGCAGCATGGGCAGAGACTCAAAGCTCTGCTTTGATGCTCCCCCACGCTCTCTTCCTAATTGCCCTCGCTCCCACTCTCTCATTAGCTACTTTTGCGAATCGCCTATGTCTCCCTGCTTATGTTCTCCCTCTCCTACTGCAAAGGGAGATCAGAAAAGTGTACTTATGTCACCTGTTGGTGGGAGTGAGAGGCAAATGTTGGTGAGAGGGTTGCAGTGCGCGCTGCGTAGGTGCAGCGCAGTCGGCGTAGTTACTCCCGCATTTCATGCTCTCTACTTCTCCTCTACCTTTACGGTGTCATATGCAAAAGCGATTATCGAATATTTCGGTTTTTTTACTATAGCCTCTGCTACTGCAAAAACCAAGACGAACTTTTGCTTGTTGTGGGCACTTGTTAGAGTGGGATGAAGAGGGTGTTGAATGGGTGCAAGATTATTCATGTTCGCAGAGCAATCAGAAGAAATAGAATTCTATGTGGAAAACATAGATAATTCATTCTTTTTATAGATAATTAACAAAAATCAATGAATTAACGATGAAGTATGTGTTGCCATGTGCAAAAGGGATTATCGAATATTTCGGCTCTTTTGCTACAGCCTCTGTTACTGCGAACGTTTGCTGTTGTGGGCACCTGTTCGAGTGGGAGTGGGATGGAGAGGGTGCTGTGTAAAGAGACGGGGGCAAAGTACGGGTGCTGGCTCAGTACTCATGAGATATTATATATATATATGCTATTGCTGCTATGAAATATTTAATGCTTTAGAATGAATTCGTTAAAAATTCAAATTTTGCATCAATGTAGGCAGGAATGCTTAATTTGATGGGATTCATATAATTTTTATAAATATTAATGAGTTATCAAACATTGGCCACAGGGGGAGGGGGGCCGAAGGGGGAGACGAAGAGTACATAGAATATATAGATTACTTTGAAGAGTTCTTCTTGTAAGGGGAAAATGCGTGGATGGTGTACATAAGTCAACTTGACCATAGAACAAATATTTTAATGTAATAGCTATGTATGTATATTTGATCCATCTCTGCATTGCAGGTAATGCAGGGCAGACAATTAAGAGCGCACCTTTGCTGAAATAATCTGAAAGCGGCTTTTTGCAATAGGGATTTGTGTGTGTTGTTGTTGCTTTGGCTTCTTATCTGTTTGGGGCGGGGGAGATGGGAAACGAGCGACAAAAATCTGTAACAATTTGAATAGTTTTAGTTCTTTTATTTGATTCTCGTTTCCTACTGCATGTGGGGTCGGTACAATGCCCTGAAGCGGGGGCGCTTCAGTAAGAGCATCTTTGCTTTTGCATTATGTGAGTTCTTGTAATTGTTTTTTTGCTTTGGCGTACGCGTCGTTGTTGTTGCTGCCTGTCAATGCTTTTACATACATATGTACATATGTATGTACATAGAGTGCAGGGCAGACGATTAAGAGTGCACCTTTGCTGAAGTAATCTGAAAGCGGTTTTTTGCAAACAGGGATTTGTGTGTGTTGTTGTTGTTTTGGTTTGTGCTCTGTATGGGGAGGGGGAGATAAGCCACGAAAATTTGTAATAATTTGAATATTTCTTATATTTGATGCTCTCCTCCTACATGTGGTGTGGGTATAGTGCTCTAAAGCGGGGGCAAAAGTTAGGAGAGCAGTAGCTGCCTAGGCTTTTACATTGTAGAAAGTATTTGTAATTGTTTTTTGGCGTTGGCGTATGCATCGCTGTTGTTGTTGCCTGCCAATTTTTTACATGGGTGGGAATGGGAGGCGGCGAGTGCGTGGATGACGTAAGTCAGACCATAGAACTAATATTTTAAAGTGAAGAGTTAAATTTGATCCCCTCTCTTCACTGCAGGTAATGCCCTGAAGCAGGGCGAACAATTAAGAGCGCACCTTTGCTGAAATAATCTGAAAGCGGCTTTTTGCAATAGGGATTTGTGTTTGCTGTTGTTGCTTTGGCTTCTTATCTGTTTGGGGCGGGGGGAGATGGGAAACAAGCGTAAAAAACTGTAACAATTTGAATAGTTCTTTTATTTGATTGTCTTTTCCTACTGCATGTGGGGTCAGTACAATGCCCTGAAGCGGGGGCGCGAACTGCTGACCAGTCTCAGTGTTACCGCCGGGCATGCACTCTTGGTCACACTCGGTCGTAAGTATTTTTATATTGAACGCTTTGCTTGAAAACGTATTTTCGATCTGAATACTAGTCTTTTATAATACCAGAACTCCCCAAATATATTCAAATAAAAATTCGAAAGATTTGTCATAGAAAATTTCCACACTTCGCTCGTTTCCATCGGTTGATTAGCTAGTATTTATCGGATTTTTTTTCGGTACAGCATAAGAAAAATTATGGAGCATCCCTGGAAAGTCTGTTCTGTATCGGTACCATTCATTCAACCAAACAAATAACGGAAAATGGAGCGTGTTGCGACTGTCTGTGTTGTTCTCTCCGTAATTTTACTAAAATGTTCGCACTGTTACAAGGAGATGCCCGGATTGAGTGGCAAAATGTTCCCGAAGACTGCCACGTTCCACTTCCCAGAGTACGCCTACAAGGAGACGAGTAAGAATGTGAGTCCACTTGGTTATTGATTTTTTCTTTTCCGTGGCTGAATCGTTCACGTATTTCGTAAACAGGAAATAACCTACCACGAACAGGAGGTGGCCTGCGAGCAGCACACCCAGTGCGTCAATCTCAATGTAGGCGTGACCAAGATAAATTGCATAAGGCGCTGTATATCCCCATCCTGCTACCAGGACATCTATGCCTTCAACGAGGTGAGTGAAATCAGCGAAAGGACTCGTTTTCAAAACTCTCACCCAATTGTGCATTTTGTTTAGCTGGAGGAGGGTGAAATTGATGTGAGGCTGAACTCCTTCAAAGGGTGTGTCATCCAGAGAATGTAGCAGAAGTCCCCGCTCCTGCACCATCTATATCTCACGGATTACCTGCAGGAGATACAATGGAAAATCACCGAATACCTTCGCCAGTGGATCCCCCTCGCCTAATCCTTTAAAATTTGCCTTAAGTATTCAGATGCAAACGAAGTCTTACGCTATTTACGATAATTTAACCATAAGTTAGCATACATTTTAGATTCGATTGGATTGCCCTATAAATATAATAACTTAATAAACTGCGGTTAAATGTAGTTTGTTCATTTGCCCAATTGTTGTGCGGAAACAACAGACAGCCCTGAAGCAAGAAAGTTGTCAATTTACGACTGCATATCCGTGCGTATTCTGGGTAATAAATAATTATTTATTTTGATTCACAATAATTCCCTCCCTACGTGACACACCTTGCATTTTCTATCGATAAATTGATCAAACATATCTGTTGTTGATGTTATCTCGTCAGGTGGTGCGGAGAGAATTTCATCCCTGTGTAGTTGCCATGTAGCAACTCGAAGGGAAAGAAGAAGAACGGTCATGTGATAGACACCAACCAGCTGACCGAACAGAAAATAAAAGTTTTTCTTCAACTTGCAACTCCTTTGAAATAAAGCTCACAATTAACATGGCTCTACACTCTGCGATCAAGGGAAAACTGATCTCCGTCATCGGTGATGAGGACACTTGCGTGGGATTCCTGCTGGGTGGCGTGGGTGAGATAAACAAAAATCGCCACCCCAATTTCATGGTTGTGGACAAAAACACTCCTGTCAGTGAATTGGAGGACTGCTTCAAGCGGTTCCTGAAGCGCGACGACATCGACATCATCTTGATTAACCAGAACTGCGCCGAGCTCATTCGCCATGTAATTGATGCCCACACTTCGCCAGTGCCAGCCGTTCTGGAGATTCCGTCGAAGGACCACCCGTACGACGCCAGCAAGGACTCGATTTTGAGGCGTGCCCGTGGCATGTTCAACCCCGAGGATCTGGTGCGTTAAACAGCACTTTGGTATTGTTGGCAGCCATAGGAGTATTGCAGTTAAAGCCACCAATTCAATTCAATCTAATCCCCCACATTTCGTTTAATCAGCTTTGAGATATGTATTAAAGACAAGTGTTAAAGTGGTTTTTGTTTGCAAATAAATATTATATGTATATGTATGTAAAATCGTTAATTATTACAATTCTTAATCGTTTATATCAGACTGCAGTAGCCTTGCAGCCGTTTAAACAGACCATAAAATAGAGCTCTAACTGACTGCGACACCTAGCGTGTTTTCAGCGTACTACACGCAATCAGCTGACCGAGAAGATAATTTTTTCCTTTGCAACGTAAACACAAATAGATATAGGAATATTATCAATTGGTGGACTTGTTAGTCACAAGCTGCCCATTCCACGCACACCATGCTCAAGGCGGTTATTCTTATCGGCGGACCCCAGAAGGGTACTCGCTTCCGTCCACTCTCCCTCGACACACCCAAGCCGCTGTTCCCGCTGGCCGGTCGACCCCTCATAGCCCATCATATTGAAGCATGCGTCCAGCTGCCGGAGCTGAAGGAGATCCTCATCATCGGCTATTATCCGCAGACGCAGATGGAGGCATTTGTGGGCGATATGCAGGCCCTGTACAGCAGCAGCAACATCAACATCAGGTGAGCGACAGTCGCGGCAAGTGGATATGAAGATTGCATGCAGTGACGTGTTTATTTGGTAGGTACCTGCAGGAGTTCACATCACTGGGAACGGCAGGCGGCATGTATCACTTTCGCGATCAGATACGGGCCGGCAATCCGCGGGCCTTCTTTGTGCTGAATGGCGACGTGTGCGCAGACTTTCCGCTGCAGGAACTGTATGATTTCCACACCCGGCGCCCCTCTAACGCATTGGTCACCATCATGAGCACGGAGGCGACTCGCCAACAGTCCCTGCACTACGGCTGCCTCGTCTTCGATCGCTCCAGTGGAGCCGTCTCGCACTACGTGGAGAAGCCGAGCTCGTATGTGTCCACCTTCATCAACTGCGGTGTCTACGTTTGCTCCATGGACATTTTTACCCAGTTGGCGCAGATATTCCATGCCCACGGACAGGAGTACGGATGCGCGGGCTTCAGCAATGGAAACGGCAATGGAAATGGCCGCGATCAAGGCCACATAAAGTGGGAGCAGGAGGTTCTCACTCCCCTGGCGGGCACCAACCAGCTCTTCGCTATGCCCGTGCCCAACTGGTGGTCCCAACTGAAGACCGCCGGCTCGGCCATCTACGCCAATCGTCACTACCTGGGCCTCTACAAGCGCACGCATCCGGAACGGCTGGCCAACGTGGGCTCGAAGCGCGGCGAGGGCGACGGCAACCTGATCTGCACTGTCCTTCCGGATGTCTACGTGCATCCCAGTGCCACTGTCCACCATAGCGCAGTGGTGGGTAGTGGATGATTTCAGTTTGTAAATCTCCGACTTTATCCATCCCCCTTTATTCCTTTCAGCTGGGCCCGAATGTGGCTATTGGTCCAGGTGTAACCATCGGCCCTGGGGTCCGAATCAAGGAATCAATCGTGCTGGAGCAGGCCCAGATTCAGGACCACACGCTAATCCTTCACTCGATCGTGGGGCGGGGCTCAACCATTGGAGCCTGGGCCCGCGTTGAGGGCACTCCCAGTGACCCGGACCCCAATAAGCCCTTCGCAAAGATGGAGAATCCGCCGCTTTTTAACAACGAGGGCAAGCTGAATCCCTCCATAACGATACTGGGTAAGTGTGTGATTGCTCTGAAATGTGACCTGTGATCTTCTGACCCCCTCTCATTGCACATTGCAGGATGCTTTGTACAGGTGCCCGCCGAGAAGATACTACTCAACAGCATTGTCCTGCCGCACAAGGAGCTGAGTCGCAGTTTCAAGAACGAGATAATTCTGTGAAAAGAACCAAGCTTCCAGGGCAATCCGTTCCTTCCCGTAGCCCATATCAGTATGCCATTTTATATAAATATTTATATTGTGCAATATTCTTAAAGGTTATTAAATAAAAGCTTATCACACAGCGACACGACTTTTCAGCCTGTAAGTCCGTGGGTAGTCGGTTCTTTCAGGTGTAAGCCGATACTTATCATAGCTTACAGTCGTGTCACGCGGTCAGCTCTAACGCACAGGTAAGCGACCCACGCACACACACATGTTCTCTCTCTCTCTCTCTCTCTCCCTCTCTCTATATATATCTACTGTCGCTCTCTGCCTCCCGTTTAGACCAAAACGCGTTTGGATTCCTCAAGTGTTAGCCATTAGGTCGCCGTCGTCGCTTGTTGCTTGTGGCGCTGCAGCAGCTCTCCCAACGATATAAATAGTTGTATAAATAAGTAGTGGATTAATATTCGAATATATGTATAAAATAGTCAACCGATGACCAAAAGTGAATCTCAATCCACCAACTGCCGCTGATAATGTATTTGAGCCTCCAGCGTTGCCCCCGAAAGACAAACAGGTATGTACGTAGGCAGTTTTGTTGGTAGTTGAGCAAGCGAAGAGGAAGAGCGGCGGTGCACAAACACAACGTGAAAGGTACAGGTGTATGCGTGCGAGTGTGTTGTTGGTATTGGTGGAGCGGAGCAGGCGGCGCAGGTAACTTCTCGAGAGAGGATTACAGAGAGCGAGAGCGAGCGTGTCACGCTCATTGAGCGTAACTGTCTTGCGTAGCGTGGGAAAGCTACAAGCGTGGAGGGGGCTCGGACAGTGGAGTAGTAGCATTAACAGCTCAGAGCTTGCCAAAGCTCTATTCGAAATGCAGTTCCAGCCGAGCTTTGTCAACTCTTTCGTTTCTCTTCGGAGATTGTTTACGGGCCACCAACCAACTTCAAGGTACATGTACATATGCCTATTGGCAAACAGACACGAGAGAGCAGTCGGGTTTTACATGGACTGCGTGTGCGTGCTGGAATCTGGCTTGGCATGCCAACACCACCACCAACTCTCCATACACCTGAGTTAAAGGCGCAAGCTCTCGCGAGTGTGCGCTCTCTCCAGTAGGTTGCGCTCTTGCGCACAAACAGTCGAATCACACACATAGAGCGCAGCTCATTTACCTTCGTGCTTACCTGTAGGGGGAGGGGGGATCAGTTGTTGTCCTCTCTCAGTGGGTTTTGCTCTCTCGGATATGGTGGTGGCCACGTATATATACATATATGTACCATATAATTTCTTGTTTCGGAAAAGAGCGCGAATTACCGTTTGAATTTTCGTCGAGGCAGGTTCGATGCGCGCGCGCTCCATCGTCGCTCGTTTAGTTCACATCGCAGGAACATAAAGATTCTTAACTATCCTATGGTTTTGAAACGAATTATATCAAATTATACCTGAATATCTGTGCAGTCTTCCAGCTCGGATCAAAACGGGAGCGACGGTCGCCTGAGTCGAAGTGCTGGACACACATACACGCAGACACAAACTCACTAACACACCTCTCTCGGTCCGGCCAAAAACTAGAAAAAAAGACAGCAGCTAAAAGTGGTAGTAACAGGCGAAGAAGAAGCAGCAGCAGTAAAAAGTGACTTGTTTTTTGTTTGCTTGTATACGCCGTCGTCGGGGCTGACTCCCCGCACCATTCCCACTCTGACTTCCCTTCGTCCGTATGGCATGTTGGTATTAAGATCGCGGTCTAAGCAAGTGTACTAGTCTCTAGTCAAAGCAACTAAACGCCACAGCAGTGCAGGCATTGGGTGCTAACAATATATCAAAATAGCATACACACACATCCACACGACTACAGACACCTGTGTGTGTACGTGTAGTCGAGAAAAGAAAGTGCAATAAAATCCAAAAATTGTAAAAGGGCCACAAGTGCAATATTGTTGTCGTTGTATTCCAACGTGTTGAAAAGAAACAAGCAAAGAAAAAACAGTTAAATCGCCGCATCGAGAGAAAGAGAACAAGCTGTTACAGAAGGAGGAGAGAGAGGGAGAGAGAGCAGAAGACGATATCATTTACAAACCAACCTGTTGCATCAAGGAATCCGATTGAGAAGAGATTTTACTGCCGTATGTAGGTGAGAAATCTAGTAGGCATCATCGGAAAAGAGTGAATGAACAAAGACAACGGCCCCACTGCTCAAAGGTGGATGCGCAAACAAAGTGAAAACATATTTACAGTTAGCAAAGACCAAGTCGACGATGAGAGAACTGAGTAAAGAGCAGCAGTGGTAGAGGCTGGGACTTGTTTATGATACCGATACCCTACTCTACAGCGTCGGACGTATAAGTTTCCCGGTCACTGTTAAACCTTAAATTAGAATTTAATTCGGATAAGATAATATGAATAAAGACGATTCGACTGTTATTGCCCAAATTCGATTAGTTCATGAATGCTAGTAGGGTATTTCGGCGGCGATTCGTTTTCGAAACAAGAACCACAAGCTGCACTTGTTGCTTGCGTGAGAGCGACCATAAGAGCGAAGAGAGGGAGGGAGAGAGACAAAGTGAGAAAAAGAGCAGTTGCTGCTGCGGCTAACGGCTAACGATTTTCTGGCCAAATAACTTTGGCAATTGGCATTTCTGGCCAACAATTTGCGCAATCATTAGTTTCCTGTTGCCCCAACGGCCAGAGGCACACGCCAGCCAGCAGATTTGCGAGCGGGAACAGTGCATAAAACAGAAAAACTTGCGCAATTCATAATTTAATAAGCAAGACCGAAAAAACGCTGTAAAATTTACTACTCGCTTTCTGGTTTACCAATCAGGAGGCAACAATTCATTAATTGCATTGGTTTTTTGTTGCTCTTGTTGCTTTTGCTGCTGCGCCTGTCACTAATTTATATTTAATCACCAGCTTTATTGTATTGTCTTTCAAAAGCGTAACGGCCACCAATCGTGTTTCGATCTTCGGCTTCGGCTTCCACTTGAGCTTCGTCTCCGTTTAGTTTGATTTTGGTTAGAGTCGGTTATTTTGAGTTTCTTCTCTTAATGACTGCTCCAGCGCTGTTCCATTGTCTTCTGTCCCATTCTTGCGGCCCATCTTAATTGGGCCCAAACACATGAACCGTTATTCATTAATAAAAGCGTAAGCTTACGAGGGGAGATTTTCCCGTTTTCCCAAATTTCTCAGGTGCCCAACGAAAGGGAAAACTCTCATATCTAATAGTGCTGATGAAGAAGACCCCGAACTTCTTTCCCCGTGACCTGCACCGACTTATGAGAAAAGTTGCGGACAGCAGTGGTAGATCAAGAAGATGAAGAAGGGCCAGTCCGGAACAGGAAATTAACTACTTTAGAGAAAATTTTCCATTGAGACATTGACTCGGGGGGTCAAGAAGCTGACAGTTGCCGTGAACCTGACCCCAGGGATTACGCACGGGGCTTTTGGCTATCTGAAATGCCCCGTAAACCAGTTTAAAGTAGCCCCTCCCAGAGAGTTCTTTAGGGCGTTTCTGGGGCTCGCCAAACGTGGGAACCCACCCATCCGGCGCCCATATGCTATATTGAGAATGAAGATTTCCCAATAGCAGTAAAACGGAGCACAGGGCGTACTGGGGGGACGGAGATGCAAAAAGCTGACAGTAAAACAGTAAAAAGAAAACGTCACATATGCATTGCACAAGACACGACCGCAAGCGCTCATTAAGAGATAGCTACTCTAAAGCCACCAAAGATGGGAAGAAGGAAGCCGAGAGTGAAAAGGGTCAACCAAGCATGCGCTGCCTCCCCATCCACCCTCTCTAGTGAGCTTTCGACCAGGCGAAAACAGGGCAAACAGGGAGAGAGAGAGAGAGAGGCAGAGATGATAAAACAGCTTGGGCAGTTTGAGTTATTAGTCAAGTGTGGGACATTAAAGTAAGCCGAGCCGAGCGATATGCCATATATGTATAGTACTCGTAGTGCGCAGATCCAACTCGAATCGGATCGGATCGGACCCATCTCGACCCTCGGAAAGTGCTTTGCTTCTGGCTTAATTACGAAAGCTTGGCCTTTTGCACGTACATATGCATTATTTTAAAATTTAATTGCAACAAAGAGTAATCTCATAAAGTTCGCTCCGCTCCACACAGAAACTAAGGACAGAGTGGAGAGCAGAGAGCAGTGAGCAGCGACAACGACAGCGCCTGCGCGCCACGATTAACCCATCAGCGCCATTTTGATGAACTGAACTTTGCCAGTAAGTCAGCGAGCCAGTCGGCCTGCAAATCCGACAGACAGACAGACGGAGAGACAGTCAGCTGGTCGATTTGCTTGGGCTCAGATGTGTGTTTCTGTTTTCATTAAAAGTAAAACTTTTCACATTAAAAATGCTCATAAAATTGCACTGTAATTTTTCGTCGTTGTCATTTTCGTCGTCTTTCCACTTTGTCGTGGAGTGAAATTAAATTTCAAATCGCCATGCGGGTTAATACTTTAATTTCAATTTGACCCTTTTGACGTCAATGGCATTGCATTGGCGGCAGCAACAGCAAAAGCAGCAGTCTTAGAAGGTACTACAAATGCAGGTGAACGGCGGCAACGCTGCACGCTGAACATGATCCAGCTGGAAGTTCCATTCGGGGGAACAAGGAAACCGGAAAACTATTGACGAAAAAAAACTGAAAACCTGGACAGCACAGCTGATTGAATTGCATATTCAAGGTGTCAAAGTGTCAAGCGTTGCCAAGTTTTACGAATTGTCGTCGGACTTTGACTTTCTTTTTTGAATTTTCGTTTTTAGCTTTCCTTTGTTTAGCTTCGTTGACCGTACTTCGTTTCCCGTTTCGTTTAGATTCGATTTGTTGGGTTGCAAATGTTTTAGTACGAGCCAATTCGCTTTGTTTGACATTTCTTGAACGCACTCGTAATTAGTGTTTTTATATGGCCAGTGTATACGTTTTGTATACGCTTAAAGTCCAAGTGCATTGTGCAATCATCCCCACTCTCGTTTTTCCATTCCATTCGCAGGCACAGCCAATGGCCGAGAAGCAGCCGTGAGATGCAGTCCCGCTAAGCCAGCACAGCAAGCGAGTGCTCGAAGTCCGTAAGAAACACAGAATCCCACGGAACTCCAAACTCCAAAGCACTGAACGCTGGAATGTGGCCAAATCATCATTATCATCATCAGCAGCCGCAGCAGCAGCAGCATCAATAGCCAGATCGCTCTCCTCAAAGATAATTAAATCATCATCAAGCATCAACTACATCACTAGCTCCAGCGAGAGAGAAACATAAGATGCAGGTGCCCGAGCACGTTGTCTCCCTTTACATCGCCACCTGCGGCCAGAACGGACCCGGACTTGGATCGGACGAGAAGGAGATCATACTGCTCGTCTTCGTTCTGCTGGAGGTCGCCACGGGTCAGGTGAGTTATTGAGCCTTCCCATTCTCTCTACACATTAGGGCATACCGCCACCGTCCCTCCCTGATCTTTCTGGCGATCTTCCTGGAACACCCTTTAGAATACCCTGATTAATGTTCTAATCATCAGAGATTCTAATGAAAATACATGCAATTATAAGTAAAGATTGTTAAGAATCTAGCGATCTTTATCTATTGGTATCCTCCATAGTTGAAAAGCGTATTCCGCTTCAAGTATAAGTGTTTGATTATGTTTCTGAAAATCCATCCCGTACGGAGGAGAGTCAGAGGAAGACATTATAGACTTTACATACACATATATGTATATGTGCATAGATGGATATTTGCATATTTTCAGTTTGCCAAGCGTTTGACACTAATTGTTTGGAAACAAATCTCTAAACATCCGAGGGAAGGCGGTGGCGATGCAACCTTGTCGTAGACCCTCGCCACACCAGAGGCTTGAGGAACACAGTACACGGCATTACGAAATCCCTCAACAAACTATCGCCCGAGTCCGACTCGACTCGACTCGACTCGAGATACAGCCATTAAAAGCTGTTTGCTTTGGCTCCAAAGCTAAGTTTTCCAAGAAAGTACACAGAAAATCTAAAAAATGAAAATGATGTAATAGATTTGGTTTTGGTTTTGGGAGGAGATTGAAATGGAAATGTCTCGAGAATCCCAGTGCCGTCAGTCACAATTCCCATCCAATCCAATCCAATCCAATATAATCACTCTATTAGTAGCATCTGCTTTCCCCCACGAGAGTCTCCCTCCTGCCCCTGGGTGCAATGATTTTTTCAAATCGCAATTCTATTTGCCCAATACTTGACGACAGTCTTGACTGCACACAAACTTGGATGTCGCAGTCTCGGGGGCTGGACAGAGTTACGTGGCGGCCACTCAATTGACGGAGGAGGCTGCGTGTTCGGGCTCTAGACATAAGTACCAACCGATATAAGGTTGTTTTCTCGCGCCCCGTTCTCGAGCCGATGAAGGAAATCGCTGGCCATTTTCCGCCATTAGGGATGGGGGGGAGTCGGAGTGGGAGTGGGAGGAGAAATAGCTCTTGAAGCTATTTACGGGCATTTACCTGATATTTGCCTGCACACAAGGTTGACATTGTTTCGATTCCATGACTGGCCGGACGGAGCACGCAACATTTTTGCGAATGCATCCTCTCCTCCAACTTCTACTCCTCCTAAGTGGCATTTAATGGCGGCAGGGGCAGAATCAGAGACAGTATCTGTGGCAGTGGCAGTGGCATTGAGTGGCTCGCAATTATTTCAATCTCCGGCCAAGTGGACCCAACCGAAAGCCCTGACCCTCTGTGCCCGCTGTGCCATCTGTGCGGGGTGTCATAGCATCTAGACCCCGTCCATTTGTCCGGCTTTTGTTGCTGACGCGGCTGCCAAATGACTATCTATCTATGTATATAAATTAATTGCTCGGCTCTACAGCTCTGGCTTTGCCGTTGCTCTGCAGCGGCTTTCGAAAAACGTTTCGACTTTGGGGCCAATTTTTATGCTAATCTCTGCGGTGAGTCCCCGAGCTGGAAGCCATTCGAAGAGATGTTATTAGTATTATTATTAGTATTTCATTTTTCTTTTCCAATATTCGCAAAGGTCATGGGGTCAAGCTTCGCTCGAATTTCTCCGAAATCATATTCCTCCCCGTGGGCACCCCTTTCTGCACGCTTTAATGAGGTGTCTCTAGCCGAGACCAGACCCCAGACCAGACTTCTGAATAAAATATTTATATAATTTACTGGAATATATTTTGGGAACATTTGAATATCAAATAGAGGCTGCGCGAAATTCATGGTAATTTTGTAAGCCACAGAATGGATGAACGGTAAAGCGAGTCTGGTGGAATTCGCCTGGATCCGACGCGATGTCCCGATTGATATCTATTTATTTCGGTAGCATTTCGGTCTGATAGCGGAATGAAGTGCCAGTGCTTCGCGGCCGGTCCAGGGCAGCCATCCGCAACGCAGCCGTCGTCATCGTCATTATGACGGTAATCGTGAGGGCGAATGGATTTGGATGCTATGGATATGCTGACGCGTCTGATAATGGCAAATATGCTTTCCGATTCCGACAACATTTGTAGTGCCTAATGAGGCGGACCTGGACTGGCTGTGATACTGTGGTACTGCAAATCGGAATGGTATACGAGTATTGTATACATATGTACATATCTGAAAAATCCGATGCAGAACTATGCAAAGGACAGTGTATCGCTATCCGAAATGGAATCTCACTTTGAGAGTGATCTCAGGCGATGGCGAGATCCGTTTCCATGTCAATTGCATTTCTCTGTTATAGATTTCTTGTTGGAAAGCAATTTGCTTGATTTGATACGTAGCACACGTACACCACACAGGCGCAGTAATTGGCATGTTAATTGCAGGCTAGTTATGACTCGTATGCCAACAATTAAAGTTAATTAACATTCGAAAACAAACTGCAAACAGTCGCCAGAGTCGGGCGAGTGAAGTGCAGTGCGGGACTCTGAGAATCTCTGCTCTCCATTGGCTCCACTTCTCCAATAATTGGAACTCTTGTCTCTGACGAGAATTCAGCTTTGATTTAGCTGCAATTCCGTAGCCACATATCACCTCGTGCTGGTTATCGAATGTGGCTTAATGCAAAGGTTTTTCAGCCATTCATTGCATTCGGGGACATCCATTGGAACATTGGGATCGGCATAATTAGGGGCGCGCTTAACCCCAAACCCAAACCCAAACCCAATATGTGGCGTGTTGTGGTGTGATGCGAGTGTTCTTCGATGAATATAACATGACCGACACTCATAAATATTTCATTATCTCTCTGCCGATCCATCCTACCCACCCGTCGCCACCTCCTTATTGTTCAGGTATTCAATGGCTATGCAAATCAATGGCACGCAAATCGAAAAACAAAGAAAAGTACAAGTTTAGTTCTCCTTTTGCCTCAGCCCCACCCACCCCACTCCCCATTGCGCCCAGAGCCCAGAGCCCACAGCCCAGCCATCCATTAGCATAGGGCCCAACTACCTGCAGGGGCCCCAGCTGGCTTCATTCCGATTTCGAAGCCGATTACAAAGCCTATTCCGATTCCGATTCGGATCGTCTTCTTTGCATATCCGCTGACGCTGCCGCTGTCGCTGACGCAAACCCCGATCTTGGCAGGGGTAGGGGGAATAGAAGGTATTCGTTTGGAGCTAAGAAACATCCAGAAACTTGGTTGTGGGTCCCAAGTGTACCCTACTATCGGATGTTATAGATAGGAACCGTTGTTGTGGCCAAGAGCAGGTTGCCCATGCCACACCTGATAAGCGTGGGGGGAACAGCAGTCATGCTTACACAGACATTACTTTGATTAGGAAATCACTTAGAGTACTCCCCACTAATGCTCCCATCCATCTCTACTGTCCACAGATCATTGGCACCAAGCAAATACTCGTCCGGCCCGATGGCTACTTCATCAAGGACCGCACCATCTCGAGCTCCTCGGACAACTCGAACGTCACCAGCAACACGGCCTGCTCGCCGCCCCTGGCCATCGGCATCGGAGCCATCGATGGCAATGGCAATGCCAATGCCAACGCCAATGCCAATGCGAACTGCAACGCCTCGAGCAGCATTGGCAGCGGAACGGGGAACGGAAGCAGCTCTGCGAACGGCGTCCTGGAGAACAGCAGCGAGCTGATTCTGCCGATAGCCGAGGCACAGGCAGCGGGAAAGCCGCTCAACGAAGCCATCGAAGAGGTACGTACATTACATATAGAGAAGAGAAAGGTAGGATGGGAGGAGTAGAGCACGTTGTGCGGGTTGTTTGAGTTTTGTTTGGATTTTGTGTTATCAGGTGGAACCGGCACCCAAATCCGATAAGATTAGGCCTGCACCACACACCGAACCGCTGCAGATCCAGAGGAGTGGGGGGAAAGAGAAAGAGAGGGAAGGGCAGGAGCGGGCTATTTATGGAACCCACCCTCGATGTGACACGCTGCCAGAACTCTAACCCGCTCTCAAGTATCAATAGGACGTGCATCGAATTACGCTCTGCCAAGAGGCAAAGATGAATGACATTAATGGTGTTGCGTGGTATATGAGGCACCGATTTATTTGATAAGCATCGATTCGGACTCGAATTCGGATTCCGATTCCGATTCTAGAGAGTGTCACGATGAGTGGACGGAACGCATTTATTGCCCCGTCACGAGAGATTGCTTTTGCTCTTCGATTTCACGTAACCTTTGGGTCTTCGGATAGGTCACCTTCCCCCACCCCCGCGAGTCTTCTTATCTGACTCACTGATAAGTTGGAGGAGCCCCTACTGGGGCAAGCCTCCATCCAGAGACAACCGCCAGCTGGCAGAGCCGGGAAATGTCGTTCTGTAGAGACATATTTACATTATTGTTCGACGACACAGATAAAAGATCTCGATACGGACGCGATAGCAAGAGGCGCAGCATTTCGAAGTGTTGGCTAGAGCTGATTCATGGCGGTTTCTAGTATTTGCTATTCCTCCGATTACATCTGATTAGAGCGAGTCATCGTGAGCTTTCCTAAATCTGTGTGTCTCTTGAAGGGATTTTAACAGATCGAATGGTGAAAATGAACTCTAATCTATAAAGATTGTGATGGGATTCCCTTCATCCATTAATCTACTTTATACATACATACTTAGGTGGAGACTGGAATCAATCCCATTGGCCATGGTATTTCTCGCTTGGGAGTGCACCCAGTGAGCGTCTCGTGACGCAATTGTCAGAGATGTCAGAGAGAATGGCAGAGAAAAGGGCAGGGATCGCGAGATTAGAATACTAATTGACAGAATCAATAGGGCCAATAAAAGCCCGCTCTCTTGCTCTCTCTGCCTCGGGTGGTTGCAAATGGAGGGCATGGATACGAGAGTCAGGCACGAGTGCAGATGCGAATGAACCCCTGTAATCCAAGGTGGATGCTATCAGTGGATTTTGTGACTGGATCGCTGTGATCTGGCTGGCGATTTCTTGGGGCCTGCCCCGGATCGTAATGCGACATTAAGCCATGTTATATTTACTCACGATGACTAGCTGAAAGCTGCTGCTGCTGGCTGTTGCTCGTTTAATTGACAATAATTGCCAACAACTATGGCGGCAGCAAAGCCGACCAAACGGGTTTAGGCAAATGGCATTGGGCCGTAGTCGCAGCCTAGAAATGTGGCACCAACTGTGACCCGAGACACCTTTCCCCGGTTGGAATGGGAAGCATTTCCCTTGCCACTGAACCTTGCACCTCGTTCTCTCTCCCCCCCTAATTGAGAAGTTTACTGCATTATTCCCTCTGGCTTGCAGTTTGATGCCTACCTTCGCTCCCTGTCGCTACATGACACAGAGATCCAGCTGATCACGGATGGGCAGCTGCCCCTAAGGCAGTGCCTGCACCGCGAGGCCTGCGCCAAGGACGTTGAGCTGCCCGCCTACTATAATCGGTTCAGCGACCTGCGCAAGGAGTTCCTGCGCTACAAGTCCGGGGATCTGTCGCGGGCCCTGGTCCCCGTCAAGGACATTAAGAAGATGCTGCAATCGCCCACACTGCCCGTGCCCCAGTCCATCGGAGAGATGCTGAATGGTGAGTGGCGGTCGATTTCATCTTGATTTTACCAAGTAAACGATCCTTTTCCACCTATAACAGAGCTCAATACGACATCGGTGGAAGACAACGACTTCTATATACGCGAATCTCGCGACATGGTCACAGTGATCCAAACCCTCCTCCAAGCAGGTGAGTAGTCGATTCACATCGACTTTATTTAAGTGAATGCTCCAATTGAATGCTCTAAGTGAATGCTCCTCTGTTTCTCAGGTCATAAATTCGCCTCAAACGAACTGGTCACCCTGATCCTGGAACCTGGAATTTGGTGAGTAGTTCCCCTCTCGCTCCAACACAGCTGCAAAACGCGTTTCTTGTCGAGCGCATCGAGTCACTTCTTCGAGTGCCCAAATAATACTCACTCAAAGCAAAGCCGAGAACCGAGCCCATAAAAATCGACTCAAAGAGACCCCAAAACACTGGAAGGCGGCACGAAGCTGCGCTGGAACATGGTCGTCGGTGTCGTTGTTGCCTTCGTCTTCGTTGCTGCCTCGTCAGTTACCGTTTGGATTGGGAAGCGATAAGAGCTCGGTCGCGTCTTCAAGAATATCGGTCGAGTACGTACTGCCAGCCAAGCCAGCTGTAAGGCGATCACCGGGTCAGATCGGATCGGATCGCCTCGTAACTGTGGACCAGAGCGGCTGTTTGTGTACTTCGCGTCGAATGAATGCACGGCTCTTGTTATCGCTATCGCCCTGGAAAATTCTACTTACCTAGAAAGAAACGCCTCTGTAGCCTTCGGCCGGGACCCGGGTCTGTTTCGGGCTATATACTCGTAAAAATATTCAATTAGTGGAAAGGTAATCCGCTCCACAACCCAGTCCCACTGCCCCCCCAACTTCTCTGGAGTGGCAATTAGTTGGAACTCCTGGCAGCCAACTGATTTCGTTATTCGTCGTCTGTCTGCCACCATAATTCATGTTTTATTTGTTTTCGGTTTCGGTTCGCGTTTCATTTCATTTTTTTGCTGCTTGGCCCCTTTTCTGGATGACATTCTCTGTGTGTTTTCTGTGTGTGTGTGGCTCAATCTTTAGTTTAATGTGTATGTAAGCGTGTGTACATCTGTGTATTGGGAGAGTCAGCAAAAAATGTTTATACTCGTATGTTGTACGACTTGGCTTGGTAATCGTCAAGAACTTTTGGTGCACATCGAAACGTTGGCCAAGTCACGTTTCGCGATCGAGAAGTACCGACAGAAAGAGACGCCACAACACCCAACCCAACCCCACCCCACCCCCCACATGTTGCATAACGTAGTCCTCTCTTTCCACTGCAATACTAATTCCAATTCGAATGTCCTCCAATTGCAGCTCAATAGACGACGAGGTCGACGGCAACTGCATCGTGCGCGCCCGCGGTCTCCCCTGGCAGAGTAGCGACCAGGACATTGCCAAGTTCTTTCGCGGCCTCAACGTAGCCAAGTGAGTAGCGGTGCGGCCAATCCAACCCAACCCATTGATAAGCCTGCCCCCGAATGGACGCGGGTTCAGCGGGTCAGCGCAGATTACAAGCGATCGTCTCTAATCTGCCTCTCTTTCCTTCTTCTCCCCTCCCTCCATCCACCAGGGGCGGCGTCGCTCTTTGTTTGTCTCCACTGGGCAGGCGTAACGGCGAGGCCCTGATCCGCTTCGTATCCCAGGAGCACCGGGACATGGCGCTGAAGCGGCATAAACACCACATCGGGGCTAGGTACATCGAGGTGTACCGCGCCTCGGGCGAGGACTTTCTGGCCATTGCCGGAGGTGCCTCAAATGAAGCGCAGGCCTTCCTCTCCAAGGGGGCCCAAGTGATAATTCGGATGCGGGGACTGCCCTACGACTGCACGGCTAAGCAAGTGGTAAGTCCCATAAAAGATCCTTTCCAAGGGACGAAACTGATCCTTTCGCTCTCCTTCGATCCACAGCTCGACTTCTTTACCACGGGCGAGGCGCCGTGCCACGTGCTGGATGCGAACGAGGGCGTACTATTCGTGAAGAAACCTGATGGGAGGGCCACTGGAGACGCGTTCGTTTTGTTCGCCAATGAGGGGGATGCTCCGAAAGCTTTGGGGCGGCACCGCGAGTCCATTGGGCAGCGATACATTGAGCTCTTCCGCTCAACCACCGCTGAGGTGCAGCAAGTCCTCAACCGCTCCATGGATCCCAAGACCTTTGAGACGAGCAGCCACAGCCAGCCCCCGTTGATAGCCCAGCTGCCCACCATGCAGCTGCCCCTGCTGCCCCAGGTGGGTGTCGTCACCCATGGCCATGGCCACGTCCCAGTCCCAGTCCCAGCTAACCTGTGCCCACATCCCCATCCCCCACAGCACCTCATCACCTCGGGAACGACAAAGAATTGCATCAGGCTTCGCGGGCTGCCCTACGAAGCCATGGTGGAGCACATTCTCCACTTTCTGGACGACTTTGCCAAGCACATCATATACCAGGGCGTGCACATGGTGATCAATGCACAGGTGAGTCGAGAATCTAGCTTCAGTTCTGTTTTGGACACTTTGGCTCATGCATCTGCCATTCTAGGGCCAGCCAAGCGGCGAGGCCTTCATTCAGATGGACTCGGAGGACTCCGCGCGGCTCTGCGCCCAGCGCAAGCACAACCAGTTCATGGTCTTCGGGAAGAAGTTCCGCTACATCGAGGTGTTCCAGTGCTCGGGCGACGACATGAACATGGTCCTCAACGGCGGCCTGGCATCGCCCGTCGCCCAGGCGCCGGCCCACCACGGGCACGCCCACAAGCAGCCCTCGCTGCTATCCACGGGTATGTTAGCTCAGTCGCCGCAGACCCCAGCCGGCGCCCAGTCGGCCATCTCCGGCTCCCACTCACACACACACTCGCACGCACACTCGCATTCGCACGCCCAGGGCCACGCTCCCGCTCACCATGGCCTGCCCACGTCCCCAGCTCTCCTGACGCCCCTTAGCTCCACCTCAGCCGCTGCTGCATCCGCTGGCGGACTAGCCTCATTCATTGCCTCCCAGCCATCGGCCGCCGTCCACTCTTCGCTGCAGAACGCAGCAGTGGCCCTGGGCTCCCTCTCCGGCCAAGCTCCACCCGGCTACCCCCTCAACTTTTCACTGCCGCCGCCCTCACCCCAGGCGGCCGCCAGTCCCGCCTTGCTCGCCCAACAGCAGGCGCAGTTCATTGCCCAGCAGAGCCTCCTGGTGCGGCAGCAGGCCGCCGCCGCCCTCGCCGCCGAGCAGCAGCAGCAGCAGCAGCAGCAGCAGCAACAGCAGCAGCTTTACGCCAACGCTATGCTACAGTCGCACCCCCTCTACCTACAGCAGCACCAGCAGCAGCAGCTCTACGCCAATGCAATGCTGCAGTCGGGCCAGCCACAGTTTGTGCTCATGCAGCGTCCCTACATGCCGCACTTTCCCCTTGGCTACATGCAATCTGGAGCGGCTGGCAGTGCCTCCACCTCGGCCATAGCCCTCGCCCAAGCACAAGCACAGGCTCAAGCCCAGGCCCAAGCACAGGCCCAAGCGCAGGCACAGCCGCAGTCGATGAAGCGGTCGTACGAGAACGCCTTTCAGCAGGAGGCAGCTGGAGCAGCGGCTGCAGCCAGTGCGGCCAAGCGGGCGCTCACCCGCGCGCCCAGTAACGTCTACTCGTACTACAATCCGGGTATTTGAGGCAAACCTCCGCTTACAAGTCGATTGAGAGCCTTCTCCAGCACTTCGTGCACATTCCGCTCCATTCCGTTTGCAATCCAATCCATAGTGTGTGGCGGCGGAGTGCTATATAAACATATACATAAACATAACCACACATCTATCCACGCATATCATGTTTCATCATGGCAACCCACAGAGACACACTCATGCATACCAGACATATTTTAGAGCTTTATTTTATAGTGAATCGATTCCATTCCCGGAAGGAATTGGAATGGGAGTAGCCTTAAGAACTTGAGTACTCTTCTTGTATGGAGTACTCGTAGCAGCCTAAGCATTCCTGTCTATGGTCTAAGCATATACTATATAATATCGTATACACACGCGCACAATCACATACACATACAGTCGCACTGCTCCTCACTCACACGCATACGAACACCCGCTAACAGACGATCCTAGAAAGATACCTGAATTACTTGCTCAGTTTTGTTCCACATTCGGACGCTTGGTATGTGTGTGTGCGGTGTTCGCGTGTGTGAGTGACAGTGAGGGAACTGGGACGCAAAGATATAGATGCTTCCCAGTCCCCAACCTCCCCCCGATTCGAAGGCGATCAACAGAGGCTAACGTCATTCGTGTAGGGAGTGCGGCATGGCCTGGGTCCGGGGCTCGCCCACGCCCTCGCCCATATAGTGCAATCTAATTTTAATGTCCAACTCCTGTCCAAAAAAAACCACTCCACTCGCACTTCCCCCACGAACGGCGTCAGGTGTTGGCTCATGCGCTCAAATTTTAACGAAATTCTGTAAGACAATACATACTTGGAATATCCATAATAATCGATACACGCCTAGATATAAGATCGTACCACTTGTAAAATTGGTTGGCATTAATTTAATCAGTCTGCAATCCTTTCCTGTGTCTTTCGTGCTCTGATCTGGTCTAAAGGTAGAGCTCGGACGCGATGCGAAAAGCTAACCCTAGATCTAAACCCCAATCCAATCCACCCAATCCACTGACATGCGTTAAATACTTTAATAATCTCAATGTTTTCAATTTGATATCTTGTGTACACACATTGTATATTTAGCATAATCTAGATTTAGATCTATGGTGTACCTTTTAAGTGTGCGTAACTGGTGTTAGTCGCAAAGGGAACGGGAACTCTAATAATCCTATCACTCTTTCTATTACTGTCACTCTCCTTTTCTGTGTGTTCTCCCTATCTCTCTCTGTCATCACTAATTTAGTTGTTAGCCCTTGGAGGGAACTACATACATACATAGGCCACCTGCTTTTCGTTCGTTCGGGCGCTTTAGTGTCTGGTGTGTCTGGTCTCTATGTATGTTAAATGATAACGGTAATTGGTGCCTCGGGCTTACATCCACATACACGCACACATGCGAATACGTCGATCGAAGAACGCTGAGAGCAGAAGGATGAACGATGAAAGTATGTTTTATACGCGGACCCTATACCCTTTTCACTCCCCCTTCTCATATCTGTCTCACCCCCTTCGTCCTGCTCCTGATCCTGACCCTGACCCTGCTCCTGCTGCGTCTAACATTCAGTTTCGTAATGCGAAGCATAACGAAAGAAAGGCACGGGAAAGATTTGCCTAGCTTTTAATCCTTAGCCTAATTTAACCTTTAGCCTTTAGTATGATTAGTTTCTATGCAAGTGCGACTGCAATTACGAGTATATGGAAATCGTGTGGCTTCCGAGTGGTTAGGGTTAACAGATCCTCTCCAGCGGCCACTTTAAAGATCTAAAACATTTACAAATATCAATTACCTACTTAACTAGTTCGTACGCAACCAACAATCAACGTTTTATTGTGGAACACATTTTACGATTTTGATATTCCATCTTTTTACCATTAGCTGTTAGTGATCAATCTTTGATTAATTTTTTAATTTTTTAGTTTACATCAATAAAATACAAACATACCGCCTAAAAACTATCAACGCTCGCTCTCTCTCTCTCTCTCTCTCTCTCTCTCTCTCTCTCTACTACACACTTTCATTCCCCCGCCCCTCCTCTCTCTCGCTCTCTGATTAAGTGTTGAGGTTCGACCCCTTCTACTAATATAAACCTTAAATATATACCCCCTACCCCCTCCACCAAAAAAAATGATTCTACTAATCAATCTATCAATCGTTTCCTGCGGGATAAATTAGTAAGTGTAACCCTCATTCCCTGTACCAGTACACAGCGCTAAATCCCCTCCCACCCTCCCCCTTCATATATGTAAATGTAACTGGGGTATCGGGCTTGGGCTTAGCTTTACACTCGATCGCGTTTTCAGCGGGGCTGCTGCGCCTCGGAGCGGTTGGAGTTGGCTGGAGCGGAGATGGAAGCGGCATTGGATGTTTGTGTTGGGCTCTGTTTCCGTTTCTGTTTCTGTTTTGGTAATACTCTCGTATACGTAACCCTAAGTGGAATGTCCATCATGATCGTACTAGTCATAGACGCATCTTGTATGTAACTCTGTCCGCTGGCAGGCTGGAGGCTCTTCGGGTGCATAATCAAATTTTGGCTCTAGAGGCTGGTGCTTGGATTAAACAAAACAAAACAAAAGAAAAGAAAATCGAAACCAAGAAATTCAAATCACAAATACAAAAATCGGCAAATGTCTAAACTTATTCGTATGTGCGCAAATGTTTCATGGTCTCTGGGTGATAAGAGGTGGTAAGAATACCGATACAAATACAATACCAAAACTTTATATGTATGTCTCTCCTACCATTTGCAATGTCTAAACGGTGAGTGTTTTGAATACAATTTTACCTCTACTAATCCCAACCTAATTACTTGTACTAAGATAAGGTCACGCACTAACCGAAAAACAGCAACAACTACTATTACTGCAAAGACAACTGAAACAAGAACTGTGGGACCGCTGCTAACAAAAACAAGAATAGCTCCAACAAAAAGAATATCTTCTCATAATCGGATGCCATATATACTATATTATCTGTATATGTAGACGAATCTGAATCCTCGCATATGTATATACATAGTATATGGTATATGTCTAGCCCTTCTTCTTTCAACAAAGCCATACTCACAACACTTACCCCCGCCCCAAACTTAAATGCCCCACTCTGCCTAAGAGAGATTTCCCCTCCTGTCGGACTAAGCTCCTCCGAATAACGCCGTCTCCTGTCTCTACACAGGTGCCACTGTGATGGGCGCCCACTTTGGAACCCCCTTCCAGGCCTACGGGGCTGCGCCGCCTCCACCACACACGCCGCTCCTGGCCACGCCCCGATCCCACCACGCCCACCACCATCACCATCATGCGTCCGCTTTCTATCCGCCCCCGCTCGTCTACTGGCCTTACCCGAGTCCGCCCGTCTCGCCCACCACCTACTACAGCCAACCTGGAGCGCACTCGCCCTCGCAACCTTTGGTGAGTACAAGTACAATGTCTATACGATCCAGTATCTATTTCCATTCATAATATGAACCAAAGGATACAAATTTTAATTGTTTTCAGTATCCGCTCGACTTCTTCCCCCCCTCACCGCTGTCGCCGCCTAGCGTGGCTATTCCGCATACCAGCGCCGGCCTGATACTCACGACCACCAAGGCCGCCGTGTCCTTTGTGCCCCCAAAGCAGTTCTCTATAACGACCACGGCCAGTGGCAGCAAGCTGCCCATTCCGATGCTGGGCTATGCTAGTCCGAGTCCCAACCAGCTCGGAGCCCCGCCAGCACCTGCCTTGAATGGATCCGGAGCAGTGTCCTCGCCCACGGCCCCACCAATGGCCTCCGCTACTGGATCTGTCTTGACGTCGTCGTCGACGCTGCTTAGCATTGATACAAACCATGCCACGCCCACACCCACGCCCACAGCAACGCCCACAGCAACGCCAGCGCCCGTACTGAAGACCAGCAGCCAGGGAGCGACGGGGGCTGCAGCCTCTGCTCTAGTGAGCAACTCCTGCGTAGAGCTTTTCATATCGTAGGCTCTCTATGGCTCACGCGCACACGTTTTTAGCAAAGCTTTCGTCTTGCCAATCGAAGAAACTTGTCTGTAGTCTATTTTAGAACCAAGCCCGCGTTAGCCGAGTCGAATGGCGAAAAGTGGTGAAAGCGGCGAGAGTGCGGCGAAAGTCGGACATTCCTGCCTGGAAGGAGCAGCGAAGGGGGAAATCTCGCCGCCGCCGTCTCATGAATTTCTATATACTATATTACCTTATCCGCTAGCGTTAAGTAGGTAGAACGCCCAGTGCTATCCATTCAAGATTTTATTTATTCAAGTTGCTGCACTATATCCAAATATACAATTATTAGCCAATTAGAAAAAGAAACAAAACCAGCGAAACCGCAAGTGCACAAGAGCAGAGAGCAGAAGCTGATAGCAGAAAGCAGATCGCACAGCAAATACGACAAATTTATCCCTAGTCAATAGTCAAATTATAATATTTATACAATTATCTATTTTTAGCTTCATGTTAATGTTATTGAAATTGTACGCGAGTGCACCTGTAAAAGTCCGCCAAGCTCAGACCCCAAGGCGATTCTCATGTTGCATGCCTAGACTATACTGAAACATTTATTGTTATTCTTTTGCACGCAGTACCCAGAACGTACCCAAAAGCGACCGTTTCAGATCTGATTTGTTTGTTACTCCATTCGCAATGAAACGATATTATCAATTGTTTACATAAATATACAAATAAATAACTATAAATACATCTCCCGATTGACTTAAAAATAGTCGAAATCATTTAAGCACTTGTTTTTTTCCTTTACGCTATGTCTGATCTGAGCTGCCTTCTCCAGAGATAATCGAGATGTTGAAAATAAAATACTGGTGTCTATGGGTCGATTGGGACGTGGTACGTCGTATCGTCAACCGAAGACAGCCTACCAATTGCCATCAGAAAAAAGAACATCCGTTCCGTCACGATTTTCGCAAAAAATCATCTTTGAATTCGCCCGGGTATGATGCCGATCGACAGCCTGGATCCTCACTATCCTGGGTAAGCAGGTCCTTCTCTAAACTGACCCTGTTTGCCCGAAATATAGCGCATCGAACTTTTGACTCAGAAAATAAATAAAATACTGGTTTTCCCCTTTCGCGATATCTCGGCTGAACATCGGCCGATCTGATCTGCTTGCACGACATACATACATATATCCTCTCTAGATTTTCACTAATCAGGGCGGGGATAAATCAAGGGACATGTGAATGTATGTACGTGTACTGCCTATAAAGAAATAAGAACAACCACAATTGATTATGTTTCAATATAAAATCATTTATTTCATCAATTGTGAATCACTTAAGTTATGAAATTGTGAATCAATTAATTCTTCTATCGGTAGAGGACATTATAAATAGCAGGTGCGAGGACAACATCCGATAAGGTGGGATCATAAATAATCCGATATGAGCACTGGGGCGCGACGATGATGATAAATCGCTGACAAATGGCGTTACAAACGGACGAAAGTCCCACCGACCAGTTTAAAAGACACGGTCGTTGTGAACCATCGTCCGGTCGCACCGTACCATTACCGTTGCACATTTAAAATAGATTAAAAGTCGCCGCAGGTGGTGCTGCTGTACTCCTCGCGGCAGAACGGCAGAAAGGCAGGGAGGTAGGAAGAGGGTTAGTTCTATGCAGAATCATTTGCTGCAGCTGCCATCTGCATCCTTCTGCTGCTCACATGATAATTTATCAACGGCTGGCGCTGCTGCAGTGGACATCCGTTGGACCTTCTCCTAGCCGGGGAGGATCCGGATCCATTCAAAAGGACATTAGGTGTGCCTCTGTTGACAAGTCAGCCTGCGAACAAGAGAAGTTAATGAACATTTGTTGGTTAATGCGCTGAGGGGCAGATGGAAAGATGAGAGAGCGAGTCGCAGTCGCAGTCACTCGGGGCCGAGGCATTTTTATGGCCGCACACTTGACTACGCAGCGCACTGCACTTCCTCTAATGGCACGGAAATGGCCGTATAAATCTCATTTGTAATCGCAGAACCGAAAAAACTATCGCTAGACAACGCCCCAAGTAAGCAGCCCAATAATAGAGACGCCGCGCAGAGTTGGCTGGCTGTAAGAGTTGTGAAACTTTTCGGTGCTGCCACTCGAAACTAAGTCAATAAAAATATTCCATCTTCCCATCCCATCCCAAGCCAGTGCAACGGGAATGCAATAAAAGGGCGGAGAATTGGCGTCGGCATATTTTCGGCAGCCGAGCTAGCAGCGACTGCTGTCGCCATCACATCCAGGAAGTTGGGCGAAGGACCTCTTCCGCTTTGGTATTAAGCCATCGAAACTTTTATTGATTTAGGGGATTTCGTTGCGTTCCAGCGAGCATTTAAGCTGACAGTGCCAGCTCCAGCGCCAGCGCCAGCGCCAACGCCGAAACAAATTCCACTTTGCATGGCGACGGTCTCACTGTGAGTGA
The DNA here is from genome assembly GCA_037356375.1 of Drosophila affinis. Taxonomy (NCBI): domain Eukaryota; kingdom Metazoa; phylum Arthropoda; class Insecta; order Diptera; family Drosophilidae; genus Drosophila; species Drosophila affinis. The sequence goes on from CM074799.1 coordinate 23,265,916, forward strand.
AAATTTAAGCCCTTATCCTTGGTGTCTTGGTGTCCTCGCCGACTCCAGCTCTAAGCTCAAACAACACTCAAACAACTCAACACCTGCAAGGCAATTTTTTGACCAAATATTTACCGAGACATTCCGCCGCTCCCCGTAGCCAATTGTTGGACCTGTCTCGCTCCCTGGTACTGGTACTGACTCTGTCTCCGCTTGTTGTCCTGCTGCTACAAAAAATCAATTTCAAGCACATTACCAGCCTGCCAACTTGATTTTATTATTTACTCGTATTTGCTGTTTGACAGATTCGCTTGGCTGCCCTCAAAATTTCAAGCGCACTCATTCACATTCGCTTACAGGGATTGGCCAGAGTTTGGCTAGAGATAGGGATTTTGGGCTAAGACTGGGACTGGGACTGAGTGGGGGAGTGGGGAGGAGCTTTAAAATTGCCCAAGGGGGCCACACAAGTAAAATGACTGCAGTGCGCCGTTTGCAAAGCGAAGGGTGAGGGGTGAAGGCAGCCAGAGGAGATAAATCGAAATAATAAGAAAGAACAAGCTGGGAGGAAAAAAGTCTGAAATCCATGTATGTTTGCTCACAAATCTTGGGCAAATAAACCAGCAGGAGGAGGCCGGTCGCGGGGCGGGACCAGAAGAGACCAGGAAAGGCGAGGCGCGACGAGACGAGACGAGACGGGGGCAAGTGCGCCAAGATTTTACGTTTTCATTAGAGACTGTCTCGGAATCCTTTGCCCGAGATCCCAGTTTACTGCAACTTTATCTTATTTTACAAACTACTTTAGGCAATTGATTGTGCGCGAATGTATCTGTGTGTGAGTGCACAAGTATACACAAAAGTGTATGAATGTGTGCACGTTGAGTATCTGCGAGTGTGTATCTGTATCCGTATCTGCGAGTGCTAAAAGGTGGCGGCAACTGAGCCAGCGCTTTTTGATGTCTGCCCCAGTGTGCCCCGTGTGCTTCGTGCTCCCGGTGTTGTGTGTGTGTGTGTTTTTTTTCCACTTTCCACTTTTCTCTTTGCGCTTACACGATTTCATTTACTTTGTATAGCACAAAGCCTAAGCACTCTATACGGGTGTGCATGTGTATGAGTGCGAGTGCGAGTGTGAGAATTCCGAGCAGTATGTATGTGTCTGTGTCTGTATCTGTGTCTCGGAGGCAATGAAGTGCATTTGAAGCGCACTTGATGCACGTACAGCACGCAGCGCCTTTTTAGACGTATTGTAAATGACTGCAATGGGCGGGGACCGGGCGTGAGAGGACAGCGCGGTTCGTTAGTTTGACACACACACACACACACACACACACACAGGGATACATACCCGTACGGGCGGACGGGTAGACAGACATACCCGTACTACCGACAGAAATACAGATATAGCATCGGGGCAGACAGGAAGTGTGTGGGCTGGGCTGGGCTGTACATGTGGGCGTCTGTTTGATAAGTGGCAGCAATTTTTTTGCCCCCCTCAGCTTTTTTCTATTTTCTCTCCCCCACTTCTGATGGGCCTGATGCTGCTGTTCTGCAGCTTTCCTTTTTCCCTGGCTTTTCCTCCGCTGGCTGACACTACGTCATCTTCTCCAGCCATCCTTCACACACTCCTGCAACGGGGGCCACTAATGAAATTGTTAATTTTTGTCGGCAAAGTCACGTACACGATGTGTTGATGACGCTGAAGAGCCGTCGACGCTGATGCCGCTGGCAATTGGCACGGGCCAGACCACCTTCCAAGGAAGCAGCGGTGACCCGAGAGGGGTCTGGGGCTTGGCTTGCCAGGGATCGGCGTCTAGCACTCATAAGTTAAATGGCCCTTGTAGTTTTTACGGCCTGTTCTTGGCTCCGTCCCTGCTGCTCCTTCTGCTCCTCCTGCTCCTCCTGCTTCTCCTGCTGATGGTTTTCCTTCAACGATTTGCTAGCTGGCATATTTATTAGCAACAGTTTTCCATTAGCATTCGATTACTGCGAGTTGCGAGTCGAAAATCGAATATCCCTAAACTTTCAAGTGATTTGTATGTTGCTGCACTGTCTGCCACACACTCGAGGGCACACGGACTGACACAGAAATAGTATGGTGCACGTGTAACATACAATACATAGAGGACATCAACAGCCAAAAAGCGAAAAAGTCGCATTGCAGCAGTTTCTGCTACGCTTGCCAACTGCTGCCAAAAGAAGGTCCTGTGTGCTTGTGCTGCCCATTAATACCGTTTACCCTTCTCCCTGCACTGCATCGGGCCATCGGACCTGGTTCCCTGGCACGTAGCCCAAGCTGCTTGCTTCTTGCTCCTGCCCCTGCCCCTGTCACTGCCACTGCCACTGCCACAGGCATTGCGATTGTTGTTCGTGTTGCCGCTGCCGTTGCCGCTGCCCAAATACGTATTACGTATACGCCAAGTGGCTCGCTGGCTGCTTGCCTGACTGCACCCTGTCGCTTCGGTCGGCCTGCTCCGTCTCCGTCTCCGCTTCCATCTCCATTTGGCTTGCAGCTCAGCTATGAAAGGTCCTGAACAGCTCGGTTCGGCTCAGTTCAGGTTCAGTTCAGCTCGGTGCAGCTGACTTCGGATTGCCATTTTGGGGGCTTCTCGTATTGCATTTTATTTCAGTTCTTGCCCGCTTTCTTGCCACTTTTTTGTATTGTTGGCTTTTGGCATTGTGCTTATGCACAAGTGCAGAACGAAACAAAACTGAAGGCGCAATGTGGCAGCCATTCCAATGCTTCTCGCCTGCTGGGCTGTCCGTGCGCCGTGCGGTTTCTGCTCTTTCTCTCACTTTGCATAAATTAGAATGCATGAAATTTCATTGCAGAACCACCCGGGCCCGAGTCCGAGTCCGTGCCAGTGCGCCGCCAGCAAGCGGCAAGCAGAAGCAAGCACAGCACTAACAACAACAACAGCAATTAAGCGAGATTTGTGGAGCATATGAGAGAGCTGAATTTCCATTTCCATTTTTATACTACAGCACGGACACTAGATCCAAGCTCGCCAGTAGCTAGGGCTACCTCGGATTTCTAGTTGGGGTCCTGTCCTGCTCTTGCTGCTGGTCGTAGTCGTTTTCCCCGTCACCATCGTCACCATCGTCGTCATTGCTTGTCGCTTTTTCAATTTTCAGTCCGCACAAGCTGTTACTTCTGACGCTTCTGCTCCTTTTCCCATTAGATTTATTAATCTTTGCTCCGATCCCACCGCTCTTCTCCGTCCCCCTGCTGGCACTGCTACTGCCACGCTGCGTATGCGTAATCTGTTTAAATACACAATAAATAATGGAAAAATGAGAAGAAACAGCAGCAGGATTGCATATGGAGAAATTTACATAAAAAGCCAAGCCGGAACAATGTGCGATACACCACACACACACACACACACACATATCCACACAAAAATCGCTGGGGAGCGGGATGTGGCACGTATTTTTGGGGGCAATCATGAGCATGCCGTAATGCTTGTGACCACGACTATTAAATCAACACGCGGCGCCAGGACCAAAGCATTGGCCCAAATGGCAGAACTCTGCCCAAACACAATGCCTGTTCCCATACACATACTCGTACGCTGGGCCAGAAGCAGGGCAGGGGCAGTGGCAGGGGCAGGGACAGGGGCAGTGGCATATGTGTGTGTGTGTGCGCGTTCTTCTGCTCTGAAAATATATATTTCACATGATTTATTATTATTTCGTGCGGTTGTTCTTTTTTCTCGCTGTATTCTGCTTTTATTTAAATTTTAAATAGCTGTAAAGTGCACACACACATACACACACACGCACGCACCACACAGACACATCCAAGCAGGGGCACACGCACACACACACCTACTAAAATGTGCTTCAGCTGGCCAGGATTCGGTGGCGGTGGCCATTACAACGGGCTGCCTTTTCAGCTGTTGTTTCATTTTCAGTTTTTTGTTGCTGTTGTGTCATTATTATTATCGTTCATTGTTTGCTGGCATGTTGTTCCACTCGCTGTTGTTGTTGTTGTTTGGCAGCCATTTTGCGGTAAATAGAGTCGTTTAAATGCATACACAGACTGCACTCGTCCTGGTCTGGGCTGGCCTGGCATGGCTTGGCCTAGCCTGAACCGACCGCATCCCCAGTCCCAGTCCCGGCCCGAACTAGCGAGATTTTATAATAACATTCATAATGCAACGTTTGCATGTCATTCGCAACTGAAACTGCCACGGGCACACATACACACACACACACACACACAGGATAGAAGACACGCAAATTGTAGTTTCAGCGGAGCACACATTTCGGGGCACTCGCTCTCATAATAATGCAATAAAAGCAAGGCACGACAGAGCTAATGGAATCAGCCGAATCTGAGGGATTTAATAAACTATGCAAAATTAAAGACACGACCTTATGGCACTGCAGAAAAGGAGGAAGAGAAGAGGCAGGCAGCCCGGCAGTCATGAGCGTAGGGAGAAAGGGAAGGCTTTCCGATTCCGCCCTCAGCTTTTGGGCTCATTACATGTCACGACGATGAGTGTGTGTCTGGGGCGCTTAGCGGATTTTGTGACAAGCAAGTGGCAGCAGCCACTGCTGTCGCCTTTCCGTCTTCGCTTTCCTAACGTCTCCCCCTACTCCTGCTCAACGTACTCCTTCCTCCCTGCAGCCCCTTCCGCAACGTCCAACGCCAAACCAATCATTTACCATGCGGCTCTTGTTGAGCTGTATCGATTTTCCAGCGACTGACGCGCAAAGACAAAAGTTATTAGCGCCTGAAAGACACTTAACGGGGCACACGGGGCACGAGGCAGGGAAAATTGAAAAATTCCACTCTGCCTGCGACTGAGCTTGCAACAGTTGCGAGTGTGCTCTAAACAAATACAGAAATTCGTAGAAATACCCATCGAAAATTCCAGGGGTTTTGATTAAGCCCCGCCACGGGCGAGTGTCCTTCAGCTGGCCACCGGAAAAGGAACAAATACGAGTCGAGACGAGTCGAGGCGAGTGCCCAACGCAGATCCAAGGATCTCATAGGATTCAGCATGCAGTGCATGAGGATGGGGATGGTTGAGTGCAGGTGCAGAACGGGAACTGGGGCCTGGGGCCCGGGACTCCACAATAACTGGCATTCTGTAGTTGTGCCCCTAGGCAAGAGTAGGGGCAGGGACAGGGGCAAACAAAAAAAATAGAATGGCAAAATAAAACAAATAGAAATTTATTGCCTGGAATTTATGACAATTCTCTAGCTCTGGGTCTGGCTCTGCTTGCAACCCCTTGCTCCGTTGCACTTGCGCCTGGTTGCATGTGGCACAAGCCGTTGGAATGGTAAACGAAATGTTTTTAAATTTAGCCGAGGAAATTTTATGAAAGAGCAGACTTTACGGCGGCCCCGTGCCAGGGGATCCCCGCCGGAGAGTGCCACGAATATTGACTGCATATTTCCCGCAGGACATCTCCAGTCAGAGATGCCCCATAATTATCAACGAATCGCTGGCCTCTAAATGCTTTTCCATTGCACGCCATTTCCATTCCCCCAGCCATCGAGATGGCCCTGGACAGAGATTCGCTGGCACATGTTCAAGAGCGGATCCGGGGATCCCTTCCTCTCCTCTCCCCTCCTTTCCTTTCCCCTCGGCAGCACATTCGGTGTGGTGTGTATAATTTCTTTTTTGTCTTTCCGCTTACGCTGCTGCCAAGTGCCAAAGTTCCCTACAGCCGTCGACTGCAGCACTTAAAATGCATTTTGCCTCTTGGCCAAGCCAAGGTCCGCCTGGCCTGGCCTGGCCAGGCATCCGTCTCTCTCTCTTGGCCCCTTCCGAGTCAGCGTCTAATTCGATTAAAATGTTGTAAATTATTGCACTCGCATGGAGGGGCTGAGACCCCATGTGTGTGTGTGTGTGTGTGAGTTTGTGTCTGTGGGACTTGGCAATATTATATAATGCTTTATTGAATTTGCAATTCCAGGCTCCAGCTCTGGAAGCTGTGCAAGGCGCCACTGGCCAGAGTGGAGGTGCAGATGGCGGCGGAAGTGGAAATCAGAGTTGCCAGAGAGATGGCCGAAGATGGAAAATGTGTTTTCAATGAACGTTTTTGTGCGTTGACTCATAAATCTTTGCCAGCAGCCGGGCCTGGGGGGTAGCCCAGCCGTATGGGGATGCTCCTCGAGGACTCTTGCAGAGAGAAATTGAATTGCGATTCCTTGACATCGACAGAGGACAGACGACGGAAGACAGAAGACATTCCCTTCAATTGCCAAATAAATGCGTATGCTCGTAACTTAAAAATCAATTTCGCAGAGAGGGGCGCAATGAGGAGTGTGTGTCGGCATACATAATGCATCCATTCATTTAGTCATTTACGCATTGAAACAGAGACAGACAGACGGAGACACAGACACATACAGAGACACAGACACATGGGGAATAAGTAGTCCCAGTCGTATCACATTTGTTATGGAGCTCGCCAATCAAATGTGGTAATTTAATTTCTGGTTTATTTGTTATACGCAACTCTCGGGGAGACTGCAGGAGCAGGAGACAGGGCAGCATCTGCCGCAGGGAGAGTAAATAAATAATTGTTGTCCCTGCCGCAGTCATAAACCGAAGGAACAGATGAAGAAAGTCTGATATTAATGAGTGTTTGTCCAAGGCAGACTTTTCCTTACCTGCTCCAGCATGGGGTCGCATCCCTCGGGGCTGCGCTAATACCAAGATCCAGGGGCATCCGGACCATCTGCAAATATGAGTAGGATTGGTAAACGGAAATCAGTTAAATATTCAGCTTGTACGGATTACTCTGCATTAAGCAGCGGCCATGCGTGGCCTCTGCTTTTGTTGCGGTCGCCGATTGAAAAGTCAATCAACTTAATTGCAAATAAATAAATATTTTAATTAAAAATCAATCACAGAACACGCCCCTCCCCGTTCAAAAAGGCAGCCAGCCCCTTCTGAGATGAAATGGCAATGGAAATCCAATTAAGTTGGCCCGGGAGGAGTGTTAGTCGAGCAAATATCACGCATACGCAGCGTATGCGTCTGTCGCAGGCAATTTAATGAAAATCGCTGCTACTCTGATGCTATTCGATTATGCATGTTTCATTGAGCAATATTCAAGGAAATTATGGCTTATAACGCGCGCGGCATGCATAAATCATTGCATTGTTTTTAGATATTTGCACCTGGCCAGAGTCCTTTGGCTGGGCTGAAGTAGCGGCAGGAGCAGGACCAGGACCAGGAGTAAGAGCCGCCCCGGCGACTGTCAAAAGGGAGCATAATTGTATGCGTGCACAATATATATTATTTATCGCCTCATGCACGACAGGACATGGTTGAGAAGAACAGCAGAGCACAGAACAGGACGGGACAGGACTGCACCCGATCTGGGTGCTCCTCGTTTGTCCTCGTTGTCCTCGCTGCTTCATCGCTGTCCACGCTGCTGGCGATAATGGGAGCAAGTGACTTTTAATTTTAATTTAAAATGCAGTTTGCCGTTGCATGCGTTGCACCACCCAACCACCCATGCACCCATGCACCCATACACCCACTGGCCTCATCCGAGCCACCAGTCCCTTTCGTGTTGTCTGTGTTTATTCACGAAATGAGTTTTAAATTAATGCGATTTTGTTATTTATGAGCCCAACGCGGCGTATACGCAGTGTTAACTTAAAGCTCGCCCACTGACTTGTGCATTAAGTTTGAGCCAATACCCTACTCCTCGTCTGACCCGCATCTGTAACACAAACAATTGAACTAATTTCCCAGCAGGCAGGCAGGCAGGCAGGCTCGCAGGCAGAGCCGAGCTTTCGAATCGAGTTCGCATCTAAATTGCAAACAAATCAATTGCTAGCCACAAAACAGGAAATCGCCAGAGCACACGCACAAGCACAGACAGAGAAAGAGAGACACACACACACACACACATACACAGGTACAGGTACAGGCACAGACAGAGAGATAGTCAAAGAGAGAGAGAGAGAGAGAGCGTCATCCCCGAAATTGCATTGCATTTCATTTCTGCCTGAGCTTAAACTCATTAAATATGCAATAAATTTCGAAGCTGCAAAGTGGAATTGAATACATTTGCTGCATTGACACTGCCAATGCCCCATCGTTCATCTCCCCACTCCCATTTTCATTCCGTTTTCCATTTCCACCTCCTCTTTCCCCTTTCCCCTTTGTCATTGGAAATTCTAATTGTTTTGGAAATTCATCAATGAAGCACCTCCCACTCGCTCCTCCCTTCACTTCATTCACTGAGTTTCCACAGAGTTTTCATCCCTTTTAGCGCAGCAATTGATTTAAATGTGTATTACGTGAGTTTCAACTCCTGCTCTTTGTGCGCCAATTGATAATAAATTGCTTCTGTCAGTAATTTTAATACCGTGTGTCTATCACATGGCCACGCCCTAGTCCTATCCTCCCAGCTCCCAGTGATTGATACATATGATGGATTTATCCCCCAGATGTGGGGCCTAGCTCTGGCTCTGTCTATAGCTCTGGCTCTCGCTCTGGTTCCGATACTGATTGATAGGCACCGAGAGTCGGCTCTGTCCGGATCCTGTCCTGCTTTTTCCAGCTTGCGGGGCATATGCAAATCCGTTGTGGAATAATTTCTGGATCTCGCTCGTGGATGCCGCGGCCATGCAAGGCAAGGCTAAGTTTTGGGCCGCGTCATGCCACGCACTTCCGCTGGCGATTTGGGGGAGGCGTGTGTTTGATTGCGGCACGAAATTCATGGCGTGTTGCATGCAGCCAAGCGTGTAAATATGACAGGCAGACGCCTCGAGCCAGAGGCAGGAAGATGGGCTCAAACGCTTGAGTGCAGCTGCTCCCAGCTCCAGCTCCAGCTCCCGTCCACGCTCACGCTTGGCTGTCAATAAATCCCGGATGCCCCATGGCTCTGGACATTTCCGTTTCCGTCTTCTGCCCTAAAACAAGGGGAGAGAGGAAAATCGCTCAGAGTCAACATTTAGCAAGCAATTTGCAATATAATCAATGATACTCGCATTTGCCACGACGAAAACTCTATGGAGCGGAGCGGATCGTTCCGGCTGCTTTCCTGGTGGGAGCTATATAATCTTCTTTATTTATAATCACTCACATCCCACCAGAGGCCACACCATTCTTGGCCTTTTTTCTTGGCTGTTTGTTTTCTTTGGCGGTGGCCTCTTGGCTCGGCCCAGTGCGCGGTCGTGGGCGGGAGGTTATATGGCACTTTCATTTGCGTGTGGACCCGCCCGGGGTCCGTTTAATGAGGCGTGCGGGAAAAGTGCGAGTGCGAGGCCGAGTCCGAGGTGGAGAGAGAGGCACATATTTCCTTCGCTCCACATCAAAGACACGTGCATGCGAAGGGAAATTAATGGAGCTTGAAGGAGCGGGCGGTGGGGGCCCAAAAGAAGTTTCAATAATTAAAACCGACTGAATCCGGAACCGAAAGGCAAGTGGAACGCACCGGCTGAAAGAGTAGGGGGATGGGGGGACACACAAGTGGAAATGGCCAGAAAGCGCTTAGTCTTGTCTCCGCCGAAAAAGTGTCGCCTGCAAGCGGCGCCTTGCCTTCTGTTGCCCGCTCTGAGTCCCGCTCCTTCCCTCTCCTTGCAACTTTATGCAATTATGATAATAACAATGAAGCGCAGTCAACGCCTCTTTGTGTGGCAGCAAAGGGGAGGGGGGAGGGAGAGAGGAGAAAAGTAAATGAGAATGAGGAATCCTGCAAGCATGTTGGAGGCGCCGCTGAAACTTTTCGAGTGCATAATTTCCAAGAGGCGGAGGCAAGCAGAGGACCGGAGAGGAGAGGAGAGGCTGAAGGAGTCCGAGAAGGAATCTTCAGTTTACTTAAGTCGGCGGGGCCTCTCACACATAATGAAATAATTGCTGCGACAGCCCAAAGCATGCAACGCCATTTGCCAGCAGTTGCAGCAGCAGCAGCAGCAGGAGAAGCAGAGGCAGCAGAGGCAGCGGGGACAGTGAGGAAAAGAAGCAAAAGATTGCCAACAATTTTAATATTGCAAAGAAAGTTTGCTTTGCAGCCCCAACATAATTTAATAAGTAATCCATGCCCCATTCCCCACGCCCCATGCTGATGCTGCTGCTGCAACACCTCGCTCCCTCTCTGAATTTATGCGGCATGCAGAATATTCAGAATTTTCAGAATTTTCACACACACAAACACACAATCACGGATACACATGTGTGGCTGGAATTTGGCAAATGGCAAAAAGTTCTGTTCGGCTTTTTTCGGCCGCTGAGTTGAGCAGATTCTTTGGGGCTTAACTTAATTGCCAGAAGCTGCCGACCATAAACTTCTGCTTATTGGCAGCCAGAGATAAACTTGGCTTGTAATTGAGACACCAGGGCAGGGGAGGGGGTGCAGGGGAGGTGTTTCTCGCCAGATAGCAAGATGTAAAACATTTGCAGCTAATAAATTGCAACGTCTCCACCCTCTGTCCCCCATCCCCATCCCCCTTCCTCTTACATATGCATTACATGTGTAATTTGTTACGAAATTAGAACTTTTCTGGAGCAAAGAATACTCTCGTACTGCTGCTCGTACTCAAGCGAGATTATAACCAACTTTGCTGCCAGTCTCTGGCTAAGGAAATGAACTGAACGAAGGCGGAGGCGGAGGCGGGGGGGCTAGGAATGATCCACATCCTCCGACATATCCTTTTCATCCTTCTCACTTCGTACCCGGCCAAGACGGATACCAAGTTGAGTAGTCTCTGGGCCAGATTAACTTGTAGCTGGGGGGTCATCCCCATCCCCATCCCCATACCCAATCCCAGCCCCATTCTCGACTCTGCCAGAATGCAGTTCAAGAAATTGAAAAACTTTTCCCTCTCCTTTCCTTCTTCTCTGTTTTCCGCCCGTCTCTTTCGAGTACGAGGATGAATGTATGTATAATGTGCAGTTCATGCAGCAGTCAGTCGTCAGTCTGTCCTTCATTCTTGTCTGCGGGCAAAAGAAAACTGTTGAAAAGGAGAAGGAACAAAAAAATAACACACACACACACACATATATGTACACCCGTACCCACACACACTCACTCACTAAGCCACGCCTCCTGCTGTTGCTGCAATGGCAACATGTGTTGCACAACGCCTCTCGTTGGAGAAGCGTTCGGGTGCTGAAATTACACAACTTGACTGCTATAAAATTCAAATTAACTCCTTGCCCCAGCCAAAGGATCTCTCTCTCGCTCTGTGAGCGTGGTCCGCATGGCACTGCTTTATGTGGCAGCAGGCACCGGCTCTGAGGCGGCAGGACCTGACGTTGCTTCGCTCTAATATGAAAAACGAAAACAAATCTTAATTAAAAATTATTGTTGACATTTGGCGCAACGCGTTCGTTCTGCACTTTTCTGCACCTCTTCTCCCGCTCTACCGCCATCCTTCACGACTCTTTTTTAAATGCGAGGATGCATAAGTGTGTGTTTGTGTTCCTGTGTGTGTGTGCATGGCCAACACAGATGAGTAGGCGGCAAACGAGGCGACTGCGAGGCGAGGCAATTAAAATGGCAGCCAGCTTTCCGAGTTCAACAAGTGCCGCCCCTCCCCTTTCGGCTAAAAGAATGTTCGAGTGAGTGCTGAATAAATACCCGAAACACTCGAAAATACTCAAGGGGGAAAGATGGACGGGAAACGGAAACGGCAGGCGGAAAGCGGCAGGCGGGAAGCGGGGACCTAATGTGCTTCCACACTTTTTATGGAGATCCCTAAATGGGGAATGCTGAAGTAAATATTTTATTGCATGCATAAGGAACGCGTCTCTAATTTGGCCATCATTTGCGGGCCAGCCGCAAAACAGCTCCCCAGAGGTGGCAGTGGCAGTGGCAATAGCAGTGGCAGCCAGCCAACCGCCCCAAGGTGGCACCGCACTTTGATCAATCGAATTTCGGGGCATATTTAGAGGAAGCTGCGCAGGAATCGTACACGTATTTGATTTGAATGAATTTGTCGCTTACTTGAAGTCGGGTGAGGAGTGGAAGGGGGTCGGGCGCAGATTAAAGCCCGAAGTGGAAGCCATTTTGAATTTTGAAGCAAGTCGAGCGACTCTCTCCCATCCTTCCCTCCCAGAGAGACGAGGGCGAAAGAGAGATCGAGAGCGCTGTGGAAACTCGAAAGTTTTGTTGCAGCAAAAGTTTTGTTTAACTTTGTTACGCTTCTATTTTTTATGTGATATTAAGAACGCGTTTAACCCCCTGCTACTCTGCCACCCTACTCCCAGGAACCCCAAGCAAACTTTCGACTCACACACAACTCATGTGAATGTGTGTATGTAAATGCATGTGTTAGTGTGTGTTTGTAGGACACAATGTCGCATGCAAATAAACATTCAATATACAAGAGACAAACATGTCCCTGGCACAAGTTTTCCTTTGTCTCCCTCTGTTCCCTGCGCTGCCTCCTTCTTCTCCCTCCCTCTCTCTATTTGCATTTATTCGTGACTCGTTTTCAATTGGTTTTTATCACTGCATTTTGATTTTCTTCCTCAATGAGTTGCTCAATTGTTTGCCTTGTTGCAACTAGCAAGCAACTAGCAAGCAACTTGCAACCTCTTGCAACCCGGCACAGGCAACTCCGGAGCTGCCGAGCAACTTGTGGCCGGAGCAAGTTTACTTTTATTGCATTGTCGTGCGGTTGCAAGTCGCCGAAAAGTATGCTTTTAATTCTCCTCGTTGCATGTCTCCACTGCGTTGTTGCAAGCTCAGCTCCGCTCCTCCTCCACGGTGTGTGGGGGGAGGGAGGGGAGAAGCCAAGCCGAAAAACTTAAGCCATTTCAAGTAGCGAACAGAACTTGCAGCTGATTAAGCTCTGAAATATGACTCACTTAAGAGTAGTTGCAAGTAGTCGCGAGGCAGTCGAGAAGCCGCATCCGAAGCACTCTGGACCACCAGAGCAGCCACAGCCACTGCCACATTCATGAGGCTGCCACCAGGTGAGATCAATTCCTGGCTCCGTGTGGCAACAAAAGACATTAAAGCTGGAGCGAGAGATTGGCAACATGCCCCCAAACTCGACTCGACTCGTGTCGATGGCTGGGCGTGCTGGGATTAGGAGGGTTGCCGTGATGCCTCCCTCTGTCGCAACCTCATAAAATGGCGAGGGGGTAACTTGTTTAACCAGCAAAACATTATAAAAACTAAAGTATTATGAATCCGGGCGGCAGTGAGGAGGGGGCAGAGCCATGCTACGGCAGGGCGTGGCAGATACGCATCGTGTAATTAGCTTTGGAACAAAAACAGAGGAAACATAAGAGCGGACCGTAGTGGAGTGGAGTGGAGAGGAGCGGAGAGGAGAGGAAGCAGAAAACTGGAAACTGTCTGATAAAAGTTTTAGTGCGAATTGTTTGCCATTTAACGGCAACTAATTAAAATTAATTGCTAAATAAAACTGAATACTGAATACTGAAAACTGAATTTCGCAGCAACGCTGGAAAAGGGGCGTAGCAGCATTGGAGGCAGTAAAATATTTAGCCCCAACCTACCTGATGTCTGTGACGTCCACAACATCTGCTATGTCCGCAGCGGCCAAATCGACAAATCTGCAAATGAGGTTGAAATAATAATTTTAATAATTTAACGAGAACCAAGAGACAGCAGGGTGGAGCGGGGTGGGGAGGGGGATAAAGTAGACCGACATTTGCATAAATATGTTTTTTAACGCAGGGCCTCGTCGAGGAGGGAGGAGGGGGCTGGAAAATATAATATTTTTCCGCTTTATTGGCTTGCGAGTGCACGACTTTGGTTTTCCTTCACTTCAGCTGGTCTAAGCTGTAAAAAGTTTTCCATGCCGCCTCCGGCTGACTCTGCCCCCCCTCCCGCACCCCTAACACCCCGATCACCCCCTTGAAGGCCTTTGGCTATAACTGTGTATATATAACAACGGGCGACCTTCAGTGCAGTGTGAGAAAGCGTGCACCTTGCCAAGTTGCATGAGTGGCACGAAGGGGTGGGGCCCCGAGAAAATAGGCACAAGGCAAAAAAGGTTTATGCAGTTTTACACTGCTGCCAAGGAAAATGCATCGAGCAGAGAGCGAGAGCGAGAGAGATAGAGACAGAGGGAGGGAAAGCGGCTTAAACTGAAAATCGCCTTAAATTGAAATTGAAAAAGACTCCGATATAGAATTATTTACATAATGGAATCGAATCAACCCGAACCGAACCGAATCGCATCGAGTCGAGTCGAGTCGAGCCGTATCGGAGAGATCTCCTCCAAATGCTCCTACTTCTGCCTCTCCTCCTGCGCCGGTGGGGTGGCTCCTTGTCAGCCTTCGTCTGCATTTTCTTGCTTGATTCAAGCGCGTACCCGTATTTTACATAACAATTTCAGATGCAACGTGGCACTGCCTCTCCCCGGGGGAGATTGGAACACAATTGATTTAAATGTTTGCGCACATGTTCAGGGCAGAAAAAGTGCTGAAATTTTGCCACGGCCCAAAAGGATTCCACGTAATAATATGCAAAATGGAAACAGAGGCGACGATGCGGATGCGAATGTGGATGTGGATGCAGATGCAATTGTCGCAACATGTCGCCACTGTTACTGCTGCTACTACTGCCACTGCCACTGCCACTTCCAATGCAATCGCTACTTCTCCGTGCGGCATGGGCACGATGTCAACAACATTTTTCCAACTCAATTACCCGGCTGCCGCGACGTGTGCGGCATTTGGAAGGAGAGCGGCCTCTCAAGCGGCCAAAGTCGGTTATTGAGGTGGCGCCTTCCAGGCTTAAAGTTCGTGCAAATTTAAAGGTAAATATCTGGCAGCAGCAGCAGCAGCATCAGCCGCTCTAAGCTTGGGCACGTGCTGATCCCGAGCAGGAGCAGCTATCCACAATCCAGTTGTTTGCTTGCCACAAACAGACAGTGGGACAGACAGAGAGACCAAGAGACAAACAACACCTTGCACTAATAAATAAACAGCACGCAGAGAGATGACATGAGCGGAGGGAAGGATGCGAAGGGGCGAGGAAAAGCTCCCGACACTGGCTAATCACTCATATAAATAAAGCCCCCCAACAAAGCCTCGACTCACCTTCAGGGCACCGCCCGCCATCTGCCATCTGCCAGCTGCCAGCTGCCACCTGCAACTGCCGCTGCAGTGTACTCTGCACTCGAATACCCTTGCCACAAGGCAGGGAGCGAAGCCGCAACGGATGAGCAGGGATACCCGGGGATTTGGTGCATCTCTGGATTAACCCTCGCTTCAACTGTTACTACTGCTGCTGCTGCAGGAGCAGGAGCAGGAGCCCTGCTGTTTGGCATATGTAAATTATGACAGTGCCAAGTCAGGTACTTAACTCGAACCTGTCTGTGCCTCAACCTGCACGAGTGTGTGGGCCTGTCACTCTGCTCGGATATTTGTGCTCCAGCCTCGCATCCACATCCACATCCACACCCACAACATCCATGAAAAGGAGCAGCAGGAGCAGCTGCATCCTCGCCTGCTGATTGCAAAAGTCAACTCTCTGCCTCTGCCTCTGCCTTCGCCCCCTGCCCCCTGCCCCACTGCGACGAGTGTGTTTGCTGGTTGCACTCGAGTGAGCAAATACTTTATTAACACAGTTTTTGGGGCAACATTTCAGGGCGGCAACAAGCAGACTGGAGGGAGCAGAGCAGACTAATGAGCAGCTCTTTTGCTTGCATTTTGTTTTCAGTTTGGTTTACGGCTCTCGAGTGTTCTTTGCCGCACTTATAAACCGAAACTTAAACACTCCCCCCCGCCTCCCGAACAGACCCTGGCAGACTAGACAAGTGTCTGCAAGGATGCAGAGGGAAGGGGAAATTATAATTGATATCACAGGAAAGGACACAACGGCTGGAGGAGGAAAGGACCCCCTCTCCGCGCTCACTGATAGTAGTACTGGGTTGCTGAGCATATGCCACACGAGTCAACAGCTTGAGGAGATTTGTATGGAAGGAGCCATAGCCACAGCTACAGCCAATTGAGGGTCGAGTGTACTTGACTCTAGTGTCCTTTCTTGGAGAAGGACTCTTTCTCTTTCCCTTTCCGTATCTGTTTTCTGTTGTTTCTACCCCTCTGTCCAGCGACAGGCTCGAGTCTATTTCTATCTTTCCATCTATCTATCGATGTCAGCTGCAGCCGCTGCTGTTTGTTTGTTATCTCCTCCCCTCCTCTCCCCGATTACCCTTACCCTTTCCTTTTGGCTTGTCAAATTTTTTGATTGCCCCTCGCCTCGAGCCCCGGCCGTTTGCATGTTAGCCACGCCCCATTACTAGCAGTTCGTGTCACTTCGAGGGCATATTTGATAGCACAGCCAGTCCATGCCACTATTACCATATCTCCCTCCCTCCCGGATACCGCTTACTGGCGACGGAAACGGCGACGACGCCGCGGCAGTTAATAGGAGAACATCGCCTGACTTGGTATCGGATGTCTATCTATAGATATCAATCCGTCCATCTGTCTATCTGTCCATCCATCTAGCCATCTAGCCATCCTTTCGATTCCTGCATGTCTGCCGCGCCCTACTTCCTTCCTGTCTCCCATCCCCGACGCCTCTCCCGTCTCATGTTGATTTCTGACATAATATTGACAGCTAAACAAATCCAATTATGCCCGACTGCCAGACTCCCCAGCTCCCTCGAGGGGCGAAATTGCTTGCGAAATATGCTAAATGCAGATGGAGATGTAGACGGAGAAAGCTTTAATCTCCCTCGCTCCCTCTCTCCCTGGTCTCCCTCGCTGCTCGTTCGACTGCTCAGTGGAGCGCTTTAAACGCTTTCCATTCCAAGGCATTAGCTGCTGACCAGCAGGAGAACGGGCAACGAGAAGCTCCTCTTTCTCCTGCTCCTTCTAGCCGGTAAATTGCGTAGGTGTGCAATTGAATTATTGCACTCGATGCACAAATACCAACACCCCTGCAGCATGCAGCACGCAGCATGCAACATGCACAGTCACAGATATACGGACTCTTGGCTGGTCATAAATATGAAATTTTCAGCAGAATGACGACGAGAAGCGGGAGAGCCGGAACGAAACAGAATGGATCCTGTAGCAATTGCAAGGCCTGAAAATATGCAGCACCATTCGGCCAGCCAGTCTATCTCTCTCTCTCTCTCTCTCTCTCCTTCCCCTACTCGTGCCACTCACTCTCGCTTCCTTTCTCTTTCTCTGTGCTACAATTTTACGGTATATTTTTGGACATTGAATGCAAATATTGGCATAAATTTCGGGCATTTGCGGTCACAGCCGAACCGGAAGCGGGACGAGGAAGCGGAAGGGGGTGTGACATGCCCCAAGCCGAGTGGGGTAGCAAGACTCATACTCATGTGACTGCTGGCTGCTGGCTGCATTGTTTACCCTGACTGACAGTATTCTCTCGGATTTTGGGTATGGATTTGACTTTGGATGGTTTGCCTTCTCACAGAGTTGTGGCTTCAGAGCTCCGCTCCGGTGCTGGGGCTCTGGCTCGGTTTCTGTTTGGCCTGGTGTTCGGTTCAGTTGAAATCAATTGGCTTTTGTACTTGCCCCATCTCTGTGTGGCACTTTGTGGCTGGCTGTATGTACATATCTGGGCCTGGCCAACAAATTTAATAACATTTACATGGCACCGGAAGCCGGGGAGGCAGGAGGCAGAAGGCAGGAGAGTGGAGCCAAGCAGGCATCGGCTTGTCATTCGCATATGTTTGCATGCGGCCGACCAGTGAGCAAACTTTAACTACTCGCCATTCGCCATGGATTCTGGGGCATTCTGGGGCATATCAAGTCCCAGTCACATATCCCATATCCTTCAGCCTCAGAAACTCTGCCCCACAATCCCATTCCCTTGCCTCTGTCTCTGCCTCTTCCTTATCCACACATGCGTGTGATTTATGTGCTTGTTTTGGCTGCCTGCTGCTGGACATTTATCAAAAGGAGAGGACAAAACATACAAAACAAAGGAGAACACAACAGGACTGGCCAGCGCCCCATGGACAGCGGGCGGAGAGCAGGCAAGAACATTTTTCAGTTAAATTTACTTAGGCCAACTCCCCGGCTCCTTGGAGAGTTTATTTAGGGGATGGCTGGCTATGCACAGCCGTTTAAATTTCACTCAGAGGCCATCCCCGTCCCCATTCGATTCGATTAGTTTTCGATTCGATTTCGATTGGATTCCATCTTCATTTCAGACCCAGTTCAAAGTTCAATTAGGCGCACATTTGTGGGCTGATTTCGATGTTTTTGTTAAGCCCTTCCCTCGACTGCCATTCAGAACAAACATATACATACATTTGCACACAAGCTCCTCCTTCCGAACCGCCTCCTGCCACCCAATACACAATTTATCTGCGGGCAGCCCAAATCAATAAATTAAACACCCCGCCCCCTCCCCTCGCCAGCAGCACAGCCCCAGTCCCCAGAGATGGTGGACGGCCTTTAAAGTTGCCCACCAAAACTTTTTCGACCACGATGTGTTTTTGGGGTCTGGGGATTTTTCGGAGCCCGTAAATTGTTGACGGAAATTGGCAAAAACATGGAAAAACTTTCGCCCGCCTAAAACTATGCTAATTTCCGACGTGCGCATTGTCTACAGTTGTTTCCCATCCATCCACATCCCCAAACTAGAGCTCAACTCCTTCTGGGGCATGCGATGCGGTGCTCCTGCCACATGTGTGCCATCTTCTGACAAGATCTCCGCGATTTCTTGAGGGGATCAACTTACGAGCCAAGAGAATCGGTTCCATAGCAAAATCTCACAATCTCAATGGACAAATGATACAAATGTTTCTCCATATCTGCATGAGTGCAGAAGAAAGGTATACCATACAGGGTATAGAGGAACGAATGGTCGTTCTCATAGATAATTAAAATAGTGCTCTCTAAGCAGAGTTTTTACTGTGTAATTTGATATTTGTTTAATCCCCCACGCTCGCCCACCCTGTGAGTGGTTCTCATCTGCCCCTGTCCCCGCACTGCCCCTCGTTGCCGTGGAAACTCTCTTCTTTGACGGCTGTCATTAGGTGCAGGAGCTGTGGGCATAAAAGCATAAATAGCAAACGCAATTCGCAGACACTGGCCTTGAACACATTTTAATTAGCCAACAGCTCATTCCCACTCGATGGTTCTGCTCCTCCTCCTGCTGCTCTTCTGCCACTCCTGTTACCGTGAGGAGCCTGCTGCGCCGTTGCCAGGGCTCAGCGGGTCTCTGATTTCAGGCCACAGCCTCAAAGAGTGATACAGATTTGTTCGTTTCGTTTCATTTCATTCGCTTGTCGCTCGTCCTTCGCTTCCTGCCTTCATTTATAGAAAAGCTACTTAGACACGACTTTGGCAGCGGCAGAGGCAGCAGCAGGACAGCAGCGACAACAATGGGGAGCAGGATGAAAGGCATTCCTCCGACTGATGTTTAGTTGCAAAACAATTAAGCTGAAAGCAAAGCTGTGTATTGAAGTGTGGCTGAAAGGAGACGAGGCCAAAAAAGAAGACGAGGCGGCCATTGACAAATGCAAAGGGACAGGCGGACGGACGGGGACTGCCTGGGATGTGGCACAAGCCGATGCCAGGAGATGCCGGGGAAGGAGAGCGATGTCCCGACATTAGCATTAATAGTGTGGCATTAATTCTGCGGCCGTGGCAGCTTTAAGAGGAGTGTGTGCTTCAGCTCTTAGCCTGGCAATTATCCGGAAGAGGAACCTCTATTAATTTTGCAGACCTCGTCTCAAGCCCCCGCCGGCCCTCCCCGTCGACTCCGCCCCAACTTGGGCCTGCCTTTAAAATGCATATAAACCCATTAAGTATACCATGTACGGAAAGGAGATGAGGAACAGAAGGGCTTCCTGTTCGTGAGGAGCCTACTTGACAGGACGAAGTCGAGGCCGAGGCAGCGGCAGAGGTAGAGGCAGAGGCAGAGAGAACAAATGTTTGCATATGTCGACCCCGCCCACCATGCATAAATAATTAATTTAAAGCATCCTTTTAGGCGTCTCCCCGTAAAACTGTAGACAAAACTGCTTAAATATGCATAATTACCTGAAGCGTCCAAGTCAAGTCTTCCGTGCTCCATGGAAAGCCCCAAGATCCCGGAGCCCAGCGCCCGAAGCCGCCGGGGGAGAGGAGAGGAGAGCCGAGAGTCAAGCCAAGTCAAGTCGGGGCCATCCATTCCGGAAGTGCCTACGTGTACAAGTATGGAGGGCTCCATGTCTCTGTGTGTGTGTGTGTGGGTGTGGGTGAGTGCGTCCTGTGTGGCATGCAGCGTGGCCTGAAAGAGCAGAAGGCAAAATTAGTTGCAGCTGAAATATAAGCAGCAGCGATATTCATGAGCAACAATCCGAGAACCATGAGAATTTACACAATTCTCGAATAGTTTCGAGCAATTTGCAGCGACTCTGAGAAATATTCGACTAATTGCTGAAACCCCTGCCCCACCCCACCCTGGTTGCTGCCACTCGACTGCATGGCTCCCGACTACATCAATAAAAATCAGTTTAATGTACTGCTAATGCGATTTAAGTCGCTCTCTCAGCCGCCAACCAGCAACAGCCAACAGCAAGTCGCCCCAGTCCTCAGTGGCACGCAACATTGTCATGGCATGCCACACTACCCCGCATTCCTCCTCCGCATCCCTCGCCCTTTATCCCCATCCTCAGTCACATTCCCATAAATATAATTACAATAATAAAGGAAATATTTACAACAATTGTAAATACCTCGGAGTCGACTCCGACTCTGACTCTGACTCCGACCCTACTCGACTCGACACGCACGGCCTCAAATTAATAAACTCCAATTGGTCCCATTCCCCTTCCTCCTCTCCTCTCCGGCTACGTTCTCATCCTCTTCTGTCCTGATTGCCGGGGCTTCCTGACGAGCGTGTGAGCCCATAAAGACTTCCTGCCTCCGGGGTAGACCTTCAAGGGTGCGTGTGCCGAGGAGGAGGAACAGAAGTAGAAGCAGAAGCAGGCGCGGAGGATGGTGATGGGGTGATGGGGCAGGCCGCATAGGGCGTGTCGAACAGTGACACTTGTCACTGCCACTTCCACTGGGAGAGCGCTGACTGTTACTTTTACTGCCTTTTCCTTTGGCCTTTGCCGGAGAATAATTGCACCTTCCTCGGCCGAGTGCGAATCTCTACAGGGATCGGTAGGGGCGTCTGGAAAACCCCCCGTCCCGCTGCGACAGTAATATCGTGATTAAATTGGAGCAACACGCCACAATGTCATCATATTAAATGTAGTTAAGAGGCTAAGACCACTTGACAGGAGGAGTCCGAGCACGAGTCCTCTCTTTGATGGCCAGCCAGCCTTCCACCCACTCTGTAGTGCCCTCTGGGCGTGGCATCTGTGCCCTCCTTGCTGGACAATGGCAGAACAGATCCTTGCGCAACGACACGACACTTCAGCCGCCACGAAATTTATGATTAAACCAAAGCCATGCCAAAATCTGAAAATCTGAAAGTTGGCCAAAGGTAAACCTCTCACCGCTCACCGCTCACCCTCCTCCCTGCTCCCTGCTCCCTCCTCCCGCACCCGGCTGCCCCTCTGGCTGTATGCTAAACAGATCAGTGCATGGAAACAGTGGGCCACAATGGACGACGTTTACCGCAGGCCAAAGTGCCACACTTAAGTGAATTACAAAGGCAGCCGACTGGGGCAGGACTGGGAGAGGACTGGGGCTGGGGCTGGGACTGGTCGGATTGGGGCAGGACTACTAGAGAAATGGAGATGGAGGTAGAGCAGTCAACGCGTTGACAGCCACAACAAGCGGCTTAATCGCATTAGTGCGCCAGCCACCCAGCCAGCCAGCCAGCCAGCCACACAGTCACGAACAGGGAAGGGGGAACGTGGAGTGATCCAAGAGGCAAGTGCGAACTGTGAAAACTGATTGTGCGGCGCCTCCAGCTGGGGGTAACCCTAAGCTCCGGCATTGTGAGGCAGCGTCACTATTTATACAAAGGGAAAAGGAAAAGTCAGCAGGGGGTAGGGCCGGGCCAGGGCCAGGCCCAGACCCAGGGCCGGGGGCACGCAGGCAGCTACAGTTACCAGGAACGGAGCGGGCAATCCTCAGGACACAAAAGTTCAGCACGAAATAAAAAATTCGTATTTATATTACACAAAAATGTTTTTTCCAGCAGCAGAGAGGGAACGGAGAAGCGGAGAAACGGAGGGTGCCTCACCCCAAAAAAAAGCAATTAATCTACGACACAAGGCAGGGACATGGCAGGAGGCAGGAGGCAGGAGGCAGACGGCGGGAGGAGGCCTAGGCAGTCAGTGGCAGAGAGAGCGCCAGTGGCAGTGGCAGTGGCAGTGTGGTAGTGGTAGTGGCAAGGGCAAAGCCAAAAAGTGCTTATTCCTGCTTCCTGCCAGCAAATCCAATAACTTATCTTGATTTTATGGTTATTTCAACAAAGGCCGGAAGTTGTAGGTGCAGTCCCGAACCCAGGACCCGGATCCGGACCCGGCAAAGACGACAACGAGGACGAGAACGAGGACGAACAATTGGCGAAAAGTTCTGTAGAGTCCGGCCAGAGAGGGTTTTGCATTTTGCACTTGACATGTCATTGTGTGTGGCAAGGCAGGGTCTTTGAGCGGGCGGGGGTGTCTGTTGCAAGGACTATCCAGACTGTCTGGCACTTGTTTATGCGACTCTGTGCAACTGCAATTGACATATGGCTTCTTTTCATTTCGGCCTCTGAGTTGTAAATTTTAAATGAAATATTTTATTAGAACTGTCCTACAAATGCCCCTGTCCCTGCGCCTGCCCCTGCCCCTGCCACCTCTGCACTTGTGTGTATTCCCACAGCAGGTGATGGGACTCCGATTATTGACTTTGTCACCTGCTCCCCCCGCAGTCGCAGTCCCAGTCCCAACCGTAGTCCGACTCCTTAAGCTGACATCAAGAAGATTAATTGTGTGCAAGGTTACACAGAAGGAGATCTGTGCAAGGCAGGTGCGTGGTGCATGGTGCATGGTGCGTGGTGCGTGGTGCGTGTACCGTCCGGCTGCCTTTGACATTTATGAGCCGCATAAATCTCTTGGCCCCAACCATAAAACACAGATATACACACAGCCTTTAAATGCAACATAATTCGCCTGCCAGTTGCCACCCGCCGCTGCGCTCCTTACTTTCCACTCGCCACTAATTGATTGGACAATCCCCAGCCACTTAAAGGGTCTTCGTCTTCGTCTCCGCCCTCCTCCGCATCTGCCCTGCCCCCAAGTAGTCGTAGTAGAAGCGGCCCGAGATTAGTCGGGGATTAGTCTTAAAGAGTCAACAGGCCCCCGGGGGTGTATCTGTATCTGTGTCTGTGCCTGTATCCGTATCCGTATCCGTCTCTCTGCTCCAGAGGGAAGGTTCTGTTCTGAGAGCTGGTTCAATTAATATTTAAATATTTCCCCGCACTCGACTCTCGCCCCAAAAGTTAATAATCAAATTATTTTTTATGCAGCTCCGAAAGTACAGCGTCAATTACAAGTTGAGATTGAAAAACGTAGCACAGCAGTGGCATGGGGTGGGTTGCTGTGGTAAGCACTGGGACGGGGAGACGGGGACGCACCCAAAGGGAGGTGCAGGAAGCGGAGCAGCTGCCAGCAGCAGAAAAACAGAGCCAGAGATGGGACTCTATCTGATAAAGCATTGTTGTAGAGCAACTTTTGGGGCAGATCTGGTGGGAGACCTGGAGGCTGGGAGTACAGACAGAGCAAGGGGCAGGGGCAGAGTCAGGGCCTGATAAGAGGCAACTTTTTTCCATCCATTACATATTCATTAAATTGGAACAGAGCGCAAGGCAGACACGAAGGGGGAGCCTAAGATACTCTTGCATCTCCATCTATTCCATGGAATCTTCTCGTAAGTGGCAAAGATCTAAGCATTATCGTAGTACCTTCTGCAGCAGGAGAGTATAATGCGAGGGGGGAGCGCAGCACCATTTCGCCTAATTGGTAATGGGACAGGCTTCATCCCCTTTTTCCCCGTACGGGCTTTACACCTCCGGGTCTGGCCTTGTCAACGCGTTATTGCCATGTTGGCAACGGCATGGACGGCAGATGGACGGAGGAGGAGCGGGGGATTCGCTTTTGTATTTGCGTGGTAAATAATTGAAACCAGCTCTAAACTCGTTTCCGAAGCAGGGCGGGCAATGACGCAATTTGGACTCTTGGCCGAGAGCTCTGAGCTCTGCCATATGCCATCCGCGACGCACAAATATTCTCTCTGGAACCACACTGATGTCATTCTGGTGAATGGGAGCCGAGCTCCCGCTACGGATTGGCCTGCAGTTCAATCGAGACACAAATCGCATCGCTCTCCCGTTAATTTCCAATATTTTCTAATTAAATGACATTAAAGGCCTGCTTGCTGTAGGGCGGCGTTTGGGTGTGATAGAAAACCGTATAAAACCAAAATCAAATGAAATGAAGCGAACGAAAACCGCGAATGTGCGAATGCATGCGGGACCATCATTTTTCTCATATAAATCATGCGCCCTGTTGTCTGTTGTCATAGATGCAATCGGGGGCCGGATATCGCGGATGTGCGGGAGCTTGGGAGGGAAGTGCCAGTGCCTGCAGCTCTTTAAAAGGAAGGAAAGTTCTGCACAATCGGAAATTATGGCCAACAAATGCGTAAATATTATGAAAATATCAAAGGCAAACTGCAAAAAGTCAGTTTAATGGCCAATTGTGAATTGTGGGCGCTTGAATCATGGCTCATTGATATGCAAACAGCAAAAACAACAGCCAATACCAGTACTACCAATTCCAATTCCAATTGCGAGCTCTCGGACAGGATATGCGGAATCGCATGTTTTAAATAAATACAATTCCAGCAAATAATTGTCAACTGGCAAAGTGATTTAAGCGCCTATTGACGAAATCAGTGCTGCTAATTTGTTAAAGCGGCGGGATGGAAACTGAAAAAATTGAAAAACTGATTCTCATATTGCAATGCATATTTATTTATGCACGTGTATGTCCATGCGTCTGTGTCTGTGCATGGCTGCCGGAAACTGCACACAAAATGGCCGCAATTAAACAATCAGCACAACAATTACTATTGTTGAGTAGGAAGTCGATATATCGCTGACAATGTTGTTAGTTGGCATTAATTTATTGGCCGTGGCCCGTGGCACGGCAATTAACTTTTCAATAAACCGCATGACAATTGCGCCGAGGAGTTTTGAGTGTGGCTGTCGCTGAATGGCTGATGGGACACCATTCAATGGAGGCTGGATTTATGGGCCAAGTTTTCTGGCTCTGTGAGGAGGAGCAAATCTTGGCAAACATTCATTCATCTTTATCGCGCTCGGGCTCATTCCATCAACTAAATGTTTGCTCTGCTCCGAGGAGCCGTCGGAAGGAAGAAGGGCCTCTGCCACTGCCACTGCCGCTGCCTCTGCCTCCACCTCTGTATGATTGATATGTTAATGCAGCACGTATACGCCGCGTGTGCGCCGTCATCTTCAACGCCCTCATCTTCCTCTGCTGAATGCTACTGCTGTTCCTACTCCTGTTCCTCCTCCTGTTCCTCCTCCTTTATTCCAGCTCCTCTTCTAGTCCCCTGTAGAGATTTGCATATAGACATAATATGCAAATATCTACCGCAATCCAGCGATGTGTGTGCTCAGAGGAGCGTAGGGCGCAACGGGGAAGGGCGGAGGCTGAGGCTGAGGAAGAAAAGTATCTGGCAAGTTGTGAATATGCTGCAGATGTTGACAAAATGTGTGTAAGCATAAATTTATGCAAGTGCAGGATGGCGCCAGGCCATCAGCCACACCATTCTCGAGTTGGATAAACATTTTCCGCACACTCCATCCCCAACCCGCCAAGCCGCCAAACCGCCGCCACCAATGTCACCGCTCGATTATCATTTTCCGACAACTCCTTTGAATTGGCTTATTAGACGCGTCGCTGACAGGGCGCTACAGGGACTTCTTTAACGAGATGAACTGCAGGTGGCCTCCTCCGCCCTTCCAGATCCAAGTCCTTCTCTGCCGCTATCTCTGCCACTGACACATCGCCCACCCCCAGACTGCAGTGTGACATGGCCTGCCTGCCGCTGACAATGTTGCACGCTTGTTGCCATGTGAATCAGTCACATTCCCATCCACGTGTGGTTCGCTTTTGTTTGTGCGATTTGCAGTGATTTGTTGGGTCGCCTAAGTCCATGGGCTTGTTTTTTCCGGCCCAGGTTTTTGGGTCACTCCATGCCACAACCGTCCCGTCCCCCCCGTACCCTAATCCACCACACATCCTACGTACTGTCCTGTTCTGTACTGTACTGTACTGTACTATGCTGTGCAAATAAAAAGCCGCCACACAAAGGCGAGATTCAGAGACAGAAGCAGAGACAGAGCCAGTCACGTGGGCTCTGCTTTTATGTTTCACGCTGTGTGCCCTGGTCCATGCCATATGTCCATGTGTCCTTTGTATCAGCAGCCTCCATTCCCCCCTCCCTCGTTTTGATGCTGTTTTTTTTTTTTGCCTGTTGGCTGGTCCTTTTTTTAGCCATTCCCCCTAAGCTGATTTGGGGCTGTTGCTGTTTTTCCTCTCTTTTTATGTCGGTATAAATGGGCGTATGAGCAATACTCTTGGTTTTGTGTGCTCCTTTTGTTGGCAACAATTGATTGATTGATTGATTGACTGATTGATTGAGCGTTTTGATAGGTGCTGTCTGTCTGTCTGTCTGTCTGTCAGTGGGTTGAGCCAGGACTGCCTTTTATGGACTGCCCCGACCAAGGCGCGGCGGACGCTTTAAGATTAAGATCTCCATCCAGGATTGACTGCAGCGCTGACCCAATTGGCGGATCTCTCCAACAGGGCTAACAGGAGTCGTCGATGCAAGAGTCCAGACAGCAGGACCCTCGACACAGAGCACTCGAAGCCAGTCGGAGCACTCGAGAGCTGGGAACTTGGGAACGAACTCGGAAGAGTTCGGCCAAGACAAAGAGTGCAGACTCCAAACGCACTCGAAACGGATTTCCTTGTTACGCAACCAGCCTAATAACAATGTGCCAGGCGGAAGGGCGAATACGAGGCAGGAGAGTTTATTCTTGGCATAGACTTCAGTGCAAAGTTGCAGCTGCATTCATGCGGAGCGGAGCGGAGCGGAGGAGCATCGCCTCGCAATTAGCATGCATCAATAGGCACGCTCCTCCACTCTACTCCATTCCACTCCTACTCCGCTCGAGAGGATGCTGCATGCAGAGGATGCACGCGGCACAAAGGGAATAAAATGGCTAAGGCGAATGCTAATCAAGTGCCGAACAAAAGTCATCTACCTCTAGAACAGAATAGAGGAGCCAGAGCCAATTCCGTCTCCGCTCTCCACTCTGCCACTTTCCATGGAGACCGCCCGTGTGGTCGACACATGCCAAGTGGCATAGATCATAGTCAGCTCCAGCTGAGCGCCACAAAAACTAAAGTATTCGCCAAGGCGGCATTGCAAGAGAACTGCAGGAGAACCACGCGAGCTGTGTGTGGCACCAACCGCAGGTGGCACATGTTGGTTGGGGCTGGGGTTGTGTTGTTCCTGGCCAGAACTTTCGGCACAATTAATGTGAATTTTGAGTTTGTTTAATTGTCGACAGGCATGCCACAACAGGGCTGTGGATCACTCCCGCTGGATACTCCTCCCGGATGCTAATTTCCCTGCGGCTACGAATAAAGTTCCTTCCGTTATCCTCCCTCGGTGACAGCAGAGCTGTCCGTTCTACGGAGCTAAGAAAATATCAAGCTTTATACTACTATTTCATGCTCCAAAAGCGTGCAAATTAAAGCGTGCCACCAGAGAGAGAGAGGGAGAGGGAGACAAAGACAGAGGGAGGCCACAGTGTTTGCTGGCGACGTGGCTTAAAGGGTTTCGGGCTGGAGTTAGGCTTAATTTACAATCAATTACAGTGGGTCCTCATCGCATTGTTAACCTGTCCGACACATTTAAATGCAATTTAATGCAATTTATGGCCAGGGGTCTCTGCCTCCACCCTGCATGGTTTATTGTTATGCAAAAGCATATGCATGCCACACTGCCGCAGCGACTCCTTCTGCTGGTGCGGCTGCGTCTGCCACCACTACGACTGCTGCTGCTGCTGCTGCTGGTGTTGCCACAGAGAACAACGACTCTTATTAAAAGCGGAAACAATGCGCACTTCCGCTTCAATTGTGCGTGTATGCGACTGAGTGTGTGCATGCGTGTGCGTGTGTGTGTGGCTGTACATGTGCCGAGCTTTCAGAGCCTGCCTTTCGCACGGGGCAGGCACGCAATGCGAGGCACTGACTTATTATTCATGCTGCTGCCGCCGCTGCTCCTCTTGTTGCGGCTGATAAAACTTAACAATTTATGGAGGTGGCAAGCAGCAGGGGGCGTGCCCCATTGAAAACACTTGAATGCACTCAAATAACGAGCTCCATAAATAAGCAAAACTTCAATTAAGCGGGTCATTCGAGAGAGTCCGGAGTCCAGAGTCCTACGCATACGCACACAATGAAGCAACGAGGCAACGAAGGGTTAACGTCCCAAGAAGTTGCTGGCCAAGCAGGAAACTTAATAGTCTTCCAAGAAATTCTGCCACTTACCTCATCTGGAATTTTCCGAGTCAAAGGCAGACGCGAGGAGCCAGGAGCCAGGGGCCAGGGGCAGGAGCCGGGAAAACATCTGAAGAAGAGGAAAAAGAAACAAAGGAAATATTAGCAAAAGTTCCCGCTTCTCCTTCCTTCAGCTCGAATCAACATAAAATTCACATTTGTCACGAAAGAAATCTCAACTTTTAAGGAAGCCATCCAGCCAGAGCCAGAGCCATAGCCAGTGCCAGAGCTAAGCAACAAAACCGCTCAGAGATATATGTATCAATCCGCAGTCACATGGGTGTTGGGTGGGGGCGACGCCAAGGCACGCCACGCCCACTTGTACGACACAGCCAAATGGGTGTAACTTTATCAGAGCTTGCGTTTTGTGTTTTGATTTATTTTAAATTGCGTTTAGTTTTTTGTCTTTTCTTCTCTTTGGGAGAATGGAGAGTGCGGGGGCAAAGGGCAGGGGTTAAGCGGCCGGCGGTCGGAAGTGACTGCTGGATGTCTCTCTAAACCTGTTTGGCCGTTTTTAATGCCATTTTAAAGACAACCAACTGACAGCCAAGATGCCAGTACGAAGCGAAAGCAAACCAAACCGAACCGAAAGCCATGGAAGGGGAAGAAGCGCCTAAAACTTGCCACACACACACACACACACACACAAGGCAGGAACAGAGGCAGGGACAGAGGCAGAGGCAGAGAAAGATAGAGGCAAAGGTGGAGAGGGAGAGTAGTGGCTGTGGGTCACAAAATATGCTGTCATCACGATTATCCTTAACGTCGTATGGCTGCCAATGCCAGTTGTTTCCTTTTCCGTTATAGCCATGACCAGGAGACACACACACACAGCCCGACATATGGACAGACGCCCACGCACATGTGATTCTATTGCGGATGTGTACGAATTTGTAAAACGAGCCACAGAAGAGGGAGAGGGAGAGACAAAGGGAGAGGGAGAGACAGAAGCAGAGACAGAGTCCAGGGCCAGGACCTGTTAGGAAAAACGCATGGAATACTCTTCGATAAAAGCCAAAAAAGCAGAAGGCACATGGCAACGAGATGCGACCCAATCATTTCTTCCGAAAGTGCGTTAGCTACCGTTGATCCCACCGCCTCCCACACACACACACACACACACACAGACACACTCTCCTTTCTGGCAGCTCCCTGTGTGGCCTCGAAAAAAAGGGTTTCGATTGCGTCCTTCGACTCCCCGCAGATAGAGGGAGAGGGGGACGGAGGACGGAGGAGATGACGATAGAGGACTCTTTGTTGTCTGCTAATTTCGTTTCTGGCATTTTTTTCGTCCTGCAGATGTCTCGAACTTTTTCCCCATTCGCCCCCCCTCCCTCCGCCAATTCGTTCTGTATTTTTTGCTCTTTATTTGCTTTTCATTTCTTTTCTCGTGGTATGCATAATATTTCCTTCGTTTTCTTCGTTTCTTCGTCGACTGCAAATTGAAATTTAAAATTTATGCAAATTTTCATGCTGTCAGCCCCGAAAGGGTTTTCCAGTCGGGAAGTGCTTACAGCCGCAGACGCACACACACAAACACACACTCGCAGTGGAGGAGGAGGACGGCATGGACTCACATTTGATTCCATTTTTGATGGTGTTGGTAATTGTGCCACAAAGAGAGCGAAGAGCAGCGGAAAACTCTGCCGAATTAATCGAAATTAAGTCTCGACATTTTTTATGGCATACTTTGGGGCATGCCACGCCCCGCGGCAAGAACTGGGCCAGGCTGGAGGAGAGGAGTGCCGCCGGGGGGACTCATATCTAGAATCTCCTGGCATGCCAAGTGCCATTTCAATCCGCTTAATCACTGTCCAGCACGCAGTCCCCTGTCTCCAGTCCCCAGTCCCACTCTGCCATCCAGCCATTCAACACTCAACACTCAACATCACACATGACCAGGGGATGGCCATTGCCGCGTGCAATTAATTAAAAACAAACAAATTTGAAACTGCACGACAGGCACAGAGGGGAGAGGAGAGTGGAAGCTTAAGAGGATGGAGATGGGGAGATGGGGGGCAGCCAAACTGTCAATGAACAATGCAAGCAGCCTGCGGCGATGACCAGCCTCAGTCCCAATTCCAGTGGCCACTGCACACTGGACTGGACTGGACTGCATGGCAGGCTGTAGTGAGTGTAGTGTCGGACGTGGAGCCTAGCAGGCGACAAAGTTGCTGCCCTAAGCGTTTTTTAATGCACAGCGCAGATTTCATGCAGCTGCCAGAAGGAGTGCTCGGACACTCTGCCTCTCTGCTGCCGCTGCTGCTGCTGCTGCTGCTTCTTCTGTCCCTGCAACTCCCTTGGGCCCCTTGGTAATTTCGTTTTATTATTTTGCAGTTTTCTGCTGCCATCTCGCCATCGCGTCCTGCCCCACTTTGTAAATATTAAATTATGAGAAGAGAGCGCAAAAAATCGACCAACTTCTGAAATTTCCCAAATGGAACAGGAACACGGCCAACGGACAACGGACAGCGGACACCAGCACGGACGGAGACACGAACAGGGGCGCAAAAACAGATAGCAGTTACGCTTACGGCCGTAATAACTGCAGTCTGCCATCTGCAGTCACCGGTTATGGGACCAGGTGGATCCTTGAAGCATCTCCTGCACTTCCCCTCTCCTGCTCTCCTGCTCTCTTGCCTTCCTGCCTGTTACCACAAGCAAGTGACACTGCACCGAGCAATCCCAACTGGGTTTACTCTGTAAAAGCCAATTTGAGCCAGTATTCAGCTGAATTAAACTGGAATCTAGGGTATCGCGGAGTCGGTCCTGCAGCCCACAGTTTTTGCTTAGGTACCGAAAATCCTCAGCACTGAGGCAATGCTTCGTATACGTTGGTTCCGCTGCTGCCTTCCCCTCGCAACCAGTGCCATATGCAGCAAATGGCACTGGCCAGTGAGCAGGGGACAAGAACAGAAAATACAGATTCGGAGGGAGAATTCATACATGGATATGCCAATGATGGTCATCGTGCTAACTGCTTTAAGTGCAGACAGGGACAGAGGCAGAGGCAGAGAGACAGTATGGAGGAGGAAGAGGAGGAGCAGCAGCAGCGGCAGCGGCAGCACTAGCACCAGCAGGCACTTCAGTGAAAAATTGAAATTGAAAAAACGACAAAAGTTTGCGGCCGCATCCGGAGCACAGTCCTCATCCGAGTCGTCCCCATCCGAGTCGCCATCATCCTCATCCGTGTCCGTGTCCGTGCCCGTGTCCGTGCGCCTGCTGCTGTCGTTTGTCGCATGCAATAAGTGCTAGTTGAGTGGCGGCACTTGAAACCAGAGCCACACATTCAATTGGCCATCTCTGTGCCCCAGCCGACTGCCTTTCCTGCCATATCCTGGCCTCGATCCTGGCCTGGCCTGGCCTGGCCTGGTCCGACTGCATGTGTTTTCTAGCCGCGCTTCGGATTTCACTTTTGGCCCTGGGTGTCGTTGCTGGCGACCTGACGCCGCCATTTCCGCCATCCAGCACGGAAGTGGCAGCAGCTCCCATCCCCTCGCCCTCTGGTCTTCGTGGGGGCTTGGTGCCGCGGCCATTGCATACAAAATGTGATGCATACATTTGCAGGAAGGAGTTCGGACGAAGCGGCACCACCGACGAGAGAGAGAGAAGAAGGAGGCAGAAAAAGCAACCACACGCCAAAAAACTCCAGCAATCAAAATGGAAATAAAACGCGAGCGGCCAGGGGATAACCAAAGCGAATGTCGACCAAAAGTTTCGTACTCGTACAATAGTGGCCGTGCCGGAGATCCACGGAGAGGGGAAGAGGAGCAGAGAGGAGCCACAGAGCCATGCAGCAGACAGGACATCAGCCGCTTAGAAGCTTTTTCTTTCGTTGCTTCTTTCGTTCGCTGTGGCAGGTTTTGTTCCTGTTCAAAGCCGCCGCTTTATATGCATATACAAGGGACAGGACACCGACACCCCCCAACCACGTGTGCCCTCACTGTGTGTTCTGTAACGAGCCTGCTGACAAGGACAGACCAGCAGGAGCAGGAGCAGGAGCAGGGCAGAAGCGGGAGCGGCAGCGGGAGAAACAAGAACTGGTAATGTCCTTCAGCAGTGGCAGCCATTTGCCAGTTTGCGGTTTCCGTTTCGCGTCCTTTCGTCGTGCAATTTTAGTTTTAGTTGAGTTTTTAGTGGCGTCCACAACTCGGCCATTTAAGCACATTTGTCGTCTCATTGTCCTGCCCCACAATACCCTGCCTTACACCACCGCACCCTTCCCCGCCATCTCCTTGTGTCGCTGACCACCGCTGACAGTGTGCTAATTAGAAGTCCTTGTTGCTTGTGGCCACAACAAAACAGACGTCGTCCCTAGACCGAGTCGTTGCCACAGCACAGCACAGCCCCCAGACCAGACCCAGACCAGGACATAAAACCAAGGCAGGGAAACAATGAAAACTACTTTCAGGCCAAAGTCACACTGTGGCAGGAGCCTTCGTTTTTGGCCATAAAATGCATGGATGTCCCGGCCACTTGAATATCCTGGCACGTTCTGCGTGCACTGCACATTTTTCTTGTGACTCCTTCTCCAGCTCCTTCCAGCTGCTCCTTGAGCTGTTCCTTGCGCTTCTCCTGCTTTCCTTTCGATATGTGACTTTAATTTCGCCCCAAAAGGACGGGATTGGGGCGGGTCGCCCGCAAGAGGGCGTGTACCCTCCCAAAAATCCCCCATAAGCCACACGAGAGAAATCGTTGGCCAAAAAATATAAATAATTGCTTTGCTCGCTCAACTGTGAGAGGGCGATGCGGGGATTGTGGCTGGCTGGCTGCCTGGCTGCCTCGCATTGTCTTCCACATGCAACGCACATTAGTTCTCGTCTCACCCAATCCCATCCTGCCTTGTGTCTCGTGTCCCCCCAACCCCTACTCCCCATCCTTGGCTACTGGCTGGGAGAGAGGCCTGAAGCCTCTCGGCACCACCACATGACTTCATTTCTCCTCCGCCCGAAAGAACATTTATAAAATAAAATTTGTTTATTATGAAAATGCAGCGATGCGAGGATAAGCAAGTGCCAGGCCAAGCCGCAGCAGCAGCAGAGTTGGCCACTTCACTGGCCAAAAGGAGAGCGATGCGGGATCTCTCCCAGCCCAGCCCGTTCTCATGGCCGTGCCTCCTCCTTGTTAATTGCTGCGGTTTCCGGCTCCGGCTCCATCTCCATCTCCTGGAGAACCTCCTCCTCTTGCTCCTGCTCCTTTGGTTGCGTTTGCCAACAGAAATAAATGAATATTTTTGCGCCAGCTTAGACATGAGTGCAGAATAAATTGCTTGGCATCTTCCGAGCTGAATTATGCTGCATTTGTATCTCTGCATCTGCATCTCCATCTGCATCTCCATCTGCATCTCCATCTGCATCTGCATCTGTGGCGGTAGCAGTCGGAGAATGGCAGGGAATGCGCTGGCGGCACTTGGCTCAGACACTGGACTTGTGTGAGTAATTGCCCGGGCATAAATAAGCAACCCCCCCCAGCTCCGCTTGCCTCCCTGCTCCTCCTGCTTTGACAACTCAATGAAGTTTTATGCGCTTTGTTTGCTCCGCGTTCGAGCGGAAACGGAAATGCGAGCTTAGCAGCGGCTTCCAGGGTGGGTGGATAGATGGATGGATGGAGGGATGAATGGGGAATCGCAGTGGGAGGTGCCCATGCCATGACATAAAACTTTAATGGCTTCATAAAGAAGCTAAGCATTAAAGCAGGAATCAGAGAAAAAGGTGGGCATGGCTCTGGCCCTGGCACTGGCACTGGCACGCACTTTAATCGATTGTCGAGCATTTTGCGTAGTGCACGGCCCTGCACGGCCCGTGATCAATCGGCGCTGCTGGTTCTGCTGCGCATAATTTATGCTGGCCATAACTCAGGGTGGAGCTGCGACGAGGATTGGTTAAAAATGTCTTCCGAGTGGACCCATAACTCGTGCAGCCCGAATGCCGTAAATCATGGAATTTCCATCTCGCCTTCGGAAACTCTGGGTGGCACAAGGAAAAGGACGAAGTGCAATGCGATGCTGCAGCCACACCACATGACATCAACACGTGACGCAGCCAGGGCGGGGTGTGCCACACATCTCCCTGCTGCTGTTGCTGCTGCTGCTGTTTGCCATGCTGTTAATTTCATTCTTTTTTTACGGTTTACCTCAAAAACGCATCAGCCCGGGAGGAGGGGGAGGAAGCAAGAGCTGGCAGTTGTAGCATGCCACACAGTTGCACTTTTAATTAACAAACGCACGAAAATCCTGTTTTACATGAGAGAGAGAGAGAGGTTGCTTGGAGCGTGTGTGTCATAGGGAGGGAGCGAGAGGCAGAGGTTAAAGTGCCACATTCAGGCGTGTATCATGCAGCGCGGAGCAGGGGGAGGGAAGGCGTAATAGGATGAGGCATGACTTTGATGTTAGCCTCTCATTACGTATCCGCCGCGAGGCCCGTCTTGCCACACGCAGACTCCTGCGCGTCGAGTGCATTGTTGTGTGTTCCTCTCTCCCGTGCCCCAAATCCCTGTGCCCCTGTCCCCTCCCACGCTCCCCCTTCCGCGCAATTAAGAGGGCGCATTAGTCAACAGGCAGCCAGTGCAAAATGCGAAAAGACCACAGAGAGAGCTCTGTGATCGGAGAACTACTGTAGTTTTCGGCATCCTCTCTCCGCCCCTGCCCCTGTCCCTGCCCCTTCCACTCCACTTCGCTCGCTGCTGCTCTCGCGGGAGCCTGCTTTAATTTATTTAGACCAAATACAACGCAAGCGAAAAATGGCAAACGACTGAAATTTATCTCCTGCACGCCTTGTCGCATAAATTATGTCGAAGAAGAATTCCGCAGTTTCCCCCTCCCCCTCCAGCACCAGCACCGCCCCAGCCCCCCTCATCCACCCTGCTGCTGTCTGGTGAAATTAATGAAAGCAGCGCAGCGCAGGCGAAAAGATGCCGAAGCAGCGTAAAACATGAGACAAAAGACAGTTAAAATGAACTAAAATCAAATGAAATGTGGCTTCACGGAGGATGGGGAGATGGCTGGGAGGGGGCTGGAAGACCGGCGCCTAATGACAACCACAATGGAGCAAAAAGTGAGAGAGAGACTAAGAGAGAGGAGAACAGGAATAGGAAATGAAAGCAGCGCTGCCGCGTTGCCCCATAAAGAGAATGAGAAACGACAAGGACAACGCCAAAGATGCGAATCAGTGGCAAGCAGATGAGAGACAGAACGTGGCGGGGCGAGGCAGGAGCAGTGGGAATGCAACAAATCACAAGTGCACCAGCAGAAGCAGCAAATGTTGCATGGAAAATGCGATTGTCAAGCAATGACCTCATTGAGGAGGCGCGGCAGAGGGGCAGAAACAGGACTCTGTACACTGAGGGTGCACGCTCGTCCTCGCACCTCCTCCCCCTACTAATAGCTGCCAACCGCAAACAATTACAGCGCGGCAGGGAGAATGGCGGGGAGAATGGCGGGGAGAATGGCCAACACCTCAGATGACTGTCTGATGACTGTTACCCCAGGCAGAGCTGTCAGCATGCATACAACGTCATATACGTCAACTGAATGAAGGGAGGAAGATGGTGAGGGTGAGAGGAGGCTCTAATAACGGCGATATAATCAGTGCTAACAAAAAGCGACAAGGTTTTCCAGCAGCCACAAGCACCAGCAGCCAAGGGAAGGTGGTAGCAGCAGCAACAGAAGCTGGGGGCCAAAGGAGACACCATGCCACACAAAGGTGACAAAATGTGACAGTCCAAAAAGGGGACAATGACATGGCCAGGGAATAGCACGCCTCCCGCTGAGGATTCAGCCTCGCTCCTCCTCCTCCCTTCTCCACCCGCTCCGCCCACAGACACCTGTCAACCGCACTCAGAACTGTAAACTGTCATATCCCTAAAACGGGCTTAGCTGCCATGAAGAAAACCAAGGAACAAATTACGTCGCATTTAAGTTTCATAATATGCTTAAACGCAAAAACTTTTCCAGACTTTTCCCTGCCAAAGGAGATCAGATGGAGGGAGGGAGCGGATCTAATACTTATGTATTTTCTTTGGAGTATTGTCAGGAACTAAACCCCAAAAAAACACCTGCGAGCTTACAGAATGCCACCTGACAGACCATGAAAACACTCTCCGAGAAGGCGGAGCGGAGAGGAGTCCAAGTCGGAGCCAGACTCTGTCTCTGTCTCTGAGACAATGGGCTGCGACAAGTGCAGGAGTCTATAAAAACGGATGAGCTGCGCAGAGGGAGGTGGAGCGTGGAGAGGACGGTTGCAGGGAAGGTTTTGGGGCAGACAAAAACTAAAAACTTGCAAATGCACAACAGAATGAGAATGAGGAGGAGGAGCAAGAGCAAGGAAAGGAGAGGTGAAGTAAACCGCATGCTCGACATGGAAAAGAAAGAATAAACCAAAGAACTTGCAACTACAACAACTTTCTATGTGTTCCCATAGCTCACAGATAGACAGACAGACAGACGGACGGACGGACGGACGACTTGCCCTGGAAGGGGAAGGGGAAGGGAAGGAGTGGGGGTGGGGATGGGGGCCTGTCTCACATCCCACATCTCATTGTCTGTTGTCGACGTCTGCCGCAGTCCCCGCAGTCTCTGGGTTCTTGCAACAGCAACAGACAATCCACCGAACAAACATACAATTGTGTGGGTGTCGGTGCCGCTGTTTCGCTGTGGTTGTTGCTTCTTTTGCTTTGTTGCATCACACACACACACACAAATAAACAGGGGGCGGCGAGCACAAGACTCTGACAGCTGTTGGCAGCACATTTTGGATGCAGTTTTATTTGCACAGCATTGACTTGAAATCAGCATGAAATGTTCTCCTGAATTTAATGTTTAAGCAGCTGACAGCACACAACACACCCCTCCCCCATACCACCACCAACACCCCTCCTTTCGCACACCCTCAAGCGCCGACCTCCACCCCGCCCAAGGGCTAAATAAAGCAAAGTTCATTAATTGACTTTCCATTTGCTGTTAATTTGTTTTCCACCATAATTTTCCTTGGGGGCGGCATGTGGCTGGAAGCTTGAACTTTGAACTGGCGAAAAGTTCAGGCACCTCCCGCGGTCTCTCCTCCTCTCCATTCTCCAAAAAATGTGTCACCTGCGGCGCACTGAAACGAATCTTCTAAGAAATCCCTCTCTGAAAGGCGCTTCGACAAAAAGCAAAGCAGAGAAAAATCTCGGAAAAATGCCATCTCTTCTTTTGGGTGCAGTTTTCATAAATCATTGAAAAGGACACGTAAGCGTAGGAGCACAGTGTTTCTGTGTGTGTGTGTGTGTGTGTGTGTGTGTGTGTGTGTGTGATAACAAACATGACCACATGCAGGGCATGCTCCTGATTCTGGTCCTCCTCCTCCTCCTCCTCCTCCTCCTCGTGGGTCACTTGGAAATTATGACAACCTGGAGCTGGACCTGAGCTGGAAACGGAATGGAACAGAGTGGAGTGGAGTGGCGTGGCATGGAGTAAAGTGGCGTGGCATGGAATGGAGGGAGTGGAATGCGAAGGGCTGGCACAGCATGGCATTGTGTGTGTCCTTGTTTGCCTGTTCTTCTCGTTTGCTAGGGAATTCATGTGCTCTTGGCAGGCAGCCCAGCAGATTCGGGCAGATGCAACAACAATGACAGCGGAGGCAGGACCTGAGGCAGAAGCCTACGCCAATTGGCAGAAAACAAAACACGGCAGGGGCAGGGGCAGTGGCAGGGGCTGGGGCTGGGGCAGTGGCAGGAGGCAATGCCGGAGGGGAGAGGCTGCCTGCCACTCATTGCCAAAAATGCTTTCCACCTTTCTGCATCGGAGGGGTAGGCGTGGCACAGTTTTTGCCTCCTGGCCAAGGACTTCTCCCTCCTCTGCTCTACCCAGCTGCCCATTGCTTGGCCCACTGCTTGGCCCATTCCTCCTCCCGTTTTTGGCAATCAGCTTCATCTTGCTGCCGCTCGGCTCGGCTCGGCTCGTTCTTGCTTGCTTGCTTGTTCCTTTCATGTTTGCCAAACGGAACTTTGGCTCGTTAATATTTTTGCACAGCGGGCGCAAAAAGGATTCCTCCCGTGCTACTGCCACTTTTTGTTGCCACAATGAGCTTCTATATGTGTGTGTGTGGGTGTGTGCTTGTGTATGTGTGCAGCATACAAACAAAATCAAAAAAGTTCGAGACAAACGGCCCAAGCGATGGAACCAAGTTCTATAAATCTGCATAAACTAGAAGGAGAGGCGGCGCCTCCAGGAGGACTCCTCCTCCTCCGCAAATCCTTTGAAAAGTATTTGCAATATTAATTTTCCAAACAGCAAGCTGCAGCAGGTTACATAAATTTTGTGACTCGGCCTTTTGTCAGTTCGGAAAAATGTGTCACATGAAAAATTCATTTGGCGACGCTCAAAAGTAGGCAACGCAAAAACGAAGCAACGAAAAACACACAAAATATTTGCACGGCACGAAAAGTGTCGAGTAATGGAGATTCCTCACAGAATTACCATGCCCCCATCCCCCCATGCACACACACAAACACACAGAAGGGTGTTTCAACCAGAAAGAGAAAGAGGAGGGAGTGCAAAGGAGAGAGAGAGAGCTCAGGCTGGATTAGAGACTAACAAAATAAAATGGCGCATAAAATTTTAATGCATATCAAATGATTTAATTTGACGCCACATAAAAGTGGACACAGCCCGGAAAAGTGGCCGGGAAAACTGTTTGAACAGCCAGCCAGCCGGTTGGGGCGTGGACGTAAGCGTGGGCGTGGTTTTTTATGCGTGTGTGTGGCTTTTTCCAGGAGAAAAACAGCAAAAAATGTAGCGAAAGCAATGCCAGGGAAAGTCCCGTAATTACTTTGATGAAAAATAGCAGTTTCAGTGATTAGGGAAAGCCCGCAAAAGGGAGGGGGGCGCCTTAGCCTTGTGCGAGTGTGCGGCATGTGGCACCATTCACTTGATTACACATACGCCATGTTGTACGAAGAGCGAGAGCAGGAAATTAAGCCTGGTCTAACCGGAAGTGGCCGAAGCCAAGACTCACATATGTGAGAGCGTGTGTAACTGTATGAGAATGTCTGCGTGTGTGTGTACTCGTACAGGAGCCTAATGATGTCAGCAGCAGAGGCCGCAGCAGCAGAGGGCGACGTCAACACGCAGTTGCCGCATTAGTTGTAATTGCCGTGGCATGTTCTTCAATGTGGCAGCGCCCTTCCCCGCCGGACTCCCCGCCCTGTCTCACGTGTATCCGTTGATTTAAGGATCCGCCATAACTCAACATGAGCCGTGTCCTCTGTGAGTTTTTAAGTAAATATCGACAAAATATGCCCGGCCACTCTTGTTCGCTGACTGCAACCCGCAACCCACACCTCTCTCTGCCGCCCATTCTCGACTGTTACTCTAACTGAAAAACCCGCGAGACCAGAGATCCGCGACGACATGAAAAGTCTTGCGCGAAAAACATCTTGCCATAAAGAATGCCCCACAAAAAA
This sequence comes from Drosophila affinis, assembly GCA_037356375.1. Classification (NCBI taxonomy): domain Eukaryota; kingdom Metazoa; phylum Arthropoda; class Insecta; order Diptera; family Drosophilidae; genus Drosophila; species Drosophila affinis. Next base: position 23,305,817 of record CM074799.1, read on the forward strand.
TTGCAATGGCGATAGGAGCAGCAGAAACGGCAGCAGCGGCAGCAGCAGCAGCAGCATAAGAACTGCAACGGCAAAAATTACAATAAATTGCTGGAAAAATGAGCAATGAGTAATTCATATGCTGAGACAGAAGCTGAAGGCAGTCGGGGGAATAGATGGGGCAGCAGCAGCAGGGGCAGCAGGGGCAGCATGGGCAGCGCCAGCAGAGCGAGCAATTCAACGGGCCATCAATCTTGACTGGCTCTTGCTCCTGCGCCTCCTCTGACTCCTCTGCGCCTCCTGTTCCTTGACTCTCGTTGGCGCCGCAGAGTCTGCATCAATTTGGCAGGACCAGCAGCAGCAGCCACCAGCCACCAGAAGAGCGGACTCTGCGGACTCTGCGGACAGACACGGAACGGACATGACGCGCTTTTATGTGGCTGCTGGGAATTGAAGAGCCAGCAGCAGGACAGAGGACGGAGGACGGAGCAGGGAGCGGAGCTGTACGTGAGATCTGAGCGTTTGTAATATGCTTGTAAAATGCAATAAATTTTGTTAGCTCTCGGACAAAGTCAGGGCCCAGCAGCAGAGGCAGAGGAGTGTGGTGTGGTGGCAGTGTGGCAGCAACAGCACCAACATTGACGATGGCAAGCCATAAAACGCGTTTTTGATTTGCCCCAAAATTTATGTGAGCACATTAAATGCGAGGCAGCCAAAGACAGAGCCAGTGGCAGTGGCAGTGGCAGGGGCAGGGGCTGAAAGGAGCCGCCGCCGCCAAGCAACAGATTGTTGAGCGCCATAATCTTTGCGTGTTATCAGCCTCTGACACCGAGTGGCAACAACAGCCACGAGCGACAGGTGTTGTCGTTATGAGCCATAATCTGCCTGACAGCCGGCTGCATATTCAGGCCACGCCGCCCCCCGCCGACTCGACCCTGAGCGACACTTGACAACGATGACGGACTTGATAGGGTTGCCAGATGGTTGCAACCCACTCTTGCAGAAGGCCCATGGAAAGTTGCCCCATGATGCCACTCATTCGAGCAGCATTGAAGCAGCGATGGTTACACACTCTCTCTCGCACGTTTGTCTCTCTCTCCCTCCCGCTCTCTCTCTATTTCCGCAGTTGTGTATAGTGAAATCTTCATTTGTTTATAGCTAGTTTTATGCACTGCCCGAATTCGCAAAACGGCAAACATGTGGCTCCACGAGTATCGTCTCATCCCTTCCCGGCACATCTGCGTACGCAGTCCGCTGTCCGCCGTCCGATGCGTTGACGTAATATGCATGGAAATAGCCGGCAATTATTCAGGCTAAACATTTCCAACCAACTCTTTGTTTATAGTCAGATCATGTTGGGATTGGGCTCCCATGGACCATGGGGGAGGGGAGGGGAGCTTGAGCTGGGGATTGAGTGGAGCTAACTAGCTAAGGTCATGGCTTGGGCAAGTAGAAAATTAAGATGCAAAGACGCTCAAGAGGGATCATAAACTTCACAGAAGCAGAGTTGAGCACTGAATGTTAATGGCGGATCATGCGATGTCCTTGCCAGACTCCTAGACCGTTTCACCCGCAGAGCAAGGCAGAGCAGAGCATCCTTGATGTCGCACAAACTGCAAATTGCAATCAAATTCCGTGGACACTTCGACACAAATTACACTCCTCCACCAGAAGCGAAGAAGCAATTGCCGTGGATCGCTGCGGAATGGAATGGATTGCAGTGGAATTGTATATTTATTCAGTTCGCCAAAACTTGAACCGAAAATCATGCAAATTGTTATATATTTCAATATTTTATTAGCCCAGGGAACCGGAAGCCAAATCCGAGCTTGGGGCATGGCCATAAATTGCAGCAGTTGTTCCGATTGGACCGCGGATGTAGGACGGAGGACGGGGGAAGGAGGAAGGAAGGACTTGCTGGCCATAAATATCGCAGCCATTATACAAAATAAAACTGCACAGAGCGACAGAGGCAGTCAGAGAAAGAGCGAGCGAGAGCGAGGGAGAGAGAAAGAGAGACAGAGACGAATTTGCCGAGAGATAGAGAAACATGAATGGCACAATAAATAAATCGGGAAGCGGCGTTTTAAAACAAATAGAAAGAAAAATATTTATTTACAAATAAAAAACAAAAAACAGGAAAACAAACCAATTCCAAATGCACAACACCGGGATGGAACACGAGTGCCAGAGGGGAGACGGGAGAGGGGACCGGGCGCGTCCAAAGAGCGAAATGAAATTTGCATTTTTTGCGCTTAAAGTCTCGTATCAGCAGAACTACGAAACGAATCAAATACAGCCGCAGCCGCAGGCCCATCGCCCCGAGATGTGCAAAGTCAAAGTCGGCAGAAACAGAAGAAGCAGAAACAGCATGAGAATCAGAATCAGAATCCATATAGGCAGAGGCTATAGCGCGGGCATGTTATCGGCTATTGAAGAAGTGTCCCTCTGGCTGGGGGAAACGGATGCTAATGAAGATGCTTTCTATGTGCATATTCCGCTGTTGTTAGGCTCCGAATCCACCGGTCCCAGTATCAGGTCCCAGCTCTTCTTTATAAATAAACATCTCATCTTTATGTATTGTATTTCTGTTCCCCGAAATCGGATGTTGATGACGCTGATGGTGTTGAAGGTGTGGCGGCGCATGTTGATTCCCCTCTTGTGCTCCTCTTTGGCCTACGTTCTCTCCTCGGCTCGGCTTTCAATGAGAGGCAACCCACCAGAGTACAAGGCACTGACCCACCCACTCCACTCCACTCTCTCTCTCTCTCTCTCTCTCTCTCTCTCTCTCTCTCTCTCTCTCTCTCTCTCCACCCACTTTGTCGCTCTCTGCACAGAATCCTCTGTCCTTCATCAGGAATCATTTGATGTCCTATTCGGACTCTAAAACTTTGCCAAATCGAAACATTTTCAATACATTTGATTAAACCGGGTGGGTCCTGGGCGGACCCACCCACCTTCTGCTTCCATGCTATTACATCCTGCACCCGCCGCTGCCCCTGTTCAGTGACTCCTCATCGTTGATGATGGCCGTGCCATAAAACGTTTATCTCCCACACTTTTCTCTCTTTCTCTGCCGCCTCTCCATATCCCACTCCTACTCTTATCGCAGTATCAATAAATTAATTTGAAAACTTTGTCGCTACCATTTGATTCGGGCTCTCTCTCTCTCTCTTTATCTCTTTTTATGCCCCTCCTCTTGCCCTCCTTCTTTCAGTCTTTCGGTCTTTCCTTCTTTTTTGCCTTTTAATTTTTTGTGTGCAAATTTTCGTCTGTTTCAAATTCGTTTCATCGTCGGGGTATCTTGTATCTATAAGTTAGCATCGCTCTCGCTTCCGTTCCATTCCATTCGGTTCTGTTCTGTTCTGTTCAGTCGCCGGCTCAATGTAATTTGCTTTTCTCCTCTTTAGCCCTCTGTCGCTCCTCCACATGCCGCCACACATCTTCTGCCTCCGTGCCACTCTGTCACTCTCCTCCTTCCGTTCCGATACTCGTTTTTGGCCAACTCGAACAAGTACTGGAACATCAGGGGCTACAACTAGGACAACTATGGGTTCCAGTGCGATGGCAGTTTGCTCGACAGACAGTTAACATGCTTCGCCATTGCCTCCACCTCCTACCCTTCTCCCCATTCCCCATTCACCCTGCATGCCACATCCTCCTGTTTGTGTGTCTGTGTGTGCGAGTGTTTTTTGGCTATTGAATTGGTTTCATGCTCATGCATTTTATATGAAATTGTCTGCATGTCTGTCTGACTTTTTGCCCATCGTGTCACGCCCACAATCCCCCCGAAAATAGTAAGTCCCCTACGCCGCCCACACCCCCCTCCTACAGGACTCCTCTTTTCCTTCCTTCCGGCCCCTTGCAGAATCGTTGCACCATTTAGAGACCAAAAATTTACATCGCTTAATTCGTTGCCCGAGAAAATGTTTTTCGCCTGCAATTAGTGGACAACATTTGTTAGCCAAACACTTTGGCATGAATGAGAGAGAAAGAGACGGAGAGGGAGAGGGAGTGCGGGGGAGGAGATTGCGAATGCGGGAAAGAGGAGGAGGCGTAGGAGGCTTCTCTGGCAATAGGCAATGCAGGTGGCAGCTCCAACTAGAGCTCTTATCTTTATTACAACAAAAAACAAAAAACGAAACGAAACGAAACGAAAAATACCAAAATGAGGAGGAAAATGTGGGCACGGAACACAAAAAAATATAAGAAGAAAAACTGAAACCGAAATAAGAAAGAATAAGAGATGAGGAGTGAGAGGGGTATGAGGGGCATGAGGGAAGGGCGGAGGAGTAGAAAAATGGCGATATGGAGATGGGAACATTTTTTCCTAGCGCACGAGTACGAGTGTGCTCGACTTTTATTTAAAGTAGAATTTTAATCCATGGCTTTGTAATGCGGGCGATAAACTTTTACGGCAATTGTCGACGGCATTAGCCAGGGTAGAGGGGACCCCCCATTAGGAGGGGTCGGGTGGCCGGAATGAAGTGGAAGCGCTTTTCATTTTCCTTTTGTTATTTGGCAGCCGCCTAGCTGATCGGGCGGCTTTTAGTTCCGTTAACTCTGGCAACTGTTCAGGTGATTATACACCTTTCCACCCACACACACACACACATACGTACACATGCCCTCCCCTCCCGTTAACTCACAGGCAGACAGACAGACGGACAGACAGGCAGAAGGGCGTTTCATTATGTTCCCTCGTTGTCGCTTTTGATGTTTAATGCTTTAATTAAATGTTTCATTAGCACGCTCCTGCGGGGCGTGTCCCCCCCCAACTATAACTATGTCTGGAACCAGCGGAACATGCAATGGAATGGCAGTGGTAGTGGCAATGAGATGTGGCACAATGTAGTATGGCATTCTTGCTAAAGTGTAACTCTTAATTGGCAAGCATTTTTGGTTCAATTCTAATGACAGATGTTAAAGATTGTGGGTTGAATTACTATTTATGACAGGGACAAATCAGACATCAAACTTGTATTTAAACATACAAAACCTAAATATCAAGTATCCGTTAGATGGGTGCTTTGATTTCTCTGGTATAATTTTGAACAGCATTTCAATATATGATCGGTCGGAAACATATTAATGATTGCGCTCCCAATTGCCCTCCCATTCGGTATTTGTGATGTGCTTACAGCTATCTTAGATATGGCTTACCCGATTTTCATTCAGATCTGTTGATTTTTTCCTTCATTTGTATCCGAAACGAAGCCCAGAGATCATTCACTATTTTTGTGAACTTCAGTTGCTTTTTATGCTTTTGATTCTGTTGACGTTTATTCGGGGCCGTAAAAAATCCATTTTCGCCAGGCCAACACGGCAAACCAGTCGTCAGTCCAATCGAGGCGGAGAGTTGCGGAGTGGAGTCTAGCATTTGTTATAAACTAACTCTTTGCTCTCTCTCTCTCCTCTCTTTTATTCTCTGGGTTACTCTGTGCATGTCTCAACATGGCTCTGTTGCTGCTGCTGCTGCTGATGGTGATGCTCGCCTGTGAGGACAGGAGCGACCTTAGCCAAGGCTGAGACTCGAAAGATGACAAAGATGGCTGCTCGTGCCTGTGCCTCTGCCTGTGCCGGGGTCCAGAGTGTGTGCAACATCCGGTTAGCCGTGGCTGCCGCTGTTTCTCTCGTTTGTGTATGTTCGAGTGTTGTGTGTGCATATGTGAAATAAAAATTCCAGACAGTGCCAGGCGACGGCAGTGTAACGCCGGCAGCGGCGTCTGAGTCTCAGTCTGGGGCTCGCATTCTGATAACTGTAGTCTGCAGCCAGCCTCTGCCGCTGCCGTCTGCCGCTGCTATCTCTGCGTGTGTGTGGAGGTGAGATGTCTGGCCAGCCGGTCGTTTCGCACTTTGTAATTGTAACTGTTCAACTGCATGAGTGAGAATGTGTGAGTCTGCTGCGATAGCAGAGATTGAGTGAATGAGCGAATGACGCATTGTCTGGCTGGGCTGTGTTTTGTTGTTTTGTTTTCGACTCGACTTAATGTTCACTTTTCGCACTTTTCTTTTGCACTGTTACTGTTTTGTTTTTTTTTTTTCATTCGCTCTGTGTTGTCTTTGTTTAACATTTGCACTGACTGGCGGCTGTTCCGTCTGTGTGTCTGCTGTGGGTGTGTGCGAGTAGAGTAGAGTAGAGTAGTGGCAAGAGTGGAGAAGAGGCGGCAGTGGCAGTCCAGTCTGAAGACGAAGCGGAGATACCAAAAGAGCCAACCGGCACAGACAAGAATGAATAAACGAATGAATGAAGTTGGCAACGCTGGGCAGCAGCAGAGCGTTGAAACGACAAGCGCCGACGACACGACGACACGACGGCGAAGAAGACACGAAGGCAAAGCAGCATTGGCGTTTTCGCTCTCTCTCGCTCTCTTTGTCCCCCACTCTCTGCTGCTACTGCTCAGGCGTGTAGGTCGTCTAGAGGCCGTTGTGGCGCTCTTCTCTTTGGGGCCAGCTCTCTTTGCTGGCTGGCACAACATTCTTTGGCCCGCTGCTTGGCTAAAAACTGCAAATCAAAGTCGAGGTCGTTGTACGAATGAAAGAATGTCGGCATGTGATTGTTGTTGCTGCTGCTGCTGCTGCTAACGACTCTGCCGGCGTCGCAGTTGCTGCCGCTGCTGCTAGTTGTACTGCCTCTGCCGCCGTCGCTGCTGCTGAATGATGTTTAATGCTTGGGCCCGATCTGCCTTCTGCCGCCACTCAACTCCCACTTCGCACTCTCCTTCTCTCTCTGCTGCTACTGCTGCATTATGCTACCATGTATCTGTCGCTTCATGTACAGTTTTGCGTGTGTGTGTGTGGAACACACTCTCTCCCTCTATTCTCTCTTTCTCTCTCTTTCTGTGGCATGCCTTAACTTGGCTTTCTTTTGAATAATGTTGCTTCATGCTTTCGCAGTCTTGGTCTTCATCTGTCGCCCTCTCTCCATCTATCCCTCATCCCGCTTACTCAGTCTCTCACTCCCTCTCTGTCCTCGTCTGCCTAGGCAAAAATGCTGTTACTTTTTATGTGCAACCCCTTGCCTCACCGCTCCCGTCGTGCTCATGGCTGAGAAGGAATTCAGTTAGCCCGCTCGCTTTGCCCATTTTTACTTATTTTTACTACGTTTTTTTATCCACTTTTTCCCCTTTTTTTAATACATTTTCGGCAGCTTTTCGGGAGTCTCTCAGCTTTCGCGCGTTTGTAATAAAAACTCGTTATAAGTAGAAATTCTTTCCCCTCTACCATGCCATCTACCATACCATTCCTATACCTGGCCACTATCCATCCCATCCCTTCCCCCTTCTACAGTTAGCACTCATCTATTTCCATTCTTTAAGCACTCTTTGCGGCCACTTTTCTTTATTATGATTTCTCCGTCTCTCTGTGCTCTCCTCGACCACTGCTCTGCGGTCTGTTCTGGCCATAACAAATGTGAGAACCGCCTGTGGCAAAAAGACCGAAAAAATAGACCGCTGAAGCAGCGGCTCACGGCCTTAGAAGTTGGTTAACGCCCCCAATCCGATGCTATCTCTACTTACCCCTAACCTCTTCCCCTTGCCTTCCGCTCTTTCTGTCGCTCTCGTTGGGGGCCCGGAGAACCCTCAATTATAGCCCCGTTTGCAGTCTAATTTGCTTATCAGCGCGGAGAGCAGCAGATAGGGGCGAGATGTGCCGCCAAATGGAATTGTCACCTTCGAGCAGCTGATAGGAGCGGCACGGCACGGCACGGGTTCCCCTCGCTGATAAGATACTCCCTTAAGATAGGGGGTCCCCTAACAACTCACCGCACACCTCACAGCTCATGCCGCACACGTGTGGACCACAATCGGGCCAAAATTAGTTTCTTTTGGCCCGCTCGCAAACTGCAAATTCATCTCGGCCACGGACTATTTAACATCATTTATCGTGAGCCGTACACAAAGCGCTGGGAGGGTGGTTGGTAGGAGGGGCTGAGACGCATGATTGGGCAGAAAGCTATTGGCAGAAGGCTATTGACCATCATCGGGCTATCTGGTTATTAGGCAGAGGAAAGAGCGAAACGGAATTTGCATTGGGCCAAATATACATTGCCATTGGCTGGGAGGAGCTAAAGGAATCTGCTGATGAATAGGTTCGTTTGGATGATTAGATGATGAGTCGTTTGTGGCATGAATAAAGGCGGAATGGCTGAATAAAGGATCCAAACTTAGGAGATGTAGCATCCATATTAACCCTTCAATTTCTAATCGAATGCCCTATCCATTTCCTCAGAAGGGGAAACTCTGAGAAACTGCACTTCGATCTCTCTGACATTCCTTCGGCACTTTTATCACTTAATTATAAGAAATGTTGCATCGGTATCTGCTCACTCACCTGTTATTGCTCGGGGCTCGGGAATTTTCAGCACTTGAATGTAATATTTAATTTTTCATTCGCTCTCTCTCTCGCTCTTTCTTTCTCTCTGTCTCTTTTTGTATTCTCGCTGTCTCTCTGTTCACAGTGCAGTGTGTGTGTTTGCTTGTTGGGTGTCTCGTTGACGTTTATTGGAGGCGACGCGACGTGAAATGTAAATGGATTACTGCGAATTGATTATGGCCGCGTTGGGTCGAGTGGAGTCGAGTTACGCGATTACCATATGAGAACTACACACACACACACATACGCACACACACACATACGCACACACACACGCACACTTAGAGAGATGCCAATGCAAATACAGATCACCGTACAGTTGGTGGCAGGGTCTTAGGTTGCCGCAGCAGCTGCGTGACATCGCTGATCACTTTGTTTGGCTTTTGCTCACTGGGGGCACAGAGTCGTATTGGTTTTTGTCTGGCAAACAGTGCGTTTGCGCAACCTAGAATGCACCCAGATGGGGCACCGCTTGGGTCGACTGTCTTGCCCCAGCGCCGGAGCTCGACTGTCGAGGCTCTTCTCGAGGACACACTGGGAAACTGTCCAAACTCTTTGGCAAATTTCTGTACGAGAACGCTGTGTGTGGAACTCTGGAAAGTGGACAGTGAACAGTGGTTTGCTGCCGCTGGGCAACCTCCACTGGCGGATGTGCCATTTCAACTGATTGCCAGCTTCACGGGGACTTGCCCAACGAGAACTGCTGTGTGCAGTGCCGCATTCTCTGCCACAACTCCGCCGCAGTCAGCGCGGGCAGTGGCAGTACCAAAGGTGAAGGTGGGGGCCCGCAGTCAGTGTGAGTCAGAGAGAGAGAGAGAGAGAGAGAGAGACAGAGAGAGAGCCCTCTGCTACCGCTTCTGGTGCTGCTTCTGCTGGCGTCGGTGCACTGCTGCAGTGGCGCGAAGCGGGGGCTTCGGGGCCCGACTGCGCCAGACAACGAGTGCATTGGCATAGTAAACTCTTGCACGAGGCGCCAACATCGCATTGCCTCTCTCTTTCTTTCTCTCTCTGTCTCTCTGTAACTCGATGTGGCGTGGCGTGGCCCGGCCCGATGCCGTTAGATGCGCACTTGACGTCTGGCGTCGCAACAAGTCTGCGGCAGCGGAGCAGCGAAGCGAACAGAGCGCCCTTCGACTGTCTGTCTAGTGTAGCGGGACTTGGGTGTTCGGTTTGCATCCTTTCGGTTCAGCTCGGCTCAGCTCGGTTCGGTTCGGTTCGCTTCGCACAAAGAACGAACCGAACAGGCAGCGTCGACGTCAACGAAGTTTTCCTTTGACGGTCGCTCGGGAAACTTCTTTCCATTCAGTTCCACCGGAAAAGTGGAAATCATGCTGAAATAAGAGGGGATACGGATTAGTCACAGATTAGGGGACAGGATAAACCACTCAAATTGGAAGGACTCCATTCGGAGAGATCACAAAACTCTGCACACTGACGTGCTGCAGATGGATGACCCCAGAAGTCGCTGTAATCCAGCCGAGTATAGATTACAATACAAGACTTGGCTGCGGCAGCGAAACGGGGTAAGCGGCGAAAAGAGAGCACTGGCTGAGACGCCAGCAGCGGAAGCACACGGAAAGCTTCAATTTAGCCGGCATTTTGCAGTGCATCCGCTCGGCAATCGGTGGCTGCTCAGCTCGGCTTTTGTTCAAGTTCTCAGACTCTGCCGCTGCCACTGCCGCTGTGGCTGTTGCTGTCGCTGCCTCTGCTGCTCAGCCTCGCGGGGTTGATTGAGAGCCAGCCAAGGAAAGAGAACGGAGGCGGAAGAGCGCAGGACTTAAGAGAGAGTGCTAGGCGCTCTTTCATTGCGGCTTGGGGCAGGTCAGTCCGCCGAGAGACAGAGAGAGAGAGGGCGCCAGTAGGCGGACGTAGGAAGCTCTAAATGCGGCGCTCAGAACATAAGGCAGACAGCCCGGACCCATCCCCGGACACCGGCCCGTTATTAGATTCATCTTGCTTAGCGCCCAAGCAGCTGGAGTATGCTCCTGGACAGGGCTTGGGTCTGTGTCTGGGCCCGAATCGGAGTCTGAATCGGGGGGAATCCCTAACTGTTTACGGTCCCCTTGCCCGCTTGCCTGCTTTATGGGCGCATTCTCGACCTCTGCTTTGCTCCTCTCGGCCACTTTGCTCATCATTATGCTACGAGGATTTTTATGCTCGGCATCTGCATCGTTTCATTAAAGTGATTATTAGCACATCTTCAGCCGAAAACGTAGAGATGAAGATGGAGCTGGCGTTGGAATGCACTGGGAGCAGCTCGGAGTCTTTCTCTGGCACGGCATTTGGCGGAGTATTGTGGCATTCAAAACCTCTAATTAGACCGCTCCTCAAGCCTACGCATGATTAGGCCAAGAGTCCTCCAGTCCAAGCCCATCCAATTTGCATTGTCCTGCTGTTGGCCTTTAATTCCATTCAACTGGCCACACGCGAGACGACGGCAATTAAATTATCAAACAAACCAAGCTGCAGAATTATTATTAAATTTTGCACCGCTCTCGGATACACATATATGTACCTACATTTGTACATATGTATGCATATGTATGTAATGTTCAGATTTGGCCGGGCATATCCCACACCACACCCTTTTGGGAGGTCATTCTGCACACATGTCGCCTATTAACCGCGTACAATTTTCATATGCAAAATTGGCAAAATTCTCGATATGACCAGAAATATGCATCGAAATAGAAGTGACAGTGGGCACTGTCCCCGAGGGATTACAGGAGGAAGATATGTTGATATGGTGGGGTCAAAGTACAACCATATGGGAGTGGAAGTTTCTGCTCTTTGTTTTCCCAGACATTTTGGTTGAAGTTTCCATGACTGATTTTTTTAGAGTTGCAAAGTATTCCTTTTTACTGATTGATATGCTTAGAATCGTTCAAATATCTGTTTCTACTGATGATCATATCATTACCAAATGATAGACCAATTCTAAGCTCTAGAGTTCTTCGTTACTGTTTGATGTTTTGACTGACTTCAGTCCTTCTTTGGGGATATCCAAGAACCCCCATCCACCATTACAAGTGCTCACTGTACCATTGGCATCATTGGTATGCGGGTGTTTGTGAACTATGCATTCTGCACCGGAGCTGTCCCTCCACAATGTTTGAAACTGCATTTTAGGCATTTTGTCGCTAAATTGAGTTCCGGTTTTAGATGGCTTTTGTGTGGGTTTTCCAACAGCTTCCAATCCTCCAATCCTCCAATCCACATCCCCCCGCGGATTTCCACTGTATGTTTCTCTAATTTTTTTTGCGCGTGTTTATTTTATGGCCGTCGCAGTTTGTTTTACAAATATTTTTATCCCGACAAAATAAATTCGCATAAAATGGCGCTTTGAGCGGCCGAGAATTGGCCTGCAATTAAGCCCGAAATGATGCTGCCAAAAATAGCAGCCAAACTCAGTTCCAGTGCCAGTCCCAGACCCAAACCCAAACCCAGACCCAGAACCAAACCCACTTCCAGTAACAAGAAGTTGGCAGCAATTAGCGATGGACACAAATAAATTATTTACAAATTTTTGCCTGCGCCACAAACAATCCATAACGGAGGGCCAGGCACAGTCACTGCCACACGAGGGGGGGGGGGGGAAACTCGTACGAGTGTGTATTTTTATTCAAATGATATTTAATGGGAAAAAGAAAAGCGGAAAAGTGGCAAATTATGGCCGAGGCCACGAGAGCTTTAATTAAACATTAAAACGATGCTAATCAGGCGATCCCAGGGCAATTTCAATTCGAAACTAAAAGCCTGCATTAAAGCCCTGCCGTTCCCTGCCAGCCTAAAGGGTCGTCTGTATTGGCGGGACGGTTGTGGTGTGGCACAGCCATTAGATGTTGCACAAATAGCTGGATGAAAAAAACGCATATACATATATGCGCAAAATATTCAAATGCATCTAAATAAATATGAAAATTTTATAATTTTATACACAGATAGTCGACAGCGGTACAGGGCGAAAAATCATTGTTGTTGTCTCTGTGTGGAACCCTTCCCCCCACCACCCCACCATTCTGAGCCACCCCCTCTGGTGCGACGATAGTGAAAAGGATTAACGTTGATCAGAAATGGGGGGGGGGGGGGGGGGGCCCTGGACAGGGGCACAAATTAAGCTAATTGCGCGCCAGATATGCAAACAGGGAAGGACTGGAGGGACTGTACTCAGGCGGAACTAGGTGAGCCACTGGGCGGGGCGCGGCATTAGGGCAGGGTGGCACATCACACGCACATTAATAGCCGCATTTGCATAAAGTGCACCAGACACTTACACACGGACTCGGCACTCTCTCTATCTCTCTCTCGCTCTCTCTCTCTCTCTTTGTCCGCCTCTGGGGCGGCGACCCGATGATGAAATGTCCTGTCAAACTGACAGCAGGCCAGCAGCACCATCACAGAGTCCCAATACCCTTCTAGATCAATCGAGGACATAGTACCGTCGTTACAACCCAATGGAGGAACCACTTCACAGATCGCAAACATAGACTGAAAGTCAAGCTACCCTCTGCTAGGGTATAAAATCCAACTGTCCGACTGAGTCCGAGTGCGAATTGCCTAAAGCTCTACACCAGACTATATAATGCCTGATTGACAGCACAAGTCAATCTTTATTGTGGTACGAATTGACTTTGAATTATGCAAGAACTTCGACAGCAGAGGAAGGAATAGAGAAATGCCATGGGAAGTCGGCAGATATCGGATGGCTCAGTCGGCTATAACTCAGACTGGATAACGTAGGAAACTATTCCCAAAGCTCTGCCCGAATGCAATAAATTCCCCGCTTAAAGCTGCCTGATTCTGCCTAATTGATTTGATTTCCTTAAGCTACAGTCAAAGTGGGAAAAACTCTCAGCCACACTCCGCTCCCACTCGCCCCCGGTCTCTTTGTGGCAGCAGCAGAACTCAATTAGTTCAAGGTGGTAGCCGAGTGAAAACTTTTAAGCTGCCAAATTAAATGAACTGTGGCCGTACCGTACCTCATCCTGCCACTGTCGCACGCAACTTCCGCACAGACTGATTCGAAGAGAGCAAGAACTCTCTGGGAGAACTCTCACTGAGAACAGAGCGAGCTAATTGGAAAACCAAATGCCTCGTGCAACTTGACGTATACTTAATCTTTCCGGCACACAAACACACAATGGATGGATGATGCAGTGGGTTCGGGGGCGTTGAGATAAGTCCTGTGTACCCCGGTGTCAGGACATCTCAAATGGGTTAACAGGAATCTCTCAGGACTTGACACACTCTCCAGAGCTTGGGGAAGATTCAATGCAAATATAAACAAATCAGCGAACAACGAGAGGAGTCAGCAAAAATGGCATCCTACCGACCGGCGGAAGGGATAACGATAGATGGGATGGGATGGGACGGGGGGTGCTTACTTTAAAAACTTGCACATCAGCAGAAACTTGCAGCAGCTGCTACAATCCCCTACACACACACACCCACACACACACGGACACAGGGACTCATGGATTCGTGGAAAACATATGGAAATTAAATTTCTTCTACACACACACAACAAAAAGAAGGAAGGAAACGGAAACCGAACGAAAAATGTAAAATTTTTGTTGCAGCAATTTTGGCGCAGCCTGGCGCAGATATCCTCGTGTACGTGTCTGATGTATGGATATGTGTGTAGGCTGTGTTTTTCATGTAGGTTTTTAGAAAATGAAACTTTCCACGGATCCTCTTCCGTGCGGGAGAGAGCTCCGAGAGCGCCGCTGAGATCTGAGAGCTGAGAACTGAGAGCGCTGCCCACACAACTGCGGCTGCGAAAGCACTTAATCATCTTAAACCGTTGTTTGCACGGCTTGCCGCAGACGTGGCAGCCACCAGCAACTCCACACCCCCAACCCGACCCACACATGGCAATGCACACTTTGTTGGTCCTACACGTGTTTTTCATATGCTGCGTCGCACGCCAAACAAAAACAAAGGTCTAAAAAAAGGAAAACGGAAAATGAGTGAACTGCCGCTGGAGCAGCGGCGAAGACTGGATGCTCTAACTCTCGGACAATCGCCACGAAGGACTGCCACAACAAATATGATTAGTTTATTTGTGTGTTCCATGCCTCCCAAGTGTCCATTCTGTTGCAAGCTTAATGTTCGAGGAAGTATGCCCATTCCCAGCTGCCACCATGTAAAACCCGAAAACAGTCAAGCCAACAAAAAGGAGAAACTATATAGAATCCAGTTCCACCTCTGTTGCTACTCCCTCCCCGGACTTGTGCCCACATTGACCAGTTGCACAGCGAACTAAACACGTGGCAGCACCTGTCCAACCGTCAGCCCCCCCCCTCACCCCCTGGGGCACCCACATTTCATACAGTTTCCAAAGCTGAACCGCATTTAGCGCGCGTTTAGTGGTCGCCATTCTGTTTGCCGTCACCGTTCCACGCGGATCCGTGCCGTGCCCCGCTTCGCAGCCCAGATTTATGCAATGGAAATATGCCACTGTCTAAAGTTTCAAGTGCCATTCCGGGCACTACCTTTGGAACCCAACCAACCCCACACTGTGCCCCCCTTCCGGACAATCCTTGCATCAGCGCCCACACATGGCAGAGCAAACATAGAGACCAGATTGTGGCCCAAAGAGGTAGAAGGTGCAGTGGGAAGGGGAGGGAGGAGGGAGGAACTTTGCCTGGGTTTTTGGTAATTAAAAAAATATCTTGCTTATATGCAAATCAATTAGTGTGAATCCCTCCCCCGCCGTACACAGGGGGAGGGGCCAAAAGCAATATATGCCAGTCAGCTTTGTTGTACCGCTTGCGGCCGTCGTCTAATTTGCATCTGTGGCAACATTCGGCGGTGGCTGGTCCCCAGAAAAGGATGGAAATTAAAAGGGATATACCATGCCATCCTCGAACTTATGAGCCTGATTTGCCCTGCTCCTATACCTCACCATATCCTGAAACATGAGTATCCCACTCCACGCACATCCCTGACAGGGAATCGACAGATACTCGTTCTCGTGCAGGGCTCATTTGATGGCCCTGAGGCAGCAACAGTTTGCTTTGCACTGCGGCCGTGTCCTGTGGCCAGGGTGAGGGTGTCTCTGCATCTGCCTCTGCCTCTGCCCTCGGCAGGATGCTTTGCATATTGTGTACTTAACTTGTTTGACTGCCACCCCGTCCTGTCCGGAGAGGGGCAGCAACAAGCGGCAAGCGGCAAACGACGGAAAGTTCCACTCGCAGCACCGCACGACTCAGAACTCTTTGAAGCCAAAGGGCACAAACTTGCCATCTTCTGTTGCTGTTTCGACTACTGCTGCTGCTCCTTGGGCCCCGCCGAGGCAGCTCGCATTTCAGCAGCAAGAAAACAACTAAAAGTCAAATAAACAATTCAACTTTGCGCTGTCAACGGGTAAAATGCAGCACCAGACGGGGCACGGGGTGGCGGGCAGGACGCAAGAGTGTGGCAGGAGCAGGCGGCAACAGCAACATCATCATCGCTCATAATAATAGGAGTACAAGGAGCCAGGGAGCCAGGAGGCCACTGGAAGAGCAGCCATCCAGCCATCCGACCAGCAGCCTGGCATCCTCCATAGTTTCTTATTTCGTTGCTTTGCATCTTTTATTTATTGTTCGCCAGCATCTTCCCTCATCCTCCATACCCTTCTTTCTATATGCTGCTCTCCCTCTCTCGTGTCTCGTGTCGACGGCAAAGGTTACAGCTCTTGACTTTAATTGTTAACAAGTGACTGCCGTGAGCTTGAATTATTGAAGGGCCCGCAGAACAGCACAGGATGGGACAGAACACGGCACGCGGGACATGGCGCCCTGGCACACCTACAAAACGCAGAGATCATATTTCAAATTTCTGTCCGGCTCTGCTGCTTGGACATATTTTCTGCTTAAACAGGCACTGCAGATGATGGTGACAAATGCCAGATCCTGATTAGATTAGCATTAAAGGACGGCAACACATCATAGCTCTTCATCAGGGACACAGGGATAGTGCGTACACGCTCAGAGATCCACCGACTCGCAGATTCTCGGATTCAGAGTTTACACACTTATTAGGCTGAAAAGGAGGCAGCAGGTGCGAGGTGCAAAAGGGCCAACAAGAAGCAAACAATGACAAAGGAGAAAAAAATAATTAATAGTTTTTGTGTTTGCGAGAGGAAGCCGGAGCAGGAAGGGAACGGGAACGGGAACGGTAAGAACGACGGAAGAGATTCGAGTTGAATTTCCTTTTGTCTGATTTTGAAGCAAATGAATCATGAAAGGACGGCGAAAGAAGAGAAGAGAGGAGAAGGTGAAGAGAAGAGAATGCAAATTGAAGTGGCAAACTCGAAGCTGGCCAATTGCCGCTACTGCTGTCTGATACTCGGGAAATAAGCGTCCGAGCAATCGAACAGAGTCAGAACAGAACATTTGAAATTCAATGAATTTTGTACCCAGGTAAAAGGATGGATGGATGAATGGCCGTCAAGAGCGTACCCCAGGGGGAGGAGGGACGGGACCATGCCATGCCATGCCATGCCGTGTCAATTGGACGCCACTTGAGCAGAGCGAAGCTAGTTCACTCTTGGAGGTGCTGCAACATGCTGCATTATGGATGACTCTGGTCAGCAAATGGCGCACAGCACAGCAGCTTCCCCTCGGATTCAATTTGTGACAACCCGGTTGAGGAATGTCCTCTCAAAGTGTCATAAATTGTGCAAGGACTCTGCTCTCCGCTCCATCCCCATCCGGGATGGGCGGTTGGTTGGCTGCTTGCTAATTATCAATAGTGCTCGACGAAATGCATTAAAAATGCCCGGACTTGGCCTCGTAACTCATCTACCACTCTTATTTATGGCCAAAAGGGATTATTAAGGACAATTAAAGCACTGCTGTTTACTCTGCCTGCTGGCTGCTGCTCCCTGCTTCCTGCTTGCTGCTTACAAATGCAAATTCGATTTAAATTTTAACACAAATCGCATCAAAAATGCAACAAGATTTTTAGCCCCAGTTCGGAAGCCAATAAACAAAGTGGCCCCAGGGTCTCGGCCGTCTGAACAGGCCATCTGATAGCATGGCCTACGCAATAACAATTAGGAAGAGCTGCAAAGCCAATTTGCAACAGAAACAGAAGTCGAAGC
Organism: Drosophila affinis; assembly: GCA_037356375.1. Classification (NCBI taxonomy): domain Eukaryota; kingdom Metazoa; phylum Arthropoda; class Insecta; order Diptera; family Drosophilidae; genus Drosophila; species Drosophila affinis. The sequence continues at coordinate 23,323,263 of CM074799.1, forward strand.
AGAAGCAGTAGCAGTAGCAGCAACGGAAACTGCAACAACAACTAGCTCCAGTTTTGGGGCAGGGAAATTCCTTGAGGATCAGGACAACAAGCAGCAACAAATTGAAATTAATTTGGTTCTCCTGTTGTCTCCTGCCAAGGAGCCAGACTTTTGGCCTAGCCTGGCCATGCATATCATTCCCACAAGACAGGGAAGGAGACGGACCGGACTTTAGCTCCAAGGAGTTGGAGCTGGAAAGAGTCAGTGCATCGGACAGGACAAGTTGTCAAGTTGGCCAATTAATAAATCAATTGGTTTTCTCGTACTTAATTTTGCATTTATTTGCTGTCATTTATCGTCGGGCCTGCAGCCCAGAAACACTTCGACATCGAATTGCATTCCGATATCAAAAAATCAACAACTGGGAGACTGTCTCTCTCTCTCTCTCTGTGTCGCTGCCTGCCTCCTCTCCTTACTCCAGTGGAGAAGCTAAACCGAGACACCGCCAGAGACACAGGAAATTCAATTTTGGTAAATAAAAGTAAGAAAAGCATTCAGTGAAGGAAAGGGAAGTGGCGTGAGGTGAGAGGAAAGAAGATTGTGGTAATCATGCAAGACACGCTTAGTTTGTGGTGATGAAGCCGCAAATACACATAAATCATGAGACTATTTTAAGACGCCGAAAATAGAAGCAGCCTCATTCCACACACACGCTGTATACCCTTGTTTAAATGAAAGATATATGTAGTATATAGTAGGTAGTACATATGTACATATATGTGCATGTATGCAGAGAAGAAAAGAAAACTGGCTTCAGAACTAGGGAACTTTTACTGTTGACGCCACTCTCTTTATCGCTTTATGGCTGCTAAAAATAGTAGTAGTAGTAGTAGCAATAGTACCCCGTGCTAGGGTATAACCCTGCCGCCAAACAGATGATGAACAGTTAGACTAGTCCGGCTCTGGATCCGGTCGTCGTCGGTCGTCAGGTAAATGAACTAAAAGTGCGAGGCGGCGCGTGCAGAGACAGCAGCAGCAGCAACAAAGAAAACGATCAACGAGCGAAATGAGATTGCCACACTTTCGGTTCGAAACGGGCCAATCCAGAACGGAGCGGGGAAATACAGCAGAGCGGTTGATAGATAGGTAGATAGGTAGATAGGCAAGGAGGTAGGTAGGGAGCTGGGGAAATCACGACATTTGAATGAACAGCGTCGACGCTGCCGCACATTCATATTCATTCATACGACACTCGCACACAAGCAAACAACCAAAGAAACAAAAAAAAGCGTAAAACAGCTGACAGCACTCGACGCTGACGGCGATGCCGGCGTCTACGGTACGTCGCTGCTGACGGCGGCTGCGATTATGCAATCGTTAAAACTGTAAACAGTAAAAACGCTCTGCCCAATGGCCAGCGGCGGCATCGGCACCAACATCACCGCCAGCAGCTGATGGCGGCCTCCTCAAGCGTGGCCAGAGTCTCGACGGGGATTGGGGCCTCCCGAATGTGGCACGCCTCAGTTGCCGCAGCTGAGAACTTGCGGTAGTTTTCTATCCACTTCTCTCTGCGATCTCCTGTGAAGTTGCAACCTTTACTTCCTCAATGACTCCGGTTAGTGGTTTGTCTAGTTTTGCCGGCAACACAGCTCTTCGCTCCCCATCCCCCATCCCTTTCCTCTGGTGCGGTGCGCGGCTCGAGCTGCCGCGCTGGCTGCACAACTTGGCCATCGCCGTTGCCGTCGCCTTTGGAATGTGGAGAAAGTAGGCCGCGATCGTTGAGCCACAGCCAGAGCCAGAGCTGGAGCCAGAGCCAGAGCCAGACCCAGAGTTTGAGTCCAGAGTCTAGGCGCTGCCTCCGTCTGGCTGGTCTGGCTGGTCCCAGGCATTCTGAGAGCGCGACTCTGCTTGTCGCGTGCATGCAACATTCCATGCCACAAGAGCAGAAGCAGAAGCCGATGCTGGGGCTGCGGGCTGCGGGCGGGGCGCAGCGGTAGGCTAACAGTTAGCCGCCCGTTGCAGTTCCGTTTGCTGCAAGCGGATTTCTGAGCCACACTAATTGGTCTCAATCTGTCTGAGGCGATGGCAGCGATAGAGAGGCTCTAGCTAGCGACTATGACGCGGCAAGGTTGTTGCACGTCTGAGTTATTAGCGCAACATTGTTGCAGCCATAAAGCTAATGCCTTGGCCATTAGTCTGGCGGCTATACCTCTATCAGGGGAGGGCTAAAAAGAGATGAGACAGCATCTTACGAGCGGTAATACAGCCTTTCAGCCAGCCTTTGGTGTCTCGCAGTGTATAGCCCCCCTCCCCTTTTTTTGCCGAATTTCCGCTTAGAATATGCAAATAATTATCGACGACCGACTGGGTGTGCGTGTGGCTATCAGCAGAATCTTTATCGTTGGTCAGGCCCCCGCCGGATTGAATTTGCGCAGCAGCTTGCCAAACAAAACGGAATCAACACTCAGCAGTCAGCAGTTGGAACGGGCAGAACGAACTCGCAATGCTCTCTCCGAGTCCCTGACCTAGGAAGAGTCTGTGTACCATTCGTGCGCGTTTCCGTTAGCTCAAGCTTCAAAGTTCTGTATACCCTGCTTTTCCCCCTCATATACTCTTCCCCATACCCGTGTTCCTCCTACGTAGTAGCAGTTGCTGCGTAGTAGCCAAGCGAGAGAGCAGAGCCGGTCCCCGCCCTGCCCCTCTCTGCACACCGCCGACCCACCCACTCACGACTAGTAGACAGACAAAGTACTTAAAGTTTTCAACTGTTCCGAGAGTGGGGTCGACTGTGTCTGTGCGCCGTGTCTGAGAGTGTGTGTGTTGGCAAACCAATTGTACAAATATAGAGATTTGCGTTTTGCAATTGTCGACTTTGACACACACGTTTCATCCAGCATGAATGAGGGAGAGTGACAGGGAGACAGGGAGTGGGAAAGGGGTTATCGGGTATCGGCAATTCAACCAAAAACTTTTCTTTATCGCATTTATGGAATTTCCAGCCAATCGGAAGTTCGTTTACCTTTCGAAAGTTGCCTCACAAACTAAACGTATATAACCACGGAGAGGCAGCGCCAAACACTGTCAGAAAAGAGAGCGCTTGAAGAGAGCTTTCGCAGCTGTAAATGGCGGCGATCTCTCTTAGTAAGATCTCTTCCAAAGCAGCTCTCTTTGAGCAGCAAACGAACTTGACATACTGACGCAGTTAAGCGAATGCCTGCGTTGCAGCTGCAGCTCTGTCGACGCAGGCAGCGACGCTTTCTGTGTGCCGTTTGATTTATTTGGCGATTGCACTTGAATATCCTCTGTGCTCTTTTCTCATCTGCTGTCTTCTCTTCTTTGACACATCTCTCTCCCTCCTCTTTCTCTTTCCAACTGCCTGCAACTTTTTTAACTGCACTTGTCTGCTGCTGCTGCTGAAAATTACAGTTAAGCGCGGCCGTTAATCGGCTGCTCCCGCAGTCCAGGTACCAGTCCCCATTCCCAAGTCCCAAGTCTGTCTGGAACAACTCGATGGCTATGAACAGGAGAACCGGCACTGCACTGCCTACTGCCCGTTGCCCCCGTTCAACTCTATTTGATATCTGATCTAAAATTAAAGTGTGACCATGCTCACCAGCTAATGTGACGTCATTCGCATGCAGAGTGGCTGCACAACAACAACTTATGGAGGTTAAGCCCCCTTCAATCCACTCGATATCCACTCACAGCAACTAGGGTACAAAAAAAGAGAACGCGACTCGATTGCGGAGTACCCTGTACGTCGTTCCCCTTAGAATTGGCAACGCTTAGTCTTGTTGGCTATCTCACACGACGACCAAAATACCCTTGTACGCTGCAATTATCGGGTATGAAAGGGAGAAAGAATAGAGCAATGTCCCTCCGTTGCTGACAGAGATAAGGACAGAGAGAGAGAGAGAGAAAAAGGGAGAGAGTGAGTGGATCTCGCCCATAATTTACAGTTTTTAATGACAACATTTACCGCAGCCAGCCCACGGTGCCACAGAGCCACCCACCCACACAAAAAGGAAGTGCGTGACGGGCCACAGTTCAGGGCACAGCATAGCACCCCACCCTCTCGCAACTCCCTCGCTAGCCTGTTCCGCGGGCAGCAGTGGACACATTGTTGTGTTAATTAAATGTCATACGTGAGAAAATTGGCGCCATATTGGATTTTATCTGTGGCTACGCCTGGCCAGCAGGAGTGGGAGTAGGAGCAGCAGGAGCCCGGGCGAGTGGGATCACAGGGGAGGCGCAACTTTTGCATGCGGCATGCTGCAAGTGGAACAGCAGCAACAGCAGCGGCGGCTGCGGCATCGGCCGTCGCCGTGCTTATCTGGCTTTGGCTTTTGGCAAATTAATGAGCCACCTTCTGGACGGGACACACAGAACCCTTTGGCTGCACTTGCTCTCCCAATCACCCGATGGTCCTCCCATTCTCCTCCTCCTCCTCCTCCGTCTCCTGCTTGTGCTGTTGCTGGTTTCGTTGGTTTGTTTCGTCCTGCGCCTTGTGGCCGGGCCAACCAACTTATAAGTAAAACATGTAATTTCAATTTTGTGGCTCTTGTTCTTTCCTTTTGTGGTTGTTGCTCCAGAGGTTGTTGCTATTGTTGTTGCAGCACATCACGTATGCAGCGCAGGTTTTTCCGCCGCTTGTTGTTGTTGTTGTTGTTGCTGTTGTTGTGGTTGCCACTTTTTGCGGCAGAAACCGAACGACGGACGACGAACAACGAACGTCGACAACAAAATTGAAGTTGATAATAATGCAGTGCGATTTCTTTTGCGGCTCCCGCTCATGATGTAAGCAAACAGTAGGAGAGGAACCAGTGGAGGCGGCGGCAGTGGCAGCGGCAGCGGCGGCGGAGGAGGTGGAGCTGGGCAGAGTAGGCAGGGTCGGGCAAGGCGGGAGGCGTGGCAGCGTTGGCGGCTGCAGTTCATATGTCAAATTTTTGGCACATGTCCAACAAAGAAAAACAACAAAAAAAGGCAAGCCATGAGGCAGAAGGGTTGCGCGCGGACGGGCGAGGCGTAGTCCTACAAAAACTGGGCGGCAGACTCGTAAAAATCAACGAGCAGAGGCGTAAAATGCAAGGGGCAAGAGGCAAGAGGCAGGGGCGGCAAGGGGCGGACTGCCTCCGAGTTCTTGGTGAGTGTTGGAAAACGGCGGCACTTAGACAGAGCCAAAAGGGGAGGAGGCATAACAGGCCAAAACAAATGGACAAAATAGATCCATCCCGCTCTCCACAACCAACGTCGCCCCCTCCCTCATCTATCACCACTTTCAATCTTGCTCTCCCGCTCTCCTCCAGTTTGGCTTTGGCTTTGCTTTGGCTGTGGGTCGGCCTTTGGTGATGCAACGGAAGCGGATGTTCGTATTTGCACTTTTGCATTTTCGCTAAATGCGCAATTTTGTTATGCGCCACTGGCTAACGGGCCAGACCAGGCCACGCCCACAGCCTTTCACCTATACACCCACACCCACACCATCACCCACGCCCAGTAGCTCTCCCCTTTTTTTGGACAGCTCGGCATATGCGGCGAATGTGTAATATTTTTTTGGGGCTTTCCACGCGGCAGGAAACGGAGACGGAAAGGTCTGTTGGAGCTGTTGTTTTTTGTGGATTTCAAGTATTTTTCTAATTAGTTGAAAGCCCGACACAAGCTGCCAAAGCGAAAGACCGACTGACTGACGAACTGAAGAACTGACTGACTGATTGACAAACGAGTGTTGTCAGACTGTCATAAGTTTTTATCGCTCCAAGAGACGACGATGGTGATGCAAGTCTTTAGGCTAATGAACGGTTCTGATGAATAGAGCTGAATGGAAGAGAAACGAAGGGAGAAAGAGACATAGAGATGGAGATGGAGATGGAGAAACTGAAACTTAGACAAAAGGCAAAAGTTTTCCTTGTCCTATAATCAAATTGCATTTTGTGCAATCAACGCATATAGATGGAGAAGTCGACAAGGAGAGAGAGGAAGACAGTGGGAGAGAGAGAGAGAGAAAGAGAGAGCGACAGAGGACCAAGAGAATATGACAAAAATTTAAAATGAAATACAAACGTTCTGGGTGAATGGCTTGGACATGGACTTAAACCGGAAGCGGAAACGTAAACATTACTTTCAATATTTGGGGCCCAAAGTGGCTGGCAGTGCCATCCTGGCAGGACGAGAGGCAGGACTAGAGGCGGGGTCCTGTGCAATGAGCGTATGAAAGCTGGGCCAGGTCCTGTGTCCGGGCCCTGTCCATTCCTGCTATGGCATGTCCTGTCAGGCCACAAACGCAAACTGCATACCAAATGCGTGTGTCGCAAAAAAACGAAGGAGAAAGGATAGCAAATGGAAAGGCACCAGGGCAGAGCGGTGGGGAGGAGAGCTGCGGGAGCTGGGGAGGTGGGTAGGCCAGTTGGGCAATCTTTTTGCTGGACATTACAATAAATCTAAAATAAATATACAACAAGCGAAGGAACTCAAGGATAGGACACGACAGAAAGGAGAATACGTTCGGACACGGAAAATGACTTTTGGAAGTTCCTTACTTTTCATTTTTATTCCTTTTGCAACTCATTTCCTCGGAGGCCTCCTTCGAAATTAGGTGCAAAATGAGCACACAAAATAAATTTTCAATTGCAGTTCACCCTCTCTCCCACCACGTCGCATGCCGCCATTACCAGCAAAAGGCGAAACAACAGGGCCATAAAAATGGACAATAGAGTGGGAAGCGGAGGGAGAGTGGGGAGTGAAGGGTGGACGGAACCCACTAACGATTTTCCCCATTTAAGCCGAATGAAAGGCAACTTAAGGAGCATCCAATGAACGGAAGAAGGGTATGTTTTGGAAAGAGGTAAGGGAGAGCCTGGTAGCCCCACTTTAAATCTATTTTACCTTGGATGGAAGGCAGCATGGAGCTATATTCCACCTCCTCAGGTGCTGGCATAATTGTTTATCGAAATATGAATCCCAAATAACCACTGCCCATCCGCCCATCCTCCCTTTTGGTGGCATGCAACGCACACGACCGAAGACAGAGACATCTTTACGGCTACACACAAAATTTATGCGTGTTTAGTGCATGGAAATGCATAAACCAGAATCAGAAACCAGAATATTCCCCAGCCTATGTGTGTGTGCGTCGTGTGTGTCGTGTGATTGTGGGAGTTGTAGGGGCACTGTTGGCTCAGGCAAGGGAAGCAGAAGGGAAGCCTAGACATGGCAGCCAGGAGCCACAAGCCAGAGGCCCAGGACTTGCAGTGTAAATGCGTTAATCTGCAGTTTTGGCCGTAAGCGAGCTGAAATCTGAAACCTGAAACCTGAAACCTGGTAACAAAACAATTAAAACAATATGCAATTTTGATATGTTTATTTGTTGCAGCTTGTCTGCCTCTCAGGGGAAGCTGGAGGCAGCCACCGAGACAGGCAACTGCAGTTAGATTACATTAGAGGTTAGTCCTCCTTGCTGCCCCAACTCCCAGGATTCAGACTTCAGGATTCAGGATTCAGGATTGTGTAATTGCATTCAGCTTTGGACCCCAACTCTCGGTGCAGCTCTCATTCTCTAATGCGAAACGAGAGGATGAGGTTGAGGACGATGATGAGGAATGAGGACACTTTGCTTGTTGGATGGTTATTTGACATAGCTTTTAGCTCAGTTTTCGAAAATGTCTTTTAGCCCGGTGCAGCAGCACAAGAGCATTCTTCGGAAAAAGATGATGTTACAGTGGGATAAATGCAACCTCTTCAGACTCCAACTATTCCCTGAGCATCAGTCAAGCCGGCATCAGTAGAGCCTGTTTCCACTGTACCTTTGGCAGCTTTCAAATAGAAATAAATTAGGAAACCGCTAACCGAATGCAGCAGAAGCTTTTTAATGCCCCACCCACCCACCAGACAGTCCACATTACCTGCCCTCTTAATCCTTGAAGCAATATATGAATTGTCAACAAATTATCTGCCCCTTTGTCCATTCTGCTGGCAGATTGCAACTGCAGCAATTTGCAGATTTTCAAACAATTTTCCACATAATTTTTGTGGTTTGCTGCACAGACCTCTTTCCATCCAGCCCAGCCCGGCTCCGCCCACTCATCAGCAGGGATTATCGACCGATAAATGTGATTAACTTTCGAACATTTGATGCACCACTCACCCTGACAGGGACGGCAACGGCAACGGCAGCGTCAACTGCGGTCGGGCGGTGCGCTGGTTAATTGTGGTTTGGCTGCCGCCGCTGTCTCATCTTTGCGGCTCCTGCGGCATAGGTTGTTGGCATTACTGACTTTTACGGCTTGATTACAGTACAGTGTGGGTTCGGGCAGCAATGAGAGTGTAAGCAACACCACGTGGCACTCTGCTTTATATCCATCTTGACAATCGCTAAAAGTTCTTCCGGCTACGCCCAGAAGTATGCTACTTATCCGTCTCTCCTTGTGGCAAGCTGTTGCCTGATGCCGCCCCTTATCTCCTACTCATTCCACCAACCACCGAAATCCGTGGATCCCCATTGTTGTTGGCAATTTAACAAACATATCCGCATTAAGGTTAAAAACTTTTAATTGTTTGCTTGTTGCGAGACACTCTGCCACACACACAAACAGTGGCAGCAGGGACATAGTCCAAGGGTCGCAGCTGGCACTTGCCATCTTCCAGAGGGACCGGTGATTGGGGGACAAAGAGGTGCGAAGGCTTGGGCTGGGCCGAGGGAAGGGTACAGCCCCGCACTAATTAAAATTCGCGCGCATTTCGTGTTGGTCAACCGAAAGGCCGAAACGGCAACAAGAACAACTTTTGGCCCAAATGGTGTTTCTTTTTAGGCTTTTCCAGAGGAGGGGATGGATACGGGAGGGTTAGAGGTAGGCGCTGCAAACGCCCGACAGTGTTTTCCACTCTTATGCTTTCTTTTCATCCTGCTTTTTCGCCCATTTTTTTGTTTTGTTTTGGGCTTGTTATTAATTTTGCTCTTTTTTTAGAGTTTGTGTTTGGACTTGCGGGGAACTTGGACTCCCATCCCATGCCGCTTTGGCCCCACTCTTCCCGCCGCTCAACCCTGTGCCCTTTTCCATGCGACTTGTATGTCACTCTCATGCGATTGTTGCTGTTGTTGCCTTTGTTGCAGCCGCATTCTAATGAAGTTTACCCACAGCAATTGTGTTTAGGAAACGTGCCTTGGCCTGCGTTTAAACGATTTTTTGTCAACGCGCGCATAAAAATGGCTAAGACCAAAGGGCCTGGAGGGACAGGGAGGGAGAGAAAAGGGACGGGGAGAGGGAGATCATTGTTTGTCTTTTGTTGTTGCTGTACTTGCAGTAGTAGTTGTTTGTAGTTGTTCTGCTGCTATTGCCGCCGTATTGTGTGCATGTTTGGACTTTTCCGAGCAGAAAGTTGTTTTTGAGTTTATTTCTTGTTGTCGTAAGCGTAATTTTTTTGTGCAGCCCTCTTTCTCGACCTCCTCGACCTCCTCGACCTCTTCTGCTTGATTTAATAGAATTTAAAGCTGCCAAGCAGCGACACATTTGCCAACTGGCCGTAAAACAGCCACAGTCCGTGGCCAGCGGGGGAATCCGGCGAGAAGGAGCACGTCTCTTGGCTGCTTTATGTGCGACAATAAACATGAAGAGAGCCATAAATGCTTTTTCTCTTCTTTTGTAACCAATTCCCCAAAAAAAGGCTTCAAATCAAATAAAACAAGCAGCGGAGATTAGCCGCAAGAGAAACCGACCAGAGGAACACCCTATCGCGGTCCCAAGAAATATTTGAGTTCCTTGAAAATATACTCGTATCAAGGATATCTCTATCTATATCTATGTATTACCTTGAATGCCTCGCTTAGTGGTCTTCCCAGTTATCCCGTACACTCGTACCGGAGGAGAGACAAAGTCATACCCTACGACTTACAGTGCTGCCACGCACTGTACCAGTTCAAGAGGCAAAAAGTGGAAACATGACAAAAACCCAATAAAGTGTAAGTAACGACAATGGGAAAACGAAAACGGTTCAAATGGGAATGGGAGAGGGATGGTGACAGGAATGGAGGGAAGGGGTGGGGTGGGTTGGAGAAGGGGAGTATACAACGCGGAAATAGACACCAAAATATTGGCAGCTTGTTTAAGCTTTTTGGCCATTTGGCATTTGGCATTGTTGTGGGGCTCTTGTTTTTGGTAAGAGGGCAGAGCAGCAGCTCTACTCTACAAAAATGTTGTGGTTAACAACACAGTGGTCAACCGCAAGAGTGGTGTAGAAGTGGCAAGGGGGATGGGGGAGGGGGAGGGCGTAGCAGAGAGTCGAAGAGGAGCAATGGCAAAAAGTTTCATTTATTAAAAAGTTTGTCACGCGTGTATGATGCTGCCTTCTGTTCGCTTGCTGCTTGTTTGCTGGGCAACATTTTTGTAATGAGTGGCAATTTTTCACGTGTTTGCCATGACAATTGTACTGCTCTCTTTCCCTCTCTCTCCCCCTTACTTTATCCCTCTCCCTTTCACCCAGTGGCTCTGTCTCTTTCCAATTAGTAAGCAGTTGGCCTGCAACTCATTTGCTGTTTACACTGCCAAAGACAATTTATCTTGCCATAACGCGAAATTGTCGCGCCCTTTTGCGAGACGCGAAATTCGAGACGGGAGACGGGAGGCGGGACAGAGAGTAGGCAACATTCAATGGAAACATGCCGCAAGTTCATAAATTCACTCCGCAATCTCCTCGGCCCTTGTCCCACCCTCTGCGGTGGCAACACAGCTGTAAATTTGGTGGCGCGCATGTGATTTATAAAAATGTTGATTGGAATTTTCGAGCATCGCAAACGGGAATGGAAATGGGGAGTTTCAAGTGAATATCGATAGCACAGCTTTTGTGGCGCCCTCGATGAAGCACGATTTTTCATAATTTTTTATGCCTTTTAATGTGTGCCTGTGCCTGTGCCGTTGCTGCTGCTGCTGCTGTTTCTGTGGCTGCTACGCATCCGGAGAAATCAGCAGCCGTAGACCAGCAGCTGAGTCCGTGCACTGCGGCGTATGAGTAATATTTGTTATTTATGCAAATGAAGTTGGTGGAAGTGCCTCGGGAATGGGCTTTAAATGGTTCAAAGTGGGAGTGGCAGGGACAGGAACAGCACAAGCAGCACTTAAAGACTTCCGTTTGGCATTCGTGTACTTCAAAGGCCGTCCTGTCAAACACCGAAACATCAAAAGGCGAACTGCAATAAATTGCATAAGTGACAAAATGCATTTGCTGCAAGCGCCGACATTCGACTTGCAACATAGAAACAACACCAGCAACAACTGACCATTTTAAGGTGGAGGGGGGCGGTGTTGAATGGTGGTGGTGAGGCAAACAGTTGGCAACTTTTTCTTGACTGCCTCCGCTGCAAGTTCTTGTTCCTGTGCCTCTTGGGGCACCGGCACCGGCAGCGGCACTGGCACTGGCCCTGGCTTGTTGCTTTGTTTTTTGAGCCCTTAGTTATGTGCTGCAGATGCACTAAAAAATGCCAAAGTAAACACGAAACGAAACTAAGCGAAAGGAAAGCAAAGAAAAGGGTTGCCCCCAGCCACCAGCCACCAGCCACCAGTCCCGTCTCCATCCCCATGCCCATGCCCATGCCGTTCGCCACCCACTGGCCTTTGGTACTGCTCCTGCGACTTTGCTACGTGCAACATGCGCCACGCAAATGGAACAACTGCAACTCCTTGCTGCATGCGAAATTGGCGGCGTATCTGCAGCGTTAAGTGGGTCGTCGCCCAACAGGACAACACTCCAGCTCTCGACTCCACTCGACTCCAGCACACTTCCCCAGCCCCTGACACTGCTCGTGCCCTGCGGCATAGCAGGCCCAGTCAGGCGTTAAGGATACACGCAGTCAGCAAGAGACAGGGAGTGGCGCGAGACGCGAGGGGCAGAGTGACACTGGAGGCCAACTTCCGGGCTGATGTTGTCCATTACCAAAAAACTTGTCTCCGCTCAGCCGCGCTGCCCGCTGTCCCGCCCCCACCAAAGACTTGCCGCAACGATTTATCAAGCGAGACTCAGACGAAGGCAGCCAGCAAATTGATTATGCTAATTACAGTCATCCGAAGGCTATATCCGACCTATCATTGGGTTTGTGCAGAGCTAAAGAAAGAATTTTTACATATATCGTAGTAATCCCTACCCACAGGCTGTAGATGTAGAGAGGATTTAGCATTGGCAGAGCTCTGCTGAAAGTCTCCTGATTGCTGGCAGAGTATGCGAGCTGTGGCTTGTCCTTCCCGGTGCCACTATACTTCATGGCAAGCCACCTATTAAGAACAGTTAATGATTCTCATTATGTAATGACAACTTGGAGGGGATCCCCGGCTATCCAACAAACACAACTGCTACGTACTGCTCCTGTTCCTGTTCCTATTCCTGTTCCTGCGGCTGTTCCTCCTCCCTCGGCCAGTATGGAAAAACAAAGCGGGAGCGTAAATTGTGCAGAACATTTAATTTGCATATAGCCAAGAAATTGGGAACCGTTGTCGTGGCTGTGGCCGAATGTTGGATGGATGGTTGGATGGCTGGCTGTTGGTTGTTGGTTGTTGGTTGTCAGAGAATGTGCTGACAGTTCGCAAGTCAGTCAGCGGAGGCGACACAAGAATGGATCCTGAACGGAATGAGAGAGGGCGTGCAGGGGGACGGGGACCGTCAATTGTTTACTTGCCAGAGATGATGACAGCAGTTTTGTTTAATTTCAGTTTTAGTTTACCCATCGCTCTCCCTTTCCTTTCCTTTCGTTTCCTTTCCTGTGCCGTCCCCCCTTTACCCTCTGGCAAATAAAACAATTTATAGGCTGTTTCCAGGGGCAGGATGGAACAGAGAGGTAGAGCAGGGTCCTGGGCAAATTAAAAATTTTTGCACAAATATAAAAATCGGCAAAAGTTTTTGTCGTTGCTGCTGCCGCTGCTGCTTCTGCTGCATGGCACCAAAAAATGTTGTCAACTTTTATTATAACTTTTTAGTTGTTGCAGCCACTGCCACTACTGCCACTGCTGCCACTGCTGTTGCTGTTGCTGCAACTCTGACACTTAATTGATGGTGGCAAGCCGTGATTGGTGCCAGCAGGCGCTTAGCGGTGCGAGGGCGGCAGGCTGGGAGTGAGGAGGGTGGGCGGACTAGCAGGCAAAGCTATCAAATGAAATTGGCGCGAAAATCGTTTTAGCAATTGCAGTTTTAGTCAGTTTTCCCCGCCATTAAAGTAGACCAACAACAGCAGACGGCAGCCGGCATCCAGCAGCCAGCAGACGGCAGCCGGAAAAGCGTAAATTGAAAGACAAATTGTGGGGAATGCGTTTATACTACTTGTCTGTTTAGGTTTTTTATTGAAGCATTGGAAGGAAGCAAACATGACTGAAACGAATCCATCAAATGCAGAATAAATCTAGCCATACACATACGCAGCGTGGGCCACTTTGGAGAGTCTCCCCCTCGCTGTAGCCTGTCCGAAGGGAAGCAGTAAAAGAAAGAAAGGGAAGAAGAGAACGGAGGGCAAGCCGTAAATCAAGCTGGACAATCGGAACACCTGGCAGCTCGTTGCCGTATCCGCTTTCCTTTTAAATTATGTTATCATTGAACAGAATGCAATTAAGGACGATGGGCCTTCGGTGTGTCAATCAACGGCAAATAAAGCCAGGTAGAAGGCAGGAAAGCAAGCAGGCAGGCAGGCAGGCAGGCAATCGGGCAGCCGGGAGCCAGGCTCAATGTTTAAGCAGATAATAAAGCAGACAAGCGAAGCGAGAAGCCGAGTGTCTGCCACAGAAGAATGGGACGTAGAAGCCGGAGCTGCCGCACGCAGAAGCCGGAGCACGACCACGGACATGGGGCATGAGCAGGGTTATCATTCCTGCGGTAACCAACGACCCTCGCACTGAGCCACATTTTGCATATTGCCTTGCCACACAGACATGAACCGAGAGGAAGAGAAGAAGGGAGAGCGAGAGAGAGAGAGAGAGAGTGCCGCCTGGAGTGCACAAAATTGACTTTTGCCATCCTGCAATGCATTTATTGCTCCAGCTCCAGCTGCAGCTGCAGCTACTGGTTTTTCCCTCAGCCTCAGATTCAGATTCGGATCCAACTGCCGTTGCAATTGCCACGAACACGACACATGGCGACAACTTGCAAGACAGCAGCCACAGCAGGAGAAGTTGAGAGTGGGAGCAGAGGCAAGGGCAGAGGCAAGGGCAGAGGCAGAGGCAGATAGTTGCCCGCTTCACGCACTCGAGTGTAACGTGATAATTTGTCTGACGTTCCGTTGATGCCGCCACCGCCTCGTCTTCGTGACGAGAGAGACAGATTGCGGGGCGAGGGTAGGCGAGGCCAGGGGAGTCGACTCGTCTCGGGCTGGCTTGTTTTGGTTTTCCACTTGGTCCTTGGGCTCTTCATCCGTCGTGCTGCTGGCTCCCGTGCTTCTACTGCCGTTGTCGCTGGCTGCCATTCAGCAATCTGTCACCTGAGTAACAATTATAGCTGCTGGCATTTTAAGTGATTGTAAGGGAATCACCGACTGCCCGCCTTCCTGCCCTCCTGCCTGCCCTCCTGCCTACCTGACTGCTTGACTGCTTGACTGTGGATGTATCTGTGTGAAGGATCATCTCTTAGTTGGATATGTGTGCTCGTTCGTTAACTGTGCCACACTTGACTTGCCACTTACTGTTGCCTGTACGAGGGAGGGGCAAACAGTGAGAATGAGAACTGGGAGGGCCCTGGAATCAATCAGCAGCCAGAACAAAAGTCAATCGCAATTGGAAATTGCTGTGAAAATTTCTCGAAGCGAAAATTGACTTTATTAAAAGTTTCCAAAAGGAGCGAAAGCAGCTGCAACGAAGGACTAAGGGCACAGCTCAAAGGATAATAACTGCCGTATATACATATTCATACGGCCCGTTTGGGATCAAAGGAGTTCATCGGATTAGTCTGAAAGTGCGAGAGCTATCGAAACAGCTTCGTGGCCATTCATTCGAATTAACTCGAAATAATCCCCAGTTACGATCCGAAATAAACAACTGCTGCCCAACGAATGCCGCCACAAAATGTGGTCGTTAGCAATCGATGGAGTTTCGAGCATTCCATCGGATGTCGATTAAATCAGAGACCAGAAACAATCGACCAAAGACGGCAAGACGGACACTGTCTGCAGCGAGGCATAGAAAGCCGCCAACGAGCAGCATAAATCAATTGGTTTTAATGCGAGTATCGGGCCTAGGATGAGGATGCGGATGCGGATGAGGCTGAGGCTGAAACCGAAGCCAGAACGCGTTTTCGATCATAAATTATTAGCTGGCCCAGGAAGGCAGGCAGGATGTAGGCTGACGTCCAGCTGCTTCTGCTTCTGCTTCTGCCCCAAGGATACACGAAAACCTGAGCCAGCGACAACCATGACGACAAATTCCCGCTGCCCAAAAACCTAATTAAGCCAGGAGCCAGTACGGGCAGGGGGCAGTGGGCAGTGGGGTAGATCGGAAGGGATGGGCCAAACCAGAGCTGCCTCGACCGGAAGTGAGGAGGCGCCATGTAGGTACCTGTTCCAGCTCCTGCTGTTGTTGTTGTTGTTAGTGGTGTCAGTGTTGGTTGGTGTTTGCATGGCGCCAACGCCGCTCAAGTGTTGCTTTCGTGGTTAATGCTTAAGTAATTACAATGCCTGGCCAATTAACTATGCACAGGAGGGAGCCAAAGCCTGCTGGGCAGAGGGGGTTTGGCCGGGTAACTGGCCATTGTTAGTGGCCCAAAGGCTAAAGCTGCTCCCTGATTCTCCCCGAATCTGATGCTGATGCCGATGCCGATGCTGTGGCCAGCTAATGAAGCCTCCTGACGTTAACAACAACAACCTCTGGACACGGGATGTTGCAGCAGCAATGGTAGAGAACACGGGGAACAGAGTGAGACAGACAGAGAACTCTGATGTGGCACAGCTTGCAGCTAATTATCACACTTGAGCGAAGCTTTTAACTAGACTCCGATTCAGAGCCTAACAAATAAGATAGAGTCAGTCACAGACGCAACGTTTTATAGGATTTATTTATGGACAGCACGGATTTTGCATGGATGCCAATGAATTGGATATGATTCTGCCACCGAGTTAGGACCGGCGTGGAGGCTACAGGTTACGGGATATCTGTTCTAAAGAGTATAGAGCATATAGAGAGTATTCATTACTTTCGATCTGTCGCCCAATTTGCCAAAGCGGATTTTTATGGAAATTGATGTTATGAACTCATCGACAGGCGACAGGGGACGGAGAGCCAGAGCCAGAACCGGAGCCGAAGCCTGCATCGATCTCTGCTGCCGCCGTTGATTGATTGACACTTGGCGTGAGCTTCATGCCGAAGCGTTCCGGCTTCCCATCCCCAGGCTCCAGTCCAAGCCAGCCAAAGACTTGGCCTCAGACTTACTGACGCTGCGAGTGTTGCCCATGATTATTTTTCATGCACATCGCACATCAGCAGCCAGCCAGCCCTATACCCTCTCGAGGGGCTGCCACAGGGTCGTCCACTCATCCTGTATAGGACCTGTCCCTTCTCGTGGCATAAACCTACGAATTCCAAGCGAAAGTGGTATGACTTTCAGTCTGCGGAACACATCATCGAAGTTTTTTCCGTATATGCGCTGCCGCCTCCTTTCGGCTGTTTTCCTTCGCCCGTTACTTGGTCAAGGGTATTCAGGTTTCGTCCTTGAGGCCCTGGACTCGGTATCTGGCTTATTCTTTATGTTCCCAAGAACTGTTGTTGTTTGTCCCCACGCCCCGACCCAACTCGGCCGCACCACATAAGCCACTTAAGTTTTTGTGGAACACGCGCCTCGGCCACAATTTAGCGCCAAGTTTTTTCGGGGCGTCATCGATGCCGAGGCGTCTGCCAAACGCATTTACTAGAGAAGGGGGGAGGGGGGGGATAGAATGAGGAAAGGGGAAGCGACAGCAAAGGGCGCTGCATACTTTAAGGAAGTTCTGGCAAGACAGCCATGGCCCATAAATTGTTGGGGCTGCAATACGGCTTAAACGAATTGCCGCAGCCCGCAACAACTTGGCTTGGCTCGGCTTGGCTTGCCACCGCGTTGCTGCCACTGCATCTTCCTACGCGCTGTCCATTTGGGCCAGCGGCAGCCCTCTCTCCTCTCTTCATTACCAATGCGCCTCTCCGGTTGCTGTTTCCACGCTTGTGGCAAGTTTCAGTCGGTCTCGAGTTTTGCGCAATTTATAAATAGTTTGTTTAGTTTTAAAGTTTTCCTCTTCTTGCGCAGTGCTCCCCTGCTCCCCTGCTCCCCTCTCCTCTCGTCCTATTCCGCTTAGGCATTATCTGCTGGCTGCTGCAAGTTAAAGTTAAAGTTTTGATACTTTGCTCAATATATACATACATACGTAGTAAGTATGTACCCCCTCCCCGCCAGCAGTTTTTAAGAGACGAACAAAGGAATTTATTGGCAAATTAGATTTGGCGCAGAAATGTACACAATGAGGGAAGTAATTTATGGTTGGCCCCCATCTTCTTCTAACTGTCTTCGATAGTGTAAAATTCTGCAAAGTGGAAGCGGAAGCGGAAGTAGATGTGATATGGGGATAAAGTTCTCCCACTTCATCGGGGATAATTGCGGACACTCCCTAGTTGCTGCAAAACTGGGAAACTGGGCAGAAATCAAGTGAATCTCAAAGAGAAACATCGACCGGAACCGGGATAAATGCTAGAGAAATATCTGAAATATTTCTCCAGCGCCAGCAACTATGCAATTGTAAAATGTTCAATGAGGCATTCGAGGCATTCCAGCTGCTCTCTTCTGCAGCTCTCCCTATTTCCACCCTTCGCCCATTGCTGATGGTTCAATGCAGAGAGAGAGACAGAGCGTTTGACAAATCTGACAACGCGACTAAGCGACGCCTTACCCTGCCCTTCCCTGCCACTGCCACTGGCACTGGCACTGGGAAGTGGCATGCTTTTAACATATTTTACATGCCAATCTCTGGGGCACTGCGACTGCAGTCAGAGTCAGTGACGGCGTAGCGTGGCGTGGCGTGGCGAGGCACGGCTGCAAGCGGGATGCGAGATGCGGCAGAGTGGCAATGACTGCATTTATGCAAGTCGTAAGTAAAACTTTTCTCACGCAAAACGCAACTCGTAAAGTAAACACAGTCGAAAACTAAGTTTTCCTTACCAAAAAGAGACTGGGCAGGGCAGAGCAGAGCAGGGCAGGGCAGTGAAAAGGGACGACAGTGCAAGAGTAGTGGAAAAGCATAGCGAGGCTTTCGGGGTCTTTCTGGGTCTTGCGCTCAATTTGCGCATTTTTTGCGCGCAATTACTCAGCGAAGGCTTAAAGTGCAGCTCCGCCGTTGCCTCTACTGCTGCTGCTTTTGCTGCTGTCTCTGTGCCATCCCCTGCCACGTTACCCCTCCCTGCTGGCTGGCAGCGTACCAAGCAACCAACCAAGACGACAGGCAAGTGAGCCCCGGCTTTGGCACTGGCTTGGCTTCGTCTCCACCCTGCGTGGCCATAAGCCGCCTGAAAGGTGCAAAAGTAACTGCCTTAAGCGGCTTTCGGCCTGACCATGTCCCATGTCCGCCACGACTCACCTGCATCATTTTTTATGCCCCGCCAAGGGGCAAACATTGTTGTTGACAGTTGTCACATGGCGTATGCGTAATTTTTGGCGCAGCGGCAAAACTTTAAGAGAGACAAAGACTCTGCATTTGCATTTCCATTAACTGCTTTTTAATTGCCTGCCAGCTCCCGGCCCTTGGCCACATAAATCTTCCCAGAAAACTCACATACATGCTCACGCACACGCACACACACGCACATGTGGCATGCCACTTGTCTTTCACTTATTCGGGCATCCTTTAACCGCCTCCGCCGGGCACTCAACAGCTTGTCAAATCGACTTTTAATCTGCTGCATATGGCCAAGACCCAACTGACCGACACTAATACCCCCAGCAGGCCCCTCCACCTCGAAAACCACACACCCACCCACACGTCCTGCTGCTGTGACAAATGCGGCACGTTCATTAGAGGAGAGAGTGGAGAAGAAAGGCAGAGCAGACTGGAGGATGGCACAAAACGCTGAGATACGCATTTTTGCTTCCTTCTTTGCTCTTACGGATGCAAAGGTCTCGGATGAAGGTTTTGATCTATGGGGCCCGTCCAAGCAGCTCTGACTCATTGTCCTGCATTCTCTCTGCAGCAGCAGGAGAAGGAGCAGGACCGGAGTACGAGATGCACTCAATACCCAATGGCTTTCCGGTCAATCAACCCGTGCATGTGTGATCAAAGCCGCTTCCTTGAACATATGATTTGGAATTGCCTTCCATTCGCCAAACGATCCATTCCGGGACATCCCTTTCAATGTCCAAGGGGTATCCTTTTGCTTCTTCGAGAGAGAAAGAGAGGAAAATTACAGGCGACACACGGCTTAAAGGAAAACTGCTCCTTGACGAGGGGAGCTTCTCGGGTTAGCCAAATTTATGCGCTTGTTTATTTGGGATGGAGAACGGAGCAGGACTAGGAAACGTAGCAGGCAGGACTATTCATTTAACGGTTTATTTATTGCGCATTTCATTGCGGCCAACGGGATGTCAAGTACAGGCCGGAGTCCTTCGTCCTTTCTTTGGCTAATGGATTGCGGAACACAAATCTTTAAAATTACCCGTGAAACTTTGAAATTAGCCAAACAGACAACTAAGCATCGGCTGGACCGGAACATGGCCAAAATAGCCAGAACTGTAACTGCCTGTGGTCGCCGCCTGGCAGCCGTCTCCGGAGCTTCGCAGCTAATTTGTAGTTTGAATTTTGATCAAAGGCCAAGTACAGCCAGGACTCGAACCGAACGAGACAGGACAGAATGGGGCGGGACAGGACGGAGCTGATTGCCTCTTGGCCGGCAGCCGGGAGCCGTGAGCCGTGCTGCTGCACATGTCGCTGGCAATTTCGTGCGCCGCAAATTGTTTGTATTTAAAGTTCAAACACTAATTGAAGGCCGGGCCTGAGCAGAGTTTGACTTGGCACGCCCCAGGACACTGCAGGTCACTGCTACTGCTGTGCATGGAGGGAGTCGCTGGGAGCGAAAGCGGGTGAGCGGATTAACCCTTGCAAATAAATGCATAAACCATCGGCCGATCCAGACAGATCGGCTCAGGCCCAATGGCTGACAGGCTACACAACTTTTGCAAGCCCCAAATCGCAAAATCCCAGGCATATAAAAACCGGAGAGGACCCGGGGCACGGGACGGGAGGACAGGAGGACAGGAGGACACCATTGCGAATAAGTAACGAAAGAGTCCCCGCACACACACACACACACACACACACACACACACACATCCGCATGGCCGTAGCGTAAAACGTAAAATATTCCTGAATGCAATTCCCATGCAAACCAACCACACACACACACAAACCAGGGCCACAGTATGCATGTGTGTGTGTGTGTGTGTGGAAAAAGTCAAACTACAGCATTGCGGATGTTTCAGGACATTCAACTGCACTTTGACCCATATTCCATTCCATTCTGTTGCAAATACGAGTCGCTCGCTGCAGCAGCACAGAAGGAGGAGCAGGATCCGGAGCAGGAGCACGAGGAGAAGTAGAGGCGATGCAGCAGCAGGACCACATTTCTTTCCCACTCTTGGAGCAACAGCAGCTGTGGAGCTGTTGGCAGGCTAAAGCGGCGACTGCTGCACGTGCAGGCCATGGAAGGCGATTTGGGTTTGAGTTATGTCCCACTGCCGCCGCATCAGAAGCCCAGGGAAAAGCACTCGCACCTTGGACGCCAGAGACAGGGGATGGGATAGTTGCTCCTCCTAATCCCAGCAATAAGTAAACGCCATGTGATTTGGTCCGACCCAGAGCTAGTCGGGGCGACGGGGGAGGGGCACACATAACCCGTGGCTACATGGCCAAGGCTAGCTAAATACTTGGCTTACACTTTAACATGGCTACCTATGCTGTGTCCCTAGAACTTGTAACATTTTTCTCTTGCTAAATATCGTTTGATGAGTAAACAGTTGAATTAATGGCTTTGCTGCTATAAGATATAACAGATCCAGCCAGATTCCTGTCATACGCAGGAGAATAATCAAAATATCTCCACAAATATCTGTATGCTTCATATAAACTGGAATGAGAAGTGCTGTAGCAATTAAAAGTGCTTACAGGATATCCCTCGCACTTGCCAGCCTCAAACATTTACCCTGCCCCAATCGCTGCCACCTGTCCTGTGCCCTTAAGCGGAGGACACTGCAGTTATTTTTGGGTGTACTTTTCGAAACAAACACAATCATATTTCATCAAACAAAAGGCCGAAACGACAAAACGGATAGCAATAAAATAAGAGCCAAAAGCCAGAGACCCGAGACCCCGAGATCCCAGACCCAATCCGAGACAGAGACAGATACCGGAAGAGATAAAGCATTGCTCATTGGCTCGCACGCAGGCGACAAACGCTGACCAGACCAGGCCACCATTAGAGGTACATACTCGCATGCACATAGGTTGTGGCATGGCCGGCGGAGATGGCTGCCCCCGCTTCCCCTACGTCGAAGTGTGGGGGCCTGGTCAGGGGACACACACACATTACAATTTGGCAGCCGGCACAGTTGTCGAGCACATCCGCAATGCAAGGTAATAAACCAAAAAAATACGTCAACAAAGAGGCCAAAAAGCAAGCCTTCAGAGAGTGGGAGTGGTGGCCCAGCAGTGGCAGTGTGTGACAGGGCGTGAGACAGGGTGTGTGGCAGATCCACATACGTGAGACAGGTAAACGAGGTAATTTTAATTATGGGCACATTGGATCCGTACGGTGCCGAGTCGAGCCCAATCGATGTCGATGTCTTCCTTGGTTCATCAGCATGCCGCCGGCGTGTGCGTCTGCGGAGTGCTCAATATGATGAGATTGGCACCACCCACTCCTGCTCCCCCCAGGTACGTTATGGATGCGCGCCAATTGCGAATGGAAGGACCTAGCATTCGGCTGACCACTGGGTCCAGTTGTGTCAGTCGCCTCTTAGCCAAATTACATAAATTAGCCGCGGCCTTTTTTTCGTGTCCGTTTTCGGTCATTCAGTTTGGGTTTTTCGGTTTTTCAGCTGCCACTCGCCAAATCAAAGCTGCCAAATTTAATGGACTCCTGTGTAAGAGATTTCAAAAGGACGCACTGTCAGCGAGAGAGGACAGACAAGCCACATGGGGCGAGAGTACGGGAGGGGTATGTGATATTTTTGGGGCTGGCCAGATATGTGCGGCCACCAAATGTTTAGTTCAGGTCCAGCGGGAGTATGCAACGCACAGTGGGAGGACAGAAAGGTGATGAGAGTGATGGATGCATCCCACCTAGCAGGACGAGGACAAGGGTCAGAGCAGCATCGGACTCCCTGCTCCCCATTTTAATTTTTTCCCACAGCTACGTTAATGTTACTGATTTCATTAGAATCCATGTCCCTCTGTTGTTGGCGGTGCTTCGGTAGTGTACCTTTTTTTCGGTCGTCTCCTCTTTTGGCGGTACACCACTGCGTATACGTAATGTTGCATTTTTAGTGCCCATCGCAGTCGTCGACATCGTCGTCGTTGTCGTTGTCTGCGGCTGCTGTTGTACATTTTTGGTGCAGTTTGGGAATTGGTTGCCCCATCCTTGGCCCTAGACTGCCCCGCCGCGCCACTGCTTGTCCCCGTTCCCATCCCCGTCCCCGTCTCCTTTCCTCACTGACTTTTCTGTTTGAATGTTTTGTGCATTTTTGCGCATACCTTTGGCATTTTGACAAAGTCAAAGGTCGCCCCTCGACCCCACTGCCTTGTACCGCCCAGCCCAGCCATACCCCTTTTGACCATTTTCTTGTTGCGTTTCTTTTGCGGTAATAAAATGGAGCCACGGAGCCAGGTTGGTCTTGCTCCTAGTCGTGGTCCTGGGCAAAATATGGGCCCAGCTCTCTCGCACATCGCATCGCATCGAAAGAGGTAATTTAATTTATGATGCAGTAAAATTGAAAATCCTCCCGGGCATAGCACTGCCGAGGGAAGAGTGAAGAGCCGGGCAATGCGGTTGGGGGCACTAGTACTCGTATCTTGTGCCTTTTGGTGACATGCTGCTCGGTAGATTGTGGGCCTGCAGAGGGATGCAGAGGGCAGGTGACAGTCACAGACGCCCGACTGGTTGGCCAACTTAGAGGTGAGCGTAGATTTTGCATGAGAACGCATGATGGGCCCAGGGAGATAGGGATTACACTGAGCGAAGCCATGATATGCAAAGGCCCTGCATACGAGACACAGGAATGAGACTTCATGACATTGATTCTCTCAGTGTAGCTTTTGTCAACGCAGCAGTCCCCAAGGAGGCCATGCAGCAGGAGCCATCAGCCATCAGCCATCAAACAGCAGCAGCAGGAGTAGATGGAGCAGCCACAGCAGCAGAAAGGAATATAGCCTATCATTCTGCAGGATAGCCCCGAAACAGGGAAATGAAACCCACAAAAACTACGGAAAACTGATAACACACTGCCCACAGCATCGCATCGCATCGCATCGGTTGCTCCTGCTCCTGCTCCTGCTTTTGGTATATTTTCATTTTTCTCTTTTTGCTGCTGCATCTTCCGCCATGTGGCAGTGCATCCATCTGTGGCTCTGTGGCTCCGTGGGGCTGTGGCTGTGGCCCTCATGGCTTTGCATATTAAATATGCAACGGTGGCACGCGCAGAGCTCAGCTCAACCACGACAAGGCCATAAAGTACCTGGGGCTGCTACGGCAACGACAACGACAACGACAACACGAGACACGCAGCAGCAGCAGCAGCACAACTTGCAACAGCAAAAGCAACAACAACAATTGCGCCTATCGCAGGCGTCGTAAAAGAATTACGGGCTGGCAGCGGACAGGACAGAGAACAGGACAGAAGCTAAGGCTGAGGCTGCTGCTGCTGCTGGTGCTGGTCCTGGTGCTGGTCCTGGTGTTGGTCCTCGAGCAGGACTGTGCTGTAGATATGACGTGCATCCAATCATTTTAACGCAAATAAACCACAACAGATGGCGATGCGTGTGCCCCTCGTAAGTTGATGCACGAGTAAGCGCGTGAACTGGCAGTTCAGAGCGGTGGGGCATGTGGCAGAGTACGGCACGGAGTGACAGACAAGCACAACATTGGGCACATGGCTGCTACATGGCAGCTTATCACAGCAGCAAGGGCTCCTGACTGAATGGCTCTCGCCATTCCTGGCCTCATAAGATGGTCCTGGTTTATGCTCCTCGCAGCAACGGCCTGCGGTCACTTGTGGCATGCGCCCCCCTCCTCCGCTCACTCTTTGTTTGCGCTGCGGTTGTCCAGCGCCGCCTTCCAATTGGAATTTTTGTCGCATTTACCAAAGTGCAGCAGCAACAGCGACGGCGGCGGCAGCTTGTGGCAAGAGAGCTCTTCTGCTTCTGCTTCTGTTTCTGTTACTGCTACTGCTACTGCTGCTCTTGCTGCAGATAAATCTCATGAAATAATTACACGTGTTACAGTAAATGCTGTTAAATTGCCATACTCCTGCCCCTGCCCCTGCCACATGCTTCCTGCCAGCCAGAAGCACTCCCGATGCCGGCTGCGAAGGCGATGCCCGGGCCATGTAAATTCATTCATGAATGAGTGGACTCTCCCCGCCGACCGTGCGACTGTGGACAGTGGACTGCATAAATGCCGACGAGGACGAACAGGATCTGCGAGTGTTTCAATTTACACACAGACGGAATGGGGCAGGGCAGCCGCAGGACTTATGCCCAATTGGGAAAATTATTTTGTGCCAATGCGGCAAAAAAGAAAAGCGGGAGAAAAAATAAACACCAAATACTATATGTATGTATGTATGTATATATGTATATATGTATATATGGAGCAGCGTGCAGAAATAAGGTCTGGGTTTCGTTCCGGAATCATAATGGAACAGTTCTCTCTCTCTCTGTTTTACAAATTTAAATTGAATATTAACTGCGTGGCGACTGCGGACAGGCGGTGGCTCATTAGCGGTCAGCGGCGAAAGTGATGCAAAAGTGAGCTACGCTACGAATGTGCTGCAAGAGTGCCTCAAGAGTGCTGCTGCCTACATTTGGGGGCATGTTAATTGCCATTTAGACTGCATCAACTTATGCATATTTATTTCGCTGCTGACAGGCGAGCACAGCTTCCTCCTCAACCGCAAAATGTTTGCAGTCAATGGATATGGATGTCAGGGATTCCCACTCCAGTTTCCAATGTACAGACATATGTACATACATACATATATACATGTGTACTGTATCCCCATCTTCGGGCCGGGAAACGGGAAACGGGAATCAACTTCATTTTTTCGAGTTTTGGCGCAACGCCGCCGCATCGAAGTAATCACATAAATCACGCAACGCTGCAGAGCGGGGAATCCCAGATCCGAAATCTCGAATCCAGAGCGGGTCTGTAAAACGTCGCCGGCGCCCATTATGACTCGGAGATAAAACCCTCCGCCAGATGCATAGAAATAAAAAGCCAGTAACTGTGGCAGAAGCTCTCACTGACTGCTTTATTAAGCATAATGCGGCCATAAAGCCATTCAAGCCAATCGAGCCAGTCGATCCGGTCGAACAGGGCTTCTGGGCTTCGGGGAGGTGGAGGAGAGTATATTGGGAGGCAGATTGGGGCAGTACTGGAGCACTCCGAACCCTGAGTATTCGCAGCAAAAGGATTACGCAAAGGTATGGACAGCCAGGCAGCTATGATTGATGGGGCATTGCGGCTAATTCTTGGCGCTGCCTTTGTTTCGCCGCCTGAGGCGTCTCTCAATAAGCTGTAAATCATGCTCCTGCTCCTGCCGCTGCAGCTGCCCCTGTTGCGTGCCAAGTCATAAATACCCCCCAACTGCACTGCCTCCTCTAGAGACTTTTCCTAAAGCGGAATGCAGCTTTTTTAATTAAGGCACAAGGATAGCCGTGGTGAAAAAACCAAACAAAAGGAGCAGCCGTCCGCGGGAAGCTAACGATTAGAAGATACCCTAACTGGGCTTCCACAGCTCATCGGGACAGACTCTGCCACAAAGCTGTGCTACCCCTCGCCCGTGCTGGAATCACTATCAACTACAAAGCGAAGAGAAAGACAAATGGCCAAGGCGCGAAATGTTTGACAACTGCGTCGGACTGCAGGCCGCAGGCCGTGGCCATCCATCAAAGGGGCCCCGGGAATGTAGACTGTAGAATGGGGAGGGGGGGGGTAAATTGAAATGGCAGGCATTGCAATTATCGCCTTACTTGGCCCTGCCTCCAGCTCCTGGCTCATCGGCAGGCCATTTCCCGCTAGATTAGGCCCGCTGACAATACATAACCGAATTAGCGCCACGGGGTCGCATTTTTATAGGACAATTCCAGGACTTGGGGCCCATACATGGCAGCCCCTTCGAGAGTCTGCCTGCCAGTCATGCATCATTCGCGGCTGCAGCCTGTAATTTTTGCAACTTTTTGGGGCGCCCGAGAACCCGACTAAACCAAACCAAACTCCACTCCCCGGCTTGACTCCACTAGAGTGGACTGCATCTTTTCGTCATGGAGCTAGATTTATGAACCTCGGGGTCCGGAGCCTCTTCCTGGCAATATTGTAAATCATTTCCAAATTATTTAGTCGTTCTCGATTCATACACATATATATTCATATTTTTGGCGCCTTTCCTCTGTTCCTCTGTTGCTCGGTTCTTCGGGGCTCTGTTGAGCCGTAGCATTGTGGAACGGGCCTCGAATGTAGCACGTGATTGCGTTATAAATTACAAGCCATTGGCTGCCCCTTCCCCTTCGCCCCGACTGATAGTTAATGTGCCGCAAGGACTCCCCGAGCTACGTCTATGCGAAACAGGATGAACCCAAAAGGAATTCGGCATCACGAGTGCTCATATGATGGTCCAATACTCCACCATATATGTATGTATAGGTATAAGTATATGTGGTATGCATACATATATCCTTCTATCAATCAGCTGACAGATGTCGCTTTCGCATGCCTGCCAGCACCAATAGGTGGCGTCGCACCAAAGGATCGCCTCTCGCCTTACAGCACATTAAATGCCGGGCCTGTTGTAGCATGTAATTTAATATTCATTATATGTATGTATGTTCCTATGCACGGTATGTATAGTATATGCAGCTATTATGATTGCATGATCTGTCAATCAGCCCAATTGATGAACCCCGCCCTGCCGGCGCATGAGTCCAGCTCCAGGTACAGGTGCAGTGGAGCAGAGTTTCCCTTTGGCCTTTCAGGCGATAAAAACGAAGCGAAAAGTGCCGCTATCTATTAATATCGCTTTTGGCTTTTTGCTGGCGGTAAAATGGGAAAACAGGAGAATGAGAGACGCTGAAAACTCCTAACGAACGA
This sequence comes from Drosophila affinis, assembly GCA_037356375.1. Lineage (NCBI taxonomy): Eukaryota > Metazoa > Arthropoda > Insecta > Diptera > Drosophilidae > Drosophila > Drosophila affinis. The sequence goes on from CM074799.1 coordinate 23,350,562, forward strand.
CACCTGTACGGAGCGAGCGAAGTTTCCGTATCCTCATGCAATTGCCAACGTGTATGCCCCTGGCAGTGGCGTGTGTCCCGCTTCTACTTGCTGTTTGCAGTGGTTGCCCCTTTCTTTTTGCGATACACTGAATTTGCTGCCCCATCGCTGACGCTGCCGCTGCCGCTGCCGATGCCGATGCCCGTGCTGCTGCTGATGTTGCACGAATGTTGTAAATCAAAAGTAGGCGAGTCACACGAAGGCTCTTCCTCTGGCGGCAGCCGCTGCTGCGCCTATTGACTGGCAGGCCGAGCGGATAACGCTGGCAATTATCGCGCTTGTGTTGCACGAATGGCGGAAGCGGCAGAGGCGCCACATCATGTTACCAATCCCCCCTCCCCTCCCCTCACCCTCACCCTGCCTATCCACATCCACATCCCACCCATGTTTGCCGGCATCCTCTTTGCAGTTCTCTGCTTTCTTTTCTGCCTTTTTCAGCCTTTTTCTTTGTGCAATCCAATTGGCAGCGAACAAAGCAAAACAAGTTGCACGTTGTTGTGCCTCCTGCTACAAGTCTCCAAAAAATATGGCGAAACGAGTACCATCCTCCCGTGCACACATTCCTGCTGCTGCCTCCAACCCCCGTCCGGTCAGTCAGGCAGTCAGTCAGTCATTGAAGTCATTTATTGCCACCAAAAGTTTCGCCTGGCTTTTTGTTGCTGCCCCAAACTGTACTTGCTCCAGTGGTGGTTGGCCAAGAGCTGGAGCTGGAGCTCGTGCTAGCGCTCGGTCTCGGTCCGTTCCGTTCCGTGTGCAGGATGTGTTTACAATTTGTGGACACGCCGACCGCCATTTGATTGTTCCCTTCTCGCTGCCGCAGTTACCCTCCCTCACGTGTTGTCCATTCCTCTGTTAATTCGCCAGGTGGCCCGAAACTGCGCATTGCTTTGATGATTGAGGAACCGGCTATCCCCAGCATTTCATGGCCCTCCGGCATACCTCTCCCCGCTCCATCCCTCACTGGATCCGACCGGCCGTGATAAGCCACTCGTTTGTTTGCTCAGGAACGGCACGGAAAATGACGTGCCTTGGATTGCCCATAAATGAGACTGACTAAAGCAAACATGCCACGTGGGATTGTGCATGGGACAGGGCCTACGTCTTCTCAGATGGAGGGAACGGAAACAAACCCAAGAAGTCAGGAAGTATATACAGCTTTTCCTTCTTTTGCTATTTTGGTTCGTTTGAATTTTCGAAAGATTTTCAAATCACGCGCGTAAAAACACCGTAGTCTACACGTCAACTACACGTGCGGCTACACCGGAGCCCAGTGTGCGTCGAACTTTAAATCAAAATTTAAACATCAAACACATAGTTTTGAGCAATTCAGTAATATACACACACAAAAATTAGTCTGTTAGTTTGGTTTAAACACAAAATTTAAATGCGACCTGCCGATTTTCTCCGTCTTTTATTGTTTTTCGCCATGCGCTTCGCGTTCAACTTTTATCTACTCTACCGCCGAAAAAACGCCGCCAAAAATCAAAACCAAATGTAAAATGTTAATTTATCGTAAAATGTGTAAGTTTATCGAATATTCGATTAAATGTATAACTCGAACAGCTGTCTACTGGACGCATTTGTTTTGTTTGAAATTTTAAGTTACATTTCTAGCTGCAGAATGGAATGTGTAATTTGCGCGGAAGCTCCAAGGAAATACAAATGCAGCAATTGTATGGCTCCCTAGTAAGTAACTCTCTGGCTGTAGCTCTGTTTTCTGATCAATGCAATCGTCTATGCGCAGCTGTTCAGTGAAGTGCTACAGAGTCCACATGGATTCTGTGGAATGTGCATCAGCTTCGACGTTAGACTCGCGGAAGATTGTCGAGGAAGAACCCACGCTGCATGCGCCCTTCCCCAGCGATGACACTGTGCTGCCAGAGAAACTGCAGGAGCTAAGTGAGTCTCTGAACGCATTACACTATAATATCCACTAACTTGTTGCTTCCCCCAGATACCTGCGAGCCCCTGCGCCAGCTGCTTCACAACCCGCACCTACGCGATCTACTCAAACAGATCGACGTGGCGCACAACGTCCACTTGGCCATGACAGCAGCCATGCAGGAGCCTCTCTTCCTCGAGTTCGCTGACGCGTGCATGCAGGTAGTGGAGCCCATGTCCCAAGCAGAGCACGACGAATACAAGCTATGCTCTTAAAATTTGCAGTGATTTAGTGCTAATACATCTTTATGTAATGTTAATTAATACGTCCGTATATTTGTGGATAAGTTGTGCTATGAACATGATACACGCCATGAGAGCATGGATACGAGATCTATATAAATGCAGGAATACATTTGGAAGTGGATACAGTCGGATATATGTACATAAATTAGATTATCTATATTGCATAGTTTCCTAATCACTTTAAGCACTGTTTGTGACTCAATATTGCCCTCTATAGCTCGATGTGGGCCGGACCGGTCCGGCTGGAAATATACAGATGCAAATGCTTTGGCAGGGAGACTTTGTCCAACTCTTTAGCGAGGTCAAAGTACCGCCAGCGCAGAATATGGGCCACCTCCTTTGGCTGTCGGGCACGCGTGAAGACACCCTTTTTATTGCCCCCCACTCGGGTGTAGGCTGAAAGAGAAAAGGGAAAGCATAAGATATCATGAGACGCTCAGGCATAGGTTCCTGTGGCACCCACTCTGGGCCGTCTTGAAGTCGGCAAAATTCCACACAAACTCTCCGATGAACCACTTCTGGCTTCGCAGTTTGTCAAAGGCCTTAAAGTGCTCGGAGAAGAGCGCCACCTGATAATCCTCGGACCAGATGAAGGCTGGGAGCTGCAAAGGATCAATCAGAGCAAATGCAAGTCATTCTAGAGCAATTTTCCTACTGAGTGCTGGCCTTCCATGGTGTCGGCTCCGTACTCAAAGAGGATCACGGGTTTCCCGAAGTTTTGGTGCCAACGCTGGGCCTCCTCTGTCAGCAGATTGACGATCATGTCCGTGCGTCCGGAGTTCTGGTACCAGGCGTTGTATCGGTTGAAGCCTACGATGTCCAGAAATGGGGCCAGGTGGCACTGCTTGGGCGGATCGGGGCTGGCATTGATGGCTGCGGTTATAGGTCTGTCGTGGACTATGCTCCTCGTGTAGTTTACCAGGGCCCTGGATGGACAGATAGCAATTAACCCTGCTTTACAAAGGCGATGACACTTACTGGAAGTAGCCGAGTGCCCCCTTCTTAAAGGACCGCGGTTCGTTGGCCACCGACCAGGCGATGACACTAGCGTGGTTGCGGTCCCTGTGGATGAGCTGCTCCAGCGCAGACATGTGATTGCTCAGCAGTTCCGGCTCGAAGATGTCTATGTTGACTGCGGAGCATTCGTCTATGACCATGATCCCGTGCTCGTCCGCGAACTGCATTGATTCTTCCGAGTAGGGGTAGTGCGAGGTTCGGTAGGCGTTGGCCCCTACCCACTTTATCAGGTTAAAGTCGCGAGCGAGGAGTGCATTGTCCAGACCTTTGCCCCGAATCTGCAAAATGTAAACTAGAATGTAAGGAGAGATATGGGTTATCGTGTGACTTACATCGGAATCCTCGTGACGGCCAAATCCTCGGAGGTACAGAGGTTTCCCATTCAAGAGCAGGGTCGTGTTCGTCCAGCTAAGGGTGCGGATACCCACGGGCATTCTATATGCGTCTAGGAGATCTTCCCCATTATCACCCTTGTCGCTGGACATGAACAATTTGAACTCCAGACTGTAGAGGTAACCTGGCTCGGGATGCATAAGGTAGGGCCACCAGGGCTTTGCGCCTGGCACCAAGAGAGTACCATTGTACACAGCGCGATTGACTTGCTGTGCCGCTACAGCTCCATCCTTGTCCCGCAACTGAACGAGAACATGCGTTAGCTGCATCGTGGAATTTACCGTAGTGCCATCTAACCAGATGCGGTAGTCAATGCGTCCTACTTGGTCGGAGGATAGCTGCGTGCTGATAGCGATATCGCTTATATGGACCGCAGGCGTGGTGTACAGGTGGACGGAGCGGTGTATTCCGGCGTAGTTGAAGAAGTCGAAGGTGTAGCTCTGGATAGGAGTCTCACCATTGTCCGTCTTTACTGTGGATACCTGACCCTGGGGAACAGTGCGGTTGGTCAGGCGGTTGTCGCACATGACCGTGATCCGATTCTCGCCGCCAAAGTTCAGGAGGTTGCTGATCTCCGCCTCGAATGGTAGATGGCCAATGCTGTGGCGCATGGCATTTCTCCCGTTGATCCACACGACCGCCGCGTAGTGGACACTGCCGAAACGCAGCCAGGTGCGTCGATTTTCCATCCAGTAGCGGGGCACGAAGAAGGTTCGCTCGTACCAGACGGTGCCGACGTGGTCTCGCAGGTTGTCCGTGGTTATGTCGTTGTAGGAGGCTGGGACTGGCATAGGGATGATCTCCTGGCCAGTCTTCTGTAGACTGTCCTCGTACCACTTTTCCCGAACCCCCTGATGCGGGTCACTCGGTTGGCTCATAAGCAGGCGCCACATTCCGTCCAGACTGCGCACCTCCCGCATCTCCGATTCGCGTGGATACAGCAGTCCCTTGGTGGCGATAGGCGCTGTCCAATTCTCGTGCAGAAACACTGGGCGCTCCTCCGTTTCATCGGTTTCGTTGTTTTCTACGTGGCCAGCGACAACCAGGACCACTAAAAGGCCGGATAGCAGCCGCAACCAAGACCAAGCTCGCCTTCGCATTTTAATAGGTTGTCTAACTGGAAAAATTGTATTTATTTTAATTTGTATCAGCAAATTTATCAACAAGTGGGATTCTCTGCTTGCCCTTCCACGCCCACCAATTGTTTATTTTGATAAGCCCAAAATGATAACGACTAGTACCACCACTAACCATAACAATATATAGACGGGACAATACATATGTACATTGAAAATGTCCGCACCAAAATCAGGCATCAGCGCCCTAGCACTAACCATACAACCATACATCCTGATTTAAAGACAATTTTTGAAGGAAGAGGGGAAAAGAGGCAGTAATTTTATTTGACCCATATTATTTTGTGCATATGGCCAAAGTCAGACGAAATATTTTCGCTGCCGATCAGAATTATGACAGCAGACCCGAACCCACACGATTCATTTCCCCTACCGGTGCGACAGCCAATCAGAATTATGAAGGCTTTTGTGCATATGGCCAAAGCAGCACGAACATTTTCGCTGCCGATCAGAACTATGAATCCTTTTGTGCAAATGGCACATTGTAGTGGAGAATGAAATATCATAAGCTCAAAATATTGCGGCAGTAGGATATTTTTTTTAATTTAATTTAATTTTGGGTGGTTTCACTTTTCATTTAAATTTGGTTATTTTTGAATTTTATTATAGCTTAACACATTGTTATTTAGTTTTATAATAATTGATCACAGAACAAGAATGTCACATTTTGGCCGGCGCGCGATTCGCCGTCGGGAAACACACGATTTAATTTTCCGTTTCACAATATTCAATTTCACAATAAAAAAAAGCACTCATATGCCATTCCTTTGGCTTTGATGCCATTCATTGCACTCAAAATGGCCGCTTCACTCGCGCAAAGTTCAACTTTATTCAAATTTGATTCGATGCTTTATAGAATGGAATTCAATGAATGTAGCCGCAGGCACGGAACACGGAACACAGAATACTTTTGACCACTGACGTTGATGTGCAATGACTGCACCATCAAGTGGCCCAAGCGACACCAGCAGATGGCTGGCCAACCGACCGAACTGAAAAAAAGCCCCCAGTAAGTGAAAGTGAAGCTTTTAAGAATTGTATAGAACTCCCATGATGTTGCCCCTTACATATGTATGTACATATGTATGATCCAAGACAAATATCCGACTCAACCCCACCTGAAACAATAATGTAACTATCAACCGGAACAAATCCACTGTGCAAAAACAAAAAGCCTTTAAATGAAAAAGGAGCGCAAGAAGGAGATAATATAATATAATAATATATAGAAGGATAAATAAATAAATAAAATAAGAAAATATGTGAAAAGCAATCGAACGAAGAAACAGTATAAGGAGTAAACCGAAACAGAGAGACTCACCGATCCCACAATTAGAAAGTGAAGCGTTGAATATTGCTTGCTCTTTGCTTTTGTTGCATTGCTGCAGTTTGATGCTTGTCGTTTGCACACATAAACACAAAAACAAAAAACACAAAAAAAAACAAAATTAATTATCACATATGTACATATGTATGTATGTACACCTTGCACTGCGTTTCGCTTTGCACTCCTTGCCGCCTTCTTCTTCTTGCCGCTCCTTATGAAATTGTGTTTTTTTTTATTTGCACTCGCACTTTCACTCACAATGTGCACTTAGAAAAAAAACTAAAAAACTTTGGTTGCGTGGTTTCACATTTTTTATTTCAATTAAGTTTTTTTTTATTTATTTCAATTTATTTATAATAATTTTATTATTTATTTAAATTGGTTTCACAGAGAAAAAATTACACTTAGGCCTGCGCCTTCTACTTCTTGCCGCTCCGTATAGTCTTTCACTGTCTCTTTCACTCACATTAGAACCCTTAGAACCCCTCATAAAACTCGGTTTGGGTGGTTTCACTTTTCATTTAAATTTGGTTATTTTTGAATTTTATTATAACTTAACACATTGTTATTTAGTTTTATAATAATTGATCACAGAATAAGAATGTCACATTTTGGCCGTCGCGCGATTCGCCGTCGGGAAACACACGATTTCATTTTCCGTTTCACAATATTCAATTTCACAATAAAAAAAAGCACTCATATGCCATTCCTTTGGCTTTGGTGCCATTCATTGCACTCAAAATTGCCGCTCTCTATTTAGTTCTTGCCGTGCACCGTTTTTTTTGGTTTCACTAGCGCACTTTTAAACAATTTCCGGGAATACCGTTTTGCATCGATCTTTAGACGCACGCGCACACCGCACGACGAACAATTTAATTGATGACCGCTTCGAATGATGGACCGGGGGGGAACTAAAAGCTTTGATATGTGTAACTGCAGCAGCGTGGGCAGCTTAAAGAAGCTTTCCAAGAATGAGAGATCGAGAACGAAAGAACTTGGTGAGAGAGGGCGGCGCTGCAGCAGAGCAGCATGGGCAGAGACTCAAAGCTCTGCTTAGCGGTGCAAATGCGTTCATTCGATGCTCCCCCACGCTCTCTTCCTAATTGCCCTCGCTCCCACTCTCTCATTAGCTACTTTTGCGAATCGCTTATGTCTCCCTGCTTATGTTCTCCCTCTCCTACTGCAAAGGGAGATCAGAAAAGTGTACTTATGTCACCTGTTGGTGGGAGTGAGAGGCAAATGTTGGTGAGAGGGTTGCAGTGCGCGCTGCGTAGGTGCAGCGCAGTCGGCGTAGTTACTCCCGCATTTCATTCTCTCTACTTCTCCTCTACCTTTACGGTGTCATATGCAAAAGCGATTATCGAAGATTTCGTTTTTTTTACTATAGCCTCTGCTACTGCAAAAACCAAGACGAACTTTTGCTTGTTGTGGGCACTTGTTAGAGTGGGATGGAGAGGGTGTTGAATGGGTGCAAGATTATTCATGTTCGCAGAGCAATCAGAAGAAATAGAATTCTATGTGGAAAACATAGATAATTCATTCTTTTTATAGATAATTAACAAAAATCAATGAATTAACGATGAAGTATGCGTTGCCATGTGCAAAAGGGATTATCGAATATTTCGGCTCTTTTGCTACAGCCTCTGTTACTGCGAACGTTTGCTGTTGTGGGCACCTGTTCGAGTGGGAGTGGGATGGAGAGGGTGCTGTGTAAAGAGAAGGGCGTATACCAAAGTCAAAGTCTTTGGCGTATGCATCGTTGTTGTTGTTGCCTGCATGGGTGGAATGGGAGACGGAAACTGCGTGGATGATGTACATAAGTCAACTTGACCATAGAACAAATATTTTAATGTGAACAGCTAAGTATATTTGATCCATCTCTTCATTGCAGCTAATGCAGGGCAAACAATTAAGAGCGCACCTGTACTGAAATGATCTAAGAGCGGATTTTGCAATAGGGATCTGTGTTTGTTGTTGTTGCTTTGGCTCCTGCTCTAAATGGGGCGGGGGGAGATAGGAAACGAGCGACAAAAAACTGTAACAATTTGAATAGTTCTTTTATTTGATTCTCCTTTCCTACTGCATGTGGGGTCGGTACAATGCCCTGAAGCGGGGGCGCTTCAGTAAGAGCATCTTTGCTTTTGCATTATGTGAGTTCTTGTAACTGTTTTTTGCTTTGGCGTACGCGTCGTTGTTGTTGCTGCCTTTCAATGCTTTTATATATGTACATACATAGGTGGAATGGAAGAAAGGGAGTGCGTGGATGATATATGTGATTTTAATGTGAAGACTAATATTTGGTTCCCTCTCTTCACTGCGGGTAGTGCAGGGCAGACAATTAAGAGCGCACCTTTGCTGAAATAATCTGAAAGCCGCTTTTTGCAATAGGGATTTGTGTGTGTTGTTGTTGTTTTGGTTTGTGCTCTGTATGGGGAGGGGGAGATAAGCCACGAAAATGCGTAATAATTTGAATATTTCTCATATTTGATTCTCTCCTCCTACAGCATGTGGTGTGGGTATAGTGCTCTAAAGCGGGGGCAAAAGTTAGGAGAGCAGTAGCGGCCTAGGCTTTTACATTGTAGAGAGTATTTGTAATTGTTTTTTGGCGTTGGCGTATGCATCGCTGTTGTTGTTGCCTGCCAATTCTTTACATGGGTGGCAATGGAAGACGGCGAGTGCGTGGATGACGTAAGTCAGACCATAGAACAAATATTTTAAAGTGAAGAGTTATATTTGATCCTCTCTCTTCGCTGCAACTAATGCCCTGAAGCATGGCGAACAATTAAGAGCGCAGCTTTGTCTAGACTCTAGAGAATCTAAGAGCGGCTATTGCAATAGGGTTTTTGTGTTTGTGGTTGTTGTTTTGCATTCTGCTCTGCATGGGGAGAGGGAATATGGGAGATGAGTCACGAAAATTTGTAATAATTTGAATATTTCTTATAATGAATGAGATATTTCACAACCAAAGTTTCCCTGTTAACCAATCGACCAACATTCGGTCGTGTCCATTTAGTTCGTTGCCAAATTCCATATACATATACTCGTATGTATGTACATATCTTCGCTTTCGATGTGTCAAATTCATTCCACTCTAGCGCGCTGCAGTTGTCGGATCCTGTTCGTGCTCTGCTCCTTCACTTGAGCATTTTTCTGCGCCATTTTGACACAGAATCCGAAGAGCCCGAGCGGCGACTTTATGTCTATATGTACATATGAATGTATGTATGTTTACGGCTTTTTCAAAGACAGTAATAATATAATAATTTATTTTTATTCCCACGGCCAAGTGTCCCTCCAACCCACACCCACCCCCACCCATCCTGCCAATTCTTTATTTATTTAATGGCGGTAGGTCAGTTCGTCAACAAGTTCAAGAAGAACACACAACACATAATTTCAGCTCAGCAAAGAACAAACGCTCTGTATTCGAGGCTGAGCTTTAGCTGTATGTGTGCACATATCTTGTTTGGATTGGTTTTTTACAACGCCGCTGTCTAAGAAAACACCCATTACTTTAGAATCGGCCGCAGAGCTGCCGATCAGAATTATGACAGCAGACCCGAACCCACACGATTCATTTCCCCTACCGGGGCGACAGCCAATCAGAATTATGAAGCCTTTTGTGCATATGGCCAAAGCCAAACGAAATATCGAGAGAATAAATAAAGAGTAAAAAAAATAAAAAATAGTTGGTTGCATTTCAGCAAACATGGATTTATCCAATATTGCGGTGTTTGCAATATGTATTGCAATATTTATCTGTGTATTGTCGTTCTCCGGCGCCACAGTGCCCACAAAATAATACATTCTTGCTTGCTTTTATACAACATTTGAATCATTAACGGATTTTATTTCTCTATTTCTCTAGTTCTTTTATCGATGACACAAGTTTCAGCCGGTAGTACGTTACATTTTTCAATTCGTAGAAATTGAAAGTGGTGCCATATAGATTCCCGATTTCTGAAAACAGAGACCTCCGGCTACCTCCGATCGGGGATGCTATGAATGCTCAAACTGAGAGGTATCACACTAAGCTCAGGTGCCGCCCAAACGTCCTGGCAAGGAGGCTTGCAGGGAACAAGTTCTTTAATTTTGAGTAGTTCAGGCTGAGCTGAAAGTTGAAGGGAAGAATTAATCTCTGGCGTTTGATTATTTCATATTGACCCAAAATGGATGGCATTAGGTGGTTAAGACACTATATAAGTGAGAAAGATTAACAAGTAGTAACGGCACACATTTCGATGCTGATTGTGGTACTAAGTGTTGTGCAGATGGGCCCTAGGAGCCTTAAGTGACACCTCTATTTAGGAGTACCCTCAAAATTCCCAATCCATATTTTGTGTATTTGATAAAAACAATAAATAATGTACTTTATGTTCAATTTAGTTTAGCTTATCAGTACATATAAAAATATAATGCACTAAAAATATAAATTTATGATTGTACAAGGCAATGCAACGGAATGAAAAATGCAACTATGGCAGATCAAGGATCACACGCATAAAAACATATTTACAGTAGCCAAATGTCCGGCTACTACTACGTATTCTCCACTTTTCCCATGTCGGCAATATATGTGAAGAGGTCATCCGGGAAGCTGGAATTGTCCAGTTCCCGGGCAAGAGCAAAGTATCGCTTCCGCAGCAGGTGAGCCGACGCTTTCGGCTGTCGGGCACGCGTGAAGACTCCCTTCTTATTTCCACCTACGCGAGTGTAGCCTGAAAGGATAGGGAAAGAGCTTTAATCTTGATAGAATCTATTAGAGAAAACGATGACACCCACTCTGGGCCGTCTTGAAGTCGGCAAAGTTCCACACAAACTCGCCGATGAACCAGCCCTTCTTCCGCAGGATATCGAAGGCCTTAAAGTGTCGCGCGAAGACCTCTGTCTGAAACTCCTCTGACCAGACGTAAGCCGGTTGCTGCAGGTGGAACATGAAAATTAAGAGAAAGAGTCCCAGCGAAAATGCCTCACAACTTACCAGGTGCAGTCCTTCCAGTGTATCGGCTCCATACTCGGCCATGATTACGGGTTTGTTATACTGTTTGTTCCAAGCAACGGCCTCGTCAACAACCTTTTTTGTGACCATGTCAAGTCGACCCGTGTTAGAGTACCACGCATTGTAGCGATTGAAGCTGATGATATCCAAAAAGCGTCCCTGCAATGGAAGATCGGTTACACGGACCAAGGGAGAATCCGAAGGGACATACCGCCTTGTCATCGCTCCAGGAAGTCGCAATGGCTGCCGTGATTGGCCGTGTCTTGTCGAGGGAACGTGTAAGGTTGGCCACGAGTCTGTAAATATATTAAATTAAAAAAAACAGGCGGAGAGCACTTTGTGAGTCACCACCCACTGGAAATACGAATCCGCATTCATTTCGCGGGTGCGAGGCTCGTTGGCTATGGACCACATGACCACGCTGGGATGGTTGCGGTCTCGGTGAATGAGCTGCTCCAGCGACGACTTGTGTTTTCCCAGCAACTCCTGGTTGTAATTTCTAAAAGCCGGAAGCAATCACAATTATACTCTGTTCTGCATAGATTCTCAGCAGACTCACTCCGTATCGACGCTGGGACACTCGTCCACAATCATGATCCCGTGTTCGTCTGCAAACTGCATCGATTCTTCCGAATAGGGGTAGTGCGAGGTGCGGTAGGCGTTGGCCCCGATCCACTTAAGCAGGTTGAAGTCCCGCACCATCAGGGCATTATCCAGGCCCTTGCCCCGCACATCGGCATCCTCGTGTCGACCGAAGCCGCGAAAGTAGACGGGCCGGCTGTTTATCTGGAATGTGGCGTTGCTCCAGCTGAGGGTACGCAAGCCCACCTTCAGTCGGTAGACGTCGAGTAGCTCATCGTTGGAGGTGTGTAGCTTCACCTCCAGCTGGTAAAGATACCCCGGTTCTGGATGCATGAGGTACGGCCACCAGGGGTTTACATTGTCCACCTGCAGACTCCCACGCAGCTGCTCATCCGAGGTGCCGTTGGCCACCAACTTGCCCTCCCGGTCGTACAGCTGGGCTCGCACGTACAGGGTACTGTCTGCTTCGTTGACTGCGCTTCCATTAAACTTGACGCTGTAGATGACTTCACCCTCTAAGAAGCAAATTAAAACTAGGTGATAAGTGACAGGACCTTTGACGTTTTCTCTTACCGACATTGTCCTTAGACAAGTTCGTGGTTACCACTACCTCCTCGATGAATGTTTTGGGCGTGGTGTACAGGTGGACGGAGCGATGGATTCCAGCGTAGTTGAAGAAGTCGAACGTGTAGCTCTGTACAATCGTCATACCGTCGTCGTTGGGTAGCTCCGTTATCCTACCCTGCGGAACAGTAGTCTGTATCAGTGCGTTGTCGCACATCACCGTGATGCGGTTTTCTGCGCCGTAATTCAGGAGATCCGTGACCTCCGCTTCAAACGGCAGGTGCCCGATCTCGTGTTTGACCACCTTTTGGCCGTTGACCCACTGCGAAGAAGACAAACATTTATAGATGCTATATTGTGTTGACTATCCCATCTGGTGCTTACCACATAAGCCTCATAGTGGACGCTGCCGAATCTCAGCCAGACCCGCTGATCCACGGCCCAAGAGCGTGGGGCAAAGAACTTGCGGTCGTACCATACGGTGCCCACGTGGTCGCGAAGATTGTCGGTAGTTATATCATTGTAGGAGGCGGGCACGGGCATTGGGATGGTGGGCCTGCTCTTGCTCAGGTCCTTGCTGTACCACTCTTCCCGCACACCCTGCGTTGGGTTCGCCTGGTCGGAGCGCACAAAGTTCCAGATTCCGTCCAGCGAACGCACCTCCCGCGTTTCTGACTCCCGGGGATAAAGCATTCCACGCGACTGTGAAACCTCCTTATTAATCAAAATCAGAGCTATGGAGAAATGCAGCAAATACAGTCCAGAGACGACCGAGAATAACCAGAGAGCTGCAAAGACAAGCAAAAACCATATTCAAATAGAAGTATTTGTATTATTGTATTTGAAGCGCTCGGAGAATAGGTTTATATGTAGATAACAGGCTCTAACTGTAGTTTCCACTTGTTGATAAGCCGGTTAGGTTAGGTTAGGTTAGGTTAGGTTAAGGTGGCTGTCAAGCTCCACAGGAGCCAGTCACACTAGCCCGGTTTCGGCCATCTCATGAGACCCGAACATATCAGCAGTTATCCCATCCTGACGCTCTTACGAAGTTTGCAACCTTTCTGGGACAGATTTTGGACATTTCTGAAATGTCTGAGACATAGGGCATGCCCAGGTATTGTAGCCTTCTCCTACTGAGAGCCGGACAGGAGCAGAACAGGTGTTCCACCGTTTCCTCCTCCTCCTCGTCTCTACAGCTACTGATAAGCCGGAATACATGACTGAAATCGATCAGAACGAGGACAGCGGAGGGGCGTTGGAGATCGTTGAGACCATTCTTTTATAATACCTCTAGGGCCAAAGTCAACCTCGTCTCTGTTGTGGCAGTAATGCTAAAGCGATGTGCATACTCACATTGAAATTAATTGTTTATGTTATTCTCAAAGTCGGCGTGCGAAACGGAACGGAACGATACGCAGCGAATCATAGGAAAACGGAAATGAAATTGTATATTCCACATTATTGTGGGTTAACAGTTGCATGCAACAATGCAACAAACAAAAAGATCGGACAAAAGATGAAACAAATGCCAAACAATACCAAAGAGAGATTGAGAGATATAGAGAGAGAGAAAGCTTTCCAAGGGCTCAGATGAAGCACCTGGCCAAAACAGCTGTTTCTAAAAGCTTTCTCTCTCTCTCGCGCGCTATCTCCCCCTCCTTCGCTGAATGTGTCATCAGGCAGGTGAGAGCGATTCTGTCTACATTCTGTTTTGGTTTTCGTTTTGTTTTTGTTTCGATTCATTAATGGTAATTTAATCTTATTTTGCACTTCGTTTTGCTAATAAAACACGTTTGGCATCGCGACACAACGAATATTGAGGCACCAACATTTCAGAAATCTCCACAAGCCCATAATATTTTTGGGGTGGCGTGCGGAAAGCTCACGTTCGCCCGTCGGAAACACACTGTGCAGCAAACGCTTCCTCTATTTATTATTTATCTACCGCTATAGGAAACGTTACCGTCTGATTAGACAAAAGCTCCGAAAGAAAAGCTGTCGCGATTGCAGCGATCGATTTGATTTGGGCCTTCTTACACATTTTAATTGATATCTTCCACAATAGTGACAGCGTTATTCCCAACATTGAAGATAAGAGAGATTGATACACCTCGAATTTGAATATCCCAAGGGATTTTGACAAAATTTACTTGGGCTCCTGTGCTGTAGTAACGGTCGATAATGGATACAACTGGCTTACACATTTCGGACTCCGGGTGCGATTCCCTCTGCTCGGCGGTCTCAACTGCGATTGCACTTATCGCGGTTACCCGCTTTTAAAGCGGCCTGGTTTTGGGTTTTAATTCTGGCTCTGGCTCTGGCTCCGACTTCAGTCGGTGCAACGGGGGAGGTTTGGCTCGAATTGAAATGCCAAAAGGCACCGCAGGTGTACCGTTCCGTGCGTTATTTGAATAATATATCGACGGGTGGGGGGTATCAATGTCACCCAGAATGCGACGGAGCTTACCCCAAATTTCATATTTGCGACACTTGAGGCGGATCTTGAGTTGCATGATGGCACAGGCAACTGGACTGCTGCTGCTGCTGCTGCTGCTGATACGTCGGTGGGCCAGTGGCTACTGGGCCAGTTTCTTGAGGCTTCAGTCGCACGGATCCGCGGCAGCCCGAGCGGATGTCATTAGGCAAGGTATTTGTGAACTATGCTGCCCGGCTCTGTTTCAGTTTCTCTTTGGGGCACACAAAGGTCGTCTCACCCTGCGTCGTTACCGGCTGTAAATGTTGGGGTTTGGGCGCATGGGCGGAAGCTCAAGCTTAGAACACGCACGCACCGCAAAAGCTAAAGCCAAAGCCAACCGGTCTCAGTGCAATGAATTTGCCCCTAATTAAGCCCTGCCCCAACCACTACCGCCCTCCGATAGCATGCCCAGTCGATAAACAACTGCGTCCCAAATCCAGAAGCCACTGTGCTGCCTCATTTGGGGTCAACGGCTAGAAAACGAGTGGAAGCAGCTCCTAGGGTTACAGGGTGGTAGGGTGGCAGGGAACCTCAAGGAGCCGTAGCAGGGGAATAAATTTCCAATTAAATGTTTCTGCCTCGGACATGGACTGGACTGGAAATTAATTGGTCTTGATTGGGAACGAAATGCGGAACTTCTTGCTCCAAATGGGAATTCTCAATTTCTATACCCTCTTAACCTTCCATCTCTTTCTAATCTCCGCGAGATCCCATCGATGTGCAAACACAGGGAGGGAATTTGCTTGGAATCACGTCGAATCGGGGGCTCATCAATCATCTGTTTGGACACCCCGATGCCAGAAAGGTTATCAGGTCTTTGACCTCCTCTGACTTAGAAATCCAATAAAGTGGGATCCTTATCAGCATCACGTTTACGCCAGGGACCGATCTCTTATCTGTTCTGTGGACTCCCATGGAATGGGCTTAGCGTATCGAGACATGAGTGTGCTAATAGCATTTTCCTTCATGCTGCTTTCACTTTCAAGGCCCAGCCAAACCCATCCCACCACAGAGTAGCACCGACCCAGCCCCAACCCAAGCGAAAGAATCAATGAAAAGCGCACACGAAAGTGAAAATGTCAGCCAAAGTAAATCATTCTAATATTAATAGAATAGTTTACCCATTTCCAGTCAGTCGGTCGCACCAGGAGCGCGATGTAGTCTTCCTTCCTCTAGGGCAATGGAACTAAGGAACACTTTTGTTAAAAACTAAAGATCACTTTTTATTTTTATTTTTTATAATTCGCGTTTATAAATCAACACAAGTAATAAACGACGATTTCATCGGTTGGGATTCAAGACTCGA
The DNA here is from genome assembly GCA_037356375.1 of Drosophila affinis. Classification (NCBI taxonomy): domain Eukaryota; kingdom Metazoa; phylum Arthropoda; class Insecta; order Diptera; family Drosophilidae; genus Drosophila; species Drosophila affinis. The sequence goes on from CM074799.1 coordinate 23,366,588, forward strand.
CTTGTTAGGCACCTTCAGTCATAAATAAAATAAAAGCGCTCGCATATAATTAATTTAACACGGTGACGATCCACCTAAAGTTATTTACGAGACGAAGCGACGGAGACGACTGCAACAACGGCCAGTTCGCTAGCCAAGTGAGCTGGAATCTGAATCTGAAGCTGCAGCCCCGCTGAGAGGAACATCTTGAATGTGCTGCACTGTTAATCTTTGGAGGGGAAGGAGGGGCTAGTTGAGCTATGCTGCTGGGCAGTGGGCGTTAATTAACTTTCTAAAGTCTCGTCTCTATTTACTGAGAAAGCCAGTGTGCGTTACAAACCAGCATTTGAATTTCGATAATCCCTGTTGCTTTCACGGCGCTGCAGCCCTGGCAAAAAGGTAAACAAATATCAGCTGTTGCTCATCGATAATTATAGAAGAGCTCAGTCATGTTTTCAGAATAATCTACAAAATCGCGTAAATAATGTTAAAAGTCACGTAAAATCCGGAAGCTGAAGCTGCGCCATGTCTCTGTCTTTCGACCTGAGCAACTCCGGCGACGCTTATCACCCACTGGACAACGGGAGCGTTAGAGACGCGGCACCAGCAATCCCACAAAGACACACAACGGGCATGAGGGTCTCTTGGCTAAGGCAATGTCGCCGCTATAAGCTGCCCGGCCTGGTTCTCATGATGCTGTTTCTGATGTCCTGCCTTGCGTACCGCATCCTGAGTGTACGTAACTATCTTTCCTAGGGAGGCTTATCAAACGTTTCATTTCTGAACAGGCCGAGCGGGATGCTCCTCCCACGGACGCGCACCGCAGCTCCCCTCTGCTGGACGCTTACGAGGATTTCAGTGCGATGCGGGCCGGCGACCTAAAGATGCGCATTGAGGAGATGGTGCGAATCAAGGTAATTTCCCAACACATTGGAACCTAAAATGGATTAAACCTTACCCGATTTTTTTCCAGAGCACTGTGTCAGTGGAGCTGCGCGAGCTGGAGTCCCGCCGCCAGAAGCTGCAGTCGGACATTAGTCAGTACAATCAAAAGATCGAGGAACTGAAGCAGGAGCTGCTGCGCGAGCAGACCGAGCTGGAACGGCTCAAGATGTCCGTGGAACAAGCGCAGGTGGCCCAGCGGGAGGCAGTACAGCGCAACACTCCCGATCTTGCCCTACCGCGCACCCTCCTGTCCAACTCCCTACCCCGAAATATGAATCATGTTTCCATGGGTGTAGCTGCCTCCTGTGCGATGCACAACTGCTTTGATCACTCCCGTTGCAGCCTTACCTCCGGCTTTCCAGTGTACCTCTATGACCCCGACGAGCACAACGTCCAGAAAACTGGGTACGACATCGATGGCTTCCTCAAAACAACTCTCAAACAGACTCTGGGCTACAATGCGCACATCGTGAGGGATCCAAAGCAAGCCTGCATCTACTTGGTGCTGGTGGGCGAGGCTCTTCTGGAGCAGGACCTGCTGCGAAACAACCGATATGCAGCCCAAGAGGCTGAGCAGCAGCTGCAGCAGCCGACCGCTCCCAGCCAAACACAAGACTGCCCCATCGACATGCAGAAGCTGTACAACCTGCCATACTGGGGCGGCGATGGCCGCAACCATGTGCTGCTCAACCTCGCACGCCGTGACCTTTCCTCCCGCAGGACGAATGCACTGCTTCAGCAGAACACCATGCGAGCCATTGTCGTGCAGAGCGCCTTTGAGCTGGACCAGTTCCGGCCCGGCTACGACTTGATTGTGCCCCCCATCTTGGGTCCGCCCGGTGGAGACGTTTGGCAGGAGTGTGCCAGCATGGTGCCCGCCCGTCGCAAGTACCTGCTTTCGTTCCAGGGAGAGATGCGACCGAAAAACCAAGGCTCACATCCGCTGGACGACTTTATACTGGAACATTTGACGGACATGTCCAAGGGACCCACTCAGGATCAGTTCGAGCTACAGTTCCAGTGCGTCCCTGCTACAGAGCAACAGGAGGCGGATTCCATTTCCGACTGGACGCTCTGTGGATCGGATTCCTCTCGCAAACAGCTACTGAAGGACTCTACCTTCGCGCTGATCCTTCCCCCGGTCAACAATCACGTGTCTTCCACCCTCATGCTGGCCCGACTATACGAGGCGTTGCGCTCCGGCGCCGTTCCCGTCATCCTCGGATCAGATGAGCTTCGTCTGCCATATGCGGAGACCCTGGATTGGCGTCGGGCGGCACTCCTTATGCCCAAGGCTCGTATCACAGAGCTACACTTCCTCCTAAGAGCCGTCCAGGACGCGGATTTGCTTCTTCTGAGGCGCCAGGGACGACTTATTTGGGAGCGGTACCTCAGTTCCGTTCAGGCCACAGTGGACACGGTGATAGCCAGCCTACGCGACCGCCTGGGGATACCACCACGCCCGGTTCCGGCAGTGGCGGCCCAGAGCGTCTTCAATAGCACATTTATACCGTTAAAGTCAGATCCGCCAGTGGGACTCGATACAGAACCGGAAGAGTCTCTTGGTCCCATTGAGCCGCCATATCCGAGCCCCGCCTTTCGCAGAAACTACACAATCCTTCGGATGCAATCTAAGGAAGCATGGAACGACTGGGTAGATCCTTTCTACATGTATCCCCAGCTGCCCTTCGACCCGACCCTTCCTTCCGAGGCCAAGTTCATTGGATCCCACACAGGATTCCGGCCAATTGGTAAGGGCATTGGAGGCGCCGGTAAAGAGTTTAGCGAAGCACTCGGAGGAAACTACCCTAGGGAACAGTTTACCATCGTTATATTGACCTACGAGCGGGAGCAGGTGCTTATGGACTCGCTGGGGCGCCTTTACGGGCTGCCGTATCTGCACAAGGTGGTCGTGGTATGGAACTCGCCAAAACCGCCTCTGGACGACCTTCGCTGGCCTGATATCGGAGTGCCAGTGGCTGTTCTGCGCGCCCCGCGCAACTCGCTCAACAACCGCTTCTTACCATTCGATGTAATCGAGACGGAGGCGGTGCTCTCGGTTGATGACGACGCCCATCTACGGCACGACGAGATCCTATTCGGTTTCCGTGTGTGGCGTGAGCACCGCGACCGTGTCGTCGGTTTCCCTGGTCGCTACCACGCTTGGGATGTGAGCAGCAACAACATGTGGCACTATAACTCCAACTACAGCTGCGAGTTGAGCATGGTGCTCACCGGAGCGGCCTTCCTGCACAAGTACTACATGTATCTGTACACCTATCACCTACCACAGGCCATCCGCGACAAGGTAGACGAGTATATGAACTGCGAGGACATTGCCATGAACTTCCTCGTCTCGCACATCACACGCCGGCCCCCGGTGAAGGTGACTTCTCGCTGGACGTTCCGCTGCCCTGGATGCCCGGTTTCGCTCAGCGAGGACGACACCCACTTCCAGGAGCGCCATAAATGCATAAATTTCTTCAGCCAGGTGTTCGGCTACACGCCGCTGCTGAACACCCAGTACCGGGCGGATTCGATCCTGTTCAAGACTCGCATCCCGCACGACAAGCAAAAGTGTTTTAAGTACATCTAGATCTAGTCGGGTCATCCACAACTGTATCCATCCAGAAACGATGAACCACAACGGCGGCCGCTTCACTTATTGCGCTGGACACCGGCTCCGAGTCCGACTAATAGTTCTAAGCACAAAGTTATGTTTACACTACGCAGCCCTCTTGACAACTTTGACTCAAAGCGTAGCTACTGATACTGATAAGCTAAATGAGATTACCCAGTCCGCTTTACCACGCAAGTTCATTTTGTGCTCACTTATACTCATGCATGTGCGTGGTCTGCTTCGGCCAGCCGGAGATGCTTTGAGATACCAAAACAGATTGTAAGTCTTTTACTTATGTGTGTGTATGTTTGCTTAATTATCCTAAGTTACTATGTATGTATGTCCCTCACTTGACTACTCTGTATATACGATAAAGGATGATCAATTAGACGAATCATTTTCGTTTTATATAGAAAAATCCGTATATCATCATCTTGATATATTAGGACGTTGACAGCACCATCTACGATGCTAACTACACGCGAATGTGTGGCATAGTCCAACCGACCGAGAAACACCGCCGGCCGCCGGTGAAGTTCACTTCTCGGTGGAGATTTCGACGCCGTGGGCTGATGTGGGCTGCGCTCAGCCAAAGACCCAAAAATTTTCACGCTCCTGCTCCTGCTAAACACCCAGTATTGGGTGGACTCGAGACTGTTCACGAAACATTTAGATCTAGAAAAGGCGTCTAATAGAGATGATGGATTAAGTAGACAACTCATATTGAATTCGTAGTACTTCATATAGTATGTATGTATGTATTTACCTCATTTGCACAGAGAATGAATGTGAAAGTGTGTGATTTGTTAGTACAAAGTAGTGTTAATGCTGATTAGTAAATACAGATATATAGTGTATATGTAGATACTAGTAGGTGTCAGCCCAAGATTTTTAAACTGAACGAAAACAGGAAAATGTGAATATCTGAGGATATGTGACATTTGTTCATTTCCACACGCACTTAATGCTAAATAGATAGCAAAACATAGTTCAAGCTCGACCGTCGACACGACAAGAGGAACCTGCTTTTAATTTACTCAGTGCAAAGACAAAGGGAAAGGAAAACCAAAGCATCTATCCCACTCTCACTCCCACTAGTTGCACACACACAAATTTATTTTCCCAATTTTGCGAAAAGAAAAAACTTATTTAAAAGTACACACTAATAACGAAAAACCCCGTCATCATGGAGGAACCTCCTGGACAAAAAATTACTAAAGACAAAGACAAAAAACTATCAAATACGTCCCCAGGTCCTAAATACCTAATTATGAAGAGAATTTACGAGACAGAAACACTAGCTAACGTATCACCATTCCTAATAAAAAAAGTAATTGACAATGTATGCAGTGGAGAAATTGAAGAATGCAAAAAACTTAGAAACGGTACAATTCTCATTAAAACAAAATCTATGACTCAAGCTGCAAAACTCCAATTGACATCACTGTACAACGAAGTAAAAATAAACATAACGGAACATAACTCTCTTAACTACACAAAGGCAGAATTTACTGCAGAGATTTAAGAGGCATCAGAGAAGAAGAGATGGTGCAAGAGCTCAGCTCACAGCATGTAACACAATGCGAAAAAATAAAACAGTACATCAATGGAAGCTTGCAAGAGAACGGACTCATCATCCTAACATTCGCCTACCTTCGGAAATCAACGTCGGGTACGAAAAATTAAGAGTACTCCCTGCGGACGACTGGGCCACACAGCCAAGCGCTGCACAAGAGAGCAACTTTGCTTAAGCTGCGCGAACCCTGCACATTTACAAGAGAGCGAAAATTGCAATAATCTTAAGAGATGCATCAACTGCAAAGAGAGCGGCCTAACAAATTATCACCACAGCAACACTGATCGCACTTGCCCTTCTTATATAAAAGCCAAGGACATACAAGAAATCAGAATATTAGAAAAAGCTGACATGAAAAAAGCTTTAAAAATGTATAATGAAAGAATGCTTTCTTCAAGCACAACTTATGCATCAACTGTCCGCTCATCAATGATAACCAAAAACAATAGAAACACACCCAACCGCCAATTAATATCATATTCCGTCATTAGTCCCAATGCGCAGCAAAACGCAAACACAGTTAAGCAGCAAAAGGCCACAGAGGAAAATTTGCTCACCAATCTAACATCAAAAAAACCCGCCACCATGAAAAACTCCAAGGACCAAATTGATACATCTCATAAGGAATCCCAACCCATAGACGTATCACAGGAAGAAAATTATAACCTAAGAAAGCAAACAAAAAACACAAACGCACAAACACACAAAGAGAAATTACAGAAACAAAAAACCAAACGGCTCAAAAAATCATTACTTAGTGATGAAAGCACAATGGACACAGAGTAGCTAGTATACAAAATCAGTACATATAAAAAAAACTCCTAATAAAATACACATATTAAGTTAGATCAATGCCCCTTAAAATAATTCAATGGAATTTAAAAGGCTATATTAATAATTACAGCGAACTACAATCTCTCATAAAAAAGCATCAACCACATGTTATAGCACTCCAAGAAACTCACCTATTTAATACCGTTTCAATTCCTATCCCTATTAATTACTCAATAATAGGAAAAAACTCATCGGCTTCATACGGTGGAGTTGCACTATTAACACACAAGTCCATACAAACACGACAAAAATCTCTTAGTGACAAATTTGATGCAGTCTGCATAGAAATTTTAACTAAAAATAAAATGCGAATAATTTCTGCCTACATTGCACCTAACCAAACATTTACACAATCTAACCTAGAGTTAGTTCTCGAATCCTCAAATGTATCAACCATAATTACTGGTGATTTTAAGAGTTGGCACAGAAGATGGGGATCTAGCTCAAACAATAAGAGAGGAAAAATTTTAGAACAATTTATAACACAATCGCAATATATAATTCTTAACGACGGTTCACCAACTCATCTCAGCACCCACAACTCATTAACTAATATTGATCTTACTTTTTGCAGTCCAATTTTGCAAATTGACAGTACTTGGAAAATTGAAGAGGACCTTTATGGTAGTGACCATCTACCTATAATCACAACTCTATTTTCATCAAAATCAAATAATACCCAAAAATTACACACAAATCAGACTTTATCACAGAAAAAGCAAATTGGAACATGTTTTCTAAACTATCAGCATCATATTCAGATGTAATTAAACAAACCACCAACATAAAAAGAGAAGCAGCAGCAATTCATAAAATAATTTTATCTAGTGCACACTTTTCCATCCCTCAAACCTTTCCAAAAAAAGACACACCTAACGTTCCGTGGTGGAACAAAGACTTACAAAAATTACGCACTGACAAAATACAGGCCTGGCGTAAGCTGAAAAAGCAAATAACACTGGCAAACATCATAGAATACAAAATAAAAAACGCACATTTCAGAAGAAATCTAAAAACAGCTAAAACAGAAAGCACACGCAAATTTACATCCGAAATTTCGCCAGACACACCATCAAGAAAATTTTGGCACAATATAAGACGCTTTTGTGGTCTTAACCCTATTAAAAATATTCATTCAATTTATAATGCAACAACCGATCAATATACCACAAATAAAACAGAAATTGGTGTGCAGAAACTTTTCAAAAAACTCAGCAGATTCCAATTTTTCTGACACATGTACATCCGCAAAATATAAATCTCTATCATCTGTTATACATAACACTTACATTCCAAGAAAAAAAGCTCTACAAATTGAAAAAGACATAACCCCTTTGGAATTCACAGCCGCTTTAAGCTCCTTAAAAGGAAACACACCCGGGCTAGATCTAGTAAGTTACTGCATGATCAAAAACACAGATTCAAAAATGAAACAAAGAACTATCCAACTTCAAAATAAAATTTTAAATAATTTTATTCCACAAGCGTACAAAACCAGCATAATAATCCCAATATTAAAGCTTAATAGTGAAAAAACATCTCTTAACTCATATCGCCCAATTTCACTCAACCCATACTTATCTAAAGTCCTAGATAAAATAATTGCAAAACGACTATGGTGGTTTCTCACAAATGAAAAACTCATTCATACTAGTCAAACCGGATTCAAAAAGGGAAAATCTACCATGGATAACCTTCTGCAAGTTGATCACCAAGTAGCTAGATCCATCTCTAGGAAAAATCATATTTCAATAGTTTCCCTAGATTTTGCTAAAGCATTTGACAGAATAGGAATACATTCAATCCTAAATCAATTTTCCGAATGGAAAGTTGGTCCCAAAATAATGAACTACATTAAAAATTGTATGGCTAATCGGAAAATCACAGTACGTTCAGACGCAATTTACTCAAACTTTCTGCCACTACAGAACGGCATCCCTCAAGGTTCGCCCCTGTCCGTCGTACTTTTTGTTATTGCTTACAACACATTAACGACTATGATAACACTACACCCAAATCTGAGCATCACTGCTTATGCAGATGATTTTAATTTGATTATTAAATTAAAAAATATAAAAAATACAACCATAAATCTTAGACCCGTCTTCAAAACAATTACAAATTGGTGCGATTATTCAGGTGCACAACTCTCTACGACTAAATGAAAGCATATACACATCTGCAGAAAGCACAATTGCAAATGCACCGTAACGACCGGAAATCTCCAAATAGAAAATGTCAACACACTGAAAATATTGGGCCTAGTTTTTAACAACAAGTTTCTCTCACTCAAATCAAAATTAAGCATAATCAAATGTCTGGCGAGCCCCAGTTTCAATTGTAATACTACAACGCTTATTAACGTCTCGAAAGCAATTTTATCATCGAAAGCTGACTACGGACTTCCCATCTACGGGTCATGTCCAAAAAACACTCTCCGTCCAATACAATCAACACTTAATACAGCCTTCAGAATTTCCCTGGGTGCGTTTCGGACAACCCCCACAAAAAACATACATTTCGAATCTCAAACAAGTTCAATTGGAGACAGACATCCACTTCTCACAGCCAAACTATTCAAATCGATCATCAACTCAAAAAATTCGCCCATGCACAACATAATAAAAAATTACAAGCCTCCAAAAAACAATAAACTCAAATCGGCAATTGACAGAACAATTCAGACATGCCAAATACAACATATACCATACCTTCCAATGAAAAGTATAACACAAAAACTACCCCAATGGAATCTTAATAAAATCACAATAGACACATCCTTAAATATTTTCAAAAAAGACTCCACAACTCCAAAAATTGTTCGCACTAGCTTTATAGAAATAACAAAAAATCACTCAGATCGTAAATTTATATACACGGACGGATCACAATCAAACGGAATCACCTCATTTGCAATCACCACGGAAACACACATCATAAAAACCGGCATCCTACCACACTACTCAACAGTATTTTCCGCAGAAATCATTGCGATATGCGAAGCCCTTTATTCACTAAAGCATCGAAAGGAAAATATTGCATTTGCTCTGACTCACTTTCTGCCCTAGACGCTATAGCCAACATAAACAATTCCGAACATTACCCCTGCACAGCAAGAAACATAATTACCGAAACATATCCCAAATTTAAGCTTCTTTGGATACCTGGCCATGTAGGCATCAATGGAAATGAATTAGCAGAGAAAACAGCGAAGGACTCCACGAGGCAACCTCTCATCATAACAGAAAACTACAATTCACAAGACATTATGAAATTTATAAAAAATACGTATCTTAACAAACTACAAACTAATTTCCACGAAACATCGAACTGGTACCGATACATAAACCCAAAACTCAATAGCTACCACTTATTTAAAAATACAAAAACATCTCGACTTGACCAAATAAAAATAACTCGACTTAGACTGGGTCACTCAAACATTAGTCATCACCATTACATTGACAAAACAACAAATATCTGCAACCTCTGCAAAACAAATGCTCAAATATCCATTGAACATATTTTGAACAACTGTCCATCCATAAAATCCCATAGACTTTCAATATTTGCCAATAATACTCCTTTACAAGCCGTAGCTAACCCATCTCCTGTAAACATAGACAACCTTCTTTCCTTTTTAAAAAAATCTAACATATACCACTCAATATAAACTAGATGTAAACAAACAATAACCCACAGTTATATTTAAACTCTTTAAAATTTAGATAATTATAGCAATACTATAAATAGACGTTAAAATACTAAATTAAGATATTATCCCCAATGGGACAGAAGGCCTTAAGCTGCCAATTGTTCCGTTAAGCCACACTAGCTTGTAATTTTATTATTACCTGTTAGATTTATATAAATAAATAAATAAATAGATAGCAAAAACTACGACTACAAGATCTACAGATACACATGAATATGAATATGAATGTTTATCTGTCGTACATTACATATATACGACATTCATATATATTATATATGATAGAATAGTATAGATGTGTCTAGTGTACAAATCGTATAGCTGTGAACTCTGTGTGTATTCGTATTGTTGGGGATTCGCAAGCGAGTGGACGAGTTGAGACCAGATTAGATCAAGCCAGGCGGATCCTGCTGATGCTGCTTGTATCACAATTCAAAAAAGGATCCAGAAGAACGAAGGGGGGTTGGAACTTAATTAGGCAACTTAAATAATATTTATACAACTTAGTCGAAAGTGTTACACTAGAAAATAGAACTTGAATTTTGGAATCGATTACGCCACAATGGGAAAAGCGAATGACTCTTCGTGATTGATTTGGTCGAGTGGTAATTGGTTGCTCCCTGCGACGATTGATTAGCTAGTGTTCCTGTAAGCTGAGCTTGAGCGCCTGCTCAATCATCTCCTGCTCGCGCTGCCGCTCCAAAACTGTGAATCATAACTTACCGCTGCAGTTGCTCGTCGTCCTCGGGTAGCATGTTGGATCCAACAACGCTCTGACCGCGGAGCACCTCCCAGATGTCCACCTTGTCGTCGGCCTCGGCTCCGCATGCGCCGCTGCTCTCCACCAGACTCTGCTCGATGGCGTACTGCAGCATATCGTCCTCATTCAGTGGGATCTGACGCCGGGAGTCGCCGCCCCTGTTTGTGTAGTGACTGGGTATATCGAAACATCGGTCGTCTACCAGGCAGGTAACGCGGTCCTGCTCCTCCAGGGTGGCCACGTATTCTACAGGCGTGGTCATGGCGAACACGTTGCCGAACGTGATGCAGGCGTTAAGGACATGGAAGAGCGGTATCTCCACCTTGACCGGGAAGCCGGCTGGCAGCTGCATAGTTATAAAGTCTTTTAGTTTTGACATGTGGGGACTGGCCATGGTAGACATAAGGTCCAGGATCGGAAGCACCTGCTCCTGCAGTCGTATCGGATGTTCCTCGGCAAGCCATAGGTTGGCCTTAAAGCGTTGCACCTTCGTGCTCAGATTCTTGGGCTTGCCCACATCCCGGCCATGCAGGTCGACCTCGCCGCTGAAGTACTCCTCGGGCGTGACCAACGACCTGGGAGTGCTCGCCCCTGATGCGCAGCCAGAGGCGCCATTGCTCTGGGGAACGGCGGGTGAGGAGCACAAACCGCTTTCGCTGCCCGCCAACAATCAACAATTCCCCCGTTCAACAATCACGTGTCTTCCACCCTCATGCTGGCCCGACTATACGAGGCGTTGCGCTCCGGGGCCGTTCCCGTCATCCTCGGATCAAATGAGCTTCGTCTGCCATATGCGGAGACCCTGGATTGGCGTCGGGCGGCACTCCTCATGCCCAAGGCTCGTATCACAGAGCCGCAGAGCTTCCTTCCAGAGCTTCCTCCTGAGAGCCGTCCAGGACGCGGACTTGCTTCTTCTGAGGCGCCAGGGACGACTAATTTCCCTTCGGAAATCCCTTCGGTTGTCAATATTGGCACACTTGATATATTGGAGGGGGACATCTTGGAGGCTATTGCTGACTTCGACAATTCTAATTAGCCCGACAGTGATGGTATTTCTGCCTTCCTGCTTCGCAATTGTTGTGATGCTTTTTGTACCGCTGAAAATTCTTTTCATGAATTCCTTGTTAGCGGGTCGGTTTATTGGTAAGTTGAAAGCTGCCACAGCCACTCCTGTTTTTAAGAAAGGCTCGAAGAATAATATCTCTGATTACACTACTCGACAAATTTCAACTTTTTTTTTCCGCTGTCTCCAAAAATGACTTTTTCTAATAGATTGGGAGATTTAAAATTTTTTTAAGAATTATGGTTTTTTTTTCATGGAGTAGTTTTTTTTTTAAGAATTTTTAAAAAATCTGGTATTTTTTGTCATAGGTAGTGCTTCTATTTTTCACATAACTCTCGTTTCATACAACTGGTTGTATTGAACTTTACAGTTAAAAAATGCTGATAAATGCAGCTATAAATCCGACTCAGACACTTTGTAGCAGAAACTTAACGTCTGGCAGATATTAAGCTTCCAAATTGAAATTTCGTCATTTTTTTCGGTATTTTTTACCCGAAATTTTGACTTTGAAACTTCTGGAAAAATCGAAAGAAAAATAAATGAATGCCTTGATTTTTGGTTTTAGATAGACACATTAATTACGCGTCGTTTAAGGTATCGCTTATAAAAATATAAAATCAAACGGCTAAGTTATAACCGTTTGACCAAAACGACCCAAATCTCATTTTATCGGAAAAAATACCGAAAAATACTTGAATTTATTTAAGTGTTATGATACTTAAATATTTTTATTGTTATTGCTTGTTACTATTTTTAAAATGGTTTGTCTGTCTTCTTTTGTCATTTAAGTCAGATTCTTTTATGAGAGTCCACACATAGTCGCCCAACATATTCTCATTCCAAACACCTAGATACCGTCGTTCCATAGCTTTTAATTGTTGGTGAAATCTCTCTCCGTGTTCATCACTAACATCCCCAAGGTTTGGCGGAAAAAGTCTAAGTGGGAGTGCAGGAAATGGTTTTTGAGTGAAATGATGGCTCCAATTTGTTCATAATTCTTAAGTAGGTCTTGAACGATATTAACGTAATCATCTTTCTGTTACCAAGAAAATTTGTTGTAACCATTCGGAATGAGTTCCAGGCTGCTTTTTCATTCGTAGATAAAATATTTTCAAATCCATCATCTTTTAGTAGTTTTCGAAATTGGGGGCCATCAAATATGTACGCCTTCTTTAACTTTTGCCATCGACAGACGTGGAAAAACAGTTTGGAGGTAATTCATCGATTCACCTTCGTTATCCAGTGCTTTAACAACATTTTTTATCAGTCCTAGCTTAATGTGCAATGGTGGTAATATAATGTCTTGGACTGTCACAAGAGCTGCATTTTGTACGTTGTGATGTCCCAAAGTATTTTCGTTCCGTTTTTCCCAGTTCTTTCTTGAGTAATGCTCTTTTCTATCTCGGCTATCCCATAGGCACAGGAAGCAACGGTATTTTGTATAACCGCCCTTCAATCCAGTTAGCATGGCTACAACTTTTAAGTCACACGCGACCTTCCACTGGTGTTCTTTATATTTAATATTTTCTAACAATTTAGTCATTGTTTGGTAGGACTTTTTCATATTAACAGCATGGGCGATGGGAATAGACGGCTTTTGATTTCCATTGTGTAGCAAAACAGCCTTTAAACTTTCTTTACTGCTGTCAACAAATAACCTCCAATCGTTTGGGTCGTAATCTTCACCCAGTTCCCTGAAGAGGCCGAAAATGTCGTGACAAACGCACATGTCATCCTTCGTCATATAAAACTGTGCGTGAACCAAGTGACGCGTCCGGAAATTAGTATAAAGAGGAAGGAAGGTATAAGGAATAAGGAATAAAACTGTCCACAACACTTACACCCCAAATAAATATAACCAGGTAGGATATATATCCGATATATATCAATACTTAAGACTCGGTAAAACCAAAATTACAGGTCCTTTTTGTTTTTTGCAATCCCATTTTGGAAGTTGGACCAAAAACGTACCGGACGGTATTTTTTCAGGTAAAAGTCATTTTGGGTCGTTTTGGTCAAACGGTTATAACTTAGCCGTTTGATTTTATATTTTTATAAACGATACCTTAAACGACGCGTAATTAATGTGTCTATCTAAAACCAAAAATCAAGGCATTCATTTATTTTTCTTTCGATTTTTCCAGAAGTTTCAAAGTCAAAATTTCGGGTAAAAAATACCGAAAAAAATGATGAAATTTCAATTTGGAAGCTTAATATCTGCCAGACGTTAAGTTTCTGCTACAAAGTGTCTGAGTCGGATTTATAGCTGCATTTATCAGCATTTTTTAACTGTAAAGTTCAATACAACCAGTTGTATGAAACGAGAGTTATGTGAAAAATATAAGCACTACCTATGACAAACAATACCAGATTTTTAAAAAATTCTTTAAAAAAAAACTACTCCATGAAAAAAAAAAAAAACATTCTTCAAAATTTTTAAACATCCAAATCTATCAGAAAAAGTCATTTTTGGAGACAGCGGAAAAGTCGTGTCGACTAGTGTTATATACCAATTGCCAAACTCAGCAATATCTCAAAGCTTTTTGAGCGTATCATGTCCAAAAAGATTACTTTTCTCATGAGGTCCTACATTAGCCCAAAGCAGCATGGTTTTATGCCGGGTAGATCAACAACTACGAACCGGATCGCCTTCAGTAATTTCTGCACACGTGCCTTTGAAAAGTACTCCCAGGTCGATGTTGTGTACACTGACTGCGAAGGCCTTTGATAAAGTCTCCCACTGTGATCTAGTAGCCAAGCTACATCGGCTGGGTATTCATTCGAGCTTGCTCAGTTGGTTCATATCATATCTTGAGCAGCGAGAGTATGTTGTATTGGTGAAAGGAAAGCAGTCGGACCCATATTTGGCTACTTCCAGCCTTCCACAGGGCAGCGCTCTTGGTCCGCTGCTGTTCTCTATTTTTATCAATGACATATGTCCTAGCATTCGAGCCTCTGAGTATTTGATTTACGCTGATGATCTCAAGATTTTTCGCTCTGTCAAATCATTAGGCGATAGTATCTTTCTTCAGCAGAACCTGGATGAAGTTGCTCGTTGGTGCACACGTAATTTGCTCCCACTTAATATTAGAAAATGTTATTTGGTTTCGTATGGCAAGTGTACATTTAAAGTCCTGACCTCGTACTCGAAAGATGGACGGAGACGGAGATACTCGATCTAGGCATCTTGTTTTATTCTAAATTTTTTTTGTGGAACATCTGAATTATATTTTGCCGAAAGCTTATGCCATGTTTGCCTTTGTAACGCGCAACTCATCCCAGTTCAACGATCCATACACGAAGCTAAGTCTATATTCTTTCCTCGTGCGCTCGCGCCTTGAATATGCTTCAGTGGTTTGGAACCCTACTGGGGTTGGTCAGATTGCGCGCGTTGAGAGACTGCAGAGCAAGTTTTTGAAGTTTGCACTCCAGCCTTTGCAGTTTGCAGTCCCATTGCCATCCTATGAGTGCAGATGTCGCCTTGTGCATCTCTCCTCTCTCGAGGATCGTAGGACCATTGCGGCTCAAATCTTTATTTATGACTTGGTAGTGGGGAATATTGATTACCCTGACCTGCTTAATAGGATTGGCTTCAATACGCCTGCCAGGAGCCTTAGGGACCACGCACTCTTTGCTATTGATCTCCACCGGAGCAATTACGGAAGTAACGAACCTATATGTAGGGCTCTTCGCCAGTATAATGCGCTGCCAGCTGGGATGCGGTTCGACTTCTGCCACGGGAAAGCAGCCGTTAGACGATTACTGTCTGATTTTTTCATGTTTCATTGTTTTTTTGTTGACTTCTTTGTATTATTTAAGATAGATGTAAGCTAGCTTAGCCATTTAAGGTTCAACCGTTGGCCAATAAATAAATAAATAAATTTGGGAGCGGTACCTCAGTTCCGTTCAGGCCACAGTGGACACGGTGATAGCCAGCCTACGCGACCGCCTGGGGATACCACCACGCCCGGTTCCGGCAGTGGTGGCCCAGAGCGTCTTCAATAGCACATTTGAGCCATTGAGCCGCCATATCCGAGCCCCGCCTTTCGCAGAAACTACACAATCCTTCGGATGCAATCTAAGGAAGCATGGAACGACTGGGTAGATCCTTTCTACATGTATCCCCAGCTGCCCTTCGACCCGACCCTTCCTTCCGAGGCCAAGTTCATTGGATCCCACACAGGATTCCGGCCAATTGGTAAGGGCATTGGAGGCGCCGGTAAAGAGTTTAGCGAAGCACTCGGAGGAAACTACCCTAGGGAACAGTTTACCATCGTTATATTGACCTACGAGCGGGAGCAGGTGCTTATGGACTCGCTGGGGCGCCTTTACGGGCTGCCGTATCTGCACAAGGTGGTCGTGGTATGGAACTCGCCAAAACCGCCTCTGGACGACCTTCGCTGGCCTGATATCGGAGTGCCAGTGGCTGTTCTGCGCGCCCCGCGCAACTTGCTCAACAACCGCTTCTTACCATACGATGTAATCGAGACGGAGGCGTATCTCAGTATCTCAGCCAAAGACCCAAACAAAGACCCAAAAAGGCGTCTAATATAGATAGATGATGGATTAAGTAGACAACTCATATTGAATTAGTGTACTTCATATAGTATGTATGTATTTATTTACCTCATTTGCACAGAGAATGAATGTGAAAGTGTGTGATTTGTTAGTACAAGTAGTGTTAATGCTGATTAGTAAATACAGATATATAGTGTATATGTAGATACTAGTAGGTGTCAGCCCAAGATTTTTAAACTGAACGAAAATAGGAAAATGTGAATATCTGAGGATATGTGACATTTGTTCATTTCCACACGCACTTAATGCTAAATAGATAGCAAAAACTACGACTACAAGATCTACAGATACACTTGAATATGAATATGAATGCTTATCTGTCGTACATTACATATATACGACATTCATATATAATATATGATAGAATAGTATAGATGTGTCTAGTGTACAAATCGTATAGCTGTGAACTCTGTGTGTATTCGTTATGTTGGGGATTCGCAAGCGAGTGGACGAGTTGAGACCAGTTTAGATCAAGCCAGGCGGATCCTGCTGATGCTGCTTGTATCACAATTCAAAAAAGGATCCAGAAGAACGAAGGGGGGTTGGAACTTAATTAGGCAACTTAAATAATATTTATACAACTTAGTCGAAAGTGTTACACTAGAAAATAGAACTTGAATTTTGGAATCGATTACGCCACAATGGGAAAAGCGAATGACTCTTCGTGATTGATTTGGTCGAGTGGTAATTGGTTGCTCCCTGCGACGATTGATTAGCTAGTGTTCCTGTAAGCTGAGCTTGAGCGCCTGCTCAATCATCTCCTGCTCTCGCTGCCGCTCCAGCTCGTACTTCTTTTGGTCCTGCTGCGAGAGGCGCATGGCCATAGCCAGGTCGGGGTCCACGTAACGGAAGCCCCCATCATCGTCGTCTTCGGAGGCGGGCGAGCCGCTTGCATTGGCGTGGGCTCCAAGCAGCGACTCCTGCAGCACCCTACGAACGAAATGGAACACGGACACACACAAAGCTTGGATAAGATGCGATCTAGCATTACAGGCGTAGGGGCAAGTGAAAGAGTGTGGGGGAGGACTACTTGAAGATCTTCTTCATGTAGCTGAGGTCGTTCTTGAACTGAGCCCCCGCCGAAGAAGAGCGGCCGCGGGGCTGCGGCTCTAGGAAAGAGTGGGGAGACGGCGAGTGCCGTCCGTACTGCTGGTGAGGGGAAAGCAGGTGCGAGGAGAAGCGAGGGTGACTAGCGTTGGCGGATTGCATATGTTAGAATCCTGTAAAGAGACCAAAACTGTGAATCATAACTTACCGCTGCAGTTGCTCGTCGTCCTCGGGTAGCATGTCGGATCCAACAACGCTCTGACCGCGGAGCACCTCCCAGATGTCCACCTTGTCGTCGGCCTCGGCTCCGCATGCGCCGCTGCTCTCCACCAGACTCTGCTCGATGGCGTACTGCAGCATATCGTCCTCATCCAGTGGGATCTGACGCCGGGAGTCGCCGCCCCTGTTTGTGTAGTGACTGGGTATATCGAAACATCGGTCGTCTACCAGGCAGGTAACGCGGTCCTGCTCCTCCAGGGTGGCCACGTATTCTACAGGCGTGGTCATGGCGAACACGTTGCCGAACGTGATGCAGGCGTTTAGGACATGGAAGAGCGGTATCTCCACCTTGACCGGGAAGCCGGCTGGCAGCTGCATGGTTATAAAGTCTTTTAGTTTTGACACGTGGGGACTGGCCATGGTAGACATAAGGTCCAGGATCGGAAGCACCTGCTCCTGCAGTCGTATCGGATGTTCCTCGGCAAGCCATAGGTTGGCCTTAAAGCGTTGCACCTTTGTGCTCAGATTCTTGGGCTTTCCCACATCTCGGCCATGCAGGTCGACCTCGCCGCTGAAGTACTCCTCGGGCGTGACCAACGACCTGGGAGTGCTCGCCCCTGATGCGCAGCCAGAGCCGCCATTGCTCTGGGGAACGGCGGGTGAGGAGCGCCCACCGCTTTCGCTGCCCGCCAAAAGGGAGGCTGTCTCTCCTGGACGCGGCGAGGGTGTCTGTAGTAACAGATGGTTAACCAAGAGCGAAATATGGACCATACGATAGATGTCTTCTACTTACGCGCTCTTTGAGTGCCGCGGCTACATCCGTGGGGGGCACGTAGTCCTCATCGGCAATGCCCAGCAGACTGTGTAGGGGCGTCCGTGCTGTTTTGTTCTGCGGGTTTTTGGAGTTGCAAGAGATTCAATGGAGATTGTATACGGGAAGTCTTCACCTTGATTTGCTCCTCGCTGAGATGGTCCATGCGCGTCTTTGTGACAAACTCCACGTTGCTGGCCCCATACACCTTGCAGTTGTAGCCATTAATGGCCTCGGACTTCTCGCTGCGCCAGCCCCAGATGCCGCACTTGTTGCGCTCAAAACTAATCTTTTCCATCTCGATATTGTTGGTGATGACGGGCGCATTGAGGCGGGCGCGCACAGTGCCCAGGGCGGGGGGAATGGCCACAATGTCTCCGATATCGCTGCTCATCTGCTCCACCATCACTTCGTTCGTGTCGTGGTCGATCTCAATCATAGTGGCAGTCTCTTCTGCGGGGAAAACGGAAGAGTGAGGCCAGCTTAGAAAGAACTAGGGCTTGGGGTCGAAAGTGGGAGTCTTACTGGCACCCTTGAAGATGTACGAGCGGTTCCCCCTCTGCCAGGTGTTGTTGTCGAACCCGAGCAGGGTGGTGTCTATGCGCACATTGGCCCCCCGCTTATAGACCTTGTAAGTGTCGCTGGGACAGAGACGAGACATTAGCGGCACCCACGACGTGAACTCCCATTTCATCTCTATGTAAAAGTCGGGGGCGTCCAGAAGGTGCTGCAGCAGCTTGGGCACGTGCGTCACGCGCTGGACGTGCCGCTGCAGGTCACGCACTTCGATGATGGCAGTCAGTATGTCTACGTCGCCAGTGCACACGGCCTCCTGTACAACTGGGGGAGAGATGATCATCCGAATATTACACCTTTATCAGCCAGAGCTTATCTAATGGTGCACTCACTTGACCAGCCTTCATGCTCATAGGTCGCATTGCACTTGGCTGCTAGAAGGCACTTGACACACGGAAGATTCGCCAATCGCACTGCCAGCATCAGGGGGGTGCGTCCCCGCGGATCGATTTTTTCCTTATCATTCTGAAAGTTGACGAATATTGCCATTTATGGTTCAATAAAAATATATTGCCCTGCTTTCCTTCGGGTTGGTTGTCGGGGAACGCGCTAATTCAATTAGTTCGCACACACACCTGTCCGGCTTTGACTTCAGCCACAATCACAGCCCAGCCACAACCACACCCACACCCACCTCAGCACCACTTACCTGCTCGATTTGCAGCTCGGCCTGCAGCTGCTCCACGTCTCCGTGCCAGATGTACCAGTGGAGCGGATACTCCGCCTTGATTTCGTCCAAGCTCTTCATGTGTCGTCCAAGTTTCGGCCCTGCCGTTGCCTATTTGCATTCCCCTCGCGAGTCTTAATTCGCAATTTCTTCTGTATGACCACGGAATTACTGATGAAATATACCGTCAGCCCCTCAGAAATATACCGAAAAGAACGGTCTCACTTTAAAAATATACCGATGAAAATACTGACGAAAATCATATTCCTCGATTTTGAAATTCTGTTTAATATTGCTAGCTAACTAGGACCCTCAGGCCTGAACAAATAATTTTATACAATTGAATAAATTTTCTACACGATTGACTAATTACAAAAAAACCGCACATTGGATTCGGTCTAAAATAAAGTTTAAACAGGGAAGGTCAAGGCACAAAACGTAATAGAGCCGGAAATGAGCCGAAAGAAAACGTAAGGCCATTTCGAAACTTAACCGTTGGTATGGGCATATTTCACTTAATTAGTGTTAAAATTATTTATCCCAGCTGGTTTAACATGTAATTAATATTTTATTTTGCACATTTTTACATTTTTTGACCCAATAATGCATTTGATTAATTTATTAATATTAACATATCGCTCCCAATACCCATTTTCAGTCTTTATCAGAAGACCAAAACCGTAAAATTTTCTGAGATAGACACTGACTAGTTTCTGCAATAATTGCTACCTAGTAAAACAAACCTTTCTTAAATTCTATAATATCCTTTCCTAAGGACTAAAACTAGTTTAAACTATCTATAATTTTTTTTCAAATTACTTCGCTGTAATATTCGGTGCGCCCTTTTGGAAAAGGCGAATTAGTTTACTTGTAAAATTGGCCTGTGTCGCCGCAAACAGTGGAAAAACTCACACACACAAAAAATATTTCCAATTCCGTGCAAATGTGTGGGACAATGTCGATAATTTCGCGGCACATGTTGCTGGCCCATACAAATAAATGTTGCCAACGGTAAAAAACGTAAGGGAATATCACGTCAGCTAGTGAGCATGGAATGTAAGGGAAATTGTTGCGATGAAAAACGAAATTGTTGGGATGATGTTGCTTCAACAAAATCCCTCAAAAAGTCTTAATAAAATATATCGTCTGACCTTAAAATATACCGCAATATACCGAAAATATAACATATTCCCCGATTTTGATATTTCGTCGAATATTACGAACAAATAATTTTAACTGACAGATGAAACTGTTTTCTAGAAGACTTACCAAGTTTAAAAACTCTGTTTCTTGGGTTCGGTCTAAGACCAGTTTTAAACAAGGAAGGTAAGCAAATAGGTCCCTCTTCTTATATTGCATCTACACGGTAAATACATATTTGCAACACATCAAAAACATTTTTACGGAGTATAGCTGCTGTATACCCTACTTCAGAATCAATGTTAAAAATACCGTTTTCCAAGTTAAGTCGTAAAGCATTTTTCTCGTATTGAAATGTTTTTGACCCATTCATGAATTTAACTAGATTTCCGAATATATATTCTCGTAGATCTAGATATTGCGTGTCAAGTATGAGCTCATACGATAGATGGAGCCATGCAACATATATCTATATTTTTTTCAAATTGGCGGTAATTTTGAAAATAAACCACTATATGCCCTGACAAAATACAATACTTTTTGAACAATCTTAGCCTCCGAAAATATCATTAAGGTATTTAAAATACCATAAAAGGTCACGCTGAATTTCTTTTGTTTTACAGGGTTGATATATTTATAAGTAATATTGGGGTTACCAAATATTCCGAAACTTGGCGAAAAAAACAAAACAAGGTAGAAGGAAAATTTCGCGACGACGATATAATGAAATAAGGGCTGTGGAAAAGAGGGAATTTTATTTTATGAAATTTATGAGATTTCTAGCAAATTTATGAATAGGGAAGAAAAAATGGTTGGTTGCATTTCTGTTCAGCAAAATCGGAGTTATCCGATTATTGTCGTTCTCCAGCCCAACAGCGCCCAAAAATAATGCATTCCCTGCTTTGATAGAAAATTTAAATTTAAATTCCACATAAAACATACAAAGAAATAAAAATATATTTTTTTTAAATTTAATTAATTTTTGTTTGTTAATGTAGTGGAAAGTTGTGTTAATTTATTTTCCTACTTTAAAATACATACAATATCTGGAAAAAGTTGTTGACGTTAATATCGTGACGGGTCTGCGCAGCTCTGATAAAAACTGTGACTGAGTTCCAGTGACTTGTGGAGCTGCTTTTTCATCTCTAACTGGCATCGATAGTCAATAACAACACAGCTGTTCGAGCTGTTCGAATGAAAAATTCCAATATTAATTAATTAATTACTTAAAACCTTGAGCAACCTGCCAAATTTTCCGGAACAAAAATATAGCAGCTGGAATATCTCGGCTAGTCCTGGAGCGTATGTGGTGAGAACACAAGCGCTTTCTCGGGTATCCTTTGATTTTATTACATAAATTGACTGAAAAGGCAGTGGAGTGGACATCAAGAGTCCTTGAATGTCGAAAAGATCTTAATGCCCTCAATGAGGGGCAATCAATGCCACTCCCCACCCCTGACACATGCATGGATTCCACTTGCCCCGGCGAAAATGTGGAATTTCTGGGTACATAAGTAACTGCTGTTCCGCTGCGACCATAAACCCCCCACCCGCCCCAACCTCACCACGCATCAAAAGTGTTGAAGACAGTTTTCATTTACTTGCAGGACACCATGCAGCTGCTGGACTAGAGGGATTACCTAATCAGACGATTGCACCGCACTGATTGCATTTTCTTGGCACTCATTTCCACGGACTGATATTATCAAGCACTTGGCGGTAATTGAGATTAATTGGCCACAAGTGCATCCTAACTAAATGTGTTATTCATGTTTAATTCAATCCGACCTACAACAGCCGCGGGAAAAGCAAGCGATCAGCTCAAAAATGTGGGGGGGACTGGCACACAATCGTCATTCTCTTCCAGTTTCAACAGACGCGACACCCACAACGCACCGCGCACCATTAACGCGAGCGCGAACAGTCATTATATTTAATCAAAAAGAAAGCTTTTGCAGATCCGTTAGTGCCTCCATCTCCCTCTCTCGGTCAACCGATTGACAGTTGACAGACATGACTATAGGCTGTGGATATCGCTTGCGCTCTCGGCGGCTGTTTGAATTTGAATTTCAGAACTGGCAAACTTCTAACACTCACTTTCCCTCTCTCTTTCTACTCTCTTGTTCACTCGTTGCAGCTATGCTCTTTGCGCGTAGGCGGCATTTCTTCAAGAGGTGAATCCCTGTGTGTTTGTCCCCACTAACCGACCCCCGATTAATTTCCGTAGTTTGCTTATAGCCGTACGAAATCCGTTTGTGTTCTCTTATGATTTCGATCTGCCCTCGCGCGGCAACCTATCGTAGTAGTTCCATTAGTCACGGTCGTATTGCGTTGATATCTCGGCCGCTCTGTCTGTCATTATCAAATTTCTCACCACTTACTCACTGCCTCATTGACCTCATATGTACATATGTATTTCCACTTGCACCACACTATACCCGCGTCGACACCCACCGCCACTATCAGCAGTATCAGATCGGGTACAAAGGTGGGCCTTAAGGGATTTTTGGCAAAAGAATGGGGATCAGTTTGTGCTACGCCCGGGTTCGGTTCGGTTATCGCGGTGCCTTGCATGCCTCTCGCTTTTGACAACAAACAACTCCACAAATAACAAACTAATAATTTAGAAATCTGTTTGCTTCTCTCTCCCCACGCGTCAAAATAAATACTCGAAAATAAATCAAGTACGCATCCGGTCAGAATTATTAGAAACCGTCGACTCCCGATCGAATCGAACAAACCATATCTGAATTCCCGTAAGCATTAGACCGAAAGAGACCAAAGCAATGAGTGGGCTTTATAGTACTATAAACACAATTTGCTATGCTACAATCATTCCCGGAACGATCTTCATTAGTTGGCTAATTGGGCTGTAAGTATCATCAAGCTTCTCGCAACGATCTCGAGTTCCCCGGCTCGATTAGATGTTGTAAACGTATCGTATCCCTCTCCATTTGTACAAACCTCCTGATTTCTCGTTATTTACTTTTGTCATCGTGTCATCGTGATACATGGACATTTCGGGCACCGCCGACTCTGCTCCGCTTCCGTATTCTGTTTCCGCTTGTTCCCACTATGCCAACTCCACCTCCACCACATTGCCAGCGTTCATCTTCATTTTATATGTTTATGGTTTTAGTCCCCTTTCGTAGTCACCATATCCCCGTCATTTCACCATGAAAGTAAGCTGAGATAACACGGGAACACACTGACAACTCTTCCTCCACAGGGTGGGCCTGCGCTGCCTGCAAGTATGCCTGCTGTTCTTTATCTTGGTGTTGGTGGCGCTGCCACTGGTTTTCCGCTACTCGGTGACGCTCCAGCGTGGCATCCTCTTCCTCACATTCAGTAAGTAGTCCTCCCCACCTCACGAGACAAATCTAAGCCATGCCTCTCTATTGAAGTCACCTACCCAAAGGGCCTCGACCTCACCAATCCAGCCGGCATCGGACTCTACGCGACTCGGAACTTCTACATAACCGTCAAGGAAAATGAATCTGATGAGGATGGGGTACGCATCGGAGTGTGGCACGTGCTGCCGAGGAACGCGGTTCGCCGCTTCAAGCGAGAGCTCCAAGTGGAGGAGGCCTTCGACCAGGACATCACACTAGATGAGCGCAGGGACGACGACTACGAGCAAGAGCTCAGGCGTCTGGCTCCGGCCATAAAGTCTGAGTTCCCCTCGATCGTGCCCGAGAATCAACAGCTTTTCTACGAGCGTCTTCTGCGGATGCCCGGCGGTACCGTGGTTATCTACCTGCACGGCAACACGGCTACGCGGGGCAGCGGCCACCGCTCGGAGGTCTACAAGCTGCTGCGAAACCTCAACTACCACGTATTGTCCTTCGACTACCGCGGATACGCCGACTCTGATCCTGTCTCGCCCACGGAGGAGGGCGTGGTCCGGGACGCGATGATGGTGTACGAGTACATAGCGAATGTGACCTCTAACCCGGTCATCATCTGGGGTCACTCTCTGGGCACGGGCGTGGCCACGCATATGTGCGCCAGGCTGGCCCATCTGAAAGAGCGGGCGCCACGAGGCGTCATCCTAGAGAGCCCGTTCACCAATATCCGAGACGAGATCCGGCTTCACCCCTTCTCAAGGATCTTCAAGCACCTGCCCTGGTTCGACTTCACCATCTCGAGACCCATGTACAGCAACCACCTGCGCTTCGAATCGGACATCCACGTGCATGAGTTTCCCCAGCCCATTATGATTATCCACGCCGAAGACGACGTTGTAGTGCCCTTCCACTTGGGCTACCAGCTGTACCGCATCGCCCTTGACAGCCGGAGTCGCGCGTGGGGACCCGTGGAGTTCCACCGTTTTGAACGCAGCAAACGGTACGGTCACAAGTATTTGTGTCGGGCGCCCGAGCTGCCCGGCCTGGTGCAGAATTTCGTAGAAAACTATCGCAAGGCCGTTTATTAGACTCAAGAGGAGTTCCCCTCCACTTTATTTATTTTAATTACTATACGCAAGTTAGTCTTAATTTAGTTTTCTACCACCACTACGTTCCGAATTCTTCACCTTGTACAAGCAAATTAAAGGAGTCATTTGGAAAGAAACAAGAAAAACGATCGTTTTTAGTTCAAATTACACTAGTCAGCACGACATTTCCTGATTTTTGTTTAAACTACGCTGAACAGCTGTTTTTCGTCGTCTTGTTTTACTCTTCTTCTTCCCCTTCCACATAATCTCAACAATTTCCTTTTTGATCCCAACAATTTCCTTTTTGATCCCAACAATTTCCTTTTTGATCGCTACAATTTCCCTTCATTTCATACCATACATTTCATACTAACAATTTCCCAAAATGTCCTTACGGGATTTTGGTTTTTGACCAATAAAAATCTTTAATTAAGGGAATTGTTTAAATGTTTCTCCAACCCAACGAATGCAATAACTGAGTTTATAAACTTATGTATATTTAGTAGGTATGCCAAAATAATCTCCACAATAAAATGTTGTAGTTTATAGTCTTCCTACTGATACCAAATATGTCTATAATAGAATATAATCCGTAAAAATGTTTTTGATGTGTTGCAAATGTGTACTTACCGTGTAGATGCCATGTAAGAAGAGGGACTTTTATTTACCTTCCTTGTTTAAACCTTGTCTAAGACCGAATCCAATTAACGGAGATTTAAAACTTGGTCGATCTTGTAGAAAATTGTTTCGTCTACCAGTTAAAATTATTTGTTCTGGGCTCCGTATCATATTCAGCTAATAATATTCGACGGAATATCAAAATCAAGGAATATGATTTTCGTTGATATTTTTATGGTATATTTTTGCATGAGACCGTATTTTTTGGTATATTTCTAAAGGTAGGTTGGTATTTGTATCGCTAATTCCACGGTCACACTGCCGCAAACAACAATACGAAACAAACAATTTTTTCCTGCCGCTCTAACTGTAATGCTGAATACTGTCGCGGAAAAATGTCATTGAAAGAATTAAATAGCGTGTGTGGAGTGTGAGGAAACGAAAAGAGTGTGGTGGTGTGTCGTGTGTGAAGGAGGTAAAACAAAGTGCGGATGCGTTTTCAGTGAATATTAGAGTTGGATTTTAGTGCTAAAATCTGAGGCGTCGCTCCACCAAAACATCCTATCCTCCTCTCGCAAAAAGGTGCATACAACCAACGACAGTGATGATTAGTTATGTGTGTGTGTGTGTGTGTGTGTGTGTGCTGTTGGTGCCGCTCTCCAGCAGAGTTAGTATTATTAACCAGAATTACAACTCTCCTTTGTGCTAAAAAGATCTAAATATACCCAAAACGAAACTCCATTTCACGTCCTGAACAGCGTTCGTGTAAAAGAGAGGGCAGAAAAAAATTTCGTGTCTCTACTCCTTGAAAAGGAGTCGCTATCGCTGTCGCCGCCGCCGCTGCTTCTCTTTTTGTCGGTTATCGGTGTTTGTTTCCGTGAATGTGTGTGTGTTTTGTCTGTGCTGGAGAGTAGGAAACCAAAGAAGCAAAATTTAATTAAAATAAAACATTTTCTCAATTACCACAGAGAGTGTAAGAATCAAGTTTCCCTCTGCCAAGCAGAGACGCATTTCTCTTTCTCGTGGGTGGAGAGCGACCCAACCAGCGAGTTATAGAGTGAGGGGGTGAGACGAAGAGGGCGAGCAGACGCCGCCACGCACCAATACCAACGCATTTTCGCTGTGGAAACGGAATTAACCAAAATGTTGTGGTAAATTTTCTTTTTGCAACATTTATTTATAACTCTGCAGCTCTGTTCCTGCTCTCCTCTCCTCTTCTCTCCTCTCCTTTCCTCTCTCTACCAGCCAATCCAGTCCAAAACTCCACTATACTTTCTGCGCATGTTTTGTTTTACTATTTTTTCCCTTCCTCTTTGCGCCTATGACTTCCGCTTTTTGCTCCGTCGGCGACAGCGGCGGCGGCTGCTGCTGGTTCATCTTCCATGGCTCTGCCCTGCTCCCTTTCTGCTTCTTCCTCTCCTCTTCTTCTTTCTATACAAACACGCCCTTTTTTGCGCACCTCGTATGCGTCTGTGTTTGTGTGTGGTGTGTTGATAGAGTGCAGTTTCTAGCCGAATAATTTATGCTTTTTCTCGCTGATTTCCCTATACTCCAAGTTGTGCAAATTAGTGAAATGTTTGGTCCTAGTTTCAGTTCAGTGGTTCCCTCTGCTGGCAGCTTGGCTTCGAACAGCTGTCGCTCTGCTGCCGGCCACAAAACCTGTTTCCCTGCACATATCGTTTAGGGTAGGGGGGGGAAAGAGGAGCTGTGCTTTAATTGTTTCTCATGTTACTCTTCCTTCCAGTTTACTCCAGTCTGTCCTTCTTTTCGGTGTTGTTATTCTTCCTCTTCTTGTTCTGTCTAGCTTTATAGAGCATCTGCATTCGCTATTGCTGCTGATGGCTGCTGGTTCTTCCCCTTTCTTCCACAGTTTTACCACAAAAACAAACATAAACCTGCCAATTGAGTTAAGAGAGCAGCAGCAACAGAGAGCCAAAGAGAGAGAGAGAGTGTGTGTGTGTGTGTGTGTGTGTCAGAGGGTGAGACGGGGGGCAGAGAACGGAAGATGCGCAGCATGTGCGGGTGGGGCAGCCTCATTTTCTTCCTCTTTTATGTTTGTTTGAACTTTAATTTATGCCCAGGCCCCAAACCCAGCTTCAGCTCCAGATCCAAACTGCGACTTCCTTTTGCTGCAGCCATAGCTGCAGCCACAGCCGCTGGTGCATTGACATTTAAATGTTGCAACAGCAACGATTCCAGCCAAGGCCTGAGCCCATGAAATGGCAGCCAACTTCCATGACTCATTTCTTCTTTTATTTTTTGTTCGCTTTTTGCTGCCAAATGAAGCAGGCCAAAGACCCGCCACAGACACAAACACACACACATACACACACACACCAACAATCGTGGATATACATATAGGGCCAAAACAAAACCCGTTCAGAAATAGACGAAAAATCCGAGTTACAATTGTAATGGACAATGGGCCAAACGCTGGACGCTACAAAATTTGCATTCGACGTGTCTCTTCTTCGTGTACCCTACTGCAGCTACCTACTTGCCCTCCTGGTTGCCTACGTCTGGCGTTTCCGCGGGCCAAACCAGACACAGAATCTGCCACCTGGTTGCATGCAACGAGCATTTCGTAATTGTTCCATTAGAACAGGGGAAAGCAGATTGAAGAGAAGAGACCGGTAGAGAGCCAGCCGGCGAATGTCGGTAGCCATTTCATGGGTGTGACGACACAGTTATTTGAACACCGTTAGCCCAGTTCCAGTTCCAGCTGCAGCTCCCTGCCATCACGATTTCCCTCTCGCTCCCATCAACAGCTGCAATTGGGGACGTCTGAAGATAAGATAAAAACCAAAGCAAAGCAAAACCAAAACCAAAAACACACATGTCCCACCACCACCTTCACCTCCTGAGTCCCTTTAATGATTCGCCTTCGTTAATAGCAAACACACAAAATTGTTGCTCCATTTCCATTCCATTTTATCAGCATGGCATATGTATTTATGTATGTATGCCAGAGAGAGAGAGAGAGAGAGACAGTTGATAGGACACCTTATTCGCTCCCTACTCTACCCCCTCGCTTTTGTTGTTTACATTACGCTTTTGGCAGCTTTACGATGACTACATTTCAGTGAGGGGGTACACAGGGGGCACGGAATCGAAGTTTTATTCAGAAATTCCAGGTATTTCCCATTGATGCACCACAAAAAAACTGCGGGGGAAAAGAGTCGAAAATCTGAATCATAAACCTGCTCTGTCAATCCGCTCCGTCTGTGACTAACGTAAGTGAAGTGTCGCAGCAGACAGCTTTTGCATGTTGTTATTGCTGAAACAAAAGCAAAAGGGGAAGAGAGACAGAGGTAGAGAGAGAGAGAGGGAGAGAAAAAGAAAGAGCGATGTAGAGGCTGGTCTTGTCAATGCATTGAACTCTGAACTCGAGATGCTGGCCCGAGAGTCGAGAGTGGAAAGCCGCCACCCACCCACATGGATGATGCCACACACACAAAATCCAATTAACATTTCCGCATTGTGGCTGGCCATCCACTTCCTCCCACGTTGGCAGTCCAAGAACAACAAAAACAAGTCAAATCCAAGCCCAGTCCCAATCCAATCCAATCCATTCCGTTCCAATTCCACCCGCTTTGTTCCCTCCGATTTCAGTGTGATATATGTATGGAGATGCGGGACCATCATGAGGGGGGAAGGAGAATCTTGAGACATCATGCACTCTCTGTCGCTCCGTTACCGCTAGCTTCCTTCCTACTTGAGAGCGAGGAAATGGCTCCCCTGCTGATGGCACACTTCTGCAGCCTAATGGTTCCATTCCTGCCCCAACTGCAACAACAACAGCATTCAGCATTGCCATTTTTTCGATAAACATTTCTATTAAATATTTGTGGTATGTGCGTCGTCCACTGCATAATTCATGATCCACAGGCAGGCCGCATCGGATCGGATCGGATCGGCAATCGGATGTGTGTGGAACGTGTTTGGGTTTGCTTATTAGAAGCCCCCTTTTCTATCCTCTCCTACCATCTATCCATTCTCCTTCCTCGGCCCCATAGCCATCCCCATTCCCCTACTAATTAATATCTTTTCTTTCACTTCTCCGCTTGTTGATTCCATAATTTGTTATTGTTTATCTTTCTGTTTGGTTTCTTCCTCTTCCTCTGCCTCTGCTGGGCTCTGCCTCAATTGAGGAAATGATTTGAATTGATTCTATTCCGACTGGGAATCGGCGAAAACTCTCTGGAATATGAGTCACATTGAGCGTAAGGCGTGTGCGAACAGGTTGGGGTGGGGGAATAGATAAAACGATTCACCTTATCGCAGATGGAATTTTATCATACCGCTTCTATGAGCAGCGTCATGTCAAGCGGCAATTAACTAACAGAGAGAGACATATGGGCCAGAGAAGGCTCTGCTTGAAGATGGATCTACCCTGTAATAGATTGCAATGGATCGACTGCTCTGGGGGTAGCGTCGAGCATCATCTGCTCCTCTGAGCTAAAAGTAGAAATCACAACGAGGAAAAGCCGCCACCGACTCTGATTAAAAATGAACATTCAATGGTTCTTTGTGGGGTTGTGGTTGTGGATATACATATGTATGTATGCAGTATGATAATACGATATACATACAAACATATATACAGCATAAATTGTAGATACCACTGAAACGCCAAGAACTGCACAGATAAGCAGAACTGTCGGCAGAAATAAAATTTCGCTTAAGTGGACAACATTTGAGGCGTTTCGGTGGCATTGTCTTGACGCGGATGCCTCTTCCTCCATAAGGGGAATTGAATAGGGCGGAGCGGAATAGAAAAAAAGGAATATACTGTGGAAAGTGGAAGATGAAGCCAGAATGCAAGCCATGAAATGTGAGAGAAGATCAAATCAGCATCTCAGGGAGGGGGTAAGGAACCCCAGTTGCTCGATTCGAAATCTTCTCAGATTCCGCTCTCGCTCAAGTCTTGGACTTTCGAGCGGGGGCTCCACTGTACTTGGCCATGGGCAGCGCGTCATACTCAACCAAGCTGTTGGCCTGGTAATTGCTCTGGCGTTTAACCATTTTTTACGGCCTAGATATTCTCTGCCACAAACAAACACAGAAACCAGAAACGTTGAAAACACGGACCTAGCCCACCATCATTTCTTCTACCGCCTCCTCCTCCTCCAACTTCCCCTGGTTTTACGAGTTGTGTGTGCTTCTTACCACTTCACGGTCTAACGCTTGGCTTGGCTTGGCTTGGCTTGGCTTGGTCTGATACGCGTCCCGCCACGTCCCGTTCTGTCCCCGTACCACCGGCAGATGCAGTGCCTCGGGTATCCGGAGCCACACAGTTGAAGATTAATTAAAACGAAATTATGATCTGCGGCTAATTTAGGATTATCTTAAGAGAGTCTTCAGAGAGTAGGGGAAGGCTGCCATTTCCCATTAAGTCATAGATTCGGCCAAAAGCATTTTATTTAACTCATAAACAAATGCGTATTTTTAGCCCCTATTCTGGGAACGCATAAAAAATTGAACACAAGAAGTTGTGGCTGCTCTTTTTGGATTTTCAAGGTAAATTACGATGTGAAAATTGATCAGCAAAATGTGTATAGTGGATGAATGTTGGATCGTTGAATCGAAGTGCGCAGAAATACAAATTCGTAGAAGGATTGGGACATGTTGCAAGATCGCTGATTCGGGGCTTTTGGGCGGGCATCAGCATTGACATGGAAACCCCGAAGCAAGTCTGATAAAAATGTGACTTGCCCTATCGTCCGGGGGCCTCGCTGCTAAGGCTTTCCCTGTGCCCCGGAAAGAGCTCTTGACTGAGATAAAGCCTATACTTGGCACTGGGATGGAGTGCGATCTACCCGACTGGAAACTACCCTGGAGATACGAAATCTGAGTCCGAATTGCAACAGCCAGCCAAAGTTTCCGCCGAAGCTGATTGCAGAGTCAATCTAGCGACCCTCTCCCTCTCGCCCTCTCCCTCTCGCCCTCTCCGTCTCTCTCTCTCTTTAGTGCCGCACTTTGCCCAATGGAATTGCAAGCACTTGAAGTGCTTCCGGTGTGAACTTTCCAGCACCAGCACCAGAAACAGAAACAACAAATCGCAATGGAATTTCTTTTTGTTTTCAGCTAAAAGCTTCCATAAAACTTACTTTTTGTTTTTCATTCCATTTTCAAGCTTCATGTTTCTGGAAACGGAACGGCAGAGAGAGGGAGATGGGAAAGTTTCAGCTGCTGGAGGTCCCCACAGGTGGCGCTGTGTGCCGTACACTCTCTCGCTCGCTCTCTCTCTCTATAGCTTCTATTCTTCTTCCCTTTTTCTGCCTTGCAATCTTTCCTGCATTTCATTAAAGGTGCATTACGTGGAAGGTGAGGAGCGATCGCTCTGTTTTCCTGCTCTCTTGCACTGGCTTTACCTTCTGAGACCATGTACCTTGCATTGGACCTGTACTTTTTGTAACTTGAACTCTTTTTAGTTTCCCCGCTCTCCCCCGCCCCTACCTTCCCTTCACTATTGTTATTTTTCGCTCAATTGCTGTGACTTGCATGTGCATTATTCCTCTTCCCTTTCGCCCTATGGCGGAAGGCGCCCACCTCCTTCTCTTCTGCTCTCCTTTAGATTATATTATGATTATGATATTTCTCTGACGATCCTCACTTGAACTTTGTGTGGCGGATAAAGTTGGAAGTGGGGGGGTGGGGGGCGCTGCATTGTCCCAGAGTTTCCCCTCCGTCTGTCTCCCCATCTGGTCCAGCATTGTCCGAGTGGCAGAGTAATAATTTAATAGAGTTCCTCGCCTTTTGTAGTGAGAAATGTTTCACATTCTGTTCTGCTGGTTCTGTCTGGTCTGGCTCCCTGCATAGCGGGACCTTCAATACAAATACATTCTTCGCCACTACGCCACTCCGCACTGACAATTGAAACATTATTCAATAATTATCGGCGTTTCTTCCACTTCGAAAAGGGCAAGAAACACGAAAGATACGATGGAAGAGAAGAAACAAAGATTTGCCGCGCTCCATTAAATGTACGCGTTGTCGGTCGCTGATGCGAGACATGCGAGCGAGCAACAACAACAATCTGAAAAATAATGTTTTCCAAATATGTAGACACCACTTACCCCCTCCCTCTACACTCCCTCTCAAGAAATGTCCGGCACGAATCAGAGCGGAGATTATCGACTCGAGAGATCGGGATGATCGGTTGCCTAGGGTTAATTGCAATGGTGGGGTCTGATGCCCAGCCACGCCCACAATCGAAAGTCAGTGACCCACAAAATGTTGAAACAGCTTCAGCTACAGCTTTGGCAAATTAATATCTTGTAGATACATTTACTAATTTGCAGCTACTCCCGAAGACAAAGACAAGAAGATAATGATCATCATCATCATTATTATCATCATCATCATCATCATCATCATCATGGGGGAGACGATGATGATTTGCCGCTTGGTCAGCTCTGTTCTTCGATATGCCTGGGAGTTTCGTTGCCTCACAGTGGCATTCAGGTCATCGGGAACAGCTCCCCATCCGTGCTATGCCAAGCCATCCCATCTATGCCACACATCTCATCCATCCATCCATTCATTCAGTCGTTCAGCCCATCGATCGATTATCGCATGTTCTCTTGCCAAATCGATCAATTAGATCTTTCTCCAGCCGCAATCGTGAGTTCTTCTGACGTACCGCGAAGTACTTGTTCGACCCAAATATGCAGCCAAATTGAAGTATAATTCGACGGGGGCTAACACGTGCACCCGTCCGAGTTCGAGTCCGAGTCCCAGTGCAAGTACCAGTTCCAGTTCCAGATGAGAGACAAAAGCCTGGCCCCAAAACCAGTTACCAGCACCTCCATTGGGAACAGCCGGGGGGCCAGCACATCAGAGCAGCGCAGAGTGGCGCAGGGGGTGGCGACTCCCTAGCACACAACAGAAATTATCGCATAAAGCGAGTAGCAGTCTAAAGGGAGCCAGCCGGACTTAATGAGGATTTTGACATTTATGAGGTGCAACTGGCTGTAGGTGGTAGCTGTGGCTGTAGTACTGCAGGAGTTTGGATGGGACATGGGACTGACTTGACTCACCGGAAAGGCCTTTTTATCCCGTGACTAGGACAAAGCGGTTGCTTTTCCCTGACAAATCGTTGGAAACACGCGAACGGGAGGAGTGGTGTGGTGTGGAGTGGAGTCGGGGGAATGTCGGGGCTGAGTCAACTCCTAACCCACTACCTGACATCATCGCGAGCGCAGGGAAATTCCAGGGTAACCGTTGCGTACCGTAAGGAATCCCAAAGTACGGATCCCATGGTCACGTGCGTGTGAAGAGTTCTCGGAAATGGTGCAACCCTTGCGGCGAATTCGCTTGTGCCTTCAGTTCCGGGCTAAATGTCGAAATTTGAACTTGCATTTTGTAATTTTTGCACCCCAGTAGATCCCTGATCCCCTACAGAATGTACATTTCCATGTACCTCCTCCCCCGCGACTCAAATAGAGAGAGAAAAGTAGAGAGCGAGTCCTGTCCAGAGGGGTAGTTGTCCGAAACCACCCTTCTGCGCCTCTTTCTTTTTGGTCTTTCTGTCCTCCCTTTTGGGAGAGTGCGAAATATTTCACTTGTTTTTAATTTTCTCTCTTTCCTACTCTGTGTTTTTGCTGTTCTTGTTTTGCTTTTTTTCAAGTGTATTTTTTGGGTAATTGGCCAACCATACCGGTTGGGGATGGCTGCAGGAGGAGGAAGAGCTACATGTGTGTCCTGTCTCCCAGAGGGTGCATGTCCTTCAATGGCTTTTGCTTACAGAAGAATCATTTGTTTGTTTGTCCAATAGACGGCGAAAATTAACTCGTAAAATGTTATCCCATTAAGAGGACACCCACCCCCACGAGCATTTCGCATTTCCAATTAACGACGGTCGCAAGCAACCCTCGTAGTGCCACTGCCGCTGCCACTCCCACTTTCACTACATCCCTCTTCCGTTGCACTAGGCAAGACTGCAATGTTGCATCAAGACTACTTCCGGCTCCAAAAAACATTTGAGCAAGTGCGTGCCACGAGTGAAGGTTTTTCTTTTGGAACGGAACTATGACGTAAGCAGAGTGGGAGAGGGCCATCGGGCAAGGAGTGGGGCAAACTAGGTCAACATTCTTAGGAAAAAAGCAGAATCAGAAGCTGCTACTGCTACTGCCACTGCCACGGGGCGTGGCCGCTGGGTGGGCTGGAAAGGAGGCTGCTGGGCTGCGAGGCTCACCTAGATCTTCTCTAGAGCTCTGACCTCATTCACTCCTCTTCTTCCCCCTTTCCCAGCTTGTCTCCACATTTGTCATGTAAATTTGCTACCTTTTCCCTCTCCCTCTCTCTTTCTTTGAGTCTTTTGCCTTGTTCTTAATGTTGTGGTCTTTATTATGGAACTATCTTTTGTCCCTGCCCCAAAAGAAAGAAAAAGTAAAAAGCCCACAGCCCCCTGGGGGTGGTGGGAACAGCGATTGTTGGCGATTGTTACTGGGATTGGGGGATTCTCGTTCTGGTTCTATTCCAAAGTTGATTGTTCCTCGTCTCGGGGTCGCGGGGTCGCGGTGTCTCGTGCTTTCAGCTTTCGATTCGCCCATTATTAATTCAGAGTCGAAGCTTTCACTGCTGCTTCCACGACGATGGTTAATTGATGATCTATCCTGCTTGCTGCCTGCTAGCAGTATTTTTCAAGGTTCCAATCCATCGTTCATCGACGGAGCCAACGTGTAGTGGTCCTATGCAGAAGCCAGAGCCAAAGATGTATGAAGTTTATTAGATTCTCACAGTTTGTTGACCTCCATCGACCTCTCTCTCTCTCTCTCTCTTGGCCAGCTTCCACAGAAATTGGTTTGCTCATAACGCAAAATGGCTCATACAAAATGTATGTGCCACATACATACATATGTACTATGTATGAGTGCGATGTGTGGGCAAAACGATTTGGCCAATATCAATTCATATCCATCCGAACAGAAAAAACAGAAAAAAGAGTGCGGGCTGCCATTGAATAGTTCCCTTTGGAGAGGCCACAGTAGCGCATCCCTCGCATCTCTGCGCCTTTAATGTCTAACGGAAATTGGCAAACATTTTGCAGGGTGTGTGGGAGTATGTGTGCGGATGGGGATGGGTTTTCCGTTTGGATAAACGTGTATCCAGTATCCAGATACTCGCACGTGTTTGCTTGTAGTTGATTTATGAGACTACACTCGCTTGTGAGACTGCCACTGTATCCTTGCCGACACTTCCTCTCTTCCGCAGATCTCAGAGCTCCAGAGCAGAAGGCAGCCGCACGAGGAACCGACACTCCAGCTAGAGAAACGGTATAGCGCACTATTCCCCTAGTGAGTGAGAGAGAGAGAAGCAAATACCACAACGAGAGCCACAGCCACATCCACATCCACAGAAGAAACCAAATTGAAATGACGTAAGTTTACATTCCCAGACTTTGGCAATCAATAGATACTTTTTCTACCCCCATTCATTTAGAGTATTCATTCACGTCAATCGCCCGTGAAGGACATTTTAATTATGAATCCCATTCAAATTGAGTTCAATTCACAGATTCCTCCTCCGTCTCCAGATTGATTTTCCACCACTTTCCACCTTTACGAGTCTGCTTCGGTGCCAGAAAATAACACCATCTTTCAAGGAGTTTATGGGTCAACTTTCAACCTTTTTGTGGCTCATTTTCCCCAGAATTTATGCGAAAGCCCCACCCAGGGGAGGGGAATGGTCTGTGGGCGTCGGCGACTTCTTCCTTCCTTCCTTTTTTATATATTTTATTAATCCCCATAATTTGTTTGTTTGGTCTAACGCGGGGTGCGGCTTCCCATTTGGCTTCCCGTTTGGGGAGCTCTCTCTTCCGATCCGATGTCTGTTTGCTTACTCAGGGCTAAAACAGCCCCCCACCAACCTCCCAGACCTCCCGGACCACCGCAACCCCCTACTCTCGACAACGGAATTGTGAATAAGCAAAAACGCAGCCAGTTTGCGTTTTATTTTTTGGGCGTGTCATCATTTTGATGTCTCCAAGGAAATCCGGCCCTCGCTTTAAACTGAATTTCAGCTCAGGGGCTGCCTTATTCCTCGTATTCCGTGGTCCCGTGGTCCGTGGTCCGTCTGCGGTCTATCGTATTTCGCTCATAATGTGCATGTGGATCCCAGTTCCAATTCCAGTTCCAATTGCGCCGCTCAATGGGTAACATTTGTCCCACGGACCACGGATCGCAGCTGCTCGGAGAGGGTCCATTAAGGTACTCGTAAAAACGGAGAGAGGCGGATGGGATAGATCTGGCGCCAGACCAGAGCCAAGTGTTTTGTTCGGATTGGGATTGGGATTCCCCTCTAATTGCCAAATCATTAATTGGAGGAGCTCTTATCGATTGCATTAGTCGAATGGATTTGAGTTTTGAGTGAGGCAAAGAACTTCGTCTGGGAATCTGGAGAGGGACGGGACCAAAAACAGAACCGATATATTCCACAATGTAACCGCTCTTTATTTCGACTTTCGACAAACGAAATGAGTTTCGGGATCTTTTGTGTGTTGACTTCATCCACAGAAGAGTGCTTTGTAAAAGTAAACACCGTACAGTGTGTACAGTGAGCCCTCCACAAACAGACAGACAGAGATTGGGGTGCAGGCTTACGCCTTGCTGCCCACAGATGAGGCAAGACTTCAGAGTGGAGAGTATAGTGTGGAAGAGTGTGATGAGTCAAGTCGATTCCAATTAGCTGACTGCACCTGCACCACAGCACCAACACTCTGCACATGCATTCATCTATCCATTCATCCTTCCAACTCATCACCTGTGTGTGCTTGTGTGTGTGACCCAAATTGCAATCTCTTATCGTCGTAGGGATTATATGATGGAGCTGCCATGGATGTAGCGACTGGCAGCAGCAGGAAGCACTCTTGTCGTGTCGTGCTTATCGCGCAGTGATATTCGATATTGATTCCGGGACGCGTTCCGTTCCCTATGGCTGTTTGCCTTGAGTAAACTGTTTCCAACTCCTGACTGACTCGTTGCCCAGCCATGCCCCGTCCCGTCCCGCCCTGCCCCTGCGGCTGGCAACCTACTTTCTGTGATTGCTTACATGTGGGGCCTTTTGTTTGGTTTGTCGCTGTCTGCCTGCGGGTCCCCCGACCTCCCATATGGATATGGCTGGCCAGACACAACCAATGGAAATGGTATTACCAAAAATCAGACAACAGAAAAATATTTAGTTGCCAAATCATTTAAGCCGCAGCACACGCTTAGGCCTGGACCACCATACTCTCAGAGACCCCAGACCGAAACTCAGCGGAGGGGAGGGGAAGGGAGTCGTCGACGGATCCATTCTGACAAAGCCATTAAAGCTATACGGTAATCGGCTGCCTCAAATCGGGGCAGCAGCAAGAGCAAAAAGCATTCAGAAGGGTCCACAATAATGTTAATTGGAAATTACGTTTAAGAACGTAGAAGAGAAGTTGAGGGGAAGAAAGCCGAAGGCCGAAAGCCGAAATTCTGAAACGCTGAAACAGATCTAACGCTTAAGACCTCTCCAGACCAGAGCACACAGAGAGCTCTGCTCCGGCAAGTCGCGAGATTTAAAATTTTATATGAATTTTTCATAGCATGCCACAAGCTGTGCACCACTATCCCCCTCTTCGCTTTCCGCCGCCAAAGAACAGTTGAAAGAGTAAAGCAGAGGGAGAGAAGGGAAAGAGAAGAAAAAATACTTGTAATAGTCACTCGAGGGGGAAATATAAATTATTGAGCTCGTTTCTTAAGTAATTATCGCACTGGCGGACGAATGAATCCAACAACTGACTAACTGAACGATAGACTGACGGACTGACGGACTGACTGACGGTCATGAGACGCTGTCGCTGTCTAAACAAAAGATTGCCAGCAGAGGCTGCCCTACAGCTCCACTCTAAGGCTTTTTGTTTCTAGAGCTCTCTTTGTATACCCTTTCGAAATGTATGATTCATTTTTGAAGAGACTTGAACTATTCGTATGAATGTGAGTGTATACTGTCCATTACAAGGTTCAAAGATCGTCTTCCTATTAAGCGATCTGCTCCACTACCTGCGGATCTCTCTGGGTCGGTTCCCATCGTCGGTTACCATCTCTCATCCAACACCATCTCATCATTTCTCATTATTTTATTGACTCTGAAGAGTAATTATTTGCCTTTTAGACGATCTTAAAGTACTCAAACAGAGCAGGTATTCCGCTCCGGAGAGCTATAGGTTGTGCTCTCCATCCATCCTCGCACTCCGGCTCATTCTCTCATACTCTCTCGCTCTCGCTCTCCCTGTTGGCGATTGGCTTTACGAGAGAGTGAGAGTGAGACTAGTCGTCGGGGCAGAGAGTTGTCTTGGCCTCGACTGGTGCGAGTCGAATGCCAGCAGCCAGAGCCGTTTCGT
Source organism: Drosophila affinis (assembly GCA_037356375.1). NCBI lineage: Eukaryota > Metazoa > Arthropoda > Insecta > Diptera > Drosophilidae > Drosophila > Drosophila affinis. The sequence continues at coordinate 23,405,540 of CM074799.1, forward strand.
TTCGTTTCGAGCCACAGTCTCAATCTGAATCGCGGTTTCAGTTGAATCGGACGTGGCACAAGAGCAAAGACACCGGACCCCCAGTAGATCCACGATCCGAGTGGGAAGAGGCAGAGACAGAGGCAGCGGAGCCTAGACAAACATAAATTGGATATATCTGAGATCTTTGATAGCTGATCGTTGATCGTCGGTCGTCAGTTTCCGAGTGTTTTTGTGTGGCTGTGTGCGTGTTCGTGTCCGTGTGTGTGTGTGTGTGTGTGTGTGTGTGTGTGGGATCGTGGGATCCCAGCTGTGTGCGTGTCTACCGCCTCTGCAAATATTGGCCAACAGTTAATGGCCATGAAGAAACTCTATGCCAAGACCTCGTTCAGCAGCAAGAAACCCAATGCCGTGGTGGCCTCCTCGGGTCCCATCCTGGCTTACCACCAGCCATCCGGCCTCGCCGGCGGCATATGCGAGTTCCAGGCCTCGAAAGGTGCCCCAGTGCCGGCTCTAGGGGCTTCACAGCCCGCCGCAGAGGTGATCCGTCGCAGCCAGAGCCTGCACCGCGTTAAGAGTCAGGGTCTGTCCGAGTACTACAGCATCGAGGAACTACAGGAGCTGGATCTGCTCGACTACCGCCACCCCATGTATCACCACTACCAGCAGCAGCAGCAGGAGCTGCTCCTTCGCCAGCGGTCAGCTTACCACGAGCACGAACAGCTCGTCCTTCAGCTACCGAAGGCCGCCAGTGGCGCCGGTCCCATCTACGAAGCTCCCCACCAACAACACCAGCGATCCGTCCATGATCAGACGTTGTATGTACAGCCATCATCTGTCACAGTGGCAGCTCACACGATAGCCACTCCTACCACATCCACATCCACATCCCCATCAACATCCAATTCCGCCTCTGGATCCAGTGCTTCATCCTCCTCCTCGTCGTCGGTTATATTTTCCACTCTACGCAAATGCGTTTCCCCCTCCAACCCAACGACCTCTAGCACGTCGGTTGCTTCTACCTTCTGCCCCACTTCTTCCTCGAGTAGCGCCACTTCCTCTTCCTCCACTTCCACTTCCTACTCCTACCCTTCTAAGGCTGGCCCATCGAGACTTGGCTGTTCCATGTCGTTCTCAATTAGAACAATCCCATCATCATCATCATCATCATCAACACAGCATCAACAGCCGCAGCAGCATCTATACAAACAGCATCTCTATAGCAACATAAATCATTTTTTGCAACAACCACAACACAACAACATGCAACACAAAATACAACAGCAACAACAACAACAGAATCAGCTACGAATCCTCCCTCAGCGTCGCCATAATTCGGTCAAAGATAAATCCATTGGGGGCATGACAACAATTTTTGCGTATGTTTTGAGCCCCGATTCCAATCATCCATCCAAACAGTACTTACTACTACTCTTTCCCCTCTGCCCCTCTTTCCCCTTGCCCTTTGGCCAACGTCCTTGGGGGCTTGGGTGTTGAATGGGTGGGGAGTGGTAGGGGGTGGGGAATCTCTGGCACGTAGCAGCATAGTGTGTATGGCAATGGCTGAAAGAATTCGTCATCTCAGCTTCATTCTTTATTCTGTGGACCAGTGAAAAATCAAAGAATTGGCTTTTGCTACGTACACGTCACTATGCCCCATCCCCATCCCCACTGCCACCGCAGCCACAGCGGCCCCCACTTAATCATAATTATAATTTAACGCCAATTAAGCTAAAAACCACTTTCGTGTGTGCACCACAGAAGCACACAACACAACGAATCTGCATGCAGCTTAACGCACGAATAAGTAAAGTACCCCGCCGTGCCCAATTTCACCTGCCACCCATTCCCCTCACCAGTCCCCTTCCCCTTCCCATTCCCATTAAACGCTGCCCGCCACCTCCACCTCCCAAAGAGAGCAGCTCAGTGCACAGCAGCTCAAAGCTCGCAGTTTGGGCTCCAAGATCTTGAGTGCTGTAGAGCCACATGCTCATTTGCTTGCCAATTTTCGTTTTCTAGGATTACTCACCTATTGCCAGGGCTGCCTGAGGGGTGCTGGGGTTCGAGGGGAATCGCAAGCTTCACTTCACTTTCGTTGAAATGTTGCAACGAATTCGAACCAAATCGAAGCCTCAGCCACAGCCCCAAAGCAAGGCCCCCGTCTGCTCACCCCGCGAGTTGTTATAGTCGTTATATAAAGCTATAGACTGGGGGTCTACAGCACAGCTGTGACCAGAGCTCGGGTTCGCACACAGATTTCTGCCGTCTGGTCTGTCTGGTGTCTTCGGTCTGCTCCGTCTCTGCTGCGGACTCCATTTAAGTGCAAAACTACTCGCGGCTTTTGGCTTGGACCAGGTCTCGCGAGTCTCAGCTCAGAGCTAGAGTCTGGCTAAGGCGAGAATTCTGCAGACTCGACTCGTTTTGCGGTCGTTTCTGTTGCTGCTGCTGCTGTCATTATCTCTTTCCCCCAGTAACACACAACTCGGAACAGTGCAAGACAGCAAAAAATAAAACAGGCAGCACCGAGTCGCGGGGCAAGTCAACAACTCGTCATCGCCTTTGCATTTTTCCAATGAAGGCGTTCGTTCGTTCGTTCATTTGTTGTTCGCTTGCCCCATGTTTGCTCAAGTACCCGATCCGATCCGAGCCGATCCGATCCCCTTTCCCCTTTAATTGTCAACCGAAGAGAAAAAGGAAAAATGCTAAAGGTTGCACATCAGAGCCGCAGCATATTAGAACTTTCATTAGAATCATTTAATCGTTCCGTGAGACTGAAGTCTCAAGACGGAAGACTGTAGACTGTTGCATGACAGGTGTGTGAGCAATTCCCTGCGACGGCAAAGAAATGCGTTGCACTTCCTGTGTTTTCCAGTTGTGCAGTGGGGAGGGGGGGAGGTACTGGGGGATAGACATATAGATAGATCAGCAAACTCGGGACGTGGAGTCGTGTGAAAAGTGTATGGATCGGAGCGAAGCGGATCCATAGATGAAGAATGCCAAATGACTTGCTGTTTCTCGGAACTGTCTCTGGGATATCCATCCATTTAGAAATTGTTATTGATTCCTCATCTCGAGAATCTCTTCCTTTGAACTCATTACTACATCTCTCATTATATGTATTATCATTCTGCTCTCACCATGCTCCTCCCTAATCCTCTCTTTCTCTTTCTTCTGATTCCAGTGAGCAGAGCATTATCGGGGCACGCGCCTCTGTGATGGTCTACGACGACAACCAGAAGAAGTGGGTGCCCTCGGGAAGCTCGTCGGGCCTGAGTAAGGTGCAGATCTACCACCACCAGCAGAACAACACATTCCGGGTGGTGGGACGGAAGCTGCAAGACCACGAGGTGGTGATCAACTGCTCGATTCTGAAGGGGCTAAAGTACAACCAAGCCACGGCCACGTTCCACCAGTGGCGCGACTCCAAGTTCGTCTACGGCTTAAACTTCTCCAGCCAGAACGATGCGGAGAACTTCGCCCGGGCCATGATGCACGCGCTAGAGGTAAGTGTCGTCACTCGGGCCGCTTCCTCATCCATCTCTAGTCCGTCTCTCAATCGCTGCAGGTGCTCAGCGGCCGGGTGGCCAACAACCCGGGCGGACAGCCCACCAATGGCAACGGATACGAGGAGGATATGGGCTACCGCACCATGACCAGCGAGGATGCGGCCATTCTCCGGCAGAACAATGGCATTGCCGGCCACATCACGCCCTCGGCCCAGACGCCCACTTCACAGACCAACCAGAACAACATACCCCAGAGTCCGCCGACGCCCCAGGGCCACCATCGCACCAGCAGGTGGGTACCAGTGCCATCTCTCATCCATTGCATCAGGGATCGGAGATTTATCTCTCTGATTACGCACTCAATCGCGCACTCATTAATCCATACTCTCACTCTCTCATCCTCCTGCTCATGCCTCATCCTTGAATGTGATCCTTCGCTGAAAATTGCTCACTAAAGGAATTCCCTTAGCGCACCGCCAGCCCCCCAGGCACAGCAGCAGCAGATGGCCCCACCGGGCCCCCACTACGGTCCAACCACCGGCAACGGACCTACGCCCAACGGCCTACCGCCGCAAGTGAACCCACAGATCCCTCCGGCCCCTGGCCAGGCCCAGCAGCAGCAGCAGCAGCCGCAGCCCCAACAACAACAACAGCAGCCATACCAGCAGCAGCAGCCCGTCTACGTCGCCCAGCAGCAGCAGCAGATGGTCCAGGCGGGCTATCCGGGTCCCTCTCAGGTATGTCCCAAGCATGTCCCTGCCAGATTCCTCATTTCGATGCCACGTGTTTGTCTTTCTGTTTCATTTCATCCGCAATTGGCTTGATCCACCCCTCTTGATCCACCTGAACCCACCACCAATGCTCCAATGAACCAATGAACCACCAGCAGTACCAGCAGCCGCACTACGTGCTTTCCAATTCTAATCCCAATCTTAATATGCATCAATACCCGACACAGCCCCCACAGCAGTCTCTGCCGCAGCAGCAGCCCCAGCCGCCGCATCAGAACGGCGGCGGTCCAATCTACGTGGTATCGCAGCCCGGCCACGGACACGGTCACATCCCGACTTCGGCCAGCGCCAACAGCGTCGTCTACGCCAGCCAGCAGCAGATGGTCCAACAGCAACAGCAGCCGCCACAGGCGCCGGCCATGCCCGCTCCCGACTACGGTCCGCCCCAGCCACACCCACAGGCGCCACCGCAGCAGCAGCAGGCGGAGAACCCTTATGGCCAAGTGCCGATGCCACCACCCATGAATCCGTCACAAGGCCAGATCCCTCTGAACCGTATGAGCAGCCAGGTCGGGGGCCAGCCCGCTGCTCCAGCCCCACCTCCGCCGCCACCCACCTTTGGCGGAGCTCCGCCAGCGCCACCACAGATGTTCAACGGAGCCCCGCCTCCGCCACAGCCGCCGGCTCCACCAGCGCCGCCAGCCATGGGCGGACCATCCGCTCCGGGTGGTCCCGGCGGTCCGGGCGCCCCTCCTCCACCGCCTCCGCCCCCGGGAATGGGCGGAGCGCCCAAAAAGGATGACCCCCAAGCAGATCTCATGGGCTCGCTGGCCTCCCAACTGCAGCAGTTCAAGCTCAAGAAAAACAAGGTTAGTGGAGGACTCATCTTCCAGCATTATATTATAATATATAATGATAATATAATAATATTGCCCTTGTCCTTCACAGTCCACGACTTCCGCTCCGGAGAACAGTGGCAGCAGCACCTCGAGTGGAGGCAGCGGAAACTATGGCACTATCGGACGCAGCTCCAACGGGATGGCCTCTATGATGGACGAGATGGCCAAGACGCTGGCGCGGCGTCGTGCCCAGGCCGAGAAGAAGGAGGTGAACACGCTGCAGTTTTTTTCCAGCTTATCCGTGAAGCTCATTCTTTGTTCGTTCCGTGTTTAGCCCGACCCTGAGCCCGAGGTGAAGCAACGTCCGTGGGAGAAGTCCAATACGCTGCCTCACAAGCTAGGCGGCGGCACCGGGAGCGGATCTGGGACGAACGGTCCCAACGGCAGCTCTGGCGGAGCTGGCAGCAACACAACGAACAGCGGCGGGGAATCGCCACGACCCATGCGAAAGCGCTTCGGCAGTGCCAGCGAGGAGACCATTCTGAAGGTGAGAAATCTCTTGGATTTTGAATTTGAATTCGGCACAAGATGATAAATCTTTCCATTGTCTGATAGGTGAATGGCGATGGCCTTTCCCTGGCATTGTCGAATGGAGACTTGGACACATTGAAGGCTGAGATAGTACGCGAGATGCGCCTGGAGATCCAGAAGGTCAAGATCGAGATCATAGATGGTATGTGGATCTATTCCTTCTCCGATCTGCGGAAGGTGCCCACTAATACTTGTATTTCTTATAGCTATCAAATCGGAGTTTAATCGCAGATAGATCAACACATTATCAGGATATGCGTAGCCCCCGCACTCCCGATGGTCCAAGTCGAAGGAGCAGCAGCAGATGTCGGATGCACTCGGGGATCGGGGGAGTGGGGAGTGAGGGCATGTGCATAAATACGTACACAGAAAAGATACATACGAGTAAATATGTATAAAGCATATGCTCTAGGTTATATGTAGGGTTACATAAACACAAAAACACACACAAACGCAGAATGGGCGGATGAGGAGGAACTTTAGTCAAAGTAATTATATTTTTAGTGGGAACTGCTTACCGACTTTTAAGTTACGTCTACGTCAATATTCGGCGACCCTAAGTATGTAATTAACTCTAAAACTGTACATTATTTTGCATAAGTCTAAACCAATTTTAGTTTGAGAGCCAAAATTCTTTCGTTTCTGTCCTCTCCTGTCCTCTCCCAATTCCTCGCTCCCACCAGCCGGATTCGTTTTAGTTTGTCCTCTGTCCCTTGCCCTACCTACCGAATGTTTTTGAACAACTTTTGTAATACATACCACTTTGATGTATCCCTCTGGATTGGTGCACGAATACACACACACACGAATATCCTATATGCATACGTACATATAGAAGGACACAATTTCATATATACATAACTTTATATAGTACCTATATATGGTCATGGCGTACTCATTAACCAAACCTAAAAGAAATTAAGTATTACGATTCGAGGCGAAACAAAACTATTCCACAAATGTCATCCATCAACGCTCTCTCTATCTGTCGATTTATCCATCTCTCATACTCCACCAGTCTGGTCCGTGCATGTCATGCATTTCCCCAGGACATACCGACACCAGTTTCCTAAGCACACGATCTCATACGAACTCAATTTAAGCCACATCGGAACAAGAACCAGCAAGTCTTCAGCAAAAACAAACATCAACAGTTCAAAGCGGAATTGAGTGCGGTGTTCAGGACTCTGACTCTCGAGCAACTTAGCGTTAGATATACAAGTAAACATGCATAACCCCTGCGATCTATACGATCTATACAGCGAAATTAGAAAGCTAAATTAACAATTGACTGCTGCGTATTATACATAAATATATATATATATATATATATACTGCATATATATATACATATATATACTAAATATTGTACACTCCTCTCCAGATTTGGCGGTGGGCGAGCGCCTTCCCGCCCTATCTTGAACATATGAGTACCGATTTCAACTTCCATATACATACGACTAAGACTAAATAGTGAAATTATTGAATGAACGCAGATAACGATGATGCGGTTGAAGATGAGGCAGAGGAGGATGCGTAGGAGGAGCAGGAGAGTTTAGTTCTTAAGGCATAAAAAAGTGAAATTGTTTATTAAGTGGACAAGAAATTTATTTATACTGCGGATCGGATCGGATCCGATTGGATCGGAGTAGTTGTTTATAATTCGAATGCATACAAATATTTTAGTTTTCTGTAATTTAACGATCATTTTATGTAGTACATATATATGTATATTGACTGTGCACGATGGCGTCGATATGCAGATGTGTGCGTATGAGTATATAGATTATATGGAATACCTAGTTATATGGCGGCCAGACGCGGTCAGTCCGAGGCGTATGTAAATGTTATGATTTTTGTATTTTTATATATGATCTTTGCTGCAGCATTGCGGCAACAATGGCAGGCAACAATTTAATATTAAAACACACGTAAACTATTTTAAACGAGAGAGGAGATCGAGGATACCGGTGCGCGGAGCGAGGAGCGAGCGCATACTTTTTATGTATTAAATTAAATATATATTATACACTTATATACAACAACAAGAATATTCAATATACATATGTGGCGATGCGAATGCAGATGCCGATGCAGACAAGGATTAGGAGGAAACATTGAGCAAACATTGACTTGAGATCAAAATATATATAAAATAAATCAGCAACGGATTCATTTAGAACTGTAAGAGCGGCATAAGTTATAGCGGCTGCGGAGTCGAGGCGATGCGAAAGGAATAGAGGCGCAAACATTATATGCATATTCAACAAAAAGAGCATACAGTGAAATAAACAATCAACGTTTGTATGTGAAAAGCAATTGAGGATGTTTTTTTTCCTAAGTTCTTTGCGGTAAACAGTGGTTTTGACTATATTTTCACCAGGTGTCCACCACTGTCAGTCATATCATGGTTCCACCTGACCAACGGAGCCACAGGCTCAAAAGTATTCTGCTTAACAAGGCAGCAGATGAGAGAAGCTCCCACGGCAATTTAACGGAATCAGTATAGTTGAAACGGATGGGTGGGGGTGGGTGTGACCACTGAACCGAAACGAATATATCTACGAATTCTATGGCATTTTGAAAATCCAAGGAAAAGTAACGGAAAATAGAACAAAAATATATGTATCACGACTGAAACAAAAACTGTTGTGGTAAAGAAAGGTTCCTCTATTTTAAAGCTGGCTCTGTTCCTCTCTATACATAACCTCAATTCCGTAGGTACCAAGCAGGAACAACTTCTTTGGGTCGGACAATGTGTTATATGGAATGATTTCGATCACAAAATCGATCGAATTCTAGATTTGGAGTCGCTTAGAATGCGTTTTGAATACTGTGCCATAGAGTGGTACACCCGATCTATCAGAACTCTTGAAATCTTTTTGTTTCTCAAAAAGGTCTCACTTCTTCGAGACCCTTTCATACCCGATCTAATTAAGAGAACTTAGTTCCTATGGGCGAGTCTCTTTCACTCAATTTTGACTCAATTTGCAAGCAAGCTGAAATACATCAATGGCACAATTCAAGATTCACTAGAAATGATAATGATATGTGGATATACTACAAATAAAAGAAAATATCCAAAAATAATAAATAAAGTAATAAAATATAATTTGGAGTATAGTGCAAACTCACCCTTAATTTCAGTTGACTCTGCTCTCGGTGCTGCTCTCTTTTGATCTTTCACTCACTTCTTGGCAATTTGATTTCACTCAAAAAAAAACACTCAGCTACCATTTCATTGGTATTGCTGATTAATATTGCAATTTTATTGGCAATTTGATTTCACTCAAAAAAAAACACTCAGCTACCATTTCATTGGTATTGCTGATTAATATTGCAACTTTTTGCAATTTATTTCACTCAAAAAAAACACTCAACTACCATTTCATTGGTATTGCTGATTAATATTGCAATTTTTGGCAATTTATTTCACTCAAAAAAAACACTCAGCAACCATTTCATTGGTATTGCTGCTTAATATTGCAATTTTGGCAATTTATTTCACTCAAAAAAAAAAACACTCAGCTACCATTTCATTGGTATTGCTGCTTCGCATTGCCGTTCTTTTCTCAGTATCTACGGTGTCTGCGGAACACTTTATTACTTATTCACTTCACTCACTCACTTCACTCACTTTATAATTTTCACTTCACTCAGCTACCATTCCATTGGTATTGCTGCTTCGCATTCCGTTCTTTTCTCAGTATCTACGGAGTCTGCGGAATATCACTCACTTTATAATTTTCACTTCACTCAGCTACCATTCCATTGGTATTGCTGCTTCGCATTACCGTTCTTTTCTCAGTATCTACGGAGTCTGCGGAATATCACTCACTTTATAATTTTCACTTCACTCAGCTACCATTTCATTGGTATTGCTGCTTCGCATTGCCGTTCTTTTCTCAGTATCTACGGTATCTGCGGAATATCACTCACTTTATAATTTTCACTTCACTCAGCTACCATTCCATTGTTATTGCTGCTTCGCATTACCGTTCTTTTCTCAGTATCTACGGTATCTGCGGAATATCACTCACTTTATAATTTTCACTTCACTCAGCTACCATTTCATTGGTATTGCTGCTTCGCATTGCCGTTCTTTTCTCAGTTTCTACGGTGTCTGCGGAATATCACTCACTTTTTCATTTTCATTTCACTCAGCTACCATTTCATTGGTATTGCTGCTTCGCATTGCCGTTCTTTCTTCAGTATCTACGGTATCTGCGGAACACTTTATTATTCACTTCACTCACTCACTTGCACTCACTTATTTCGTACACCTCACACACTTATTTCGTACACTTTCATACACGCACGCGCGACGAACAATTAATGACAACTTACTTCGAACGATGGACCGGGGGGAACTGAAAGCTTCGATTAGTTAGAACATAGAACTGCACCTGCGTGGGCAGCTTAAAGAAGCTTTCGAAGAGCGAGAGAACCAAAGAAGTTGAGAGAGGGCGACTGCAGCAGAGCAGCGTGGGCAGCAGAGCAGCGTGGGCAGCAGAGCAGCGTGGGCAGCGCTGCTTAGAAAACGAGAGTAAAAATTTACCGGTGCCGGTGATCACTGATAACGATTGTAGGTCAAGGGCTCGCTCTCGCTCTCTTACTCAGCTTATCATTTGCTATTAATTACCATGCCTCTGTATCGGCAGCAACGAATTTATTCTTTCTATAATAGTTAACTGTTAAATCAGTAGAGATTTGCATTGCACTGTATTTGGCTCTAGAAGCGAAGGGGGAGACGAAGAGTACATAGAAAAGGTAGATTACTTTAAAGAGTTCTTCTCTTTGATGCTCTCTTCCTATGCTTATGTATTGTGAGGGTGATTTTAATTATTGCGTTTTGTCTTTGGCGTATGCATCGTTGTTGTTGCTTGCATGGGAGAATGGGTGGAATGGGAGACAGGGAATGCGTGGACAATGTAAGTCAGCTTATAGAAGAAATATTTGAATGTGAATAGTTATATTTGATCCCCTCTTTTCAATGGTAATGGAAGTAGTGCAGGGCAGACAATAAAGAGCGCATCTTTACTGAAATGATCTAAGAGCGGATTTTGCAATAGGGATTTGTGTTTGTTGTTGTTGTTTTGGCTTCTGCTCTGCAAGGGGAGGGGGAATATGGGAGATGAGCCACGAAAATTTGTAATAATTTGAATATTTCTTATATTTGATGCTCTCCTCCTACAGCTTGTGGTGTGGGTACAATGCCCTAAAGCGGGGGCAAAAGTTAAGAGAGCAGCAGCGGCCTAGCTTTTACATTATGGAGAGTATTTGTATTTGTTTTTTGGCTTTAGCGTATGCATCGCTGTTGTTGTTGCCTGCCAATTCTTTACATGGGTGGCAATGGGAGACAGCGAGTGCGTATATATATATATGTATATTGACTGTGCACGATGGCGTCGATATGCAGATGTGTGCGTATGAGTATATAGATTATATGGAATACCTAGTTATATGGCGGCCAGACGCGGTCAGTCCGAGGCGTATGTAAATGTTATGATTTTTGTATTTTTATATATGATCTTTGCTGCAGCATTGCGGCAACAATGGCAGGCAACAATTTAATATTAAAACACACGTAAACTATTTTAAACGAGAGAGGAGATCGAGGATACCGGTGCGCGGAGCGAGGAGCGAGCGCATACTTTTTATGTATTAAATTAAATATATATTATACACTTATATACAACAACAAGAATATTCAATATACATACGTGGCGATGCGAATGCAGATGCCGATGCAGACAAGGATTAGGAGGAAACATTGAGCAAACATTGACTTGAGATCAAAATATATATAAAATAAATCAGCAACGGATTCATTTAGAACTGTAAGAGCGGCATAAGTTATAGCGGCTGCGGAGTCGAGGCGATGCGAAAGGAATAGAGGCGCAAACATTATATGCATATTCAACAAAAAGAGCATACAGTGAAATAAACAATCAACGTTTGTATGTGAAAAGCAATTGAGGATGTTTTTTTTCCTAAGTTCTTTGCGGTAAACAGTGGTTTTGACTATATTTTCACCAGGTGTCCACCACTGTCAGTCATATCATGGTTCCACCTGACCAACGGAGCCACAGGCTCAAAAGTATATCAAAAGTGACCACTGAACCGAAACGAATATATCTACGAATTCTATGGCATTTTGAAAATCCAAGGAAAAGTAACGGAAAATAGAACAAAAATATATGTATCACGACTGAAACAAAAACTGTTGTGGTAAAGAAAGGTTCCTCTATTTTAAAGCTGGCTCTGTTCCTCTCTATACATAACCTCAATTCCGTAGGTACCAAGCAGGAACAACTTCTTTGGGTCGGACAATGTGTTATATGGAATGATTTCGATCACAAAATCGATCGAATTCTAGATTTGGAGTCGCTTAGAATGCGTTTTGAATACTGTGCCATAGAGTGGTACACCCGATCTATCAGAACTCTTGAAATCTTTTTGTTTCTCAAAAAGGTCTCACTTCTTCGAGACCCTTTCATACCCGATCTAATTAAGAGAACTTAGTTCCTATGGGCGAGTCTCTTTCACTCAATTTTGACTCAATTTGCAAGCAAGCTGAAATACATCAATGGCACAATTCAAGATTCACTAGAAATGATAATGATATGTGGATATACTACAAATAAAAGAAAATATCCAAAAATAATAAATAAAGTAATAAAATATAATTTGGAGTATAGTGCAAACTCACCCTTAATTTCAGTTGACTCTGCTCTCGGTGCTGCTCTCTTTTGATCTTTCACTCACTTCTTGGCAATTTGATTTCACTCAAAAAAAAACACTCAGCTACCATTTCATTGGTATTGCTGATTAATATTGCAATTTTATTGGCAATTTGATTTCACTCAAAAAAAAACACTCAGCTACCATTTCATTGGTATTGCTGATTAATATTGCAAGTTTTTGCAATTTATTTCACTCAAAAAAAACACTCAACTACCATTTCATTGGTATTGCTGATTAATATTGCAATTTTTGGCAATTTATTTCACTCAAAAAAAAACACTCAGCAACCATTTCATTGGTATTGCTGCTTAATATTGCAATTTTGGCAATTTATTTCACTCAAAAAAAAAAACACTCAGCTACCATTTCATTGGTATTGCTGCTTCGCATTGCCGTTCTTTTCTCAGTATCTACGGTGTCTGCGGAACACTTTATTACTTATTCACTTCACTCACTCACTTCACTCACTTTATAATTTTCACTTCACTCAGCTACCATTCCATTGGTATTGCTGCTTCGCATTCCGTTCTTTTCTCAGTATCTACGGAGTCTGCGGAATATCACTCACTTTATAATTTTCACTTCACTCAGCTACCATTCCATTGGTATTGCTGCTTCGCATTACCGTTCTTTTCTCAGTATCTACGGAGTCTGCGGAATATCACTCACTTTATAATTTTCACTTCACTCAGCTACCATTTCATTGGTATTGCTGCTTCGCATTGCCGTTCTTTTCTCAGTATCTACGGTATCTGCGGAATATCACTCACTTTATAATTTTCACTTCACTCAGCTACCACTCCATTGTTATTGCTGCTTCGCATTACCGTTCTTTTCTCAGTATCTACGGTATCTGCGGAATATCACTCACTTTATAATTTTCACTTCACTCAGCTACCATTTCATTGGTATTGCTGCTTCGCATTGCCGTTCTTTTCTCAGTTTCTACGGTGTCTGCGGAATATCACTCACTTTTTCATTTTCATTTCACTCAGCTACCATTTCATTGGTATTGCTGCTTCGCATTGCCGTTCTTTCTTCAGTATCTACGGTATCTGCGAAACACTTTATTATTCACTTCACTCACTCACTTGCACTCACTTATTTCGTACACCTCACACACTTATTTCGTACACTTTCATACACGCACGCGCGACGAACAATTAATGACAACTTACTTCGAACGATGGACCGGGGGGAACTGAAAGCTTCGATTAGTTAGAACATAGAACTGCACCTGCGTGGGCAGCTTAAAGAAGCTTTCGAAGAGCGAGAGAACCAAAGAAGTTGAGAGAGGGCGACTGCAGCAGAGCAGCGTGGGCAGCAGAGCAGCGTGGGCAGCGCTGCTTAGAAAACGAGAGTAAAAATTTACCGGTGCCGGTGATCACTGATAACGATTGTAGGTCAAGGGCTCGCTCTCACTCTCTTACTCAGCTTATCATTTGCTATTAATTACCATGCCTCTGTATCGGCAGCAACGAATTTATTCTTTCTATAATAGTTAACTGTTAAATCAGTAGAGATTTGCATTGCACTGTATTTGGCTCTAGAAGCGAAGGGGGAGACGAAGAGTACATAGAAAAGGTAGATTACTTTAAAGAGTTCTTCTCTTTGATGCTCTCTTCCTATGCTTATGTATTGTGAGGGTGATTTTAATTATTGCGTTTTGTCTTTGGCGTATGCATCGTTGTTGTTGCTTGCATGGGAGAATGGGTGGAATGGGAGACAGGGAATGCGTGGACAATGTAAGTCAGCTTATAGAAGAAATATTTGAATGTGAATAGTTATATTTGATCCCCTCTTTTCAATGGTAATGGAAGTAGTGCAGGGCAGACAATAAAGAGCGCATCTTTACTGAAATGATCTAAGAGCGGATTTTGCAATAGGGATTTGTGTTTGTTGTTGTTGTTTTGGCTTCTGCTCTGCAAGGGGAGGGGGAATATGGGAGATGAGCCACGAAAATTTGTAATAATTTGAATATTTCTTATATTTGATGCTCTCCTCCTACAGCTTGTGGTGTGGGTACAATGCCCTAAAGCGGGGGCAAAAGTTAAGAGAGCAGCAGCGGCCTAGCTTTTACATTATGGAGAGTATTTGTATTTGTTTTTTGGCTTTAGCGTATGCATCGCTGTTGTTGTTGCCTGCCAATTCTTTACATGGGTGGCAATGGGAGACAGCGAGTGCGTGGATGACGTAAGTCAGACCATATACTCGTATGTACATATCTTAGCTTTCGATGTGTCAAATTCATTCCACTCTAGCGCGCTGCAGTTGTCGGATTCTAGGCGGGGAATATGGATGTGACTTAATTATTGAAGAGTTTCTAAATTAAGTCATATCAAGTCGACTCAAAGGTCAGATTAATTTTTGACCCCATTACAGGTCTAATGGCCTCCTCGTGGTGCTCCCTGGGTACCGATCTTCAATCGGGAGTCAATTTGAGCGGCGACTTTAACATATGAATGTACATATGTATTTTTACGGCTTTTTCATAGGCAGTAATAATATAATAATTTATATAAGAAAAATAAAAAAAATAACAGATTTTTTTCTTCCCACGGCCAAGTCTCCCTCCACTTGGTTTGGTTTTTTAAAACGCCGCTCTCTAAGAAAACACCCATTACTTTAAATTTTATTGTAAGTTATGATTTTATGATGACGCTTGCCCAAAATTACAATAATTGTATATATTGAATACCCTCTATATTCTAATTTTGTTTAATGTACTATAAACGAATATAATGAACGAATGTAAATTAATACATAATTAACTGGAAAACATACCATTATTACTATTTCCAGACTTAAAGTTCAGACTCCAAGTCCATACTTCAAGTCCAGACTTCAAGTCCAGACTTCAAGTCCAGACTTCAAGTCCATACTACATAGCATCCCATTCTTATTATTTCCAGACTTCAAGTCTAGACTTCAAGTCCATACTTCAAGTCTAGACTTCAAGTCCATACTTCAAGTCTAGACTTCAAGTCCATACTTCAAGTCCAGACTTCAAGTCCAGACTTCAAGTCCATAGTACATAGCATCCCATTATTATTATTACCAGACTTCAAGTCTAGACTTCAAGTCTATACTTCAAGTCCAGACTTCAAGTCCATACTACATAGCATCCCATTATTATTATTTCCAGACTTCAAGTCTAGACTTCAAGTCCATACTTCAAGTCCAGACTTCAAGTCTAGACTTCAAGTCTAGACTTCAAGTCCAGACTTCAAGTCCATACTACATAGCATCCCATTATTATTATTTCCAGACTTCAAGTCTAGACTGCAAGACCCTACTTCAAGTCCAGACTTCAAGTCCATACTACATAGCATCCCATTATTATTATTACCAGACTTCAAGTCTAGACTTCAAGTCCAGACTTCAAGACAGATATCGCCTGAGACACAAACATAAATTAACACATAATTAACTGCAAAGCATCCCATTATTATTATTACCAGACTTCAAGTCTAGACTTCAAGTCCATACTTCAAGTCCAGACTTCAAGTCCATACTACATAGCATCCCATAATAATTATTTCCAGACTTCAAGTCCAAGTCCAGACTTCAAGTCTTATCTAGACTGCAAGACAGATATCGCCTGAGATACAAACATAAATTAATTAACTGCAAAACATCCCATTATTATTATTACCAGACTTCAAGTCCATACTTCAAGTCCATACTGCATAGTAGTACACTCTCAGGGGATCTGATGTCAGTATTTGGTGTGGACAAATTCAACGTATGGAGTGTCGTGTCTATATTTTGTATGGTTAGTGGCAAAACTCGTTCGTTTCCCTCAAAATCTCCCCTGTTAAATACTCACAATGAGCTGTTAACGGGCTGTGAGCAGTCTCTCTTTTTCTTTGAGAGAGAAAAATTTAATGGGATTTTAAAAAATCCCGTACCGTTTGCCGTAACGTAAGGAGAAAAAATCCCAAATGAACCAAATGAAAACAACCGACTAAAGCATACACCCCAACCGACAGACAGACAACTTATTTCATACACGAAAAATTTCATGGAATTCGAAGAGTAAGGTTGGTGGTTTTTTTCTCCCCGAAATCTCGTCGAAAATTAAATAAATAGCGGCGGCAAAAATTGTACCGTACCGTTCTTAAAAACAAGAAAATAAAAAAAACAAGAACAACACAAATGTCATCAAGTCAAGTTTATTCGTGTGTGATTGTGTGTACGTTGGACTGCATTGGTAGTGGAATTTTGGCAAGAACCGCAAATATTTAAAAAGCGTTGCAAAAACAAAATACAATTTACATATAAATGTGCACATATAACAATGTGTAGAAATGTCGAACTCGGAAAAAGCTAAATTCAAACGGTATTAGAACTACTGCAACAACAACAACAACACATCCGCAGCATCTGCATTGAGCTGCAAACAGCTGATCCGCTCTCATAGATACTTTTTGCCGCTGTGGTTGAACACTCGAATGTTGGCCAAGTTTTTTGTTCATCTGCTGGCCTGGCCTAAACTGTGGCTGGTGGCCCAGTAACGTGGCAGTGAAAACTAGATAAATCTAAATAACTAAGTCACTCATGTGCCTCCCTATAAATGTTCTAGTGTGTGTGTGTCAATGTAACGGCAAACAATACAAGTGGAGCTCCAAACACTACGATTTCTTATCGCAAGACATTGAGCATTTGAATTTGAATAACAAGAGAAACGAGTTTCAACAAGCGGAAGCAACCCTCAAATGCATATAGCATTGAACTTTATTTATGTTTTATGTGAAAAAAAACATGTGACAAAAGATCCATTTGTGTCTCTCTATTTTAGTTAATTTTACGTGCCTTTGTAAAATTCACCACACCTCTACTCGCCTCGCCACGCCTCCTCGACGCCTCTAATTCTTTGGCATCCAAAGGAGCAACGAATAAAGTGATAAAAGCACGAAATCCAACATCCAAAGATCTTTCCCGCTTTGCCGTCACGCAAACAGTGCCTTAAAAAAGAACGAAAGAGATTACTAAACGGCGTTATTACTAAACGAAAATAATCGGCAACGTTTTGGTTGAATTGTCCCATTTGTGAGAAATAGGCAGTGCTAAAGTTCTGGCTAGGAATACTTCCTTCCTCTACCCCCCGCCGGAGTGCTAACGTGGCCTTTGGCAGAAGCTGATTGGTTTTTGGTGGTGGCCCGTGTGAGTAGATAGACAGAGAGTGCACGATTTGCTTACCATGTGTTCCAAGCTTTTACACCCCACTCCCCTACTCCCCTATTGATTTGCATTACAACCAAAAGCGTACCCGTACCCCCAGCCCACAACCTATCCCAAAACACAAGCAGAGAAATTTACGGACCAAAAGTTTCTTTCATTGCAATTTATCGACATTTTTTGGAACCCCCTTCATTCACATGGCACGTGGATTGGGTCATTCCACACACAGACACACACACACACACACACACACACATACACAAACCCACACATCTATTACATATTGTTGTCACTAATCAATCACAGAGAACTGCCATGCTGTTTTCCCCTCACTATAAGCACATGAGGAAATTTTGGCTAAAAGTCGAAATATAAACGGCAAAAATTACTGTTAAAATAAAATAAACAAATTATGTTAAAATTCAGTCCTCCTGCGTGTTTTTCCTTAATAATGCAATCTATTCTTACTTCCACGAAACATTACAACGCACATCCTTTGGATAAACCAACAACAACAACAACAAAAACGACATCAAAACATATTACGCCGTGCTGCATGGTAAGTAAACCAACCCCCAGTCCCCATAATATTCCCGCTACCCATCCATCCCCTTTTTCATATTCGTACAATACTTAAATGGGGAGCACTCCCCTGCGGATGAGATGGGATGGGCTGGATGAACTATTTTGGGTGTGTTTTCTGCGCGGTAGGAAGATGTTACAGCGATCGCCTATGCGTTAAGGGGAGGTCAGGGGAAAAGGGAAGTGCGTGAGCAGCGTCTCCAACCCCCATTCATTCATTTTAAAAGCCACCCCCAGATGTCGAAACTGTGTCACAGGCTGTTGAAGCTGCTGACGCAGGGAAAATGGGCCAAATGAAAACTTTGACGGCTGCTGCAGTTTTCCGGTCTCCACGAGCCAGTGACGTGTCACTCTTATACTGCGGCCTGTGTGCCGGTAGGAAAAGCTCGACATCTGAGGCAAAGCTTTCGAAGGATAAAAAGTACGTTGTGGGTAAACAAACAATGGAAATGGACCCATGAAATATTAATGAATTCTCCTCCGAGGTTTCTTTGCTTGGAGCGCGGGAACGTTGACAAATCAATTCTAAGTGCCACACTGTTCACACGAATCTTCAATTATTGATGGTTGGCCTGGCAACCCCGGCCGCCCGAGGGTCCTGGATTGGTCAAAACACTTAGCTGGGGTTCAAATACCTCTCGCAGTCACAAAGGACGAGCCAATTGCTCTGCCCAATCAGTAGACAGAAAATCAATAGAGGACATTTTCTTGCAGCCATGCGTAACCCGTTCGCTTCTCTTGTTCAATTTTCACACTCCAATCGATTGGTTCTTTGTGGCTTTTGCGAGCTTTAATCGATAATTGGTATATGGGAACGGAACGAGTTTTCACAGAGCGCAGAGCAAAGTCGAAAGGTTCTCCAGCACTCACTCGTCTGAGAGTTGTGCAAAAAATTCTGTATCAAAATAGCTGTAGCTGTTGTTGTATCTTTTGAACTTTGTCTTTTGGCTCGAACTCTCGCTGTTGTATTGTATAAGCACGCAACTCTGCCTCCCCTTTGGGGGGTCATCAGGGTGCATTGGGGAGTAGAGTGCTTGCGTGCTGATGTCGGCCCCATAAAACTTTACTTTGTCCCCGTGCCTCTGTGCCCCTATTCCCCCATGCCCCCGTGCTTATGTCTAATAACATTAACCATAAATCCTCGTTCGCATATTACGCATACGCCCTGTTTGTAATTTCCTTGCCGTCAGCTGGTGATGGAGTAGAGCTTCCAAAAATAGACCCAGCCTTGGCTCGCTCGAATTGCAAAGCAGTCAAAGGTCAACCGATTTCGAGGAATCGAACGAGCTAAAATTGGAGTGCAACTTTTTTTTTTGCCAGGCACTGCACGGCAGCTCGATTAAATCTTGATCCCCATGCCCTCCCAGCGCCATGGTAGGCAGGCCAGCAGCAGTCGAAAAGTCGTAGGAAATCTTGTCCGATGCCTTATCAATTAGAATGGAAATACTCGCATTGTACACCCTGAATAGTCGATTGGATGACATCATCGAGTGTCTGTTCCACGGTCCCCAGTGTAGTAATTTGGCACATTTTATTGACCCATTAATAGGTGAATGAGACAGCCTGTTGCCGTCACTGCTATGGCCAACTCCCGACAGTCGTATCTTTCGACACTTCACAGTAATTAACAACAATTAAATGCGAAAAACGGGGGAAGAAGGTGCATCGATAAGATTAGATGTCCGGAGTCAACAAAGGTAGAACCCTGCCCAATGAGTCAAGTGGCAGACAGATAGACCTAGACCTATCCCTCCTGAGCAGACCACACAATTTTGATTCATCTGCGCGGTACGACCTTCGTCGTTGCTGTGGTTTGTATTCCGATTGCCGGGTTCGGATCGCATTACCCCATCATCTCTATTTATAGGCACTTGCCGCCTAGCTACGAAATCAACTCTCTATTAAATACTCATTATTCAATTCAATATTTATTCGCATTTGAATGTGATTAGCGATTCGGAGGTGCTCTGTGTGCATTACGAATACTTTAAATGCCTCAGCCGCATTCCTAAGAACTTCCCATATTGCGATACTCTTTGGACGCAGGTAAAGTAAGCCGTTCAAGTCGTTTAAGAAACTCCACCTGAAGGGGGCATTCAACCCGAACCCTTTGACCTTTCGAAGCCAGCAATTAAAACGGAAGTGCTGGCAACTTGTTGCTGTTGCAAGCTTCGAGCAGTGCGGCTGTAGTGGCTCATTAAATACAAGAGAAAGAGTGGCTTCTGGGCTGCTCAAGAAAGAGTTTTGTTTGCGTGTGTGAGAACTGGAAGTGGCAGTGGCAGTAGCAACGAAGAGCTCTGCATTAATTAACTTGGCCAAACGGCTCTTCTGGCGAAACAGGCCACATGGGCCAACGTTTTGGTAGAGCTTCTTTCGAGCAGTATCCCCTCTAAATTGTGTGTGTTCCCAGGAAAGATGTGGACAATGTTTTCGTATCCATCCCCGTTAGAGGATGGCAGATCGTAGGTTGTACATTGTACATCTACTGCCAATCGTCAACAACGAACCTACGTTGGGAACACATGTCATGTGGCACTACTGGGGCACTGATGGGGCTGTGGGGCGTGACAGACCGCGGCCCCTTTGGCAACAGGCGGATTCCTCTGCTTCCGCTGCTTTCCCGGTGCTTTTCTTGGTTAAAAATACCCGAGAGAAGAGTACTTGTTGCTCTCGTAATCGCCCTCTTGACGCCCCATTCAGACCAGGGCGAGTGCCCCCGCCGAAGGGGTCAATAGACGCGCCAGTGACTGTGAGTCTCAGCTGAAAATGGTTCTACTTGGAAAACCCAGAGCAAGAGCCAGAGCAGAAGCAAGAGAATGCCCAAAAGTCAGCAGCGCAGAAAGCTCAAGAAATCAAGAAGCTTCTCACGAGCCACAAGAGAAAGACAAAAAAATATATAAATATATATATGTGAGTGTATATATATATATATAGAGAGAGAGAGAGAGAGATAGAGAAAGATGAACGGAATGGATAGACAGAGACAACGGCTTCTATTGATATAAAACAGATTATCGCTTGCAAAGTGGTATTTTGTTATTGTTTTCGCGGTTGAGCGATGGACAAATGGCCGAAATGTTTCGCTCGGCATTTCCCTCTTGGCAATGGCAAGCTTTTCGTGAAAAGCTACAACAGATTTGATGGTATAGGATGGGGAAAGCAATCGATGGGGCACGAACTGAACAATGTTCAAATATTAACTGCAACAAGTGCCAAGGCAGACAGACTCAGGGGTTGGGGGTGTGGGTGGCACAAATATTTTCTATTTTCTTTAGCCGTTTTGTTGAATGCAAATTCTCTCGAATGGTTTCTAATAAATCCGTGATTGGGGGTCGCATCAACAGTAGGAGAGAGGGCGGGTTTGGCGAAGGTGGAACACAGAAGTACAGAAAGATCTAAAAATAAAGGCAGAACAAGCGCAGTATAAACAATCGGACGAAGTCGTAAAAAGTGTTTCCCATTCCAACCCATTCCCATACGAGCCCAACCTCTGATTCCCTTACGTCATTTCTTTGCTGTCTCTCTCTCTCTCTCTTCTGCTGTTCCTCCTCCTCTACTTTTCGGCGGTGTGTCGTTGCGACCTAAAAAATAAGAAAGAACTATGACGTCAGCAGTAGCCCCATAATGGAATCGTTGAATCGTTGGAGTTGCGAACGTGCCCAAGTCACGAAGCAGCCGCAAAAGCAGATGGCAGGGGATAGGGGCAGGGGCAGGGGATGGGGCTCCTATCCCATCTCTAGGGAGAGCTGCTGGCGTCGGCGCAGTACGCATTTTCACGGATACACAGAGAGTGGCTCTCGCGTACGAGAGCAGATTCCATCCCATGGCATACCATAGCATCCCATTCGGACTCTGATTCGGATTCGGATACAGGCAGACAGTTCTGTTTCGGTTCGGTTTCTGTTCGGTTACGTTTTGGGAACGCTTCGATCTGACTTCTAGTTTCTCCAAATCCCTTTTTGGGCCGGAGTTCGTTCTATTAATATTTGAATGATAATAGATGCACTCCGATCTATAAGCTCTTCATCAGTGAGTGATCCTCGTTAAGATAGTGCGTCCAGCTAGTCTCTTCTTCTACTGTGGACACGACTTTGTGAGTGGCGATATTTTTCATATTTTCATTTTCATGAAAATTGTTCGACTTCTATAAATAGACACGCCCAACGGTGTGGCTGGGGGGACAGAAGTCTTTCACGGCATACAGAAACCATCGCATCTCGCATCCGTTGTTCTCTCATTGTCAGATACTACGAGTACTGTAGCTCGCGTATAATCAAACTATTTCTTTATGTCTGATCTGATCTTCGGCAGAATACCGACTACGATGATGATGAACCATCGCCTCGACCTCGGCTGGAACTCGTCCGTCTGCTGCTAAACGATGGATCTGGCAGACCAAATCGATGACTATATCTGTTCGTTCGAGGGACTTGGTGACTTAACAATGGACTCCCTAGCCATCTTCATCTTTTTGTGGGCAGTGCTGGCCCTCTTCTCTGTCTGGCTGTGCAAGCTGCTCTACCACAAGTATCTCAACAAGGAAAAACCACCCAGTGCCGCCAACAGTCGCCAGAGCAGCGTGGCACCCGGAGCGGCCGCCCTCGCCAGCTCGTCCAAGCCGGAAAAGAGACTCTCCGAGCCTAGGGACATACTGGCCACCAAGAGCAAAGTCGACGATCTCTCCAAGCCTCTGACTAGCGCCTCGGCAGGCCGTGGTCGCTCTTCGGCCTCGGCAGGTCGTCCCGGTCCCGACGCCGGCCCGCGTCGTCGAGTGGTGCGCCAAAGTTCAACAGGGCCGGAGAATCGCAAGAAGCGCTATGTTCCCCCGCCCTCCAATGTGGTTGGACCCGAAACGGTAAAGAAACTCATTTCTGAAAGGAGCTCACTCTCTAATCTGTAGTGTGTGTCCCTTCTATGTCTCTTCAGAGCTCTGTCACGTGGACCAGCCAAGTGTTCCGTTGGCTGTACAGCGATCTAGTCATTGTCAACGAGCTGCTCATGTCCTGGGTGATAGCCATCAATGACTCGCTCCGCAAGTCTGTGGAGGAGGTGAGTGTCTGCCCACTCTGGCGGATGGGAAAAGTGGCCAGAGTCGTATGAATGAATGACATCAGCAGCCAGCTCCCGGCTTTGACATCATCCACGCCACCTTCCTGGGGTCTGATGTCATGGTCGAGCTCCAGCCTGGTCTCCAGCGTCCATTGACCTTTGTTCTTCAACTTGAAATCAGTGTTCGCCAGTCTACTACCTTCCAGTTGTCCGTCTCCGTCTGTCCGTCTGCTCGCCTGAGAACTCGCTCAGCCGTAACCGATGTCGAAACGTGTTTTTTGATTGTTGTTTTTTTCCTCTTCACTTTTTTTTATCGACTTTTACGCGCTCCCCCAACCCCGATGCGGAGGCCAAGGTCAGCGCGAAATCGTTAGTCACTCTCGACTGAGTCTCTGACTCGCCCCAAATATGCTCGCTTCTGAGTTCCAATACCCAATCGCCAGTCGGCGAGTTACGTAATGCGCAATCCCAAAAACCAGATCGCTGATTCTCTCTTTCTCTCGTTTGCAGCATGGAGTGGCCGTGGAAGTGGTCCGGGTGCTGCCTGACAGCCCTGCTCCGGGTCTGAACAACATATTCTGCAACTGCGATGAAAACAATCCTGCGGATATGGTAAGTAGCAGCCCCCTCAATCGTGAAATGAGACCTTCAACTGGACTTATTTGGGGTTTCTACAGCTCATCACCTTCGACTGCGATGCCATGCCGGTGCTGCAGGTCAAGACCTTCCGTCAAAAGTCGGGCAAGGTTGAGACCTCCCACTACAAGGTGACCGTGTCGCGGTTCCGCGCCCGCATGGCCATCCCCATGAACTACAACACTCTCAAGGGCGAGATGCGTGTAGAGGGCTATCCTGATGTGAGTGTGCTATGTCTATGTGGTCCCTGTCCATGGGTAACCTTTCCTCTTTTGTCTCGCCACAGGTGCGCATTGCCATGAACAGCGTGGGGGCCATCAAGGCCATGGACCAAGATGAACAGCATCTCCAGACGGTCATCAGCGACATCCTGACGACGGCCCTGCGCGACACCGTCTACCCGGTGGACTTCTCCATCTACTCCACCTGTCCGCGGGCCGAGGTGGAGCCCCTGGATCTACCCGTAATCTATCCTGTTCATTATGACTCCCTGGCGGTGAGCGTTGGGAGCAGTGTGGAGTGCCGGCTCTGTTTGTTGTTGTTTCTGTTTCTCTTCCTGTCTCGTGTTTGACTATCTTTCCAGTTCTTCGTCACTCGTCGTCCTTTCACACAGAACTCGAAAACAGGACTCTTTATGTGTACTCTGATACCACTTTGTTCCTTCTTGGCTCCACAGACAAAACACAACAGACAAACAGACACTTTTCATTGCTCCCTCTGTCTCTCCCTGACTCCCCCTACATATCTGTATATCTGCCATATGTTGGACTCCCTTTGTTTATGGAATTCGCCTTCGTTCTCTGTCCTCATCTCCCTCTTGTTGCCATTTTCGTATCCTGCGTTTCCTGCAAGTAAAGAATTCTCTCTCTTTTGCGCTCTCTCTTTTCAGGGGAACCAATATTTTCAATATTATTACAATTTCTAGTGAATGTCACACAAGTTGCTAATTAAAGGCGAATTTCATAAGCCCTAACCCAACAACCTCAGTGTTATCTCTGTCTTTGAGCCCCCTCTATACCCACCCTTTTTCTCTCTCTCTCTCTGTCTCTCCGTCTCTGTCTCTCACGCACTGACTCATTGCATGCTCTGCCTCCTCCACACACAGCACAACATGGAGCACCACCTGGGAGGTGTGGGACTGCGGGACTCACAACACATGGTGTCCGGCAGGCGGTTGCTGGTGAAGATCGTCAAGGGCGAGGGGCTTAAGGACGCCCACGACCCTTATGTGGTCATTGAGATGGACGAGCCGGCCCAGAAGAACCAGACGGGCACCCAACGCGGCAGCAGACCCTACTGGGATGAGCACTTCCTCTTGTGAGTCTTGAACAGCCGATCTTCTCATGTAGATTCCCAGGCTCATATTCCGTGTTTGTTTCCAGTGAACTCTCCCCACAGTCTGCTGAAATACTCTTCGAGGTATACGACCATCCAGTGATCGCTTCAGACCCGCCCAAATTTCTCGGACTCGGCCTGGTCGGCATCGACGAACTAGCCGTGGGTCCAGCATCGACCCAGCTGCTGCAGCTCCAGCCACGCCCCTACGAAACCCAGCCCGTGGCCGGGGCCATCACCGTGGACTTCGTGTTCATCGAGGGAGCCGAGATCCCGGCTGGCGCCCGTCCGCAACGCCTTAAGGAGGCCCTTCGCCTCAGCACTCCGGCCATCAACGAACACATCCGCAACGGAGCGGACCTGGCCGATGCCGCTGTCCGCGCTCTCCAGGATGGCGCTCTCTCCGCCAGCGGTACCGGGGGCCAGCCCAGCAAGAGCACCCTCATCATCCACAGCGTACAGCGGGTGAGTGGGATGCTGATGCTCCAAGAGCATTATCTACATCATCTCCGGCTCCCGTTGTCTCTTTGGTTCTATAATTTCGTTCTTTCTTCGTTTTTTCATTCCATCCCCGATCCCGCATAGAACTCGAGCAATCCGAATACATTTAAGGTAATTCCAGACCCGATCCGCCTCAAACCAGCCTCGTTCATCCGTTTCGTTTTGAGTTCCATTGAGTTACTGCGTCTCTAACCCCCCACCACCTCCGCCCCCTCATGATGAGCACCGTCATGCAGGATTAGGATCTAGTCAAGCTAATATCAACTGTTTCTCGTTCTGTTCCATTGCTCGTTCTTGCCTAACCCCCGCGCTTCTCTAACCATGCCCACGCCCCCGTCCAGGTCGAGTTGAACAAGGACGGTCGCATCGAGGTCTTTGAATCGCCTACAGAGCTGGACCAGGCCGTGGCCCAGGCCTTCGAGCGGGCCGCCAGCGAAGCAGCGGCCGCCAAGGCCGAGCAGCTGCAGCTGGAGCTCGAGCTTGACCCCGGCGACGAGCCACACAACGAAACAGGTAACGGTACTGGTACCGCCAACGAGGACAGTACCGCGGAGGTGAGTTCTAGAGAGTTCCCAAATCAGTGGGACGAGTTCCATGGCATGGCATGGCATGAAGTTTGCAGTTTTCCCCGCACCGCTCTGAGTTCTCTGCTAATCTCTGTGAGTGTTCTTCCAGTTCGGGCAGCCCAATGCAGCCTCCTCGCCCAACGGCAGCGGCTACCACAACAATTACAACCTCAACGGGAGCAGTGGGCTAGCCGGAAACGGCAATGGCAGCTCCAACATTAATGGTGGGGGCTACAGCTCGAACAGCCTGCCGCGGAACGGAGCCCATCTGGGCCTGCAGGCGGGCGAGGGCATGGACGTGCTGGACGACCGCGGGCGCAGCAAAAAACGTAATTTCTTTGGCACCCTGAAGAAGCGGCTCAGCCGCTCCAAGACACGCACCCTCTCAGCAGATCAGCCCAATAGCAATCACAAATCACTATCAGCCACCAACTCGAACTACGCCAATATTACAACAACATCGACAGGACTCCCCCGAACCGCCACCGGAACCCTCAATGGTGATTCTTCCCGTTCATTATCTGTCGATCGTGCCACTCTGTCCAAAAGCAATTCACTTGGTAATTACCCAATCGTTCACCCAGTCCTGGTACCAGTACCAATCCCACGCACCTGCATCACAGGCCACGCTCTAACCAGCCATGCATCACCCTGAGCTTGCCGCACATTTCTGACTTTTCCCGCATTCTATCCGTAATAATTGCATCAAGGGTTGGGATAGCCAGGACCAGGACATCCATCCCATCTGACATTAGAAAGTGTCCCCCGTGCATATCCGAACTATTGATTCTTCTTTCCATCTGTATATAAATTTATGTATCCTAATATTTAATGTAATCTATCATCTATCTTACTCATTTACCATTAAATTAAAATCTTTGATCGTTTAATTTGTATCTGTATCTGAATCATTAACTGTCCTGTATCTATATATCTTGTTTGTCTTGTCTTCTCTCTATCTCCACACTCTCTCCCCATCAACTGCTAACCGAACTATGTCCCAACACAAATCTGTATGTATTCCACGGTCCTCTACCTACACTACACTACACTAAACACACACACACACCAACACACCAACCCACCAACACAAACACGTTTTAATATTTTGAAACATTTTTCAAACGTTTGGCTTTATTTTGGATTTGGATATTGCGTTTTGGATCTGCTTCCCTTCGGTTCGCATACGGCATTAATGATTATGATTTATAATTATTTCTCACACTCTCTTTTCGTATCTTTTTTTGTTCTTTCTTTATTTTCATATGCAAAAAATATAATTTGGTCTAATCCGGGTGCTTGGTTTGTGTGTAATTCTCCAATCTCCACTCTCTACTATGGGATATTCGAACACACTATTAAAACAAACACTAAATTACGCAGGACCCCGCATGGGCATTGGCTCCGCGATCACCGACCATTCACGACGCTCTTCAATTTCAGAATCCTCGGCCATCTCAGGTTTCTCCTCGGCCAGCAATAAGACCTACGTGCATGAGGCCTCCACCCTGGTCCTGGAGACCATCGAAAACGGCGTGAAGCGGTAAGTCATGAGCCGAATCATGATCTTTCCTTTATTCTCATGCTTTGCCTTCTTTTCAGCCACTTTATTGTGCCTTTGGCCATTGCCCAGAGACCGCGCTGGCGCCGCAAGGGTACCAAGCTGCACATCTACAACGATCATACCTTCATAGCCAAGCATTTGAGCGGGTAAGTGAGCCTACTGATGCCTGGCTCCCCTCTAACCTCCAACTTCTTACCGCATATTTCCTTATCCCCTTCCTCTGGTTCTAACAGAAGCGGCCTGCAGTGCTCGATCTGTATGAAGTCCATACCTCGGAGACCGGGCAAGCAGGGATACGAGTGCCGCGACTGCCAGCTGATCTGTCACAAGCAGTGTCACATACGGGCGCCCCAGGCCTGTCCCAATCCCACGGTGCTCTCCATGGAACTGTAAGTGGCCGGGGATCGTTGCCATTGGGATTGGTTGCGCCCCCTCCTTCCCTTCTTTAACTCTGACTTGGGGAGTGGCCCCATACTAATTTATTGATTTCGTTTTATTTTTTCTCTTTCCACACACACACACACCAAACACCCACAAACACAACCATTTGATCCTTTTAGAAACTCCTATCCGGTACTCACAGAGAGAGATTTGAACCTAGTTATCTAAAGCATTATCTGTCCAAAACAAT
Organism: Drosophila affinis; assembly: GCA_037356375.1. Classification (NCBI taxonomy): domain Eukaryota; kingdom Metazoa; phylum Arthropoda; class Insecta; order Diptera; family Drosophilidae; genus Drosophila; species Drosophila affinis. The sequence goes on from CM074799.1 coordinate 23,433,981, forward strand.
CTAAATACTCGTACTTCTTCTTTTGTAAAATCCGCCAAATGCAGTTGAATATTTACCACGAGCAATTGCCATTTTTGATTTACTTTAATCGTTGAATTGGCTTCGGACGAGCGTTTATAGCTCTGTTAAAATTTTGCTTTATTTATGTACTATTTTGGTACGGCTTCTGCTGACTGCTTACCATACACAACAATCATCCTATTATCCGATCATCCGATATCCGATCCTCATTCCTCCATCGAGCTTGGCTACGCTATGAACTGAATTCAGTTCCTTCTGTTGTCTTCTGTTTTGACACTAATCCGAGATCTTCTCTCATCGCACAATTCGACCACCACACAACCACCTCGTCGCATCACTACACGGACACAGGATGGCCAATGAGCAGTAGGCTCAAGTGCAGCACAGTCAACTTAAATAAAATATTTTAACTAGTTTGAGGGCGGCAGCAGCCGACACTTAAGAAAACTTAAGAAAAATCCTCCTTCTGAAACTCCTCCATCGGTCCTTCGAAACAGCCTCAGTTATAGATTCGTTCGGCTATAGGAGGTGCGAGAGCTATCCACTCCTTAGGCGGGTAAGCCATCTGCATGGAAGTTCCTAGTTCTGCTCTTGCTCCACCACTGTGTTGTGAACTAAATTAACACTCAGCTCCGTTCCGTTCGGTTCGGTTTCGATGGTTCAGGCTGTTGCTTGTGATTCTGCAAGATCTGTTTTTGTTTGAAGCTTTTTATACCCCTGTTTGGGTTTGATTCTGTTGGATGTTTTTGCCTCTTCAGACTCAACTAACCCGAGATCTCTGCGTTTCCTTCACAGAACCAAACTTAACTCGACTGCGGCTGATCGGAGTATACGGAAACTGTAAAGAACCCCCATCCATCATCCACACCAGCGCCGAGGACACTTAATCGAATAATTATACTTAGAAGGAGGAACAGCAGGACACTTCGGCTTTCGAAATCTTTGATACATTATGTTATTTATTTATACACACACACCCACGTGCAATACGTTTTTTGGTTTCATTTTTAACCCTTCTCTGTGTCAACAAGTAGACCCCTTTGATATTTTGTATTTTCTACAAAAACGAATAATAATTGTACAAAATAAGAACGAACTAAGAATTTTTCAATTAAAATTACTGGTAAAAGTACAAACGTTATTTGAATCGGAGAGCGTTGGGCGCCAAAGCAACAAAGAAACATTCGTTTCTGTAAACTTTTTTCCAGTTCCAGGAATCCAACTTTAAACTGGTTTCAGATGATACAAAAATTATAAAAATATGCAAATCGATCTCTAAATCTTTCACTATTCCATTACCACTCATATCATTCTTTGAATGACTCAATTCGCAGCAAGATGTACGTACATATATTTTCCTTTCTTACACCACCCTACTTCAGCGCTCTTTTTCCATCCCAAATATCCTCTTAACCCCGTTACCCTAATAATGCTTCACTTCAGCACCTGATCGCTGATCTCATCCAATGCACAACAAGTGCCAATAGAGAATCCTAATCGAAACAAACCAATTCAATGGAAGTCCAAAAGTCCATATACTACGCAGTTCGTGGCAGATCTCTCTGCTCGGCTCGGCTGGTGCTGAAAATGTTTTACATATAAACAAAATTTCCACAGCCACTTTGGAGCATGAGATTCTGTGCGAAAAGTGTTGGAGAGATTAGGCTAAGGGGCTGGCAGCGGGAGGACCAGGCGATGACAGCCGAAAGAGTGCGTTCTGAATTGGAAGCAGCGTTCGCTCCGAGAGAGCGAGGAGTCTTGGCTAAATATAACACAAAGAATCTCTGAGAAATTAATTTTTTAATATTAAAAGAAAATTCTTGGAGATGGACGGAGGGGGGCGGGTCGCTGCTGCTTCTGGTGACTCGCAAAGGTGCGCTGCGCTGATGGTTTTTCAGCGCTTTTCCAATGTGAGGGTCGCTCCTCGGCTTTCAGTTCAGTTTTCGCACGCGTCGCGTACGAACACGGATGAAACAGATTCGCAGTGGCACGCTCCTCCAATGGGCATCCCCTGGCGTTCCCCTCACACGACGATGACGCACTGCGTCGGCCTCTGCCTCTGCCTCTATCTGCTGCTGCTTCTCTTGTCACACGTGAGGGCATCAGCAGCTGACGATGAGATGTCTTCCGCCTACGCGTCCACTTCCACTTGCGTCATACGCGCCACGCTCTACATGACGCCAGCATGGGATCGCAGTGGCCAAGACTTTGGCCTGCCCCTGGACATTGATTGCTCTGGTAACAGCCCGCTGGAAGTACTAGCCGCCTTCGACCTTGGCGCCCAACGGGTGGCCGGCAAGAGTCATGTTCTACTGGATGGATCCCACACGCCACCACTGGGTGTCGTCAGCTATGGCCTGGAGTATCTGGATAATTGTCCCCATCTGCAGAGCATAGAGATCGAGCGATTCGTTGGTGACTCCACCCTCAGACTGGGCTGCGGTGGTCCCATTCTAAACAAGATGGCAGCCGTGTCCATTAAGAATAATGAGCTTGGCACGCTTAGTGGGAATAGTTTCGAGCAGTTGCCGCATTTGAAGCTCCTTCAGATTCAGGGCAACTGTCTGAGGTTCATCGAACCACTTTTGGGCTGTGGGGAACTCCAAGAGCTGACAATCAGGGAGGAGGAGCATCTGGTCTTGAGAAATGGTGACATCACTCAAAAGCTGCCGAAGCTAGAAAGACTTCGCCTGTGTCGCCTTAAGTCGATTGAACCCGAGTTCTTCAATGTAGTGCCAGAGAATCTCACAGAACTCGTTGTGGAGACGACACCAATCGAAGACAAGAGCTTAATCCTGGCGAATGGAACCTCTCATTTGATTAATGTGACCATTGTCGATTGCCATCTGAACAGCTTTGGCCTTGACCCATACCGAAATCGGAGCATACTCCACTTGAACCTGAGTGGCAATGCCCTGACCTCACTGGAACTGGGAGAAAGCTCCCTTCTATCGTTGGATCTCAGCAGGAATCACTTAGAGAACCTAACAAGCGGCTGGTTCAGCAGTTTAACGAAACTCCAAGAGCTACGCTTGCAAGAAAACCTCCTCCACACGCTTTCTCTGGTGCAATTACTTCGGGTTTCCTCACAAACCCTCAAACATCTCGATCTGAGATCGAATCATTTGATGACTTTGAAAGATGTCGACGCCCGAATGGAGCAGCAGTCCATGCAGCTACGTATCTTCATCGATGGCAATCCCTGGAGCTGCCAGTGGCTGCTCAATTTCTCGCACACCCAGCCGCAGATGTTCCGGCTCTTGCAGTACTCCAAGTACATTTCACACATCAATGTGAATGGGTTGAGCTGCAGCCCGCAGGAGGTACCCAAAGAAGAGCCTATGAAGACAGAGCGGCCGCCTGGGAGGATTATGCATGTGGTCCGCAATAACTCCTTCGTTCCGGTGCCACATCCCAACACGAATGTCTCCAGCTTCACAGTGTTGTACGGCAATCCCGTGGAGCTGCATCGCAGTCAACGTTCGGGGGCCCTCATTATTGTCTTCATGCTGCCTTTGGGGATAGCCCTGCTCTTCCTGCTGCTCTACCTCTATCTGCACTGTGAGCGGCTCTTCCACTTGTCCTACTACATGTCGGGACTGTCGTGCTTTGGCGATGGCAAGTCCTCCAGCCAGCCCCGCTTCGTGGATCATGTGGATATTGTGCGTTATCCCATTGCCAATGGCAATGGTGCAACTCCCCTGGACTTAGAGACCGCTCTGACCGATGGTTATGAGACGCCAGTGAGTGGTGGTGCCTCTATATGCAACTGCACGGGCCATAGGGACTCCTCGTGCTCGCGCACGCATCATGTGACGTACGAGTCACTGCCCACGGAGCTGCCGTACCAACTGTACTCCGAGATCAAGGAGCTAGCGGAGAATGGCGACGAGACGAAAGAGATGCTGGAAGGTAGCGCCCCTACAGCGCCCATCTACGACCACCTGTCGTTCCCGGAGGAATTGAAACAGGAGGTGCAACTAAGGGACAATTCGTAGGTCTTCACCATTCTGTTGCTTTCTTGGTTATTTTTTTTCTTTCTTTTTTTTTGGTGTTTAACTAACGTCTAAGTTCGTCGTGTAAGGTCTAATTAAAGTTTCTTATTAAATGTGGTGCCGTCACTTCTTTGGCTGCCTGGAGCCGATGACATAGCGTCTGCTAATGTTCGGCTTAATGTCTTCGCCCCCAGCGGCAGCTTCTCTTCGGCTTCTCATTCTCCTTGGCGTCTAGCGTTAGCTTCTCCATGGGACTTGTGTACCACAGGTGAGCCGCCGCTGAACTGGACAATCTTGCGGAGCGTAGGAGCGTACATTCTTGTTGGTTGTGTCCTGCATGGCAGGCTGTACCGATGGCTGTGTGTTACTCCTAACGGGAGTTCCAGTACATAGTGGTTTGGCGGGGGTCATGGTGGGGCCTTCGACTCGATTTTGTTGGTGTGGAAGAGTCGATGCACTTCACATCGCTGTCATAATCCTGGTCCATGAGCTGCTTTTGTTTCAGTGGAGTTCCCTTGCGACGACTTGACTGTCCATTCTTCCGGCTCTTGCTTGGCCATTAATATTTCGTTGGACTTAGCCTTGATGACGCCTAAACAGGGCTTGATTAGAGTTTCACTGGTTTGGTTTTACTGCATTGTCAATTGATTGGTTATTCTTTCTCCGCCACCTCTTCGCTGAACTCTTTTTGCGTTGTTTCATCTTCACATTCCGTTTTGAGGCGACCCTTAATGAAAGTTCCCTTCATCTGGGGCTTTGTTGCTTCAACGGAATCCTCATCAGTTCCATACATTCAGGAGGTCACACTAGCCATCTGGCTTCTTTTAAAATAAGTGTCTCCCAAACTCACTTTAACACCATCCGTTCTGCCAAATTTTGGCCGGAGCATTTGGTGGTGAAGGAGTTTAAGGCAAAGAAGAAGACTAGACCCCCAATAACTCTGCCAACTAATCAGACCAGTGCTTCTTCGTCATCTTCCCGCTCTACCTCCACCCGTCCAAAAAACTAACAAACTCTCGTTTAGTGATCTATCAGAATGTTCGAGGCTTGCGTAGTAAGCTCAGCAATCTTTTCCAGAATATTGTCGCATTTGCATCCCACGTTATTGTGTTTACCGAAACCTGGTTAAAGCCGGATATTCTTAGTTCCGAAGTTTTGGCAGGTCGGTACACAACTTATAGAAAGGATCGTTTGTCGCGACGTGCAGGAGGGGTTCTGATTGCTGTGGTCTCAAACTTCACGTCGGAACTTTTCACAGCCCAGATCCAGCAGGAACTGGAATTTCTGCGTGTAAAACTGATTCTTCCCGCTTTTTCAGTTTTCATAACTTGTTCGTATATTCCACCTTCTTCGGATTTACGAGCAGCATTTGTCCGCCTTAACCGCTATCTCTTCCTCGCTATCTGAGAAAGATCACATGATAGTTCTTGGTGACTTCAACTTGCCAGAAACTGTTTGGTCTTCGGCAAATGAGTCTAATAGCCTGGTACCCATGCCACGTCATGACTTTGTTGACGGCTTGATTGACCTGTCTCTGTCTCAAGTTAACCATGTTAAAAATTCCTTGGATTGATTTCTTGATTTGTGCTTTGTAATGGATCCGACCTTAGCGTTGACCTGTTGAGCCGCATAAGATTCACGGTTCCTATTAGAAGCACTAGGAATTATACACCCTTGTTTCTTCCGCTTTGTTGATCAAATTACTCCTTGCATGAACCATAATCCTATGCTCGGATTATAATTCCCTCTGTCATATTATATCTACCACTCGGATTATAATTCCCTCTGTCATATTATATCTACCACTAACTCCCTTCCTAGGCTTAAATTACTGATATTCTTATATCTTTCCCGTAATTAGTAATTACTTCGTTTCTTTAGTTAGATTAGTTCTACTTTTCCTCGAACACTAGTCTAACACCTATCTTTCATGCATGTCCGCGATCGGTTCGGTTAACGAGTCGCGCGTTAAGCGGCAGCGCCCCTCGGTCGGTTGGGCGGGAGGTGGGCAGCTTTCTTGCCTGGGATCCGCGCGTAACCGCCATCGGCTGGTGTCGCTTGGTGCAGTCATTGCACATCAACGTCCTAAAAGATGGGAGAAGTCATTTATCGATCACAATCAGAAATATACCGTCATAATACCGATGAAAAAAATGATATTATCCCAATGAACACCCCTCTATTTAACCAGGTTATCAACTTTAGTTAGCTCGCGGTATAAATGAATCGCAATCCAAATGCAATACGTGTTTTATTCGTAGTCTTTCAAATGATATTAAATGGTTTATTCAATACAATGTAGCACGACATGTGGTTTGTATAAAATTTCTAATTTAGGAGCATGTAAGCATTGCCATTTGACACAGAAAACTTTATTTGAATATAAAAGCTTATTCCAGAAATGATGGTCCTTTTTATGGATATTTGAAATTGTGTATCGCGCTACAAATCAGCTGTGAAATAACCTAATATCGATTTCGTATTTCAGTATTTCAGTACATGGTGTGTAACCTAGAGAGGGTCCATCAGAATACGGTCAGTCAGGAGCTCTGCACGTTAAAATCATGGATAGTGAATTGGGTTTTGGCTACAGCATCGGCTGGTCTCACTAGAGTGAAGAACAACAACTTTTGTGGGCTGCGCGACGAGTCGAAAAATTTTTCGTTCGTGAAATTATTATAAATTAACCAATTGGCAAAATTCTCCGTCAGCCAACAAATAAAATAAAAACTCTCGTCAGTAGTCACGGGGTTGCGTCGGGTGCGTTTCTCATAAATTTACAAGCATCAGCCAGAACAACAACAATACAGTGGTCAGGCGACAAAGCGACACGCCTCGCCTCGCGTCGCCCTTGTTTTTGTTGTCGCGTGTGTCGCGCAGTTCCGTCTGTTGTCTGTCCATATTCCAAATGGGCCAAGCTATGCCTGCGGTCCAACGCCAAGTTCAATAAATATTAAACGTTAAAGTGCCTACGGAAAAGAAAAATAAGACAGATTTTTGGTTCTGTTGCCCCCGCAAAGCGTAGGGCGCTTACCACCCCCCGCCAAAATACGCTTTCTCTCACTTGCCCACTGCCAATCGCTGCAATGCGTTTATCATTCTTCGCAAGGTATTTTCAAGTAGAAGGTAGAACCAGTCCCAGATTTGGGAGGCCGCTCTGCCCAACTGGCATACCTTTCCAATTTCACATTCCTTGATTCTACGCTGCCGCTGACGCCGCTGCTGTGGTTGTAGTTGTTCCTGGCTGGGTGATTTGGTTTTTGTTCCATCATTTTCTGCGTCATAATCTCGCGAGTGTCGCTGCCGGCGCTGCCATTCCCCACACCCGTATTCGATCCCGTTCCCGTTCTTGTTTTCTAATTTCGTGTTTGCTAATTTCAGTTTGGGCTAATTTCGATCTATGTTTGTGCTCCCGTCTATATCCAGCACTGTTTATAGAAGACAAAGAAGTCCAGTTAACGTTACGCAATTGAAAGTGTGTGTCCGCGTCTGTGTGTTTGTGTGTGATTAATGTGTGTGTAATCCGCCCGCCTGCCCCCTCTCTGCAGTCGGACAAAATGCATCACGATCTTTATCGATGGGAGCCCACAAATCATCAGTAAATTAAAACCAAAGAAAAGGAGACGATAGTGAGTGAACGACAACAAAAGACGCGAAAAAACAGGCCAAAAAGAAGAGCCAGACAGACCATCAGCTGGTAGGATTCGAGCTCGACTTCGGACTCCGATCGGGGGACTCGACTCGGTCTCAACATGGCCGCCGCGCACAGCCACCATAACGCCAACCTCCTCAGCTCGGACATATCGCGGCGCAATCCGCAGGACGAATACGAGCTCATCCAGAAGATTGGCTCCGGCACCTACGGCGACGTATACAAGGTGAGTGACGCCAGACACGGGGTACGCGCACTGGTACGGTACGACTCTTACGCCATGTTGCACACAGACGGCTGTCCTGCGGCAGAATAAGCGCCACTTTGCAGAGGACGGTATGACCTACGCTCGCCATCTATCCCGGGAATGTTTCGCACACAAAAAACCAACTGAAACCTAATGAAAGAGTGCCTCTGATTTAGAATGCTTCTCCTCCGCGCCCCATCTGACGCTTTTTGTTTTCTTTGCATTCCTGCTGCCAGCTTGGGTGTGCATGTGCAGCCCCAGCCCCAGCGGCATCGCCAGTGCCCCTATCCCCCCCCCTCCCGCTTGGCACACTCATTGTACATCTGTTTTCCACCGCATGCATGCTCCGCTCTTCCCGACTCCCCCTGCTTTTCCCCAGTATTCCAGCACAAAATATGCGCAGCTTTAGTTTTAGTTTCCTTTATTTTTCCGCCACTGGTGTCTCCCTGCCTGGCTGCCTGGCTGCCTGGCTGCCTGCTTCCATGTTTCATCTTGCAGCCCGTCGTTGCCTTGTGGAAATATGACAAATGCTCTCTGCCCAAGAAGCTGCCCTTGGGCCTTGGTCTACTCTGCGGGGCGTAAGGCGTGGCACAATGCATTTTCGCTGTTAGTGGTGGCAACTCTGCTGCAAGGAGCAGACAGTAGCACTGATCCTGGAGATCTTGGAGATCCCCTGGGATATTCTATTGGGTGCTTAATTTATTATCGGTTATCGGCAATGGGTCACCCCTCAGTACGATGCCCGTCTTCTCCCCTCTGTTTCTCCATCCTTTGAACCGCTCCGGCTGGCTGGCACGCTTGCATTGATTATGGGGATTAATATTGGGAGTGTGTTATTTATTTATGTTTATCCACCATCCCACCTTCTCTCTCATTCTGGATTGTCGCTTGTGCGTTCTCTCGGCGGAGGAGAATGCGTCATCCGCCAAGTCGGCGGCGCATGCTTCAGCTTGGGCTTCGATTTCGATTTCGGTTTCAAATTCAGTTTCAATTACAATTACATTTCCCCTTTTTCCATTCTTCGTTCCCTTGTCTTTTGTTTTTCTTTTGCGGAATTTTGTTGTTAGGGGCATGTCCGGGAATGTATGATACGATGCTGCACACTCACACTCACACACAGGCACCACATTATCAGAACATTCCGCTGGCAATTCTCATTTCATCTCATTCCTCCACACTGTTTACAAATCTCTCCTCTCTCGCTTTTTTGTTTACACAAAGTTTTGGCATGGAATACACTCGTTCGAATATTGTACAGATACATATATATATGTACATACATACGTATCCATAATCGTACAGACGGAATCTACATAGGCTACTATATATTTATACGATACGACTATGATAGGGAATGGGGAACGGAACGGAACGCAATTGAAGTGCTTGGGCAATCGAAAAGCGTTCTCTCGTTTGCGCTCTCTTTTGCAGCTCGTTTCGCGATATCAATTTACAATGGAATACATATGTATGTAATATGTAATAATATTAATAGCAACAACAACAATAGCACCAGTGCTGACAGGCTATTATGCCATGAGAAGGGCAGGCAGGGCGGGCATTGTGGTTCTGTTCCACTGCTCCACCAAATGCTCCTTCGCCTCATTTCTCATCGATTGATTCCTAATAGTCGCTGAAATACTCCAGTGCACCAGAAAAAAAGAGCGACAGTGGGAATGAGAGTGAGAGAGGGAGGGGAAGCAACTAAATTGCACCTGTCAAGGTGTGTTTGTGTGTGTGTGTCTGAGTGGGTGGGTGGTTAAGTAAAGGAGAGGTGTTCCAATAAGGCTTTCATTACCGGAAATTCGAGTGCGAAACGAAGCAGGGGAAAAGTCCAATAAGTGGACTCTGCCCCAAGAAAAGCGCACAAAAGGAAAAGTGCCAGGTTACAGTTATGCAATGGAAAGTAGTACAAACACAAATACATATGCACATATTTTATGCGTGCCACAAGACTGTGGGTTGATGTATGTGTGTGTGTGTGTGATTGCCTTTGCCAGGCACTTGACTTCGCTACACAATATGGCCATTGTTGTTGTTGCTGCCTCTGCCCTGCCGCACTCTAACAATCATCCTCATCATTGTCGTTGTTTCTTTCTGGTTTTATTATTTACCCTAGAACAGGGTACTACGATTATCATGAGCTCTTTGCATCGTACCCCTAACATAAAGAGCAAGGTGTGTAGGAGGTAGTAGTACGATCGGTAGAAGCTTCAGAGGCAAGTACTTCGACATGGATCAGTTGGAGTGCCTAAATCTCATGCACATCTGGACACAGATGCAAGTGGCCTGTCAGGAGGGTATCCAGGCGCTTCTGTTCCCTCGAATAGAGCCTTTCTTTCTTGCTTTTATTTTGTTTGTGTGTTTTTGTTCATGCAACACGCATGAAAACATGAAAAAATTGGCGCAAAGCTCTCCAAATGACGGAGAGAGGGGGTGGTAAGGGGGAGAGAGAACCCATCTAAAGAACGAGACTTAGACGGCGGGGATTGGAGGAGGCTAGAGAAAATTACTAGAGAAGAGAACGAAGTGAAGTGAATTTGAAGCAGCGCCGAGAAGTGGCCAAGTGCGGCGGGGGGTGGATGGTGCAGCGCCAGGGGGAGTGAAGGAGGTCACGTAGCAGACGCATGTGTGGGCGTGGGCGTGGACGGGAACATGCATTCGTTTGTATCTCTGTATCTGTATCTGTGTTTTCTGTGAAAATTGCAGCCTGTTTGTTGTTTTGTTTTCCCTTAAATTTTCCCTTTTCTCTCTCCCTTTCTTTCCCTCTCTTACAGTATATCCTCTCTCTCGCCTCACTTGGTTTGGCATTTTCCAAATTTTCCACAAAACAAAAACAGAATCAAAGCCGAATCATTTGCACCCAAAACCCAACAGCTTTGTCAGGCTAGACAAGAGAGGGGGCTACGGACGGGAGGTGGAGGAGGAGGAGGCAGTGGCATTGTCTCTGACTTGCCGAAAAATGTTTGCCTTGAACTACAGTGCGGCACAGCAAACAGGAAGAGGCAGCAGAGAGGTAGCCAGCAGGAGCCAGGCAGGAGCGCAGAGTGGTGTGGTGGGGGTGCCACAAAAGGAAAATAGAAAATGTCAAAGGGTTTCTCTAGTCTTCAACCTGGTGCTGGTGCTCCCCCCGAGCCGTCCTCTTGGATGTTCCTTATGCAAAGAATAGCGAGGGATCTCCTGGGTTTCGCTGGACGAATGAGTAAATGGATGGCAGGGATGGACAGATGGTACTGATGGTACGCGGCGGAAGAGGCAGATATGCAAATTGGATCTTGACACGCCTACCTCCAATGGCCGTTGAGCAAACACTGAGACAGTTTCAACGCCTCCGCATCTGGACACGCACAGTAGCACAGTGCTACGTCCACAGCTAGTGCCACATTTAAATGTTAAATGAGAAACGCGGCAAAGTTTTTCCTGGGAAGGGAAAACAAAGCAGAAAATGTGTGCGGGACTACTGAGTCGATGGTTGGGCTGTTCGGGGGTGGCAACGGCAACCCTTAATTTAGCAACAACAAAGCACCATAACAATACAAGCGACGACTGGGGCAACGAAGAGGAGCAGTGGCAGTGGCAGCGGCAGCAGTAGCGGTAGAGGGACGTCGCCATGTTGACCTAATTCTGCCGTGGCAATAATTTGCACGTCTTCAACGGGTTAGAGGAATTGAGAGGGGGGGTAGAAGCGCGGCGCGGCGCGGCGCGAGGCAATGGTGTTGCCGGAGTAGAGTAGAGCTGTGGCAAACGCAGGGGAAGGGCCAAAAGGGCGCCCGAATGCGGGGCAGTTAGGGGTTTCATGCCACCCGACTGTTGCAATGCTTTGTAGAGGCTTGTGGCTGTGGCTGTGGCTCTCTCTCTCCGCCTGTGCCCCCATCTGGCAAGGGGTGGTGTTTCACAGTAGCTCCAGCTGTGTCTAATGTGGATGCAACAACAATTGTGGCAACAATGGCAACAAGCTGGACGGACACAGCGTTCGAGTTAACTCGATACAGCATGTACATACATAGTCCATGCTCACTCATTAGACTGTTCTGTACAGTGACTTGGAGGGAGCTAGGGGGCACATACAGGGCACATATCGGCCAGATATCGATTACTATATCCTATGCCATATGCTCCGAACTTAAGAAGAGGTCACAGGTCGTGCCAGAGTCTTTGTAATGAGCATATCCGTAGAGATCCGCAAAGATCCGCAGATCCCCCCTCGTTACCCTTGTCTATTCAGGAGAACCTTTACAGAAGTAATGCTGGATGTTGAACCTGGGGGCTCAGATATAGCGTGTGGGGGCTGTGGGTGGGCCTTGGAACAGTGCCTTAATTTGGTTTGAACATAGCATGGTCCGTTCGTCATGGGGCAACAGGAGACAGGAACATCAACAATTTGTGGCAATTAGCAGCGACAATGCCAATGGGGACACGTGTTCGGGTAATGGACCTCTCCAGCACCTCATGCCACTCCCAGCAGGCCCACAAGGCCCACAGGAGTCCAACAAGAGTCCAGCGGTGTAGACAGAAATCCCTGGCACCGTGCCACCTCTGCCGCTTATCATCTGTGCGCCTATCTGTGTGTAATCTATCTGTAATCCACTCGCCAAATCAACTCAAATGTACAAAAATTTAAATAAAAACCCAACTCCAGGGACCCCTGAACCTAAAGCCCAACCCAACGGGGGCAGCGGGAACCCAAAACCACCCCCCACCCCCTGAATCTCGCTCTATACTGCCGCGAAACCCGTAAAATCCCAGTTGTGCAAATATTAGGATTGCCTGCGGAAGAAGCCTCTTATACATCTCCCTCTCCTCCTCCTCCTGGCCTTTCCTCCCATTATCCTTTCGCTTTAAAACATATCAGAAATATTGCAACGCCGCACAGACAGATCCAGCCCCCGTTCCCCGCTCCCCGTTGGCCCCTCAGCTATCACCGACATCAGCAGACGTCCCCAAAGTCAAATAAAAACGAGGGAAAACACAAAATAAAAGAGATTTCCCAGAGTCTAATTCGGAATTTTTTATATATTTTCTTTGCCGTGTTTAAAGTTGGGTTTTCTTCTGGGGAAAGGAAAATGGGTGGCGGAGTACGAGGGAGACAGAGCTGTATTGGGATTGGGAGTGGGAGTGGGGCGTGTCGCTTTTTTCCGTTGTTTGGAGCTTGTCACCTGTCCTCCTCCGGCGCTGTCCCTGGCTCTGGCTCTGTCTCTGGAAAGGAACAGGAGCAGGACCTAGGAAGTGGCAAATGCTGCTGGCTAATTTCAACTACTTCTGTGTCTGTGTCTGTGTCTGTGCATGGGTCCGGGCCTGGGCCTGGGCCAGTGGATCCTTTTCCATTTCTCCTTGTGGTCTGTCTTTGCCTGTCTTTGGTCTTGTCTTTGACCCTGGAAGGCTGTGCAACGTCTAAATGTCACCATTCATCTTGGTCCAAATGTCTTTCGCAGTGCGAAGAGAAGAGAGGCAGTTGTCCTTCCTGTGGTTGACGCCGCTGCTGTTTCTGCTATAGTTTTTCCCTTCATTTCCTCACTCATTTCCGTTTGACATTTTCCTTGAATATTGAACGGCCCCTCTCATCTCCTCTCTTCTGCTTCGACTCATTCTTCTGCTTCTGCTTATCCGATGGCTACTCCGCAGGAGAAGATGGAGATGGACCCGTCTGAAGAGCGGTCCCATCCCAATTGGATGTATGCCAGAGCCCCATCCTCCAACCCTACCCGCCGCGGGGAGCGGGGGAAGTATTTACAGCTTTTCTAGCTCGTTATTTGGCCAATTTCGCAATGGATTTAGCCAGGGTTTCCATCTTCGCGTAAAGTCTTTTCCCACCATCTTCATTCTTCTCTCCCTTGCGCTCTCGAGCGAATGCATATGTGTATATGTGTGTACGTGTAGCAGCCAAAACTTTGTCCTTCATTATGACTTGGCTTTGCCCCCATCTTCTGCCCCATGCCCCATGCTCCCTGCCCCACTCGCCAAGTTTTTCCATATTAAAATCATCATCAGCGGCGTCCAAACATAAACTTATACGAGTGAAGACTTTTCTCTTGCCCTCCCTGCTCCACACACATCCCCCTCCCCCCTCTTATCACCGAGAATGAAGTGCGAATCAAACGAATATTTCAGACACAAAGTTGCAGTTGGTGGGCGTGGCAGCAGCAGCAGCATCAGCCCACATGCAGCAGCGTTGCGCAGGCGCCAAAGAGTTGAATGCCACAACTGAAACTGAAACTGAAGCTGCCGCATGTTGCATGGGAGAGAAGAAAGTAGAGAGAGAGCTATCGATGTCATGCTGCCTGGCATCCGCTTCTCGAAGTTCAGCGAACCAGCGGTAGCGGTTCTACAAGTGACATTTGCTGTTCCAGGAGAATCTTTTGCAGGAGGAAAATTTGCATTCCATTCCCTGCCCTGCCGCCTGGAGGAAGAGCGAGAGAGAGAAGAAGAGATGAGATGATTAAAAACTTGTTGAATTATGCAAGTAAAATGAGCTACTTAAAAACTGCGGCGACTGTTCGAGGGGAGGGGAGGGGTGGGTTCTCCATCCTGCCAGCTAGCCGTTTGTAATCGGAGGCCAAAAGTTTTGTTGTTTGTTGCTTTGCATAATTCCATTAGCCACCAAACCAAAAAGTTGCGACGAGTCGAAAACTTTCTGGCCAAACTAATTCCCATTAAAATGTGTAATTCCAATTTGCAGTCTGCTTTCAGACAGAAGGAGACAGAGAAAGAGAAAGAGTGGAAGGGAAGGAGAGTAGTGGGAGAACAATGATGTTGTCAAATGCATGAGCAACCGGCGTCTGGAAAGGGGCAATCAGTGGAATGGGTGAACGGGAGATCTCAATCGATTCTCCAGAGCCACGTTGGAAGCCAGCTGGTGGGTCTACTAATTATGGAGTCCACAAGAGCGGGAGAGAGCGATACCAAGTGCTCTGCCATCATTTTTAAATCGCTCCATCATCCCGCGTCAACTTCTTTTTGAGGATGTCTGCCCCTCAAAGCAGTTGACAAAATAATCAAAACAAACAAACAAAAATAATGATTAACCTTTAAGGAATTTGCATAAACTGAGGACGGACTGAGGACTGCGGCGGGCCTTGAGAATAATTAATGAGTGACCAAATCCCAGAGGGAGCAGCAGAGAGAGTGCAAGAGAGAGAGAGAGAGTGCGAGAGTGCGAGAGAGAGTGGGGCTGGCCAGGGCTTAAACCGCAAAACATTAAACTGACTTTAATTGAGGGAGACATGACGAAATTATTAAAATTATTATGACAGTGTGGAGGGAGCAGATGAAAGACAGGCAGAACATAGAGGATGGAACACAAGGGAGCAAGAGGCATGACGAAAATGCTTGGAGAGGGCTGTTGACACTGTTGACTGGAAAAGGGAAACTCTAAATATAAGGAGAAGAGGCAGAGATATTGAGCCTGCGGATAGAGAGGGGGGAATTTGTGAGACACAGAAACACAATTAAATGAAATAATTGCGCTTGAAGTAAACTTTTCCCCGGTAGAGCAGAATAACAGAAATGTTCAATGAAATAGCAGTGCTGCACGTCACCTCTCTTAGACTCGTCTTAGAGATATTTCGAGTATTCCAAGATGAACAAATGATACGTAACTCAAATTAAAGATTAAATTATTGGTTCAATATTTAGTTCTTAATCAATCTGTAACTGCCGGAGAGAAATCAATTCTTTTTCATAATTTTTGGGGATACTGTAGGCTTGGTCGTGCTTGATCGCTCCCTTTGGCCATCCTCCAAAAAAGAGAGTTTTTCGCCTTTAGGAACAAAAATGCCGAAAATTTGTGGAAATTGGTTGTTTTTTATCGATTGCAAATGTTACGGAATTATAAAGCTTACATTCCAGGCTCTCGAATCGGTATCACTTGTTCAATTTAGAAGACTCGACATATCTTATGGATGAGCACGAGTTGGAGGGAGGCGACGTGCAGCTCTGCTATTTCATTGAACACAGATGTGCATACATACATACATACATACATGTTTGTCTGTGCATTTGCTCGGAAGCAATTAGATAATGGAGTTTCCCCCCAGAGAAAGAGAAAGAGCCAGACCAGATTCTTCGATTTTTAAAACAGTTTTTTATGAAATCTGAAAACTGAAAACAGAAACAGAAAAATAGAAGAATAGGCCATTAATGGTGTGGTAGGAGTGGAGGGGTGGTGCTAGGAAGGGGGAGGGGAATACATTTGCTGGCAAAATGGACAACAACAAGATACATCGAAAAGCCGTCGGGTCGTCAAAGAACGACCATAAAAAGTAATACCCGACGAACGAGGGGAGAAATAGGGAGGGAATAGGTCCCAAGGAAAAAAAAGTTATTGAAGTTTTATTTGTAATAGTAGGGCAACGAAAGGCGAGAGGAGAGAGTGGGGGAGGGAGGGTTGGCCAGGGAAATGGGTGGAAAAAATATGATATGAAGTAGTCGCAGACAAATGGCACTGTGGGGCCAAGAAATCACAGGAGAGACCATGATGCTAGTTGGGGAGGGGCAGGGGGAGGGGGATGGGGAACAAAGAGAGAAATAAGCAGCAGCAGAACAAGCAACAAAGAAAGGAATGAGGAAAAGAACAACAATGAAAGCAGAAAGAATAAGCAAATGAAGAAGAGAGGAGAGGAGCAGAGCAGAAATGAGCCAAAGGAAACTTCAAGTCAAATAAAAAGTCTTTAGCAACGCTTTTGCCTCATCTAATGATTTATATATGTCTGTATGTATGTACATTCCCCCTCTCCCTCACCATCGCCCTCTCTCTCTCTCTCTCTCTCTCTCTCACTCTTTCTCTCCGTTTCTCTCTCTCTGCAGATTGAGTCGGGTCTCTGCCATGGCGGCGAGGTCCAATAATGAACATTGTTTGCCTCAAGTTCAAAGTTTGCTGGCGAAATGCGCTTCATTAGAGCGGGAGAGACAGTGGCGTAGAGCAGGGGGTGGGTGGGGGGAAATGGAGGAGTGGAGCGAACAACGAGATACTTAATTTAAATAAAAGTTTTGCTATATTTTAAAAACAATTTCCATGCTGCCACCCACTGCACACTGTACACCCCTCTTAGATCCACGCCTCTGCTAGGCGATGCTCTCTTTCAAGCCTCTGTCTGCTGATGAGAAGAGTGCGGTTCTGTTCTGTTCGCTTTTCTACATACATATTTATGTACATGTGTACCTTTTATGAACTAATTTTCACGCTTTCTCATTTGGGGGACGAAACAAGAGAAGCACAGAGCGGGAGGCGATGACCTTGAGCTCGAAGCAAAAGCCCAGCCTCGAGCGAAAATATAAAAGTGTGAACGAAGCAATCCAGATGACGGATGACGACCGCTGAGCGGTAAATGATGATGGAGCGGGCCCAGACGGAGCTCATTTGAAAGTCGCGCGACTGCTTGAAAAGCTTGAGTTTTCCCTTTCTCTCTCTCTCTCTAGCGTTCTGGCTATTTCTCTAGCCGCAGAAGCGGCTGCTCTTGATTTATGCCTGCCTGCGGTGGAGTAGATGTGGGAGGTGGAGGGAGGGACATGTTGATGAAGTTCCTTTTCCAGCACATTACGTAATTTAATGCAAAACGCAAACTGTTGTCAAATATTTTATGTTGCACGCCCCCCGCAAGCATGCAACAAATAATGTTCTCGCAGGAGGGGCCTCTCCTGCGGCACAGGCACAGGCCCAGGCCCAGATCCAGGCTTCGGCTGGATTTTCCAGCTCCGACAGAGCAAAAAAAGAGGAGAATGGAAACCACTGACCAATATTTCACAAACAATGCAGAAACAAAAGGGAAAAAGGCATATAAAGGGCGGAAGTTACCAAAAATCCAGAATGGAGCACAAACGAGAGGGAGAGAGAGAGATAGAGAGAGAGAGAGAGAATTTCCATCAAAACTGCAGGAGGCGCCACTAACCACAGTTACTGCCTCTCTTCATCCCCCCTTGTGCCGCCACAGCCAACCGCAGCCACAGGACGGGGCAGGTTCCTGCCATCGCACTATGGAGGATCCTTCAATTATGCAATTTTCTATTTTTCAACAAATTCAAGCCGAAGTTCCATCTCCACCCCCCTACCTGCCGCCGCCCTCATTCCAATGCAAAACCATCGGACTGATGGCAGCCCCACATTGCAGTTTGCCACCAAAGAGCGACTGTGACAGCAGCAGCACCAGCAGCTACTCCCCCTCTGCCGCTCGCTTTCGCGAAGGAACACCCATTTTTGGCTGCTTCTCAAAAGTGGGCATTGTTCCTCCTCTCCTCCCCCAGCGAACGGCCTCAATCTTCAGATTGAGTCCTCAATGCTAATCTCCAATATAAATGTTTTCCATTTGCGGCAGGTAAGCCGCACGATTCCTCTGCCTCCCCTTATCCAGCCTTATCCGGCCAGCTTCCTTTTTGGATGCAAATCAATTTTCCTCTTATCGCTTTCGGTTATCAATTTGGGGAAGGACACAGAGCGGGAGTGGCTGTCAGGGACGTAGCCGAAATGGGAAATAATTACCTCTAACATGGCTTCTTCTCCGTTGCCTGCCGCTTGCCCCACATTAGAACCACTCAGACGCAATGGTGGCAACGAGAAGAACATCGGTTTGCCAACAGGCTCCGATCTAAATGGATTACAATTTTTCATCCAACGGAGGAGAAACTGTCAACTATCGAGCTCTTCTTCCCCATCCGCACCTATGCCACACCCTTTCACTGCTTGTGCCCCAAATTGGCGCCAAAAGTAAATAATAAAATGGGAAATCTTATGGAAATATTGCCAACGCCACGCCTCTGCCTCATTCGCAGGGCCACAAGAGAGGGGGACTGGGACTTGCCACTTTCTGCTGCCTGCCGAAACTGATAAATTTTCTTTTGGGGCAAATAGTTGCTGGGCGAAAACTTTGGAGCTTGGGGCAGCAAATGAAAAGTTTCCACAGATTTGCCCTGGGCTTAGACTTAAATTGTAAGCTGGAGAGACACTTTCAATGAATTTATGGCCAATATCCAATGGGAGAATTGTTTTGTGTCTTAAAACGCAATAACCGTTAAGAAACTGTTCTGCCTGGCGACTGCCCACTGCCTACTGCCGACTGCCTCCCTCTTTGGCTTGGTCGTTGGTCAAACGGTCACGTTTCGATGGAGAGCCTGTGGTAGGTGCACGCGGAGTAGAGGCGGCAGAGCGATTGCTCATTTCAAAGGTGATTGATGAACAAAAGGTGGCTGGCAGGGAAAAGTTGGCGGAGCAGGTGTCGGGGGCGGGTGGCGGTGAGAAAGTGATAAAAGTTGACATTCGACGCGCAACAGGTGTGCACGAGGGATGGATGAGACGGGGAATCGATGTACCGATGAGGCTCCCCAAGCACCCACACCGCCCTCATCACCACACACACACATGCACGCACACATGCACGCACACAAAAACAAAGCTGTTGTATCTGTGTGTCTATGGAAGGTACTTACGTGCTTACGTGAGTGCGAGGGGTTGGGATGGACGAGGGCAGACATTCCCGAAAGTGTGCCATTGGCATTCCCAACGTGTGTCTGCCCCTGCCACAGCCCCCGCTGCCCCTCTCACCGCTCTGGCATATTAAAGACGCCAAGAATCCCGCCGCTTGATATTCGTTCACTCTTTTTCCCCATTCACCCGGTCCTCCTCCATTGACTCGGAGACTTGACGACTCGTCGACGACAGAGGCTTGCATCAAACGGGCAAATTAGCATACACTCTGGGAAGGTGGAGGAGGAGAGGGGACGACGATGTTGACAAAACAACGTTTGCCATTTATATAGGCTTATGGCAGAAGCAGGGCAGAAACCAGGAGGGGGCTCGTGGGAGGCGGAAGCGGGGGAGGAGAAGGGCTTTAATTACGCTGCTTCTTGGCTTGAATTTGCCTCTGCTGGCATACTGGCCGTAGACACAACGTTGTGGCATCAACTTTAATGAGGCTGCTTGCTGATGCCTCTGCTTGTATGCCGCTGTAGCATATGAAACGCACTCTTTGTTGCATAATAAGAGATTTTGTTGCTTCGCTTTGCTTTGTTTGCTGTGGACTCTAATCGGATTCGGACATTTGGTTTATTGATAGATGGAAGCGGAGATCTTTGCCGCTTCCGCACATGCTGCACATGGCTTCCGACCTAATTCCATTATCCCCAGAGGTCCCCGAACGCACCCGAGCACATCCTGAGGTCAGAGGGCGCCGCTTCAGTCCATCAATGCAGCTAGGAAGTGCAATTCAATTTGTTATTCTGATCAGAGATATGCCTCCTGCCCCACATGCAACACGAAATATGTGTTGAATGTATTGTGGCTATGGAAATAATAATGCACTGGAGGCACTGGAGGGCAGGGAAGGAGCGTTAAGTGGAAATCTGCAAATGCATTTTCCATCGCATCCCTTGGGCCATGCACGAATACATCTCTTGGGGCGAGGATAGGGGGCGGGGGTGGGTTAGAGGCGGATTTATCCGGCGTGACAAACTTCGTTGCGTGCACTTTAGTGTAAAGAGGAAATTCCTGAAATTTGTTGGGCTCCCTCCTTCGGTACGGGATGGGGCTTGTGACGGGACAAGGACAAGGACCTTTCACCTCTTTGCGTGCATGCTGCCACAGGCCAAGTGGCACCCACACAGTGGAGCCAGGATGGTTCTACCTTTTTACACGTGTCTCCTGCCGAGGCACACACAGGGAGAGGAAGAACGAGAGAAAGGGGAAAAGCCTTCCTCGTCCTTTTCTGAATGAATATTTGAGTCCTGGGAACTTGTTAATATTTCGACAACGTTTCGGATGGATTCCATTGAGGGTGTGCATGGGGGGGTGGGGGTGGTGGTGTTGTGGACAGGACATTGAAGGTTGTGTTCGTCCCTTTTGCAGTTGTAGACTTTTCAATTTGATTGCCAGACGAAAGGCGTTAAATTGGTCCAAGAAGAGCAGGCAGGCAGGTGGGCATGGTGCCCCATGATCCTCCGACCCCCTGACTAAAAGTAATTAAAGTATTTTCCCAGGTCGGAAAACAAGGCTCTGAAAAAGGTGGGGGAGGGAGTGACCCGCAGCTGCGGCAAATGATATTCAATTTGTCGGAAATGTTTTCCAGGCATCATCAGGCGGACGGGCAGGAATCAGAACAACAAAATGGTAAATGGAGGCAAACAGAAAAAGCCGTAGCAACTGGACGGTGAAGAAAGGAGTGGCAGTGGCACTGGCAATGGCAATGGCAGAGGCAAAATAATATGCATAAAGAAGCGATGGAGCAAGGAGCCAACGAGGAGATAGGGCCAGTGGACTAGTGGCTTTGATGTCTTCATTCGTGCCTGTTGTTTTGCTTCTGTTCGGGCCAACTTTTGCCAGGCCGAGGAGGAGCAAAAACTTTGCCCAGCACTCGACATTTCTCTCCATTTTGTTTCTATCCCTTAGAGAAGTGACCAGGAGGTCCAGAAGGCCCAGGATCGGGGGCAAGTCCTGTCCAATGAATGCAATTTGGCTAAGTGAGCGGCCAAGTTGATACTTTTGCCGAATGTCCGCCCCCACTCTCTAGGCGGCTTACGGATGATAGATGATAGATGTACGGTGGAAAAAAAATGAAATGGAACAAAGTGGAGCTGGGATTAGTTTTGGCTAATTGAATCGTGCGTTGCACTGACCCAGTGGGAGGGCAGCACTTTTCCTCGGAAAGGTTAACAGACTGGAAAAAGTTGGATAGCTCCACCTTGCAAAGGGTAGGGCTGGGAGGTTCATCAAGGGATGGTTCACCGAAAGGGGAGGGGGAGCAGCATCCACCTACGCTTGTCCCCTGTCGCCCCTATCTGTCGTATCTGTGAGTTTTCTAAGCCCCATCCAAGAGAAGGTTGGGAGGAAGGACTTCTTGCAGTTGGCCTTAAATTTTTGATGTCCCGACACAGCATGTGTGTGTGTGTGTGCACTCGTGCGTGTGTGTGTGCGTGTGTGTCTGTGTGTGTCCTTTTGCTAATCGTTTATTTACGAGCCATAGCCAAAGCCGGAAGAGCGTGTCTGGGCCATGTTGTTGGGGCTGCTCCTTTGCTCCTTTGAGTCCTGCGAGCCGTGGCAATTAATAAAACATGAACTCAATTAGTTTAAAAGGCTCACCGTGATCGAAAGGCATAAGCCAGTGACGGGTGACGGGATGGGAGATTTCTGGTCGAGAAGAGCGGAAATTACAGCGAGAAACGTTGACAAAGAACAGAGCAGAGCGAGGGATAGAGATAGAGATGGAGAAAGGAGGGGCACAGGGAGTGGGTGAGCAAATAGGTTTCCTTCAATTAAACAGTCGCCGCGACAGCGACAGCGAGATCCTTTCACCTTTCACCTTACTCATGGCTCCCGGCTCCCGGCTCCTGGTTTCTGCTTCATTCTCCATTTTCGTCGTGTAATTTGACCTCCTCGCTGGGGCATTTAGAGACGCCAGGCAGGCAGGCAGGACCTTGTGGCAGGAACCCAGACCATTCGCTCGACAAAGGCTCGCAGAGTGAGAGAAAGCATGGCAGGAAAATCCTTCACCATCGAAATTAATTTACTTCTTTCCCAATTTTCTTTTTCAATTTCGTTTTCGTTTAAGTTTCCGCTCGGCTTTAGTTCCGTTTGTTTTTCTTTCTTTTCCTTTCTCATTGCCACTCCTCTTTCTCCTCTCCTTTTTGGCCTTGCGCAATTAGCCCACCAATCTTCCCCTTGCCGTGGAAACATGGAAACTCAGTGGCAGAGAGCGCGTTGCATACGTCACGGCGCAGCAGTCGAAAATTAAGTCCGAACTGCATTCGATTCCAAACTCCGAAGAAAGAGAGAGAGAGAGAGACAGAGAGAGAGAGAGAGAGAGCGCTTGCTTCTGGGCAAAGTTTCTCTTGGGGCGACGGCGGACACGAAGGGTCGTGGAAAGTTTCCCTCATTGAATTTTAAATTCATTTTAATTAAATTTATAACTTTTCGGTCGCGTTTTAATAGTCTGGCCTAATCGGAGAGGCTGAAGACGGATCGGAGGCTGGGTGGATCCCGGAGGCTGTGGTGCAGGCGCTCGTTCGTTCCTAATTGGGAAAATCGGCTCGGAAAAGTTTCCCGGCTCTGCTCAAAGGTATAATTTGATTGATGCGACCTCGCCCAGGGATTCATCGCCTGCCCATCAAAGCGAACGGAACGTCTCCAACCCCCCGCTCCCAGACCCCAGTGGGGCGGCAGATTAAGTTTTAATTGCGCAGCCGGACAGGAGGCGGCAGGACAGCATATGAGCAGATTTGAGGCGCCTCCTTATCGTGACGTTGCATAATTTACGATCCGGGTAGTAGCTGGAAAATGAAGGAAAATCTAAAATCAATAAAAGCAGCAACCACAACAGAAGAAGAGCTCGTGCAGGCGAGAACAGAGCGGAGCAGAGCAGAGCGGAGCAGAACGGAGCAGAACGGACCCGTGTTAATAACGAACCTCTCCGTTAGACAAAAAGAAAATGGAACAGGAAATGCGCGTACGTCCTGGTGGCCAGGAAAGTAATTTTGCACGCAAGCCCAAGCTCTAAATGCCAATAACCAGCGAAGTAGGACGGGGAAGTGGAAGTTCTCCTCCACAACAGGAAGAGGAGGGGATAGGTAAACGGTAACACAGCAACACAGCAACGACAATGGGAGAATGGTAATGGGAATGAGAACGGAACTGTGGTGCTCGTGCCCCTCCTGGATTTGCACTCTACTTTTTGCCGTGACTTGCCAGTTTTCCCCTTCTCGAATTGATTGCCAGGACAATGAACTCTGGCTCTAACGTTGCAGAAGGAGAATGGAGAGAGTAGGGGAATCAGTTTTCCGACTCTTCTGTCTTCCTTGCGCTGATCGACGCAATCGAAAAATGATTCGTTTTCCAATTTACGGAGATATATGTATGTATGCTCCTCGAAACTCCCTCCTTCTTTCTCTTTGGCTTCCACTTTGGCGAAACTTGTTCATTGCACTTTTTGGCGGATGGACAAAGTTTTTGGCCTTTGTTGTCGGGGACCTCAGAGCTTAGAGCTCAGAGCTGGTTGTCGGATGCAGGAAAAGGGAGTGGCTTATGCGGAATAGAAGTGTGTGGTTCCAATGTAATTAAGTGCGACACTTAATGCCTATTCTGCCCCGCCCATATCGCAGTTCTAATGTGGCCACAGAATAACTTTATTCGCATGTGCCTGTCTGTCAGCCTCTGCTGCTTGGCTGAGTGTGTGTCTATCTGTCTGACTGCGGTGGTGACGGTCCTTTGTTTGTGCATTGAAATCATTCGCCTCCGCGTCTCTGTGTGGCATTGCCCCAAAAAAGTGTAATCATGCACAAACCCCGATCCCCGCCTGCGTAGAATTTTAAGGAAATATTTGCTTAGTTTTTTCAACAGTCTCTTATTTCTCTGTGTGCCATTTTGAGCCGAGTTCTCTCGCTTTGTTTCCCTTTGTGTTTTCCCTTTTTCTCAGTGTGTTCTCTGCGGATTGTTTTCTTCCGTTTGCATGGCCATTTTCCCACTAATTTCCCCAATTGTTTATAAACACGAAAACACATATGTGTAGTATATCTGTCACACACACACACACTCGAACAAATACACACACACACAACACAGACAAATCCCACCGCAGGCGTCCATATTGTCGACGCTTTTTGCTGCATATTCTCGGGCGCACAACTTTTTGCGGTTTCCCCCGTGCTCCGTTTTGGGCACCGCTCAACCCCTAAGCGCCCCTCAGCCCTTTGTTTAAACGTATATTGAAATTGAGGTTAGTTTTTGTTGATGCCTCGAGCATCATAGCTGCTCTTGCAGCTCTTTATTGCTGTTGCTGTGGCTGTAGCTGCACGACCGATAAGACAATTTAAAGTTTTTAAGTGGTTTAAGTGCCACGCCCTGGAGGATGTCGGAGGATGCCCACTTCCCTCCCCCTCCCCCTCCCCTTCTCCGTAGATAATGTTGGGGGAGGGACAAACTTTCCCGTTAATGATGATGGAGCAGAAATGAAGTGCTGTTCAATGGGGGGAGAACGAGAACGCCGTGGAATTCATGGAACTCAACGTACATATGATCGGGTGGAGCGGCAGCTACAGCAGGAGCGAAAAATGGGGGAAATTTGCAATACAGCGAAGCGTACAGAACAAACAGCCAGCAAAACGCCAAGAATTTTACTCAGCGAGCTCTGCCGTGATTCTGCCGCTCTGCCCCCCACTTGCTGCCTTTGCCACTGCTGCCAGTTCCCATTCTGCTTCCTCCAAAAATAAAATGTGCTCTTCGTAAACAAACAGTTGGTTGCCACTGCCGCACTTGCCTCTGCCTCTTCAGCATGCCCTTGCCTGTTGAAATACCCTTGCATATAGAGGGTATTAGTAAAAAGTCATAGCTACCTTTCGAGTTCTGTGTGAGCCCCCACATAACCATGCACACATTTCTCTAAAGGTGTGTGTTTGAGAGAGAGAGAGAGATACAGAGAGACAAACAGCCGATCTCTTAGCTTTGCTTGTGTGCTCTTTGCTTTGTGCTTTCGGCTGAGCACGATTGAACACGTCTGTCCCACAATGAGAGCTTTTGTTGTTGTAAGAGATCGACAAGAAGTCGAGAACTTTGCAAAGCTTGTCCTCTCGAGCACAAGCCCGCAGAAACAAAATCGAGTGTCGTCCACTTTACATTGCTTCCGTTAAGCAACTGATTAATGAAGGTTATAGGGAATCTAAAGATTCGAGATTCCCCGGGGCTGGCCTTCCTTTCTTCTGTGTTTTATATCTTTTCTTCACATAGAAAGAAGAAGCCTACGAAATAAAATGTTTGTTTATTCTGCGGGGAAATATGTGAAAGGTCGATGGATTGTATGCGTCTGTGTGTGCGTGTACGTGTGATGGATGCCAGAGATGGGGCTGGTGGCAGCGGCTATGCCGGGGCAGAACAGACGAAATACGCCAGAACAGCGCCAAATATCCAACAGAAAGAAAAAAGCAGAAAATACGAGGAAATCTTGTTTCAATAACGGATTATTATTCGATTTGGATCCATCCGTGCCTCACCGAACCCGACTCCGACTTAGATTCGATTTGGGAAATGTGTTCCACGCTTCCCTGCACCTGCCACTCCCACTCTCCACTCCTCTGCTCCTGTGCTTTGACGTGGGCTCTCCTTTCGCTTGGCTTATTAGATGGAAATATTGCTTAAAACTAAAATTATATTTTCGACCTCTTCCCGTTCCGTTTCAGGTAAGCATCTATGGGGGCATACATGAACATCAAAGGTGGACCATCCATCGGGACCATCCCGCAACGCTGTAAGCGGCAAAGTCGGCTTTTAATTATGCCCTTCAACGGCAGCAAATTCAAAGCGCCAAAATATTTGAACTGCGATGGAAAATTGCAACCAAGGAAAAAAATGGCTGTGGATGGTAAGGGGGTGAAGTTTGGGGGTGGGGGAGACCGATAGTGGACCAGGCAGTGGCGCATACGGGCAGCCGAGCAGCTTAATTAAATTGCAATTTTCCCGCCGGCGACAGCGACAGCAACCTCGATGGCAAAGTCAGCAGGAAAATGGAAGCTGAAAGCTGGAAACGGACAATGGCAATGTCGAGAGTCAACAATAGTTCGGGGTCTCCGTCCTCCTGCTGGTGGTGAGGGTGGGGATGTGGTGGCGCTTGGGGCATAACACGACGCGACAGAAGAGTCGTGTGAAAATGGTGGAAACAACAAAAACAGAGGCACAGCGGCAGGCAAAAACTAAAAGTGCCCCAAAAGTGGAAAAGAAACAAATAAAGCAACAACAACAACAGTGGAAAAGCGTGAAAATTCATTATTTTCCCCAAGGCTCTCAAAGTGGTAAAAACTACAACAAAAGCGACTGCAAAGGAGGCATGAAAAATGCAAGCAATGTGCAACAACGGAACAAGTGATGGAAAAAAATCTAGGAAAACGCTTCAAATGAGGCAAATGTAAGAAATGAAAGAAGGTAGCGAGTAGAATGTTGAGGAAGGGAAGGCAAGGTAGGGGAGGAGCTGTGAAGGGATTCAGACTATATAGTATTTTCCACCCTTCCCCCTTGCCAACAACCACTCCATCGTTCCGTTCCGTTTCGTCCTCCACTTGAGAAGAGAAATCCTCAACTCAATCTCAATCTCAATCATCTCTTGTCGACAAACTAATTTCTCTCCCGTTTGCTTTGTTCTTTTCATTCCCCTTGGCTTTTCCTCTCTTTCTCTGTCTGTCTCTCTTCCTCTCTTGCTTCATCTGTCTGGGTCTGGGGGCCTCCTTTCTCTGGTCTCAAGCTCGCACGCGTTTTATCGCTTCGTTCCGTGTGCCAAATCTGGATGAGAAACAGTGAAAATAATTAGAATATTGGCTCAATTGTTCGGAAAATGTGTGAGAGCAGAGCAGCAAAGCAGCAGAGCAGCAGAGCAGGGCGCGCGCGTCGATAATCAGCATAAAAATCGATTGATTCGTGGACGAGGAACCACTGAAGAGGCCAGGGGAAGAAGCCATTGATGGGGTCATCACTGGGAACGATGTCGATGATGGTGCTGATGTGGATATAGATGATAATGTGGATATGGCTGTGGACGTGGAACTGGAAGTAGATGAACTGAATGACGTGCATGCCCATATACTTGGGGCTTCGAATCTGTCCGCTGTTCCTCCTCCTGGTGATCCGAATGAGCCGCGCATTTGGCTAATATGGCAAAAAGAAATGTGAAATGTGGGGAAAATAATGTGAAGGCTTTTCATTTCGCATGTTTTCCCGCTTTTTTGTTTTGTTTTGTTTCCTTGTGAGGCTCAGCGTGGGTTGTCGACGGGAACAAATCCCTGGGCCATAAATCAAAGGAATTCTTTGGCCCGAACGGACCACACAAGCGCCTTTTTGAATGGATAAATGTATCTTCGTGCCACACCCGAGCCTCCTGCTAGCGGGGTACTGTGCTGGGGGAAAGGGTATTACCCTATCTTAGGGCTAATTGAATTGGCATCTGATATATGCAAAAATCTACTTATCGGGTGTGACAAAATTGCGTGGGACGGGGGCAATCCTTTCTATAATTCATAACACCGCAGGTTCCTTTGTGTTCGTCGCGTCTGTGCCACGTCTGTCCCTCGGAGCGGTGCGAAAAACCAATAAAAATCGCACATAAATTGCGCACAAGCACTGCCCCTCCTGCTCCTCCTGCTCCTCCTGCTCCTGCGTAAGTCCTGTTGGTCCTGCTGGTCCTGGGCTCCTTGAGGCGCAGAGTAAAGACAAGTAGACAAAGAGAATGGCTTGCTTGCGTGAGCTTTAAATATTATGGCATACTTTTCGGCGCCACCGCCGCTACTGCAGAGGCGTTCGTGCGCAAATCCTTGCTGGAGAAGGAGGGAATGAGACAGAGAAAAAGGCAAATGTCGGATCCGCAGCGAGATAGCAGGAGGGAGGAAGTGGCGGGCGAACAATGACTTGCAGCTACTCCAATATTTACGTAATAAAAAATTCAATTTAGCGAAAGTTTAAAAAAAAATGGAATGGAGAGAATGGAGCAAAATTGGCATCGATGCGGATGCCAGATATGGAGTCGCGTCGCATGAGGCAGCTGCAGCATCCTGAGGAGTGGCAGCATCACTAGCTAATGCGGATGCCGCTCCCTCTGGACCCCACATCCTCCTGCTCTCTGCTCCACCTTGGAGTCCTGCGCGGAGCACATCAATTTCGATCCCCTTCCAATAAATTCGATTTGCAAGTGCAGGGCAAACAGACCCCCGCTTGGGTCCATCGATTACTCTCGGATAGTTTTCCCCCCCGGGGACTTCCGTACTGGCTTCTTCTTCTCCCTGGCTCCCCTGCTCCGCTGCCCCTTCCCCCCTGCGGCCCTGCTCAATTTTCAGCTTCAAATGTAAAAAGTAAACTACGCAAAATTCGAAACTGATTGCGCCTGAGGCGGATGACAAACACACGCGACGGACGCACAGACGAAGGAGCACCCACCGAAGCAGATACGGGACAGATATAAGTATAAGTGGAAGCTCTTTAAGTGTCGTGTATCTCAGTGTGACTGCCAGTACAGCACAAGGATGGGTGTGTGTCCTGTCTCGTGTCTTGGCTTCCACTTTGACAGAGATTTTCCTGCTCTTTTTACTGCTGCTGGCAGCGAGAGGACGCAAGATCCTTGAGAGCTCGCACACATTCGCATGGCTCCGTGGATTGCCGCTGGGCAGCCAAGGGTGAGGACGAGGTAGAGGCTGAGTGCTCTCCCTCGAGGGTTCATGGTCTTTCACTGGCCCCTCACTCACCCATTCATTCAGTCAGTCATTCAGTCACTCTTAGTGTGAGTGTGTGTGTGTGTCTTTCTGTCAGACGTTGCTGATGTTGTGCCAATCCGTGTGTAACACGCTCTGTTTCGAATGCGTATGCGTAATGCCAGACATTTCCCCACTCTTCGGCCGCTAGTTGATAAGCCATTTATGATTACGGCAATTGATTGGTGACTCCCCGTCTACATTCCCCGGCAGATTGATGATTACAACACGAACAAATTGAGCCGCCACCCCCATCTCCATCGTACTCCAATGCGTATGCCTATCGCTTTCAGGGCCAATAAAATACAAGCAATAGATGTCTACATATGTATCTGAGAGACACATTTGCAGGATGCTGGATGCGATGCCTTGTCTATTGGCCAGGCAGACGGTAAATAAATTAAATTTCCGCCATACTGTCATCAGGTGGTGAATGGTGGGGAGGATTGACGGGGTCCCACACCCCATGAATATTTCATTCATTTCTTCGACCCTAGCTCCACGATCCATTGGTCTGGTCACTTTGCTTTATTAGCTGGAAATTTATGGGGTATTTTGTATTTCCCGTGCGGCAATTGCATTGAAGTCACTTCCTCCTACCCTTGCCCCTGCCCCCAATCCTGCCCACACCCCTACTCCAGCCCTTGCCTATCGCCTGAGGCGACATCTGCTGGAAATTGCTTATCAATTTATGCAACGGAGGTGATAAATTTCTGGCCCGCTGCCTCGGCATGGTATCTGCTTGTTTATTCCCTTAAATGTGACAAGAGATGGGACGGAGGGAGATTATGCAACCGCAGCTGCTGCCAACTGGTGTCACTGCTGCTGATGCTGCTACTGCCGCTACTGCTGCCGCTGCACTGCTGACCCATTTCGCACTCCGCCCAGGATGGGAAATGAGATTCCTCTTGGCTATTTCTGTAGCTGACCGCAAACGCGACTCTTTGGCCATTTTTAGCCTCTGTCCGATGCTGCTCCCTGCTGCACCCGGCTGCTGCTGCACTTCCCCGTTATTGTTGCCATTCCGCGGCTATTTTCAGGCCGACGGACGGGAAGCAGCGGGAGAGGGATACTTCTTGGATGCAGTGCCACAAATTCCTTCTCGCATCATCATCATCAACTCGTTCAATCGGAGTGGATGTTTCAGTTAAAACAAACGCTCAATGGGCATGCGATGGAGGAGTACGAGGAGCTGGGGGGCAAGTGGGGCAGGAGTAAGCCAGGTGCCACAGAAGACAAGAATCTGATACAGATGGAGGTAGAAGGGAAAAACCCAAGGAAATTGCCAAGAGAAATTATTTTAATTCCATCAACATCATGACAAAAGCACGCCAGAGCAGAGCCAGAGTCTGGGCCAAAGCCAGCCACCACGAAGACAAAGACAAAGACAAGGAGGGGTTAAGTGTGGGGCTGGATGGGAGCAAGGAGACCCGAAGAGCCGGAGCGGGCTCCTTGGGCATGACAAGTATTTTCATTAGTGTGGTTTCTCCCCGGGACCCCGTCCGTGTCGACGACCTACCACGCCCTCGTCTCCACGCTCTCGACTGCCGTCTCCTACGGCCAGGCATTTTATTTTCCGTGTTTGTTTGCCGTGTGCGAAAGTTGGAGCCCCGGAGTCGGTGGTATATCCCCGTGCGATTTGTAGTTTAATATGCATGGGAAAAGCATAATTTAATTTCCATGATTATCCTGCGGGATCGTGACCTCCTCCGCTGCCAGATGCCCTATGCCATATGCCCTATGCCTGTCACATCCTAAGCCTTCTCTCGGCACAGGGAAACGAGTAAGAGAGAGAGAGAGAGTTCACCTTCTTCCATCTATACAAATGTAGATACATGTGTACTTACGCACATGTCTTAGTTTCTGTTTTCATCTCAGTCTCAGAATCAGGTTTATCCTGAGTCTTTGGTGGTAATCCCTGCCTTGCTTTGGGATCCCTTTGGATTGTTGCGTGCGTGGCCAGGATTTGAGACTAGGGCACAATTTCATTTGTCCCTTTCCTTTGGCTTTGCTTAATTTGCCGTCTAATTGAAGTTGGACGCTGGCAAATGGCCCAGAAAGGCTGAATCGTCGTATCATTCAGGGCATACGAGTAATCTCTGGCAGGGAATTGTCTTGATGGCCTCCCCTAAACAATCGTACTTGTGGATTCTCTTGTTGGGGGGGGGGGAACAATCGATCGAAGGACGCTCGCAATCGATCGGCAATGCCCAAACAGATCTCTCCCACTATCCTTCTGGGGATTGGTTTGGCCCCCCTGAGCATTTCCCTGCCTTGCCTGTCTGCTCAGCCAACGTCTTTTATGGCTAGCTGAAATTTTATTCAGCTAATCATCTACTTTCTGTTTGGCTTCCATTTTCCATTTGTTTTCAAAAATGAATCATACGCCGCGTTGTGTCGTCGAACCAGCTGCTCGTAAAGCACTGTGGGAAAGAGAGGAGACTTTTGTGCGTCGCATTTCGCCCTTTGTACCTCTGTGTCCCTCGCCTTCTCTCACTTATTTCTTAGTCGCTTCACGAAATTGCTGTTGCGGCGGGCATCCGGAGAGACGTTGCCTAAGAGCCGGCAGCACAGCACTCAACTGAAAGGAGAGGTGAGGCTGGAAAGGGGATGAAGGATGCTGACAAACTTTAATTCATGCAACAAAACAGAGCGACTTGAATCTCTTTTAACTGTCTTCCACGCACCTCTGCTACGTACTCCTCGGGCTGCAAACGCCCGGTCCTGTCGCAACAAGCCGACTTCTTGTTTTATTTCTCACTCGAGGTGCCAACCCGAAGAGGGGAGACATGAAGCAGGCAGTAGGAGGCATGAGGCAGGCACTCGACCAGAGCAAATTAGTTTAGCAGCATGCAAAATGTGCGAGAACTTTATGGGACTGACTTAATGAGGTGCAGGTGAAGGGTTCTCTGTTCTCCTGTCGCCCTGTCTCTCTGTGGCACACACACCCTATCCAGCCCCGGCCTCCGCTCACTGCTCACTGCCTCATGCATATATGCATCGGGTTGAAAGGTGACTGAACATCCTTTTGACTGAAGGAAAAGGAAAACACAAACACCACTCGAGTGGTCGACACACTTTGCGGCAGCCTCTCGGCTTTCCTCTCTGGAGGAGGCCTCTATTAAGTATCCCCCACCGTTTGATCCTCGCATTCTTATTGCCTCCTGACCATAGCCGGCATAGGGCGAGTGTAATCCGTCGCTCCACTCTGCTTCCAAGTCTCGTCAAGGTTGCTGCTGCTGGCTCTCCTGCAGCCTCGTATGTGTGTATGTGGGTGAAGGCTGAACCGAACTCCAGAATCGACTGGGACCCACGCCCCAATGTTGTCAATGCATAATGTTGTGCGAGTAAAGTAGCTCATGCATAAACCAGTTCGTTAAAAATTTTGTTGGTCCCCAGAGCGCAGGGCAAAGGGCAGGCATGTGAAGAAGTGGGGGACGTGGAGCACAGGTTACTGGGGCTATGATAAACTTTTACACTGATAACTAACGGCAGGTGCAAGTGGGCGTAAAAAGGCAAAAAGGTTTCCGCTCGCCCGCTCTCGCTCCCGCTCCCGTCGAGCCGTAACCATAGACACACGAGTACGTGATTCGCCTGTGTTATGACAACTGCAATAGATACACACACACTAACAGAAACATTCAGGCCTACAAACTGATGGATACTCGTACAGCTATGTATACATATGTACATATGTTGATGAGTTTTCCATCCCCCATCCCATCTTCTGCCGTATGTATATTCCATCCTCACTGACCTTCACCTGAGAGGCGATAAAAGTTGTTGCGCTGCTCGACCTGCTCCTGTTTGCGACCTTGTTCGGGATCTAATTTAAATTTAAATGATATTGTATTTTCAATTAGCATTTCGATGGCTGCAGCTGGAAGAAGCTTTCGACGGGCTCCTAACATTTGAGGGAGAGTGTTCTCCACCTCTCACGCTTCTCCGCCAGCCCGCCCACTCATCCACTCCCTCCTCCTCTAATTGAAAGCCCAAGCTTAGGCACT
The DNA here is from genome assembly GCA_037356375.1 of Drosophila affinis. NCBI lineage: Eukaryota > Metazoa > Arthropoda > Insecta > Diptera > Drosophilidae > Drosophila > Drosophila affinis. The sequence goes on from CM074799.1 coordinate 23,467,095, forward strand.
TATTGAAATTTATGAGCAGAGCTCTCGAAATGAAATTAAAGCGCTAATTTTGAACCTGTTGACCGACGGAAGCCAAGCCAACATTCCTACTGGTCCGGTCCGGTCCGGTCCGACACCCGGGCCTCCGATACGCGTGCAATGTACATAAGTATATGCGACGCCCACGCCTGCGAGCAAACGGAGCAACAGCTCCAAGATGGGGCCATCGCCAGCTAATGGCGCTGGGCGGTGAGGTCGTTGCGAATGATGTGCAGAAAACGTTGGAAATGAAAAGCAAATAGCAGATGGCTATGGGAGGGTCAGAGATGTGAATGGGGGGAGCGGCACAGAGAAGCCAAATTCTACGGTGATTGGGGGAGGACTGGCCTTTCCAGAAGCCAAAAGCTGTTTGTTTGAATACGAAAGAGTGAGAGAGTGGGCTTATGTGTGACACATAAATACAGAACAAACTGTAAACGAGCTCTTGAGGTGCGGATACAGTCGAGGAGATGAGTGTAGAGACGAGGCGAGGCGAGTAGAGAAGAAGTCATTAATAACTGTGAAACGGTTGAGGCAGCAACGGTTAATCAAAAGACAGTCGAAAACTGGAGCATAGCATAGCCAGTGGCGTAGCGGCGGCCGGATGGGGGTCGGGGGTTGACCCACTGACCAGGACAACACATTGAAGGACTCGACAGTTTGCAGCATAATCCCCATTAATAGTCCGGCAATCACTCGAGCCACATTTCGCTGCTTTCTCGCATGTCGGGCAATGGGATTGCTCACCCCATTAAAATATAAATTCTGAGCTTTACGTGACCCGCTGTCTGCTGTCAGATGACCCTACACCCTCCCCTCTCCAGCTGGAACAGAGCTGCTAAGTGGAAAATAAAAATGGCAGCTGCGCCTCTCCCGCCTTGTGGTTGCGGGTCACATGCAAATCATAAACAATAATGGATCTAATAAGCGCAATGGTCTAAGGGCACTAAGCGGAGGGGTAGAGTCCTCTTGTTAATGACCCTCTGAAGGGTTCAAAGCACTCGGGACTCGTCAGCCTGGCAGAGCGAGAGGGCTAACTGGACATTCCGCTCATTTCCGCCGATGCTTTGTGCACGTTCAGTCCTGTCCTGTTCTGCTTTATCTTTGTTGTCTACCTTACCGCAGCTCACCCTCACCCTCGCCCTCATTCTCTTTCTCTCACTTTCCCTCTCCCTGCTTTCTGTCTACTGTGTCTCTGAGCCTGCCTCTATCTCCCCCTCTCTGCTTGTTTCACATTTTAACTCGTTTAATCTGCTGGCGCCGCGTTCGAGCGAGCGCTCATTTCGAATATTATCGCATGACGGCAGGCTGGTCTGTGTCAAGGTATGTTGGGGGTAAGGTAAGGAAAAAGACTCCCCCCACTGTGTCCCGGAGAGTGGCAATGCCGTACCCTTTCATAAAAATATCTCTGATCAAACGTGACAGACGTGCGGGGAAGAGAGAAGAATTACAGTTGCATACTGCTCAACTCTTTGCTTTGCATCTCGGTCTTTTTAATCTGTTTATCGACTGTTGGCTAATGAGGTTCTCTTATTTCGTTCGTGGTGGCGCGAGAGGAATGCACCAATGCATCTATGCACCTCCACGGATGATTATCTGCTAATTACAGCGAATGCGCACATGACAATCTGAGCCGAAGAGTCATGCGGGGTCGAATGTTGGGCACAAAGCGAAATTCGGGTTCATTACCACCGCTCCCTCAACTGACCCTGGATGAGCAGAGCCACTGCTTGAGGGATGGGGTTAGGGGTTGCGCAGAGAGCACCCCTCCAATCACACCACATTCCGCAATACACGAATAAACAATTTGAAAAGCTGACATAATGCCCGCATTAACCGACAAAACCGACGGCGAAAAATGGCAAATATTTGTTGCGGAAAGTACAATATGGAAAAGAGAGAATCTCTGGAAGCGGAAAACAGAACACGGAATATAGAAAACATACATAAGAGGCGACCCGCAATAAGCCGTGGAGGTGGAGGTGGAGGTGGAGGAGCGGCGGAAACGGGAAAAGCGGAATGAAAAAGCTGTTCTATATTTGGCAGACGTCATGCGTGGGCGTGGCTGATACGACAAACACAGAAATTGTGCTCTGAATGAAAATACTGCACATTTTTACCGTTCGCAATGTTGATTCAGTTGAGATAGTCCACTCCTCCACTCCTTCACCGTGGAGGAGCCCGATCTCCACTTAACCGCCCTCTGACGCTGCCTCTTCTCTCAGCTGTTGTCGGGGAATATCCAGTGTAGCATCGATTGGGGGCATTATGAATGATGGATTGATTGTATCGTATTTTTTGGTCATCCAATAGCCCATAGCCTTTTGTCTCGCCACTGACAAATTCGTTCGATTTCTCGCCCATCGATTGCGCCCCCTAAACGTGTGCCTGGCGAAGATTACACACAAAAAATAAAGCTCGTCAAGATGCTAGCATTGTCTTGGCAATGACCCAGACCCCCACCAATTGCTTGGGTGGCGGCACTTGAGCGCGAGTGAGTCTGACTACTGGCTCCCCTTCTTTGTTTTTTTTTTTATTATGGCATTGCGTGAAAATTGTCGGGAAATTGCGAGCTCATCGATAAACTGGAGTGGATAATATGAGTTATCGCAGCTGCCGGAGAAACTCTCGAGTGGCACGCTGCAGAGCTCTGCCTGTGCCTCTGTCCAGTGTCAAGTGCTCGTCTGTTCGAAGGGGGCGGAGAGGAGGCCCCGATCGATATCGATTCGGTTTCAATTGAAAGAGAACCAAACAGCGAATTGCATTTAAATTGCTGCTAATTGAATCATGTTCCTGCGATGGGCTGCTATCAGCTAGACCTTTCCCCAGTTGGAATAAAATCATAAGCAATTAACATCAAATAAAATACAAACGAAAGCGCCACTCGAAAGAGGACGAGGACGAGGACAAGGACAGGTTGACACCACAATATGGACGTGGACAATTTAAGCTCATTTCATGTGACTCGTTAAGTGAATTTTCACCGGAATCCCTGAAACTGAATTAAGTCTGCGTGTCCAGCCAACGTGTGCCCACGTGCCTGGCGTAGCGGAGCGGAGGACTCTGCTTATTTTACGCAACCTGAAATGTTTCCCAGGCTGGAAGAGAGAATACATTTCGTACAGTTCTATCGTGTCATCCAAATAGGGTATGCCCTCGTCTAGCACTCCGTTCAGGAAATTCAGTCGGGGCTCAGGCGGCACATATGTATGCACATATGTCTGTATGTAAGTTTTCCCCTGCACTCGTGCAATTAGCAAACAATCCGGGAATGAAAATTTGTGCTTAACGCGTAAAATGCATTACATAAAATAATGTAAAAGGCTCCGAGGGCAACACACAGTCCGCAGGGAAATGGGGAGGTATCAGGTTGGCCCCAAACCCCATTTAGGGTCAGACGCAGAAGAGAAGGGGAGAAAGGCTTGCGTTGCTCCTGGGCCTGGGTTGATACGCTTGCTTATTCATGCATATATGTGCATATGTCGGAAATTGTAACGATTACACGCCGGACACACACAGGAAACGGCGTAGCCAACCAACCAGCCAACAAGCACTCCTCTCTGGTAGCTCCTCCTCCTTCTCGTCCTTCTCAGCCTTCTCTGGCTCATCTGATCATCAGCCATTGATTGGTTCGGTCTCGGGCTGCTTTTCCGCAGCATACATTACAGGGGGGGAGAAATACTCGTATGTTTTCCTTTGTGATGGCTGTGGCTGAGCTGGAGCATTTTTCATAATAATTACACGCTGAAGGGTCGGGCATAAATGGCTTCTTAATTTATCGCTGCTTAATGGCCTTTGGACAATGATTTAATACATTTTTAATTAAAATAAATATGGAGAGCGACGGTAGAAATCAATCGCAGTCAACTCCAGAGGACGAGGACCCTCCAGAGCAGAGCGGAGCGACAGGCAGTCCTGTAAGTGAACCCCAAATAAGTCGTTAAAAGTTTGTTTGCCATGACTTTTGCAGTCGGAAGTTGCACAAGCTAACGCCGCACCGCCCCACCTCACCGCCCTCGTGCCCTGCCTGTGCTGCATCGCCCGCACTTGGATGCCACTAAAACTAATGGTAGCGATGCCACTCAAATGGGTGATGACGGGGGAAAGACGTTGCCGTTGGCGCAGCTCATTATAAATTTGTTGATGCTGCATATCTTGGGGTATCTGTGGGTCTATCCTTGCAGGATAGCAGCATAGCAGAATAGCAGGATGTGCTGCGCTCACTTCCTGACAGGCATCGGAGCAGAAGCAGAAGCAAAAGCAGGGTCTCTTCTCCGGCTCTTCCTTGGCTTCTGCATATCAGCAGCTTTTTATGCTTACCACAGCTGGGGCAAGAGCAGCGAGAGTAGGAGGGAGAGTCCTGCCGCAGCTGCTGCCTCAACACATTTCATTTTCATCTCGGCTGCCAGTAGCCGCCAACAGGGAACTTGTCTAAAAATCACGCATAATTTATTTACCATAAACAAGACGAGCAGAACAAAACAGAACAGTTGTGAAGAACAAGTGGAACAAGAAGAGCCGACGATGGCCGCCGCACGACAAGTCAAACAGAAACGCAGTGTGGGTGGGGATGGGGAGAATGGAATGGAAGGAGCGCACTCCCCCTGCCGGAGCTGCGGCTCCGCTGCTGTAAAAAGTATGCAGTACAATTTTTGGAAGCAAGCCCAGATTGCAGTAACATCAAAAATGCAACAATAAGGAGTGAGAGGGGAGGGCAGGAGACACGGCGAGAAGCAATCAGCGTGGCATGAAAAAAGAACCTAAGCACGATTGAAGCTGCATCGCAATAAAAATCGCTTTATCTTCATTAAGTCGAGCAAGATATCATTGCAAGTGCACCCGCCACCCGCCACCCTCACCCCTCCACCCTCCATCACCCCACTCACATGCACACACAGATACACCGGTGGGTTGTAAGAGGGAGGGGTGTTGCGCAGCACACAACAGGACAAACAACAAGGTAGCCACAGCCAGAAGCCAGAGCCAGTGCTGAAGCTCCATCCTGGCTGGCTAGCAGCCACAGCATTGAATAATAAATGCAACGAAAATAAAAATAAGAGCTCTTGCTGCTCCTCCCCCTCCTGCCACGCCGCTCCGGAGGAGGCGGAAGCCAGCAAAGGAGCGAAGCGAAGACAGCAAAGAGAAGATGGGCGAGGGAGGCGCAGTAGAGTATAAAGTACATGACGCAGGGATAAATGGTGGAATCATGTACACGTACACCCACACACACACACATACACACACACACACACACACACACACACACACACACACACACACACGCTCGCACACAAACAGAAAGGCACACAGTCTCACGTCAAGGATAAACAGAGCCAGCCGCATGTCAGGTGAAGGAAGGGCTAAAAGGATGCCAGAGCCTCCGAGTGGATACATACATATGTACATACATACATACAACAATGCATTGTTGTCGCAATGTGCGTGTATGTGTGTGTGCTCTGTGTGTCTGCAGCTCCTGCAGACCCTCAAGGCTGAGGGCGGACAGGCGGCTTGGAGCAGAAGGAAGCGAAGCGAAATTATTGCAACGAGCGCCGAAGTGGAAAGCCAGACGTGAAAGTGGACGCGCGGCTGCTCTTAAATGGAATCCAATGGTCACTGTGGCTGCTCCGTGGCCATCGAATTCCATTCAAGATCTAGGGGGGGGTAGGGGCCAGAGTACGGGGAGGAGGATGTTCGGTTCTGGTCTGATTACGATTCCAAAATGAGAACACGGTAGACACAAGTGGGGCCCCCCATCGAAACCATCCCTATCCCCGTGGCAAAGGTCAAACAGATTGAAGCTCCATAATTGACTGTAATTAAAGCTCTTTTCTGTCCCCCATCTTCTCCACTGACTATTGGCTTTAGGGTTCTCCATCTCCTCTTGTATGAGAAAACCAATTTAGCTCAGTTTTCCGCTACGAAAGGAGCATTTTAACATTCTGCTCAGGCGATGACGATGATGATGGTGCACCTCCATGATGGTGTCCCATTTCATTGTTCTATGCAAATAGTACGAGCGAAAGAGAAGTTATGGGATGGCATGACTATTGGGGGATTGGGGATTGGGGGCGGCGTCGTGGCTACAATGCATTTTTATGGGGAACGCTTGCTAAAAATTTATTGAAACCGAACTAAAATATTTGCATGAATGAAGATGAACAGCGATGGGATGCGATGTGGGATGCCTGCCACCCCCGCTCGTTGCTCCGCAGATGCAGATGGTGCAGGTGCAGGTGTAGCTGTGCTGCCGTTACAAGCCAATGAACAGGGATTGCAGCCATCATGGCATACCCATCATCACTTGGGGAGTACTTTCATTACCATTGTTCCATTCATTCCTTATTCATTCATTATTCACAGCCCAATTCGTGATTCTCGATTCAATATGCAGTCCTTAATACCCATTCTAATTCCTCCCTTTCCCTTCTTTGGATTTGCAGGCAAAGCGAATACAGAGCAATGAGCTGGCCGCCATCAAAGTCATCAAGCTGGAGCCCTCCGATGACATACAGATCATCCAGCAGGAGATCATTATGATGCGCGACTGCCGGCACCCGAACATCATCGCATACTACGGCTCGTACCTGCGGCGGGACAAGCTCTGGATCTGCATGGAGTTCTGCGGCGGCGGCAGCCTGCAGGACATCTACCAGGTGACGGGGCCCCTCTCCGAAAACCAGATCGCCTATATGTGCCGCGAGACGCTCAAGGGCCTGGAGTACCTGCACTCCATGGGCAAGATGCACCGCGACATCAAGGGCGCCAACATCCTGCTCACGGAATATGGGGACGTGAAGCTGGCCGATTTCGGGGTCTCGGCCCAGATAACGGCCACGATCAACAAGCGGAAGAGCTTCATAGGTGAGTTCAATTTACGCATCCCCTGCTCTGCATCCACTGGTGACAATCTGCTGCTGCTCCCAGAAGCTATTTGCACATCCTCGATTCGTCCAGCATGAAGCCTCTCTGCAGTATTCTTTGCAGCAGTCTGCTACGCGATTTATGCAGATTCACATATCGATTCGGATTCCGTGGGAGGACATGCTGCTTCAGCACGCTTTCCTTTTTGGCAGACGACAACGACCACAGTCTGTGGTGGGGGGGAAAGCTGCGAAAAACGTTTTGCGTCAAATACATTGCCAGGCAGCGAATAGTCGCCGATTCAGAGTTCCAGTTAAGGATGGACACACGTCCATGCAAATGGAAATCGAAATACTCTGTGGAGGGTAGCGAGGGGAATGCGCAAAGTGTTTATCATTATGGGATCCTGTTCTGTTTCGTGCAAATATTGGAATCCACCAGGGCGGGGGCAGAAGAGTGTCCTGGCAACGGCAACGGCAACAATTGCGCTTAACGCTGCTCGACTCTGGACAGAGACAGGGAGGAGAAGCAGCTGTCAGAAATGACGGAGCACAAATAACCAAAAGGAAAACATGACGAAAACCAAACGACAAAAACCAGCAAAAAGCAGCAGGACAAAGGATGCTTGGGGAATACGAGTACTCGTCCGTGAGGCGAAACGTCGAGCTCCACTTTAAGGGTATTATTCGAATCTCCAATGCACAGTGGGGATGGGATGGGATGGTGCTGTGCTGTGCTGTCCCCCCAATTGAATGCAATTCAATTAGGAGCACGCATAATAATGGATCCCGCAGAAGGAATTCTGAAATATAATGAAAATGTTATAAAGGTTTGCGACGGGCGATACGGTCCTGGGGTCCGGACAATGCAGCAGCTACCATGGGGGAACAATTCAATTTGCAGGATATTTCAAATGCAGACGAAGATGCAAGGTGGAGGCAGATAGGGGGGAGGGGAAGGGCGCCCGACAAAAGTAACCGACCGGCCAGCAGGTGGCCCGGTCTTTGTTTGGCATCCTGCTGGGCATGGGGATGGGGATGTGAAGGAATGAAATTGGAATGGGGATAGAATCCTTGTTGTCGACCAAAACACCAGCAGCACAACAGCAAATAATTTTTGAAAAATGTCCTCAATTCGAGAATCTTTAGCCAACCGACCGGTCGGTCCGTCTTAGTTTTCTGGATACTTTCTTTGTGAATCTCTGGCTGCAGTTTCTCTGCTTGTATTCAAAGTCCTCTTCTACCCCCCCCCCCAAAGGCCGAATGCCGCTTCAGCTGCTTATTTTTTTCTGCACTAACAGATTGCTCCGTTCTGTTCTGTTTCTGCTGCACTGGGTGGAGCTAAGCGGCTTTCAGAGTCCCACAGAGTGGGAGGAGTTGCTTAATGGGAGACGGAGATATGTGCAGGCGGAGGCGGAGGCAGGGTAATGGATGCTTTAAAATGCTTACCAGGGGCTTTAAGCCGAAACTGAGGCGAGAGCCGACGATGGGGCCACGCGTGGTATACGCTATTTGAATGTAAATAGCAGTTTATCAGTCAGCAGAGCAGCCACCGTGCGGATGCGAATGGGAAGCGTACGAACAGAAGTGTCTGCCACTGCCACAGCCACATTCTCTGTGTAGTTTGTCATGACAACTTGCAATCTGTTGAAGCGCAAAAGGAGCAGCACGATGATTGGCATGAGTCGCGTCGCCCCGAGGTATGCCCCACTATTCCACTCATCCCTCCCTTCTTTGGATTGTGCGTTGTGCGTTGTGCGACGTCATTGCAGAACTTTTAAGACTTGGCAAATGGGATTTTGCGGTTACCCAACTTTACGAACCATCGCTTACCCGCCTCTGTGGGTCCTCGCAGCTCAAAATTAATTATTTCAAATGCCTTTCTCTGCACTTAATTAAAAATCCCTGACCTGACCCCTTCGTACGGCCTTTGACACTCTCGGGCTAATTAAGTTATGACAGCTGCCTCTACCGCTCCTCACGGGCAACGAGTAGGTGGTGCCCCCGGTCCTCCCAGCAACCGCGAGGATGAGGCTAAGAGTCCGCTAGCCAATAAAAGTAAAACCCGCCAGAGTTCATGACATTTTGAGTTGTGAGGGGCGTAAAAAAGGAATCAGATTTGATTTAATTTACGCCAAATTGGATTTATCCGCATAGAATGCGTTCCACTCCGCTCGACATTTTGCAGCCAAAGCAGCACGACAAAGCAGTTTAACTTTAATGCCGTCTATTGTCCTTTGTCCTTTGAGCTGGCTGTCGTAAAAGATCTCATCCACAGCCTCTTCTCTAGCTCCCATAAATTTCGCCAAGCGCTAATTTGATTTCTGATTTGTACAAATGGACCCATGGTCTTTCCCACTCCACGGTGCATCGTGGTGTGTGATTAATGGAGTGCAATTCGTGCATCGGTTAAGAGGGGGGTTGTAGGGGGTTTCATCCAAGTTTAACGACCTTGGGGTCACGCTTCTTCTCTCTTTCTCTGTCTCTCAGTGCAACACCCTGTTTCTTTGTTGCCACTTTTGGGTGCATTTTTGTGACGTTTTAGAGCTGAGCGAGCATCTTTTGTGGCACATGTCAATGACGAAGCAGGAGGGGAGACCAGGAGGAGCCAACGAGTGTGCAGTGCTGATGACAGCAGGAGAAGAAGGGTGTTTGTAGGTGCTGTCTAGGACATGTTTGTGTCTGTCTGCCTGTCAGTGTGTGCGTCAAACAATGTGACGTCCGCTTACTGTTATCATTTCGAGTAGTTCGCCCTTCAGTGTTGTTGCTGTAGCTGCTGTTGCGACCGCGGTGACAAATGTGGTGTAAGTACACACACTCCGTTCCAGAGACAGGAAAACGCCCACGACCACGCTCCACCCTGCCATTGTCTGTCTATCGCTCACTGTCTGCAGAGGAAGCCGCAAACAGAAGGAATGTCAACCCCGAATGGCTTATGCTTTATACGATTTCCCAACGCTGGGCCATGCTCCTAGATTGATCAAATGGCAGGGATAATGTGGATTCTAAGTTAGCCCATTTTGGTTGCACATTTCCTGGCCTAGCAGACACGCCCATGCCTGTGAAGGGAATGCCATGTAGGAGCTCAGCGGGAGGCATGGAGGAAGGCGGCAGCCTGACGCTTTTATTATTCAATAAAAAGGTGCTTACGTTTGTGTTTAGTGTCATTAACGAGTCAATGGCAACAAACGATGAGCAGCAGAAGAAGAAGCTTCCACCTCGTTGCCTCCGAGATGTGGCAGCCACCGCGCCCATTACCCTGCCCTGCCTTGCCATGTCCTTTCCTCTGCGGCACAGCCGCAGTTATGCCATAAAGATGAATGTGAATGTGAGTGTGTGAGTAGGTGGGCTGTGGGAAGGCGTATGTTGTCTTAATGCCTCCCAGGACGCGAGGCTGGCGGAAATGTGTCTTGGCATTAAATGGGATGCAGCCTAAAAGCCTGCCAAGGCAGCATTCCCAGCCTTTTCGCTCACATCCTGTGCCGTTCTTGTCTCTGCTCTCTCCGTACAACTAGCTCTGCCCCTCGCTCTCTCTTTGCTTTTTTCAGCAATTAACAAAATGATACTTGACTTTCTCTTGTCTCGTGTCACTTGGCGGCTGTATTTGCATTTCTGTATCCGAATCTGAATCTGTTTCTGTATCTGTACATCAGGCTCTGTATCTGTATCTGTTCCTTCGTGTGTCTGTTTGTGTTGTGCCTTTAATTAAAGTGTGCGAAACACTTGGGTGAATCCTTCATCGATGAGCTTCCATTCCGGATCGGTTCTCCATTAAGAGCAGAAACAAAGCCGAGGCCCAGGCCCAAGCCCGAGACTGAAACCAGAACCAGGGTTAAAACTTCCACTTGCAACAGCAACAGCAACAGCAGCAGCATCAGGCCTTGGCCCCCCCTTCAAGGAGCAGCCATTAAACTTGATTTTCCACCTTCGTTGTGGCTTAATTAAATTGAAAATACAATTAACTCTGAGTTCGTGTTCGAGTTGCTTCACTTTGTCGGTGGCTTTTCCTTTCACCATCAAGGGAGATGGAAATTAATTTCAGGGAACTTCGAGGAAACTGCTTCAACAGATGCTGCTTCTGCAATAGGGGCGACATTGCTGCCTGGCTGCAACATGGCGTATGAGTAATGGACGCATTAGCCTCTTCTCGCAACGCCCATTCCTCGTCCGGGATCATAAAACGTGCGCCAGAAATGAAGCGCAAAATGTGTCGCTAGACCCCTCAGCCTGCTCCCCCTCCTGCTCTCCATAGTGCCCTGCTCTGCATAATTCAGCAATTTGTTTATTTGCACAATTGGCAGATTGCACGTAAAAAGGCAAATTAAATTATATTAAAAACAAAATGAATGCGTATGAATAAATGACATTGTAACATAATCTGAGGCAATGAAATTAAATGTGTGAACGTTGCATAATTGGCAGGAATCGCATGCCCCATCTAGTGGCAGCTGCACTAAGTATCGATTTTGCTGTGCTAATCTCTCCGTATCCGCTCTGCTCTCTTCCATCCGCAGGTACACCCTACTGGATGGCTCCGGAGGTGGCCGCCGTTGAGCGCAAGGGTGGCTACAATCAACTATGTGATATTTGGGCATGTGGCATTACTGCAATTGGTGAGTGCTGTTCTTGAGAATGGCTTGTCTGCCGCGCCGACGAGTACCCTAACATCTGACCATCCGCAGAGCTAGCTGAACTTCAGCCACCGATGTTCGATCTGCATCCAATGCGAGCCCTGTTCCTGATGTCGAAGAGCGGCTTCAAGCCGCCAACACTGGGCAACAAGGAAAAGTGGAGTCCCACATTCCACAACTTCATCAAGACGGCGCTGACGAAGAACCCCAAGAAGCGACCCACCGCCGAGCGCCTGCTGCAGCACCCCTTCGTCCAGTGCGAAATGTCGCTGCGGGTGGCCAAGGAGCTGCTCCAGAAGTACCAGAGCCCCAACCAGCAGTTCTACTACTATCTCGATGGCGAGGAAGAGGTAAGGAGGCGCTGGTCAACTGGTCATCTCACCTCCGGATATAGGAAGAGCAGTCAGAGAGTAGAAGCTGGTCCTGGCACCTTTTCAGAGATTTATTTACGCTTTTAGTGTTGGCTCGTTGACTCGTTCCCCTTATCCCCTTATCCTCTCTCTTTATCTCTCTCTCTCTTCACTGCGTGGGGACTTGCGACTTGAGTCCTTGCGGAAGGAGAGAGACCACTGAGAGACCAAGAACCAAGATTGCTTCTGCTTTCTCAAGAACATGGACGCGGACAGAGATTTACTGCGCCATTAGACACCTTGGGAGCCCTAACTCTAAGCCCTCTAGCGTCGCATAGGGGCTCAGTATCCAGGCGAGGAGAGCTGGGAGAACTGCCCTAATTAATTTCCCCCCAAAGTCGGTCGCTGCAGCTGTCTAGACAGACGGCCAACTCCGATTACAAACTTATTCAGCGACAAATGCTAATGCTGATGCATATACAAAATCAAATTTAAATTAAACGGGCAACCATTTTAAAGACATTTCCCCGCACCAAAAACGGCAGGCTGTGTGCTGGTAGAACGGGGAGGTTCTTGGGGCTTGTCAAGTCATAAATCTTCAATTTGTTTGGATATTTTGCAAACTTTGAACGAAAGCTTGCACAGGAGCTCTGCTAGACGAAGGAGATATTCAAATTTTACTTTGAGCCCATCGCGCACATGCCCGACATGCCCCACATCGCTCCCACATTCCTCACTTAACTTGAGAAAGTAACAAATGACGCTCCAAAATCCCAATATGATTTTGATTTATGAGATTTTATCGCAGGCTGAAACTTTACGGCTGCAACTGACTCACGATGGAGCTGATGTTGTCGCCTCTTTAGCGTTAACTCATATCCTAACGTGCCTCCTCTCTGTCTGCCTCTCCCTAGACAGTGGCCAGTGTTCCGCAGCGAATTCCCAGTAAGATGACATCACGCACCAATGGAGCTCCAGGCCAGAACCATACGCTGAAAACAGGCAAGACTCGAAGACGTTACCAATCGCTGCCATACGCTTATATTCCCCTCCCACAGCCATGACAACAAACTCCATGTGGAACGAGCGATCCTCTAGTCCCGAGACGTTACCCAGTGACATGTAAGTCTTCCCTTGCACCGCGATCCTCCCGTACATACATATCTCTGCCTGAACCTATGCTACAGTTTATCCTTTATTTCTTAAGTACTTGCGAGACAACTGGTTCACTTCGCTTCAGTTTGGTAATTTGGTTTCAGTTCTCACTCTCACACACACACACACACACACACACACCTAAAACAAAGACACACATACGCACTACATACTATAAGTGTACACACACTTCTAAAGCCGGAACTATTCTGAATCCATCTATCGGCCATGGATCCATTGTTATCCACTTGTTTGTTTTCTCTTCTTTTGTAGTCCCAGTGCCGAGCGATCAAGACCAAGATTAACGGGCACCCTGATTATGAACATGTCCTTAAGGTTAGCAAAGGCTTCTTTCAGCAGAGCGCCAGATGGGGAGTGGCAGGGTCCCCTCTGGGCGCTTATGGCGTTGAAATGCACTAAGCTTCCACGGCGTGTTAATGTCTTGTGGCAGGAGTGCAGAGGAGCCACAGGACTTCGCACTGCCTTGCCTTCCGTCTGCGTTGCATGTTGCGCTTTTTATGCTCCGCCTGGCTGCTTCCCAAAACTCGAAGCTATCCACAAAAAAGCCCCCAGAACCTCGGCCTGCCGCAGCACGCGCGTTATGTAATTTGCCCGGCTTACAACTTGCCACAGTCAATTTTTAGCTGCACGTATCCCCAGAGCTGTGTTTACTTTCGTATTTTGCAGCATTTTCATGTGTATTGCAGTTGCACACGCCTGCGCTTAGTTGCAGTTACGTGCCAGAGCTCTGGCAAGGTCCGCTTGGGGTCTGTCCGGGCTATGAAACTTGTGAATTTTTCATCCATTCCACGGAGGAGTCCGCGTCAGAGTCCGAGTCCGAGTACGAGTACGAGTACGCGTCTGAGCCAGTCTCTGGAGTGTGCAGATATAATTGCAAGCTGGCTGCCAGGCTGTATGCTTCCCAATGAGAGCTTCAAACTTGTGAGCTATTTAATTGGCAGGCAGGCAGAGTAATTTATTATCCAGTACGGGGGTGGAGACGGATACGGGGCAACATAATAATGAGCAGTCTCAGCGCGGACCAACGCTGCTGGGAACAGGTGGAAAACTGAAAAACGAGAGAACGGCAGATAGATGAGCCAGAATAAGTTTTGGAGAACTGGAAACTATAAATAAATTGAGTTCAAAAAGAAACTCTCCTTAGAAATCAATTACCGACGAAACAAAGCGGCACAAGGGATGGCATCGGCATCAAGCATACGCCATGTTCGGAACTTCGAGGGAAGGGAGTGTAGCAAAGGCAGCGACGGGAAGGGAAGGGAATATGCCATGAGACTGTGGATGATGCGCCATTTGTCATTTTAACCGATTACACATTGTTGCCCGCTGATAGCGGACGGCTCCACAAGGAGGCACCCGCCTAATAAGCCACCCCCACGCCACGCCCATCAAGGGGCAGTATGCAAAGTGCTCGTTGTGAGTTGTGTGGCAAACACTTTGCGGCAGCCGCCACTTGAGCGGCGTCCCAGACAACAAAGCCAGAGTCACGCTGTCTATATGCATACGAGTAGAACTCATGAGAACACACAGTCATTGGTACTGCTATTGCCACTACCACTTTCACTCCCACAGACAGGCGTCTGGGCTGCCGCCCGCTCTGTCGCGATTCTGCTGCCCAATTTTATTGAAGCCATAAAACCCATTGGCTGCGCCAATTTTTATGTACTGAGAGCCGCTTACAAGCGCCAAGCGACTTTCTGGCTAAGTGCCACACCCCCGTTTCCGCTGAGTGGCGCCTGAAAAGTTTGAGCTGCTCCTTGGGCTGCTCCGCATCCTTCCTCTTGCGGTCGTCATTGTTAATTTCATTTAAACCGTCATAAGCAGAAAGTACAACAAGGATATTTTTTCGTCTTTGCTTACGCTTTTCGCGGAACCTCCCACAAAAGCAGCGCTGGAGTGGAGGAGGAGAAGTGAAAATTATTAATTTCCGGGGCGGATCAGTTTGGTAAAAAAAGAAGCAAAGAATCCCACATTTTTCAACATGCTACTCAGGGGATGCGAGAAATGACATTAGGAGAAATTATGAAAACTTCAGATTAGCTGATCCGCTTAATTAGGCTTCAAGGAGTCCCTTTTTCCTGTTACTGCTTTTCCGCATGGGGGATACTTTGTGAAGCCTTCCTCTCCCCCACCAAAAAGTACGACACGAACCACAAATATACTCCGATATACTGATACATACGTACAATACACAGATATTTATAAGTAGTTAGATTCTACATTTTAATGCTTTCGATTCACAATCTGGCAGTAGCTTTAGTTTCGTTTGGAGCTGCCCTGCCGTTCCGAGTAATTTTCTGAACTAAAGAATTGCGTTTACATTTTCTGAACTTCTTTTCGCTTTTGTTTTTTATGCGAAACTTAACACAATGAAATTTTTGTTTATTTTCTTTTCCTTTTTTCCGTATCTTTGTTTTTTGTATTTGATTTCCGTAGGAGCCTCTTACAGTATATTGATGAGGAGCTAAAGCTAAGGTAACTACACCCCCAAATATATTGCGAGCAAAATGAACATCGAAAATCAAGGCTCTCGGTGTCCGTCCCCCTACCTGTGTCCCCATACCTCACACCACACGTATATAGATCAATCTGACCCGCACTCTAACCCCAGAACTGCACCTTGTCACGCACACATGCTCATGCGCACCTACACTTACACACGTCTACATTTGACTTTGATTTAGCGTTAAGTTCTCAAAATTCTTCCACTTCTACTTCCACTTCGTCTTCCATTATGCACGAGAGAAGCAGCCGGAAAAGAAAGGAAACTTTCGGAGGCACCTGCACATGCACACACACAAATGCACAGATTCTACATGTGTGTGTGTTTGTGTGTAATTTTAATGCACGGAGTCCCTGGCATCTGTCAGGAGCTGCCCAGACCGCACAGGAATATGTATGTACGATTGCTCCAGCAGAGGCAGCATCATTATCGCTATGAACCAGCAGCGGTAGCTCATCATGTGGGCCGCCTTGGTTTATTACGAACGGCCGTCCCGTCCAGTCCAGTCCGGTCCAGTCCGGCTAGCTGTCCTGTCCTAGAAAAAGCAACATTTTCATTACGGTTTTCCGTCCTTCCTCCATTTAAACCATATTAAGTTACGGCTGCTGTTCGGTTCTGTTCGCCTCTGTGTTCTGCCTCTCCATAAGTTAGTTCTTCTTGTTCTCGTGGCATTCCATCTTTGTTTACTGAACTTCTTTTGGGCCCGTCCTTTGTTTTGTCGGTTATTGTCTGGGACGGGGCTTTGTTCATGCCTCTTATTCCACCTAAACTTTTTCCTTTGTCCATCGATAAAGAATGAGGGAGATGCAGAATGGCGGATAGGGTAGGAGGGGAGGGAAGAAGGAGGTGAGGGATGGGCAAAAAATACAGAAGGCATTTTAAGCATACGCACAGTGGAACGCACAAAATGGCCCCACCGATGGCTCAATTATATTCCGGGCCACCAGAAAGCAATTCTCAACTAATTTATACAGAACAATTGGTTCATAGTTTGGGCCAAATTTAAGCCCCGATGGTCCCCAATGAAATGCGCTTGATTTGTCTTTCGTCGTCTCTCCGTGTTCGTGCCCATGTCCGTTCCCCAAGTCCGTCTGTCCGCGCACCCTTTTCCCGTGTTTATTGTTTATTTATTTGATGTGTGTGCAAATGGGCGTCACATTGGTTTTATTGTTATTACTACGAGTATTTCTGGACGTCCTAGTGGCTACTCCTAGTGCAAACAAGTAATCCCAGGGACCTGTAGAGACTGCCTTACGTAAGCGTAACTTGGTGCTGACATCTGTCCCAGGGCTTGCTCCCTGCACTTAAATATGCGGAACCCTCCCATTGCCACAAGTAGGGGCACATCCATACTGTGATTGAAGATGGAGATGAATACCAAGGAGCAGGGTATCTTGGGTGGAAGAAATTATTGCCCAAGGGAATGGGGGAAATACGATGAAAAACAAATTGCAATTATGTTAACATAAACTGAAAATTCACGAAACTAATTCGGAAAATGTGATTTCTCCGGTCAATTCCCGACGATTCCCGGCCCTCGGTTCTCTCCACTCTCTCCACAGCCGAACAGCTGCTGAGATTTTCCAGTAAATTGTTGCCTGTCTCCTGTTTGTTTTTCGGTGTGTTTGTTCTCGTTTCATTTGGGGAAAATGGTTCGCATTTTGTTTTTCGAATTAATTTCTCAAGCATTTCTTCGTTTTATTCGTTTTCCGTTTCATTTTTCTGGGTCCTTTCTTCTCCGGGCTTTCACATCTTTTTTGCTCTGTCTCTGGCTCTAGGCTTTTCTCTTTCTGTTGCTGTTTCTGTGCATTCATGTGCGAGGCAATTTTCTATTCAAGCATTTCCATCTGCATGTGTGTGTGTATCTGTTATGCATATATCTGTACTACACACATATACATACATATGTATGTATCTTTTGCATTTGTATTTTGCATCTCATGCATAATTTATGGCTTCATATTAGTTTATTTATTTATCTTGCGCCCAATAAAAAGAACACACTCTACCGCCACGAAAAACCAAATAAAACCTCCCCCAATGGGCTGAACCAGGAGATCCGACGCGTCGGCTGGGCCGCAAATAATTTCATTAAAAGCGTAATCCGCTTACCCGCCCTCGGCCTTGCTCTCGACCCTGGGATGGGGGAAGGGGCAACGTGGCTAAGAGCTTTGCGGTTACCCAAGAGAGTTTATCATTTCGATTGCATGCGTTGCACACAGATACACGTACACACACAAACACACACACACACGCGCAGATAGACACACACATGCATACCTTCTAACAAGGACGTGGAAAACAGGAACAAGAACAACATCATCATCGTCATCCAGGGAGGGGGCTCACAGGGAGATGAAGGATATACAGCGAAACTCTGCTGCCTTCTCCGTCCACAGAACACACTAGACATGTCAGACCCCACCAACCAACCAACCCCACATCCCTGACCACCTCCAAGAACAACACGCCCTTCATGCTCACCTGTTTCCGAGGTTATCGATCGAAGAAGCTCAAACACTTGGAATTCTTTTCTCTCTCTCTCTCTATCTCTCGTCCACCTTCTTTGTATCGCATTCTCTCTATCTCTTGACGTCTCTTCGTGTGTCTGCCGTGTCGCGATCCTGCTCTGCAGAGCCACTCTGCCCTTGCAGGACACGGGATTGAAAGATTCGATTGGCCCCGAGTGCAGCTGCTCTTCCCACAATGGGATAGCTGGAGTTGGAGTAGGAAGAGGAGGAGAAGGAGTAGGAGGCGGGGCAAATGGTAGCAGCAGCGGAGGCGGTGGCGGTGCCGGATATGCAGGCGGAGTCGGAGGAGGCAATCATCACCAGCTCCACAACCACCATCATCATTACCATCAACTGCAGCAGCAGCAGCACCCACAGCCACAGCTGCAACCACAACAACCACATCAGCAACCGCATCAGCATCCACAGCATCTCCATCAGCTCCATCAGCAGCAATCGACCACTGCTTTGACATCGTCCAGCACCAGCAGCGCCTTGGCCACCTCGGCGGCCCACAATCCCAATTGCAACTCAACCCCCATCAGCTCCTCCGCCTCGCTGGCCTCGATGCCGGATCTGAGCGCATATCTGGGCCTGGGCCTAGGCATGGGCATGGGCCTGGGGCTGGGATTCTCCAATCTCCGCACCACAAGCATTGGCGATGGGGACAACGACGATCTGGTGGATGTTGACATTGCTATGAATAACGCGGCTCCAACGACCTCGGCTGCTGCCGCCGTCCCAGGTTCAGGTCCGGGAGCGGGTCCGGGCACGGTCTCTGGGTCTGGCTCTGGGTGTTCCGCCTCTGCCGCGCATTACCTGAGGCACAGCAGCAATTATCGCTCCGCTGCGGCTGCGCAGGCGTCTCAGACCGCCCATCCTTCGCCAGCATCTACGAATCCGAATGCAAACGGGCATGGGCACGGCCAGGGCCAGAGCCATGGCCAAGGGTTACTCTCATCCAGCATATCCTCCTCCGCGTCATCAGCTTCGTTTTATAATCGCCTACTACTCCTCGATAATTCCAGCGGCGATGCAGTTGGCGGCAGCAGCGGCGGCGGCAGCTGCGGTATCGTTGGCACCAATGGTGTCGAGACCGATGCCACACCCCCGCCTGTGACGCAATCGAGCGGTGACGGCTTCATGCATTCCAGCTGCCCTACGGCCAGCCTCGTAACAGCGGTGGCCGACGCTGCTTCGGCCAGCAGCTCCTCCCATCTCTATCAGAATCTGCTAAGGAGCAGCTCTGGAGAGACACCCGGTAGTGGAGCGTCGGGCTCCTCAGCGGGCACCAACTGTGATTACCGGCACGAAAGCAACCAGGTGAGGGAAAGAGAGACTCAGGGAATATGAAAGAGAACTTCCATTAAACCTTCTAAACTTTTCTCTAGAATGGGCTTGAAGACTCGCCACGCCGGCATAGCTCCATGGATCAGTTGATCGGGTTGCTCAATGACATGGGAAAGTCCTCACGGACACGCAGTCTTAGTGATGGCGGCACCCAAGACGACGAAGAAGGTGAGTGCACAAGGAAATCTCCAGAGGAGTCCATTACTAATTCCATTCCATCCCACCACAGTGGAGAAGGAAGCGCAACCAGATCTCTTGAACAATACGCCTCCTGTGCCGCCAAAGCGCTCTCACAAGCGTCGCCACACGCCGCCCAGGCCCATCTCCAATGGACTGCCGCCCACACCCAAGGTACATATGGGCGCCTGCTTCTCGAAGATATTCAATGGATGCCCCTTACGGGTGCACTGTACCGCCTCGTGGATCCATCCAGAGACGCGAGATCAACACCTGCTGATCGGCGCCGAGGAGGGCATCTACAACCTGAATATGAACGAGCTCCACGACGCGGCCATCGATCAGCTATTCCCGCGCCGCACCACCTGGCTGTATGTGATCAAGGACGTGTTGATGAGTCTATCTGGTAGGTGTACGCTAGGCACTAATTTTGTCGGTTATCGCTAACGATTCCATCGTTATTCGCAGGCAAATCCTGCCAGCTGTACAGGCATGATCTGGTGGCTCTGCATTCTAAGCAGACTGTGCGGTTCTCGCTGCACATGAACAAGATCCCCGAGCGACTGGTGCCCAGGAAGTTCGCCCTAACCACCAAGGTGCCCGACACAAAGGGTTGCACCCAGTGCTGCGTTACAAGGAACCCCTACAACGGATACAAGTATCTGTGCGGGGCGACGCCCAGCGGCATCTTCCTGATGCAGTGGTACGATCCGCTGAACAAGTTTATGCTGTTAAAGCAGTGCGAGTGGCCGGCCATCAGTATCCTGGGCGGAGGTCACGGCTGCGTTCAGAACGGGCACACGCCCGTCTTCGAGATGATCATCACGCCGGAGCTGGAGTACCCCATTGTGTGCACCGGAGTGCGCAAGGCAATGAACGGCTGCCTCAAACTGGAGCTGATCAACATGAACAGTTGCGTTGTGGAAGCTGCTTCGGCAGAGGACATGGGAAAAGGAGGTCTAAATGGGATTTGTCTTGCAGGTGCCAGCTGGTTCCACTCGGAGGACCTGGAGTATGACGCCATGGCCACGATGGTGCCGCGACGCGACCTCCTGAAGGTGGTGCGTGTGCACCAGGTGGAGAAGGACGCCATTCTCGTCTGTTATGGCAACGTGATGCAGGTGGTCACGCTCCAAGGAAACCCCAAGCAGCACAAGAAAATGGTATCGCAGCTTAACTTTGACTTTAACGTAGACAGTATTGGTAAGAAATGGCACCACCTTCAAGCTTCCATCAGTGACTCTCATACGTGCCCATTCCAGTTTGCTTACCAGACAGTGTTTTGGCATTCCACAAGCACGGCATGCAGGGGAAGTCGCTGCGCAATGGCGAGGTGACGCAGGAGATCAAGGACATGAGTCGGACCTACCGGCTGCTGGGCAGCGACAAGTAAGCATGATCCATTCCATTGAGTTCGTATCAATGTCGGAGCCGACTCACATTTGACTTCTTTTGCAGGGTTGTTGCCTTGGAGAGTCAGCTACTCAGGACTGGCTCCCTAGGTAGCGAGGAGGGACACGATCTGTACATTTTAGCCGGCCACGAGGCCAGTTACTAGGCGCCCGCGTAATCCACTTGTTATATTTTAAATATAATACGCTACACAATACGTTTTAATGGCAAGCAGTCGCCGTCGTCGTCAACTAATAACTGTAATTTAATTACTCTTAGAACTAAGAATTGGATCACTGATGATATATGGTAGATGATAGAGTCACTTACACACATGGCGAGAGTTTGATAGCTACTTATCGCAATTTTACCGCACACAGAGGCAGCAGCAGCATCAATACGCAAGAGATCCAACACAACCAATACACAACAGAGTCTTAATCCCAATTCTTTGCGCTATACTTTGCCGATACACTTGATATAAATACATACATACAATAGATACTCGTAAGTCTCACAGTCTACGTCTCACAGTCTACGTTGATTCCGTTGTAGTTATATTTTTGTATTACAAAGAAATGCTTTAATTTATACAACTAACTTTAATGACCTACGGTAATCAGTAGTTACGCTAGAGATTTGTGTACACGTTTCACAAAGCCAATAAATACATTTAAAAATAGTCAGCTGCGGGCGAAAGCAACAGAATCCAATTATACATATTTATACACACAATTATACATACATACTTTACGAGATCCACTAAGGCAATTAGAAACTAATAAATATTACATAGTCTTTAGCAATTGTAAATCGCAATGTTTTTAGCTGGTTAAATCTGCTTTTCAATTAGCTCAATACCGAAATGGATAGAATGCGATGGAACTGTTACACATCGTAAGAAAGGGAGGATACAATGAAGATTATTTAGGAATGCAAAGCAGATACGGTTTGTTGGGAAACAAAATTAGACGTTAAGAATTTTCTAAACTAATAACACACAAAAATACATGCAAATTGAACATATAAACTAAATGGCTGAAAAGGCCCCTATCTGTATGTTAAATTGATTGTCGTAGTCACGGTTTTAGGCTATACCAAATCAAAAGAGAAACCTTTCCGAGCAGCACTTTATGTCGTCTTCAGTTGTAAAAATATTCTCTAGACGTTAAGATATTTAGTTTGTATGACAAAGCGTAAAACCGAAAATTATAAACTAATACAAAAAAAGAAAACCGAAACACAAAAATTTTGTGACAAAATTGTTGAACTCTAGTTTAGTGCAAAAATAAAAAGTATTTGAAAAAAAAAAATTTAGTTTTCGTTGGACCTGATGTCGACTGCCGTGTAACGCGCTGTGAACAGTCGATTGCAGAATGCGATATGCACCGTATGCCATTGCTACTAGCAGTTAAATTCATTTGTTCGTCATTTTGATGATTAAAATTCTTCCAGAAGAGTGCGTGGCTCTTATAGGTTACCGTGGTATACGAAGGGGCTCGTTAGGTACAAAAATCTGCGCAATAAGTTTTTTAAGCGTTTTAATAGGACTCGGGACCCTGGTGATTGGGACAGGTATTTGCAACATAAACGGCAGTTTTCGTTTCTCAACAAATTTTTAAATAATCAATATATTGCCGACGTTGAGAGGGGGCTCAAACTTAATCCCAGGTCATTTTGGCATTTTATAAACTCTAAGAGGTCAACGAGTGGTCTTCCCTCAGCTATGTGTCTTGGTCTCTGTAGCGCTAATACTGACAGTGGCATAGCAAACCTTTTTGCTTCTTTTTTCAGATCTAATTTTGAGCCATGTGCGACGTGGCATGATTCGGATATCCTTGACTCCATCTCTTCGGTTGTCAATATTGGCACACTTGATATATTCGAGGGGGACATCTGGAGGCTATTGCTGACTTCGACAATTCTAATAAGCCCGACAGTAATGGTATTTCTGCCTTCCTGCTTCGCAATTGTGGTGATGCTTAAGCATCAATAAAAATCACCGAACAAGTCGATCACAAAACTGCACTAGATATATACATACCACAATAGACACAACCAGCAGATGAGAAATACCTACGCAAAAACAGCTGCACAATCAACATCACTTACAACAACAACACACGCACCAACACACACATCACCCAATTCCCCATGCACACACACACAAACCAGCGCCACGCAGCAACTAAGAAACTCCCCATCTACTTCCACATCCCATAACCATAACACATCCACAACACAGTCAACCACAGCACGATCAACCGAAACAGCACAGTTACAAAAAGAACATCAACAACATCATATCGTAGCAGAAGACATGGAAACAGACAGTAACATTCCCAATACCGAAAACAAATCTCATACAACGCAGCCCACCGAAGATATAAAACTAAGAATATTTCCTAAAGATAAGTCTAGTCCCCTATCTACTAACTTTAAGCCCCCCCAAAACCAAAACAAAAACCAAACCAAGAACAGCCAAAAACAAGAACCAACACAACGACAGCGAATCTATTTAAAACAAAAATCCTATACTTAACTCTAGCTTAAATCCAAAACAAAACCAAATACCAACCTTGAACACTTCAACTCAAAACTATAGCAATGCTTAATACACAAACAACTACAATGAACTCTTAATTTTAATAAAAAAATACTCTCCACAAATCACATGTCTCCAAGAGACTCACCTCCTCCCCCATCCCAGTAAACTACCATTTTTATTCCAACACAGCATCCAACCGATTTGGTGGAGTAGGCCACAAGTCCATACAACATTCTCAATCTAGAAACACTCGGAATTGAAATTAAATCAAAAACAAAAATTAACATCCTTTCAACATACTCGTACATCCCTCCCAACAAACCTTTTTCACTCAAATGCCTAAACGACCACTTTGAAACACACAATACCAACCCAATTATCCCAGGCGACTTCAACAGCTGGCATCACAGTTGGGGATCACCCAGGACAATAGAAGAGGCAGAATACTAACTACCAAACCGCCAGCCTCACTATACTCAACGACGGCTCCCCAACCCACTTTTCCACGCACAATACACCCACATACGAGTAGACCTTTCGTTATGCTCTCCCCAACTCACCCCCTTCACTAACTGGAAAATAGTCGATGACCTTGATGGAAGCGATCATTTCCCAATCCCAATCCTACAAATAATTTCTGCAAGATCGTTCACATTCAAAAAGAAAAATGTTCATCAAAATCTGGTCGCCGTACATGTTACATCAAAGAAAGAAACAGCGTTCATCATTACATGAAAACCCAAAGCGGTTGCATGTGATGCTTTGAGCTTTAAGCACCAACTGTCCTCTCCTCTCTCTTCTATCAAGCTCTTTCTCTCACTGCAATCTCCATTTTGTTTTCTTTTCCTTGTCCGTTCCCCACCTCCCTTTTCCCCTTGAGCACAAGCGCCAACGCACTCGTTGGCGGCACTCGGCAAGTACCGGTGACAGCAAAAGAGAGAGAAAATAAAGAAAGAGAGGAACATCGAGCATTTCTTCTGAGTTTAGCAGTAGTATAGGTGGGTAAAGATGGGATTGGATCGGTCTGATGATGAGGGGGCAGGCCCTTCTACTGCTTGTTGCAAGTTGTGCAAGATCCAAATAGACCCCGAAGACAGATATAAAACCCCATGTCAACATGAGTTCTACAAATCATGCAAGACCCAATCGACCTGCCCAGTTTGCAATGCGGCCTGTGTTGCAACTCCAACGACGGCTCTGCCTCCTCTGGTTCCTGGCAAAACCAGGCAGCAGACAAGACAAGTTCTTGCGGAAGCCAGCATTCAATCCCAAGGGGGATCGGAGGGTCAAGAGTATAGGTCCAATCAAGTGGCAGGGGAGATTGCTGCGGCCATAAAAAGCATACAGAGTGAACTTCTTACGAATCTAACGGAGGAGATGGCTCAAATGATAAGCACCACTGTGAAAGCTCCTCCCATGCATAGCCTCCCATGCGCAAACTCGGCAGCCATCACTAGGGAGTCGTGATAGAAACACTCCATGAGCTGCTAGAAATTCCCGAGGGAAACCAGATCCGCAGTCTCTGACTCTGACTTAGCTCAAAGGCCTGATAAGGTGGGCCACATAATAAACAATTGGAAGCTTCGCTTTTCGGAGCATCAGACTCCTTGAGCGTGGACTCATTTATTTACCGAGTTGAGGCCCTTACCCATCAGAAGTTGGAGGGAAATTTCATGGTGTTGTGCAGCAATGCAAATACCTTGTTTGAAGGCAGAATACTATCAAAATTTTTCCAAACCGCCAACCTCACTATACTCAACGACGGCTCCCCAACCCACTTTTCCACACACAATACATTCACCCACATAGACCTTTCGTTATGCTCTCCCCAACTCCCCCCTTCACTAACTGGAAAATAGTCGATGACCTTCATGGAAGCGATCATTTCCGAATCCTAATATCCTTGTTCCCACAGTCACAAACAGCAAACTTCTCTCGACCCTTTTTCAAAATAAAAGAAGCAGATTGGCCACTATTCAAAAAACTAACTAATGATTTAAGTGAACTGATACCCGTGCTTTTGGGTACATCAATAAAGAAGCCGCAATCACAAACAAAATAATTCTACAAGCGGCACACCACAGTATACCACAGACAACCCCGCATCGCTTCAGCAAAAACACTCCCTGGTGGAATAAGACCCTGACTAAACTTAGGGCAAATAAAAAACCCGAAAAAAACCGAAAACCCAACCATAGAAAATATCTCCAAAGTTATTGAATTCCTAAAAAAAACTAACATATATCACCTCCTTTAATCCCAATTAAAGTAAACGAAATTTATATGTAAATATACAAATCCTAGCTCTTAAATACCTCTAACAAGCCGAAGGCCTTTGCAGCCAGCGCTTTAGATACTAAGTTAGTGTTAATTTAAATTATAGCTAACTATTATAAATAAATAAATAATTATTCTAGTAAGCCCGACAGTGATGGTATTTCTGCCTTCCTGCTTTGCAATTGTGGTGATGCTTTTTCTGCACCGCTGAAAATTCTTTTTATGAATTCCTTGATAGCGGGTCGGTTTATTGGTAAGTTGAAAGCTGCCACAGTCACTACTGTTTTTATGAAAGGCTCGAAGAATAGTATCTCTGATTATAGACCAATTGCCAAACTCAGCAATATCTCAAAGCTTTTTGAGCGTATTATTGCCAAAAAGATTACTGTTCTCATGAGGTCATACATTAGCCCAAAGCAGCATGGTTTTATGCCGGGTAGATCAACAACTACAAACCTGATCGCCTTCAGTAATTTCTGCACACGTGCATTTGAAAAGTACTCCCAGGTCGATGTTGTGTACACTGACTTTGCTAAGGCCTTTGATAAAGTCTCTCACTGTGCTCTAGTAGCCAAGCTACATCGGCTGGGTATTCATTCGAGCTTGCTCAGTTGGTTCATATCATATCTTGAGCACCGAGAGTATGTTGTATTGGTGAATATAAGCAGTCGGACCCATATTTGGCTACTTCCGGCCCTCCACAGGGCAGCGCTCTTGGTCCGCTGCTGTTCTCTATTTTTATCAATGACATATGTCCTAGCATTCGAGCCTCTGAGTATTTGATTTACGCTGATGATCTCAAGATTTTTCGCTCTGTCAAATCATTAGGCGATAGTATCTTTCTTCAGCAGAACCTGGATGAAGTTGCTCGTTGGTGCACACGTAATTTGCTCCCACTTAATATTAGAAAATGTTATTTGGTTTCGTATGGCAAGTGTACATTTAAAGTCCTGATCTCGTACTCGATAGATGGCCTTCCGCTCTTAAAGCAGACGGAGATACTCGATCTAGGCATCTTGTTTGATTTCAAATTTTTGTTGGTGGAACATCTGAATTACATTTTGCCGAAAGTGTATGCCATGTTTGCCTTTGTTAAGCGCAACTCATCCCAGTTCAACGATCCATACACGAGGCTAAGTCTATATTCTTTCCTCGTGCGCTCGCGCCTTGAATATGCTTCAGTGGTTTAGAACCCTACTGGGGTTGGTCAGATTGCGCGCATCGAGAGATTGCAGAGGAAGTTTTTGAAGTTTGCACTCCAGCCTTTGCAGTTTGCAGTCCCATTGCCATCCTATGAGTGCAGATGTCGCCTTGTGCATCTCTCCTCTCTCGAGGATCGTAGGACCATTGCGGCTCAAATCTTTATTTATGACTTGGTAGTGGGGAATATTGATTGCCCTGACCTGCTTAATAGGATTGGCTTCAATACGCCTGCCAGGAGCCTTAGGGGCCACGCACTATTGCTATTGATCTCCACCGGAGCAATTACGGAAGTAACGAAAGTATATGTACGGCTCTTCGCCAGTATAATGCGCTGCCAGCTGGGATGCGGTTCGACTTCTGCCATGGGAAAGCAGCCGTTAGACGATTGCTCTCTGATTTTTTCATATTTCATTGTTAATTGTTTTTTTGTTGATTTCTTTGTATTATTTAAGATTATTATTTAAGTTAGTTTAGCCAGTTAAGGTTCAACAGTTGGCCAATAAATAAATGAAATGAAAAAACACTGTGCAAGCGGGTTAATTTTGAATATGGCGCCCATCAGAACGCGCTATGGTATTTCTCACCAACGCGTTTTGCCACACTTAAGCGCATTAGTCCATTGATTCTTCGGTCTCACGTGTTCCACACATTTGTTTACAAAATTCTGTTCAAGATGCCGTTTGAAGTTCCTCCCTGGGAAGATGGAGCCGAAATAATTGACTTTATCCCCATGACCTCGGCAGGAAACGGAGCTGGTGCTACAAAGAAATCAAAGAAAAAAAAACCCAGGAAGAAGAAGCCAAAGGCGACAACTGAAGCAGAGCCGACCACGGTCAATAGCGGATTTCGATACAGACCAGGGGGGGGACCCTTAGCGCCACCAGCGGACACCTCATCCGACGATGAGGCAGACGACGAAATGCGGGCCATGCACAAAGTGCGGTCTGGTCGCGTGGAAAAACAGCGTCCTCCAGTTCAAACGACGAAAGGCAGCAAGAAACAACTCGGGCTGAAGCCGGAGCTGGCGCAGGCTGCACTGGAGGCAATGGACGTAACACAGACAACCGCTGAGGCGGCACCCTCGCTAGCCAACAAGCTGCAGACGGAGCTTCTTGGCGGACGTTTCCGATACATCAACGAACAACTCTACACAATGAACAGCCACAAGGCGGAGGCCATGTTCCGATCAGATGCTTCCGCTTTCGATGCCTACCATGCCGGTTACCGCCAGCAGGTGGAAAAGTGGCCGGCGAATCCGCTCAATCGCATCATCAAGACTGTTAAGCGACTGCCCAAGACAACAATCATTGGGGACTTTGGCTGTGGAGATGGCAAGCTGGCTCAGTCCTTGCCCAACAAGGTATTCTCTATGGACTTGGTGGCATCTCGAGGCGACATCATAGCGTGCAACATTACGGACACTCCGCTGGAACCGCAATGCCTGGACGTGGCTGTCTATTGCCTCTCGCTCATGGGTACCAACCTGAACGACTTCTTCCTGGAGGCGAACCGCGTGCTCAAGCTCCATGGAAACGTCTACATTGCGGAGATTCAGTCGCGTTTCGAGGACGCCCGAGCCTTTGTCCGCAGCGTGGGTGCCTGCGGTTTCGATCTTGTCAAGAAGGATGTGGCTGTCAACTACTTCTACTTCTTCCACTTCAAGAAGATGCGCCATGTGGACAAGGCGGTCAAGCTAAAGCCGTTCTCTCTAAAGCCTTGTCTCTACCGCAAGCGATAAGGACAAAAATGGAGGAAAAATGCGTACATTAATTAAATGTAGAAAATAAAAAGGCGCAATAAAATTCAAACTTGTACATCCAATCAGCTGAATCGTTTTGAACCAAACAGACATAAACTGAGCCACCGAAATATCGTTGAAATTAGTATAATTTAACACATCATTTAGTTATACCATTTATCATGCGTTCTAAGGCCCCTATCACCGTACCTTTTAGATGAATTTACCATTGGCTGACGAACCACCCTCAAATAAGGCCATGAGAACTAAAAAGAGAGAGGAGTACTCAGTTTTGCGTTTCAGTAAAGTATCTCAATCTTTGCTCTCCCAATATTTTTTCAACTGCGAATCCGAACGGTTGGGTTTGGGCCTACTCGAATATTTTTAAAGACGGTACGTTTCGGGTTGCCAGCGTTTGGCCGAGAAGCATCTGCGATCCGTTCCCAAGATCCCCATTGCGAATAGAAAAGCGCGCAATTCGACAGTGTGTTTAAAAATAAATTGGAAATTAATTTGTTAGCTACTACTTACCGTGCAGTTTTGTAGTTCTCCCACTCGCCCACGCCTATATTCCCACCCTCGCTCCCCCTGCCCATCTCTCTCTCTCTCTGTCCTTCTCTTTTACTCTAGTCTCTATTACTCACTCAAACTCACGTAAAATTTCAACAGGTATCAACGACAACAACAAATTATCTTTTTTCGCGTTCAAAAAAGAAAAAAGTGTCCAAGAATTTGTTTATTTGCATATGCTTGTGAGAGTGCAGTAGGAATCGAATCGAATTTGAGAACGGAAATCGGGGAAAGCAGTTGGTGAAAAGTGAAACCAAGGAAAAACAACAGAAACCACAACTACTGAGTATTTTCGGCAACGTATCCTTCCCGTGGATTATTAAAGGGATTCTAGACGACGACTTCTTGGTGAGTATCTGAAAGTTCCACCAGAATCGCGCCTTTTGCTGGGCTTCTTAGATTTTTTTTGGGCTGTGGTCGGGAGTTTTCTGTGGCTTTCGTCTCCATCTCATTTTATGCTTCCGACACACACAGATACACTTGGGCCAGAATGACTTCATAGCCACTCACTCACAAACACATGTACACGGGCTGAGAGAGCCGCTCTCCTAAAGAGCCAAAGAGCGGGAGAGAGTTGTTTTTTGGCCATAGTTGTAGTTGTAGCGCTTGTCTCTCTATCTGTGAGCTATCAAGCTTTCGAGTATCTTTTAGCTCTGTATTCTTTCCATTTCTTGTTTTGTCCACTGTACGTGTATTCGCCCCACATTGTTGCTGTTGCTGTTGCTTTTGTCTCGCCTTACTCCACTTTTCCTTTACCGAATTTTGTGTTTTCCTCAGTTCCTTCGCATTTTGCCATTAGCTGTGCCGCCTGCCAGAGGCTCGGGTCTGGCATTGCAACAGGGGAGGGTTCCAATTGGGCAGTGGTAGTCAAGGAAACGTTCCACAACACCGATCAGATACAAATGTATCTGAAAGCAAACGGTGCCCGTGTGCGTATCTATACATAGAGGCTTTTGTAATTTTGGAATGCGACACATTTCACAGGGTGGATAGATTCAATCCAACTGCGTGTTCCATTAGTCCCACGTCTGTCGCTTTATAGGGGCTACCATGTCGACGTCACTGGGACCAAAATAACTCATGCCTGGTGCCATGGAAATCGATCGCCGTCGTGCAGGTTTTCAAGTGCTTATCAACTATTGAGCGGGTTTTCGCATTGGCATTTTGATATCGATGGCCTAGCATAGCAGGAAAACTGCGAAGCTCTTAGTCGTACTACTAGGGAACACGGTTAGAATGCGGCTGATAAGATAGGCACCAAAACAAAGGCCATGCGTGTGTGTATTTATGAGTTATGAATGGCAGGTGACTGTGCCCCTGCCCTTCTCGCAATGCGTCATCGAAGACCAAGAACGATTTTCACAATCCCCGGAAAACCTGGGGCGTTGACTTGCCAACGGTTCTTTGGGGGGCCTGGAAAGAAGTTGTTTACGTGGCTGCGACCGCACCACGAAAGGGGCTGGAGAGCTGTGGGCTTTGACCCAAATAGTTGTACACATTAACATAAAGACTTCTTCATGCAATGTACAAATGTACATAAGTGGAAGTCAGCAGGGAGAGAAGCGAGAGAGCAAAGTAAGGCTTGCGTTAGAAACCGGTTGCAAGCCAAGAAATTGGCTGCACAGTAGACAAACAGATAAAGCAGCCGAGCAAAGCAAACGAGCGCTAGACCTGGAGATGTTGCTTGGGCTCGGGCTGGAGTGGGGTGATTGCCAGCAAGTTAAAGCTAATAACTGTACAACAAAAACGAGCTACGGATCAAGTAGAAAATTATCATAAAATCCGAGCATACTCGTAGTGAGAGAGAAAGAGGGAGAGAGAGAGACATACAGCGAGAGCGCTAACTAACGACTTTGCAGCACGCAAACATGGCCAAACAACAAAAGTCGGAATCAGAGTCAAGTCAGAGAGTCGAGTGGAATGGAAAACCTGAATTCGTTTGTGGAGAGCCAACAAGGTGTGTCTGGGAGCGTTAGAAGCTCACCAGAGAGCGTTCGCCAGAGAGAGAGAGAGAGAGAGAGAGAGAGCAGCTCAAAGAGAGCGGAAGAGCAGGCCTGGCTTTGAGAGTTTAATTGCAGTGTAAACTGATATTTTAGGCCAGAGTGGTAAGATCGCATCGAAACTTCAAAACCACTAACGGAGATGGGGATGTCCATGAGTCCGAAAGTAAACCAAAATCTATAATGATTCCTCATGAAAGACGGATGACTAGCACTCTCTACCGCCCCCTGCTCTCTCCTCTCTGATGATGGAACCAATCTAATCTGTCAACAAACTCAATCAGACGGAAGGCAGCTTTTCCAGCTCGCTTCCAGCTATTCTGCCGCTCTTCCTTGCACCCAAACCCCCCTCATCATAATTTTGCATTCTATTTTTATTTGTTGTCGCATCGATTTTTACTTTTGTTCTGGAACGGAGGTCGTGTCGCTGGTGGGACGTCTATAGGTCTATGATTTATGTGAAAAGCACTGGAGTGGACAAAATTCTCCACTGTGGCGGCTGTTTGCTTGTCGAGCCTTGCTCCCAGCCCCAGTTGGGCTCCGCCTTCCCATTCCGGATGAGCAGAAATCAAATTGCGGTGATGTGGGGTGCGGCAGCAGCAGCAGTAACAGCAGCAACAGAAGCATCGACTGCATTCAGAGTTCGTTGGCCAAGTAGAGTCGAGTGCTTTAAATAGCTATTGACAGTGTACGGGTGTGTGGGTGAGTGCCTCTCGCGGTTATGCTAGCTGTCAGCAAACGCCGATCAGAGCATGCTGGTAATTAGCCAACTGAAACTGGGTGTAGCATAGCATCCAAAAGTGGAAGGCGATGACAAGAAACCCGTCTGCTAAGGTATCAGTACGGTCCACTTTTGACGATGGCCAGCGATTACACTTCGTTGTCATCCCCGCTGCAGGCCTCAGACTGGTGCTCGATACGATACGGTTGCAAAATGAGAACGGATCTGGCTTATCTAAGTCGCCTTCCTGTACGGCTCCCACAAATGGAATTAAGTTCCGTTCTGCTGATAAGTTAGTGTGTTTTTCAAGACAGAACGCACCCTCTTGCCAACTGTATTGATTGACCCACATACACGCTTGTCCAGAAAGCGCGAATGTTTACGCATTTCTCATTCCATTTCCCCTTGCTCGCACCCCAAGAAAACATCCAAAAAGAAACCAGAGAGACCTCACGAACTCCTCCATCATACATTCAGCCAGGAAATCCAGTGAAACTTTCAGTGTTGCATGAGTCCAGAAATAACTCCCATACGAGATCACTTTGGTATTTGAGCTTTGCTCGCGGAAGCGGGGCCATGTTTATGAACGGACGGATGTAAAGCACTAGCCTATCAAAAAGGCACTTTGTATAGCAGCACATTTTAAATACAATTTATTGGCAACGGTTCGTTGATTTTGGAAAATGGCAAGTCCGACAAGTTTTGTGCATTTTACCGGCGAGGAAAAGCGTAATGTTAATGGGCTTAAAGCGAAAGTTCATTCACAATCGGGGCACCAGCGCGTCCAACGGGGTCCCGAGGAGTGTCAGGCCTTAATCTGCTCTGCATACTCTTCAAAACTGACATGACAGCACCGCCAGGTGACATAATGTGATGACAGAATGTTGAGTGGAGTGTGAGAAGCAACTGAAATGAGTAATAAGTAGAGATACATCAGCAATCCGTTATATATACTCTCTCCCTTCGGCAAGTGTTTATTTGTACAGCCCCCATGCAAATTTAATTTGATTTAAGTTGTATTAAATGAAACTTAATTAAGGGGGAGCAGACGCAGCAGACTACGCCCAGAAGCACTCATAGTGGCAGTCTCAATTGGGATGACCGGCGAGGCCTTTTGTTGTTCTGTTCATTGTACGTGGACGGAACTTTGTTACATTCATAATATAGAGAAATATTCTTCTATATGTACATATACACGGCGATGTCTGCCGCATTGTTTGTCTGGCCATCTGAGTCTTTTTCATATAGATATATCTATTCGCACCCCGACTACAACATCGACATGATTAGGCATTCGCCCAGAGCCAGCTTCTGACTCTCGCACT
The DNA here is from genome assembly GCA_037356375.1 of Drosophila affinis. Classification (NCBI taxonomy): domain Eukaryota; kingdom Metazoa; phylum Arthropoda; class Insecta; order Diptera; family Drosophilidae; genus Drosophila; species Drosophila affinis. The sequence goes on from CM074799.1 coordinate 23,500,447, forward strand.
TGATGAATTTCACCTCGACCTCCTTCAATTGAAGCGAATGCTCTTCTGTTTTTGGGTGTCGGCACCTCTTGCAAATATTTCAATATACTCTAGAAATAGCTCTCTATTCTATGGCATAAGCTGACGCTGCGACGATGATGTCATCGTTAATGCGATATGAAAATAAGGAATATGCTCGTACACAAGTAATACATGCTAAGAGTAAGTATTCCCTATCAACAACTGCATGATTTGTTTTGGTTTGGCTGCCAAACTAATTTTCAATGTGGCAGCCAGAGATAATGACGCTGATTCACCGACGATGATCACTCAAGTGTGCCCTCAGTCACATCTCGCTACCGCTCTCAATCGAATTGACTCCAATCCAAGCGAATTGCAATTACGAGTACCGAAAGCAATCTAACAATTGCAACCTTCTCTCGATGATGTCAGCATTGCGTATGCGCAACCTTCAACTATGGGAATAAACACACAGCACAGCCGAAATAATGCTATATAGAGCCAAACACACACACACACACACACACACATTCACACACATGCTCCTCGTGATATACAGAAGAAAAAATAAATAAAATAATATAAATTAGATGTTTGTCTGCTTTTCTGGTTCTGGGTCTGGTCTGCTTCTCAACATACATATTTTGTGAGTTTTCGTATAATTTTGAACGCACGATGACGCCACCAGAGTTTATTCTCTTTGGGGTCGTGCCGTCGCTGGCTGCCCGTTGTCCGAAATTGAAATTTTGTTGCGATGTTCTTTGAGAGTTTGTTTTTTCGTTTATAATGTAAAATTTGATCTCTGGAAATAGTTGTTTTCCGCAGCTGTGCCTATAAGCTGTGTATGTCTGACCCATCAGCATTGCCGTCGGACACCATTCCCCGTCTCAATAAACCTCTGCAAAACTGGTTCAGCTAGCTCTCTCTGAGAATAGTCATACCCCACCCCTACCTTTTGAATCGTGGGCTCTCCAGCAGCACAGAGTGTATCCCACATTCGAAATCAATTAAACACTAAATTGAACTCGCAGTGCAATCGGTCAGTGCATCTTCTGCCAATTGACGTTCATTCCTTTCCCGTTAACAAATTCTTCAATCAACGTTCATTGAAGGCTTGAAGTTCTCTGGTTGGGGCTGGATATCTCGGAAAGAGCACACCCATAGCAAAGTTTCCGAATGTTTCATGGAATTATTTTCACAATTTCAAGTCCCGCTAAACGCCAACCGCAAACGGAACGAGAAACGGGAACGGGAAAGGGAATGGAATGGGATAAGAAGTAGAACATGACGCAGCCTCGACTTGTCGACTTATATAATATAACACGAAACACACACATATGTACATATGTACACCCAGACATATTCGTATTCGATTGTATCCAACTTATGTCACTGCTGAACTTGAAGCAAAGACTCCGAATCAGAAACGTGAGCTTGAAAAGATCATTTGACTTTCAACTTATGCAAAGGACTTCCGCTGGAAGTGCTCAGACATCGTTTCAGTCATAGAGCAGCACTAATTAGGATTTGAGAATCTTTTGGTCTGCGGGCTCCGACTGAGGTGCTGTTTATGACTTAGCTTGAAAGCTTTACGAGTATGCGACTCGATTCAGGCTGCACTAGTTAGAGGGAATGGCATGCGGCTGTGACTTTCGCTAGTTAAACTTTAACCATTGCAATTCAACTTTTAATGGGCCTTTTCTCGACTTCCCCATCTTTGCAGCTCTTCAACAAAGCGCTAAATCATTGAGAGCTGTTACAGAGAAATTACTAAACCAGTTTCAAGTAAGTACCGACTAGTGCTCCGCCAGCGCCGTGTCTTCGCATGACATCATAGTCGCTACAGAACCAGCACTGGCTGTCCCAGAGGGTTGAAACCCCCGCTAGCTGCTAGCTTCCTTGCTGGTCTGGTCTGTGCCCCATTTTTGTTTGCGAACTGGCGCCAGGCAAATTGAACAACTTTATGGCATGTTTTATGCTCTAGCTGCAGACGACTAATGAGCGAAGGCGCCCACACACACGACCAAAAGGAGTGGGCACATCCGGCAGCCCCATTCTGCTTGGAGCCAAGGGCATCTACAGCTGCACCAACTAAAGTTTTCCCTTTCTTGCAGCGTCCTCCAAGCTGCAGTCGTAGCGAGCTCCCCAGAAGAGAAAGATGCCAGCGGAAATTAAACCGTCCGCGCCCGCTGAGCCGGAAACCCCAACCAAGAGCAAGCCCAAGAGCAACTCGTCGACATTCTCAAAGGCCGCTCTAGCCCGCGTTACTCTGCTCGATGGGTCCATTCTAGACGTTACCATAGATGTAAGTAATTAAAGTCACCCTACAAGCACAACTTATCGCAATGGCAATCTTCTATTTCAATTACACAGCGGAAGGCTAAGGGTCGCGACTTGGTGAACTCCATCTGTGCTGGCCTGAACATTATTGAGAAGGATTACTTCGGTCTGACCTATGAGACGCCCACAGATCTGCGTACTTGGCTGGACTTGGAAAAGCCTGTGGCGAAGTTCTTTCGTACAGACCCTTGGCCCCTGTCGTTTGCTGTGAAATTCTATCCCCCGGAGCCGTCGCAGCTGCAGGAAGACATCACGCGATACCACCTATGCCTGCAGGTTCGCAATGATATCTTGGAGGGCAGGCTGCCATGTACCTTTGTCACCCACGCTTTGCTCGGCTCTTATCTTGTCCAGTCGGAGATGGGCGACTATGATGCCAAAGATATGCCCACTCGTGCCTATCTGAAAGACTTCAAAATCGCTCCTAATCAAACGCCTGAGCTCGAGGAGAAAGTCATGGACTTGCACAAGACCCACAAGTGAGTTAAACGCATAAAAAGCTAATGATGGTCATTGTTTAACAAATCCAATCCTACTTTTTCAGGGGCCAATCGCCTGCCGAGGCTGAGTTGCATTACCTGGAAAACGCCAAGAAGCTGGCCATGTATGGCGTGGACTTGCACCCGGCCAAAGACTCCGAGGGTGTAGACATTATGCTGGGCGTGTGTGCCTCCGGCTTGCTGGTCTACCGAGACAAGTAAGAGCCTCTCAAACTGAACCCCAACAATTCGATAATAGGTCGTTTCTTTCCTTTACAGACTTCGCATCAACCGCTTCGCTTGGCCGAAGATTTTGAAGATCTCGTACAAGCGTCACCACTTCTACATCAAGATACGACCGGGTGAATTCGAGCAATACGAATCTACCATTGGTTTTAAGCTTGCTAACCATCGGGCCGCCAAAAAGCTGTGGAAGTCCTGTGTTGAGCATCACACCTTCTTCCGCCTAATGACGCCGGAGCCGGACAACAAGTCCACCCTCTTCCCCAGGTTCGGGTCAAAGTATCGCTACAAGGGACGTACCCAATACGAAACCAGAGCTACGCCCGTGGACCGTACGGCACCCAAGTTTGACCGAACCCTGTCAGGGGCTCGCCTCACGTCGCGCAGCATGGACGGTAGGCCTCAACATGCCATTTATAAGCTACATATATCGCAATTCTGAAGTGTCTTCTCTTTCCCATTCAGCGCTCGCCATGGCCGAGAAGGAAAAGGTGGCTCGGAAGAGCAGCACACTTGACCATAGAGGAGACCGGGTAGAACGAGGAAACGATGCGGACGCGCACAGCCGCAGTCCAATTAAGAACAAGAAGGACAAGGTAACTGACGCTGCTGACTGAGGATTCCTGCTGGCATTTGCATAGCATAGCTTGACTTTAACTTGAGATGACCATGTTTAACGATTTTCGGATTTAACAAAATATTTTTTGTACTTTCTTCTCGGTTTGTTACTAACTCACTTAAAAACCAAACAAACACACGCACACGCACTCAACCCACTAAATACCGATTCAACAACATGGTGTACGTCTTCGTCTACGTCTCTGGTGACCCACCGTCCATGATAATGATAATGATGTGCTCGTAATTCCGCTGCCCCCTTTGTGGCCTGAACTGACTCGCCCTACCACTTCACACTAAAACCCCGAATCATAAATCCCAAAAACTAACCAGTTAATTCGCCAATCGAGCACCGGCACAGGTTCGGCCTCCTCACAGAGCTCCCTCGAGGGTGACTACGAGACCCACATCGAGGCGTCCGACGCTGGCTCCGCTGAGATCGAACTGTCGCCTCAAGTTAAGGTTAACGTGAGCACTTTTCTACCTAAACCGTATCAGAATCGATTACTTCCTTCGATTTCTCCTAATTTACTTCTTTTCGGCTTTGAATTCTACTTATCAAATGTTGTGAGCTTAAGTATGGAAGAATTTTTTTAAAACACCGCCAAGGTTAATTTTTTTCGTTTAGGACTTACCATTTACATATATCTATATATGTACATATATATATACATATTATTGTATTTAATTAATCTTATGAACATTTTAATTTATTTTTGTTTTAATTTCATTAACGACTTTCCCAAAATCCGGTAACCTCTGAATGCGCAGTTCCTTGATCTTGAGATGGTAATTTCTGTACAAAAAAGAACTCCTAACTGTGCCGTCAATTTTAAACATTGTCTTTTTCTGTGTACATTCATTTACTCTATCTTTAAATCCTACTTATATGAATGTTTACTTTTATATTTTTCGTATTTTGTGGCGTCAATATCCCTACCTTTCCCGAGCTGTAAATATCATTTAACTTACTGCAGGCCAAACAAGTACAGTCTACACAAAACAATCTTTGACCAAGTAGTGAATTTGCATATCCTCGTATCCTGAGTTGTTTACTGTCTCTCCATTACAATATCTGTATATGTTACTCTTGATTTTGTAAAGCAAGCCCCGCCATTATATAGCATGTTGCTTTTTCTCCCGAAAATTCGTCTATTCCGTCTATTGCGTCCCCAGCTTTGGAATGTTCTCTAAAAGTTTTCTTACTTTCTGTAGGATGAAGAGAAGGAGGCCAAACTCCGCGAGAAAAAGCTCAAAGAGAAGGAAGAGAAGGAACGCAAGGAAAAGGAGAAGAGAGATCTGGATGAAAAGAAAAAGGCAGAAAAGGCAGCCAAAGCAGCTGCTGCCGCTGCCTCTGCCGCTGCAGGATCGGGAGTCAATGGTGAGTATCTTTGATATGAAAAGTAAGTTTAGTCTTATCCTTCTGAAATTTTTAGGAAATGACGAGCTGAACGACTCCAATAAGTCCGACAAGTCCGGCAGACGTGTAAGTATATTCGATGCTTAGATATTAAGTCTTTTGGCGTAAAACCTAGGTGTACAACTTATTTACTTTTAAGCTAATGGTTAGACTCACACTGAATGCGCTCGTCCTTGTGTAAATATATCCTATTCCACTCAATCCCAAACCAACCAAGCCCCAATCACCTCACTTAAGTTGAACCCGTAAGTTCCCATAGTTTGTAGATAATCCGAATTGATCATAAGTTCTCCTTATTTACGTTGTGTACGAATTTTAATTTTGTTTTTTCCCCTCCAATTTATCTTTCATTTTATGTTTTCAACTTTTGATTTGTCACAATTTGTGGCCTTCCCATGCGACCAGGGCGTTGGCATATTCTCCTCGGGTCGCAAGAGCAAGAGCGGTTCACCATCGAAGGATGGCAAGGACAAGTCCGGAAAGGACAAGGATAAAGAAGTGGGTCGACTTGGTCTAGTAGTTACTTCGGGTCTCGAACAGGAACAGGATGAGGCCAATAAAAATGCAGCCAAGAATCGGGGTTCAACGACTCCCGGCGTCACTCGTCCCTATGAGTACGCTGTTGGTGCCGATGGGAATACTAGCCCAACACGCAAATCGTATACACCTGGTGGCTTCCGCTACGACCAGGATCCCAATGCCAAGAATCTTGGTGCCGATGGCCAAGAGCAGCTTTCGCCGACGTCACAGCAGAAGAAGATTGGCTTGGCCTTCAACTATGCTCCGGGCAATGAAAATGCCCTGAAGGAAACGGCTGAAAAGCTCAAGGCTGGACAGCTGTCACCCCGCACCCAAGATAAGCTGAACCGCGGCCAATTGTCGCCCAAGTCCAGAGCCAAGCTCCTGAAAGACGGCAATCTTTCGCCTACCACCAGAGCCAAGCTCCAGGGCAGTGCCGTAGATGCGGCCGCTGTACCCCTGAGCGATTCCCAGAAGCGATCTTATTCACCAACCAAGGGACCTCAGGGCTACTCCTCCGGGGCACCGGGCAGCTATAAGCCCATATCTGATCCAACATCAGATTTTCTTGAGTCGCAGCGCTACAACAAGGAGCCTGGCTATGTGGGCTTAGCGAGTACTGGTGCTACTGGTGCTGCTGGAGCTGGAGGTTCTAAGAAGCCTGGCTCGCCCACAAAAACTGGTCCTGGTGCAGTTGCCGGAGCAGGAGCAGGAGCAGTAAGAGCAGCCGCTGCAGCAGCCTCTGCGAAGCCTAAGAAGAAGCGAGTGAAGATAATGGTCATTACCTCAAAGTTTGATCCTGCTACAAAACGCATTGATGCCGAAAACGGAACGATTGAACACTCCACAGGGATCCTAGATCCAGCTACTGGACGTATTGATACCAAGTATGGTGTGATTGACCCCAAGAAGGGTACCTTAGAGGCCCTTAATACTAAAACGGGAAAGAAGGACCTGTTCCAGGGCGATGTAGACATTAAAACGGGTAATCTTCACTTGGTTTCTGGCGTAGCAGATCCAAAGACGGGACGCCTGGATGACACGCTTGGCCAGATTGTTTGCATAACGCCTCAAGACAATCCAGTGGTGGAGCTAACGGTCATCACCAGCCGTATTGATCCCGCCACTGGCAAGATCGACACCGTCAACGGGGAGGTTGAGCGTTCTCTGGGAGTCCTGAATTTGGATACTGGCCTGCTGGATACCAAGTACGGGGAAATTAATACCCGCACTGGTGAACTGAAGGCCATTGATCCAAAGTCCGGAAAGATCGTGGTGAGCAAGAACGTTAAGATTGATCCAGGCACTGGTCAGATCACCATTTTGGGTGTCATCGATCCTAAGACGAATAAGATTGATCCCAGCCAAGGCCGCATAATCGAAGTTGGACAGCAAATTGACCCGATAGTGGAGGTCACCTCGTTGGCTGGCAAGTTCGACTCGAAGAAGAACATCATAGATGCCAAGACAGCTCAGGTGGAGACTTCCGGCGGTCAGTTTGACCCAAAGGCTGGAAAGATCGATACGAAGTACGGTCAAATCGATTTGGTCAAACACACCATCACCTTCAACGACCCGAAGTCGGGTAAGACAGTGACGCGTGACATTAAGATCGAGCCTGCCACCGGCCAGATTGTACTGAAAAACCAGATCAACCCCAAGAACAACAAGCCAGACAAGGACTATGCCAGGATAATCTCGCTAAGAATTGTGCAACAACGCGTCGACCCCGCAACCAAGGCGCCCATTGCCCAAGTCAGCGCCGCCAAGGACAAAGACATTATTGTGGATGCCAAGTCGAACCAAATCTGGGTGCCCACGGGTGCCAGCGACCCCAGTACTAAGGAGCAGCAATACATTTCCAGCAGCGTCGACCCTAAGACGGGCTACGTTATCACTATCTACGGTTACCTGGACCCCAAGACCAACGAGATCAAGAAACAGACCAAGCTAGACCCCAACACGATCAAGATCGAACCCACTTCTGGAAAGATTTACACTGCCACTGGCGAGGTGGACAAGGCCACCGGTGAACCGCTGTATGCCGCAACTCAGGTGGATCCAGAGTCCGGTGAGGTGTACACGAAACTGGCTCGCGTAGATCCAAAGACCGGAAAGATCGTCATCGTTCGCATTCTGCTCATTTCCAAGACTGATGAGCGCGGACGCCCAGAGGAGATTGACCCAGAGACTTGCGAGATCGATCCCGTCTCTGGTCGTGTTCTTAAGTTCTTCAACAAAACTGTTTACGTTTATAATATGATTGACCCGGTTACTGGTGAAATTGTGCAGGTCGATCCCAACGATCCCCGCTTCGCTGGAGCCCGCACCACTGTGACACATACGATGACCCTTACCGGCGAAATTGACCCCGTGACGGGTCGCATAAAGAGCGAGTACGGCGACATAGACCCCAATACGGGAGATATCGACCCGGCCACAGCCGTAACTGACCCGGTTACGGGAAAACTGATCCTCAATTACGCTCAGATTGATCCTTCCCACTTCGGCAAGCAGGCGCAAGTGCAGACCACCACAGAGACGGTGCCCATCACCCGGCAGCAGTTCTTCGATGGCGTCAAACACATTGGCAAGGAGGCATTGCGCCGTGACTCCGAGGGCAGCTCAGAGGATGACATGACTCAGCAATATGGGAGCGATATAGTCAAGGACATTGTGCTAAGTAGTCCAAGCCAGGCGGGCGCCAGCTCCAAGCTGGCGAAGCCAGTGAGCACGCCCACCGTAGTGAAGACGACAACAAAACAGGTGCTGACTAAGAACAACGACGGCGTCACACACAATGTGGAGGAGGAGGTACGAAACCTGGGCACAGGTGAAGTGACCTTCTCTACACAGGAACACAAGGTTAGCAAGGGATATCCCTCTTCCTCTCTCTGCCTCTCTTTCTCTGCCTGTCTCTGTATTTCACTGTCGCCTTAATTCTAACTCTGAACGTGTCAGACGTATGCCTCCATTTAAATTTACATGAACTTTCTTTCTTTGCTATTTGCTGTTGTTGTTGCTGTTGTATTAAATGTTATTGCATTGTACGCACTAACCCCACCATCATCCACGCAACCACCATAGGCTGATGCAACACCAACCGATCTGAGCGGCGCTTATGTCACGGCCACCGCTGTCACCACCCGCACAGCTACCACGCACGAAGATCTGGGCAAGAATGCCAAGACCGAGCAGCTGGAGGAGAAGACCGTCGCTACCACCCGCACGCATGACCCCACCAAACAGCAACAGCGCGTCGTCACCCAGGAGGTGAAGACGACGGCGACGGTAACTAGCGGAGACCAGGTAAGGCCAATCGTTGGATCCAAGTGACTGCACTTTTCGTTTTGCATGAATTGATTTGATTTTCATTTCTTGATTTGTATTTGCCTCGCTGTTGTGACTGTTTGTGTAACTTAGTATCAGAGACGAGACAGTGTTTCTTCAACCAGCTCGGGCGATTCGGGCACGCCCATCGATGGGCCATATGATGGTTCTAGTGTGGTGCGCACAGACAACCAGGTTTGTTTTGCATCCCCAAACTATCTTTTTAATCATAGTCGAAGGTTGTGTATGGCTTGGATGTTCGTTTCTAATCTTTGAACTTGACTCGTACTCTCGACAGAAATCTCCGCTTTACTCGAGCTCCGCGACCACTACCACTGGCCCCCATGTGGAGAGCACCCGCGTGGTGCTTGGTGAGGACACACCCGGATACTCGGGACACGGCGAAATCATCTCTACCCAAACCGTGAGCAGCAAAACCCGCACTGTGGAAACCATTACCGTAAGTACTTGTGGGCAACCGATTAGCCCTGGCACTGAACGCATTTGCTGAGTGCGTAAGTATTCGTAGCGAGGCTCTTTTACTTGACTCTCTCTAAAACCTATTTCCTGTGCTCGTACGCGCTCCACTGTACTATAATACATACATCAGTCCATCGTTCAAATGGGTTCAGGTTGAGGCATCTTCCATAGATCACGCTAATCAGATTGTTATTGACTCACATCATCACATCCTTCCTTCACAGTACAAAACCGAACGCGATGGGATTGTTGAGACCCGTGTGGAACAGAAGATCACCATTCAATCCGATGGAGATCCAATCGATCATGACAAAGCTTTGGCAGAGGCAATACAAGTGAGTATTATGCGGAACGCTTCAGTATACTAGAAGCCCAATGACGCACTTAAATTTTGCAGGAAGCGACGGCAATGAATCCGGACATGACAGTCGAGAAGATTGAAATTCAACAACAAACACAGTAGATTTTATACCTATTTCTAAAGATTTTTGAAGTAAACAGCACACTCACTCCCAACCCAACAACATATACACCAACCCACGCATAAAATTACAAATACAAGATCGAGATACACAGCACAGCACATGCAGTACACCTTTTATACAACCTATACGAGTATCTTTATATTGTTACGATTACGAGCTGAAGACCCACATGACATAAACACTAAGAAGTTTTAAAGTATCGTATCCGCAACCGTCTATAAGAAAATGCATCCACATGTTTATTATTTTTTTATTACAACTGTTGTTTATAATTATTTTATATTATTAAATATTGAATGTGCAAGGCAACATTGAAAAGAAACTCTATATATTGTACACCACGATTGCATTCAAATACAAAAATAAAACCTAAATGTACACACAAAACAAATGCGTTTATCATACTGAAACAATCGCGTTTTAAAAACGACGAGGACTATTCGCACTTGCTGAAATTGCTATTCATTTTCAATACGCCACAACGTCTGAATATTTGATGAACAGACCAGAAGAACCGACCATGGCGGGGAAGATATGAATCAGTAATGCAATGGGGCTGAACCTCACCTCCATGCTTTTTGCACGTGGATCCGGGTGCTTGAGGCCCCACCCCACCCCCAAAGTCATCGCAATTAAGTGAAATTACCGGCAAAATAGTACACAAATGAACCCATTGCGACCCGTTCAAGCGCCCAGCGATAAGGTCTCTGCATTAACATGAAATCCAATTCGCAATTGCCTGCCTCAAAGCGCGTGACGTGACAACTCGTGAGCTCCGAGGGAAAACGATTGTAATGCAATATTTGTGCATCCACGCGGACGAGAAAAGGGTAGGAGATTGGGCCTTGCTAATAATATTACATCCTGGGCCAAGAATTTCGCTTCGCCATTTTTTGTTTCTGTTTTTCTGTGCAATTTTAAAGTCACGATTAAAATAGAGTGGAACTTGCGCTGGCACAGGGTATGTGGATGGTAAAGGGGCGGCAGAAAAAGCCGTAATTAAAGTGGAGCGTACAAGGTGACTGACTAATGCATTGATTCATAGTTTAGATATAAACTGCGCTCCTCGCCGATAAAATGCCGAACGAAAGGCGTTCAACTTCTGAGCCATGCCGTCAATTCGTCAGTCTGTCAGTCTGTCAGCCAGGCAGTTAGTCGGTTCAGGTTGCCTAGAATTTGCACCTGCATGTTCATGCCAGTGCCCATGCTCATGCCCATGTCCTTGTCCAACCCGGACTGGCCACCACACACAGGGACACGACAACCGCATTGAGTGCTCTCTGCTCATGCATTTTTAAATGCCCCGTTGGAAAAATCCTCTTGCGAATATTTCGTTTTTCGTTCATGCAGCTATTGTTTTGACGAGCCTGTTGTTTTGCTTTTGCTGCATATTGCATGTTGTTGTGGTCAGTATAAAAGTTGTGGCAAATTATTGCATCAAGTTGTTGCCATTGTTTTAGTTTTTGTTGTTCTTCGAGTTGTTATTAGTTCAAAGGCCAGCCCATTCTGAAGAACCCAGGAAGGTTTCACAAAGTAATGGAATATCTAAGTAATGCGTCTCTATGTGAACCTGGTGATTCGTTGATCGTTGATTTAAGCAGCAGAGCAACGTGTCCCTGCCCAGCCTTGGCGTCCGTAATCCCCAGTTGGTATTGAAATCAGTGCAAAAAATCAAATGCAGGCCGGCAATTTCAGGCACTCCGACGCGACAACGCCAATTAGATTTGATGACGGTTGCGCTTAAATGTTATAAAACAAAAGCTCAGCCCAGAAGGTGGAGAGAGGGCGTAACGGCGAGGGTGGTGTTATCGTACAAAGCGAAAAAGAATGTTAAGTGAATGCAGTGGGACCGCAAAATGTCATGCGAAATGCGAAGGACCACCTATCGTGCCACCCCCAGTGGTAGGAGCAATCCAATTCTGATTCATGAAACTGCAATTTGCATGTCTGTCTGGTCATGTTCCCGCAGCCTGTCCACGTATCCTTCCCTACCCACGTAGTTAAGTAATTGCCTTCGAATAGACTACATGAAATGGACAAGTTTTTCGAGTCCTCCTCCTTCGAGGTGCACATGCACATTCTGAATTGCGCAACAGGTGGAGGTAATTATTGAAAATATTTGCATGGCAGCTCCCCCGACCCGGGATAGTGGACCTTCTCGTACTAAACCCGTTCGGTTCTCCAGTTGTTTGTAAACAAATGCCCAAACTCCCTGACAGATACGAGGAAATTTCCTATCGCATTGGAAGTCCTTACGCTCTGAACTAGGATGACGCATGCGCATATGCTGTTCAACTGTTATACAGGTATATATTTCCCCTGCGCAAATTCACTTCGGGAAATGCTCATAGGGAGAAAAAACTAGATATTAGAGTGGGCGATGGTGATCCTTACGAGTCTCTCGATATAGCAGCTGAACTCGAGTTTTGATTGAAGTACAGTACTCAATCTCGTTTAAAACAGTATCCCAGAACCCCTTATGCTGGCCTTGTGCGTCAGCCTTCAGCCTGCCACCCATAACCACTTAACACATTTTTGGCTAATTAATAGGCCATACTCTAATGGAATTTTCCGACAGCCAGGTAAACTGTTTCACTGGCCAATCGGCCGGGAAATCATCATTAGGCCTTTGACAGTATATTTGATTTGGAAGAACGCACATGACGTGCTACAACTCCATGCACAAATATTGAATCGGACGTAATTAGCGCTGGGCACATATAAAGGCATGCGAGTGATTAATTAGTCTAACCGAACTTTTCCTGATTAGTAAGAAAGCATTTTCAATCGAAGCACTGACGAATATCTTTCGAATTCTCAGCACGCAGATCGAATAAAGGCAAAAAAAAAGAAACAACTGTAACCAAATTTGCAATCAAATTCAGAGAACGATAAGGGCTTAACTGACCACTGGAATCGGGCTGAGCAATTTGGGTTTATTGGGTGCCCAAATATTGAAAAGAAATTTGCGCTAAACGCCTCAAATTTCCAAGGATGATAGCCACACGTATGGCAATAAATGCAAATGAAAAACGATAAACACATACATATCCACACAAGCTCACAGAAGTCAGGCCTACCTCGGCCATCTAACCCTTATGAGTCTGGCTCCCTGTAGAGTCAATTCGTGCAAGAGGGTTATTGTTATGAACAGAACGGGTTAACAAAAACACATTTTCAATAAATACCGATTATGATGAGCCGTTTCCTGCCCCATTCGACCATTTGGTCGAGGATTTGACTTTGGCAGTTTCGATTTGGGCATGCGAAATATTAGGCCAGCGCGTGGACTCCGTGGACTGTGGAAGTGGAGGGAATGGAACATATGGCTGCTTTCAGGTGGGTCATTCGATGGCCCATTTATGGAATTATGCCAAAACATAAAAATTTGATGAGCTTCAGCGTTACAAGTGCTCTGGTCCCTGACTATCGACCATCAACCCACTGAAAAGTTTACAGCAAAAGCAAGAATAATTTCCTCCGTTGGAAATTGTGTGGGCTCTTACGCAAGTTGCGAGCCCCACTCCTTGAACTACATCTATTTTCTAACCAAATTGTCAGTTGCCGCAAGCATTGCATGTCTTTGGCATACGTGTGCCATGAAAAATTCATGGTCTCCATTCACTGTAGTCCACATAATTAGACAGGCTGCCAAAAAAGAAACCAATTTCGAAAGTATGGCATTTTTTGTCAAACTGATAGATACACTATTCCATATCAGTAGTAGCACCACATTACAATTACCTATGAATCGTACTACTCTACGAGTATTTGAAAGGAACGCTGTTCACTTGTCTAGTATACCCTTCACTTCATTCGGCAGCGGGTATGCAAATGGAGAACATGTCCAGTGCGGACCTCCCCTTGACAGGGACGATTAGCTTTTTGTATTGGCTATTGTACCGAGCCCAATAGATGTAGCCCATAAAAAACAATGCGGTAATCGTTAGATTTCCCCACGAAGATTGCGGGCGTTCCATGTACTGAAATTTGCGCGCTTATCACTTTAATGTTAGTTGGTCGCCCTGTACTATGTGGGGACAGGGACACACGTTGGTCGTTTCGCGTAAAGGTCATTGTGTTATTCGGCCCCAAAGTCTACCCCCAGCCCCAGCCCACACGTCAACCAACGTAATAGCGCACAATTTATATTATTAATGCTTCATACGAGTAAGAGTGTAAGTGCTCAGCTCGGAAAACCCTGAAGGTTTCCTCTAACAGTATCAAGGAGGTTCGCTAAAGGTCCTTCGGCTTTAGCTAGCTATTATTCTAGCTGTGCCGCCTCCATTAAAACTACGTTTTATCTATATTTAAGTCGTTATTTATATTTTTAAAGCAGAGCTTACCTGAAATGCAATCTGAGTTGAATTTTAATATCGTATTTAACTAGAGCGAAGGATACCTTTGACGTATGCCGCTGGGTGGACAGGTGTTAAAAATAAAAGGCTCGTCACGGCAGCTAATTGACGACTGGGCTGTCTATTGTCCAGTCGACAGAGTAGGTTCTCAGAGGGGGTGTACTTAGCAAATTGCTTGGCACAGTGTTGCATAATGAATGAAGTGCAAAGATAGAGTGCTTGGAAAACTACGCAATGAACTGTGTCCACATACTACAACGCCCGAACTTGGACTTCATTTTTCGCGTTGCTAAAGAGGTCACCATATCAAACAGAGTTGGGTCAATAAAGCGCCAACCACCAGGTAATTTTGGACCTTTGTGCGATTGACACACGCATGTCAGTCCCCATTATTGGATCCCCACTCCACTCTACTCCACTCCACTCCGCATTACCATTACCCCACTCCTGTGCTCCATCCCGAAATTGCGCATTGCTAGCAGCGTTTTCTTTGCACCTGAACTGGACTGACACACCTCCACCCCTAAACCAACTCCTACTCTAACCCCTACCCCTACCCCTCCCATTTCCATTTGGGCACACGCCCACCCATCGAAAAAGATAATTTACCAGTCGCCCATATCGATCGTGTGAAGCTCGCAATGCTTTTCCTTTCCAAATTGCGTGCCGTGATGTTCAATTTTCCGTAGAGTGGACAAACGAAACCGCAAATGGAAAAACTAAACCAACTATTCTAGATATTCCAGCTAGGAGGCGGGACAAAAGCAGTAGGTGGAGCGCGGGAGGGTGGGGATAGCTGAGGGTATCCGACATGTGTGCCGCACACATGAATTATTAATCGACAATTGCCGAAAATGTCCATTAACCATCTGGGGGTAGGAGAAGGAGACCACGAAAATTTCAATTGCTGACTAATGAAAATTATGGCAAACGGAGTTCCTTTTTCCAACCACATGCAGGTGTTTTCATTTCTTTTCATACCCTTACACGGGGTGAACTATTTCCTGCGTATTTACAACCATAACATTTTTTTTTGAACATGTAAATGTTTGGATCTTTAGGAGCTGATGCTAACGAGCAATATCCGAATATCTAAGCTTGGTACACATTATTTAGTATGTTCCAGTTAATTTGTTTTTTTTTCAAGAAATTGGCAATTAAGGGTTTTAATTGCCCAAAATGTATTAAACTTGCCAAAAATCGGCCTCATTTTTGCAATCGAGAATTTGCTGGTTGGCAGGGTATATGAACATCGGTCTGCCAAAATTGACCTACTTCCATTTGCAAATTACCATTTTCGAGTACTCTCTTCTATACTGTCATTATATTGCCTATATCTAATTACCCTGGGTCACTGGCACGCTCTAATGCCCAAATGATCAGTTTTGTTGAAATGAGTTTTCTATCAGCATCAAAGTTAGTGTCCAAAAATTTGGATGACAATTATTTTTAGATTTGTGTTGTGCACTCAAAAGCAACGAGCAAACGTAAAGTATATGGCATTACAGCATAAATCTCCCTTAGAGCAATATCAATACAGACGACGAAGCAGCTGAACCAACACGAAGAGTTGGCCAACAGAGACTCGGCCGGTTTTGAGTGAGTGTAAGAGAGAACTGCTTTACTGACGTGTCATTCAACTCGATCGAGAACCAGAAGTCGCTGCTGAGAGCCTCACAGGTGAGCGAAGCGTAGAGAGACCCGCGTGGCTAAAGCAACTAAACAATATCTGTTGAGCGCAGCGGAAAAAGGCCAAGAGGTAAGAACAGAAACACTCCGTCTCGAATTTACCTCGACTTTGCTCTCGCTTCCACCCGCAGTCAGTTCGCAAAGAGGGTCAGCAGAAGAAAGGTCAAGTTCATATATTCTGGCACAAGAAGATTCTGTAAATAAAATGATGAGGATACTGGTGATACTGCTACTGGCGGCGGTTCTGGTGCGGCATGCTACGTTGGCAATCTCGTGTGCCGGCTGTGTGGACTTGGACGAAATCAACTTTCAGAACACCGTCGAGCGCTTCCCGTATGCTGTGGTTAAGTTTGACATTGCGTTCCCATACGGGGAGAAGCACGAGGCATTTGCTGCCTTCTCCAAGGCAGCCCACAAGGTAACTGGAGAGCTGCTGGTGGCCACTGTTGGAATCAAGGACTATGGTGAACTGGAGAACAAGGCACTGGGTGAGCGATTCGATGTCGACGACAAGAAGTTCCCGGCCATACTTCTCTTCAAGGGCAGCGTGGGGCAGTATGTTAAGTTCCCCAGCCACTTGGATGTCACACTGGACAACCTGAAGGCCTTTGTCAGCACCAACACCCCGCTATACATCGGTCGCGATGGTTGTCTGAAAGAATTTAACGCTGCCATCAAAAACTACGCGAACTTACCGAACGAAGCTCAGCTTAGCTTGATTGAGGAGCTGGAGACCCAGCAGGAGAAACTCTCTAAACCGGAGGAGAAGCTGAGTGGCAAATATTACGTGCTGTACATGAGGAAGATTAATGAGAATGGATACGGTTTCCTAGAAGAAGAGACAAAGCGACTGCTGCGCCTCAAAGCCGGAAAAGTAACTGCCGCCAAGAAGCTAGAGCTGCAGCAAAAGTTGAATATTCTGGAGGCCTTTCGCGTCCACAACCTAACTAAAGTAGCGCCCGAAAAGGATTCGTCAAAGGAGGATCTGTGAGCCGCCAGTATCTACTATACCCTTCTGTAAAAATACACAACATTTTAGTGATCTTCAAGTACACTCAATCTAGGGAATTAGGTTTATATGTACATTAAAGCTTAGTTTAAACATATTTGCGTCAATTAAGTGTTTTCATTATGGGTGTACCTAATCTATTTAGACTTTGCTGACTGCCTAGCTGCAAGAATCGAAACAGCCTTTTGGGAAAAGCATGCATTCTTAAAATTACATTTTTAAAGATGATTTAATGTAAATATTAACCGCAGCTGCTCATCAAATAGTTCATACGGTGTGTCTTATTTTGCCATACTCACTCCAACAGCCGATAGGCTGTTATGTCACGAATAAATTCTTGAATATTGGCTTCCAGTGCTTCCACTGTATCGGGCCTGTCATATTGCTATAGTCATGAGCTTTAACATAGACCCACAAAAATAGTCCAAAATATAAATCGCTTGATCGACCAATTGACCGGCGCCAAATGTGAAATAAAGTGTTCACCGAACTCGGCTCTGAATTGGGCCATTTTTTCACGGGCTGTATAGCATGTGGCACTGTTTTCTTGCAACCACATGTCAGCCAAGTTAAGTTCATCCATTTTGGGCAAAAAAAGTTTGTAATCATTGCACAGTATCGCTCCGCTATAAATCAGACCCACTTTGTAGCTTTAGCTTACCGTCTAGAAAATATAAAGCTCTCAAATTCAATTTTGACCATTTTTAGCAGTATTTCTCGAATTTGTTTGTATTTGTTGTATTTGTTTCTCTGTTTCTCATAAAGGCTACAAAATGTTTAAAATCTGATCAGATCACTGAACGTTGGTTTGTATATACAAACATACATATGTATGTATATATTTTTACACGTATCATACCTATGTATTAGGTGGCGCCAATAGAAAATATCGCCACGGCCAATTCTCGAACTAACACTGTATTCTGCTACATGATCTGTCAAAAAGTATGCAAAGATTTTTACAGATTTTGGGCTCTTTTTTAACAGTAAAATAGCGTAGAATCCCCATTTTTGGGGTCCTCCGACCCCCCTTCCTGGCCCCCCCCCCCCTCGGGGTCAGAATTGAATTTCCGATCGATTGGCATCAAAATCTCAATTTTTTCAAAAATGTCGCAAAAAAAGGCATGTAAAAAAGCGGCTAACGGAGGTTTTCCGCAGTGGCGCTTCCATCGGGCTCCTATGAAAAAAAAACGGCGAAACTTGTCAACAAACGTACTCATTTCCTCGTCAGGTGTCTCCGTAGCTAATTACACGCAATATGTAGCTAGTTTGTAGCAAATTTGTATTTAGCGTGTAGTTATTCAATTTGTGGAAGATTTTCCCTTTTAGTACAGATATAGTTGGCTATATCTCAGCTATACAGCTTCAGATCATGCCCAGATTGGGCCCCATTTTCGTAGTTGATCAAAATCAATCAAAATTTATGCCGATCGACAGCATTTACATATGATTCAAATGGAATAAAGACAGAAAGAATGTACGGAAGATCGTAATTATTGTAATCTGAAGCAAAATAACCAAATATTAACTCAATTATTGAACAGCTGTCTGGTCCTAAATGCTATTTTCGAAGATAGGAAACATTATTATGTATATCGAATGTTTTGTAACAATAATAGGCGAGACATAGTCATATTATTTGCGTCGATTTACAATCGTTCCTGTTGTATGGGTCGTTCCTTGTGTGGGCGGAAAGGATCATGGCGAAATTTTGTAGCAGTGTGATATCACTGGAGTCTAGATACAAAATTGGCTAGCTCTAGCTTTTATAGTCCCTGACATCTAGGCGCTAATGAAGACGGACGGACAGACAGACATGGCTATATCGACTCGGATATTGATGCTGATCAAGAATGTATATACTTTATGGGGTCGTAAACGCTACCTTCTGGGTGTTACACAAATCGAAGATAGCCCTATACTCCTCGAGTACCGGGTATAAAAATGGCTGCACGGCCATGCAGTTTTCCGAAAAGATCGCATAGGGCCAGCGGGAAGAGGGCCGAGAGGGGGAACCGCTGTTGCTTCTCTGTTGTTTACTGTATCTGGTGGCGCTGTGTCATGAGCGCAAGTGTACTCGTATGTGTGACTGTATCTGCTGGGGCCTTGCCTGCTTGTGTATGTGCGTTGTTATCGCTCATTTTCACTTTAATATAATTTGTTGTTGGTGCTGCTGTTGCACTCTCTTGGAGTTTGCTCTTTTGTGCACGCTGTTGGGGCGGCCATATTTATTTTTGTTGTTGCTGTTGCCGCTGATGGAGGCAGACAGCAGCAATAAAGGCACTAAAAAGATCTTGTTGTTGCCGTAGTCATTTTTTTTGTATTTTGTATGCGAAAGTCAATGAACTTTTTCGGTGTCTACGCATTTTTCGGATAGATATTGTTGTTTCTTCTATTGCGATAACTATTTGGGTGCGCTCTGCTGTTCGATGCAACGAATTTAGGTACACACGCAGAGAAATGGGCATGGGGAAAGTGTCTGGAGATACACAAGTTGGCTATCGCGAGTCGATCTGCAGAAAATGCATTCAATGAAAAGTCCCAGCCAGCGCCCGCTTTTGGCAATGGTCACCCTTTTTTAGTGCTTCTCAGATAAGCAACCTTTGACCCGCAGCTCTGCCAATTGGCAATCGCCGAAACGAAAAAGAGGAAAACTCAATTGGAAAAACGGCAATGCCACGACTGGGCTACGCGAAGCATTTTCTGCTGGTGCTTGCGAAAAGTATTTTCACACACTCTTAACCACAGAACGAGCTCGGACTTCAATTCGGATTCCCACTCCAACCTCTCTCCTACCTCCTACCCCATCCTCAACGTTGACTGGAGGAGGGGCAGATGATGCAAATGTTTGCCTTTCCACGCAAGTGCATCCGCATCCATCAGCTCAAATCAATCAATCGCGTGCAATCTAAGACAACCCTTTCGTTGCCATGGGAAATTGGGAAAAAATTGAAAGCATATCGCCCACGCAGGCAACCAAGCGCAGACATTTGAACCCTTCTCCACCTCCTGCTGTTGATCCGGCATTCTTTTACTTGCAGCTGAGTGCGCAGTTGTATATCAGAAATTGGTAAAAGTGCAGACAGGATGATAATCAGGATCTGCAATCTGGAGCAAACCCGATCTCCCGAAACCCAAGGAAAAATTGAGAAATTTATTGTCGCCAGCGACGCCCCGAGCCAACTCGAAAAGTCATCATCAAACGTACTGTTTCATGTCGCCATTGCCAAGCCAGGTCCAAGTGATCTTCATCTGCATCATCCGGGGACTACCTGCTGCGAGATTTACGTTTATGCATTTCATTTTGTCGTTTTGTACATTTATTTTCGATCGTTTTTTGGCCATAAAACAGGTTCGGTCTCGACGATTTTCTTTATCTTCCTCTGCAGATCGCTGCACATTTGTGCAGCACAATTCCAATACCAGTGCCTGTCCAGTCCTGTCCCAAATGCATTTCGACTCCAAACTCCATCTCTCGCTCCAATCCAATCTTCCTCAGCGATTCAACACGCCTACAAGTTGTCAACCCATAAAGACACGCAGGCCCTGCTTCGTATCAATTGCGGCCCTCGATCGAATGGTAAGGGTAAGGGTAGGGGTTCGTAGAGGTCAGTCCAAAGAAAATGCATAAATTGTGTAATCCCCAGCCAGCGCGATACGAAATCTGGTCGGCTGTCTCTGACTTTGATGATGATGCTGACTGGGTCTCAGCTAAGAAAAACATTTTCACGACTCTCTCCTGACTCTAGTCCCCTACTCGTAGTTTTTTGTTGTTCCTATTGCTGTTGTTTTTTTGCGGCCTCTTTTGGGGCACCGGGACCAAACCGGCACAGGTAGCCCGTTCAAAACCCGATTTTCTTCATCGTGTAATGCGTTTTTCTCTCGAGGTTTTTGAAAAATGTTTCATTTTGAGGTTTTTGCTTTCCTCCAACCTTCTTTGATTGCATTTTGTGGCAGCGTCAGCGCAGCTTCAGTTTGGTCTCATGGCTTAATTGGTAGACTAGACCCCTTAGATGACGGGGTAGGGCATGCGTAGGGAATGGGCGGGGGCAGAGGCATGGCCAGCGTCTTGGTCGATTGGCGTTCTGGGCCGCCAGCGTCAACGGCAATGGCCATCGCACCGCATGCAGATAGATACCTTTCAAGAGTCAATGACTTGTGAGGCATTTTCGTGGGCCCCAACACCTAAGAAACGCTTGACAGATTTATTCACGAATATGTACAAAGAGAGAGGCAGGAAAAGGCTTTGGGATTGGCGCTCTCAAGTGGAGGGAGCGAAGTGCAAACCGCCATAACCGAACAGAACCAATATTGTATTGATTATTGATTCATGAGAGATCCGATAACACCAGCATTCCCCTGCCCAACCATCTCCGCACAAATTTCATGTTGACAAGCCGCACAAGCTGGAAGGTAAACCTTGCTAGTGAACCCTTCCCAGCTTTCCAACCCTTCCTCGGCAGGAGCTCCAAGGAACGCCTATACAATTCATCCTCGAATCTCGCGGAGTTTTTGCCCGCTGACCCTCATTTTCCAAGACCTCATAATTAATGTCAAATAATTGGCGGAAATTTGTTTGCCGTTTGATTGTCTGACTTTCACCATTCACACCGCTCGTCCGTCCACCCCCTGCCACGCTCCCTCTCTATCTCAGCCCAGCTTTAGGCCATTTCCAATTTAATTTTCACAATTTCTCAATCAATTTTTCTTTATTGACAAAGATGCGGGCGAGCCCAAGCGCAACCCGCCAGCTAAATTTGTATTTCAGATATCTTTTGGATTGCAATTGCAACATTTCATTGAAGCTCTTCCCTCTATAGTTCTCTGCGTATGTTGGCATGTTTATCAGCACTCGTCGGGGTCATTGACTTGAGTTTCGCTTGGTGGTGCTTATGCGTACAAATACATCTTCTTAGAGAGCGGGTGCGTAATGAGGGCGGCAGAGGGAGCAGCCAGTCTTCACACTCGGTGCAAATAAAATGAACCGTGTAGCTTTCCCAACATCCCACGAACGGAAGTTCATAAATAGTGTGTGCTTGGGTGTGAGTATGTGTGCGTGAGTTTTGGGTGCGCCTCACTCTCACCCTCCAGACCTCGACCGAGGGTCATGATCCAGCTGCAAGGTCTCTTTCCCAGGATCCTATGGAAACCCCAGACAACCTGCATCTTTGCGGTGCATAGCAGGATCCCGCTGCTTTGGTGATGGCTATCAAGCCACGTCTTTGTCCTTGGCCAGGATTCGCGTTATTTCCACAGTCAGCATCAACTGACTCTGTATCGAGTATTTTTATATCAAAATCAACCGCCGAAAGTGCCAAAGAGACTCCGAAAATTCAGAGACCCAACAATAGGGCCCAGAAGCAGAAGAGGAAGGCATGGCCAGTGGTTGGCTCAGGCAACGGAGACGAAGTCAGAAATCGCTTAAGGTTAACACATCGCAAACAATGGCCGTGCAAATGGACGGAGTGAGGATCGTAAGCCACGAGAGGGGAAAGGGGAACGTGGAGCTATGCTCGAACACGAGGACAAGTGTCGCAACCACGATGAGGGTAAGAATAAATGGAAACCTGTTTCTCGTATCCCTTTCTTCGAGACTGCGTCTGTACCTGAGACCGACCTGTTATGGGATGGATGCCTTCCAAGCCCATTCCTATTTAAGGGAGGGGAAAACGCTCTCTGTTTCGGATGCTGAGTCAGCAGCAATTGCTAAAAAGTAAATAAAAACGCTCATCGGGACTCTCACGGAGTTGCAAGAAGATCGCGTAAGCATCGGGCATCGATAGATCGACCAACTCGCAGCGAACAATCAACCATTCCTGGTCTGGTGCAGGTGCGGAAGACAAACAGCAAAAGTCACATACTCGAAAACAGACGGCGGACAATGGGCACAAAAGTCAGTAAGGAGACCTTAGCCGAAGGAGAAGAAAGAAGGGAATGGAAAGGTCCAAAGGAAAACATAAGGGACGGGCCCGAACGGACGCACTGCGAGTGCGCATTCTCGACTATAAAATTTATTCGCATTAATCGCCGTCAGAGATAAAAAAATGAACGAAGAATGGTCGTGGTAGGGGGACGCAGACAGAGGTCCGACACTGGGATGATAAGGCAACATTGACACCTCCACCAGGGACTACGGGCAGGTAGGTCCCATTGGCATTGTTGGCATCTTCTGATTGCGTGAGTGCTTTGCTTCCCTATGTGTTCCTATGAGTTTTCTGGACTAAAGAGAAAACAATTTGCAGTTCTACGAGTCTAAGACAAGGATCTATGCCGAGGACAGGACTGTACTCTGGATGTACACCTTGCATGGCATCGTTTCTATTTCTGGTTTGGGCCTGTCCCAGCTCGTTCACGACAGGAGAGTGGTAACAGTGGAGCGGGTGGAATGGGTCAGAGGACGATGACGGGGGCGGAAGTACCGCAAAGTGGAATGAAGCGTATGCGTGTGTAATTAAGTGTCGCAAAAAGACGGAGGAGGCTGACAGGGGCTGGTGTGGGCGTGTCTGTATGTAGTACACCTGATGCGAGTATAGTATATGTATGTGTAAATAGAAAAAGCATGTTGTTGCTGTACTCCTGGTTGGATGGTGCCGTCCTGACAGACGGGGGTGGGTGGGTGATAAAAATGTTGATGTAAATTGCAAAAAGCAGTTTTTATGTCCCGTTACCACATTTCGGTAAGGGGAGAGTCTCTGCCTGTGACACGGGCGGAGGGGGGGTGAAAGTGAAAGCCTCTGAAGTGGTGCAAAATATTAGACAAGGGCGGTTGCCTGTGGGTGGCGCGGTGGGTGGGGTGGTGTAGATGGGGTGGCTCGCTGGCTTTGATGTGACATTGTTTGTTTTAGTTTTCTATTCTAATAATGGCGCATCGATGCGAATGCTCAGCTTTAAATCGGCCAACACTTATAGGCTTGACAAATCAGTCCAGGAGAGTTAGTAATCGGCAGCAGCAATGATGAGCAACATCGCTCCAACTGCTTTGACCGAGCTAAGTCAACTAAACCTGCCGACTCCAATAATATTCGGTCCTTCAAATTGAATTTGCCCCCCAAACAATCCCCATCTTGATCAAGTCCTTGACAACGCTCCAGTAGTGGCAAACAGTCAACATTGTACAAACATATATAAAATTTGAAAAATATATGTAGTCTCCAAATAAATCTACTTAGTATATTCTAATACTTGCAATAGAGATTGGTGCGAGGAGTCATTGACACCCCCCCTGTTAGATGTCAAGGAAGGGAGATCTACATACATATGTATGTACATGTATGTCCTGGGATATCTCTGCTGTCTTTGCTGCGATCACGTAGCCGGCAAATTTTCAAGAAAATTATGCAAATTTTCCAAGGTTCTCACGATCGTGGAGACGATGCTCAGTGTACCTGACACCCAGCAGTTAAATTAGAGCGAAGATCCCGGAGATCAGGCAGATCTCGCATCTCTTCGGTGGCAGCAGAAAGAGTTTTCCACAAACAAGAAAATTTGCATAAGGTTTTCACTTAGCGAAAATAGGGTAGGAGATGTTCTCGCAGCCCCTCCTCTCCATCTCCTTGCATTTCTATGATTCCTGATTTGCATAAGATACCTCGACTTGCGAAACTGCCAAAAGAACCTAAATGGAAACGAAAGTGAAAATGAAAATGTGAAAAGGAAAACAGAGACAGGAGGACCAGACAGGGGTTAATTATGCGCACAGTGGACGTGGACGGCGCCTCAGTCCCAGCATGCCGACACGCTCGCACACCTGAGTCTTGGCAGGGGGTTGAATATTGAAGAGGGACAGCAGCAGTGACGCTCATTTGCATAACGTCCGTATGAGATGTGCATGCAATTTACTTGGTTAAAAATTATGTAAATTATGCGTGCAAAAACCACCGAAGGAAACGTTCTCACGCTCTCAACTCCTTCGGCCTAGTCCTGGACCTTTTCTTGCCTATCTTGGGGTGCGGTGTTTGGGTTTCTGCACACCAGGCTACAAATCAATTTTGATCGATTTTCATTAAGATCTCGATTGATTTGAATTTGCATATTACTTGGCTTCCTCTCGATTTCCTTCCTGAAGATTCTTGATGGGGTTGAAAATTATGTTAATTATCAAACAAATCCTTTCTTAGGCTCGGACGCAAGATCGACAGCGATGGACAGTGCATTTCCTTAGGGTAGCTCCGTCTGTGAAGAAAGCACTTCCAGTTTCTGCCCATTTTCCATTTTTCGCATTTCGTAAACGGTTAGCGAGATGATTCGCTTGCCAAGAGCTCCTCCCACCGTCAAACTACCACTACCAAACCCTCAACCCCTGAATCCCAGGCGAGAAACTGCCACAAACTTTGCAAAATCGCCAATGCGATTCGCCAAATCCAATCGAAGAGTCATTGCATGTTGCAAAATTCAAAGGCCAACCAATGCGAGGCCTATTCTCCACAGTCCCAGGAGCAATGCAACCGCACCACCATGTCGAGAAGAGCCCTCCGCCTGTCGCTCCGTTCCTCCTCTCCTCCCGTCAGGACAGTATGAACTTTGGTGCTGCCACTGCCGGGTCAGAGCATAAAAAATCCGCAAAATGAGGGTTGTCTCTCGTAAAGTACTTATCGAAAACACCCCAAAGCCGACCCTCCCCTTTCTACGACACATACACACAAACACACACACTCTCGCACACACACTCACTCACACTCACTCTTGCATTATTAAAAGTGGATTGTGCGTTACGTGTATCTCGTAGCTGGCAATTTCGCAGCGGCAGCGTTAGTGACAGCGGCCACATGCAAATTTTTTTTTGTCGTTGCTGCCCAGGGGTTGATGTAAATGGAAAAACAAACCGGAAAATTTAGCTAAAGCCAAAACCAAGCTGCAATACTAGACGGGATGGAGCCAGACGCCGTGGAAGCCCTACTGCTACCAACCCCGCAGACGCACCTTCTGCGAAGCTGTTCTGTGAGCGTTGGTTGTTGTGTGGAAAGAGCTTTGACATTTTCTGCTCTTTCCTGCTCTGTTGCGGTTTGGTTTTCCGAGGAGCCAGGGCTGCCATTGCGGTGGCAGAAATAATTATCTTTATTCCAAGTCCTTCCCTCAGAATTCTGGTATCTTCGAATAGAAAACCAACTGTAAACATCCAAATATTATTTTCCCTGCAACGATTCCTTCTGTTTAACAATCCCCTAAAACCGTGGAAGCCTCTGGTTGAAGGGGGACAGGACAGGCTTTCCTTATCACACTCGGATCTGCAACTGTCACTTTTCATATGGAAACACACAAAGATTGAGGAAAATCCGGGGAAAACGTGATGTCTGTAAACACCCACGACAAACATTCTCTGCTATCATATTTGGCATAAATTACACGCCGTCCGCCATATCTGTCGGTGCAGGGGAGTTATTCCTCGGTTTCGTTTTCAGTTTTTTGTGCAGCAGCGCCATAAACAACGAAAAAGGAATAGGAAAAGCAGGGGAAATGAAAACAGATATGAAAATAGAAATACACGCACTCGTCGCGCTTCACACGCACAAGGATCTCGAAAAGGATCGGATTACAAAGAACGTCTGAGAACTTTGACTTGAACAAAGCAACATACACACAAAAAAGAAGAAAAACTAAAAAACAAAACAAAACTGTTTGAATTTGTCGCGTTTTGATGCCATTTCATTCTCTCGATCCTATGTAGGTCCATTGTCGGAACATGGACAGCGTGTGTCAGTCGCTCGAATCGCTCGAGTCGCTCGAGTAGGGGCTATCGATCTGGGTTTCACTTTCGTTCGGCTCGCTTCGGCCTGAGATCCTTTTCGTCATTGAATGCTGGTCCTGCTGGACGAACTGAGGGAGAGAGATATAGAATGAGGCAGCGGCCGACCATTGTTTTGACTTATTGACCTTTGCGGGCCAATTAGGCACATTCAATGAGCTACATTAGCGAGATAGATTGCATAGGCTAGCAAGCAGGGCAGTTATGCAATCAACTCCAGCGAGTTGGGCAGCAAAACTCGTGATCTGGCCTGGCCCAGCAACTTGAGTTAATGTTGGTGTAGGGCCGCCACATGAGGCATGCATACAAATTTGTATGCGTATCCACAAGTACGAGTATCTTGTGTTTTTACCAATTTCCCCTTGCTATCCATCGCAAAGATGGCGTCGTCGAAATCGTTGCTGTCTCTTGCGCCGATCATGTACTTCCTCTCCTCCTTCTCCACCACCCCACCTCCTCACTCTTCTACACCCAACATCACAGCACTCTTGGCATTTTATTTTTCGTTTCGTTCCCTTCTTCTTCCTCTTCTTCCTCTTCTTCTCTGTTTTGTTGACATTTCCAAAAATGTTTTATCGCGCTGCCGTCGTTGCAGTTGTTGCTTTTGCGTTTGCTGTGGATGCCACGTCTGTTTCAATAATGGGTATGTGCATATGTATGTGTGTCTTTGTGTGCGTGTGAGTATGTGCAGTGCGTTTTTCCGAAATTAAATGCAGCATTGCGTCGACTCACTGCCGCTTGCACTCAATTGCGTGGTTAATGCTAATTATTTGTTATTCCGAAGCGCATTTCTAGGAGGAATGGGAAAATGGTAGGAAAACGAGAAAATAGGAATAGAAAAACACAAACAGAAAAACACGCACATAAGACGTGCAATTGCTGGCGATTTCCGGCTGCACAGCACCCAAGCCAAACAGCAGAGAACAAGAAGCAGAAGAAAAACTAAGAATAATAGAAGCCGTACTGACTGTACCACCGATCACAGTAAACATTTTACGACCTTCAAGTTAGCATTAATATTATTCGTACTGCCACAAAACGCTCAAGGACGAGTTCTAAATGGAGAGTTGCCTGCAACTGATGCACTCGAAATACCATCCGACATTGATAAAACGCTCCCAATCTCAACCATATAAATACCTCTGTGTGCGTGTGTCTGTATGTGTGTGGCAGTTTGATTGTAATTAATGAGCCGCAATATTTATTTAATAGCACCGAGAAGGAACGACACTTGGTCTACTACTCCTAGACCACTCCAGGCTTTCTATAATGGCCTGTCACTCAATTGCAACCGTAACAGATGAGCCACTGCAACTGCAGCATCAAGGCAACTGTCTTTGTTGGTCCAAGAGGACAATGCACGACAATTTCTCGGCCACTTGTCAAAATAATTTGCGCCTCGCTTGGACCTGGATGGGTAGTCGATAGTCGGTTACCTGCCGTGCAATTGTTGACTTAGTTGGACTCCCACCAGATAATGATGAGATGGGAAATGTGTGAGAATTTCTTAAGCAATCCGAAACAGAGGCTGTTCAGAGAGGTGGGAGAGTAACCACTAAACCACTTTTGCTTAGGTGCAGCTCAGCGCGAACCCTAGTCTTGGTAGTAGTTGTAGATGCAATTAATGCGATTATGACAAGCCACTCCCCACTCTCCCAGTGCATTTCCCACCTTCCCCCTGATGCTGCGACAAGTGATCACGCTGTAAATTCTCTTAAAATTATCACCTGTACAGCGAATTCGGGGAATCAATGGTTCAATAACCCAACAAAGGAAAACCAGAAGAATGACGAGAAATTATGGCACACACAAAGAGCATTAGACAGAGGATGCGGATAAGGGACGAAGGACAAACCAAAGCGAATGTTCAAATTGATTGCTGCTTCTGTTGCAGGGGCGAAGTGGAGGAGGACGATCGTCGTGCGAGGCATGCAACAGGATACACACACACACACGCATAGGGACGCGCATGCGGGATGCAGACCCTGGGAAAAGTTAACTTTTTGATTCGATTGGAGAAGGAAAAGAATCACACGGAAAAGTCACACGGATTGAGGGAAAAAGGGAACATGTTGCAAGTCAGTTGGTGAACAGCAGCTGAACTGCAGCAGGTTGCATCAGTTGGGGAAAGGGGAAAAGGATAAAAAGGCAGAACAACAATAGTCTGGGCTGAATTGGCTCCGCGATTCCCTGAGATTGTTGTTCTGCGTTCTCTACTTTTACTCAACGCGTACCTTTACACATGTCACTTGGCCGTCCCTGGTTCGCACCCCAGCTAGATCACGAACGTTCATATGTATAAGAGAAAAGCTGTCACAAGCTCAACATTTTGGCAAAAGCTTATATTTGCAGTGTTATCTGAAACTATCTGTTTGCGTTTGTTTTCAAAACGATATGTTATGACATGACTATGGTCAGTAAGAGAATACAATTTTCACATTTAACACCATTTTATGTATGTATGTATGTACAAGCATAAGCAGCAAAATGTTCAATCTATTGAGAATATTCAATAAATCAAAGGTCCAACTCAAGTCAGAACGTGTCGTTTTCTTCTCTCTCTTAGTTTCGCAGAACACACAGATCAGATCTGTCTCTGTTCAGAAAGCTTTCTGCCTCTATGCTGTTATTCCTCCGCTCCCAAACCCACTGCTGCTTCCACTCTCTTTTCCACATCAACAAAACTAGCCTGCCTAACCACGTGTCTGCGCCAAAGTCTTCTACTCACTTAATACTAGCTCTCAAATGAACAGAACACGCTGGCAGAGAAACTTTAATTTTTGCGCAAAAATGGCGATTGAAGCTGTGCCAAAAATAGGCAAAAAACCCGCTTTCGCATACTTCGGTACACTCTGCACGCACACAGGCAGACCTCTTCGGAAAGCTTGTAGGTGAGCTTTTTCTTTTGCTCATTTTGTTGTGTTGTGTTTTGTTTTGTTTATTTGCAAAAATGGCCTCTGATTGGTCGGATTGCGAATTTCGTGAAATTTCGCGAACGCCAGAGCGAATCGAAAACTTGCACAAAAACCCGATTGCTACTCGGCTCCGAACGGGAGAGAGAGACTCTCTCCGATAGAGAGTAAGCTTGTTTACGTAATTTGTTGTTGTTTGCGACTAGTTTTTTTGCGTGTTATTTTTTTGCCGGCATTTTGCTCTTGAATTTTTGTTTTTGCAGCATTTCAAGTTCAAGTTTAGGGACGGCGGCGCCGCTCTGCTCTGCCTAGCATTGCTGTTGTTATTCAGCTAGCCGTGCTTTCGCACGCCGTATCTATTAATCTGGAAATGTGAATGTGTGTGGGTTCTGTAGGGTTCTGCTTGTTGACGCAGCTTGTTGTGTGGTGGTCGCACTGAAATGTTTCCCTTTCCACAGAAATTCCATCTTTATGCATTTGGCATTGGACGCACTGTCTTTCCGTGTATTCACGTATCATATCAGGGTGGGGTGGCCCTGTCCCATTGAGATCTTGTTTTCGTTGTAAACAACTCGAGAACCTGAACCTCCGAATCGTGCTGCTCACAAATATAATTTACAATTTTTGCGCCAGCAACAAACAGCCAGACAACAATTTGCTGTAAACAAAAATTGTGTAATAATCAAGAGTGTGACCATGAAAAGCGCCCGACAGATAAACAAGCCACCAACTGGCGGTTTTTTTGCTTCTGCTTCTGCTTCGTTTTCGGTTTCGGGTTTGTTTTCGATTCTGTTTTTTATTTGCAAAATACTTGCGTTGACTTCTCTCTAATCGTGTGGCACATAAGGGCCGAACTGATAATTCTATGCTCTCAGAGAGCTTTCTGCTTCCCAAACCAAACCTTGCCTCACCGCACTGTCTCTTCCCCAGCCCGGAGGTGTAGATTCGTTGATTCTTTTCCTAGTACGAAACTTTTTGTTCAATTTGTGAGTCAGCATACATATGTACATATGTATATGAATTTATGTACATATATTTATGTACACACATACATACGTACATACATATATACAATATGTGGTTGTGTGTGTCTGTCATACATAAGTATTTACATGCACATGTACAGTCAGAGCTTTTCTACACACGCCATATTTCGCTGCTCTCTCCAGGCGAGAATCAGCAAGAAACACAATCAGTCGGTTAAACAGCCCAGACCTAGACCCATTCCCCAGACCAAATCCCTTGGCTAAATTGTGAACTCAAGGTCAGTTCTCGTACCGCTCGCAGAACGCTGTATTTCAGAACTTACATCGTCTCTCTCTCTTTCTCTCCCTCTCTGTCGCTTGGACATGTAACCTCGCCCTTCAGGGTCTGGTCTAAGCACAGATAGAGTGTGCGTTCGTACATGTGTAAGCTCGGTGAAACGTTTCTGGGAAGTTGTTTTTCGCTGTTTTTTATTATTTGTATCTTTTCGGCATTTTGCATACTGACCGCGGAGTGTTCGCACCGATCCTCGCGAGTTTTCCACCAGAAACAAAAGTGAACAACAAGCTGAAACCACAGAAAAGAATCGCATCGCCCGCAGTAATGCCAGTGAAAATGGCGGGCTCAAGCTCAAGCCTAGTGGAAACGTGGCGAAACTATTTGCGAAACTGCGAAACGAAATATGGTTAGAATCGAAGTTCTAGCTAGATCGCACAGATACATTCGTGAAACGTGTTCCATGGCTGGAACGAAATAATCGAAAGGGCAGACCGTGTCTCCTCCATCAGCTCGGAGATACATATGTACATATTGCAGAGCGACATATAAAACTACAAGATACAAGGTATGTAAGATCGCTGGCATCCCCACCCCTCACCATGTGACCGTGGCCATATGAATTCAAAAGAAAATTCACAACGCTCGACTTGAAATTTCCCTCAAATTGCTAAAAATAAAATTCGAATTGCGTGCTTGTGTCTGTGTCTGTGCCTGTGTGCGATAGTGACTTTTTGGTGAAAATATCGTGGAAAACGCACCCCATGCGCTGCTCTGAATGCTATCTGTACTTCACGACCAGGAGTTGGGGGCGTGGCCGCAGCCGGAGCTAGTGCCGGGGCCGGGGCCGGGGCCTCGCAGCGTTTCCATTTCCTTTTCAAAATTTCCACATGTGCATGTGCAGCAAACTGCAACTGCACACTCGAGTGGTGTTGGCGGCACAAATGGCATGGCCATGGATTGCTATTAATAGCAGGCGCATTAGTATCTGCATGCTACTTGGAGAACATACATACATACATTTGTAAATATCTGTATATTACTCTGTGGAAAACTATGTATCATTGCAAACATATTTCAATTTCATCCGAAAGAGCGTCAAAACGCGCCCAGCACATGCTACAGATACTCGTACAATTGGGTGCTTCTCTTAAGCCATCTACATATGTCTGTATGTACATACATACTTACATACATATGTATGTACGAGTATAAATGATTGTATCTCCATCTGCGTGCGTGAGCAAAAAGAAACACGTTAAAAATGGCCGACCAATGCAAAGTTGCAGTTGCAATCGTTTCGCTCCCCACATGCCGCATGTGTGTATATGTATATGTATGCACATGCATATGTATGCAGTGTACACATGCACACATGTATCTGTATCTGGTTTGGGGCCCCCGCTCTCGCTCTCTGCCTGCTTCTCTGTTTCTGTTTGCTTTCGCCTAATTTTTTGTGCCTTTTTTACACAATTTTCGTTGAAATGTTGCCCTTTGCTATCTATCTATGCCTGTGTTTGTATTTGTATCTGAGTTATGCCTCGAGTCTGTGTGCGTTGAAAAAGTGCAATGACCCATGCGTAGCGCGAATGGGCCGCTCTTTGCTACCCGCTACCCGCTCCCCTCACCCATACCCCTCTCTCACTCTATCCGCTCCTCGCCCCTGCCACCAACACAATGTCAGCGGCGACGCGTTGTTGGTCTACGTGCTACTTTCCATAGTTGCAGCAAATGACGCGCGCGATAAATTTTCAACGTTTTCGTTTCTTCGCTGCTTTGCTGCTTTGCTGCTCTCTGTTTGTTTCCCTGTTTCCTCCTCATTTTCATTTTCGTATTCGTCTTTCTTGTCTTCTTGTTGCATTTTTATTAATTTTCGTCGGCTGCAGTTTTTGTTTGTTTTTTGACTGTTGCTCCAACACACACACCACGCATACTCACCCGTATAGAGATACTCGAATAGAAATGCGTAAGTAAATATAAACGAGAATCTGATAGATATTTCGCCGTTTTCCCTCATGAAATTAGATGGGGGCGGGGGAGCGCATTGGATGCAGTGCCGTCGAAATGCAACCGTGGCGATAATTTTCGCATCAATTAGTACCAAAGTGCGAGAGCATTTTTATTGCCAGGATAGAAGGTCCTGAGTAGCTCAGAGCTGCTCGACAGGTTGCCGTTGGCCTGCGGCGGCTCCTGTTTACCTTTGACCCTTGCTAATTGCTTTTGTATGGGAAATCTGGCCGTGGAGAATTTTCACGTGCCGATGCAACTTCAAAGATGCGTCAACAACTTCAAGCTACAAAAGGCGACACTTGAGGGCGAGACCAGGACCAGGCCAGACAGAACCAGCAGAAGCAGAGTCTGAACAAGGACCACCGCTGACGATCTGTCAAGGGATCAGCAAGGAGCGGTGAGCGAGGGAAAGGGTTGTCTGCTAAATGCGGGAAATTACAGCCACGTTTCGCTTCATCGAACCGGTTTCTTTTGTTTTTTATATTTCCTTAGTTTTGCATTTTTTGCATGACAAATGAGGAATATCCATCGTGGCTATTAAGATCCTCAGACATTGATTGAATCACTATCACCCCAGGCAGACTCGCCCAGTTCCAGGAAAATCCTTTTCTTTCCATCCTGCAGTTCTACTGAACTATTTTGGCAAATTTTTGTGAGAAGCAATAAAGACATAAACCTTAATTTTCCATAATTAAACCCTTTCGCCATGAATCATAAACACGCATGCAGCAGGTCAGTGCGATGGTCGCCCCGAGCGGTACTGTCCCATGTGCTGACCATAAGCTGCACAAAGAACCGGGTCCGATAGAACTTATCGCGAAAAATCCGAGACGCCTGTGAACCTCAGAACACATCGTCGTGCAGTTTGCAAACACAAATACGCGATAAGAAATAACATGCAAACGCGATAAGAACAATGCAATTTTGAGGATCGGATCTCCCTCCCCAAAACGGAATTTTCTACTGCGAATTATAGATTGCATCCAACGCGATTTCTTAGTTTCACTGTGGACAGGGAAAAAAGTAGTCGCACTCCACACATGCCCACACCACACCACAAAATTGCATTAGTTGAAGACACCTTGTACCTGGTCAGGCAGTTCATTATGAGGACTCAGCTTCATTGAGTGACTGCATTGCGGTGGGATTATGTGCGGATTCTCTCAGCTAATCCCCCATAATGATCGTTGGCTCAGAGCCGAAAAACATCTTAATCTTGGTCCTCATCCTTTTCCACGTCTTCATCTTTTAGTCAAAAAGTCAGCAAAGTCAACACTGACCAAAAGGCGGATAATAATTTAGGAAAATTCACGATGCTAAACACATGTAGACAGTGGCGTGTTAAAGGGGGTTTCTTAAAAAGCCTTTGGTGTCCTTACGCTGCCCATTGATCGCCCATAGCGACCAGTGCATTCGAGCTTTGGTTCGGCGTCCTTTGTTCCTTGTTTTACACTTTCACTAACACAATGATTATGACAGGGGGGAAGCGTTGATAAGATTAAAAGGGGAGAAAAGTCGGGCCATGTTAAGTGCCCAGAGCCCATAAATGCTCGTGTCCAGATTATGGAGCAGCTAGTTGCTGCAAGTTTTCATTTTTTATACTCGTGCTTATACTTTTATGTTGCACTATCAGCTTCGTGCGCGCCGTGGTGGGGCGGGGGAGGTGAATGCACTTGCGAACTAGTTTCGGTCGAAGATAGCGCCCAACGAATCTCGCAGCCCTGCCAAAAAATGCAGTTGAAAAATAAACAGTAAGAAACGGCTCCGTGAAATGCGGTTGACCTTAATTTCCAAACATGATTAATGGGTTTGGCAACCCAGAGTGGAGGCCCAGAGGAGCAGAGGAGGACTGGGAAACAGAGGTTTGAAGGAAACGGCGATGGCGAGCCCCGAAAAAATTAATGACAAACAATTAAAAAATGTGAGTTACATACATATGTACATATGTATGTATGTATGTACATACAGCAAAAGTGGAGCGCATTCGAGACGAGAGCGAGCATGTGGTACAGCTGCATCATGATTCTAGTGCATAGATGACCCTATAAAGAGGACAGTCAATTTCGCTGAGTACTGCATGAGATGGACTGCAGGTGCATTGCAGAAATTGCTGAAGATTTGGGCTTCTACCATTCTCTGCTTGTTCCGTCTGTTCCTTAAATGACAACCCCGTCGACCGTTATTTTGCAATTTGCATACAAATTCAAGAAATGAAATCGTGAAAGGGTTAGGGTAAGGTAAAGGGCAAGCCCTATGCAAATTTATCGCAGTCGACCCCGAAAATGCATTCAATTATGCATTGATTGTTGAAGGTCGTTACTTATCTATATACCATTCGATTCGGAATTTGCATAACTAAGACGAAGACGAAGAAGAGAAAAACGGATGCCGGAGAAATTGTCCTTTCCTACCTACTACGCACGATTAGCGAGTGGGGAAGAGACATAGAGAGACTAAACAGAAAGAAGAAACATAAACATAAAATTTAAAAAAATAACGACAAACGTGAAACGCAGTTCAAAATGGCGCCCAGCTTCAAGCTAGAGTTTGCGGGGAACGGCACCGGGGCGTGGAAGGGGTCCCGAATAAAAAACCAAAAACGGAGAATAACCGAAAATTCACCAGATACCAGTTTTCCACGCACTGACAACCTGCCGACGTCCGTCCGTCCGGCCGCTCAAGCGGTTTGGTCAGTGGGAACAGCACAAAAAATGCAGTCGCCAAAAAAGGAACACTGCAACTCTCTCTTTCCCTCTGCCACCGATATTGGTGCCAATGACAGCAGCAGCAGCCATATGCAGCCTACACACACAAACACACTAACATACACATCCACAAACCAACACACGCACATCACTCTCACGCACTGCAAGAAACAGAGAAACAGACTGACAGGCAGAGAGGGAGAGAGAGAGAGAGAGAAACAGTGGCCGAGAGAGTGCAAGCGCAAAAAAACGCACAAGACTGCAATCAGGGAATGCGTGTGCGAGCGAGAGAGCGCGAGGGTGCGCCGAGACGTAGGACAGTTTTCCTCTCGACGCGTCGAACAGTTTGCTTCCCCTTCTTCTATTTCCGTCACTGTCTCTGTCTATTCCTATCTCGCTCGGTAGGTCGGGAAATTTGGTCTTCAATGACTTGGCTGCATAGAGCGCCGTGGCAGTTTTATTCAACTTTGAACGCTCGAATCTGCAACAACGCAAAACCTACAACGCAAGACCAGAGGAAAACGACAAACGTGTCGCAGTTTGTGGAAACCTAAAATTTTAAGAACTCCATCTGGAATAAGCATAAGCTGCGTCCTCAACTAGTGTCTGTGTGTGCGGGTTTTAGTGCAATTTTGATTTGGATTTATCTACCTAACTTAACATTCAACCATAACTAATTCTAAACAAAATAAATTCAATCAATTGAAATCGAGCAATGTGAAAACTTTTAAAACAAGGCAAAGTAAAGTACGAGCGAAAACCTAATTGACAAACAATCAAATAAAGTTGTTAAAATATCAACCAACCGCTGCAAGAGTCCAGGACGGGACTCTTTTTGGCCACTAAAAAAGCTTGTACTTCGATTGTACTGGCGATTTCATTATTTCGTGGTAAGCCTTGATTATTAATCAGATATTTGACTCTATTAAATTAGTCTAGTTAAATGGCTCTGTAATAGTTTTTTCATTCGTTTGGGTTTCTAAAATCGTTTTAATATTTTTGGTTGTAATTTCGCAATTTAAATTCGTGGTACGTGTTCAAGAAATTGACACAATAAACTGGAAAACCCCAAACCGGTTTCCAAGTGCATTCGTTTCAATGACGTCCGTCCGTCCATCCGACTGTTATTTTTGATCATTTTTAATTAAATGTTTTATAAAATGGTGGCCCACTGTTAGCCAAAGCTGCGAAAGCTTAAGCTCTAAGAGCTTTGGCGATCACACGACGTATGCGTAATATTGCGTTAGTATAAGAGTTTCTGTGGGGCCAGGAACGAGGCGTTAATGCGCTGCCCGTTGGCTTATAGCCACATCTAATGCGCTTACACGGCCAACGTCAATCCTCAGACAAGAATTCGAAAACGCTTACCTGCTCAGACATAGACAGAGACAAAGACAGAGATGGAAACAGGCAGCGACTTCAATCTGTTGCGCAAAACGGCAGCGAAGGATCGGGGGATGGGGAAAGGATCGCTGCAGGTTGCCCATTATCCTGTTGGCCAGACAATGGGCAGATAACAATTGATGATCTCTTGCGCATTTTCCGCACTCCACCTCCATCACATCACCATCCCCGACAATAATGCGATCGTTTGTTTGCCTTCTTTGTCTGATTGTCCGCTTTTCTTCTCTGCCCTCGTCTGCCCTCGTCCCCGTCTCCATTTTTCCTCTCACCGCTTTCAGGGGCCTCGCCCCTTTGACATTTTCCTTGTTGTTTGATTGCCATTATCTGGCCTGGCTTCGCTTAGTTTGCAATTCCGCCGATTGCTCGACTTGAGCCTCGCTCCTATCATACCTGTTGGTAACTGGAGACTCACAAATACACTCGTACTTGGGCCGGCACGGACGACTCACACGACACATGGGAAGGACGGGGACGGAAAGGCTGCCCGATGCATGATGCATGTCCAACACATGACGCAGATGGGCCATCGGTTCGGCATATGGCCTCCAATTGAGTCTGAAATTCGACTACGACTTCGACTCGGGCCTCTCCATGGGCAAACCAAGGGTAGGGGCATATGGCCTCCCTTATCCTCGGAAAATGAACGAAAATTATTGCAAGTTTTTCAGTAACATTTTTCATTTTCCTGTGTGTGAGTGTGTGCGTGCGTTGGTGACTTGCCTTTCCATTTCCACTTTCCAGGCGGCGTAAAAAAATTATATACATATACCTCCGTACGTATGTATATATGTATGTAAGTATATAAATATATACGTATGTATATGTAAAGTAAAACGCGCGAAAAGCAGCCGGAAAAATACGCGCACACATCTTTCGAGGGATGTTTGCATATTTTTTCCCCCATTTTTTCTACACGTTTTCGTTCACCCTCCTCTGTCTCTGCCTCCTTCATTGGCAAGGAGCGCTTTCACTTTTTATGGCGCATAAAACTTCAGGGGGTGGCGATGGGCATACATTTTACAGGCAAGATTTTCCGCCAAAAAACAGAAAAGCAGGAACAGGAATGGAAATGGGAACGGGAACTTTTGCAATGGTGAAGAAGAGAAGGCGATGGAGATGGTGACCATCCCCAGTTTTGCACACCTGTAAATGTACGCGTGTGTGCGTGGAGGAGGCAGAAGAATATAGAGAAAGTAAGGAGGGTGACGAGGAGCACATAGGCCAGCTTGATTTCCTGGTTACCCTGGTTTGAGAAATTCACTCGTTGAACGTCACCTTGATTTTAGCAACCCATGCGAAATTTGAAATTTGCTTTCCCCATTGACGTTTTAGGAATGGAATCATTTGTGCAAACTCTAAAAAGCAACAAACCGGAGCGAAAATCTTTTACTAATTTTCACGGAAATATTTTTCTCTCCCGCGGCAGGCCCTCCAGTGATCCCGAAGCCTTAAACTGGCGCTCAAAGTCCGGAAGCATCTTTCCTCCTACTCGCCAACGCTGCTGAGTGCCGCGTTCACCAGCCTGAACAGCGTCTATCACAGCAGCAGCGACACCGCTCCTGACGAGGAGCCGGACCAGCCGCCAGTCCATCACCAGGGACATCGCCAGCGGGTAAACAGCCACAGTCATAGTCACCGGGATCGCAGCCACAGCCAGAACAGCAGGCCAGGAGAGATGGGCGGGCCCACAGCGCCCGTGGCCAGTAGCGAGGGCCAGACGTACTGCCTGCGCTGGAACAACCACCAGACTAATCTGGTGCAGATCCTGCATGCGCTACACGAGGTCGGCAGCTATGTCGACTGCACCCTAGTCGTGGACGATGAGCAGTTCAAGGCACACCGTGTGGTGCTGGCGGCAAACTCGCCGTACTTCCAACACATTCTGCAGGACGTACAACAGGACCAGTGCAGCATAATCCTGCCGGGCGTAAGGGGCTTCGAAATCGCAGCCTTGCTTCAGTATATGTACACGGGTGAGACCACGGTGACCAAGAGCCAGGAGCCGGAGATCCTGCGCACTGCCAAGGAGCTGCAGGTGAAGGGTCTCTACGACAATCTGATGAAGTACAATCACAAGGCGGCCAGCGCAGTTGAGGAGCGAGTCCAGAGCCAGTTCCATGCCAGCATCACGCCAACCTCCAGCTCGGGATTGGGCGCTGGCTCTGGCAATCCCCTTAACGGGTCTTCTGCTGACGGCTCCTTCGGCCAGCAGCACCACAACTCCTCCTCCGTGATCTCAACGTCCACGCACATCTCGCCTAGCGCCGCCATCTCGAGCAGCTGTTCCCCTCCGCCGCCGCCATTCGGAACCTACCAGCCGCCGTACACAAACTTCACGCCTGGATCAGGGGCTATTAATTCACATCCTCACATCCCAGCCGGTGAGACTCCCCTGACGCCAACCCATGCAGCTTCACACGCCGTAGCCGGTGAGGCCGGCCAGTGGCCCCTCTCGCCCTCTGCTGCCGCTGCCGCCATGCTAAACTCCGTGTATGAGTCCGCAGCTGACATGAATCCGCTTAAACGCAAGAAACTCTCGGCCATCTCCAGCATGCTACTCAACAGCACCCGGGACACTCCCATTCTGCGCAACGTACTGGCCCAGGCCAACCCAGCTGACTCCTCGCAGCCCAATCCTCTGCTGCTGAAGAGCTCCTCCACCTCCTCCCTAAACGAAAAGACACCCTCCCATCAGCACCAGCCCCCGCACCAGCACCACAGCGGAGGTGCAGTGGGAGCTGCCGTGAGCGGCGGAACCGGTAGCCATAGCTTTAACGGCTCAGACTACGGAGGCGACAAGGAGCCCCTATCACCTCACACGGACCGTTCCTTTGATGAGGAGACTAGCGGGCCGGGCGGTAAGAAGCCGGAGTGGAAGCGTTATAAGCAATACACACGGGCGGACATGATGTGTGCCATTCAGGCCGTTCGCGAAGGAATGAGCGCGCTTCAGGCGAGCCGCAAGTATGGACTACCCAGCCGCACCCTCTATGACAAGGTCCGCAAGCTGAACATCACTACGGGCCGTGGAACGCATCGCACTCCCAAGCGCAGTCCACCCGGAGTCGAGTCTTCCGCCGCCTTCCCCTACTCTGCGGCAGCCGCTGCCGCAGCTGCACACAACTACGGACATGTCCATGGGCATGGCCAGACGGATCTAGAGCGTGAGCCAAAGGAGCATGGCCAGCATAGTGGACATGGAGGCGGCCACCACGGTATGCCACCCACCATTCCCCACTCGGCAGCCGCCCTTCTCGATCACGCCTTTCTGCAGCAGGCCTTAGAGAATCGAGGCGGGGATATGGCAGGACGTGAAGCACTCCACGCAATGGCTCTGGCAGCGGCCGCCCACGCAGCTGCCAACCGAATGTCTAGCAGCCCCCAAGAGTCTGGATCAAATGGACATGCAGCCAGATCTCCAAGTCCAAGGGCTCGCCACTACTCCGATCACGAGGCCATGGAGTTAGAGATGGAAAAACACGAGCAGCGCCTGATCAAGAGGGAGCGTGACCAGGACGAGCGCGAAGACGCTGACGATGAAGATGATCGTGACCAGGAGCAGGATCAAGATCACGACCATGTGGAAGATCTCTCGCTGGCACGAAAAGAACGCCCCGAGTCGCCCTACTCTCCTCAGCCCCCACGGGCCTCCTCGCCGGTCGAGAGCGCCAGTGTGATTATGCACTCCAACAGGGCCTCCACCAATGGAAAGGACCACGAGGATTATCCCCATTCACCACCGCCAATGGCCCTGGGTCTGGGCCTGAAGCGGGAACTACTTGGCAGCGAGGAGTCGCAGCCCAGAACCGATTGATTGACGCTTACCATGGCCTGGCAGTACGCTGCGGACAGCTACGATTCCATATGCTAGACCAGCTAGGCCTGATCCACGATCCCAGTACACCGCCCCAATGTAGTTACCCTCCCCTTGTGTTATTATTTTCTTTTCGGCGTACAACGTGCGACTAAACTGTTGTTTTCTCAATGGCATCGACATCGATCAGCGATAAGTCGATCTGCGTTGGTGAAGCTTTAAATGAGAAACCTTTATCCCAGTTGAGGCGGGTGCACACCAGCATCTGCACCTCAGGAGGAAATCAATTCAAACCTACAATCTAAAATAAAATAAATTGTTGTCAGCATCACTTTGTGCCTAATACAGAAACGTTAGCTTAGAATAGGATATGCGTAGGTTACACACACACACACACACACACGCAGACACACATTAGGCTAGGAGACACCCCCCACTTGGACACTTAGGCTAGGCACTCGATGGCCATCTTAGCCTAGTAGCTAGCTAGTTGTGGTCTTTGACGCTCAATAGTCGGAGACGCAAGCTATGGATAAGGAAAAATATGTAAACTATACACTTACATAAGACTGAAGGAAGAATCCGCAAATTAGAGGCGATCAAGGGCAGAGCAAAAGAGGCTACCGATACCCTGTAGGGTACCAACAATTGACATGATCAGATCAATTTAAGGTCAGATCAGAAAGAGTTATCGAGTTAGCAATACTTTATACAACTTTGTTAATGCCAGTGATTTGTTTTAAAAATTATTAGCACTAGATATTTATAATAGATGCATACATGCGTACGTACAAAGCCTTATGTTTATGATTTCCGAGACCTCTATAAGAACAGAAACAGATATAAACACAACTACCTCAATAAAACCTCTTCTAGTTTTTTTTTTTAAGAACAAACTTCTTTGTTACCTTATCATTATCATGTTAGCGTTAAGCACTGTCCTGGGTTGAATTTTATAAGACTGACACCGACTCAAACGGCTCAATAATAGCACGAGAATATGCAACAAGAGCCGAGCACATTAAATACAAATAAAAATAAAAATGTCAACCTATAGAGTTGAGCGTACAAATTCAGAACCATAACTTACTTAGTTCTAAGCCAACTTAAAATGAATGAATTAGTCCATAGGCAACAGCTACAAATACAACTATGACTCTACACATAAATATAACTTAATCTTAATCAAATCCAACAAACATGCGCTGGGGGCAATGCAATAGGCTCTTTAAATTTAAACACCTACACAGATACAATTATGTAGTCGTACGGTTGATAATGTTAATTTGTTATACAAGTAACCTCTGTACATAGAATCTTAGTATATACACACAAACATCATACATACATGCACATCCATACAAGTTATAGAATGATCGAGGTGCAGTTATTAGATCTAGTATTAAGTAAAGGAAATTGTAATGCAATTTAAAGTATACACCGGACTTACATTATGTAATGATAAGCGATCGAATGCGAAATAAACTGACTGAATCAATCAAATATGAGAATCTAACTACACCTACCTCCGAGTCGCAAGATTAGGAAATGACAAAGCAGCCTTTCAGTCTGGAGTTTATCTTTATTACAATAATTTGTTAGAAAAATACACACATCGTTTTACTTCGACCCAGACTGAACCTGGATCGCATCGGGACTACGATGAGGATTCGAATGGGAATTCGAACCGGACTAACACAATAGACACGAGACTATCTATCTAAACACGAATATTGCAAACACTGAGGTACAAGTCTTGGCATACAATTTGGCCCTCGACCATTTTCATCCACTTAAATCCACTCACTGGCAGCCTACACAATTGGGTTGGTGGCGGTTTTCGAAATCGCAGATTCCAATGGCAAAGCGGAAGGGCTTATGGTTGGGCAAGTGCATGGGCCTGCTGGATGGCATGGGTAATAAGGGCAGGAGCAGCTCTCGTTCCTCGTACTCCCACTTGTGGTAGTTTGTTTCTGGCTGGGGCGGGTAGTTGCTGATTGAAAGTGCGCGATCGATCCGGATGAGAGGGGGGTCGTCGTTGGGACTGTGGCCGCAACGGGCGCAGTGGGCTAACAACTTGGCTTCACTGAGGAAAGCCAGGCGGCAGAAATTGCACTGGTAGTTGATTCCCTTGTTGTGGAGCACCAGATGACGGTCCAGTTGATGCTGGAATTCGAACTCGTCCTGGCACTTGTGGCAAATATACACGCCGCGGTTCTGCCGATGCAGATGGTAGTCAAGGAAGACTCTGCAAAGTACAGAAGGCCATGTTAGAAGGCAGGTTAACCGAGAGAGTTGTACATACTTGCTGGTGAACACGTCACCGCACTTCTGGCAGTAGAACCAGCTCATCTTCCAATGACGCATGTAGTCGTGTTTCATCAACTCGCTTAGGGTATCCGTCTGGTAGCCACAGGCTGGGGTGAAGCAGGAAAACTCATTCAGCTGCACCTGCGCTTTCAGCAAGTCAAGCATGTATAGATCTGTTCATTAAAACAAAAAAACGGTATCACTTTAAAAGCTGCTCTTCGTCCCCGAGATGCTTTAGCGAACGCCGTAATCTGACTATTGGATTGTTAGGTCGTACTAAAAATAGTTAGTCTTGGCTTAAACTTGATGAGAATAACACAGAATAACACTCGGAAAATGAACTCTCCCAGCTTAGTGGAAAATATTTGATATGATGTTCTTAATCTGGAAAAATCGAACCGTATAACCGTAACAATATATTATTACCGTACTCCTTGTTTGTTCTTATATGTGACTCCTCCAGAACGTAGTTATCGTACAGTCGGGACAAATTGAGGGCACTGTTGCTGTTGCTTCGGCTGTGGTTCACAATCCAGTCGCCCGTGAAGTTCATTCTCCGTGTGTACATGGTATCTAACTGCTCCTCCTGCTCATTTTCTTCCAGCTTCTGCTCGTCGCATTCGCTGTCATTGTCCTCCTCCTCCTCGACATTGGTAGTGTACTTATGCCAAATTTCAGAACATGCCCTCGAACGCGAGCGCATCGACCGTGCCCTTTCCCTGTGCGTAGTTTGTTGGTGCTTTAGAGCCTGCGAAAAGTATGTTATAACTCCTGTTCGTCTGAAAGGATCCGAAGTGGTACTTGCCTCATGCTTGGCACTGCAAATTGTGTGGTGCAGCTCCCACTCATACTTGGTGTCGAAGGCCTGCCCGCACAGACTGCACTCATGTCGGGGCTGGTGGGTGTTACGCTGATGCTGGCGTAGGCTGATTAGTGTAAAGAACTCCTTTTCGCAGTTGCGGCAGTGAAAGGTACGGGTTGGCCGCAAGGACGGCTGCAGCGCACGCGGCGACACTGTGTCGTCATCGCTGCCGGCTTCATTAAGTACACGACACCTAGCCTTGGGCAGACGTTGCTGTGACCTGCACCGGCGCGAGTGCATAGTGAAATAGTCTTTGCGGAAGTAGGCTCGTCCACAGTGTTGACAGACGAGCCGCGTGCGCCACTTCCAGCCGTCCTGGATATTGATACTGTTGTTACGAGTGCCGCCCGACTCGGTGGCTGAAGGAGATTCAGGTGGCTGGGCAGAATAGGCTTCTAGTACGGAGCAAGAGGAGAGTGAACTGCGACTGCTGTGATCATTAACAGCCACTTCGACTTCCTGAACCTCTACCAGAGTGGTGGACACCTCGGCATCCGCTATGGGAGGACTTAATTGCGTGGGCGTAACCGTTGTCGTCGTCACGGTGGACGTGCCGCTCCCAGTTTGTTGCAGCCGTTGCATCCGCTGCATCAGGGAGCGCGTCACCTCCGAGTGCATGTTCAACTTGCAAACGCACTCTACGCAAATGGCCTTTAGCGTAGACCGAATCACATCTGCCTGCAACAGTGAGCGACAGTCATTACTTCGATTGCGCGAGTAACGCTGCGGAATACTCACCTGCATCTTCCAATCACGACTGAGGCGGCGCTGCATTACTTGATTAGACCTTAAGTCCAGTAGGGCGGACGACTTCGCGACCCCGCAGATAGTGCAGTTTTCGGCCTCCGCCTCAACCTGGCCATTGCACTGGCCGGCGAGTCCTTTCCCGTCGAGCCCCCCGCCACTGCTACTTGGCTCCGGTACAGGGGCATCGGAGTCTCGCATAGTGTCAATTAAATCTGCAT
This sequence comes from Drosophila affinis, assembly GCA_037356375.1. Lineage (NCBI taxonomy): Eukaryota > Metazoa > Arthropoda > Insecta > Diptera > Drosophilidae > Drosophila > Drosophila affinis. The sequence continues at coordinate 23,545,401 of CM074799.1, forward strand.
TGCAATTGCAAAATCTCTTGCATTTTTTCTATTATTCCCTAAAATTGTTTATTTAACAGAGTACTCGAAGCGTAGTTTTTGTAAATATTTATATCGCGTTTTTTTAGATATGTTGACTACCCTGACAGCGACCTATCGATAAGGGCAGTACTAACTATAAAAATCAACTATATCGTGAACTGAACGGCAAGCCAATTTCGTTTATGATATTGCTATATAAAATTAAAAATAAATTCTATATTTAAAAAATTAACTTGCTTAAATCACTAACCATACAATATATAGACGGGACAATTCATACGCTGGTTTTGACCGCACCAACAATAAGATATCAGCTCCCGAGTGAGTGTATGCGTGCTCACGCATTGCATATGTGTTGTCAGCTCCCGAGAGTCTTGAGAGTGTATGTGCATATTGTATGGTTAGTGGTATCACGAATGAAAGAAAAACTGTTGTGGTAAAGAAAGGGAAGTTTTATTTTAGTACACATTTTATTAGGAAACTTCAATCAATATTTAATGTCTTGTATGGTCAAACAATAGTTCGAAAATAGCTCACATTTTCCGAAGGTTTCTCCAAAGGGTACACTTTTTAGCACATCTATTTCAGAGTATATGCTATACTTATCCGGATAATATACATAGTTATATCGGTGCTGCCGCAGATCGAATTCCACCTGATATGCTTTGATAATCTGTGGCACCACCCCAGCCCCACAGATTATGGGAATCCATTTGTGGTTCAATGGGATTTCTAAAACTTGCAAAATACTACACATGCACCTACTACTACAAATTCTACCATTAACTGCCACTTTTAAGAATCGTTTAGTGCTGTTTAGTCCTGTCCTGTATGCAGCGGATACCATTTGTGGCTATTGTGGTTCTCTAGGACGTTGATGTGCAATGACTGCACCATCAAGTGGCCCAAGCGACACCAGCAGATGGCTGTTACGCGCGGATCCCAGGCATTTCGATTGGGAAGTATTACGCTTAATAAAACACCAAGTACTACGGGAAAATTAAACCTGAAAAAGAGCCCCCCAGTACGTGAAAGTGAAGCTTTTAAGAATTGTATAGGACTCCCATGATGTTGCCCCTTACATATGATCCAAGACAAATATCCGACCCCACCTGAAACAATAATGTAACTATCATCCGGAATAAATCCACTGTTCAAAAACAAATGAAAATGCCTTTAAATGAAAAAGGAGTGCAAGAAGGAGATAATATAATAAATAGAAGATAATAAATATAATATAATAATATATAGAAGGATAAAGAAATAATGTGGTGTGATAAAATAAGAAAATATGTGAAAGGCAATCGAAAGAAGAAGAAGGAGATAATATAATATATGTATGTGTCTGTATAAGCTAAAAAGAAAATAAATAAATAAAATAAGAAAATATGTAAAAGGCAATCGAAAGAAGAATCAGTATAAGGAGTAAACCAAAACAGAGAGACTCACCGGATCCCATAATTATGAAGTGAAGCGTTGAATATTGATGTTTGATGTTTGCACATATAAACACTAAAACAAAAAACACACATAAAAAAAATCAAAAATAAATTATCACATATGTACATATGTATGTGTACACCTTGCACTGCGTTTCGCTTTGCACTCCTTGCCGCCTTCTTCTTCTTCTTGGCGCTCCTTATAAAATGGTGTTTTTTTTTTATTTGCACTCGCACTTTCACTCACAATGTGCACTTAGAAAAAAAACTAAAAAACTTTGGTTGGGTGGTTTCACATTTTTTATTTCAATTAAGTTTTTTTTTATTTATTTCAATTTATTTATAATTATTTTATTATTTATTTAAATTTGTTTCACAGAGAAAAAATTTACACTTAGGCCTGCGCCTTCTACTTCTTGCCGCTCCGTATAGTCTTTCACTTTCACTCACATTAGAACCCTTAGGAGCCCTCATAAAACTTGGTTTTGGTGGTTTCACTTTTCATTTAAATTTGGATATTTTTTAATTTTATTATAACTTAACACATTGTTATTTGGTTTTATAATAATTGATCACAGAATAAGAATGTCACATTTTGGCCGGCGCGCGATTCTCCGTCGGGAAACACACGATTTAATTTTCCGTTTCACAATATTCAATTTCACAATAAAAAAAAGCACTCATATGCCATTCCTTTGGCTTTGATGCCATTCATTGCACTCAAAATGGCCGCTCTTTAGTTATTGCCGCTCTCCATTTTGTTCTTGCCGTTATCGTATTGCACTTTCACTCACTTTTTGGCATTTTAGAATTTCACAATAAAAAAAGCACTCATATGCCATTCCTTTGGCTTTGATGCCATTCATTGCACTCAATATTTAGTTCTTGCCGTGCACCGTATTGTTTTTGGTTTCACTCGCGCACTTTTAAACACTTTTCGCGAATACCGTTTTGCATCGAACACTTTAGACGCACGCGCACACCGCAAGACGAACTGATGACCGCTTCGAATGATGGACCGGGGGGGAACTGAAAGCTTTGATATGTGTAACTGCAGCATCGTGGGCAGCTTAAAGAAGCTTTCCAAGAATGAGAGATCGAGAACGAAAGAACTTGGTGAGAGAGGGCTGCGCTGCAGCAGAGCATTTGCAGGCAGCGACTTAAAGCTCTGCTTAGCTACTTTTGCGAATCACTTATGTCTCCCTGCTTATGTTCTCCCTCTCCTACTGCAATGGGAGATCAGAAAAGTGTACTGATGTCACCTGTTGGTGGGAGTGAGAAGCAAATGTTGGTGAGAGGGGAGGCAGTGCGCGCTGCGTAGGTGCAGCGCAGTCGGCGTAGTTACTCCCGCATTTCATGCTCTCTACTTCTCCTTTACCTTTACGGTGTCATATGCAAAAGCGATTATTGAATATTTCGTTTCTTTTACTACTGCCTCTTGCAGTAAAAACCAAAAGAGCGAACTTTTGCTTGTTGTGGGCTTTTGTTAGAGTGGGATGGAGAGGGTGTTGAATGGGTGCAAGTTTATTCATGTTCGCAGAGCAATCAGAAGAAATAGAATTCTATGCAGAAAACATAGATCATTCATTCTTTTTATAGATAATTAACAAAATAAACAATGAATTAACGATGAAGTATGCGTTGCCATGTGCAAAAGAGATTATCGAATATTTCGGCTCTTTTACTACAGCCTCTGTTACTGCGAGCGTTTGCTGTTGTGGGCACCTGTTCGAGTAGGTTGGAGAGGGTGCTGTGTAAAGATAAGGGGGCAAAGTCTTTGGCGTATGCATCGTTGTTGTTGTTGCTTGCATGGGTGGAATGGGAGACGGAAAATGCGTGGATGATGTACCTAAGTCAACTTTACCATAGACAAAATATTTTAATGTGAATAGCTATGTATGTATGTATGTATATTTGATCCATCTCTTCATTGCAGGTAATGCAGGGCAGACAATTAAGAGCGCACATTTGCTGAAATAATCTGATCTTTTTGCAATAGGGATCTGTGTTTGATGTTGTTGCTTTGGCTTCTTATCTGTTTGGGGCGGGGGAAGATGGGCAACGAGCGACAAAAAACTGTAACAATTTGAATAGTTCTTTTATTTGATTCTCCTTTCCTACTGCATGTGGGGTCAGTACAATGCCCTGAAGCGGAGGAGCTTCAGTAAGAGCATCTTTGCTTTTGCATTATGTGAGTTCTTGTAATTGTTTTTTTGCTTTGGCGTACGCGTCGTTGTTGCTGCCTATCAATGCTCTTACATGTGTACATACATAGGTGGAATGGAAGAAGGGGAGTGCGTGGATGACGTAACTCAGCTTATAGGGATTTGTGTGTGTTGTTGTTGTTTTGGTTTCTGCTCTGTGTGGGGAAGGGGAAGATGGGCCACTAAGAACTGTGATAATTTGAGGAGTTCTTTTTTCTGATTCTCCCTTCCCACTGCATATGGTATCAGTGCAATGATCTGAAGCGGGCGCGAAAAGTTAGGAGCGCAGCAGTGCTTGTAATTGTTGTTTTGTCAGAGGTAACTCACATACTTGGGTACATCCCTGTTCGCCAGGAAACAATTTTCACATGGATCTTTTGGACTTTAGATTGTTAGATATTAGTATTACTCGTAGTTTAGAAGGGTTTACTGCATAAAACATTTTTATTTGAATTACTAGAATATTTAATTAGGACTTGTCTCTTGATTCTCAGCATATTTTTCTTAAACTTTTTGAATATTTTTGATTTTTGTCGTGATGTTTCCTCTAAAGTCGCATGTTTTATTACATTATCCATCATTACCTTGGAACACTTTAATGTTTCGGCCAGTTTCCGGAACAAAAATTCCTTATTCTGGACGTTTTTCATGTCCATGCGTGCATGTCCTTTACCATCCTAAGCAACTGAACTTTATTTTATGGATGTTTTTACATCTAAAATAACTAGCACTAATTACTCGCAATAGTTTAAAACCAAATAACTCTTAGAAACCCGGTTTTTTTACGAAATATAATATGTTTTCTGTGTGTGTCCCTATTATTTTTCACAGCTTAAAGTATATGACGCATCGAAAAATAATTTTATTAAATTTTTTTACCACTACTCTTGTGTTTTTTTCTTTTACATTAAGAAGGTCAAATGTTAAACAACCTATAAAAATTAAGTTCACTTCAAAGTGATAGGAAATATCCATTTCATAGACCTTTTTCTGAAATAAAGCCAACTGTCCTTATTATTTTTCACATGACTGTACATACATGTGCACATGTGTGATAATTTATTTTTGATTTTTTTTTTTATGTGTGTTTTTTGTTTTAGTGTTTATATGTGCAAACAAAAAATGTCAATATTCAACGCTTCACCTCATAATTATGGGATCCGGTGAGTCTCTCTGTTTTGGTTTACTCCTTATACTGTTTCTTCTTTCGATTGCCTTTTACATATTTTCTTATTTTATTTATTTATTATCTTTTAGCTTATACAGACACATACATATATTATATTATCTCCTCCTTCTTCTTTCGATTGCCTTTCACATATTTTCTTATTTTATTTAGTTATTTATCCTTCTATATATTATTATATTATGTTTATTATCTTTTATACATTATATTATCTCCTTCTTGCACTCCTTTTTCATTTAAAGGCATTTTCATTTGTTTTTGAACAGTGGATTTATTCCGGATGATAGTTACATTATTGTTTCAGGTGGGGTCGGATATTTGTCTTGGATCATATGTAAGGGGCAACATCATGGGAGTCCTATACAATTCTTAAAAGCTTCACTTTCACGTACTGGGGGGCTCTTTTTCAGGTTTAATTTTCCCGTAGTACTTGGTGTTTTATTAAGCGTAATACTTCCCAATCGAAATGCCTGGGATCCGCGCGTAACAGCCATCTGCTGGTGTCGCTTGGGCCACTTGATGGTGCAGTCACTGCACATCAACGTCCTAAAGTTTCTGGCCCGTTTCAATACGAGAAAAATGCATTACGACTTAACTTGGAAAACAGTATATTTAGCATTTATTCAGAAGTAGGGTATACAAAACGTCCATATTCGTAAAAATGTTTTTAATGTGTAGCAAATGTGTAGTTACCGTGTAGATGCCATGTAAAAATAGGACTTACGCATCCAATAAACGGAGGTCTTAAAATTGGTTAATCTTGTAGAAAATTATTTTCTTAGGGCTTAGTAACTAGCAACGCTAACTACATTTAAAAGCGGCTAAGAAAAAAGAATTTGAACATAATTAAAAATGGAAAAACATATATACCACCGGTTAAGTTTCCAATGACGTAACATTCCATGCTCACTTACGTTATCGCACGACGTATTTATCACTTATGACTTGACCTTTATTTCTTAAACGTTTTTTTATAAACAATCTAAAAAAAAAAGTCACTAAACTTAACCAATCTTCTAGACAATTGTTTCATCTATCGTATAAAATTATGTGTTCAGGCCTGAGGGTTCTAGTTAGCTAGTAATATTAAGCAGAATATCGAAATCAAGGAATATGATTTTCGTCGCCATTTTTACGGAATATTTTTAAATGAGACCGTAATTTTCGATATATTTCTGATGGTTGGACTGTATATCATATCGATAATTCGGCGGTCACAAACGTGCTATTTGTCAGGTCGGGATTCCGGTGAAAAAAAAAAAATAGTGAAAATGGGCGTACAAGTTGTTCCAATTGCTCCCGGTGACGGTAATTATATGTAATTTAAATATGTGCAACAAATTCTGGTAGTCCGGTCCGAGGGAAGCATAACCTTAGAAATGCTTGCGGGTGTACATGCTCGGAAAATTACTCGAGCGTTGCCTATATCCATCTCGCTCACTCGCATCCATTTTATATATTTGCAGGCAGCACATTCCCCAAGAATGGCCAAAAAGTCTTAGTGCACTATACCGGAACCTTGGACGATGGCACCAAGGTACAGCTCCGCTCCTGCATTGAAAAACTGAAAAAGTAAATTTAATAATGAATTCTCCTTAGTTCGATTCGTCCCGCGACCGCAACAAGCCTTTCAAGTTCACCATCGGCAAGGGCGAAGTCATCCGCGGCTGGGATGAGGGCGTTGCTCAGTTGAGCGTGGGCCAGCGCGCCAAGCTCATCTGCTCCCCGGACTATGCCTACGGCAGCCGTGGACACCCCGGAGTCATCCCTCCCAACTCCACCCTGACTTTCGACGTTGAGTTGCTCAAGGTCGAATAAGTCTCCGGAGCGAGAGTGCATGAGTGTGTGTATGTGAGCACGGCCCGACTGCAGTTGGGTGTGCGTGTGTATACCAGCATAAAGACGGACAGGCGCACACACCAATCCAATCAATACCTAGAACACGGAGACACGGCGACACAACACTACCAAATCGGAACAATCCAGCAGCATTTGAACTCTACTCAAAAGAAAGCTAATTAGACATAATTTAATCGAAAGGGAAACGCATCTTCTACGCATACTAAATAAACTAAACATTTATTCAAGATCATTATTTTCGACTATTCATTTTGTTTGGACACCAGATGCATAATCTGGTCGATGACCTCGTAGCGATCGTGGTTGTACTTTTGAGTATGCTCTTGCCAGTGGTCGCGCACGCGCTTCCATCGAGTCATATTGGCAGAGAGCAGTTCATCCTTGGCAGCCCCTTCCAGCTTTTTCTCTTGCAGCTTCTCCTCCTTGGTGTACTCGAGGCGGGGTGGTACCACCGGCAAGTTGGTGGAGCGGGGCTGTGGCATCTGGGTCAGAATTTTTATCTCCCCGCTCTTGAGCTTCGCCAGAACTTCGTCCGCATCGCTCTCGCGCTTCACGGTGGAAGTGGAGCCTTCGGTGTTGTAAGTGGATACGGCGGGGTTGCGTGGCTGGTTTGCCATCCAGGCGCGGCAGATCGGGTACAGAGGAGTCTTCTCATTGTACTTCGAAAGGTCCAGGCTGCGCTCGAACAGACGCATGACATACGACTCGCTGGGGGATTTCTGGTTTCCCGAGCCGTGGCCACTCTTCTTGTAGAGCGCCCGCTTCACCTTGGAGCGGTTCGGCGGCAAGGCCGTGGCGCCCGCTGTTACTGCGTTCAGCTCCGGCTGCAGCTTCACCTGGTATTGGCTACCTGGTACCTGGCGCTGCTGTTGTAGGATCAGCAGCTTCTTCGACGGGCGGCCGCGAATGGGCAATTCGGATTCTGTGTCGTCGTCGTCGTGGTCGCTCACCTCTGGTTTTGGTTCTTCCTTCTGCGGCTCCCGCAACCTTAGCGAGAGCTCAGACCCCACATTCTTTTGCAATTTTCTGGGCGATTTCATTTTCTATAGTGCAGCTAAGATTTTTTGGAATATTGTATTTTCTTTTTAAATAGATCTGTGTGCAGTGTGACCGCGGAATTATCGATAATATATACCGTCCGACCATCAGAAATATACCGAAAATTACGGTCTCATTTTACAAATATACCGTAAAAATGGCGACGAAAATCATATTCCTCGATTTTGATATTCTGTTTATTATTACTAGCTGAATAGAATACTGAACCCTGAATAAATTGTTGTAACTGATAGATGAAACAATTTTCTATAAGATGAATGAATTTTAAAAACTCTTTTTATTGGATTCGTTCTTAAATAAGGTTAAACATTTGCTACACATCAGTAACATCATTACTGAGTATGGGTGTTTTGTATACCCTACTTTTGAATTCATGTTAAAATAATGTTTACAAGCTACTTAGCTCATCACTTAGTAATACATTTTTCTCGTATTGAAATTTTTTTTACCTTTTCATGCATTTAATAGATTCCCGTATATATTCCCGTAGGTGTAAACGATTTATTTCAAGCTGCTTTAAACAGTAAATAATATTGTACTCTGCACAGATTGACATTTTTTGATCCAAATATTTATTATGTTAACATATCGATCCCGATACCCATTTTCAGTCTTTATAAGAAGACCAAAAGCGTAAAATTTTCTGAGATAGAGACTGACTAGTTTCTAAATTCTATAATATCCATGTCCTAAGGGGTATGAAAAATGTCGCTCATTTCGCGGCACATGTTCCTGGTCCATACAGATTAATGTTGGCAACGGTAAAAAGCGTAAGAGAGCATGGAATATAAGGGCAATTGTTGGGATGAGGTTGCCTCCTTAAAATCACTCAAAAAGTCCCAATAAAATATACGGTCTGACCTAACATATTCTTCGATTTTGATATTCCGTCTAATATTAATAGTTAACCAAGACCCTATGCACTGACCACTTTATTTTAACTGACAAATTAATCAGTTTTCTACGAGGTTTGCAAGTTTTCGTTCTTGGGAAAGTTCTACAAACTTCTAAAACATCAAAGCGCCGATTAGGTTCTTCAAAAATACCAGTATATACCATGACATTTTACAATATATTTTGCACAATTTCGGCATCAAAAATTCCATAAAATATTTAAAATACCATAAATGGTCTCGCTGGCCATGTGGGCCTTACCTAACAAGTTATACCATGCGTCACGTCGTATTGTCTTTTACTCGTTTGCGCGTTACAAAATAGAGCGAAGAATCTCGTTGACAATAGGAGAAAAAATCCCAAACCATTTCACACAGGAGAAAAAATCCCAAACCATTTCACATATCAGGAGAAAAAATCCCATACCATTTGACATCAGGAGAAAAAATCCCATACTTTTGCCATCAAACCATCCGCCATCCGTTGCCATTTCAAACAGCCTATTTCATACACGAAAACAACGCCAACCGACGAACTACAGTGATACATCGATACAGCACGAAAAATTTAAAATGTATTTGAATGGTTGCTGCGCGCGTCGTGGATAAACGAAATTTGAAAATACGAAATTCGCAAAAAGTGAATTCGCAAAAACAACGGTAACAGTTGTGCGTGCGCGTTTTCGTTTGAGTTATCAATTGAAGAAAACAATTGAGTCGCGTATTATTCAGTAAGTTTGCATCAGAAATAATATTTAACAAGAAGTGGATAGAAAAATTCGGGAGTGCGTAGTTTCTCTAAACGTTGCAACCAAACAATCCAAATCCACTTAATATTGTTTGCCAAAATTTTCCAAAAAAAAAAATAGAGTTCAGAGTTGTTTGACTAAAATGCTGCTGTGATAGTGGCTGTGGATGCGCACAGCATCCTTGACGATGACGTCATTCGCTCGCTGGCCAGTTCACAGCCGGGCGTGTGTGTGTGTGTGTGTGTGTGCATGTGTATGTGTTTAATTAGAACGCCGACCAACCAAGGCCACAAATCGGCTGTTGCCGTACCGTTATTCCCATATCTTCTAGGCGCCACCGTCGAACAATCGGCTTTTCGTTGCACAAATTTATTTTTTGTCTCTAATTATGGTGTTTTTTCGATTCTAGGTTTTGCAAACGAAAGCAACGGGTAAATCGAGTTCGAACTAACGGTGTACACTGGAAAGTTTTATTCGGTAAGTACCGATTTTCCTCCCATCTGATATTTGAACTGGGTCAAACAGCAACAAGGTGGCTGTTTCTCTCATTACGAATACATGCACCGATATTTCTATATTTCTATTGTTCATGGCCTCATTTCCATGCAAAAGGAACCTGCTATTATTTGCGTCAAATGCCATGTAATATATATGTATTGTATGTATGTATAGCTTTTAACTGTCGTGTGAGGGGGTGGGGGGCTGTGATAATGCATTTTTAACGTGTGCTGCTCGGTCGCTGGCGCTGCCGCCAGTAAAAAAGTAAAACTCACATAAATTAAACATCCAACATCTTCAAATGAGCCAGGCGTCGGGATGTACCAGGGGCATTCGAAATTGCAAAGTTTCGTTCCCTTATGCTTCGCTCCGCGCCGCTCCTTCTACTTCCTGCAGAGCAGCCCCAAAATGTTGTAGCTTTTTATTTGGGGAGGCTGTAAATAATGAAAGGGCAGACAAGCAGCAGACTGAACATCAACAACAACAAGCAACAGCAACAGCACGAAGCTTTTCTTCCTGCAGGCTAGTCCTGTGCGGTGCCCCCAAAGGGATAAGGGGCAACATAATCAAAGGCATTTATTGCGCCATCGAATACCCAGAGAACTGTTGCCTCGAGTGGGTGTGTGGGCTGGCGAGGAATCGTTAATGGGCCAGGAGGAGGCCGGAAACCTGGGCACAGACAGTTTTCCTGCTCCTGGTGTCTCGTGACAGGGCACGTTCGACCTAATAAGCATGTGGAGGGGATTCCGAGGGTTGCCCTGTATGGCATGGCATTTCTGACTTCGACTCCGACTCCGACCCTAACTCGTGCTCCACAGAGTTGTAAATGCTTCCGTGTGCCTATTATCCTCAAGCTGTAGGAATCGATTTTCGATGATAATCGAGTTGAATGCACTGAAAATTTAGTTCAGTTTCTGCCCCCTCTGCGGAGATGAAACTGCCGGGAAATCGCCTTTTCTTTGACGCTGACTCAACGAAACCATTTCTAAGCATATTTGAGTTGAAGAAGAATGGAGCTGATATTTGATAAGCAGTAAAGTTCGTTCCTTCCTTTTTTTCTGTCCCTGCTTCCTAAGCTCCTGCCTGTGGCGGCAGGGGAGTCTGGTCGACGTCCCTCGACGTGCTATCTGCTACAGAAATTGTTTTATTTCGGATTTATCTAACGATTGCTCTTTTCCTCTATCTTTCTGTAGCTATCTTCATAGCTTTTCTCTTATTTTTTTTTGTTTTTAAGATAGGTTTTAAAGGTTATCATTATTTGAAGGGTATTCTGGTTGGTCTGGGTACAAAGTCAAGTGTGTCTGCTTCCTGTAGATCAACTTGGAGGTAAGGCAGTGAAGAAGAGGAACGACGAGAGTTTTGTACATTTAATTTTCTAAAATGTACCTTTTCACACATTTGAAGCAAAATTCCCACCTCATTACCGCAATCACCTTCATGACACAAGTGTAATGGAAAGTGGGGACTAAAAGCACATCTGGAATACATTTATTAACCATATTATTTCCTCTGAACTCGGAATAGCGAATAATGTGCAATGTTTTTGCACAGAAATTCTTTGGTCAGTATATGTAGCACTCCGTCACCCTTATGATATTATTTATCATGTGTACATTCGTATTTCTTGCATTTGATAGGGAGGATACTCATATTCCATAGATATCCTCACGTATGAGCCCTTGGCAACGCGGGTGGCATTAGAGTGGCGCCAAGTTGCTGTTGGCATGGCTGCCGCCTTATAACCCTCCTCCTCGTCAGCGTCAGAAGTTTGCGAAACGGTTGGTGAAGGAACCTATTTGTGGCACGCAAACAGCTGAGACAGAGGCTAAGGACAACCGCACGAAAGCAAACAAATGCTCAAGGACCAGGAAGCCAGGGACAGAAAGATTCGGGACAAAACGAGGCAGTAGTCTGTGCAGGAAAGGGACCATAAAGGCAGGCAGAGCTTAAATGAAGGAAACATATGAACAAAAGTTCGCAGTTAATTCGTTTTGATGTCGCTGCTCAGACAAGGTCTGGCCCGAATCATTCTGAAGGCCGCAGGACTGAGGAGCACTCGCCGAGCAGGCCTTATGGGATGCGCGATGAGTCATCCTTGGGCACGCATAATATCTATACCGTTGTCAGTTCTTTATGGCCTCAGAAAGGAGTCCGTCCACCCGGGGGAACATCGTAAACTTCCCATTGCCGGTCGTTCGTTGATTATGAAATTTTATTCGCTGCTCAATTAACTCTGGTCGAGCACGCGATGGCCCACATAGCCAGCTCTGCCCGAGCTGCCGCTCTGGGAGATGTATGCAAACAGTCCGATGTCGCTCAGTGGGGTGTCAGATTGCGGTAGGTTGGTTTTCCTCCCGTCCTCTAAATAGCGCCGATTGGCGTCCTTTTAGTTGTGGATATGGTTCCAAGCCCACTCCGACGCTGGGTTGGCCTCCTTGTCCCAGCCGAAATGTGCAATTCGTTTCACATGTTCGCTGGGAAGACCTTCAAGCGGGTGGAACGCACTGCCGAAAATAAAAATCGATGCGGGGCTCCAGTTTGACGTACATAACGGCATGTGGGGTCGTGAACTCCGTTGTCAAAGGTCAATTCTGTTGGCGTTGAAGAGTTTCTGTTAGGGTTGGGGAAGAGAAGAAATGTGGGGAGTGCTAAAGTATAATTAAATATTTTACTGACTTAGGTCCTCCACCTTGTATTCTCACGATGTTTACAATATGCAGAATGTTGCCTCTTTGCTGCACTTCTGGCATTCCCACCCATTACAACGAAAACGCATACCCCACTTGCCCCCCTTCCGCTTTATCAGAATAAATTAAGTTTAATTGAAATTTTTGCACAAACATAAACTCTCTTCGACCGCCGATAGCCGCCGCTGAGCAATGGCTTGTGATGTCATCAAATCGAAGATGTAGTATAATGGCAGTGTGAGTGTGTGAGGGACCTTGAGCCCCTATGATCGTGACTCACTCATTGACTGCTGTGCCTTGCTCACACCAGTATGTAAAGTGGGCTGACTTTGCCTCCTTTTATGGCGTTGCTCTTGAGCTGTGGCATCTTGATTGGATTAGATTGATGGATATTGAAGGATGATTGGATGGGATGCAATATGTTCGAGTTCTGTAATTGCTTTGTTACGGTATCCAGTATTTCCCAAGTGAGAACTTTTCTGCCCTTTTTGTCTTTGCAACTTTTGGCATTGAAAAGTAACAGAAGTTGCTTAAGCTTATTTAAACCCAACAGGGCAGGATAATTAGGGTTAATTTTCACCTCGATTACAGGACTGGGACTGGGCCCAGGCCCAGGCCCAAACAAACTAGAGCGAGCGGCAAACAAACAGCACGTGATTCTAACAAAATAAGTGAATTCCGTGAATGAATCACGTTTGCTGGAATTTTTACTCTGTGCCGATGAGTAGCCATCTCTCTCGCTCTCTCTGCTCTGCTCCTGGCATTCCTGCTCCTGCAGTGCATTGGAATGGGACGAGCGTGTTCTCCTCCGACAGAGATTCAGCTTCAGATGAGGATGAGGCGATGACGATGACGCGTCGAGACAAGTACGCAAAAAAAGGAAGAATGGAAAATAGGAGAGATGGGAGAGTAGATGCCTGCAAGCCAACTAACGGCAGCTGCTTCTCTTGGTGGCATTGTCCTCTGCCACTGTCCTTGCAGGGAGAGAGAGCGAAAGAGAGGGGTGGTTTGGTTCAGCTCTGTGTAGTGCAGTGCGGGGCGGTGTCTGGCCTCGCTTACAGCATTTGCACGTCCTTCGTCCTGTGTCCTCCTCCTCGTCGGTTTGTCCTTAGCTTGTTGCCACTCGCAGAAATGTTGGCTTCTATTTTTCGGTCTGCAAGGGACGCAGCAGCAGCAGCGGCAGACGCGACAGGAGCGAATAATGTGCGCACATCCCGCAGACAGGGGGTTGGCGCTGGCATTCGGTTATTTCGTTATTTATTTTCTATTTCGTTCTCTATTACGCCTCTGTCCTTTGCTTCTCCTGCTGCTCTGCTGCCTCTCTGCGCCTCTGTTGTGTTCGCCCGTTCGTCGCTGTTTTGTTTTGTGCTTGTGCTCGCCACTCGAAACGTTTCGTTGAGGCCTCTGCTGCCACAGTGGCGGTCAAAATATTGGGAGCGGGTGTTAGAATGGGCAAAACAAAATAGCAGCAACGGGAGAGGATTGTAATCGTGGTATTATCCGCATCCGAATCCCTTTGGCTCCATGGATATTTCATCTGCATTTCCGGCGCTGGGAAATTGGATAAGTGCTTTGCTGTTTCTGTTTATTTGCCAAGCGGCAAGTGCCAAAAATGGATTATTATTCGTCTGGCTCCTGTGCCCTGACGGTTTTGATTTCCATCCTATCCCCATCCAATCCCCAGCCACAAATGGTGCATCCACAACCACAATAAAGCACCGCAGGCGCCATTTGCCATTAACTTTGGAAACCGCACGCTTCCCACTCCCGTTGTCCGTTCCGGATCCTTATCGAGATCCTGGTATTGGTGTCAGGCGCAGCGGTACTCCCGCCGAGCGGCGCCCGCAACCAATTATTTCACGTTTGTGTAAACAAACAAGCGAAGGGAGGAGAAACGGGCCCATAAAATAAAAATTAATTTCCACACACTTTTCAAAATTGTTATTTGCCCCGAAATTTCTCAGCACCGTCCCGGGTCCCATCTCGTGTGTCCTGCGGCGCTGGTGACTGGTAACCGAGAAACCACCCCGCAAATAAATGTCCCGTTTCCAATGCATCCGAATCCATCCCCTTTGTCAGTGGCGTTTGGCTCCTTTGCTTTTTGTGATGTGTAACTCCTGGAATTGCCCTCATTGTTGCTGGACTTATTGGCTGCGCTTCGGGGGCGGCTTTCCACCCACCACCCCTACCGCCTCCAGCGTGGGCTCTGATCCCAGGTCGCATGGGTTGCAGGGTTTGCATGGTTTACATTCTGCCCATTAACATACTCGACACTCTCACACTTCCCCCCCGTGTGGGGGGCTAGGAGTACTTTGCTGAAGTGCTTTGCGTGCCTTTGAAATGGTTGTTGCTGCTGCTCCAGAAGAGTACCTGGAGTTTGTTTAAGGCGAAAACAATTTTGATTCCGAGAGGGAGGAGGGGCAGTGGCTAGGAGGAGTGATGGGAGGATAATCAGGAAGCGTTTACTGTGCGGTGATCAGAGAATCGCCAAGTTTCCTTTTTAACCTCCGATGCACAGCCTAAGAACCCGAGGAGCTGCAATGCACTCTCTCAACGTAGAAACCCTTTAGCTCCACTCTTAATAGCGCATTCAACTTTAGTCCCTGACATTGTCTGAACCAATGCCAGTGCCATGGCCATGCACATTATTTCCAGCATCGGCAGGGAAACGGTTTTTCTCAGATGCGGAACTTTTCACTTTCCTTCAGGGATAAATCTTGCCAGCAAGGCAGGGACGCACTAAGTAAGGGAGCCTGCAGAAGTTTACGCTAAATTTCAAAACAACAAAGGAGCAGAACACAAAAAAGGGCCCCAGTCCTCCAGTCAATGTGTGTGCGCAGCTGTTCCCAGTTGAAACTCAGACTCAATCTCCACCTGAAGCAGTCGTAAGCTGCTGCGCTGCGCGTCTTAACTCACCCACAATCCGAGAACAACAACAAAAACAGCAAAAACTAAGGAGCCCTGAGGCTGAAGGAAATTCGATATTCCCAGCCCTTGTCGCTCCCCCACGCCCTATCATCTCATCTCCCAGTCCTCAGTTAATGCTAAATTGCATTTTCGCAGAACGACTGCTGATGGCTGCAGTTGGAATTTATGAAACCTCGGCCGGGCCACGGCCAAGGTTGGGTACTCCACGACTCGATTGGAGTTCCCTAAGCTGCTGATAAGAGCGGACCAGCTTAAAGCTGCCCGCAAGCCACTCGGAACACTCCGAACATGCCCCCCCCTCATGATCTCACATGAACACAATCTTCAAAGCAAAAGCAGAGGTAAAAAGAAAACGAACAGCCCTTACGAGGTATCACAATAATAAATACTTCACGACAGGACAGAACTGGCGACGAAAAAGTCCATGGGCATTGGAAAATCAATAGACACCGGACCGGACTCCAAAAGCGGACTCTACGCAGTTTGAATGAAGTCTCCCCTAGGCCTCCCTGCCATCCTTTCGCTTTCCGCCCGCTTGTTTGTTGTGTGTTGGCGCCATGTCATGTCGGAAAATGTCTCATGTTTGGGCTCCTGTCCTGCCACTTGACATCATGTACTGTACTGGCTGTTCTGCACCCGCAGCGTCCCTCGGACTTGCTGTTACTGCAAATTAAATATATGTACAGGTTACATAACCCCGTCGAAATTGCTATTATAAACTGTCCCCTCGGACCCCGCAACCCCGCACTCCCGCAACGGAGGAGTCTATGTCGTAGTCGGCGGTTGTCGGTACCAATTTTCCATGCGGCTGGCTACCAATTGTTGCTCTATGGAACCGAAGGGAACCCATAAGTGGCCTGGCCCGAGTCCAGGGCGGCTCCATTGTCCGGTTCTGTTGTGGCCAGGCTCAGGTTCCAGCCTAATGGACTGGGTCACTGCAATTGTGTGTTATTGATTTATGGGCACAGTGCGGGGAGTCGTGAGAGGCATGGACATATAGCGGGCCTGATTGAATTCGTGGTTGGCTGGGAAGCAGAAACCACAATTCAGAATAGAATTCTGATAGAACTGGCTACCGAAAGGAGATGATGAGGGGCCATCCAAGCAATCATTGGCAGACTCAATGCCGGCTTCTACTGCCACAAATCTTATCTTGCACTCTGGCATTCTGCATGTCTCAGCAGAATGTTGTCACATGTCCGATGTCCAATCCCCTGGCACCCACAGCCCCTCCCTCGCATCAGGATCAGTCCCGCAGATGGGATAGATATCAAGTGTTATGTGCCACATAAGCCACAAAGCGTCTGTAGCAGACATGGACTCGGGACATGGGACTACGACTGGGATTGGGGGCTACTTGGGTTGAGGTAAGATTTAGAAATTCCGCAGATGCTGAAGTTGAAGCGCAGCGGGAACACACAGCAGTATACACGAATGAATGCCAGCTCCAATTAAAAGGCCGTTTATCCAATTTTTTTCTGTGTAATAATAATGAACGTAATAATGAACTTCCTTTGCAAACTGTGCAAGCCAAAAGTATGTGGCGCCAAACAATCAACCGAGCGATAAACATCTGCATCTCCACGTGGGCGTATCTGGCAGCATCAGTAATTAGAGACAGGCCCAAAACCAACCAATTAACGGCCATTTGGGGCTGCCTCCTATAATTCTTTCAGATTTTTTTCTTTCTCTGCCAATAGATCCATCGATTGTGTGTGGAGCCGTCGCCTTCGCCGACTTTAGGGTGTGCACTTATTGGTTTCGTGGCTGGATGGAACATCACCTGCCCACCTGTCCTGTCGATCAGATGGAAGAGCTGACCTCAAAAATGATGAAGTTTTCACACCTTAAATGGCCCCAGATAGCGGCCCAGCCGGAGGCCTAGGCTGGGCCAGCAGCTCACACGGCATTTCACCGTTTACCTGCAACATTATAGCATTTTATGGCCTGGCCGTTAAAATATCCGTGGTTTCATAATTAATTAGCAAACAAATTTTATGTTCCTGCAATTTTATGGCCAAAGTCATTCATTTGTGGATATGTGATGGACGGTGCTGGGGCGAGGGGGTGCCAGGGGCGGGGAACGCAAATTAGTTGAGTTCTGACCTCACCTCATTGGCACCATCTATGACTACTCCCAGCCATGCCTCTGCACTCTTCCTGTCTGCCAGATCCCATTTCGGTGCATGTATCGTGCCACTCGAGCACACAATTGCACTGCCACTACCCCGGTCCCTTTCCTACCTTTTCCGTTCTCTGGCGTAAGCCCCATTTTCTTCTTGGCGGCTTCTTTGTTCCAGCTGATTTTACGGAGTGCCCCACGTGCACCGAAGATTACGCTTGTTGACTCTAAGCAGCAAGCGGCAAGCGGCAAACGGGTTTCATTGTACATCTTGAAAGCAAGGCCCAAGCTCAAGACCAAGTGCCACATATGCCACACAGTTGGCAGACCGAAAAGACAGACACTGCAATTAGTCTGGCTTAAGTCGTGGCTAACGGTGTAGCGTATTATCTCGGCCACTGCAGCCGACGCCATAAGACTTCATAACTATCAGTTTGTTGTGGCCTAATCTTTAATCGCATGAAGCTCGTGAGATTTGGCGTCGATAATGTCGGCTCAAGTGATAGATTACCATGTGGAGCTCTGGCTCTAAGCTCTGGCCCCAGAGCGACTTTTCACTTGATGGCAGCAGGGAAAGAGCACTGAAGATAGAAAATGGAAACTGCACTCGAGAGCGGTGGCTGCTCAGATGAGGAGAAGGATTACCGCTGCAATCCTCCTCCAAACGGGTGGGAAATTCATCTTTAATGGCGTTTCAGTGTTTGGCCTGTTAGATAAGCACCGATTTCCCATCGATTTCCAGTGTAAATAATACGCTTTTCTTGTTCACTTGTAGACTAATTGAATTGGCTATCGGAATCGCAACAACCGACTGGTAAGATATGAAACTTGTTTGCCATCGGATACCCTACCCATGGTACGGATCGACATGACAAACAGATCAATCAAGAAATATTATCACTTGGGTTAGAGCTTCCTTACGGCTTAAGGGGTGTAACTTGCAACTCCATCTCTCCTTTGCGGAAGACGCAAGTACTTTCAAGTGGGGGTCAGTAAATAACTTTCTGTGAATGTGCCGCTGTAAATCCATTTACGGATGATTTCGTTTCGTTACATTGACAGTTGCGGGGGGAACCAACTGGCGACTCAATCACCTGCTCATTCGCACCATTTATGAGTATTCGCCATTTCGGGGGATCCGATTGCGGCTCCTTATTGGGATGATGAGTACCGTCGAGTACGTTCCCCCTTCGTATGAGATCTTGGAATGACGGACTCTTGCTTGCATTACTTTGTGTGTGTCAATTAAAAAGGCTTCATTACCATCAATCTTAATTGAAAAATCATCAAGGCTGCTTATAAATTGAGTGAGAAGGGGCGTCTCCGTTCCGGTCGTCTCCTGCACAGCCGCCTGCCCAGTTCCCGCGATGATTGGCGATCCTCCGCCTCCGACTACAGCGCTACAACTTAAGTAGTCTGAGTTATGGGACAGCCTCCACGGCAAACAAGTCGGATGGCAGATGGAGACATGCCTATAAAGTAGCTGCGTTCCCAGCGAATGCATCTCTATCTGCCACAGTGATATCTGTATCTGTGTTTTCATCTGCTTCTGCTTTTGCTTTTGCA
The DNA here is from genome assembly GCA_037356375.1 of Drosophila affinis. Classification (NCBI taxonomy): domain Eukaryota; kingdom Metazoa; phylum Arthropoda; class Insecta; order Diptera; family Drosophilidae; genus Drosophila; species Drosophila affinis. Next base: position 23,564,613 of record CM074799.1, read on the forward strand.
TTTGCATCATTCTGCTCCCCTGCGTCTTGTCTGCTCGCTACTTGTGTCGCGCCTTGTGCTGAGCAAATTGTGGGCAATCATTGTCAATTTACAATGCATATGCAAAGCGGAGGTTTCTGACTATGGACCTGTACTTGTCGGACGGAAGAAAGTGCAGAGACAGCAGCAGTGGAGCCTCGACAGTGCCTCCAGCATAACCGTGGCTAAAACATCGTTGCTCTCAGGCACACTTCACTGCTCCTACTGCTTGCTCCTCTCCACAGTTCACAGCCGCGCCTTGAACTACAAGCAGCGGCTCTGTCTCTGTCTCAGGCTTTGGCTTTGGCTTTGGCCCCAACACGGGTGTGACGGAGGTGACGGAATAAAGGGGAGGCTGTTTCTGTTGTTAGAGAACACTTATCAGAGCTGGGAGATCAGTTTGTGTTCCGAGTTGCGGCTCTGGGGGTCGTGGGGGTTCGTTCGCTTTTATTTACCTTGTCTGCGATTTGGCGAGCCCTCCGCCTTTCTCTCTATCCTTCCCCTGCTTTTGGATGGAGCTTCGCTTATTTATTTTTCATTTTTATTTTATTCTACTTGTATTTTATCGTGTACAAAATTTGTATGTGTGGTGCGTCTGCCTTTGGCGTTTATTTATTCGTGAATTTGTTTTGAGCGCTCGCCTCCAACGGCTACACTTTTATTGCTTTCGTTTATTGCCATTTCTTTTGCTGCTTGTTTCGTGCGAAAATAATTCAAATTGGTCAAACAAATTGTCAGGGGAGGCGGCTCTTCGAGTAGGGATAGTCCCAATCAGTGGCGAGTGGGGGTGAAGGTGGGGGTGTATGCCAACCAATCTAGAAATAGGCGACAGCTGGACTCTGCGACTAATTTCCATGTGGCGACACTCGGTAGTTATCAAAATGAACGGATCAACTGCTACATGTATATGTATATACATACATGTATGTCTGTATGTATGTATGTACATATATGTATGTATATGTATATATTTTTGGGAGAAAAAATCAATCTATGTAAAGGGTTTCATGGAACGCCGTTTAATCATGAAGTCACTTTCCAGAGTCGGAGTCCGTCAGGGGAGTCTGTCAGGGCTACTTAGTAGTTGCTCTGACCCACTCAAAGACAATTAAAGAGCTCGATGCTCTTCGCTTAGTGGGAGTAGGTTGCGTAACTCCCCTCTCGAGGGGGCGAAGGGAAAGCAGGAACGACGTTTATCGCGTTTAACGCGCCATATCATCCACCGCACAGAGAGCTCCCAAGAACCCGCAAGAACAACGACCCAACCTACAACCTACACAGAATAGAGAACAGAGCACAGAGAGTAGAACAGAAGCACTCCACTGGAGGAGCTGTTACAGGCCATTAGGTGCTCGCTGGCATCCATTGGATGCGTGTCAGTGTTGTCAAACGATGTCATCAGCCATTGCCGATGCCAAACGCGGAGCGTCGGCAAATTCATTCGTTTAATGTCAAATGTCTGACACACATTTTTGTCGCTGTCCCCTGTCCACATATTCGTACTCGTACTCTGTCCCCATACTGACTGGCGCGTATCTGGAAGATCATCGCAGATTACGGCGGCGCAGCCTTAATTAGAAATGCAGCGACTGCTGCTCTCGGGCACCTCCGGGCCCGCTGATCCGGTGTCCAGACTCAATTATATAATTGCTCTGGCTGACATTCTGTAATTGCAAGCAATCGTCTGCCGCGGCAGGAATTGGGAGTGGAATGGTAATAAGAACGCAGTCTTTGTCCTCTCCAATTATCTCTGGGGCGTGGCTGGGAGGAATGCCACGAATGCAGCAGAAAGAGCCACCTGCCGTCGCCCATTAATATCATTCATTGCTTGGCATGACGTTGCCACTTCAATTGTTCCAAACCTGTGCTAGTCGTGCTCCAGTTGGACTCCCGGACTGCTTATGTTGCGGATTGTTCTGCCATTGTTAAATGTTGCAAATGGCAGTTGCATGCAAATGTTTGCTAATTGCATGACTCCGTTTGGGGCACAGTTCTAGTTCTCCGCCGCTTCAATGGATTTTCCATTAATTTCGTAATCATATAATTGGGGAAGCTCTCGCTCCGTCATTAGTCACATATAGTCATTGCTGTGACCTCACATCTTCACAGATTTCTAGATTTCCCTAAATATGAGCAGAAGGAAAAACCAAACCAATGATTAGCCTGACTCGGCATTGACTAGCCTGAGAAATCGAATACTTTGTATTCGGGATACCAAAATTGTTTCTGGTATTTGTGATTATGACTGTTTTTTAATTTGCGTGGTACACAGAATCATTTTAATAGCATCTGACCTCATTTGACGGATATGCTCCATAAACCCCGTCCTCGTTGCCGACCACAGCCACAGCAGCAGAGGCAGAGACACGCTTTAAACTAGCGGCAAACGCGAATTAAATTGCTAGAAATTGAAAGTGACACTGAGAGCAGCGCACGAACTCAAATTCTGGCCTGCAGCGGCCATAGATACGTAGATAGATTCTTCTATTAGAACAAATTGCATGGCATCCAGAGCCAGAGTCAGAGCCAGCCCCTTCCCGCCTTCTAATCCCGCCTTCACCCATTCCGAATCTCCCATTCGCCGACCAGTGGGGCATACAAATTGAACGTTTTAAGGGCTTAAGTAGGAAATTATAGGAAAGAAACCCAAGAGGAAAACAAAGTCCCCCAAAAGAGAAACCAAATTGCAAACGACACTTGTACTGCGTCTTTGCCAGCTCAAGACTTGAGTAAACCAAATGATGTGTCAACAAAAGGGGTGACAACGAAGAGTCGTTGTTATGTTGTTATGGGGCTTAGTCAAATGCAAATTGCCAGTTAATTACTACAGGGGGTTGAGCTGGGGACTATGTAGGTCGCTTATAGGAACCAAAAAGGATCCAATGATAAATGTAAAGAAAGGAATTGGAATGGAGCCCAAGGCCCACGCCGGAATGTTGTGTGTTTTGCTGGGACACTCGAAAGTGTTCAAATGTTTGCCGGTGACTAAGAATTGTCGTTCGGTCTAAACTCTTAATGGAATTGGGAATTTAAGTTGATATGCTGCTGTTTGATTGTCAGCCTTGAGTCTGAATTGGATAACAATGAAAAGCCATGAAAACTATTTTGTATGGGATATGTTTACCCACAAACGGAACTTGTGTCCATCAAGCAAAAATCATCATGTCAGTGGGTTGTATGAGTGATGTCCGACGAATATTGATGACCTGTCAAAAGTCATCGTTGAGAGCTCAGCAAACACTTGTAAGCACGAAGGATAGGCTGCTGCTCCCTGGCAGTACGATGCGATACGTTACGATGCGATGCGATACATGAATAAATCGTATCCGAAAGATACTACGGAATGAGTGCAGCACGCGATATGGCAGTCGGGCAGGTCTGGTTCTTACTGAAGCGTAAATCCCAAGTATATTCTGGATCTGCGTCGCTCGCTGCCTCTCTCCCAGCTAGTGCGTAACTTGATGCCTCTTCGGCATGATGGCTGTCAATGAGGTGCTAATAGAAGAGCCCTGGCATTGAGGCGCTGCAGCGCTGTTGCGGCGTCTCCATGCTCCACTGCAGCGCGCAACACGCTCCACACTCCCATCTTGGCCACAGCGTACAGTTAGGCGGCATGTACATATGCCCCAACCGCAGTTAAGATCGCAGTTGTTGCTTCCTCGACAGCTTCCTCCCATTGACTCGTCACCCTGGGAGTGCTCTTCTTTGGGCGTAATCTGAGAAAGCGTAAGTCATCAAGGGACCCTCAAGATCGTTTGTGGCCGCAGCAACTTTCAAACAAGCGTAAGCCAGCTGTAGATTTACAACTTGCAACTCTCTGGCTACTCGTACTCGAACGTGAGGAACACTCATATTTACGTGCTATAATTCATTGGAATGATCCCAAGAAGGGGCCCAGTACTGCTGCCCCTGTTTAACAACGCACAGTGCTAGATCTACCTCACGTTCCGTTGATCTATGTCGTATCAAAGCCCATTTAAATAATTAAATATCTAAATTGCAAAATAAACGGCAGCTGTTATAGAGCTCGTTAATGGATGAACAAAACAAAAAGCGCCGACCTCCACAAGGTTTCTCAGATGCCGCTGGCGTGACGTTTGCCAACGTTACCAACGGTTTGAAGCTCGAATAAAAATAGATCCCGCTCACGCAATTTATATTCTTAAGAACATTTTGGAACAGCATACAGCAATGTGGCAGATATAGATACAGATACATTGTGTGCCGTAATTACACTCTTTCGTCTCCGTTTCCCAGCTCCAAAATGATTTGCGATGTGTACTCGTACAATATTATGAACGTCTAATGCTGACAGATACGATTTTGAGGCCCAATGCCGGCTTACGGCTTAAGGCGCTTCGAGCGCATGCAAACGAGCGAGAGAGAGAAAGCGACTCAGAAAGTAGACGAGTACGGAGCGACAGCGTCTGGAATGACGACATCTTGATATAAATCTGGAAATTCGGTTAACTCTGCTGCCAGTGCGGATTGAGTCAGCGATAGAAATGAGCGCTTTGACGAAGGAGTCACCTTGATACTGCTCACAATTCAAATGTAGTTATCGAGTCTGAGATACACAAAGACACAGCTTTGTACCGAATTTATTCGTTTATTTTGTTACATTGAAACATTGGCAATACGTTCTATGTATACGATCTGGCCTTAGGACTTCATGACACTCAACGCTGATGCTTCAGAATTGTAGAGAAGCAATCTGTGAAGGGCATCTGGAGTATCTGCCAGAGTCGAATGGTCGACTCTTCTGTGTATCCAATGGGCGAAAACCAGTTCAAGTTTAGTTTTTTCGTGGCTGTCTTGTTTTGGCGGTAACAATATGAGATTAGCACGTGGCTGCCTTCTAGAACGCAGGACCGGTTTTGGTTTGTTTTTGCCCCCTATCTGCTGCCTGCCTGCCTGCCTCGCGTCCGATGATGACGTAGCTCGCAGAGCTCTCGGAGCACATGTGGCCTGCTCTCAAACGGCCCATGACCAATTGGGGGAAACTGCGCAATCCCCGAGTGGGGTCAATGCGTTCGCGGCTCGCAGTGACGGTGACCGGCGAGGGGAGAGCACAGTCAAAAAGTAGCAACTGTTCAGCGAAGCTGTAGGGAGAATATGTGGAAAATCTCTTATTAAATTATTGAATTCAATTAGTTTATGTTCAAGAGCTTGAGTGCTTTTTATCTAGTGCGAGGCTCATGGTCGTCGCGTCTTTTCGTGCATAATTAAAAAGCAATTATAATGAAATATTGTCAGATGTTGCAAGTGCAGAGGGTTCAACAGCTTTTGGGGAACTCTCCCCCAACTTGGCCTTGTGCAGATTGTTTCACTTGAGTGGTTCTGAGATGTTCGCCCAGACTCCAGACTCCCGACCCCCGTTCCCCGACATCCATCTTCAATGTCAATCAGCGGAAATTTATCTCAAAATGGAACAATCTTTTAGGGGGAGATGGAATAAATCGACTGGAGCAGGCATTTTCATAAAATCTATTGTACGTAAATTGTAAATTTAAAAATTTATATTTAAATACCAGAACGACATCGATACGTAAGACTATACGACAAATGCCTTTCATTAGATATTTTCCGTTGGTCACGTTTCAAACGTGGATGCCTGTAAATTGGATTTTCGTTGACATTTGTAACATGACATCCGGTAGCATGCGAAATGTAATCAGAACTCTTCAAGTCTTTTGCAGCACAAAACTCTCTGCTTTGTGATGTCAATCCACTTTTAAACCTTCCCATTTAGAGCTGTGTGCAGTCTTAACTGCACTTCACTCAAGATTCTTTTTCACTTCAAGCTAGTCGTTACGTCATCGACAAGTGCATGACAGCTGCGAGAAGATGGCTTTCGTTTCCCATTGTGTGCGTGCCCTTGGCTACTGGCATTTTCGTTTCTGTGTGGGACACGTTCTGCCGTCAAATTCACTGAATTCTTAACCTCCATATCCAGTAAAAGCTAATGGGATCGAAAGACACGGCGTCCCGTCTAAGGCCACCACGCAAAAGTCGTATTTTGGGTATTTAAATACCGATTTTTGTGCATTGGGAAGCCATTGACAAAACTTCAACGAATCTTGGGGTATTTGAGCACCTTTAAATGTATATAAATTACGAAATCCACGGAATCAACGCATAAAAAATGCAATGGGACTAAATGTATGCGTTTTTATTAAGTTTTTTCACGCCTAATTGCCTTGAGGAGCGGCGGAATGAGGGGCCGAATTGAAATTGATGACAAATTTATTGGGCATTACGAATTTATTAATTAGCAGCTCATTTGTTTGTCTAATTTCGATTTAATAAAACGTGGCGTATGCTCGTAGTTTTCCTGCAGCGCTTCCCTGAAGCCAGTTTCAAAACTGTTTGAATTGCCGCAGGGTTGAGTTATGAGTTGAGTCTAAGATTAGCATAAAGCTCAGAAAAACTTGATATCTATTAAACAACTAATTGAAAACTGGGTTGGATATGAAACGAAAGAGATCTGAACCAGTTTTGAAAGCAATCAGATGAAAAAATCGAACCAAACCCTGGCTCTATTCATTTCAGTTTAACTCAGTCCTGGATTGCTCACGCTGGGCAGCTTTATTCCACGCCAGCTTCCCAGGTGGTGGTAATTAATGGAATGCCGCCAACAAAGCATTCAGAACACCTTCCCCCCGCTCGTTCGCCTCTCTTTCGCCCGGCGATCGATTGATCCATTAAATTAATTGAGTGTACTGGAAACGCTTGGCAAATAACGTGTGTGTTCGGGCAGACGGCAGACTACAGACTACAGGCGAGAGGCGGAGAGATGACAGTGGGGCAGTGGGGGCTCTCAATTGTCACGTGCCCCTAGTGAAGCCTGCAACAAATTAAATGGGGTTGAACAGCCGACGTGTCAGTAGCGAGTAAACCTGAGCGGGGTGCCTCCAGACGCTCTAATTGATGCAACATGCAAATGGGCAGCGACGGGTGTGGGTATGGGTGGCAGGGGAGTGTGAAAGGGCATGTGCCGGACTTTCGGCCGTATAAAATCTGTTGTCGCAGCTGTCCAAACACCCCAGATGCCCTGAAGAGGGGTGAGGTCAGTAGAATGGGTCTCTGTTTCCGAAAAAAGAGTGTGACTTGTGTGAGATATGCGTGAGATACGCAAAACACAGGTGGGAGACAGGTAGGAGACAGGTAGCAGAAGTGGGCAAACAGCAGATGATATCCACATATAATGGACAAGAAAGTACAACATTTGATTTTATAATCAAGATGTTTTGATGTGGGATCGATAGAGATGCTGCTTCGGAATTCTCAACACCCGTAGGGTACTGCTGGCAGACCCACACGAAACCTCAGTCAAAGTGTCCGCTGGAACACGTGTTCTAAGCGGCTGCTTATCTCTAGTTACCTTTGCGCTGGAGGCACTTTAATTAAGTTAACAACTGTTCCTGTAATGCACCGGCACTAGCACTAGCACTAGCCCCAGCACAAGCATAGTAATTTCCCTTGGTTTTCGTAGTTTTTCCTTGGTTTTGCTGCATTTGCAGCAAACATGAAAAGACCGACTGGCACATGCCGCAGTGCGCAGTGCTTGGATGGGCAGCCGCGTTTTGGGCCGTGCTTGGCTGCTTAACCGCTTTGCTTGGCTGGGCTTGAATGGGTTCCGTTTAGCTCCGATGAGCTGCCTCGACTGGCGGCGAGAGGCACTTGCAATCGATGGCGTGGGAAGGAGACTTGCCAGAGAGTGGCTGCCTGTTGGCAGCGCTGTTTGCAAATAAATGATCTGGTAAGCGATGCCACCGGGAGATGTAATTGCAATTGAGACCCAGCTTCAGTTCAGCTTCAGCTGAACGGTTGAGATCAGCTTGCCGCCACCTACCTACATGAGTATTGAAAGACGTAATTATCACTCGGGCTGGTCTGGTTGTTCGCTCAATGATTGAGGAAGTGCCGCCAGTCCAGGTCCAGTGGCACACAATACAAACTATCAATTAGGTCGCGTGGAAAATTGAAAAACACTAGACAAGCATTCACTCTGGCCGATGGGAAATTCCGAGACCAAGTCTACGGATACACATAGTCTTACATAGTTCCACAGTCCTAGGCATACCCGTAACATGCAATTTGAAAATAGTTTTCGAACTGGAGCGATGGCAGAAATACTCACAGAGAGACAGAGAGAGGGAGAAAATTAATGAGTTGTATAAGATAATTGTTATGTTATGCAGTTAGTTGGAACTATCTCCGACTTATGGTTGATTGCTTAATATATGTATGTGTATGTGTAGAGAAACAATCAATAGGGGGAAATACGTACAGCTTTAAAGCTAAGCGGAGGAATCTGCTTGACCGCAGCAATCGCGGGTCAGTTCAATTGCACTGTTTGGAGCTCTTCGTGCCCTGCTGTTCTCTGTTCCAAGACAATGCAATTGATTTTGACCCATGAACCTAACAAAATTACTCTCCAATTCAGTAAAGTAACGGAGTTCTATTGAATCCCCTGATTTATTGCGCGGATCCAAGGGAAATCGAAATTTGTATTTTTTTTATGGGGAATGGTAATTGAATTTCACAGCCAAGGTATTTTGTCTCCCGACCCCCAACCATCTGCCATCTCCCAGAACTATCCCGGAATAGCCATCAATTACTCGAAAATCTGAAAACTTATTTTGGCTACAATCCTATGCCCATTCCCATTCGAATTTTCGGATTTTGGGGCAGCATCACGTACAGATATTCCTGGGGAAACTTTGCAGCCATTAAGCTAAGCGCTTTAATGGGTTTCTAATTAATTTTTGTTTACAAGTAACGCCTCAGGCCAAGGCAATCGCAAGTGCACTGAACTCTGGAAACAGCTTGGAAGTGAGAAATCAAGTATTGAAACGACCGTAGGCCGTGAACCGGACGCTGGATCATTGTAATGTCAAAGTCATAAAGCACGAAGCCAAATTGGTTTGATTGAAGAGCGGGTCGGGCCCTCATAATGGGAATGAGAACGAGAATGAGAACGAGAATGAGAATGGTTTAGATATAAGCAGCAACAGCTACGGCGACGACGATGGCGACGACAGCAGCGATAATTCATAATAAACTAGCAGCTGAAACAATTGTGTGTGCAACCTCGGGTTGCACATGCATGAGCAGCAGCAAAAACTTGTTGCAACTATCGTGACCATGAGGGTCAGAGTCAAAGTTAAATAAAATCCAATTAAATAGCCACAATGCATCCCTCCCCTGCCTTCCGTCTCTCCATCGCGTCCTCAAAGAAAAACCTTCGCACCCGCAGACCTGTTCCGACGTTTCACCATGCCTCAATCCCCGTTGCACGTTCCCCGTAAATCTACGAGTAAATAACTTAACCAACTTCCAGTAAAAACTAAAACCCCGAAATCAGCCGACAAAGTTGCAGGGCATTTGATTTAATAAAAGGTCACGTGAACTTTCACCAGCTCCGGCTCCGGCTCCATCTCTGGCAGTGGACCAGGCAGTGGCAGGGGCTCTCATCTCCTCGCTGAGGCGCGACTCTGATCCGCAGCCCGATTGCCTTCCCGCACTGCAACTGCAACGCTGCTCAATTGAATTAGGGCGTGGCGGAGAGCGAAGAGTGGACGGCGGAGGGTGCAAGCTCCTTATTGTGCAGCTATGCCTGTGTGAAACTTAAATAAATTATTTTCTCCGTTGGGTCCGCTTAATTTGCCGGGTCGGGTCTTCGCTTTGGCTATTTTTAGCATATTTATTGCATGCGCAAAAATCAACAACAATGCCAACAATGCGGTCGCTGCCAGAGTCGGTTACCAGAGGTCAATTTATGCTTGGAAATGTGAATCTTCCTCAAGTTTGGAGAGTTTTTTTATGACAGCTGCTTCCGGCGATGGGCCTTCGAGCATTCTTCGGCAAGTGCCTCAAGTTGCAGGTTTGCCTTGCGGCACAGTGGAGTGCTGTGAATGTGAAAGGGTTGAGAAATGCAAACATCCGAATAGGGGTAGAATAGATACTCGTAATATAAGCATTTATCTACACAAAGTGTGAGCAGTATAATGCTTCATTGTCAATGTAAGCGGTTTTGTTCATTACTCATAGCCAGTCGGAGCCGGAGCAGGGGACAAGCACAAGCTGCTCCTCCTTGGTCGATCCTCCCTGCTGCTGGCTCATGCATTATTTAAATTTCGCCTCCGTCACTTGAACTCTTGACACTCGAAAGTTGCTTGGCATCCCTGTGCTGTGACTTTGGCTCTTGCAACACTATCACAATAGCGCATCATTTGTCGGGGCAAACAAACGATGTGACGTGTAACCTTATCATCTCACTTCCGTTACAGACAGAAAGACAGACAGACAGACCGTTGGCCACTGCTCTGGGGCGTGGGTGGGGCTGGTGGAGGTGGAGTAGCCACGTGTACCAGACACCTAGGTCAAACGCTTGAGGTTGGCAGACAAGAAAATGTGTACAGTGGCCCACAAGACGTAAGGAGACAAACTGTAGTCCTGCTGTAGTTCATGCCCTTTGTTCCCTTGGGTCCCACAAGTCCACACGTCCTGGACACAATGGCTGCTAATGAATAAACATGGCGTCCATTCACTTCCGCTGCAGTCTCCTTCTCACAGCAATGGAGTAATAAAGTTACGTATACACCATGTGTCAGCATGAAAATTGAGCAAACCAGCGACAAATTTATTGGGAATACTCTCCATGGGGACAACGAACAGACGTACTGCATGTCCAGCACTCCCCTCCCCTCTTCTGGCTGAAGTGGACAAGTCTGTGGCGGTACCGGCGGCACTGACGCCTCTGATGACTGGGGAGGGGCAAGTGAATATCCACATGAAAGGAGTCAGTTGTTAAGCGCAGACACTCCCACTTGGCCAAAAAACAACAGCTTGCTTGTACCCATTTAAGCTTCTAATGGGACGCCCTCTGCAAATGTTTACCCTTTTGGGTGAAGAAGATTTCAGAGGCGACCATATGAGCTTCCGCCACGTCTGGTGGCCACGATCCGGACATATCAACGAGTGCCATAGAGTGCTGGGCAGTGTGCTGGGACTGGGTGGGACACTCGAGAGTCCGTAAGCCAAATTTTCTATAGAGAGTTTTATAATTTCCGGAGTTTTTTCAGCCGATCGCATTGGTAAAAGATACGTAAATAATGTCTTGGTTGTTTTTTTTTTTTGTAATTTTCAGATCGCTTTCCACCTTACTTGGACACAAACTGGAATGACGAAAGTCAGAGTCCACCAACAACGAAGTAAAATCAGCAGAATGACCTCCAGCATTAGTGTAATAACATTTGGTTGCCTCCTGGCCCTAATCCATATTCTGGCGCCCACCGAGGCCAACGTGCACCCAGTGCTCACGCACAAGAATGCCTCTTCGGTGCTGGGCCAGTTGGTCACCTCGAGCACACTGGTCTGGGAAAGCTACGATCAGAAAGATGCCACCCAACTCTCGTTTGCAGTCGAGGGCGGAAAGTACATCACGGAGGACGAGCATTATCCGATTTATGTATGCCGAGTGACCATCGACGGGGTCCCTACCTCCGGCCACACTGAGAAGATCCTGCAAAAACACAGTTGTGTGGCAGCCCACTACAAGCACGGAAAGTATGACAACTTTGATGTCCTGATGAATAAGGGACACCTGGGCAAGGTCGGCTGGAAGCACTGGCGCAAGTTTGATGCTGGCGTCCCAGTGGGCGCGATTCGCATTGGAGACGACTCGTTTATTGGCCGCCATCGAGCCCCCCATCCGCACAACTCGGAGGGCATTGCAACACATTGGGGGGCAGACTTCAACCTGGGTCGCCTAGATCCCCTAGGTCTGGGCAAAATTATGGTCATTGAGAACGATCGCGAGAAGTACTACGACGATGGCGAAGTACTGATCGAGACGGAGCCATTTCGCTATGAACTGAGGGACATCAAGTTGGACCGCTTACGCACCGATCTTCGCCAGAACCTAACCGAGCTGGGTGAGCAGACTATTGGTTGTTAATTTGGAATGTGGACACCTAATTTAGCTTTCTCTTTCCTTTTCGAACGGTAGCTACTGGTAAGCTGGAGAACCGGGGCGACAAGTACAGCACAGTGGAGACCGTGATGGCATACAGCTTCGACTATATTCAGTATTGGGGGTCCCATGAAGGTGTGGCACGTGGATTACCTACAAAAATATTCGAAAGGGATATCATTATCCCTGCGGAAATCAACTGGGCCTTGAAAACCAGCGAGCAACGGCAGGAAAACAAGGCGGTGCAAACAAAACTGTGGCCAGGAACAGCCATCAATGTGACGCTACGTGGAACCTATGTGACCCTGGAAGCGCCTTACACTGCCAAACTGTTTGCCTTCTACTATGGCAGCGACGAGAGTGTTTCGCGGAAGATAAGCGCTGATGTAAGTGATAAGGTGATAAGCCTAGATCAGAGTCAAGTTCTAATCAATCCATATATTTAAGGTTCGTAAAAGCTACTTGAAGGAAGTTAAGCTGGAGTTTAGTCCTGTGTACTGGATTGAAAATGGCACGCTTGTACCAATAACGACAACAACAACGACTACCTCCACTTCGACCACAACACATGCGACCACTACCAGCACCAACGAACCCACACCCATAAACGAGCCTCCACTGGTACATGTGAAGCATATGGGGGAGAAGCACTCGGGTCCCGATACCCTGGAGAAAACATTGCACGATTCGCCGGGGAGCAACGAGGTGAACTCGCACGAGGCGCCTGAGAACATGTCCTCCAATCCTGGCAAGGATGTGGCGCTGGCCGGTTTTGGAGTGAACGCAGCGGGATCGATAGCAACTACAGGATCTGCTTTCATGACGCTTCTCCTAACACTGTACTTGAGTCTGTAGATGGAATTGGAATCCGGACATAGTGTAGCGTTTAATTGTTGTTGTTGTACCTGTTGTACCCGTCTTTGAGAGCAAATGGAGAAAAGAAAAAATGAGAAATGAGGAAATTACAAGAAAAGTAAACGAGGGAAAGACGCAGCTAGAAAGAGAGAGAAATAGGCATATAGGAAATACTCGTAGAAATCGGGCAGATGTTCTGGCAGATGTGGAAATGGAAAGCAAAATTTGATATTTTTTATACTTGTCTCAAGGCTTCTTCTTCTACAACATACCCATGAAAGTGGTAATCAAATCCAAGTCCAAATTGAAATTGAAATAAAAAAAAAACAAGAAACAAAACATTCCTAAACCAAATCCCTCACAAAAGGAAATGAATCAAAAGTTTAGATATAAATACGTACTGTACTACTTTTACTCGAATGAAGAATATTTGAAACGTTTTTGAGTTGCTTTGCAAAACAGAATATTTAATGATTTCAAAATGGCTTCTCATTTATTTAGTTTGCTAAGCGGTATTCAATAAAAAGTAGGAAAAGTAATGACTAATGGAATGACAATTGAATAAGCGACGATATTATTTTATACGTTCAATGTATGTATATGTCTAAAAATTAAAACCTATGTAAAACATAAGTATATATCTACCGAATAAGTGAAACACTCCAAATATGTAAATTAGAAACTATTTCTTTGAATCATTCACTTTAAGTATGTTTTGCTCGCTGAACAGCCTTATTTAAGTTAATCTGAAATCTTCGATCGATTCGGATCAATTTATTTAATTAGAAAGGATTCCCTTTTTTTCGATTTAAAATTAAATAAAAAGCTTGTAAATTTGAATTGAAAGAAAATGAAAGTATGTTTTATATGCCCTGAAAGCTAAATTGGTACTCTGATATTTTTTTTTCATTATTTCAGTGTGTTACACGCCAAAATCAAAAACTTTTTACTTTCATTAGCATCTACTTTGGAAATAATGATGAACGAATCAATTGCACAAATTATAAAAGATCTGCCAGATAATTTGAATAGCTGTAGCTCCTTTTTATACTATTCCAAATAAAGCAACGAATCCTTTCCTTGGAAAACACTTGAACCGCAACGAAAGCGAAGAAAACTAATATTTTGAAAATAAGACAGTATTTTGTGGTATTGCTATTTTTCAACTTTTCGACGACCAATTTAATGAACCTTTACAATAAAACAAAAACCTCAGTCGGCTTTGGAAATACTATTTGAATAGATTCTGATTACTATTACGATATATGCAAGGCACAATCACATTAGCCCCGCATTTACTGCCCAATTACAGACACTTCGAGCAACACCTGCGCCCATCTCTTTATAGTTACTGCGACAACCATTTATGGAAAGACTTTGACAGTTAGGCGATAGACCATTGGTTGAGGCGAGTGAAAATAACACATTGCATAAGGCTCGAAAGAGGCTACAGAAGCTAGCAGACTTGTTTAAACAGCTAATTATCAGCCCGTTGGCCATGATTTTGTATTTAAATTAGATTTTTGTTTGTATCCCTTGTCAGTTGAAATTTAAATAACTAATTAGCATAGTCGACAGCCATGCAGTCTGCTGGGCTCGATTATAATGCAAAGCACATTGAGTTCTGCGGCTGCGATAGTAAAATATACCACGATGTTTTATCACACATCAATTCATTCGTTCGTTCTGCTCTGCTGCTGCCAGTATGTATCATCGCTCTACACTACGCCCAAAGCCCCAAAAGCAGGTCTCACAAAAACCTAAACAAAAGTGGATTTTTTGCATTAAAACCCCATGCTATTCTTGTTATATGTGCGATATTTTTAAAGCGTGACCACATGACGACCATTTGGCCGGGGAACGGGTTCCAGCTTGAATGCCAGGCAATTGAACTTCTGTTATTATTATATCTATCGTTTGGGGGTGTCAAAGCAAATCACAAACGTGTCTGCTGTATTCTAAACCTATTTTTTTTTTGCCTTTCATGATGTTCAGGTTAAAGTTCTGTGCTAACTCTTTGATCTATCAGAGCTAAAAAAAAGCACGCGACGACTGGCGGAATGGATTATTTGGTCAATTTTTAATAGATCCAAAGGCTCTCAAAGCATTTCGTTATATTATTGTGGTTGTACAGACAAAGTGAAAGCTTTTACAAGGCTCATCGGTGCAGCAGTTATAATTCATGTACATATTTGCAGTTTGTGCCGTTTTGGGGAGGGTGTTAAGGTTGCTAGCACGAGCCTCTTAGTTCATCCTGTTTCTCTGGTCTGCTGACCAAATTTTATGCTTGGCCTGCCTGAAAGTAAAGCCGCTTGTGACCACAGGCCCCAACCCTTTTTTAATGCTAGTGTGGTTAACTGAATTTTCCTGACAGCTTTTCGCCAGTCGGCTGTATCGAATGCAACCTGTCTTCTCCCCCGCTGCGGCTGTTGCATTCAAGCGTGAACATAACCCAACCCCAGCCCAACATAATTCCACTGACGAACGCACCTATGCCCATAGGTGCACTTTGCGTAACTTTGAAAGCAGCTGCCAATGATTTTGGCTAGAGTTAACGTCAACTCGATGCGGCGTTTATGCGGCGGTGGTTATGTTTTACGTGTTTACGCTTCATTATTTTTTTTTTCGTATTCAGCAGTTGCATAAATTCAGCGCTCATATTATTGCCCGTCCACGTGTGGGCGTCGGTGCCCGTCAGATATGGTTCCAGTCTCAGCCGTATGGATTTTTTTGTTTTGGGGAATTGATGTTGATAAGAAGACAGACACACCTCTACTTTTGTCCTGTGTAGGAGTGTATCCATGCTTAGGAATATTACGATCTATGTGCGTATTTATATTTAATAATAGAAAGGTTACATGTCCTTTCTAGACATAATTGATGATATGTTCGGCAAGAAGTTAAGGAATATTAAATGTGATTGATGAATGTATTGCCAGCCCATTGATAAGCGATAATCAAACTGAAAATTAAGCCACAAGAACTTGACTCCTAATTAAGACAAAAGTCAAAGACCATAAATGTACTCAAATATTCATATACCTATTGCATGAAAATATTCCTTTAGGAAGCTCCGATTGTATGTATGGTTTTAAACATTCAAGAATAAAATATATTTAAAAAGCGAAAATATACTTCGTTTTATCTTCAAGTACATTTTCAGCCGGAAATTTTCGTCAAAGAACAACCATAGAAATATGAGATGCCAAATGATAAGGAAAATTGAAGAGTATTTTCGTGCTTTCTGCGGGAAATCCCTTTCCCATACGTTCCGAGTTCCGTCCAAACTTTGTGCTATATATTTCAAAAACTTTGCATGTTCATGATTCGCCCAAATGGTTACCAGTCTTGCCCTGCGCTCAAATGACCCTCGCTCCAGCCATGGTCCCACAGTGCGTACTGGCAGCTCGAATTTCCGTATCGGCTTCGTATTTAATTGAGTGCCTAGCGTTGCGCAAGTGCTCTGGCCAGCTGCTTAGATGGCGATGGTTTGGGTATCAAATAGTGGTTCCTCCCAGAGGGCAGACACATGAGAAATTCCGCAAGAGAGTTGAAACTGTACTCTCTTCGATTGGTCCCTAAGAGAGTGAAACGACACGCTGAACAGTGGGCAAAAGTTAAAAAGGTGAATGAATGGTAGTGAAATAAGAATATATATTCTGCTTCATGCATGAAATCTTCATCGTGTCCACTGTGCTGCGCGCTTGGCCTCAATACAATTGACTCGCTAACAAGTAACATTTGGCTCGCAGCCTGCTATGACGTCATTACCTACATAGGGGCCCACAAAACAGGACATTCCACGCGCAACAATTCCCACGGCCTGTAAGTACGCCGCCCGCAACCAGCAACAGTTGACGGCTGTTATCCGAGCCCCGCAAAGATTCAAAAGCTCCCGAGAGAGCAACTGCCCGAGAGAGGAGCAGCTTATCCGTGGAGTCGCTCGGGTATAAAAAGTCGAGTGTCCTGGCAAGTGGCAAGGCAGTCGAGTGAACGATTCCGTTGTGAAAGTATCTAGGACAGAAGCTGAGTTACTGAAAAGCCACGCGTGGTCCGTTATTGTTTCCACCAGTTTCAATGAAAGTTCTGATGTACTGAGTTCTGTGTACCTTTAGATTCGAGTGATTCGTGATTTGATTCGTGAAAGAGTCCGTATTCCATCCCTGCGGTCGTTCGCTTCGCGTGTCGTCGCGTTGAAAGAAGGAAGGAAAACCAATTAACAGAGACTTAGCAGTTGAATCTTTTCGGAGGAGGCCATCCACAATGCAGGCGGTGCACAAAACTGCACACAGCAGCAAATGGCTGATGTTGTTGCTCTCTATGCTGCTCAATGCCGTAAGTCCTGGGGATTATATTTTCAATTTTCAAAATTTTACTGCTATCAGCAGCATTTGGTCTTTGTGTTTCATGGACTGGTGCTGCTTGTCCCGTCGCTACATCCTCTGCTTGCTGCCTTCTCCTAAATTTATCTTTTTATGTGTTGACGTGTGTGCGGTGGAGCATGCGACTCTGTGAAATTGCTGTTTTCGCGTTTGTACTATATATGTGCATACATATGTATGTATCTCGCGCTGTCGGTCGTCGTAGCATGGTCAAATTGCTGGGAAATTAAAAATGGGATACAATAAAGCGTTGTTAGCTAAAGGACTTATATAATTAGCAACATTTTATTTCAACTGCTTAAGATGTTGAGCTTCAGAAGAATTTTCCCGTACCTATCAAAAATGTACTCAATTGAACTAATATTGAAGTTAAAATATTCAAGAAATCATTGTTCAAGAGCACGACTCTTCGTTCCTAGCCACTACAGAATGAGAGTGTCCACTTACCATTAATTAGGTTGTCAGAAAATACGAAATTGTCTGCAGCTGAGAGCAACTGGGACCCAACAAGGGGACTAAATTGGAATCCATTTTTCAAGGCACCGCCACTTTGTAGTAATCTATTTTAGCCAAAGCCACGCCTGTTCTAGCGATGGGTGGCTCCATTTAACATTTGTCTTCTGCAACAGTTGCCATTGCGGTTGCAACAGCGACATGCTGACCACTTCCGCGGTGGAACGACATATGCGATCCAAAAGTTTAATTTTTCAGTTCACATTCTTCATTCTTTTTTATTGTGTATGTGTACATATGTGCAATGCATGAATTTCTATTGTTCGTTGGTGGCATTTGCCGACATTTTTTAACATTGGTGTGCTTTGCTCGCAGACCCTTTATCCACTGGTCCTTCATAGACGTTTGTCATAGCAGGCTGCCCGACCGTGAACTATAACTGCACTGAAAAATTCTTATTTTCTTGCAGGCGACTTTTTGTCGACCTCGCAACTGAAATTATGATCTCTTGCAGTAGGAAAGGTCCGAAAAGGTTCCCACAGCAATTGGCCTAAGCCTCAATTCGAGTGAATGCTGAAATGAATTAATTTACCTAGAGCTAAAATGCAGCTGAAGTTTCTTATTGGTTTATTAATACTAGCTTCCAAAAAGGATACGTTTGAGTGCATCTTCAACTGTCAACAACTTCACCATCAGCGACTGCTGCGTTGTCAAAAGATATTTAATATTGAATACTTACAATTTGAATGACAATGCACCACTACGGAAACGACAACAACTAAGTTAGCAAATGAAAGAGACATTTATACGAATGCAGAAGTGAGTTGTGAGAGCCTCCCACTTGCAGCAGACGAGATGACTTATGACGCATCAGCCGTCAACGTCAATTGCGAATGCGGTTCTGTGAAACAGAGTTATGTAATTAGAACTGGAATCGATTCATGCTGCATGCAGAGCATCATCTGCACCAAATCGATAGCACTGATTCCTACCGTGCCCATTCCATCATTCAACAGGAAATCGCGTATACGAAACGTTGACAGTGAAAACTCCAACATGAATTATCTCAGGCAAGCCACACGCACATATGCATCAGTGCGTCAGGTAGGAATTAGCTAATTCGTTTATACGTTTGTATCCGTGGCGTTCTCTCTCTTGAACAATCAGAGTTTAAATCGAATTGCTTTGCTTTAGTCTTGTTTTAGCCAAATTGAAGTATAGAGGGCATTGGGCCATCAAAGAGCCAGTCTACAAATAAGGGCTATTGGCAATGTCTGAAAACTTTATTGAAAGTAAAAATATAGACTCGAATTTGTTCAATTCAAATGAAGGAATAATATAAACATAAATAGGTCAAACATTGTCAACATATGATCATCTTTATTTAGGAGTCAAAATAATTAACACTAAGAAAAAATGAACATGTTTTCGTGTCACACTTTAGATCAATTTTTCCGCTGTTAGGTTTACTAAGCTTAATCATTTGAAGGCGCTCGTGCTTAAATATTTTCATTTTCTTGACATTTTATCTTATTCCCTGACTCTGCACTTTTTCAATCAAGGAAGAAAAAAAGACTTTGTGCAAGTATCACATTATGTCAATAATCGAAGGCAAGAAAATGTAATGCAAATATGTACTTGGACATGTGTATGTTCAAATGCCTGAAGAGAAGTCTAGAGAACAGGGACTCGCAATGTGGAAAGATATCAATATCGTCTCATGTTTCTGTTGCCGCGCCAGTTGTGAGCGTACATTTTCATTAAAATGCCAAAAAGTCAAAATGGAATTCAATGGTGCACAATGGTAATAAATTGTACCACACCCACAAGAGAAAAGCATTAGGCGGGGATGGCCGGGTGGTGGTCCACAACATCACTCCCCATTTCGCTGCGGCATGTGCCTCGCTCTTAGCTTTGTCTATTGCGAAAGCCGAAAAATCATTTGTTGCTTTTAGCACAAATTTTGAGGCTGTGAAAGTAAGTGTTCATAATAGGTCCTTGAGATGGCTTTAAGTTACGCGAATTCCTTTTGAGTTTCGTCTGTATGCTGTTGCTTGCAGATTGGCCAAGACCATGAAAGTTATGTAAACATATTAAAATTTACATTATAGTTTTCAAGACACTTTTCTCGACTTTGTTTGAGTTTCAGAGTGATTGGCACTTGGCTAACTTTACATAGCTACTGCCAAAAAAGCGGCACAATGGAAAACTTTATTGATTATTGTTGTTTTTTTTTTGGTCTTCTACAAAATAGTTGGCGATGTGCTGAGCTATCAATTCAATCGGAACCTTTTCCATAATCAATGTAAAGGTCGCCAAAGCGTAGGACGAAGCTCGCACACTCGCCACATGTGTGTATGTACACGGATCCATTGTCAGTGCCTGCGTGTGTGTCAGTAATTACTGACTCGACCAGAGAAACATGGTCCGGCATACATACACAGCATATGTATGTTGTTTCAGCTTTTTCATGCTCATGTAAAGTGAATAAATGGAGTTCCATGTGGGTTTCATGGCATCCACGGGCAATTACAGTTAAGAAAGGAATTCCACCAGCGTGGGCCAGTCACAGTTGGACATTACGATAGATGTAGTGGAAATAAATGTGGAGGCGGAAAACGGAAATTACCAGGCAGGACTAAATATGTAAAGGAAAAACTATGCGACAAAATATTTTAATCGTAAAGCACTTACAAAATTGAATCAAACATGTAAAATGGCATTTCCGTCCCCTTATACCTAACATGAAAAAAGCAAATTCCATAACAGCAACCTCGTCCTTTTATACTTCAATGTCCAAAACATTCTTGTAGAACAAATAGCTTGGATCTTCGAACCTTTTTTCAACTCACCTTTTACACAAATCCCATCAACGCAATGCAGGTCTTAAGTCCCTTCCACCGCGACTCAGGTACTCGGTATTCTCAGGAAGGTCAGAGCACTTAAGTTTTAATATTGCACACAGTATTTATACAAGTAAAATAAAATCCAAACGAAAACAGCTACATACTGCGTCATTAAATTTCCGAGGAAAGCGCAAAGGGGAAGCTGGGCGAGGAAATTACCCACTCTGTCCGCACGGTTTTCTGCGATAACTTGCTTGTGGCTGGACACTGGCTCAACAGCCGACAGGAACAAACCAGTAAGCTTGCGCAAATGAGAAAAAGGAGAGATTGCGAAGTTCGCAGCCCTAAGGCTCTACGTTGAGCATCATTAGGGCGAGGATGGCCAGCACATCTAAATGTCAATAGACTCCTGGCTATTCTAGGCTGATACTTTTGCTACGTTTTCCTCTGGTCATTGCAGTTTGTGAATAATCGTATGCCCAATTAGACAAGGCATCTGGGTTCGAAACAATTGTTTGCCATATCGTTTATTGGCCACGTCCTGTCGGCTTTCCTCTTACTGAGCGAATCAGGCAGTTTGGTGAAGTTTTGTTTTATTTGCGTATTGATTTTCTCCTCTTTGTTCCCCATGAAGTTTAATTGGATTTTCATTTACGCGTCCCAGATTCGCAGATGTAAGGACATTTGGCATTCTCTGTTCAAATCCTTTTTTATTACGACCCTGCAGATAAATTAATTAAATATTATCACAAAATCAACACAGAAAGTGTTTTGCTGTCAGAAGCAGATATAAAACCACCAGTAAAGTTTAGTTGACAGGAGAGGTAATTATGATTAACCTGCTAAGAGAGATCTGGAGCTCCTACATTCAACATAAAATACAAGCGCAGCGACGCGAATTTTGAATATGTATCTGTGCAGTATCTGTGGGAAAACTTTGCCAACGAAAAATGTTACCCACCCCAATGTGCCGTTTCATTTGTCCCGCCATGAATAAAGACCTTGGCCAGGTAGCACAAGACTGCCACGCTATGCAGTGTATCCCCTCGACTTTTAGTTTTTCTTTTGTTTGTTTAGGAAACCAGATCCAGATCCTTAAACCTACCATTCAGTCGCATGCACGACCAAAGGCCAAAATAAATACCAAATATGCGCTTTATCGCTATGCGAATTATCGATATTAAAAAGAATATTTATGGACGCAATAATTTATGAATAAACACTTTAATTGCCTGTGCGTGACCAACCAATTTTCCCAAAATAAACAATTTTTCAATGATTTGTTGCTCGAAACAATTTTCTGTATGTCGGGGTACACTTTGGTACACTTTAATATTATTAAAATACACATACACTAAATATATCCAAAGTATATCAAATGCAGTTGACTAAACAAACACCTTCGGGCATTATTTCGAGTGGTAACAAGACATGAGCCCTGGCCTCACACAGTCGCTCCAATAATATCAACAGCTTCGGTTGCGGATGCTGGTATGGGTGCAATACCAAGAGTAAAATACAGTAGCACATACACACTCAGAAGGTTAGGGTGTCAATTTCTGCTGGTGATTTACGAACTCTGGCGCCGCCAGCGAGCACATCCTAGAACACATCCTGTGCGCCCTTGTGCTGCAGGGCCTGGCCCCACTTCCACTTCCATTCTCTCCGACGGTACAGTTATTAAGTACGGAAGCATTGTCTCTTGCTCCACTCTCAGCTCACAGTTTGAGCGGAAGCCCCATATGAGTATAAACACACAAATAGTCGTGCGTTTAAGATATCCATGAGTTGGCTGGGAATTATCCTTTCACTTGAACGACCATTTTCCCAACAAACTGTTTCGACGTGCTTGTCTTGTGTACTTGAAAAGCAAAATATTATGAGTTTGGCTTAGATATTTACATTGCTTAGGTACTCCCAAAGGCGCTCACAGGGGCAAACTTTGTGCTCTCCAGATTATTACTATTTTTTTCTTTTTTCTGTTAGACACTTCTTTCTTTCTAGATGTGCAAAAAGGTATGAAATTCAATGTGACAAGTCGATGAGAGGCTTTCGATTGCCTGTTGCTCATTCCTAAATAGAGTACCAAAGTAGACAGCTAACAAAGACTTCAGAAATCCGTTTCTGAGGAACAGCAGGAAGTTCCCAAAAAAAATGTTACCCCGATAGTCTCCAGTTCAGTTGGAGTCTTGGCCAAAGCACAAGATTATTGAATTGTGACTTGAGAAGTCGCATCCACACATTTCAAAGTCAGTTTAGTTTAAATAATAAATTAAGTGGTAAACAGTAACCTAAGTAATGGACTTCTTTAATGTGACTGAAGATTCCGGAAGAATTTATTGCACAAACCATTTTTTGATCCGCGAGGAATTTAAATGTTAATTTGTTCTTTTCTCATTTCTGTTCGTACCTTTAGGCTTTTCAGCCGCGCTCGTTTGCCGTGAGTGCCACTGATGATGTTGCAAATGTGTCGCCCTGCGAGATGGAGTCCATAATAAATCAATTGATGAACCCCAACACCGAGTATCAGCTACACGTAAGTCACCTGCCCCAATTCCAACGTATTTACTTTTGACGTGAATGGATTTATTTATGCCAGTGCAGAGCTTTGAGTTTAAATTGCTTTTTGTCATTCCACGAATCTTCCACCTCTGTAGGCCTCCGCCTTGCGTAATCAGCTGAAGAACTTGCTCCGTGAGCGTCAGCTGGCCGTGGGAGAGGAGCAACCGCTGGGTGAGTACTCGGACTACATTGAGGAGGACAAGCGTTCAGTAGCTGCCTTGGCTGCACAAGGTCTGTTGAATGCCCCTAAGAGAAGTCTCGCCACTTTGGCCAAGAACGGACAGCTGCCCACCGCGGAGCCTGGCGAGGATTATGCAGATGCAGATTCTGGTGAGCCCAGCGAGCAAAAGCGTTACATTGGTACCTTGGCCAGAGCTGGCGGATTCATGACCTACGGCAAGCGAAATGTAGGAACCCTAGCTCGCGACTTTCAGCTTCCTATGCCTAATGGCAAACGGAACCTGGCTACCATTGCACGTCTTCAGAGTGCTCCAAGTACTCACCGGGAGCAGCCCAAGCGGAATGTGGCTGCAGTCGCTCGCTACAACTCGCAGCAGCACCACAATCAACGCTCTGGAGCTGAGAAACGCAACTTGGGGGCTCTTAAATCATCGCCAGTGCATGGTGTGCAACAGAAACGCGAGGACGAGGAGATGCTGTTGCCCGCTGCTGCCCCCGACTATGCCGATCCCATGCAAAGTTATTGGTGGTATCCGAGCTATGCTGGGTACGCTGATCTCGATTGGAACGATTACCGTCGGGCCGAGAAACGTTTCCTAGGTAAGTGCGGCACCTACCTTATAGGGTACCTACAAGAAAATATCGACCTCGGATAGCCGGGGATTCTTTTTTTAATTGAATCGGCACGCTGCACCCTAGCTAGCTGCTTTCTGGCACCTTATTCGAGCACAGTTTTTGTACATACGTTTATATATATTATTCCATAAAAGACACTTCCAAGGATCCCGAGTTGTTCGGCATTGAGCATGGCCATGATGCTGAATTCAATGTTCCAGCTTCAGATGCGGAGGAGCCGGACACGGACACGGTGCCAGGAAATGAGCAATTTACATCTCCGCAGAAGCGTCACATTGGCGCGGTGTACCGATCGGGCTTTTTACCCAGCTACCGATATCTTCGCAGTCCCTCTGGAGGCGGTGGCGGGGGGCGCTTTAGTCGATCAGGACGTGACGCCAGGCAATTTGTATGAGTAATGTGGTCGATGTGTGGTCCTTAAGTGTATTTTATTTATTTATAATTCATTCCCTTGTCATGAATGTGATTGCATTTTATTTGAATGTTTTGGCAACTGGAATGAGCTAGAAACAGGTTGCATTATGTTTCACGAGCAGTTTATAGCACTTTTCTGGCAGAGAACCGTCATCTATGTTCTATCGCCTGGCTACTGGTAGTGAAAGTGTTGTGCTTAAGTCAAGTCCAATTTTGTATTGAGCATGATAGACGTCGCCTTGTACACGTTGTAGCTTAAATATTAACTGTCACAGTTGGAAAGATTTATTTGTGCTCATAAAAACAGGACAAATAAGCGAGTTTCCAAATTTCCCAATCGCACATTTGCATTTTAACTTCTTCTCGGAAATTCCATTTTCTGCCTCTTGTGACGAATGAGCTCAGGAAATGTTTTCCATTTTCTTCCTCTGACGGCCTTGCCACGATGTCATTGAGTTTTGATGATATCGGCTAATTTCCGGCACATTGTCTCGTATTTGGCTTATACTTTATCTTGTTTCATTTTGGCAGCCTTTTCAGTTTAAGCGCTCTCGTTGTTAGTAGAATGAAAATGTAAAAACAAATATTGTACTGGTTTAGTCTTTTCATAAAAATGTTGAAATTTGTACCGCCTAACAAAGTCCAGATTGTAATGCCCGCGAATCCGCTGGAGATGCAAATCATGACTGGTTCCTGAAGTATGGGGGGGGCGGGCAAAAATACTTCTAGTTGAGATAGAGGCTTGAAACTTAACACAAAATGTTTATAAGGTTATAGTAAGATGATGTATAAGAATCAGCTGGATCGGACCACCATATCATCAAATCACCCCTTTTTCGTTTTATACTAAGAAAAGCACACTGGTTCCTTGTTCCCTGCCCATAGGGTTACCAGGGGTACTCGAAGAGTAAGGGGTATATTCGATTTTTGATAGCACCCACAACAATAGTGACGGATGTCTTTTTTCTGATGCGAGTCGGTTTGCAGGAGTCTCTCGAACGCGAAAAGACGACCACGACCAGGTCAGGCCATAAATAGGCGAGATATAACCAAACAAAAAACAGAAATTTCATGATTACTTCACGCTAAATAGACCCAGATCGACAGATCGGCATCAGCTACGATTTTTGGCAAATTCAATGAAAATTTGAATTTTGTCGTTTTTTCTGATTCGGTTGGCAGGACTCTCCTGATCACAATAAGGTCTGGCACGCCCAGATCTGACGCTGTATAGACGAGATATAGCCGACTATATCTATACAAAAAGGGCAAATCTTTCTTGACAACTACACGCTAAATACAAATTTACTACAAATTAGCTACATATTGCGTGTAATTAGCAAGGGAGACACCTGACGAGGAAATGTGTACGTTTGTTGACAAGTTTCGCCGTTTTTTTTTCATAGGAGCCCGATGGAAGCGCCACTGCGGAAAACCTCCGTTAGCCACTTTTTTACATGCCTTTTTTTGCGACATTTTTGAAAAAATTGAGATTTTGATGCCAATCGATCGGAAATTCGATTCTGACCCCGATAGTGGCCAGGAAGGGGGGTCGGGGGGTCCCAAAAATGGGGATTCTACGCGATTTTACTGTTAATGTAGTACGCTACCTTCTGCTGGATTCTGCTACATGATCTGTCAAAAAGTATGCAAGGATTTTTCAAGATCTTAAAGATTAAAAATGTTGCGAAACATTTCCGCAACATTCCCCGCAACATTTCTTACTGCCGTGAGAGTAAAAGAGAGTAGCAGCTCATACTTTAACGCGATAATGAGTAAAAGAGCGCGTTTAGGGTCGTCGATCGGTTCGACACTACTTTTTGGGCTCGACACTACTATTTATGGGCTGAGCCAAAAAAGGTATGGATAGCGGGCAAATTCAGCCAAGGGAAATTCCATGGCTCGTACGATTTTCACGTTACCCGAATTTTTCCCCGATATGACATGAGGAGAGGCTTGTCCTCACGTCATGTAAGTCAGGTGGGGTGGATTTTACCTTGCATGCGTTGAAAGTTCTATGTCGTTTTGCCTGTTGTCCATACCTGATATTTTCTGAAAATCCTCATTAATTTCCCAGGGAAAAACATTAAAAACTTACCAGGACGGCGAGAATTTTTTAGAGCGGGAGGATTTAAAATTAGCAAGGGAATTGAGTAACTAAAATAAAGGATACATTTCTGAAATCAAAGTAAGCAGTCCCCGCAACACTTGAGTATTTTAGATTTATGGTACATGTGGTACTGCTACTAAAATACTAAAAATAATTGCGAACGCATTTTTTTATTTTAAGTTTCCAACAAATATAAATTATTTGCCTTTTCTGTTTAAAAGTTGTTTAAAAATCGTAATAAATCAATTTGATTTATGGAGGCTGTGATTGATATACATAAATACATGTTTATAGGTTATCATTTGTATATAAATTCATTTAAAACTGTTTATTATTAAATGATTTATAAAAATCTGTACTCTTTATTGGCATGCTACGGCTAATTGGCATGATCGACTCTATCATTGCAATTTCTGTTGTTTACACTGTCTTTTCCATTAGCTGAAACCCCATTCTTCGTACCCCTATTCTAGTAGTGGAGCTCGTGTGAGATAAATATGTCTCCAATTTAGTAGGTTATGTACTACTACAAGTAGTAGTAAATAGTATTAAATATTATTGAACTTTTATTTTATGTACGTCTGTAGTCCTGTAATAGTCATTTGGTTAGATGCTTTATGGGATAAGACTAATTTAAATCTTCGCCCCGGCAGGTCGCGTACTACCCCCAACACGAGCGACTGCGTCAACCCGCAGCCGTTTGTAAACGCTGTTTCCTACCTAATCAACCAAATTGGAGCGGTGCTGGCATACGCGGTCGTTTGCCTAAACTATATGAGGACATCTCCAGCAACTCGCTGCTTACGGGATCAGCGAGGAGCCCTAAGCGTCCACTTTCTCGCTCTGGTGCTCCTGTGTATCCTCCTTTCCACTCCTGGGGTACTCCACCGCGCATTACAGCACTGCATCGACGCGAATTTCGACGTAACATGGACAATTATGAATACTAAATATCGACAATATACTCTATATACAAATTATGCTATATCGATTACAATAATACTGTTAATGGAACTTTAAACTCTCCAGATTTAATGTAGCTCCCCAAAAAAATTTATTGACTTACTTGGCAAGCACACACAACCACCTAGTTGCAGTGTAGTTGTAGGTGCCCCACTCAGCACATTGTATTTGTATCGATGTATGAATAATATCTACAATCTGAAGTAACTGATATCAGTGCAAAGCGAAAGAACTTTTAATATCAATGCAAATCATATCGCCATTTATGATTTTTATATTTGAATATATACATATGTATGAATATGAAATTAGTGCCAATGTCGTACCTTAGCAGAAAGTGCTAGTGTCTCAATCGAACTAGAACTCGGTGAACTTTTTACCTTGATCGGTAATATACCCTTTACCTTATCCCTTTAAATGTATTCCATTTGAATTTCTCTCTCCCCCGTCAGTGTTTTATGTGTATATGACAATAACGATTCCCCTGTTATATATATGGGACAACTGCTTAACGACAATAAAACTTCGGTGAATATCTTATATAAATATATCAATATACACGTAAACTAATACAAATATGTACTTCGGACAATAAATCAAGTATTGACAATAAAGCATTGATCTATTTCAAATATTTCAAGTATTTCATTTGTAAAGGTCCCTGAAAAAGGAGATGCAAAAAAAAAAAAACAAAATCAATATAATGCTAAATATGTATACATATTCATTGTGCGTAATTATAAGTCTGATGTTGTCAATATTTAAAATACACGTTTCAACTCAAAATATTTAAACTTCAGAAGGTTAGAAAAACTGTATTTAATATCGAGTACTATTTACTTCGTTTATATATCATATGTAAAATACCCACGGAAGCAGAGAATTCGGTCTAATGAGCAGGAAAAGCTCTGAGGACTCACTGTGGAAGTAGGAGTAGCATTAAAATATCAAAGTTATATAAACAATATATATATATATATACACATATTAAATACCAATCTAATAAAAATATATACATATTACTGGTTTGATCTTACACTAGTGAGCCAGAATTGTGTCATATCTGAATGGGGGTTTTAAACAGACCAGAAACAAGGCACAAACAATGTAGAGATCGTCCGTTTATTAAAAATATATTTTATTGTATATGCTTTTTTTATGTTGAACAATATCGCGTCACGCTTAAAGTATAAAAATAAATATTTATGTCTATCTGCATATACTGCTTAAATAGAAACACGTTACCAGCCTTAATGCGCCTCTAAAAGCCATGTAATTCACATGTAGTAAGCGGAGTAATGCTAAATTATAGCCAAGCCAATATTTTCCATATTCACGTTCACGGTGTATAAATAGTTGCCTAACGTTTACATGTGCCTCTGCTGATAATTGAAATGCATAAAACTGACACGAAAGTCGAATGGGATTTTGTCCCTGAGCGTGCAAAACGCTCTCAGAGTGTCGTCACCGGATTCATTAACTCATGACCAGTACTTGGCCTGACCCTGCGCCGGCAACGGGTGATTGTAGGCAGCGGCCGCTGCTGCATTCCCATGTGCCGCTGCTGCAGCATAATCATTGAGCTGGTGATGGGCTACATGGGCATTGTAATTGGCTGCCGCTACAGCCGACTGGTTGAGATGGTATGCAGCCTGCGACCAATTTGAGGGCGATTCCAGCTTTGAGTAGTTATCGCTTAAGTGCAAAGATGGCGAGATCTTTGAAACGCTATCGGCGGTTAATTTGGAGAAGTCATCGATGGTCAGCTTGGAGTAGTCTGCATTGGGATAGAAAAGCCAGAAATAAATTAGTCACAATAAGATGTAAGATTGCAATGAGGTGGGAAAGTTTTGGTTTGTAAAGAATCGACAAACTGAAAGAACGTTGCAAAACTGTAAGTTAAACTTTTATGTGTTGATGTACATACCTTGGTGATAGTAGTTTTGACTGGCAAAGTGTCCGGGCTGGGCAAAACTTCCAGGGAATCCGTGCTGCGCCGCATTTTGGACCAAGTCGTAGTTTCCCATTTGTGTGTGATGATGCGCCGCTGCCGCAGCAGCTGCTGCACTGTGGTGGGAGCTTGGAGCATGAGCGGAATGATGAACACCATCGTTAATGCTTGCCCCATTGGCGGTGGTCCCTGCAGCCGGACTGTAGCCCGCCATTGAGGCAACGCCGAGTGGACCGAAGCCGATGGGAGCCGTCGCTCCGCTAGGGCCAACACCCACTCCAACTCCCACACTGGCACTGCCACTGTTCATCGGCGAAAGACCGGAACTGGATCCTCCAGAATGCTTACGGAGACGAGCCCTTCGATTGGAGAACCAGACTTGAATGCGTGCCTCAGTTAGGGTTGTGGTTTGTGCTAGCTCCTCCCTAGTATAAATGTCTGGATACTGCGTGCGAGCAAAGGCCCTTTCTAAAGCCTCCAACTGCTCAGCGGTGAATGTGGTACGGGAACGTCGCTGCTTGCGTTTCAACGGAATCCCAGGCTCAGACTCCGTATCACTAATATCCGAATCGCGGCCTGGAATTGGATGGAAATTTATCATTAGCTGGAACTCAGTTCTTTATTAAACGGCAAAAACAATTATTAACGCCTCGTAAGAAACCATACAATTCTCCATGCTTATTGTATTCTTACGAAACTGAATCATATAGCATGGTTCGATCTTTGGATCCACCGCGTAGGGCCACCGACGTAGATCGCAGCGATCGTGTGACCCCAGATCATTACAAAGTCATAGCTCCATATAAATGGGAGTCGACGTTCAATGCGCGCCATTGCATATTAATTGAAATGTTAGGAAGCGCAACAAATCTGTCAAAAGCCACCGAAAATCACACAGAAGGCAGCAAGATGACGCGATCGGCACTAAGGAGGGTGGAAGGCAAGCTGCTGTGGCGAGGGCGTAGCCGCAGGCAGCTCGTAAAAGTCACAGCACTTGACAAGTGACACAATATATCATATTACACAAGAAGATGATCGGCAAGTTGTCAGCGGTGGCGGCCATGGAGGAGTGCGCCAATTAACTTCGGCATCTATTTACAAAAGGGAAAAGCCGCCGTCATTGGCAATCGGGCTTGAAGCGCGGCGTGTGGCTCCAGAGCCATGCCAAATTATTTGGAGAGCTCATTACACAATAAACTGAGTTTTCAAGGAGGGGCGGAGTCGCAGCCTTGCCGGCTTAGGATCAAAGCGGAGAAACTATCGCCTGTAATCGGAATTATTCAACAAGATCACAAGCTCATTTTTCAGAACGGTAGGGACAGGGCATGTCTTTCCAGCAAACCTGCTGTGTATTATTCGTGTGGGTGCTGATGTGTGTTTGTAAGTCAAGCGGAAGTACCTTTTAGTCCGAATGAATTGATCGTCCTTTGACCTGAATGCAATCGTATTTTAATGCACATATTTATATGTGGTTGTGTTATGGGTACTGGATCATTAGGAACGCTGACCTTTTTCTGTTGCGGTGACTGTAAGAGTTAATCGTTTCCGGTATGTCAAGTGAAATAATTGATTGGCTTAACCACTAAGGTGGAAGTCCCATATCTTTAGACATGTGATAAATAGGAGTTTATACGACATGGCAAATAAAAGAGAAATGTATCGATAGGAGACAATTATTTGTAGATATCCCTAACTGTTTGTTTTATTTAATATCCAATTTAATTTAAATGAAATACTTAAAATAATAAAAATTGTAAATTTACCTTTAGTAAATGTACCTTCTCAGTAGTAAGTATTTAGTATTTAAATGTAAATTCCTAATGTTTCGGACTAGCAGAAGCCAAGTTGAGTTATCAAATATTCGTACGGGACAAGCCCTAAAACGTATGTTAAATACACTTTCGGCACATTTATAAGCTCCACGACTCTCAGACCACTCCCAAAATCCCCTCAAGCGAAACCGCCGAAGCGAAGAAACCTCGAATTGCGGAACGCCCACAGTTTAGTGCGATCTGTGGTCCAATAAAGAAATCGAAAAGTTCACATGCGTATTAAATAAAAACGAATGGATATGAATGATAAAATACAGAAGTCACACTATTAATCTTTCAACACACGAAACAATAAAACTTAATTATACGAAGTAAGGGCAGTCGATGTCGATCCCAGGAACTGCAGAAGCCATGGAAGCCATAGAAAGAAGACAAAGAAAAACGGGTTCGAGAAACGACACCGAAGCAAAAGTGGAAGGTAGAAAAATCAATTAGTTTTTAAATGTTAAACATTTTATTAATTTGTTGTTACTTGCCCATTAATAATGCTCGTATACCGAAAAGAGAGCCAACCACACTGGCGGTTCAGAGAGAAAAAATCCAGCAGCGCTCAAAACAAAGGCCCCTTTATTATTTTGGCACCAGCATCGACAATGGCTCCGGCACCACTTTGGCTACCGTGGTGCTGCTCTGTCTTTCAGCTTTGGGGCTTTCTTTTTGGTGACTAGACGCTGTGGAAAATCGTCTGGCACTCTAAGCTTTGATAAATTACTGCGGTCTCGTAATCTGGGAAGGGTATTCCATCATTTTTGACGACGCGTCATTTCAAGTTGCGTTTTTGAACAGCAGGCAGCAGGCAGCAGGTAGTACTTCAGAGGAACTTCAGGGAACCGACTTCCCTCCTGCTGTCTTGTGTGGTCAAATAACTTGAACTTGAGGTAAAGTAAAGTGCAAAAGGCAAGCGGGCAACTTTTTATATTATTTTCCATTTGTATTATGTATTAGAGACCAATCACTTCTGTTGGGCAATTGCTGCATAACCTTTGTCTGAGTTGTGGCAAAGATCAATGTGTTTGGCTATTATCTTATTCGAGCGCATATCATCAATCAACAATCTTGACATTGACCATTTAAATTGGTGCAACTGATGAAAAACAATTTGGGACTGCAGGCAGAATCAAAATACAATTGAAAAAATTCTTAAATAACGCTTTCTATTCTGCCCTGCCGGGGAGACGGGGGTTGGGTTGCGCCGGCCCAACCTGTCAGCTGTCAGTGTGAGACACGCGCGTTCCTGTCGCCGAACATCAGATTTTGGATTTGAAAAGTCTTGGGCCGTATGACATGGACTTGGGCATGGTTGAGGGGGCAACCCAACTCAGCTCGGTTCAGTCGGATATGTTATTTTTTAAGTCTTCAGATTTATGTCAGCAAAAGGATTACAGGAGCTTTAAAACTTATGCCGCTTTTATGTTTAACAAGATCTGAGTTGAGTGTATGTAGGTCCAAGCGATATATGGAATATATGAAATTTAGAATATTATAATGCGAGTATATTTTCAAATTGAAGACGTTCAAATGAAAACCCGAATAATTATATGAACTTTAAATTATTATTTAAATGCTTGTACCGAATATTAATATTTCTATCGATACACAATTTATGCTCTCAACACCCTCGCAATGGGAAAGCCATTCCGATTCTCGCCCAAAATCTTAATTCAAATGAGTGGACAACTAAATACTCTCATCAGATCCAAAATCATTTCCCACTGACGCCCATTTAAACCCATTTACAAAAATTGTGCAGCCTTCGATGAAGCAGATGGATGAAGAGGGGAAGAACATGAGACCAAAATTAGCTATAATCATAATCCAGCGGCGAAAGAAACGAAATCGTCAAAGGAGTAGAACTTGGGGTCACAATGAAACTAATTTAAATAACAATGAATACAAACACTTGATCAAAACAAATCCGAGATGATGCGCAGCTTGGCAAAGGCGAAGTGAAACGCACCAAAAGAAAGAGAGTGGGGAAGATTCTGAGTTTCAAGGAGAAAGAGGCACACAGGGAAGAGAGAGAACGAGACAGAGAATTCGGTTAAAGTGTGATAATGCGTTAATAAAATATTTTGTAACTCATCAACACGAAAGATGGACTCGGGGGGGGCGCAACAGTGTACCGACGGCGGCAGAAAACAGACAAGAGTCAGGCGGAGATGATCAGGGCCACAATGAGATCAAACAGAACGCACCAGGATACCCTGGTGGGCATTAAAGATGCCGCTCAAGATCGGTGCATTTGAAGTCAAAGCGATGCTTTTGTTACGTTGACACTTTTTTCGGGCATGAACGATTTTAATGGGTTTTCAAGTCGAACAAATGAGCCAACCACGGGATCAGGCCATATGGTGTGAGCGAGGGACAGACATGAACAGAGGCAGGGGTAGGGTCAGTGCTGCGGGGTTATAGACCGCACGCACATGAGTATGTTAGGGCAGGAGCAGGATATTTTTGCGCAATCACCGAGAAGCCTAGCTCTTCCTCGCCATGCAATCATTTGTCATGTGACACTGCAAGAATGCGTTACTGTCTTTCCATCTCGTTCGGCCTCACGTGGCGATGCATTAGAGAAGGTGTGACCTCCTATAACAGGATTCCCTTGGGCGGCGTCCGTTTGTCTTCGTCGGCCATAGCGATCTCGAAGTTTTTTTTTGCAAATAATTTAACCTGTTTGTATTTAGACTTGAAAAGGATCT
This sequence comes from Drosophila affinis, assembly GCA_037356375.1. Classification (NCBI taxonomy): domain Eukaryota; kingdom Metazoa; phylum Arthropoda; class Insecta; order Diptera; family Drosophilidae; genus Drosophila; species Drosophila affinis. Next base: position 23,598,494 of record CM074799.1, read on the forward strand.
GCCCTCGTATTGCTGCCGCATTGTCTAGTCCAGATCACTGAGGTGGGTGGGGGGGCATATATTTTGTAAATATCCTTGGCCATTCCCACGGCGGTCTCTCTTGATGCCATTGTTCTACCCACTAATTGCCACAACTGTTGGCCTCGTCTTTTCTTCTTTCTTTCTATCGCTGACTTCTTGTCGGTGTTTTGGCATTTGATTTCTTTGTGTTACCTTACTTTCTTTCTTTGAGTGGGTCGAGCTGTGCATTCCCAGGGCTGTGGCACTGAGCTAAATAATACAAATCGCACGCGTATTTATCAGGCAAGCGGCTTGACTTTGGGTTTCGAAATCAGACAGACAGACGGCTATTGTCGGGATATTTTGCGAGGGCGTATCAAACGTTTAGCGGTTTTTTTATTTTGTTGTTTTTTTTTTTAAGTGGGGCGGGTGATCAATATTTATTAAGCTGAAGTTTTCCAAGAAGTCCAAGGAAAAATTCATCTTGGGTTGCAGTTGAACTATAGTCAAATACGAGACTCGCTAGACTCGGGCAGATAAATAGTTTATAGATACAATATGCGATATTCTTATGGAGGCATGCTCGAACATCGTTGGCCAGATTTGTATATTAATTAGCATGGGCATTAGTGAATTGATGTCTTACCTTCTGCTGCAGGTTTACAGACTTAATTCTATTTTAATTGGTATTTAGATGAGGTCTGTATCGGCATCCCTCAAATGCCATCAATGCTCTTAATAACGTGTTCAGTTGACTCACTTTGTGAGCTTTGCTCACAAATGTATTGATTTTTTCATCAAAAATTATAACAGCATTTTTGTCACCAAAGTTTCTTCAATAGCCCCCGCACAATTTTCTTTTTTGGGGTATTTTAAGCTATTATTTGATACTCCACGTCTTTTCATAGTTTTTTCGGTTTACGAAAGATCAAAGCAAGCCGCCGATAAACGCAGTCAGCGACAATGAACCATCAAAGTCGGAGAGATGGTCGTTGGGAGTTCGTTGATGTGGCTGTGGAATGGGCCGTGCTGGCATGGGCTGGGACTTGGAGAAGTCGACGGACACGGACGTGTCCCTATAAGTTGTACAAAATCCAAATCAAACGAAATTATATGCGAAATAAAAGATGAAGCAACATATTTAATAATGCATAATTTTATTTTCGGTGTCTTCAGGTGAGGGCCAGGAATCATTCAGTCGCCGGCAAAGAAGGCGTTGATTACAGGCACCGGCACCGACTTTGTTATCCCAGGTCCCAGGTCTCAGATCCCAGAGATTCCAACGCAGTCGGGGTCTGGCCAGTTGCATCTTTGGATGTGTCTCTGTGATGCCGGTTCCGATTGGGGCTCTGATTGGGACTTGAGGATGGGTAGATGGTTCGGTACTGTTGCTGCTACTTTTGCTGGACGCCCGTAATAATGGTCATAAGCATGGGGATAGGTATGGAGATGCGGACAGAGGAATCAATTATGATGGGAGGGCGTGAGCTTATTATACGCTTCGACAGCATAATGACCACCTTGTGCCAGGGTTATATAGATTAGGCTTAGTACATAATTAATGCACCTCGGAATCGGAAAAAGTCAAATGGGTTATGTCAGCAGGTGCTGAGGGGTCAGATGATTGGGAAGGAGAGAAAATAAAAATCTTCAAGATTTATAAGAAACTGCGCCACATTCAATCCTTAAATTCAAATTTTAGCACCCGCTTAGCTATTCAAGCGCACCCCTCGCTCAGAATTTCACCTGTGATCGGCACATCCGAGCATTTATCTCAGCGTTTTGTAAAATCGAAAAAGGAAATATAAACAACATGACTTCGTTTCAAGGCAACGGAAACCCCTTAAAATTCTTGTATTATTCATTGCATGAATGCGACCGGCTACCATCAGCAGCCTGGACTCATTCAAAAAGACAATGTCAAGGTGACAACTAAGGGTTTCGCCCTCTGAGCCATTGTAAGGCGGGATATATGTTGTGACAGGACAGCCGGCCGAGGCTGGCAAAATATCACAGAATGTCGGCAAACTGAACAGTTGCCAAAAACCTGATTACAAATATCGGCTGTCGGCCCTAATGGAAAAAATCCAAGTACAGTGCTCTCATAGTGTTCGTCTAATGATGCATCGGATACAAAATAATTTTCTACTCAATTTCCAACCAAGCTCGCTTTGACCCCGCCGATCGTTTATAGAATGACTTTGCATATTTGGTGTGATTATTGGATCCGCTCATAATGTGAGGGTCAGAAAGGGAGAGAAAGATGAGATCTCACGAAAGGCAGTGGAAAGCGGTGTTATTAGCTGGGACTGGATCTGGCACTGAGACTCGGTCTCGGTTGTAGAAAAAGATTCTTGTGTCTTGTGTACATTTGATTCTCAGGTGTCATCATCTATACCTATTTCGGTTGTGTGTAGCCAGCAAGCGATCGAGATCGTTATCGTATGGGCAGAGCGGTCTATTGTAGTCTTTTTCCCTTTTCTGAGCGGCTTTGAGTTAAGTTTAAGTCGCTCGTTCTAAGACGATCAAAGCAATGTTGCCGACACAAGTTTGTTGATTTGAGCTACAAATGATTTGATGATGATTTTCCGAAATTATCAAATAAATGATCGGTGGTTTTCACAACGAGATTACCCATCCATATTCCCAAATAGGTTTCTCTATCATGGCAATCTTGCTTTGCTTACCGCCAAGTATTCCATGTATGGTGTAGTCCTTGCGTCCGTCTTCGCTACCGCGATCGTTTCCTCTCAACAGGCGACTGATGGATGACGTTGATGGTGGATCAGCAAAGCCCTCCTGTATTTAACAAATAAAGTTTTCGGATTAGACGAAAAGTTAAAGTTCGATTTATAATGAGCATTATTAATTCAGATGTAGAGAAAACCCCCGTAAACCAATTAAGATAAGCGAAGGCCGGCTAAATATTTTTAGCTTCTGTTGACCCTAAGTATGTACAGTGTACACCCTACCCAGATGCTGGATATCTTGGGTACGATGCATTTTGAGAGCTCTGACATTAATGCTACAGTTGCTGGGCAGCTCTTTGTGTTTGGACAATTTTCATGTAGCTGTCTTTCTCTCCACTTCTCCCCATCTTGGTCGTGTAATCCAATTAGGGAAATGTCAAGCCAGGCATGAGAATTTATCTCTACCTGATGCCGTTTGCTTTGCCTGTGTCGCGTGTTGAATTAAAAAGCGAGACAAGTGTTGAGATTTGATGAAACTAAGAGAGAAGACTGCGGCGGGAAATCAAATTGCAAGCGATGGGCCGGCATGAAGTTAATCTCTTAGGTGCACAGTTAAGCTCTTTCCTTGACATGATTTCCTTGATAGTACCCGAGTCAAGCATAATCTACTGTTTCTGTTTGAAAATATGTAAGTGTATCATAGGACACATATGTATGTTATCGCTCTATGTTATCAACTGATTTGAACCGATTAGATGAAATTCTCATATACTCCCATACATTCTACTGACAACATAAAACGTATCCCGAAATCAATTCTAGAACCAACCAATTCCTCATTCTAAGCCACCGAAAGCTGTCAGTTTTCATTAGAGCAACATGTCGACTTCAACTTTAACTCCAGGTTCCAGCTAATCGCTGCAAGACGAGGCGCAACTGTGCGACGCGCCGTCAGATCTGCAATGAGAACTGGGTAGTTTGGATACTGGTTACTGACGCAGCCCAGAGTCTGCTCAATTGGAGTGGCATGTGCCGCAAACATTTTCATGATTAATAATAATATTTTTCCACTGACGAAATGATCATGACTCTCTCGCTCTCGCTTGGGGTTTGTGGTTAATTCCTGAGCGAACAAAGGTGGCATAACTGGCACCTCATAGACAAGACAGGGACCAGACAAGACAAGACGCCGAGCACGGAAACCGAAACTGACATTTTGTCCAGTCTGGAGCGGGGTACGGGTTGTGTCTCGGCCGCCGTGGGCTGTCTGGTTGGTTAGCTGGTGTTGGGCTCTGGCTACCGACTCCTATTTCTATTGAATGTGTCATATATACAATAACAGAAATGTGTTTTGATTTTCAACTGGACTTTGTTACGTTATTTTTGAGTGGGGCTGCGACTGGGGTCTACCCTACCGTACCGGTTGTCCAGCTGGAATGTGTGACGGCTTATCTTGTAGCAACTGACAACTGGATCCCAATTTCAATTCCAAACTCAAGCCCAAGTCCATTCCAAAACGATCTGGGTCCCGATCTCGGTCGAGCCCCCGACTGCGAGATACATTTTTGCCTTCTCTCTTGGATTCTGCCTTAGCAATTTCAATTGAAATTTAATTAATTAGTTGACAGTTGGATTGACACTTGACTGCGCTTTATTTGTGAGCATATTGTATAGAAATATTTATGTACATCCATATGTACATACGTATATTTCCCTTCTGTGATCGTATTTTGGGGCTGCGCTAGCGTGTGGCTTGAACGACAGGTGTAGTCTGCATGTAGTTTTTAATTAATGAAGTTACTTGGAAATCAGCAGTCTGTCAGCGAGTCAATGTAAGAGTGAGGAACCATTCGATATTAGCGGGCAACGAAATTTGAGCACTACCAAATCAATACCAATGTACAATAACTACTAGTAAAATCAATCACGATCATCGATGGATATGCTGCCTCCAACCAAAAGGTATCTGCAGATAGGGAGGGGAAATCGAGTCAAAGGCAGGGTGGCATGCAAAGAGAGAAATCGGGATAAGTTACAAGCAAGAGAGATGCCGAGAGCGCATTCTAATTCAGCGTGGAGCGCACCTGGAGGCTGTTTTTACGCCTACTGCCTTGACAGACAATCCAAAAAAAACGAAAGCTCAGGCAAAGATGCACAGTATGCACCTCACAGATGCAGGACAGTGATGTGATGCAACCAGCGATGCAATTGTGTGCGTGAACGATGTCTGGCCGATCATATCGATGGTCGCTCAAATTGGTATCGCCACATAAAGTGTAACTAATTGCGGCTTCAAGTAAAGAGCAGGCAGGTACGAGTCGCCAAAAGCGGCTGGCGCATGAATATGCGAATACAATGTATCTTTCATCCTCTGTGCATATAAACTTGCCGAAAGGCGAAAAACGACTGCAACTCAGCCGTCATCGGGCCATTCATCCATCCAAACAGGGATCCAAGGTGGTGCTCTGCTAGTAGGGCGTATGCCAACATCGAAATATTACACGAGACAGTTGGTCTGCTCTGGGTGTTCAGGAATAAGCTATATTGGCGTAGGTTCAAAAATCAGTTTGAGCTCCGTCTTCACTGACTTTGCTTTCCGCTTGTCTGATTCAAGTGTTTCTGTGTGTTTTTTATCTGCCATAAAGTTTTACGCTAATTTGTGAAAAAATAATGGCAGAGCATGTGCGATTGTGACTAGCTGCTTGGGTTTTTCTGCTTTGATTTTCAGGTTGACTGTGTGTTGACATATTGGAATGGATGAAACAGGGCAAGGGGGACACTCCGTACAAGTTTTTTGTTTGATTTTTAAATCGTGCATTAAAACGTGACATGAATTAAGTTTAGCTGGTGGGCTGAGATCACAAATAAACGTGTACTCTGCCAAAAATGCACTGAGAGGCTGAAGTCGGCGAGTCACCTTTTTGCCAGCTTATTCCTAGTACTGGTGGTAAAGCAAAATTCTATATTACACTTTTTTTGAGTGTAGGAAATGTTAAGTAGGTTGACTAGACCCATTACCTGATTCCTTTTTTCTTGGTGTAAAATTGCGTGACAAGCCGGAAGTTTAGAGCGAAGCCTCAAATCCAAAAGGCAAGATAAATATGTATGTATATATTTTCGCACCTTGTTGCCTCAAGGATGAAACACAATCGATGCCGACAAGAAGACAACAAAACAGCGACAGGAACAGCATCTGCAACAGCCGACTCTTTATGGTTTAATCGATTTCTTAACGGTATGGGTGGCATGCGAAAATTTGTCGTCGCCGTTGTACAACAAATTTGTCAATGGGCGGCCAAGTTCAAAATCGATCCTGGGGCCATATGGACCATTTGTGCTACGGGTCAGCCGGCATATGCAAAGGGCCGAGATATGTTACCGGCAACGTGCCATAACAAAGACAGCGGGCGGCCCGAGTCTGCCACGTGACTTTTCGGAAAACGGAAGTAAACGACCGGCGAATGGTCTTTTTGAATCAGTTGGTATTGGTGCATCTCTTGTCTGGACATAATGCCATGCGGTTATGACTACTGGTGGGCCTAGCAAAGTCCTTGGACCCTTTGTTTTGGACATTTTATTGTCTCCTGTAACGTGCAGGTGCTGCCAACAGTGTAACTCACCTTGATCAGCTTCTCTCGTATCTCCCAACTGAATATGCCGGGATTGTCCTTTCGCAGCTCATCGATCCGTGTCTCAATCTCAGGCGAGGTCACCTTGGGCTTCGATCCACCTATGACCCCTGGCCTAATCGAACCCGTCTCCTGATAACGGTTTAGAATCTTTGACACACATCCATGCGAGACGCGCAACTGACGTGAAATCACACAGGGACGAACTCCGCTTGCCGCCATTTCCACGATCTTCAGGCGTATGTGATTGGGCAGCGGCCGACCATTGATAAAGACTCCTCCGAGCTGGTTAACGCGACCTTGTCCTGTAAATGGGAAAGAAGCAAACATAAAGTAAACAAACATATGTACATAGCGATTTTTGGTCTAATAGATACAAAATATCTTTCGGAAGTAAAACGGTATCAAAATACTATCGCCATTTCTTGAGTGTAATCCCATTAAATGTGAAAAGACTACAAATATGTCCAAGCTATGTATATTTATAGTGTGTCGAATTGGACTGAATGAAAGTTTCAGACTCTTCTCTTGGTACGTGATAAGCCCACCCGTAAGCTTACCTTGAAAGGGATAACCTGCAAATAAAGGCTGCAGGGAGTTGGCTCTAGACATATCCATATTTGTCGAAATCCAATTGCTTATACAATAACTTAGGAACTAAATCGATGCAGCACTGCACAAAGAAAACGGCTTGGGCCTCGACTTCAATCAAAGTGCATTAAATTCGATATAACTGCCCACGTGAAAATGAAAATCACAAGCGAAGTCGCCGAAAGGCTCCACCTCATCAACAAGAAGTCTGACACATGCGCTTTTCGATTCCGACGGAAGTTTGCGACTCTCAACCCGATAGCGTGATAGCGGCGACAACACCGCTCGGCGCAACGTGAATTTTTCTTGGAATTACGCGCGCCTCGGCGATCAAACAGCACGAGACTTGCAAAGCAACTAAAGAGAAGCGCGAGCATAAATTAACGGAGGCCGGCCGGGACCGGGTGATGTCGACGACTACTACGGAGACAGACGAACAATGAGATCGCTCCATAAACTGGTTTCCCGCATCGGGCAACTACCACCACTGGTGCAGATGGAGATGCTGGCGAGGAGGGAGAGCGAGAGTAGCTTTCGCGCCCGCCCTTTCTGTGTTTGCTGCCTGCTCGGGCGCCACAGCAATATGGCAACGATCAAAAACTTCAGTGTGGGACAGAGAGGGAAGACAGAGGACCGAGCGAGACCAGAGGGAGCGCGGAACTCGTCTCTCTCTCTCTCTCTGGCGCTTTAATCGAGCTGCATTGCCACGCCTCGAGAGAGTTCTGATTGGCTGTGCTCACTCAGGGCGGTTCAGGGCTGAGTTCGCCACCCGTTTGATATTGTAAGATACCCGTTATCCATCCGCACGTATATGCATACATCAACCCCCTGCCCGCTTCCATTTGGTCGATCATTTTGGTTGTGCAGCTGTCCCCGGGCCCAGGCTGGGCTCCTGTCACGGCCGACACATTTGTGTGAATTGTATGACTCTTTATTTTGTCGCTGGCAGCCAATTAAAGCGTGAAGGCTGCCGTCGGCACAGGACATAGACCGGCACCCAGGCTCAGATCCAGCGAGTGAGCGAGACCAAGCCCAATCCCTTAGGCAAGACCAGGACGCATTATCAATCGTTCCGGTTTTGGCATTTTTAGCACCCACAGTTGTGTGTCGTGTGTTCTCAATGGATGTATGTTTATCCCACTTTTCCCTATCAACCTCCATCTTCTTTTCCCCTTGCCGGTCTGGTTGGGCTAGGTCTTTGTCATCAAACTTTATGGGGGTTCGGGTTTCCTTTAGCTTCTTGGCTTATCCTCTCCTGCTAACATTCGCAGAGACACAATGCAAGTTCATGCTTATTTACGATGGAATCATGTGAATGTTTGCCAGAGTTTTGCCCTCTGTTCGGTTAGCAGATTTGATTTACGATATGCAACGTAATAATGACCTTTGATAAGGTTGCTACTTTGCTTCAAACTCATTAGAAGTAAATATGTCGTAACCACGTTCCATGATCCTTGCATCTATGATTGTATTTCTGGGGTATTTTCCAGAGGCCGGAATCGTACCAAAACCCTAGGCCTCGATAATTTCAAAATGGAGCTCGACTCTAATCCTGCCCTGATAAGTAATTTTCCAATCTTCTTCCCTTAACAGCCATTCACCGATATAAAAATATAAAAATTTATCAACATCCATTAAAGCAAACGAAAGTCACACCTGGAATGGTTTGGACTGTCTGCAGTTTTTGAAAAATTGAAAAACCAACGAACAAAAGAGAAAACAGCGAAAGGACATCATCGTTCTATGAAGAATTAAGCGTGAAGTTTACGCATATTAAGGATACGCACATGCCGCCTGCATCTGGCTTCGGAAAAGGCAGAAAGGGACAGGGGGAAATTTACAGAGAGACAAAATGGCTGGTCGTTGCCTTCGTATGTATACATACACATACATACATGTGTAGTATGTCGGCGTGGGTCTGTGCGGAGTCAGGCTACATGCAAATCTCTGATCTATAATAATATTTCAGCAAAATAAATTCCATTGAGCGGAATAAGCTGGCCATGCTGAAGAAACAACGGTTGGTCATTGAGTGGAAGCCAGCGGTGAGAATTGAAATACTCAGCTGGTCTAGGCTCTTCGCTCTGCTGTCTTGCACCAAGCGATAATCAGTATAAAACTCGTTGCTAATGAAGCGTTATGCAAGTACCACTTGAGTGCACTCGCATGCGTCATTTACAATGGCTATGGCAATGCAAATGAACCACACAGGACATTCCCGAAGAAGAAATTTAATTTCTCCCTCTTCTCCACTGCTGCCGTTCAATGTTCTGGCTGAAGCCACAGAAAGTTGGTCACGATACACATGACAAATTATTTAATTTGCGTATTGACAGTTTTCAATTACCGGAGCGCCTCAAGCGTGGCAACGTAGCCGTCAGAACTTTCGATAAGAAGCAGCCTCGGGGCAGGACTTCTGTTTATTGCTCTGTCCTGTGAGAAGGAAGTCCGCTTGTATAATAGTATGTGGGCGTGGCAGTTTGGCTTCCTGTTGGGGAGACTGAGGCGTTAAACGTGCATCTTGATAAAGGGAAAATATGCGGAGGAAATTCATATTTGGAAACCGTTTTGCATATAAATCAGTTGAATAAGAAAAAAAAAAAAGCAAACAAATTTCTTAGAATAACTGAACATGGAGCAAAAAGATAAGTGATTTTTCATCTCAAAGAATACTTGAGATTTAAAAACTGATCATAAAACGGCACAACATGTGAAATGGTAGGAAATACTTTATACACCAAAGAAAACAGGACTGCAACGAATAGTGTGAAAATGACAATTAACACTCTTTGGGACACTTTCCAGTTAATATTGCGTAAACAAAGCTTTCAATTAGGGTCCATAAACGAAATTCGAAAATCAATACAAAAAATATCGAGTCCTTCTTGGTTCTTGATTCTTGACTACTGACAGGATTTTGTGAATGCTTTGAATTGTACCTAAATTGTAGGCCAATACTTTTCCCTGAATTGATTCAAATGCTAGCCATATTCTGCACAATGATTTACAAGGAGCTGTAAATTGTGTCGCCAAGCAGAGAAGACATAAAAGTTGTTCTATAGATCATTATAGGAGGCAGTAAAAGGCAAAATGTGTGTATAGTCTAATTCATTCAAACTCACGAGATCATAAACCTCTCTTGTAACTGCATCGGAGTGTGAACTTCTTAGGCCGGGAAATGTGAGTGCTTCTAAAGGAAATCAACATCTATGAATAGTGTTGGCTTCTCAGAATGGAACTCTAACTTTGAGTGGGATTCGGGATAGTCTGCATCTGGTATGTTCTATGTGACTACTGAATCACAAACGAGTAGCTAAATGTCCTCGCCCAGATCTTGACGCTTGCTGTGCTACCGTCCATCGAGGCCCCCCGCCGATGTGACACCTCCGTCCTCGCTGGTGCCTCATGCCTGGCCCGGCGGGACCATCGACAGCGTTTGTTTGTCTTGCAAATTTAGCATGAAGGAGTGAAAACTGTCTGACCAGGGTGCGTGTGTGTCTCCAGTTTTCACTTGTACACTTCCTAAGCCTAGTCCAGATGGACGAGCGATCTGTCATATGTGATTGTTCAATATTTGTTGGCTTGCCAAACTGTTTGTTTTGCCTTCCGTTTGGTCAACATGTCCCTAGCTACTGCTGCATCTGTATACTTTAGGGTTCTTGTTCATCTGTTGACAGTTTTCTAACGGAGTTTTGATGGATCATTTTGTGGAACTTCTTTATAATATAAGACTAACGGGTAAGTGTTTATTGATAGATTGTAAAGGATTGCTATAAAGAACTTGTTCGAGGAATATAAAAATGATGTTCTTGGCCTCTGGTCTGGATTTTGAAAGGGTTTAACCATCTAGTGCGGCAGAGTGACTTTAGATTTTAAAGGTACAGCCGCAGACGGTTAGGAAAAAATTTCAATTTAATTTGGTCATTTCGTTACCTACATATGCTTATTTTATCTTTTGGGTGCAGGCAGACTCTTAAAAGCGAACTGGGAGAGAGAGCCAGAGCCATCTTCTGGCGACTTTGATGGATCCGCCAGGGCAGGAAAGTTAAGCGTGTTTCGCTTAAATTAAGTACCAAAAACTCAATTTATTTGCAATTAAATTGTGAAACAAAACTGTATGGAACCCGGGGCTCAGTCTGTGCAAGGCATTTGCATTGTCCGGTAAAAAAATAAGACTTTGGAATTCTCTCTCTCTCTCTCTCTGAAACTGTGTCTGCGTCCTTTTCTCAGTTGCAAGTGCGTTGCTGCGGCTTGAGCTTTTGATCTTGCCTGTTCACACGCATGGCCTTTTCACTCAACCCCGCTCTACTACGGCCCACTCCCCACTCCGTCGCCACCCATCAGCAACTCATTTGAAAGCTAAGGCGCTTCACCGTGGGCCAACTCGGGACTGGGCTATATGTCATTGTAACATAAAAGTTCAATTTTAATTGCCGCGCTTGACGTGCCCAAGGTATTTGGCTTGGCATTTTTACGATCACTTTGGCAAATGTGCGCTTCAAAGCCATTTCGGTCAGCTCCGAACTCGAAGACCGCCAACCTCCGAGCGCACGGATCACCGACCGACTTTTGTCGGCCACTTTGTCCAGTCACTGCAAGATACCGACAGCTCAGACACCATCTCCATGTCCGACCCCATCCCAGCAGTCCTCTGAAACTCTGTGTCAAGTCGTAAAACACATCAGCATCAGCGTCAGCCACAAGATGTCGTTCCGAGCATGGATTTTACATATGTATGTTCATTTGTTTATGTGACTGAAGTTTGGTGCCGACTCAGATTGGCACTCAAGTTAAGCGATTGTAAATCCGTAACTCATTTCGTTTCTTTTTTCTTCATTTTTTTTGTGGAAATTCTTACGCAAAGCTTTGAAGTGCAACCTTAACCGAAATTTTGAATCTGTATTTGCGTGAGCAGTGTTTTCCACCAATTTGCAACTGACCAAGGCTGGAGCAGATCAAGGCAACTGACGACGGGATGATCTGCTCATTGAGACAATTCCATAGAAAAATCTATTTACGACTTAAGAGCGGAAATCTTAATAGATAGACTCATCTGGGATTTAATGTGTCCATGTATCCATTTCTCCCAGTGCATAACATATAACTTTGGCATCAATAACATAAATTACAAACTCAGCCGAAAAGGGAAACTCCCAGCGGCATCTGCTTTGAGCGAGCTGCTGACATATGCAAACCTTCCGCGCGAACTCTTTGCTTACTTGCTTTGCTTCAAGCTCTTGACTTCCACCTTTTTGCTTGTGGCCCCAACGCCGGGTCGGAAGAATCTCCAGACTGCGTGTCGTCTCCCACATGGGCTGGCGAACAGGCTCTGGAAGTCCCTGGACCTGGTCCTGTCCCTGGCCTGGCCTGCCCTGGCCTGGCAGTGAGCAATTTGTTTGCAGCGGTGCCCATTCCGCTTAGCGTCTCAAGACGGGGGGCGTTCTTTGGCGGGCAGTTCGTTATAATTTATTTAATGGCCAACCGTTGCGTCCCTCTTCCTTCCACCTAAAACTTCCCGGCACAGCTGTTGAGTAATTTGCTAAACATGCAACCGCCAATCGATGGAGCGAGACTGCACAGATTTTCGCAGATTTATGAGACAAGCGGGTGTTTTATTTCTTGTTTTGTATTTTTTTTTTTTTTTTTTGGTGTTTATCACTTGGCATCGGCAGTAAACTTGCTTACAGGCTGCCGAATGTGTTTTTAAACAGTGCATCTTAAATCAAAGATCTGTGAGTTTCGACCGCCAACTGTCGATTTCCGGCTAAAATCGCGTGCAGTTTTGAGAGATAACTAAATTACGCCAAACACAACGACCACAGGCGTCATAATTGCGGTAAAGCTGACGGGTGGCGGAGCGATATTGGGTGGGCGGAAAATCGTGTTTGCTGTGTCATCCCTGTGACCGAATAGGAGACAGCGCAGGACGCAGGACACAGGAAGCAGGAGCAAGGACACCGTCATGTGCTAACAAACCATTAACACCAGAACCGCAGACTGACAAGTCGGGAAGAGATGTTTCAGTTGCGTTAGCTACCTGAAAACGGCGGTAGGTCCTGCACTGCGGAGACCTGTTTTCCAGTCTTCTTCTTTTTGTCGCATGATTAGAGGCCATTACAAATCGTAAGTGTTACGCTCTTCTCTACGCCGGCGACTCTTCGTCTGGACAAGGCTGGACATATCTGTCGGTGGTCCACGACTACGCTTGCCTTTGTTTTGTTTCCTGCTTCCCTTAGTTATCCAGTCAAATAGACTTGTCAAACTGTGCCAATGATCGATTTGACACACCAACTTAGTCAGTTTCTGGATCTACATCCTGCACTGGCGTTTCCAATCGCTTTAGCAGCGCTTTTTAGCCTAAACGAAAATATAAAAATACGAGTATCTACGCGCACTCTAGAAGATACGCATCTGCTGGTAGGCGGTGCCGCCTTAATACCCAAAAAAGGTGTTGCCAAATTATGCTAATTAAATTAGTCGCGTTAAGGTGGAAACAGAGAGTGGGAATCTTTGTGGTTTCCATCCGAAATGGCGAGTTAGCATAAAGCGACAATAACAATAATGAAGATGGCGATGTCTGATGTGTTAATTGACCTAATGACTTTTAGTTGCTTATTGCAAATTGATTTTCGTCGCCCACTAAAGAAATTGAAATATTTCAGCATAGAAAAATAAAAAATTCTTATGTGATCGTGATCTTAAAAGATGGAAACCAATTCCAAAGTTTTAGTGGGCTTCTGGCTAAAAATCAAACGTATACAAATTTTTTGTGTGACAATTTTGTCCTGAAGCAGCATCATTCTTATATCTGATGAATACTCCTAAACTGCAAAACACAAAGAAAAATAATATAATTTCGGAAAGTTCCAATGAATAATATAATATTGGTTTAATCTGATCGGCGGCATCTTCAAAACCACATTAATAATAATCTTTGATTCTGGAAACTTTACTTCAATTAGATGCGAAAAATGCCGCAACAAATCAAAATCTAATTAAATCAACTAAAGATAACATGCAGCTTAATTTTTCACACTCCACACTCAGTGTGAAGAAACGATCCACAAAAAGCCGCTGCAATTTGTTTTGGAAAAGTCGGCACGAGACTGGCCGCTTGGCTTAACGGGAACTGGACTTGATGCCACTGCTTGCAGTTCAGTAACTCCCAGCTTTGACATGTGCCGACTGACGGATCGATTCACCTGAGAATAATTGAAAATCACGCTGGCCAATTGTCACTTTTTTAAAAATCAACGAAAATTGAAATTGTAGCAAATCGATTTGTGCCTGCAGTTGGAACAAGAGTGGGGAAACGGGTTCGAGGTTGAGCTAGAGCTAAACCTGGAAATGGAAATAGAAAATAAATACCTGCACATGGAAGCCAAGAAATGCGTCTTTAATTAGAAGTGGAAGCCAACATTTGAAGCTTCATGGTATTCCATGGGATCTTTCTATGGGGTTTTAACCTTTCAATAATTATTTATTTTCCTTTTTTCACATAGTATTTGCTGACGATAATTTTTTGAGAGCGGTGGCGGCCTTTATGCAGAACTAAAATGCATTTCGAATGCATTTATATTTACTATGGTAAATAAATCAAGTCGGGAAAGCGACGCGTACGGAGACGGTTTGGTGGCCTTCGTGCAGTAAAACAGATTCCTACTTATGTAGATTATTTATGTATTTGTTTCTCAAATGGTACCTATTCCCCTAAACTGCTTTGCATCATCGTAAGAAAGGATTGATTGCGTTTCGTGATAATTTCGTCTATGATTTCTCGGTGCATTAATTTTGGAACATTTCCTATATTTCAATGTCAAATTAAGTGTAATCATATCTGATAAATATATGAATTATTTCGGTACGGATGATGAAAAATGGAATTGAAGTGGATCGGCAATGCATATTTCTCCAGGATGGGCAAAGATCAAAGTAGCATAGGAGCATTACGTCCTTAAAGTGACATCTCCATTCGGCCTCCTTCTGTGTGCTCAGAACTCAGGCTGAAACTATCCTCAAGTTCATGACGATCGATTCTGTGCGTGTCCGAAATAGTCGGCGAAACCCTTTTATTAAGTCATATGTATGTGCAGGCGTTAAAATTATAATCATTGATATCACACCTATCGCGGTCGCGCAGGTGTTAAACGAATTTTATGGCTTGACGCCACACACCGAACGATCTATAGGGACGTGATGCTGTAGGAAAAGGAGTTGATGTCCCTATCAGAAGGCGAGCGGAGTGTTAATCAAGGATCAGCTCAAAATTAACAGTAACGCGATAAACGAAGGCGCTACGCCGAAGCGCAATTAAGGTTCATCATCATCTTCATCCTGATATCGGACTCATCGTTTCTCGGCCTTTCCCTCTTTGTTTTCAAAGAATACGCCACATTTCAGCGACTGTGACTTGAGCTCAAATGTGTTATTTACGACGGCAACGCCGACGCGGGCTGTTAGAATTCACACTTCGATGGTGGCGGTCCTCGCCAGGCAGCGGCTTGGGTGTCCTCCCTCTATGTCATGGACTCACTTCACTCCCCTCCTTTATCCACTCTTTTGCCGACAAAGCGCCGCAAACAGAGCAGAGTTGAAAGGGAAACCACAGATCATGCACATAATGGCATTCTTTGTGTGCCCATCCAAAAGTCAAGCGATCCTTATTCTCTATGGTTAAGGCATCCTTTTGCCATATCATCGTGGAGATACACGTGCCCGCCTCTACAACAATCCTGATTGGCTACAACATCTCCCAGGATTCTTCTTCAATTAGATGATTCTCTTTTCGTTAAGCTGACCAACTGGCATTCCACATTTTGGGGGCGTCATCCGATCACACATTATTAATTCGTTTTTAACCGTTCCGAAGGAGTGATATATTTGTACATATTACTCTTCTCACCTTTTGGCCCAACTGTCCGATCGGGCTGTGTGCCCGATTCTACTCTGGCAAGTAGCCGCCCTAATTAATCATCTTTCTCCTTTATTTCATTTCTGGGATTTCAGCATCACTTTGAGGCTCTGTTGAGCCGCCCCTTCGTGGTAACATTTGCTGTGTAAACAGTTGCGGTTGAGTTTTAATTTAGTTTTCTTGTTTCACCGTCTGCGGTCGCGTCTGCCCCCACAGCTGTTGCTGTTGCCGATGGCTTCGGGTAGAGGGGAATCGGTACAGGGGCTTTCGCTTAAGCTGACATATGGGCGTTAGTGGTAATTTTTCAGAGGAATTTATTGGGAGCGCTTTAAGAATCATTAGCCCAGCATTTTGGGGATCTTCATTACTTACTAATATACGACGTTTTGAAAAATTGTTGCTAGCCACAGCATTTCTGGGAAGTAACTTAAATCAATATTAGAGCATTCTTCTTATTCTCTTGTCACAGACCGTCGACTCAACATCGGAAAAAACTCTCCCGTTTTCCAATAGTCGTAGAAATCGAATTCCACAGCATTTTAAAGGCATCACTCAAGTCAATTCCAAAGGCGTATGCAGGGTTTTGTTTGTACAAATGAATTTTCTAACTTAAACTGATACCCGAGCAAAGTACAACCCGACAGCTAGGCCAATACATGGTCTGTCTGAGTAAAATATTAAAAAATTCCCACAAAGATGCCACAATCGTCGCGACGACTGAAAAGTATTTTTTATACATTCAAGAATAGTAGGCTATTTATTTTCCTAATAATATGAATTGAAAGGCAAGCGCGCAACTAGGGTGAATAAAGGAGAAGCGGTAGTCAAGATGGAGAGACAGACTATTGTTTATTAACAGACCGAACACTTGCCATTCGAAAGTTCAATGGATACAGATACATCACTGCCACAGACAAGCAATCTGTATCTGCATCAGTATCGATAGCGGCAGCGGTACTTTTGCCAATCGCACCGCACAGTAGCAGTTTGAGTTGTCATAAGAATTGAGCGATTGCCTCGAGGCGAAGCCACACACAGAGCGTGGCGGCCAAGTAAACAATAGCCTTACAATTGCCTTATTGCCAAATGGCACACATTCATCGTCACTGTCGGTGTCGGCATGGCACCCACGCGAAAAGTATCTCACAGATACACACTCGCAAGCCTCCATCAGCAGTGGCAACAAGTTTGCTCATATTGTTCATGTCTCCAGCCTTGCCTTGAATATGATGCCGCATAATTTTCAATTCTCGCACACGCGGCGTATACGCAACATGCCCAAAATTCTTTGATTTCGACCGACACTCCGAGCAAAGGGGTCACAGCTGTGTACTCGCAGCACAGAAAGAGCAAGCAACAAATTAACCAAAAGTCATGCACTCGGAAATTAAGTTTTTTTCCTTTTTCCTCGTGCGAAAATCTTCTTGTCAGCTTCCCACTCGTCTACACATATTAGTGGCCTTTCCGGGTCTCTGTTTCCCATGAATATTAATTTTTTCTCTTGTTTTGGGTATCGGGTTCATTTTAATTAACAAAGGCAAACAATAGCAACAACAACAGCATGCCTGTTGGCTAGCTTCAGTAATGGAATCACATCTTCGGAATGAACAAGAGAGCATTTAATAGAGCAGACTTAAAGTATGGTAACAGTTGTACCGAAATAGCTATGAGTTATATAAGAGTTATGAGAACACGTTCGCTTCCTGGCCGATACAGCAAATACTGATGAGGACCAGGCAAAGTACGTTGATATGAGACCCCCAAGCTGGTCCCCTTTTAGCCCAAGGCCAAGGAATTCTTGAAGGCGTTTTCCAGACAAAGAGGAATGCAAATAAAATGCCATTCTAAGGTAAAGGGGGAGACACGCTAAGACCTCCCTGTGACGTTGTCGGGAACTTGTGCATCCCGCTCCCACTTTTCTTGGAGTGGAGAGGTCTTAGTAACCTTTTTCACATTTTGTTATTCTTCCTTCAATCTTTCAAAGCATTTCAATTGAGAAAACGTGTTTTCCTAAGGATTGCTCATTGGAGGATTTTTTGCTTTGCGAAATACTTTTTTATTTTTACAATAAGTCTTTAAACGGAAAGTAAACGGAAATCCTGTACATAATATGATTACAACATACCCAATCAACTCAAATGCTAGTATTTCAACAACGCCAACCGGAAACATAAAGTGACTGGTGCTAAACTGGAAACCTTAGAAACGCAGCCATAGGTAAACACAGGAATTCGCATAACTCCAAATCAAGCACAAATAAAATAAATAGGCGTAGTCGAGTACCGGCTCCAAGCCCACACAGGCTTATCAAAAAATCAGCTCCACTGAGAAAATAAAACAACATAAATTCGGATTGTGTTCCGGGGGCGGAGCTACGGCATTGCAGCCATACTATGAAAATTCGTATGATTCTCTTTCTCGTTTCTTGTTTTGCTTATCTGCTCTAACACAGTGTAGCAAACAGAGCTGCTACTGCTCTGCTCTAGCACCAGTCACGCTCACAGCGATCGCTACCTCTCGTTCTCACTCCGACTGCTGCCTGCTTGCACTTCCACCCTCGCTCGCTTGGGTTTTTCTCTGACCAAAAACTTGTTTCCTTGGGTCTGAGAATCTCACGAATTCGTTTTAGTCTTGGTGGCTGACCATTTCAAAATCAGTTTCGAGGTGTCAAGCAAACGAGCAGCATCACTGAGCATTGCGCACTCGCATTAACAAATCGAAGGGAAAATTATCGTTGAGAAAATTCGTACTTTGTGGATTTCCTAGTGATTGTGAAGACTGATAAAAAAAAAAGTAGAACAAAAGTGTTGTAAATATTTCGCCAAGCCAAAAGAACGGATTACTGAAAGATATGGCTGTATCGGCTCTCAACATGACTCCTTACTTTGCTGGATATCCCTTCCAAGGTAAGCATGATCTGCTTTCATGATCACATTCTACGCACTGCCCTATTACCAATTACCACAATTACGAGTACAAAACGTCAGAGTCGGACCTTGAAAAGTGCTGGCTCATCATTTGGGGCAGCGCTTTCGCCCGCTGTTTTCAAACGAGAGATCATTACCCGGTCGGCAGCATGATCAGCTTATTGATTGTGATCGGGGACTTGCAGACCGGGCAGCATCCCAGCACCCCAGCTTCCAGCGCAGACTTTGCAGACTTTTTGGCGCGGTCGTCTTGCCAGCTCTTGGCTTGGCTCGTCTCGTCTCTTGCCTCTGTCGGCTATTGCGCTTTGATCTTGGCTCAGTGTCTGCGTCTGAGCTGGGGTTCGCTTGTGCTTTGGGTCTTGTGTATCACGTAGCAGTACCGTCAGCGCCCCAAACAACAGACCCAAGCCCAGCCCAGGCCTGGACAGGGACAGGGACTGCGACTGGGACTTTATTTCTCTTTTTGGTTGTTGGCCGTTGTTATGTTTTTTGGGCTGGCCTTTATATACTTGTATTAGCTGGCACAGCTGGGTGTCCATAGCGCTTATGGATTATTATTTTGATTTGATTGCATGGGCCAACATGGGATGCAGCTGTGCCGCATCATTCTCCAACCTGATCGGTAGTTTCAGTTTATCCCCCCACTGCCACTGATCAGCGCTTTCTTTTCTTCTGTTCGAAAAGACCTACGCAAATTGGCAATTTGCGTTTTGTTATGTTTACAAATGACCAACGAATCATTGGTAGTTCAGCACAACAAAAGATCGTGCGAATTGATCCTTGGGCTAATCCAGCTTAGTGCATTTTCGAATGCAATGCAGTGAAGTGGGCAATGCAGTCTAAATAGATTACTTATTGCTGCTCAATCTAACCCAGAAGAAAAGTTAATTGAAAGACAGACCTAAGAACAGGATCACGGACCGGCCACACACACGAAATATACATACATGCAACAAATCCTGCTTTGTAGATTTTCAATACGATTCATAGAGATGGATTATCTGAAATTGAAAAGAACTTTTAGAACTTGATACTAATCATCCTTTCTTTTTCGTTTACTTTTAGGACAAGGTCGGGTAAATCAACTTGGAGGCGTTTTTATCAATGGTCGTCCATTGCCAAATCATATTCGTCGCCAAATCGTCGAGATGGCAGCAGCTGGTGTCCGTCCATGCGTAATCTCTCGTCAGTTGCGTGTCTCCCATGGCTGTGTCTCCAAGATCCTCAATCGCTTCCAAGAGACCGGCTCCATTCGCCCTGGTGTAATCGGTGGCAGCAAACCTCGTGTGGCCACACCTGACATCGAGACCAGAATCGAGGAACTGAAGCAATCGCAGCCTGGCATCTTCAGTTGGGAAATTCGCGCCAAACTGATCGAGACCGGAATTTGTGACAAACAGAATGCCCCCTCAGTTAGCTCCATCTCGCGCTTACTGCGCGCAACTTCTGGTTCAGGAGCCTCCCACAGCATTGATGGCATCCTCGGGGGTGGCGCTGCCTCGGCGGGTAGCGAGGACGAGAGTGAGGATGATACCGAACCCAGTGTGCAGCTGAAGAGGAAGCAACGGCGCTCTCGCACCACTTTCTCCAATGACCAGATCGATGCCCTCGAGCGCATATTTGCTCGCACCCAGTATCCAGATGTCTATACACGGGAAGAGCTAGCCCAAAGCACCGGTCTGACTGAGGCCCGTGTCCAAGTCTGGTTCTCCAACCGTCGTGCTCGTCTACGTAAACAACTGAACACGCAGCAGGTGCCCAGCTTCGCATCCACAGCCACTTCCTATGGAGCCACAGCTTCGACTTCCTCTTCCACAGCTCCCAACATGGGCATGAGTTTGTATAGCTCCCAGGCGTGGCCCGCATCGGGAGCGGCCTATGAGACACATGCCGCCTATGGGGGCTCGGTTGCTTCCATGTCACCAGCCAGCAGCACTGGCAGCAGTTCCGCCGCCCACAGTCCCGTTCAGTCGCACGCACAGCAGCCAGCCAGTGGCAACGATTTCATGAACTCCCCCTACTCCATGGGATCGGCAAGTGCTGCCTATTCGGCAACTGGATCCGCCGGAGCCTACACAATGCCCTCAACTTCTTCTGCAACATCCGCTGAGCAACTCCGTTCGCAGTTCGCCTCCGCCGCCGCTTCGGGGTCTCATCACCCCTCCTCGTGGGACAGCTATAACTTTGCTGGCTCCTTCTTCCCCTCTACTGCTCCCACCGCCAACCATATTGGGGGCTACCACCATCAGGTTGAGCAGAAGAGCTCCATGGTCCCAGCTGCTCCAGCCTACCCCTACTTTGGCTTCTGAGATAAGATTGCCTATAGCTGGCACTACGTAATTGGAAATTTGATTCGATGTTCGTTGGTTTAACAAATAATGTTTAATTATTTTTATTTTACTTCTAATATACTAGTAGCATTATATTATGTAAAGAACCTAAGACTGTTTATAAATATTTTGAATACCTAGTAAATTTAAGTGAAAAGCGAAAATCACAACAATAAAATTTTAAATCTAAACTGGAGAAATTAGCATTTGTTTTATTATTATCGAAACAAAGGGCACCCGGTCATTAAAGAAAATTTAAGTTTCGTTGGGGCTGACTTTTGACATTTTGCTTTTGGTGCACTTGATTTAGATCACACATTTAAATGCTTTCCATGGCGTTTGTGAGCGTAGACATCAGGCAAAATTGAACTTTTTATTGGTATCCACTGTTCTACATGGATCCTAAAACGGCAGCACATTAGATAGGGTCTTGCCGATCACTGATTTAGGTGAAGATAGTTGTTGAGTATCCAGCCTTAACAAGCTCAGTAAGAGTAAGTATAAGTAAGTGAATTCGAATTTGTATCCACTTAGAAAAATCTCTTCGCTAGAGACAATATTCTCACACTTAAATATACTAATAGCATTCCCCAGGATCTTGGACCACACACATTCGCTGTTTTGCTCATGTACATGTCGCCTGGGCTTGGACAGGTCGACAATCAACTAATCCTTCAAAATCGAACAGAAAATGTCCCCTAAACTGACAGGGAAACAATGAACTTACACAGGGACTCGCCTGGAGCTGAAATATCCCTTGTAGAGTAAGCATTTCTCATGGATGAATATGGATGAAGAAGGCCTACTCAGGATAAGGGCGCTCTCTTGACATATCCAGACAACAAGCCGGCTCATGATCTGACAATTAAACAATTAGATACAAAAACGACAAGCACGCACTGCGGATTCGATAATAAGAAAATAATTTAGGAATTGCCAATTGTTTGAACGACCCACACACATGGCAGAAAATAGAGCAATTGACAAAGGAGCAAAATATGAGCAGAGAATCCAGCGACCACCAACGTCAAATAGTAGGATACTTTCAAGATGCCGCCAAGTTGTGGGACTGGTCAAGGATGAGAGGACCCGAAACTGGAGAGGAGAGCACACGGGAGTGAACAAAGCCATTGACAAAATGCGGGAGGGCAGAGGGATGGAAACTACATACTCGTATGGTTAGGTGCATGGTCTCCTCATGTACTAGTTAGGACCGATCGAAGTCCTGGCTGGTGATGTAGGTGTAGGTAGCCGATCCTCAGGATATCGATCCTTTCCTTCCCCGTTGCTCTCAATTATGTGTGCACAGCAGGCGTCGCACTTACCACCTAGAATGAATACGTTCTCCGAGTCGCCCGAGTGCCCAAATGAAAACATCAATTAGTTCATATCGCTAGGGTCTTGAAATACTGAAGAATAGGCAGAATCTTGCCAAGACGACAGGTTCCCTAACTCTCTTTCTAGAACACTACGTCACTGCGAGGGCGATAATGTGTGTCAACTGTGACAATCATAATTGATCGCATAGCTAGTCCTGGAGAGTTCTTTCCTGCCTGGGGCAGTTTCACTTTGTCATTGCACTGCCATACAGTAGCCTGCGGCTTCGTTTGTCCTACCGACTCGTACCCTAGGATGGGTCCCGGGTCCGGGCCCGAGCCCGAGCCCACCAACTAGGATATTTTTATACAAATTAAATTTGTGTGGTAGTCGAGAGTCGAGATATCCGAGTGTGAGTTCCGATGCGGCACATTTGACAAAGCTGTTGAAAGGCAATACCGACTGAAAATGATCGTGATTTATGCGTTTTCGATAGTCAGCCCACACTCGCCGTCACTTTTAGTGCCGGTAGCATGCGAATTTTTCCTTCCTTCTTTTGCTCAAAGCCAACTTCCTGTGTGGCCAACTTGTCTGAGAGTGTAGCTCCGGTAGCTGCGTTCACTTTGTGGTCGCTTTGTCTCCAAATGCTGCATTTTGATTGATGCTCGGATACCATGTTGATGGATGACTTGATAAGCAATTGCAGTTGGTTGGTGGATGATGAATTTATATTAGGTCTCGAATAGATAAGGTCGAAATCGGAAATTGTTAAGATACCAACCATGAAGAAAATGCTAGACCTTAATCCACAGTTATCCCAAATTGCATACACATTCTGCTGATTAATCTGCCTAATTGTAAACTTAATCTTTACCCAAATTGTATGTGTCCAATCTGAACTGCAACCGTAAATCGCTAATGATATCCAACATCGCGATCAAATGTTTAGCGCCAAAACAAACATCAGCAGCCGAAAAAAACACAATAACCAAGTGTTGACGGTGTGGAAATTTTCCGCTAATTTTTCACGTACTCATGCGCTTGTTTTGTCCATACGCCAAAAAAATGTATCATATATTCATTAAAAATTATTTACGTATTAAATGGCGCGACCGAGCAACAACTGTGAAGGAAGTCGGGGGGAGAGGAAAATGAACAATATTCGTTCATGGGCTCATGCTTATGCTCATGCGAGAGAAGCGAGCGTTGATAAAACATCAAAACCAATCTGATAAGGAACGCTTTAAATTCCGTTACGTAACGCAAATTTAGAGCGTATCTCTTTCTGCTTTGTTTCGGGACGGTGAGAGGACTGACATTCAGTTCACACAACCTTTGGATGCGAAAACGAAGAGGAGTTTTCATTTCCGAGGGTGGCATTTTGATGTTCCTGTTCCTGCCTGCTTATTTCCTTTCTGCACCGCTCCAGGGCAATTACGCATGAATTTTGATCGATTCGCGTTGAAAATTTGATAAGCCTGGTGTTTGAGTTACGCATGCGAGCTTTAAAGCGAGACCTTTAGCATGCTAGGGAGTCGCAGAGGAGAACTGACATGTAAAAGCCAGTTCAAAATCGAACGGCAGTTAAAGATCGAATGATGCTGGTATTTATACGATTACTCTCACTTTGCCATTTGAAATGTCTTAATATCCCACTGAAACGAGCCATAACCATCGATTTGGAGGGGATGCCCTTAAGCAGAGGTAACTGCTACGACCACCAAATAACATTATAATTCAATAAGAAACCACTTCGATCGGGAGAAGACCAGACACCGAACGAGAGACCCAATGCCGAAGCTCAAGCTATGGAAGACCGGCTGAATAATGGTAATGCAGCTGTACTGTGATTTCGTTGCCGGCTTGGACCAATTGGTCGGGCATGCAGCTTGCTTGGCAGCCAGCTTGTCTGCAGCGACTACAAATTGTTGTTATTGCTGCTGATGCTGGTCAGCAATTGTAGAAATCATCAAAGTGGGAAACATGTAATTTACATCGCTGATGGAGCTGGAGACGCAGGGGGGAGCCAATCCGTCGGTGATCTTCTTTGAGCCCAGCACTCGGCAGCTTTAAGCAAGCGTAAAAATATGCACAAACGCCAAGCGAATGAGCTAAAGGTTTTCGAAATATGGATCGCGAAATGTGATTACAATCGAGTACTTTGATTATTTATTAAAGCCTGCTTTTGGGTGAGTATCGATCAACGCTAAGCCAGCGGTTGAGGCAATTGCTTGATCAGGTTGCACAAATTGAATGTTATTTTGCAAAATGCGCGCACGTAGTAAGTATACGTGCAGTATTCTGTAGCGTCAGGGGAGAAAAGACAGAAGAATAAAGTTCTGTTGCTGGGAATGGGGATGGAGAGAAGGGTAGAGTAGAGAACGATTGTAGACTTGGCATAGCGCGCGAAGAGTCTTTGATCATTTTACGCTTATTTGCCGGCACACACAGTCACTGACACCCGAATGATCTTTAGCATATTTTACGCTCAACTTGTGATCAAACCGTAGCTTTGGTGTCGTACCTGCTCTCAGTTTGTGGTATCGTGGTATCCTATCCTGGTATCGAGTGAGTGGCCACCACTGCGGATGACTCATGAACCATCCATCAGGGTAACTAGCCGGCTATGATATATTTGCATATTGCTTGGGAAAGCTGTCGAGTCGAGTAGAGTTGAAATCGGTGTTGTGATGCTGCTTGTTGCCGCTGTGTCTGTGCCATTTTTCTGTACATTATTTTTCCTTGGCTTATATTTTATTATTTTTATCTTTATTACCATTGTTATTGTTGCACGCTGGCAACGTTTTTTCTGTTATTTCTTTGGCTGCGCAGCATTTTTGCCTCGCTTTGATCTTTCGCCGACCCACCAACTGGCATTTGTAATTGTATTGTGCTCTCCCGAGCAAGAGTGCTTTCGAGTAGTTTCGTTCACAGTCTGGGCTCGCTCTTTCTTTATCAGAACACGCAGAGTGAAACGGGCGTTTGTTATTATGTCAATTGCTTGTAATCTTCACCATTTTCAAAGATGACTGCATTTCCAAAAGCTTTCACATTGGATGCGCGATGTGGAGATCACGTTAAGCATCAGTTTTCTGCTTAAGCGATCTTTAATATATAACAGACGGCAATAGTCTGGTAAAAATTTGACTAAACTATTGTAATGTATTACATAGGAACCTATATTACAAATTTCCTCAACAAACATAAACATATACATACATTCAGATATTCAGATATCAGTTGAAGCGAAACTCTGCGAGCTATTGGAAAACTCAGTTTCCACGGCAACCATTTCGCTGCTCTCCGTTTTCCCTTCTCACTTCCATAAGTCTATACAAACAATCCAATCATTTAAATGAATTATATTTCGGGCCATTGAAAGTGATTCCCATACCCAGAGTGAAAAAGGGAGGATAAAATGGGAACAATATGCGAAAGGATGTAGTAGTTGAAGCTGATAGCGATTGGAAAACGCGTACAGCACACTCGTACAGTTCTGGGAGCGGCCAAAGCGGAGATGCGTATACCACCACCACTACCTCTGCCGTCATGTAGCTGATAGGCGCACAAATTGGCGTGAAGCGTGCAGAAATCATGGAAAAAGGACAAAGACGGGAGCATTATTTTTCAACATATCTAAAACGAAACATTTTTTGACACTTTTTTTCCTGCTTTGGTCTCCCTGGCAGCTGCCTACCCTGCGGCTCCTGATGACGGAAACTAGCGGTGGCAAGGGGGACGAGGTCGCGTCAGGCCGTGTGTCAGGACAGGAGTCAGCGTCAGCACAGAGTCCTGAAGCTTGCTTAGCAGAAAGATGGATTATTTTTACGCTTATTTTGATCTGCTCGGTGGATGTTTGCTTTGGGCAGTTATAAACGCTTGGTGTGACTGAGCTCCTGCCAAAAGTCGTTCCAAGTAGTACGACACTTTCTGTTTGGGGTTGCAAACTCTGATTTTCGCCTCAATACGGCAACCATCATGAAAAAAACAAAACAAGAACGTGGAAACGGAAGCCATTGCAATTCTGATTAACCATTAATGGGATTTTACATTATGGGATTTCTTTCAATTCGGAGAAGCGTCATTCGGAAGAAATTTCTCTCAATAATTAGAATGTAAAAGCTGTAAGCTAATGCCATAATCTAAACTACTCGATATCATTATTTCTATAGTTACTATTCAATAAATAACGATTTTGAACACATTTCATTATATAATGAAAACCAACATCTTTCCGGACCTTGTCCCTGATCTCTACGAAAAAATATGAGACGATGTAATAAGCCATGACCAAGTTTAATTTGCTACGCAAAAGGAGGTGACAGGATGAAAAGTCAATGGGGGTGTCTTGTACATCTATTCCGCTTTTCCTCATGGTAGATTCGCAGCCAAGATTGCGCACTGCACTGAGCCTAAGCTGAAAATCCAATAAATCCAATAAATATTGCCAAACTGTAGCGGGCTCAGGGCTTTGTGACTACAAGGATCAGAGTATGGATTTTGATCTATGGCAGGCTGCTTCCACCAACAACTACAGCAAAGACAGGAGGTGCAAGAAATTGTGTCAGTGGCAGGACAAATCCTTTTTGCCACAACATGACATGACTTTTGAGCCTGTAGGCGTTTACTCGACTTAGGAGCGGCTCAGGCAAGCAGTGCCAGGATCAGTGCCACGGTTTGTCTGCCGATCGACCTGTCTGTGATGAGTTTATCTCAAAGAGCTCTTGCTCTTGAACCTCTTTAAATTTTGTTACTTTTGTCGCCTTTCCGTAGCCGACTCCAGAGACCTGCCTCTGCGGTCGCCAACTATAACAAGTGCAAAGGATAATCCGCTGCACACGCGCAGCTGACGAACACTTCGTCCAATTTCGAGGATGCCTTCTTACCTTTTCGCTGTTCTCACACGCTTGGCCAAATAAATAAATTGTAATCTGCTTTTGTATTTGATTTCAATCAAAATGCAGCAACGCCCACGTTCTCTTCGGTCAAGTCTTGATGCCTTGATTCCTTGACTCGTTTTTCCCTTCTGTACCCTCCTCGGATTCAGATGCGAGCTCGGACTTAAGCTCGGCCTCCGGCTGAGCCATTCGAACGTTTGACAACATGCCGTTTTCTTGTATTTTTTCGCCAACTTGTTTTCGACCGCTGATCGCATTGATCTATATAATCGGATATTCTGATTTCAACAGAATTTCAGAGGCCCTAGGAGGAAAAGACTTAGGCAGTTCCAGAAAAATATTTTGGTTGATTTTTGATTTTGTGACGATTTAGGGATTACCTTTGTGCTCAGGTTGTGCTATTCGTTCGTTGGTGAATGAACAAGGCTCGTGTGTCTAAGAATGATTTTACCCACGACAAATACATAAAAGTCAATCTTAAATATAAATATGTAGATATGTATATATATTTCCGGAGAATGATATTGCAGCCATGACTACGGCTTAGATTCTCGTTGCTAAAGTATAGTTCACATAAACATTAAAATGTTGATGGTAGGAGAGATGGATCGCTTAACGGACTGATTTACGAGATCAAGATCGAGCAGTGAAACAACAAAAGACCTCCGTCAAATTGCCGTTAGACTTCCTTTTGTAGTTTAGCCGACAAATCAGCGCAATACTCGCCCATTTATATTCATATCAGCGCACAATCGACACGATCGCCATCAACAGCAAAAGCAACTACAAGAAAGATGGCCTGGGGAGAGCACTGGCCTATGAATCACTCAAAAAATGAGACGGAGGAGCCAACCAACATATTCATGAGCCAGGACCTTAAGGCTAACACAGGTTAGCATCGATGATGGCGTTGGGTTGTCCGTTCATCTAAGCTGATCGTCCGCAGAATGAAGCACTTAGTAAGCCCACCAAGCTGCCAATTGAAGGTCCAAGGGGGCAACCCAACATTAAGTGCACTCAAAAGCAAGTTAAGATATCGATTTTTTCTATTGAAATTGGAGCAACGTTTTTTGTCAAAGGCTAGAGGCAAAAAATGTGAAAAAAATAGGAAACCGCAACATGAAAACCACTATTGCTGTCTGGCTTTTGAAACAGCCATTCGCCAGAACATGGATAAAAAAAATGAAATGCAAGCTGGCCTCGGCCACTCGTAATTCCGAACACGCTGGGTGGTGGGAGGGGGTATAGAAGAGATGTGATTGAATGTGGAGAAGCATATGAGAAGTCAAAGGATTGATACACTATTGACATGTGCGGGCCCCGAAGCGCAGAAAATAGTGCGAGATATTTTCTATTCCAGCAATTCTTTCACGGTGTGCGATAGTAATGACAAATATGCTCCCTCCAGTAGCAGAATTCTCACTGCATGATGTAATAGTACGAGCCAAGCCGCAGGACAGGACAGCTTGACAATATGCCAATACTGGATGAGCGCGAGCAAGATGGCAATACCATAGAGCCGACAATAGTGACACCACACCACAGTTTCAGCACGCCGCCCTGCTGAGGGCCGACAGTCAGGTATGGGTAGTTCGGCAAACATAACAAGTCAGCGCATCGAATCGCCATTTTTGCGCTGTCTTCTGCCATTTGGCGATCTTCGTCCCTTGATCAGTGAATCTTGCTTGGACTGTTTGCTATTTGCACAATAATTTTAATACCAAAAGAGCTCTAAATATATTACACATCCATCGAAAACGACCAAACTGCACTGCCACTGTGTCTCTCTCCTTCTCACTGTTTGTTAGAGCATATACTCGTATTTGGCGAACGTTCACTCAATGATTGGATTTACCTTCACACTTTCTAGGGACATGGAGAAGAATGATTTTATTGTTTCCACAATTAGTTCCGATTGGGAGGAGGAGGATCCATCGAACATATGTAGGATCGTGAGGCCTAAGCCTCACTATTTGAAAGCAGCAATGATTCCTTCCCATTGCCTCATGTTACTCATTTACAACAGATTAGGGACGGCAGTGGCGATCATTTTGTAGAATGACCTGGTCCTAAACCGGGAACGGAGCCACATCTGCCGCCCGTGCGATTTGTTTCACCTCACTGGCATTGCCTCCTACTTGCCACATTATCACGGTGCATTGTTTTTGTCGTGTGTCTATTTATTTATGGGATGAAAGCCAAAACAGGAAAGATACTCTGGTGGCTTACATCCTGAGCATATATGGTCCTGATCCTTGGAAAAAACTTTAGATAACCTAAGTTGACTGGAATAAGCTTCTTAGTTCAAAGTTGAGGAAGACGCATACGAATGTTCACATACAGGTTATGTACGTGAACATTCGTAAGCGTCTTCCTTAACTTACGACTGCAAAGAAATAAATGCGCGTATTCTTGAACCCTAATAGACATCAACACCTTCAAGGGATATATTTATGTAGATGTCGTCCCCCTTTATTTTGTTATACCCGGTACTCGAAGAGTAAGGGGTATATTAGATTTGTGGGGATAACGGTTGTGTGTAACGCACAGAAGGAAGCGTTTCCGACCCCATAAAGTATATATATTCTTGATCAGCATCAATAGCCGAGTCGATATAGCCATGTCTGTCTGTCCGTCCGTCCGTCCGTCCGTCCGTCTGTCCGTCTGTCCGTCCGTCCGTCTTCATTTGCGCCTATATCTCATAGACTATTAAAGCTAGAGTAACCAAATTTTGTATCCAGTCTGCTTTGTGATCACACTACTCCAAATGTGTTGAAAAATTTCGCCCCGCCCCTTTCCGCCCCCACAAAGGACGAAACTCTGTGGCACACACAATTTTGAAGATACAAGAAAACTAAAAACGCAGAGTCATAAAGAATGCCCATTTCTATCAAAGTGTTGAATCTGGATCAGATCGGATAATTATTATAGCAACAATAAAGAAAACCATTTCGAAAGTCATCATTCCCTCTCGCTCTCTCTCACACGCGGCCCCATCTGCTTTGCCCATTCGTATTTTGCGTCGCCTAGTTCTCAGAGACTATAAGAGCTAGAGCAACCAAACTTTCTATCCAAACTCCTGTGATATCGAACCAGCACAAGTGTATTTCAAAATTTTGACACGCCTCCTTCCGCCCCCACAAAGAACCAAAATCTGTGGAATCCACAATTTTTAAGATAAATGAAAACCAAAAACGCAGAATCATGAAAAATTACCATATCTACCAGATTACCGAATTTGGATCAGATCGGATCAATATTATGGCCAGAAGAAACAAATTAAATTTCAGTGGCTACGCAACGCCTGCCAAGCGATGACTCATTCCCTCTCTCTCTCTTGCAAACACTTGTACGTCTCAAATATGTAGTGATACATGTCATGTAGAAATGTAGGCGCAGATATACAAAGCATATGTAAACAAAAATGGAAACATGTATAAAAATTCCAAAAAATTAATTTTTTTTAATTTAAATATTATTTTTGTCCCTTTTGAGAACATATAATAAATTTCATAAATCATAGGCTCAAATATGTATGTATGTATGTATATACTGACTGAGTACCGGGTATAAGGTAGAGCCACGGCCTTTGCCGCGGCTCACAACGTTCCCTCTCGTTTTTGTTTCTGTTTATGTTTCTTACCCACGGCTTCCTTAAAGCGGCGGCATGAAGCTCCAACAATATAATAATTTTATCATGAATGTGCAGTGTAACGCCCACCTCGGTCACGCCTCCTGTGCCTTAAGCTCGCTGAAGTCAGCGAGGCGGCAGCCTGCTGTCCGATCTCCGAAAGGGGGGAGAAAAACTCGTACGTGCTGTCATCGATCGCGATCGTGGGATATGCAAGAAGAAGAGGAATCGATGCGGAGACCGAGAAGCGAAGCTCCGTCAGGTGATAAAGCTGCAAAACTTTGGCCAGCCGGAGCTCTCTGACTACATGCCCTAATGTGATTACAGACTTTAAGTTTATAAACATCGAGGGGCCATGCCATGATGACGACGACAACGGCGACGGTGCTGTGGCTGTGGCTGCGGCTGCGGCTGCTCTGGTTTGCTTCTGGACCAGGAGATCTTCGGCCCTCCTGTTGCGTTGCAATTACGGCGCGTGCAGGGGACGCTGGTCGGGTCCCTGTCCCTCTACATGGGAGAGTTTCTACCTCTGCCTCTCGTTCATGGAGCACATGATGAATTCTTATTAGCTGTCGTTGGCCGCGGCAAACTTCAACCGCTCGGCTTCCTCATAACTTCTGCTCTATTTCTCTTGCTCTCCGCTTTTGGTGGGATCAGAATTGGGGATCTCCCTTTAGCTGTCGAATTGGGGCCCGTCTGCAGTCTGCCGTTCCCTGACTCCTGCTGTTGCTGTTGCTGCTGCCTCACTGTCTGGTCAGCGTAAGAAACAACAGCATATCACTGGTATGGGATCAGCAGAGCTTCGTTCCATGTTGGAGGCATGCGCAAATCCTTAATGGAATTCGCCCCAAGTTTTTTGTTTGAGGTCAAGAGAAGTGCGCACAGTGCTAAGTAGAGAGGGCATTGTCGCGTAATTTGTCTAAGCATATAGCATTTTCACTTTCAGAGAGTATATAGCGCATACTAGTAAGTGGCTATCACTATTAACATTTTATTAACAATTTCTATTACACGATAATATTCTATACAATATATTTTATACAGTTGCGAGAAAGAAAATAGCTTGAGGAATATAATTGGGCAACCCCTACACACCAGTTCATTCATTGAGATCGACACCTTCACCATTCACCTGAATAGTGATGCATTCTCCGTTTCCGTTTCCACTGACTTCTCTCTCACGATTTTCTTGGGGAGCAGGTGGAGCTATAGCTCTCCCACCAGTGACTACCGTACCGCCTCGCCTAGGTAATGAGCGCAAGGATATCTCATCGCTCTCCCGCCTCATGAAGCGACGGCGTGTTCTGGCAAAGTCGAAGGTTTCCCGCTGTCTCTGGCTTGACTGAGCGTACGAAGCATCCGTTAGCTGTTGCAGGGAGTGGGAAGAACTTGATCGAGGAATCTGAGGGATATCCGGCTGAAGCTGAGGGTGCACTTGCCCAGTCCCCTGAACTGAAAGCTGTCGTTGTCGACCGCCAAAGCATCCGGTGGAGTAGCGACCATCCGCGGAACGTGAACGACGATGGCGGGCCGATTCCCGAGCGCTAAGAAGTTGCTGCGGAGAAATAATTGATAAATAAAGATAGAGAATAGAAATGATTTGTGATTCGTTGGCTACCTGTTGCATTTCATCCTTTCGCAAACGTTTCAGTCCCTGCTGCTCCTCCAGCTTGTTGGTCATCAGGCTCATCCAGTCTCGTGCCTGCCTAAGCGACAACGAACTCTGCGACCTCTCTGGTAATCGACTGGGGAAAAGCATTTCACGAGCCCCCACCACGCTGCCACTTTCGAGGACGAATACGCGAGGAAAGTCTATCACGAAGTCGCGACTACGAATAAGATCGGCCAAGGCAGTGGGGCGTGTTGAAGGTGGGCCTGGATTAGGTTCCGTGACAGAGTCCTGTGGGCCCAGGTCCACAATTGTTGCGACATCCGGACGATCCGGTTGGTATTCCAGTATACTCTCTTCGCTCCCCAGAAACTGAAAAAGAAAAGGGGGCGATATGGTACCCTTTCTAGCTCTGGTTCCATAGGTTTCAATGAGTTTAATGGAGCGATCGGTTCTAGATAGCAGACAAGCGGCAATTTTTAAATAATTTGTGTTAATTTATTGGTTTGTTTCTTAAATAGTTTTGGGTCCACAATTCATTTAAGGGTTCTAGCAAATGAAAATCTTATAAGGTTTTCCGATACCTCTAGCAGTACAATATCGACTTATAAGAGAACTACCTTACTTGATTTCGATATTAGAGGGCAGTTGACTTTTGGGTTATTTCGAGAATGAAAGTATAAAAACCAAAAGATATGAATATTAAAATAGTCAAGCGTATTATTTTTGGAATGTCACAGAGCAGTAAAACCAGCTCAAGATAACAAAAAAAAACAAAAACATGTAAAACCAAAATATCAGGATGTAAATTGAAATACATTTTTTTGTAGATTTATTCAATTTGAACAACTAAAAGCAAATACTTTG
The DNA here is from genome assembly GCA_037356375.1 of Drosophila affinis. Classification (NCBI taxonomy): domain Eukaryota; kingdom Metazoa; phylum Arthropoda; class Insecta; order Diptera; family Drosophilidae; genus Drosophila; species Drosophila affinis. The sequence goes on from CM074799.1 coordinate 23,631,894, forward strand.
GCACCTTCGATATTACTATAGACATTTATGAATAAGTGTGCGCTGTGCGATTGGTATATGTAACTATGTATGTATCTATGTCTGTATATATGTATATGTAATCGGCAGGTATTCTTAATGCCTTTGATCAGCAATCTTGCGCGGATTTTGCTACGAATGATTGCATTTAACTTTACATCTACTAGTCTATACGATATAGTCATTGTTTATAAGTGTAGCCATACATATGTAGGTATGTTAGGTAGGTAGAGTTATTGTAGTACGAGTACTCGCAAGTATTTTTCCCTACGCTAGTTTTTTCATCTACTTTTATCGACAATCGGTACGCTTAATCAGAACTTAATCATTAAACTTAAAACTCTACGATATTAAATTAAATTTCCGTTTTCAAGTTGAACTTCCAGCGGTAATTTGTATTGGTTACACAAATGTGCGTGGGATTGTTGTAGAAACAAAAATTAAAGTCTTCTTATCAGCATTTTTAAGTACACTGTTTTCAAATGAACTTATTTACAAACGAGTGTATATATGTATTTATGTATATCATTTTAAATAAAGCCCTTGTGTTACTATCGATCAGCAACTGATAGATTGTGATGTAGCCGGTCCAATTTTTATTTCACGAATTGGAAGTCTTTGTCAGGCCTATCATTCACTTGATCTTGATGTGCTGCTTGATGACTGCAATCATGCAGTTCGTGTCCTTGGTCCGACAACGGACATTGTTAAACAGGAACTTAAGCATCGTTTCACACCAATTTTATAAAAGAGTACCTAAATATACATTTTTTACTTACAAAATCTCATATTACAACTTGTGTTATCATAAATTATTTAAAATTAATAGACAGTTGCGGCTTAATGATGATTTCTCCTCTCTTGGCGGCTGTTAGGTTGCTCGCTCCAATTGTTTCCCTTCCATGTTTCTATAAAAATACAATACAAAGGCCCTGACAAAAAAAAGTGATGAACATTGGTCTGGTTTTATGACATTCAAATCTAACCGCTCACGACACACCACGACTGGTTAATCGAACGCCTGCACTAGTATCTTAGATTTAGGTGCTGCTGACATCTTAAACATCAGTGACAAACTGGCTGGCAGTACAAATAATGGCATGCGGCATTGTAGCTGGAGCTGAGTTCCGTCGAACGCGCTCCATAGCTCCCTGATGCTGCTGTTGCGGAAGCTGCTGCAATTGTGGCTGATTACTACTACTAGGACTACGACTACGCTGATGAAAATAACTAGCACTAAACTCAACGGAGGGCTGGACGACAGCGACAGCAGCAATGGGCGCAATATGCTGTGGACTGGGCGTTTGATAGATTTGATCACCCACCACGTAGCCATAAAATTTGAGAACATCTAGTTTGCACATCGGACAGGTTCGATGCTCGATGAGCCACGGATCGATGCAGTTCTTATGGAACTCGTGTCTAAAAAATGAATTTTTAATTCAATAAGTCTTCGAATGGATTTAAGAGGCGTTTGCTTACTTGCACGGCAATATGCGTATTGTGTCAGTGGCTTTGTAAACCTCAATGCATATGGCACAGCAATCGCTGTCCAAGTCCTTCTCATCGCTCATTTTTCCTGTCTTCGTTGGAATCTTCATGATGGCTTTTTTGGTAACAGAGCACAGATTGCGCTAAAGGTAGAAAAATGTCATAGTATGTAGGACAGGCAAAATATACAGGAATGTTTCCTTACCGATTGTTGATCCTTCGCCTGCATGTAACGAAACCTCTGAATATAGTAAAAAATGAGCCACACAAGAGATATTATCATCAGAACGATGAATGATATAGAGACGAATAACACCGACGTTCTGAAAAGAAAATATGAACCGTTAATATGAAAATAGAAAATGAAACCCTATACTACCCCAAATCGATAAGGCAGATCTCGGCTGCTGGGAACTTAAGCATTTGGCTAACGCATGGGCCATGGGGACGTAGCTCAGTGGTAGAGCGCTCGCTTCGCATGTGAGAAGTCCCGGGTTCAAACCCCGGCGTCTCCATACAAAACAAATCATACTATTTTTTTTACTTATTGTAACCAAATTTTACTTTTTAACTTACTTTCGGTTCTAATGCCAGAAAATTTAATTTAAAAATCCATTTAAATATACCAATTATTAATGACGTATTCGTGTTGAATTAGAAGAGTATAAACTAGTCGTAAGTACTAAGACTATTTGCACTGCGTTACCGACATTATGCTAATAAAGCAGTACTCGGTTCATTGAAAGAGTTTTCCGGGTCCTAATAGCATGTTTGTCTCACAACGAAACCAAGGGGACGTAGCTCAGTGGTAGAGCGCTCGCTTCGCATGTGAGAAGTCCCGGGTTCAAACCCCGGCGTCTCCAATTTCTGCTTAGAATCTGTTTTTTCTTTTTTTTTGACAAATTTTTATTGTCGAGATAAATAAGTACATAAATATTTTTGGGAAATGAAAATGTCCGCGGTATTTCTTGACAAACACATATTTTTTTAAGCTTTTTGTTTTTAGTTCTAAGCATTAATTATTTGAATTGCAAACAAATCGACAATACCGTGGTCGTGACAGCCCAGGTTCGAATTCTGGTCATGGCAATGTTGCATATATGCATATATATACGTATATATACGCCCTGTCGCGGAGTTCGGTTTCCTTTTTTCTTTTTTATTCACCAAAAAGTTGGTTGCGATACGCAACGATACGCAAAAAGAAGACAGACGACGGAGCATAAACAATATTAATTAACGGGTATGGTGGGTACGGTTGGTGGTTGTTATCCATTTTCTGGAAAATGCACTTTTCTGGATAATGGAGTGACCAAACGCGAGACAAATTTATTTGCAGAGTGTTGATTGTGGAATACGAATGCCCTACAGACAGTTATTCCACATGAGTAGGTTATACATTATTTAAGTATTACTACATACACATTAAACAAAATTGACACATATATATAGGATAAAACTTCTTTTGTAATGTGGGCGGGCAAGCGTCTCTAAAAAATCATAATTTCCAATGAATTCTAAGGGTAGAAGGGCGCGGAGCGTAAGAAGTTGATTCTTATTGGAAATTGTTCTGAAATTTCTTAACTGCAATCCGACTAAAATAGTGCTACTTGAACAATTGCTTTGATCAGAGGACGATTTCAAGGGGACGTAGCTCAGTGGTAGAGCGCTCGCTTCGCATGTGAGAAGTCCCGGGTTCAAACCCCGGCGTCTCCATTGCATTTGAGGGCTTTTTTATTTTTGTTGTTTTTAATTTAAAACTTTTTTTTATAACTTACCGATTTAAACTACTGACAGTTCGCACACCACGGCGTCCCTCGATTATGGATATGGTCACATTGTATCCCCTATCCAGGGTCATTGCAAGATCTTGTCCAATATTTTGATACGTTATCACAGCAGCAATGTTTCCTAAAAAAATGCAAATGTATTCCCACATCAAAGGCTTTCACTACAAAACTTACGCGTCTTGCCCTTTATCTGCATCTTCTCCAGCTGCATCACCTGCTTGTCGTTGTAGATAATGACACCGGCTGCGTTCTGCTGATAGACATGCTTAACCTTTTCTTCGAATGTGCAGCGGCCGCGTCTAACCAAAGCAATCCAGACGACTCCCTTTTCGGGCATAGGGGCGCCCATAGTTCCCCGAATATAGGGTGTGCAGGCGTAGTCATCGCTAACGTTGTCAGTGGCACTGATGTGGATCAAACGGCCAGTTACATTCAGCACCCGTCCCTCCCCAAAGCGAGCTTGCTCCTGGGCAAAGTCCGTCTCACACAGCGTGTTGCTGTGGTCCACATATGACCAATTGAGAAAGGCGTAGTTGTAGACATCCACGGCAATCCTCTCCTCCATGCTGGCGAAGGTGTGCGTGGCATTGGCTGGTCTAAAGTAGCGCTCCAGGTCCTGATTGGCAATCGACATGGCAGCTACCAGCGTGGTGGTCGTGGTTGTTGATGTGAGATGCGGCAGACCACCGAGTAGGAGGACCAGGCAGGCCAGTGTAAGCATTTCTCGTAAATACATGACGTGAACAAATTATGCAGCTGTTTAGGTATTTCTAATCAAATCGGGGAAATGCTTCTCCTCTGCGTCCACTCAAAATCGATTTGGCAGCTAAAATGAAAAAAGCGAAATCAAAATGAGAATTTTGGCTAACAGACTGGAGGGGTGTTTATCTGGCGATAAGCGGTCTATTCTAAAACGCTCACTAGTCACCGATCGGCCATTCATTTATGAGCGCCTATTTTAGTGCTGTTATTTCGCTTAACGTGATAAGGCCTTATCAGTACTGCGCACTTTAGTCCACCGAAAACTCTCTTACAGTTGGAAGCTAAGTTCCAAATTAAGCATTAGTTGTCGATAATTCAAGTCTTGCTGGAGTCTACTAAATGTTAAAAGTTATGCCACTTTGGTTCTCGCCCGATGGAAGTTATTGTAAATTTAGCTTATTTCTCTCTGCCATTCTCGGCCTTTTGGTAGCGCTTTAATTCCAACATTCTCAAGGCCAAAGCCGTTTATAATATGCACAGAGACTGAGAAACGCAATGCGATGGCCCCGCCAACGGTATAAGGATGATGCTACAGGGCTGCAGATATGTACAGCAGAGGCGTGGGCGTCCGCTTGACACTGAGAAGTGGTTCGGTCGGACATCAAAAGAGTGCTAGTTGGGACAGCAACCAGTTCTTTCACACTACTTTTTATTCAAAACACAATAAGCAACTGACACAGACACTACAAACCATTTGCACGGGCACGGTGCGTCTTGTGCTGCATCGCGGATCCGACTGAAACACCTACTGCGATTACTTTTCTCCTTCTCATGATGCATTAATAAATAACTCTCCCAGTAAATTTGCTTTCAGTATTCAGGTAACTAAGAGAAGTCCTAACCAGGACCCGGCCTCGAGTTGAATACAAACTTTGTTTTGACGCCTATTTATGTGCAAGTAAGTGAGTGCCTGCGAACTGTGTAGGCTTTTCAACATGCACTGATAGGGAGTGGCTTGTTAGAATTCGCTTAACCAGATTTAGGGAGTTCGTAGTACAAATTTGGTTCCCTTTGGACCCTATTTATGCGTGCATTCTCTCACTCGAAGACTGATACATATTTATGTACATAAATAAATATATATATATACATATTTCTTTAGTGTATTGCTCGGTGCGACTATAATCTCCTTCATTTGGTTTAGATTGAAAACTTTTGTACCGATGCATATTACTTACTTATGTATACAGTTTTACTGTAGTTGTTGTTATATGGCACCGGCAGCGCGGACTTGGCTCACCCCGTGAAAAGTAACCAAACAGGAATTAAAGAATTGTGTCGCAACGCCGAAACAACTACACCCTTGCGAATTTGGCTATGGGATCTGTGGAGGTATCAAAAATATTCCTAGATAATACGTGCATATTTACATATGTACATATGTATATGACCACTAAACAGGAAAAACATGGTGAGCTGAATAAGAGTGCAATGGTACAAAGAACTATACGAGCGTGTGCCAAACAGCAATGCCAGCTCCAACAACAATCAGTCTGGTTAGGATAATGACCCTGACAGTCGCTGCCAAAAGTGTGCATACGAGTATAAGCATGAACTTCATATACATACATACTCGTAAATACATATGTACATACGAGTATGTACATATGTATGTCTCTGGGTTGTATGCAGCAAAACCAAAGTGAAAAATGGCACCATTGATTTTGCTTTCGGTTTTTGAATTTGCCTTTTGCTTGTACAAATGAGTGGATTGGACGCATGGTATGATAGCAGAATGCCACTATATATGGGAGTGTCTCTAAGGGAATAATCTTGAAAATGCGCTGAATTCTTTAAAAAACGAACCAGGTGATCCGACTAAACGTAAAGGAATATGTTGAAGGGTGACTCTTGAAACGAACGCCTCATGATTCCGAATGTAATATCTTTTGCTTTATACACTACTCCTCAGACAGTTTTCTCCCATATTAGTATTGACTTCATTCCTTCTTCAGTCTGTTCTGCCAACGTAAAATCATTATCATCAATTCGATTCGTGGCGCATGCATCTTGGTGGCCATTGCACTTTTTATTGTTTGTTTTTATAAGAATGTTTCTATTCATTTTGGCCAATTGCCAGCCACGGCACGAAATGTTTTCCCATCTAAATAAATAAAGCACATTTCTTTCTTCTTCATTATTTCTATTTAAATAAAAAATACATGCGCATTCTTGATATTTATGTATAATGAGATAAGTCTTGAGTCGTCACTTAATATACATATTCCTTTGTTTACTTCATTAAATGGCTTAAGAGATCCACAAGTGGCTCTATTCTGATGGAAGGCAAGAGCCTTTTCAGCTATGTTTCTGTCTTGAGATACTTTTGCATCTTCGATGATACATTAATAATTATTATATCGATTTTATTAAAATTAAAAGCTAAAAATAAAATATAGACACTGATAGTTTTTTTATCTATTCCAATGTTTGCATGGCAAAACGTGATTTGCTAAAACGTGCTACGAATGATAATAATTTTGGGATATTTTATTTAAGTTTGTTTTTTAATGACATGACGGTACTGTAGCTGTTGGCTTGTTTGTCTCACATTTTTTCTAAAATAAATAAATATTTAATTTTCGAGGGGCTTTGCATATAATATAAGCAGAGGAAACCTTCGGTTCGACCACAAAAGTAACAAGAGGTAAGTGGAAAGAGATTCGGGTAGGGTAACAGAATTATGTTTAGTTCGTTAAAGACACAATAATAGCTGTATACAATGAAATCTTCTGCTCCAACAATTGCAACATTCCAGCACTCGTAAATAACTGAAAATGCTTTACAGCTTCCGTACAGTACTGTAAATTGCTGCAAGCTTGTTTTAATTGAAATTTGTTAACCATTTTTTATCCAGCAGCCAACAACAAAGTTTTTCTACAATTCTCGTTCAACATCTACCTGGGATCTGACACTAGAAAACATTTGCGTGATTTTGATGCTCTGCTGGGCCTAAAGCATTTCGCATTTCGCATTTCCACTCCCCACTGCAGGTGCGCGGAATTGTTTGGGCCACTGTAATCGCCCTGCTGATACTCGTTGCACGGAACTCTGCGTCGATTGTAAGCTTAATTTATTCAGCTGATGTTGTTACCGTATTTATTGTTGCGTACACAAGCAGCGTTACAAAGCAACAATAATTGTAATTATTACAACAGCCAAAGAGATGGAGCACAATGCAAAGGCTAAAAATGGCCAGCAGCAATTAGCATGTTGAAAGCGAAGCTGAATTATCTCGTATTTCCATTCAACTTGCGTCAACTGAAGCAACGCTCAAAAATGGAGCAGCTCAAAACTCTCAACTCTGCATCCCTGTTACCCTGCATTTCACTTCCGTTTACCCAAAGAACTAGCAATCAAATCTTTATTCTTGACAGGATTTACTATTTTTATTCTTATTTTGGCTATATTTACATACATATGTACGAATACAAAATCGTATACATATGCATAGCCCGCAGAGTAATATGGATATTATTTTTCACTCGCGTGCGGTCTGTCTGGCCATGTCTGAAATCGAATTATCGCTCAGCAGCAGCAAACCACAACTGAGACAACTGAGGAGAGTGTAATTTACTTGTATGCAAATGTTTTTTCCTATTTATCGTACGGAATATAATCTTAGGAGTATAGTATTTACGCAGCAAGAAATTGTTTTATCAGTTGTGGTCCGTTCCTGTTCTCTGTGAATGCGAGAGAGAGAAAATGAGAAATTGTGACTGCAGCAGACACGCCACGCCGTCTGTAAAATTCATAGAAATGATTCAGTTTGTGAGAGTGCCGCACCGCTCCCCTCCTGCGACCAAGGTGCAGCCACCTTGCAAGGGAGTTGTTCCTGCTGGTAGCTGCTGTTCCGCTTGTTTGCATATTGCAACATCTGTGCAAGCGAAAGCAATTTAAAACATACGACAGCACATGCTACGCCTGACATGCACATGCTGTCCCACCCACTCACAGAGCATACAGCTCCCCTCATATGCTTCTAAAAATATCAACCGCAACACATTTTCCATTCTTCGTCTTTATGGTTCCATCTTTACTGCACTTTTGCTTGAACTTCAATTTGTCTTTCCGCCGGCTCTTTCAGAACACAGCATTTGGTGACATGTTATTCTTAATTACTCGCAGATTTTGCAATTTAGTACTCTGGGACTTTGATTTGATCTTGCCGAGGAATGTTAAACATTTTTAGGTAAACATTTTACAAGAGTATGTTTTAAAAAAGGATACGTATGTATGTATGTATATTTGTATCCAAAACTGTAAGTTTTGACGCCATAATTGCCGATTTTAACCATATCTTTATTTAAAAAGAATGCAGAAAACGCAAACGGCAAGATCTTGACCTACTTTTTAGTTGTTGTTTTTGTTTACTGTTTGTTTTGTTTTTCTGGAGCATTTAAACTTCCCGAGTGCCATAACATTTCTCCATACGCATACAAAACTCATTTGATGGCCTACGAAAGATCAAATACGATCTGGGTGCCCTTTTTCCAACTACTCGGTGGAGGGGGTGCTGGGAACTCAACTGCAACATGAAGTCTTTACTTGTTTATTTTATTTTGACACAAATCGAAAGTACTCTGACTATGCTTCTTCTTCCGCCTCTGCCGCTGGCCAGACGCGGAGGGGAGGGGAGGGGGAGCACAAACAAACTAAAAGTTTCAATGGAGCTGTTGAAGCTTCCTCCCATGATTCAGCGATTGCGGAAGTTGAAACTTGGCGAGTACTGGTCGGTCTGATGGGCATAAATCATGCCCAGAAAAGTTCAAAGCAGCTGCATCGATAGACCTTATTGCTTCATGTTCTGCCCACCGGTGTGGAGTGGGACCGGACCAACACCGACCCTTCATTAGAAGCTCCCAAGAATAAGTGAGTTTCTAATTTCATGCCAGCTGCCGCCGAAAAAATTTTAATTCAATTGCGAGAGACGAAAAACATAGAAGCATTCAGTTTTATCAGCCGTATGGGGTTGCGGGTTCGTGTTTTGGGGAAAACTGTTTGCCTCTTGGCCGACTGCCCAGTGTTATAATGATCTTTTTTGTTTGGAAATGCATTTGAATGTCACTTTGCTGCAAATTGTCTTCCAGTCGCCATTGATTACAGCTCCATTATCCTTCTGCATATTTTCATGTCATCATCCGAGCTGCCTGTCCTCAATGTCATTGTTATGGACATTTCAGAGCGGCTGCCGAAAATGGCCGAAGCGGTGTATGCTCTATTGGGGCAAGCGATTGGGGGCTAATGGGGGCAAGGACTCGTTTCTTTCTTGAAAGCCAAAGAGCTCGCGATGGATCACTTAACAAAATGATGCTTAATTTCCTGGGAGGATTAAATTTGCAGGAGCGACGTCTAGCCTTGATTTGCAAGCCTTGAAACGATACGCCCTGCACTTGACCTTTTTGTTACATTTTACTTTTATTTGTTTTTTTGTGTTTGACTGGCTTGGATCGTGGCCAAAATAAAGCTCGTTAAAACTGTCGCCGTAATGCGGTGCATAAATATTTATGATACCCTCCTTTATGACTCGAAGACAGAACTACTATAAGTTCTGCAGAAGCTTGGCTAGGGATATCCAAGAGTCCAGGTAGACAGACCCCTCGCACATGAACATAAGAATATTAACAGCAGCTACTGGGAAGCCGCTGGGAAGGCACAGTGTTCCCCGTGGTCACGTTTCAACCAGGCGAGGGCTGGATGGGGGGTCAACAAATATAGCCGCGGATTGTTATTCTTTGTGTGTTTGTCGTTCCACTGAGAGGCAGTGCCAGCGTGCAGGGGTGGGTGTGGAGAAAGGTGCATAGCCAAGGAGCACAACATGTGTAAGCCAGCGCCAACGACGTCATAAATCTTTACACACCTTCCGTGTGCTGTGCACCTACAGTTGCAGGTTGGCCCTCCCCCATGCACCCCTTTTTCTGCGGGTCGGAAGCAGACTTGCATCGGCTGGTTTCATTTTCCCATTTCTTTCTACTCTCCCCTCTCCTCTCCTAACCTCTCTCTCTCTCTTGCTATCTCGATAGCCACTCGAACGTCAGCAGCGTAAAACGTGATTTCCGCTATTCGACTGCAACTACATATAATTGTTTGAGCAACTGTACAACCCGACCATTGTCGGCTGTTTAGTTTTGTGTTCGATTTCGATATCGCCTTCTTCCAGGGGAACACTCGCCATGTGCTGCCACTAAAGGAGGGGGGTGGGAAGGAGGGAGCATTCTAAAGTGCTTTCCCCGTGACTGATCCTGTACATATGTGTGTCGCCACGCTCTCAGCTTGTGAGCGCGGCGAAACTGAGTAAGTGGCAATGACAGTTGCCTTACAGCGATTTCTCCTGCTGACACCTGACTGGCGGAGGGAACTTTTGAAAGGCTTTCAAGAGATTGCAGCTGCTTCTCACTCTGCTTGGCTTATGATGATTTACGGGGAGAGGTGTAAGAGATATGGGTGCACTTGTCCGAGAATGGTGGGTGCTGCTTATAGGTGATGCCTCGGGCGCCTCAGATGCTAGTACAGAAGAGACCCAGTTTTAGCAGGAGAAAAGGCCCAAGCAGTGGCAACATTAAGACATGCTGCCCTGCTTCCTCCTTCGACAATCCCTTTGCACTCACAGGTATTGATTTTGAGCATTGTCAATTGCGACAGCCAAAACGAGTACAACAACGACAACAATAATATCTCCAGTAAAAGCAGTGGTAACAACAATAGCCAAGTTATATAGTCATTGTAGTTGTTGCCAAGCCCCTTTTCTATCACAACCATAGCAGGCCTGGCCATGCCAGCATAAGTCTTAGTCACATCCTGAGCTTCTTTATAGAGGGGGAAGCGTCATCGAGAGATAGCAGAAATCAGCGCACTCGACAGTTTTCAGTGCCAAGAGTGAAAACTGCTACTAATGGTCTCGCCTCCGTTCCCAGAGCAGTTTCCATTCTGCGGATACTAAGCAAGTGACCTGAATCTGTCTATGAACCGAACGAAGCCGCTACTGAGCTTCGGGTTAAGGTTTCTGTTCAGATAGAGGCAGGGTGTATCTTTTCGTTGAATCTGTATCGTGTGCCAATTTTTTCCAGCCAGCGACAGTTTTGGTTTAATTAAAAGAAAATTACGAGAGCTTTTAAACATTCTTAAAATATCGATTCGACATTTAGAGAATTTCTAAATGAGAAGAAGGAGAAAAAGTCAACAATTACGAGTGGTCGTGTCTTTGCTGTCTGTTTTCCATTGTCTATTTATAAAGTATTTGTCGTTCTTATTTCATTGTTGCCCCATTTGCCCATCCCCCACCATGCGAACATCGCCTGGTCCACCCCCCAGAGGCACAAAAGCCCATGACAACACACGTGGCCTGCCACGCGCTTGACTTTCGCCCGCCTAAGCCCCCCTAGAACGGAAGCCAAGTCATATATATAGCGGTTACTACTGTACGCCGTAGGCAGGGGACTGGGGCCAGGGTACGAAAATGTTAAGTAATTATGTAGCCTTATCTGCGATTCAATGCATGAGCTATGAATATTCATTCCAGATCGGAGTGATTGATTGGACGAGGTGCGTATTGCGAATGGCCAAATGCCTCCGAATGTAGAATTGAATTCGAGTAGGACGGCGTTATCTGAAGGATATGTAACCAATATGCTGCCAAAATTCCTGACACGTGACAACATCGCCCCCCTATTCACTGCCTCTACAGTGTGTTGTGTCCTCCTCCCAAACTTCCAGCTGACACTACTACAGCTTACGGCCAGTTCGCTCACCACAGTTTCCAAATTCCTTCGGCTGTGCAATTTGTATTTAGTTTCGCAAACTGCAAACGAGAGCAAACGGAGAAAAATTCAGTCATTAGAAGAAAATTCTAGACAAATTGGATATTTAATTTAAATCTATTCCAAAAGCAATTAGTATATCGATGTGAAAAGTTTCTAAGATGTGTGTCCCTTTGAGAATATTTGTGGAATGCGCATGAATATTGAATTGGAATATAAATCTCTTATTGGTTTTCCGACGTTTAAGGCAACTATCCTTGAACTGTCAGTGGTTGAAGGGATCTACAGCCCGGTATTACATCTGAAGAAGAAAAAACCAAATGAGCAATCCATTAGGTACCAATCCTGAGTATCTTTATCTACTATAGTAATATCTCAGTTTGGGTTCACCTACGCATTGATACTTGTGCGTCTGCACTTGCCGCAAAAACGTGAAACCAAACCGCGTTAAGCAGGCCAATAACTACAGATACAAGCCAGTAGCTACGCAGATATATTATCGCCGGCACTAGCAGCGGGGGACGGACGCGCGTCAGAATGTTTAGCACTTGGTAATTAGTGAGCAGTCCCCTTATAGGCCACTCCTCACATCCCATACCACCCCTGTTTCAGCCAACCACTCGCCGCCTCCAGCTGCCATGGCAACGTGCTGGCGATTTGCGTGCTGAGATTGCTAAACAATATTGATTTTTATAGTACGTCGAGGTATTTAATCATCGTCAGAAGGAAGCCTCATTTGGTCCCTCCCCTCTCCACAATTCAATCCCCATCCATCCCCATTGCCATCCCCAACGACATCACACAATTCGCATTTCGTATCCAATTAGTAAAGGAGATTTATTTTTTATGGAGTGACATTTTTATCGATATTAAATTCCACGCACATGTCTCAGTTTCTCGGTGTCTGTCATTTTTGTGTCTGTCTCATTTTGTTTCTGCCGGCCCCTGTCTGTCCGTCCCGCCTCCTCTTCTCATGCCCCATTGTGTCCGCTTCGTGATTTTGCACTTAACATTATAATTAATTCACAATTTTATGTTGAGCATTCGCGTTTCTAATGCGGAAAATATCTGATTCTGTTTTGCTTCTTATATTCCGAATCGTCGATTCTCTATTTCTCCATTTGTCTATTCTCCGATGCAAATTGACAGATTCTCTTCTCTTCCCTCCGCCTTCCACATTTAATAAGCAAGGTGAGTAAGTTTAGCACCCGCTCTAATCACTCGTATTATGCTATTGGGGTTGGGTAGACTAGACTGGTTCGCTCGGGCGGATTGAATGCCACGCTTCCTTGTTCTCTCCCTCCACTCTGAAGTCTGTCGCTCGTCTCCATTTGGCAATAATCGTATCCATCGGATCTAATTTGCTTTCTATCCGGTCGAGATAATAGTTTACATTGATCCTATGAGAGACAAATTCCACTTCAATTCTAAAATTTCTCAACTTTTCTTGATTCAAGGGTCGTGGGAACATTTTCTTATGTTATAGGGATAGGAGGAGGCACTTTGAGCCAGACACAGGCAATCGGAAATACTGATCCCAGAAACTGCTATGACACATTTTTCGATGTCTGGCAACGACACTAACACAATCAATACTAATTAACCTCCTTGGTGCGCACTCTTAATTACAGGGCGATGCGATGGGAGAAAGAACAGAAGTGAGCAAATAAAATAAATATTATCTTTAGCCAGAACGAAGCGGCGATATGGTAAGAGGGGCCCGTCGATCGCTTTCCACTTCAACACGCAGCTGCATTGGAAAAACAATGAGAAAAAATGAAGAAGGCAACACAAACAATTCCGACGAAAGGGAGCCGATGGGGAGGTCTCCCATTTCCAGTCTCCTTCCAGGCGTTTGTCGCCTCAATTAACGCTGACTCCGCCACTCTGCCAGGAAAGAGGGGGCTTGGATCCGAAAGACCAGCACGACTATGACTCACGAGAACACTTTACAGTTTGGTTTTGCATGCAAAGGCGTCTCCTGCAGAGACTTCGCCCTGGCATGGGGACGCAGAGCGACGCACTCTTGGTGGTTGGTTGCTTAATCCACGTCTGTGGTTCTAAGCAGGCACAGTGGGGGCGTTTCCGTGGAAATGTGAGTCATGGTCCAAGGCATCGAACAGTGTCGAACATATAGGCACAAAGCAAGGAATTTTACATAACACAGAAGATCTACCATCAATGAAGTAATACTCGAACTATGTATGATATACGACTGCAGTGGCGAATACTCGTATGTATATAATATTCCGTCGATTGGGCCATAATTTGTATAGTACATATTTTATGAGGTCCAATCTATGTGACTGCACAGCCGAGCAGTTAATTTTTCCATTCCACTGGGAACTATTGACTCTTATCTGAGGAGCTGTCTCTTATCAATCGCCTCTGTTTAGCCTGTTAAACGGCTGTGCAACGAAGGCAAATATTAATCAAAGATAGGTACGAATCCGCACACATGCAATTGGCATTAATCGTTGATTCCGTACGGGGCTTTGTTTGGCCATTGTTTACATTTAATTAATGGCTTTTAATCGTTCTGTGGCGGATCACAACATTTATTTGGCACTATGAGTGTGATGTGATTCAATTCTGTATGTGGCAAGTCATTCCCAAGGCTCAAGCTGATTGATGGGTCCTGCTAACAAGAGGACCAACGAAACAGTTCGAATCTCCCATCATTGCACGGCAACTTAAACGGCAGAAGATATCACTTGTGCACACATGCAGACGCTGCTGCTGCTCTCTTCTTTCAGCTAATTGACACTCTCAGACATCTGACGATATCAGGCGTTTAAAGCGCGACCGAAATTGAAAGCAGCTGTGCAAATTCGGGCTAAAACTCCGACTAAAACGAGAGTCAGTGGCCCGCGTATGTGGCAAGCTTCGTTAGACAAAGGTCGGAGTCTACACGTTGTCAAAGGTCTTCGCCCTTGTTGGTAATTTTCTTGGCCATAATTTCATGTGAAATGCCACGTGTCAATAATTTGTCTTCTAAATCCGTTATATACCGTACGATCGCTAGTCAATCTATTTTTGGAATAGATATCCTTTATTCGCTCAAAACCTTGGCAGAATGCTTAAGTGTACTTGCATTTATTTTTTTTGCATCAACGTCAACGTCCAACGACATGAAGATGTATGTATGTACGTACATATGTATACATACATATGTACTTTTGTGTGAGGCGTAAGGCCATAGACATCATTGTTTTATGGCTGCTGGGGTTTGTCAAGTCGTCGCCTCGGGGCGCTTGAACTTTAAACGCTTTTCGCACTCGAATTCGCGTTTCCATTTTCATTTGGTTTTCCTCTGTCTAAAGTTCATTGTTAAATAGCTTTCCCCCCAGCGTTGTGTTATTCTCTCTCTTTTGAAGGGTGTGTGCGGGAGAAATTCTTTTCTCTATCTGAGTGTGTAGGAATCGAGTATAGTCTTCGGGGGTAGCGGATGACGAGTAGTTTGCAAACAAAGCAACATGAAAACCGATTTGTTATTGCCTTTAGGGAGAAAGGCATAGCCCCCAGCTTTTAAAATTGTAAACATTTTATTCTGATTGCGAACTGTAATATCTTTGGCAGCCATTAGAAACAAGTTGATAGAAACATACGAGTACGAGTACATGCCACGACCGTCTAAATTACATGAGTGCAATATTTCCAATAGGCGAATGAGGGTGGGTTGCCTAAAAGGAGGAAAATTGTCGTATACAGGCTTTGGTTACCACAAAACTATCCCACGTGATTTAATTCCACTCATCTCTGGGTCTCCATCATTTGGATCCATTCATTGGAATCGATTCAGTTGACCGCGATTCCAGCCGAATATCCCCCGGCCCCAGCCCCCGCGAATCGATTTGCCAATACGTCACTTTCTCCCCATATCGGGACTAGCGTGTTGGATGCTGGTTCTTTTTGATGAATGTTTTCCATGCTTTAAACGCTTTTTACTTTCGTTTCATTGGCGCCTCGTGTTGACTAAACGGTTTTTAATGAGTGACAGCAGCCACGATGTCTGCCCCTGCTCCATGCCTGCTCCGTAATTATGCCATAAACGATCTTCAATTAGCATGATTTGCACTTCAACAGACACGTATAAAGAGCCTCTGCGCTCCCCCCTCCTTGTGAGTCACTTCGAGAAGTAGTTTGATTGGAGGTAACCTTGACGCCCAACGTGGAATATGTCTTCCACTTTCCCGTCAGCGTCTTTTTTGTAATTACAGCTTTTACATTTTACTGTAAGTTTAGTTGCTAATATTTACTTGGCACACATTTCTGCCTACACGCCCGACCACGACTCCGCCATAATGAGCCATCAACAGTAATCTTTGTTATGACCGGTAAGTGCCTGACCTGGACAATTTCTGCTGTTTTCTGTTCCTCTGTTTCTCTTAAGTGCCATGTAGCGGTCCCGTTGGGTAGACCGACCATTAAAGCATTTGATTTCTCCCGATGGCTAACCAAAGTACTCGGATAGGCATCACAGGGCAGGGTCATAACCACGACGTTTGAGCTGATTTCCGATATTCTTAGAGGTTTGGCATTGGAGTTTTTTCAAGGTTTTCATTTCGTGTTCCCAAATATCAAAATAATCGGACAGAAGACTAGTTGAGTGCTGTTTGTGGCTTACACCGAAAACTAAGGCCCAATGCACTGCTGTAATCTTTAACGAACCGAACCGGTTATGCAGTGAATTTCGACTGAAGCGAAGCTGACCTCTGCACCCAATGAATATGTAGCATGTGCCCGAGTAAAGTTCCTGCCCGCTCTTGCCAGAAAACAAAGGGCTCCGAAGTGTAGCCGTAAATCAAATTACAGGCATAATTAGAATAGAGCTTTGGAGCCAGTTTTAGCTGTAACCGAGACGCTTTCAAGGGTATCAAAATCGAACTAGAGGACCATTTAGGCAGCAGTTTAGAGCAAACTAGTTTGCTGCAACAATTATAAACAAATTAAGGATTGAGATTTAAGACTATTTGTGAATTTTCCAAGATAACAGATAGGATAAGATATCTGATAGGACGGCATAACAAATAACAAACACTCCCAGGCCTATTCCATAGTTGATTCCCTCGAGTTAATGAAATAATTGCAATGCAATAGGAAATTTGTGTTCGTTAACATTTTATTGGAATGAACTGGTAGCAACTTGATTTTCGCTTAGCCTTTACTGAGCGAGCCACGCATTTGTTCACATTGCTACAACTACACCGCGCATTTGAATTTGTCAATAGGAGAAGGAGATGATGACGAACAGAGCCACGATGAAATTATATGACCAATGTAAATGGCTCCATCTACAACGCATTGTACCTCTCATCCCTCCCACTCCATCCCGCTCCCACCTACAGCATAACACTTTCGATCTCATTTTAACTAAGAGAGAAGAAGACGAAGAGAGCAGAAAAAAGCGGTCTCGCCTTTTGCTGTAGGAAAGGGAATGGAGAGGGAAACGAGGAACCGAAACTTTCCCTTTCATTCGGCAGTTGGAGAGCAATAGGAACACGAGCTCAATTCCGATACGAGAACAAGTGCAGAGAGAAGCAGAAAGAGAGCACCCAAGCCCTTCCGTCCCCCGCACACTCCCACACTCGACAGGTGCTCGCGACCAAACCCTTTAGATCACTCTTTGTAATAGGAGAGAGAGATGAAGAAGAGCAGAGCGCAGCTAGTACGAGGAGCATTAAGAGAGCATGTAACGAACGTGTGCTAAGTCGGGCTACGCAGCAGCATCGCTGTCCCTCTGTCCCCACTGAAAGACACCTCCGCGAGAATTTATTGTTTTAGTTGGACAACAATTATGAACAGATTAAAGATCGAAATTTAATTTAATTTAATTTAAATATAGCAGAAGCTTGTGTGATGTAATAGGGTCTTGCCAAAAGCACAAGACTGGGAACTACTTCGCTGCCATACAGAGCTTGCGATACCACAGCTCTGGGGATTAAAAATGTATGCAAAATATTCCAAAAACAGACAATTGCGCCACTGAGCGAGAGTGATAGTGAGAGTGAGCGGAGGAGAATGAGCTCCCGTTGCATGACCATGAGAGTTGAGAAAATTCTCAGTCGGGGACCATGGGGGGGGATTGATTTGCGGACGTGCAATGGCTCGATAAAACGTTATTGATTATTCTGTCCATCCTAATTATTGTTAACAGATGCCCTGGCATCTCTGATGATGGTGGGTTACCTGCTACCTGTTCCCAGCTTGCCATCCCAAAACACATCCCTGCCGCTCTGGATTTTGAATTTGAGAAAATAAAAGGAAAGTGTATGCTTTTAATTGGGAAAAACTGCACGTAGCTGGTCCCACAGGCACAAATTGTGCAGTTGTGCATGAGCAGTTGGCGGCAACTCGTTGGCTCCCCTTCGCCTTTTCTCTTCCTCGTCTGACGGCAGTTTTCGTCGACACATGAGAACGATTAAATGTTTTTCACTTAATTCCCCGGATGACTGCCATGGGGGTTCGATGCACTCCTCTCGATGCCCGAGCATGGAAGGTAACGACATATTGGCATTGGCTAATATAGACAATGACGTCGATAATTACAGATGAATTGAAATTGCTTGTGGTCGGTCGGTCAATGGGCGATGCGAGGGAGGGCCCTGAAAGAGCAGACGCAGACAAGCCCACAGACGGTTCCCTATCTGTAGGTGCTGGTGCAGGTGAGGCAAGAGAACAATGGAACGCCGGAATGGATGCGGAAATGCTTTTCCATTTTCATTTCACTTTTCCTTGTTTCCACATCCCCATCCTCTTTCTCTGTCTCTGTCTCTCTTTCTTTCGATATGATAAACGTATCCGCTCTATATGCTGGCCTAGAGTATTATTTCTATGTGGGTCACACTTGCAGCAGGCGATTGGAGACGGAACATGTTGAAACGCTTGATGATATCAACAGGCGCAGAGCCAGAGAAGTGGAGCAGTCCCCTGCCAGTGTCAAGTGGGGCTTGGATCCTCTCCCATTGCCCAAGAAACAAACTTTCACTTATAGAAAAGTGGATCAATGCAAAGTTCGAGCTGACAAATGCAATTCAAGTGAACATACACTTATGTCACGCTCCTGCCTCCTCCCATGACAGAGAAACCAGCAATTGCGAGGGCTGTTCTCTGAAATGAAAAACTCGTTTTCCATGTCAGTTTTCATTTGACTCTTTACTTTAGCAGATGCAGATGCCATGGAAAGGGGACCAGAGACATTGGCAGGCTAGGTATAGTGCAATTCAGAGCTACATATACATACATACAGGCGACACAATTCGTTGCCAAAAATGCAGCATTGACAATGTAACAGCAGCAGCAGATGGAGACGTCGCATCTTGGCCGAAACAAACGCGAGAGAAGAGATACAGTGGGAGAGCGGGATCCTTTCGTCTGCGTCTGCGCGAGGTCTTGCTCCCCTCATCCCTTCCCTACTGTTTTTGTTGACAGACAGAGGGTGAAGTCCCAATCGAAAATAAAGATAAAATATTTGTTGCTTATTTCCCTTTTTTGTTAGACGGCAACGACTCTCGCCGGATAAATCGGCAGTCCTTTCAGAAGGGCAGAACTGGGGTGAAGTGCCTCCGACTGCACTTGTTCGTTGCAGTGATGGAGCCTCTGCAGCTGCTACTAGCTCTCCTCTATTTAGTTTAACTAAAACCAATTTCAAACTGCTGAAGGAGTTTCCCGTTGGAGTTTGGCTGCACGAGTAGAACTCCTCTCTCTAGCCAGCGGTGAGTTGGGCAAGAGCTAAGGACCGCTGGTCGCGTGCGTTTTTATTGATTTTTCCCGCAAGCGAATTCTTGTTGCCACTGCTGCTCTGCTGCTCTGCTTGTTGTTGGTTCATTAATGTTACGTACTTGTCGTGATTCCACACCCTGGCCGATGGTGGGCAGGAGTAAGACTTCTTTGTCGGTAGGATGTGGGGCCTTAGCCTTAGCATTGCCCCTACCTCCCCGCAAATTGCAAAGGAAAGAGTTTGAACCAACTAGTTTGTGGCGGGGGTATCAGAAGCTGGCCGTTAAGAGATTTCCCATTGCACTTTATATAATTTGAAGAGGGAACCCACACAAGGTGACCTCGGATTGCATGTGGTGTTGGTTGGTTCAAACTTTGTTTTTCAGTTACCTGTTGCATAAATTATAAAGCCATCAAATCATTGATTCCCCCTCGGGACAAATTTTCATCCGGACTTTAAGACCTTCAGACCTTCAGAGATGAGGTTCCCCAACCTCTAGCGAGAGCTATCGTTGAACTCAAACTCGCACCCCGAACCGTAGATGTACATATCTGCGTTGCTCAATCATTGCTCTTATCACCTATCAGTCTCGTCGTCATCCGAAGTCTACACCGAATACAAGAGTTTGCAAAAGCAAAAGAAAACGCAAAAGCAAAGAAACAAATTTCAATATTTTATTCAAACAAACAAAATTCTCAGCGTAATAGCGACGCCAATGAGAATGAAATGAACTCACCTGCGTTGGTTATCCCGAGAGGATCCCGAGGGGAGGGTGCAGCAGGGTGCTGGCTCTTTGGGAGAATTTTATTGATGTTGTTGTCGTTGTTGTTGTCGTTGGCGGCTGCGGCTGCGGCCGGCGGCTTCTCGCGAAATTTATTCAACACTCAAGATAATCGTCGCCGCTCTGGCTTTTGTTGCACCAACAGCTGTTTGCCCTACACATACACACACAAGATAAATAAACAACATACATATATGTACTTTCTTCTCGTTTCTCGTTTTGTTTTTTAATTTTCTTGGCGCGTTTTCGTAATATTCTGTTGTTTTTTTTCTATCTACATATATTATTATTTCTGGTTGAAGAGCGGACGCGCTTGGAATTTTTTATTTTATTGTATTTTGCGTTGCGTTGCGTTGCGTTGGTGCTGTCAGAGTGCGCTGCGTATCTGCGATATACTTTGGCGGTGCTCTGCAGTTGGCTTTAGATATTTCACTCAGCCAAAGCGCAAGCTAGTCGGCTAGTCGGACCTACTACTATTTTCCAATCACTAAACAAACTATTTAGCCGAGACACTGATACACTCAGATATTGATTCACAGATACGCGCAGCGCGGAGCGGAGCGAACTGGCACAGGCGCCAGCCGACAATGAAATGGTATCCAACAGATACGAAAAACCCCAACTGACTCGAACGACAACAGAACGCGAAGTGAGAGCAGCCGCGCCGAGTCGTTAAACTTGAATTTGAAATAACGCACGCGCCATCACAGACACAGAGAGAGAAACAGAAACAGAGACAGAGACAGAGAAAACCAGAGAAAGAGGGAGAAGGAGAGAGAACACACGGACACGCGGAGGGAGAAACTGAGAGAGCGGGACGGAAAGCGAACTCTTGGGCTACCTCCAGCTGCGGGGCAAGATGTCTCTGCTCTGGGAAATATTTTCACCGTAGGCTTAGCTTATTTTTAGATCTGAGGCTCAGCTCTGGTGCACATGTCACATGCCCCATGCCCAGTGCACTTTCCTTGTCTTGGCTCGGCCGCCGTTTGGCAATGTGATCGATCAGCTAATCAGCAGTGTAGTTGGCTAATTCAGGTTGCCCTTCTCAGGTAAACAAACCAAGACGTAGACAGTCTTAGTCACTGGCGATAAGACCATCATCGAGCTCTGCACTGTTTAGATATCGCAGCGTGACGCAATGGCTAGAAGTCTCGTTTTATCCATCTGGAGGGAAAATATGCATCCATTTGGTCCAAAACAAAGGCGAGGCGAGACTACTGTCCATGTCTCTGGCGCTTGGAAGTTAATGAGCTGTTGACGTTGGCTGCCCCGAGGGTTCAATGGCTTAGCATAGAACAGACCCTAACCGTGACAACAATGCGAGATAGCGGGTAGCTGAGGGTAAATCCATGACCAGGCACTTGCATGCAAAAGTTGAGATAAAGTTGCGACTGATGTCGGTTCCGACCAGACACTGACGCAAAGGTGACGACAGTGCTTGGTACGCCGTTCAGAAGTCGAAATTGAAATTCGATAGAACATCGATTCGACCTCTGCAATCAAAGCAAAGCAGGCAAATGAAAATTCGCCTGCCTTGCCCCTCGTGCTGTGTGGCACCACCAGTTTGGATTGCATCCTGTGGTCCAGCGATGGTGGGGGATTGGCCAGGATATGCAGGTTATGTGTTCCATTTTCAGTTCCATTTTGCGATTGCGTCAGTCGTCAGTGCATCGGAGCTTGGATTATTGGCCTTTCCCATCAAATGCTTTGTGTTAGTCGGTTGACATAGTGAGTGGATTTGCTGTGGATGATGAAGATTCCGTCTGGTGTGTTGGAGGAGGGCGACAGGTGGTGCTGGTGAATGACGAGATTAATTTTCAAAAGCCACAAAACGATTGCAATAGGGTTTAGTCTAATGGTAAAATATTCTAAGCATCAAATTTTTTATCTGAAATTTTTTAACTTGAATGATGTACGAATGATTCTCTCTTTCCAGCACTCAATTCGATTATAAATTATTTCCAAATCCGAAGTGCGCACCAAAGTGTCGCATAATCGGAAGAGTTTTGGAAAACGCGCATAAGATTAAGAAAAACGTTTGCCATCAATTTTAAAAAAGCAGTATTTCAGATTTTCCGCGCAATTCCAATAACATTACAGTTTCATACTTTTCAGCTTCTGCGAGGTGACACACCGATATCTTATCGATAGCTTATCGGTGTGTTACCTTGCAGATGCTCAAGTGTATAAGTAATGTACATGTCAAATGTCACTCTGACAAAAAGTCGCTGTTCCATGTGAATGTCAATCGCAGAAGCTGATATTTTTGAAACTGAAATTTGAAGTGCACTGCTTGCAATTCCGCACGAAATTTGAAATTCGAATTTTGGAAATAGATTGCCAACATTTTCTTATTGTTATAAGACACCCTGGCGACCACAATTTGTTTTGAAGGGTTCTCTGTGCGCGCATTTTTGTAATCATTTAACATTTCCGTTTCTTTATTAATGGTGGGTCGAGTGGGTTGAGTAAAAGGAACTCATTCAGTTCAGAGAAAGAGAGGGAGAGAGAGTACGATAGGCTAGCCAAGCGATAGATAGATATTCAAAGAAAACTATAATTTTAACCTTTTATTTAATAACTTTTACTATTTATTGTAATTCATACACTTTTTTTGTTTTTACTTAAATACGTTCTTGTCTGCTATCATATTTAATATTAAAGTATTTTATGTGTGTTGTGTTTTATTTTGAGCTTATAAATTATTAACACTATGCGCGGGAAATCAATCGGATGATCGGTTTGATTGTTGTTTCTTTCGATTTCTTTACAAAGTAGATTACAAAGGGGGTTCGTTCCTTAAAGATGGATGCCTTTGATTTACAAAGCGGCGTTTACGAATACATATTTTATGTATGTGTATACTTGAGTGCAAATGCATATGCCATTGTGGTGGGAGGGGAGGGATACGGTCTACTGGTTGAGGAATGGGCTGATGTGGGGGTTGTGCATAACTATGAGATAGAGGAACAGGTGCAAATGCCTGCTATACAAATATAAATTGCCTACTAGAACACTTAGGACTACAACTAATGTTCATCTTCCCTTTTGTTTTATAAAATAACATTAAAAATTTTGGTACAGTCATCGGTCATCGGTCTTCGGCTCTCGATAGATCGATATTATCAATACTACTAATTGCAAACGTTGCATTACAATCTACATCTGAGGACTGAGAGGGCCATGGCAGCAGGTGGCAGCTGTGGAATGCGGCTTGCGTCTGCGGATGGTCCACAGCCCCTGGACATCCATCTCCATCTAATGCTGTTGGTTGGTTTGTTTGTTTGGTTACTTCTGCTTATTTACAATACTCTCTTAGCCAGGTAGGCTTGCACTTTTGATTATATTCCGTTCAATACATACTTAAATAATAACATAATAATAGGTAATAGGTAATAATAGCAGATATTGCCTCAAATGCTTTGTAAGCTTTGTCGTATTCGATTACTTAACTTGAAATTAATCGCAAATCTCGAAATAATAATATCAATATCAATAAATACATGCATAATATCATACAATCGGGAGTCGGGAGTAGGGAGTAGGAACTAAAAGCACCAGCAAATCGTATTCTTTGCTCAAACGAAATAAAATTATAATCCTCGTAAATCAAATATTGTCTTTAGGGCTATAAACAAAACACAAAATAATGGGTTAAGAATTCACATATTGCAGTTCGATTCTCTTCACAGTTTTTAAGTCCGCAGCGGTGGCAGAGTGGCGTGAGTGGCATGTGGGCATGTCGCAGTCGGTGGCGGTGGCGGCGGCGGATGCGAATGCGAGCCCTGCATCTGCATCTGCGTCTGGAGCTGGAGCTGACGCTTGGCCCGACAGCGCTTCAGCTTCCGCTTGGCCATAAAGAGAGGGCCGGGCTTAAAGCTGAGCTCCCGACAGGCCATGTGGTGCACCTGCCCTGGACCTGGACCTGGGCCTGCCAGATTCTGCTCCTGGTCGAGCTCGAAAGGCGGGAAGTATATTGGATTGGCAGCCCCAGTTGCCCAATCCCGCCACATGTTTCAATCCTGCCCTGCCCCGCCATTCAGTTGCGTCAAGGGCGGTCCCGTGGCGGCCATCTCTCGCCGTTGCTCCAGTGAGAGGGAGAGGGACATTCCTTGTCCCGCAAAGTCGTCGTCCATGGACGAGGACTGCTTAGAGCCCACCGACTTGCAGTCCTCGTCCATTGTCACTCCCAGATGATGCATGGCAGCCGCTGCATGGTGTCGTTCTGCCGGCGGCAGAAGATTCAGCATGCTCAATGGCAATCCCGGGAAGCCAGCAGAAAAGTCTGGGTAAAATCCCTGCGGATTGAACGGATTGAACAGGGCATTGGGACCACCCAACAGATCAGGCTCCGAGCTGCCGCTTCGGGGCCCGCCAGGAGGACCCAGTGGCAGTCCCAGCTCCAAGTCCAGTGGCCCCAAGGAACCCAGGTCACTGGGATGCGGCATGGAGGGACCGTTTCCACTGGCCGAGCCGCTGTGGGGACCATTGCCATTGCCGTTGCCCGAACTACCCGAGGTGTTGTTGCTCGTAGAACTCTTTTCCTTGTCCTTTTCCTTGCGGTCCTTGTTCTTCTCGCTCTTGCTGGAGCTGCCGCCGCCTCCGTTCCCCCCACTGATGCCCATCTGGAGCATTTCAATAGGGGGCCCGCTGATGCAATCCTTGCGGAGCTGCTCCAGCTTCAAGCTCTTTCCGTACTTGCCCCGGACATACATCAGCAGAGAGTTGTATGGTATGCCAAAGATGCGTGAGGCCTGCGAGGTGGTCATCTTCTTGTTCCACACGTGCTGAAGGGCCTCCGTTAGCTCTGTGTTGGTCCACGAACGAGGTGGTCCGCCCCGTGGTGCCGAATGCTGTCCCTTGGGTCGTGGCACTGCAAATGCAAAATGCGATAATGTCGATTAGACCAATGTCTTGCTTGGAAGGGATGTCGGAAAGGGAAGGGAAGGGGAGGGATGGTTAAAGGCGCCACTAGCACACACACACACACACAGGCACGTGCAAATAGCGAAGCTTATCTTGTAGCTTAAATCTGCTAATGTTTCAATCTTTTGGCTCCATATGCTGCCTAGACAAGTCCGCTGAAAAGTCGCCCATTGTCTGACGATGCCTGCTACAGCTCCAGTCCTGCATTCAGCTCGTACTCGTACTCGTACACACCCTGCTATGGTTTGTTCTTCGTGTGGCACCTACTCGCACAAAGAGCGATCACCTGGCAAACCGAAAACAAAAACAAAGGGAGAGAGCGGCAAACACTGCAAGCGCTGCGGTGGTTCCCATCCTGACCCGGCCCCGGCCCCGGTCCCAGCCCCGACCCCTTCTGCTGGCCGGCTATCCTTCTATATGCAAATTACGACTATGCATCGACTGTGGCGTCACATGCACCGCTAAAACTCAATTTAGATCCCCCAGATATCGACTTGCAACAGCAACAGCACCGCCAACAAAGCCACAGGTTCCTTTCATGACTCTGTCGCTGGCTGTGTGACAATGGCCGCCCGAAGAGATCGACGCGAAAAAAGAGCGGGATGGATGTGCGGCAGATGAAGACAAGTTGAGGCTGAATGTGTGGCTTCAGCTGGCAAGCAGTACTCGTAATTCGCTGGGTAATTCCGTCTGATCATATTAATTTTCCTTTAATTTCGAGTCTGAAATATTTCTGTTTTTTTCCGCTTTTTCGTTGAGCTCTTTATGCCTCTCCACTGCAGTGGAAACTGAGGATTTTCCAGTGAATTAAGCTCATAGTAAAAGCTAATACCAATACACACAATAAATAGTCGCAGCAGTGACTATTGTAGTCTTTCTATCGAAGTTCAGCCAGAGACAGCCTCCTGTTGGCTGTTGTTTAAATTTGGTACAAAATCACGTTTCACAGACGGAGAAGCCTTAAAACAAAATCACCAAATAAACAAATGAATGTGAACAAATCAGTTAATCACACCCACACGGATGCAGGGAGGGCCGGCGAAGGGGATGGAGAGGGAAATGGAGACAACGTGGGGAGGGAGGGAATCGATTGGTTGCATCGACCCCGCCAGTGGGGGCCTCAGATTCAGCTCCTCTCTAGCTCTAGATTGGTATCATTGCTCCAGTGAAACTGGTTTGCAGATTTGCAATAAAGAATATCGTGCTATACGGCAGATTTGCGTTTTGTTTACTGTCTTACATTGTTGTAATGCCTTTTGTAGGAAGATAAAAGATAAGATACCATTGAAAAGCGAAAATCTTCCAAGCTCTTCAG
This sequence comes from Drosophila affinis, assembly GCA_037356375.1. NCBI lineage: Eukaryota > Metazoa > Arthropoda > Insecta > Diptera > Drosophilidae > Drosophila > Drosophila affinis. The sequence goes on from CM074799.1 coordinate 23,658,454, forward strand.
TACTCTCTGGTATGCGGAACATACATAAATATGATCACGATTTTGGCTTTGTTAGTACCTCTATTGATGGGCTGGATATTGACCAGAAAATGAAGCAATTATCTCTAGCGTGTATGAGACTTTGACCTCTTCCAAGCACCACATGTATACAAGTACCATTTCCCCTTTCAATCATGCCGAGCGAGTGCTTGATAGAGCTTAAGCCGGCGCCTGCACATGCTCGAGAGCTTCACCATCCCACACGAGAGGCTTCATACATGAAGCAAGCTAATAGCCAGCACTTAGCCCCTCAACGCCATACAACTGTCAAAAAAACTGTCAGGGAAAAAAGCTCACATGCAGATTAAAATATCGACCCCTTCTTTCCGTTCCTGCACTTCCCACTTGTCAATCACTTGGCACTTGGCAATCACGGGAGATAATTGATTTCTGAACCACATTTATGAATTGTAGAGTTATGGCCATTACAACAGGTACACGGAAAACTTCATTGCTTTCTGAGGTTTCACTTGCATCACATCGTCCGTCCGCAGGTGAACAAAGTTGAAAAACGATAGAAACATAGTCTGAAGATAGAGTCTTGAGTCTTTACCTTACCTTTCTGACTCGCTCGCCCATTTGTCAATCAGAAAAAGCGACGTTTACGCTTGCGCTTTCGCGTTTACGTTTACGTTTACGATATGCATAGGTGCACATGTTGCCCCATTGAAGAAACCAATAAAGAAACAAACAAACACAATTTCTTGAACGATCCAGCGATCCAGCGATTGCAGTGAGCGCACAGGAAAACCACAAAAACAAATTTGCCGCCTCACATGATCGCACGAGTGATCACTGATCAGTGATCGCATCTGGAACGATCTGGGGCGAGATGGAGGATGATGGTATGGGTATGAGTGACAGGCATGCGCATAGAATATGCCCCCCCGTGGAAATCAGAAGGTACTCACTCGTATTCGTGTTCTTGGTAAAAGGGTTGTGGGATAATGGAATATCAGCGAATATTGTTCTTTCACTACAGAAAATCCTTATGTAACTTAATCGGGCACAATTTAGCCACTTTTAAACCGGTTATGACCCTTTCTATTTACTCTTCAATTACTCACAATCGATCTGGACCTGAATACCGAAGAGAGAAGAGCACCAGGAACCAAAGTGTTTTCGTATAGCCCCCAGCTCGAATACGTGCACCAGAGTGCAGCAGATCGAATGTGGGGGAGGGGTACAGCTTACTGGGTAAAGGGTTCAGGGTACAGGAAAGCAGCAGCGAAAGATCAATCAGTCAGGTGTGAACTATTGCAACAAGGCACGGAACCCGAACGCGAGCCCCATCGCGAATTGTTCGCTCTGCGAATGCCATGCCCCATGCCCCAACGTGATCGACGCCGCCAATCATGTTGAAATTAATTCGAATCTTTCTCGCTGCAGCGTAGTGGTGTAGTGTCTGCTCTGTATTGTCTACTGTCTACTGTTTGCTGTTTCTTCCGTTCCAGGCGTTCGTAATTGTCTCTCTCTGGGGTTAATTAGTTGTTTGCTCAGTTCGGGGAAAGTTCATTCTTGTACAATTATGTGCAAAAGCTACTTACTTTTCTTCTTGAGGAACGGCGGTGGTCCGCCGGGCATGTCCCGTGGATCGCTCATCTCCATAAGCGGATTATAGAGCTTGCCGGGATCGATTCCGGGCGGAAAGAGGCCGAGTGGGGAGTCCAGGCCAAACACTGCGGGGAAGAGGGTATTGGTATTGTTAGTAAAAGCCAGTATTGATTACAAATACAAATGAGTCCACAGAACGAGTGCACTTGGCCCTGTCTTGTCCTTTACATAAGAGTTATTGCAACTGAGGGAAATCTCGCGTAAGCGTAAGCGGTTTATTTTCCGGCTCACTGATTAGCCAGGAGAACAATGCGACCGCCAACGCACTCAGGATCCCAAAGCAGAGGATCCCAATGGATGGTAAACAATAGTACGTCGTTATCCCATTAATATTTTACGCTTGGAGTACACTTCTACACATGAGTGAAACAATTGAAGCTCTGATGAGGCGCCAACGGCAGCTGAAAGCTGAAGGCTGAAGGATAACCAAGCAAGTTGGCCGTGCCGCAAGAGGCAACGCAAAATATTGACATTGTGTTGAATGATTTCATAAGTCGCGCCGTGGATTCCAGGACGCGAACAGACAAACCCGCACTGAAGGAGCAGAAAGAACGGGAAACGGGACGAAGACAATGCAGGAGCAGGAGCATGTGAATAAGGGAATGAATGGATGGATGGCTGTATCTGTGTCTGGAGGATGTGTTGTATCTGCACCATAATGACACAAATAACGAGCGCACATTGTTTGGCTCTGTTTTCTGAAGTAGACATTACAACACGCCGTTCCACGTATACGTAATATTCGTAATTCCTTCGTTTTTTCTCCATTTCTTTTGACGGCGTGCAGAATTAGTGGATTTCCTTTCATATTTTTGAAGGGGTCTAGAACAGATAGACTTCATGCCTTCTTGCATCCTTGCCGCCTCCTTGCCACCTCCTTGCCGTCCCCCTCACGTCAGAAGCTATTAGTTCAATGATTTTCACGCCGAAAATATTTCACCAGAAAAAATAAATCACATTCCCCATACGAGCGAGAAACGGTGGTAAGTCTTTCTTGGGCTGTGGCTGTCGGCAAGTCTCCTGTTTTCTTCCTAACCTCGGGAGGGGAGAAAGGAAAGCAATAAAGCAAGTTCCATGAGGTTGAATGGGCTGGGTCGTATGGAAGGAAGTAACCTACAAGAGGTGGTCAATAATTTGAATGGAATCTCCAAGAAATCCCGCTCTACAGCAGTACGAGTACTTCAAGCTACCAATTTACAGGGTAAGAAGAAGTCCATGCCACGACTATAACAAGAGTTTCCACAGTCCTTTGCATTTACGTCTGACTTGGCTGTATCCTTGTGCCTGGATCCTTCATTGCCTGCAGCCTGTTTATGCAGTAGTTAGCGATTTGCTCGCATACGACGCGACTTCAGTGCGACTTCAGTGCACTCCACCCCACTCCCACGTCGTCCCTGCTGGCTGCTACCCTTTCCACCTCACAGTCCCTGATATGTTGCCTGAAATTTTTGTCGCATTAAAAGGTATTGCGCTTCCTGCCTTCCTCACTTCCACTTGGCATTTTCGTACAATTTTTCATATTTTTGTGCCTTAATTTATTTTATATCCTGTGTGCGCGCGTCCCGCCTGCATTCTCCTTGCTGCTGCTGCCTTCACAGCCCAGGTGAAGGTCCTGGGCTTCTGCTGCTGCTTCTAGCATGGTCTCGGTCTGGGTCTCCGTCTCCCCAAACGGATATTATTAATATGAATATCGCGCGACTTATATGCAAAAGTAGAATAAGGGAAGCCCAACCACGAGATGTCATTTTCTTTCTAGTCGCCTTCTACCTTCTACTCGTAGTCCCCTCCCCTTCTGGCCTTCGTATTCTTATTTATGCCACCGACGCTGCCAAAGTTGTTTGCCAAAAGGTTTAACTTGTGCGCTCCGGCATACTTTAAACACAACACATGGGAGGGGGAGGCGCAGGGGCCGTGGCAGGTTGGCAACTTAAAAGTCATTTCGCTAAACGTCTGCTGACAGTTTGAACCCAGTCAACAAGAAGTCTTCTCCTCACATGTTGCAAGAGACACAACATAAATTTCTTGCGCTTTCTGCACGCAATGTCGGAACTCCACCCCACTGCCCACTCCCCACTCTCCTTCCTGTCGAGGCTCACCTTTGCACCTCAATTTGTGGCTGTGTGCGCGTCGCCTGACTCTCCCCATGACATAAATATAAAAAAATCATAAAACGCAATTGAATTTATTTCGACTGCACTCCCAACATGGGACTCCAACTTCGCCGCAAATGCTTTTCCACTATCCCACTTTCCTATTTCGAAGTCTTCCCTCAGACAGACCCTGCATGCATGGATATATGGGGATATGGGGGAAGGCTAACCTGTCAAATTATTGGGACCACATTGCCATGCCATTGCTTTTCAATATTTCTTGTTCCCATGAGCTGTCTACTGTGCAAACTTTTTATGACTTAATTAGTCGCGGCCCCTACCTGATTCAATCGTGTGTTGTAGGAGGCTTGAAGATCTTAAAGCCAGCAGCTAGAACCATTTCCAAGCTCTGAACAGGTGAATAAATAAGCCTCAAAAGAGGAAGAGGGGGACTCAAAGGTGAGAGGAGAGGAACCTTAATGTGCTTAGAGGAGCTTTGCAACAAGAGGACTTCTCCAAGGATGCTCGTCTCTTGAAGACACTTTGAAGTTGCACAGAGGCCACATGTTGCATTCCACTTCACCCTCGGGAGGAGTGTCCAAAGGGACGTACAAGCATATCGGAAGGAAAGAAGACTTCTGGGCACTTTCTGGGGATGTTTATCGGGCGACGCGTGGATTCTTTGTACTGACTGGAAGAGAGGGGGACCTATCCTTATTGAGGACTTCCGCTGGAATGTACTTGCCACCTAAGAAGTGCAGTATGGTACATACTGACCGATAACCCAGTGACCTTTTTGGACTCGAAACGGATGGAGCTAAACGTAATCAAATCTTGTACTCACTGTGCGGCGGCGTCAGCGTCATCGCGGAGGACATGCCGGGAAAAGGAAGCGGCGATGGCGGATGCGTGTGCGGATGTCCCTCCTGCTGATTGAAGTGTCCGGGCAGACTCATGGGTGAGGACGGACCAAACTCCTTGGCAAAGTCTTTGCCAAACTCCTTGCCAAGTTCCTTGCTCAGGCGGTTCATGCTCTCCTCCAGCCGTTCATGGGGCGCCTGTCCAGGACATCCGCTTCCGGGGCCGCTGCTGCCGGGTGGTCCCCCGTTGGGTCCGCCGAAAGGGGACATGCCCATGGGCCCCAACATGCTGTTAGCAAAAGCGTTGTGATCACGTGGATCTCGCGGGTCTCGTTGGTGCATGGCTGCTGCCGCAGCTGCCGCCGCCAGGGACATCTCCATCTGGTGCTCCATGTGATGGAAGGGATGCTCACCAGCCCCGGCAGCAGCCACGGCGGCTGCGGCAGCGGCATGCATCTGAGCCTCCAGCGCCTCCATGTGGCAGGGCGGGCTGTCCGGAAGTCCTGGCGGTCTCATGCCAGGCGGAGGGAAACTCAATAGTCCGTTGCCCCCCGCAGAGCAGCTGGTGGGGGTGTGAATTGGCGTGGACGAGGAATTGGGATTGGCATTCAGCTGTCTGATGTCCTTTAGGGAAAGCATTATCCGTTGGTTGTTGTCCTGGAGTTTGCTGCTATTGTTGTTGTTATTGTTGTTGTTGTTCGATTCACAATCGGATGAGTGGGTGGTGTGGCTGATGTCCTTGTCTTTTTTAGTGGTGCAGAGGTCCTCGGGCCCATCGCTGGGGCAGGGGGAGGGGATTGGCGACATGGCGGCCGCATTAGCGGCAGCCACAGCAGCCTGTCGCCTCAGCTCGTTCGTCGTGTGTATAAGCTCTTCTATATCCTGTTCTTCCTCGTCTTCGTCCTGATCCTGGTCCTCCTCCTCCTCTTCTTCCAGCTCCTGATGGTGCTGGTGGCTTTCGTTGAGGTTCAGAGGCTGCTCACTGTCTTCGGGCTTGGGGTGCTTCTCCTTGGGCTGCTCTACGGACGCCTCTGAAGCCTGTGAGGAGTCCTGTTGGGCCTGAACCGATGCTGATCCGTCGTCCTCCTCTCCCCGCTCCATCCTCTCGAGCAGCTCGTGCTTGATCACAGTTTGCAGTGTTTCCGCCTCGGGCTTGTTCAGAGCAAAGTCGTGTGGGACATCGCCTGACCGGCGGCGGGGGCGCGCTTGCTTGCGTCTTGGCATCGGTGAACTCCCACCTAGCTCCTGGTCGCTCTCTAGCTCGCGATCGCGATCGCACTCCTGCTCCCTCTTTCGACGCAGACTTAGCGCCGCCATCGAGCTCGCGGGGCTGCCAAAGAGGTGTTGTCTGGAGGGCATTATCAGTTTTCCAGCTGTCGTTGCCTGAGATGCTCGCACCGTCGATGGCGACTCCTCCTCAAAGCTGGAGGAGAGCATCGATGCATCCAGCAGACCAAAATCATCGGGCGACGCGGCTGGCGTGGGTGTGTGCTCCGGAACGGAGCTCTCGACGAGTCCCCGCACTTGCAGCGATTCTCCAGCCTGGATCAGCGTCTGGAGCCGTCGCTGAGGCACGCTGATCTCGCCGCGGTACATGAAGTCCACAATAGCCTGGACCACCCAGCCGCGGAAGTCCTTGAGCACAATCACAGGGTGCTTGCAGGGCGTCTCGGCGAACACGCGCTGGAAGAAGGGGGAGCAGGCGGACAGGACCATTTTGTGGGCCCGAATCGAGGTCTCTGCACAGACCAATGTCACGTCGACCAGCGTTTTAGTCTGCAGCAGGGCATCGAATGCCCTCAGGATGTGATTCTGATGGTTGTTCCAGCGCAGACTGTAGTGATCCTGTGGTGCAGTTGCTACGACGGCTCCACCGGCTGCCCCTCCGCCTGAAGTGGGGGTGGCCGGTGGACTATGGCCTGCTGGAGCTGTGTGTGTCGCTAGGTCTGCTCCAGTGGCCGTTTGACATGTTGTCATGTTAAGGGGCAGGGGGGGCGTGGGCGGCGTTGTGGGGGGTGTGGAATGCATTGGGCCGTGATCGCTGGCGCTGGTCGGGGTCTTGGCCAGCAATGGGAGGGGCAGCGGTAATGTCGCCACCTGGCGTCCAAAGTCGTTCATGTGGCGCGACGTCAGTTTGCGGCGTTTAATCAACTCCTCGGCGTCCTTTAACATTCCCCGCTCCAGTCACGTGCAAAGCTGCGCTCCGCTTCTCTGTAAATGGATAGAGTGAGAGAGAGAGGGGGGTATTAGCCGAGAGACGAATAAGCAGAGATGAAGGATAATGCCAGGATAAAGCGTGCTCGTATTCTCGTAATGTATTCGTATTCATGACATATGCTGTGGGGCATGGCGCTGCATACTCGTTTCTGTGGGGCAATATGTGTGATAATATGTTAATGAGTCGCGGCATATATCATATTTTTTTGCTTGGAAACATAAGGCAACAAAGAGGCTACACGCAGCAGGCAGGAGACAGCAGGCAAGCCAAAACAAAAGCTAAGGGCCAGACAATCACAGTTGCTACGTGTCGTGGCGTATATCCTTGGGGATATCACATGCAGATGTGTGATGTGTGATAATGGCTCTCCTCTCCCATTCTCATCTGCTGCCTGCCTGACTCTCTTGTCTCTTCATTGAGTCTGTCCTGATTTTGCTTCTGCTTAACTCTACAGTGGCCTGAATTGTATTTATTCACTGAAAATCTCAACACATCGCAATAATAAAGGATATTTTGGTCACACCGGCTCACTTTCATTCCTATCTCCAAAAAGTGTTAATGGACCACAGATCCATCATTTATTCACTCATGCATTCCTTCATTCATTCACTGTCTCTATAGTCGCTCCCACAGTGCAGTCGGGTGAGCTTTTCGCACATCTCAGTGCGTGGCATCTAATTAATTCAGCAACTGTGTGTTCCCGTTCCCGTTCCCGGGGTGCTCCTGCGTGTGTGAATTTTTAAAAAAGTCACCAGCTGCCTGACTGACTTCGCTGACAGACACGGGGTCCGCGTAGAAAACTTCCGAACCCCATCCTCCTCCCACCGACTCCTTGATGCAAAATTAAAAAACTTTACTAGGAGCGTAAGCAAAATAAACATTTTTATTTGCCGTAGCTGCTGCATCTCCGCCCGTTGGGGGAGCGGTTAAGCGGTTGGAGGTTGCTGCTGCTGGAAGCCGCATATTAACACATGCTTCTGGGGCCAGGAGCTACAGCTACAGCTAGAGCTAGAGCTGGAGCAGAAGAAGGGCCAAAGCCAAAGCCAAAGCCACAGTCAGAACCAGAACCAGAACCAGTGCGAAAGGATAACCACGCTCGAGTGCAACAATGTGCAATTAGCAGGGAACTGCTCGGCTTTCGCCGCCTTCGCCTTCTTGGGTTTCGGTTCCTCCACTTTTTGGCCCGGCCCGTATCTCATTTGCGGTTCTCGGCAGCTGAGACAACATTTTTATTTATTTATTTTACTTTTCTCTCGAGTGGTGCGACAGGTAAAAGCAAGTTAGTGGAACTCCAGGAGAAGAAGAGAAGCATTCGAGTTTTTTAATTAATTGTAAAGTAAGGCGGACGGTTTGGCTGGTTCCTGGCCGAATTTAATTTCAAAATTTAACAGGCGACATGAATCACCATATTCCTATTCCACTTTCCGTAATATCCCCTCAGTTTACATACCACTTACTAGCTTCTGTAGTTTTAAGTGAATACCCGTAGGATTCTCTTTCAAACTCTGTTCAATTCTCAATTGTCACATCCACTAAATAGTTTTTCAGAACTTAAACAGTTTGCACTTTAATTCTCACAATCGTTGATCCGAGAGTAAAAGCAACATCCTTAACTCAAATCAAATCCTGTGTATGAACAAACACGACACACATGGGGACAAACGATTTCACGCATATGCGGAATCTCCGGTTAACAAGCCTCTGCGCCCTCTGCGATCTCGTAACGCGTGTCCTCGTCGAGGGTTTGCAACAAACTGAATATGAGGTCTATGCAAATATTTTAATGCGCAGCAAGTTTCACCTATGACAGACAAGGCCTGCCCTCACCACACACCACACACCACACCACACGCACCCCGCACACACATGCAACCCCGAAACACCACCAGCTACCACTGCACATACATATGTACATACATATGTATGTATGTCTGTTTGTCTGTTTGTCTGCTTGTGTGTGTGTGTGTGGGCAGGAGCAGGATCAGTTGAGATTTGCTCTCAAATTGCTCTCGCCCGAGCTGCCATAAAATTTCCGTCTTTTTCGGCCTTGCAGGTGATAATCAGGTGCGTGATCATGTATATTGACACACACACAAACACATAAAAACACCCAGTGTAATAACAACAACAAATAAACAGAAACAGAAACAGAACAAAGACGGACCGAACCAGACACGGAATAGGTAGATGATAGGATAGAATGGGCAGAATATTTATTCTTTAATGGCCGCTGACAGGTCTATTTGTGGCCCATTTGCAAGGCTATATGATAGAGACTATATATGTGTATGATTCTGCCGATCCTTCAATTTGGCCATCAATTTTCACGGAATTACGGTTGGGTTTCGCTTGAAATATTTCGCATGTGTTTCTTTATGACAGACAGGCTTTTAACAGGCACTTGCAACACTCAGACACACACTTTTGGCCAAGAAGTGCATAGTTCGTTGACGGGTTAATGATTTTCTCACTCGTTCGATTCTGAATTGTTTATCAGTTTTAAATGTTTCAAAGTGCTTAAAACTAGATTTCATTTCAGTTCGTAGGACTGAACCAGAACGGCAATTGTACTTGGTAACCGTTGGGTGTACGACGTTAAAACACATTTGTTTCGAGTAAAAACTGCAGACACTTGTAATCAGCAGGAATCCCTTTAAGATGCCGTCCCTACATTAAAGTTCTTCAAAACACTTGTAAACGATCGCGTATTATAAATCACTTATAACAATATTTGTATTTAGCGTCCTCTAGCGTGTCTCATGTGGCACGTGACGTCTCATGCAATACGTTGAACATACATTTTGAATCAACTCGATTATTAGATTGGATTGGCGTCGGCGTTATAGACGGCTTTTAAACATCGTAACGGTTAGCGGTTGGCTGCGAGCTGCGAGCTGTTAACGGGTAGTGGAAACGGCTAACCTAACGTACGAGTACGAGTACGAGTATGGTATGTGTTGGCGCCGTGTGGGTCGCGTGTAGATTCGAACCGTTCAAACGTCACGAAGCGACTAATTCAAATGATGTCGGCCGGGCCCGAAACATACAGTAACGTCGCAGCAAACAGAAGCAGCAGCAGCAGAGGCGGCGGTGGCGGCAGCGCCAGCACACACTCGCCACTCCCCACTGCCACCCCCAATTGCCACGCCCCTCGCCCAGCCCGCGTATGTTGCAGTCGCCCACGTACGCGCACACGTATGAGCAGCGGGCAACAAACAGTAAAAGCTTGCGAAACACATGAGGAGGATGCTACGTTCGGCAGGACGAAGCCAGTCCGGTCGGTCGGTCGGTCGGTCGGATCGGGCAACGACGAAGCGGGCAGGCAGCAACTGCAGCAGCGACGTCGACGTCTTTACTCCTTCGTCATATAAAATATATGTATATTTTTTCCCTTATCACAACAACAACAACAACAACAACAGCAGCAGCAGCAGCAGTACGAGGAGCAGCAGGGACAAGCAGGGAAGAGCCAGCAAGGATGTCCTCGCACGTCACGTACACCGAAAAAAATTTATTATACATATATATGTATGAGTATACGAAATACATCTGCATACACATGCGTACCCGAACCCGAAGGCCACAAGACGAAAGCCGAACGAGACTGAAACGAACGGAAGCGGCACGAAGTGCACAAAAAGAGCACGAAAGAGCGAATCCCATACACACACACATACACACATGTGGAGGCTGCCGGTCGTAAAGAGTAATAGCCACCACCAGGACACAACAACAACAAAAGTAACTGGAAGGACACCCACCCAGCAGCGACCACCACCCACCACCACCACCACTGGTGTTGTTGTTATTGTTGTTTTTGGCCCACATGGAGTTTACTCACTCGCAGTTGTCACACGTTGGCCGCCAACTGCGCGTGAGTGTAACATTTTTTAACGGGCCCCCGGACGCCCCCAAGAACGTCAGCGTCGAAGTCGCGTCTCTGCTGCTGTCGCTGCTGGCGTCAACATATCCCTTTGCTGCCAGCTTATGGAAATTTCGAAAAGCTGCGAGTTGAGTTTTTCCCGTTGCTTCTGAATGCACAGGGGAAAATTGTTAGGAGAGAGAGAGAGAGTGAGTGAGCAGAATGTGTTGGAAAGAAGGAAAGCCGCAATCGGAAAGAGATAAAGAGAGAGGGAGAAAGAAAGAGAAAGGCAGTGGGAGGGGGAGAGAGAGAGAGAGATAGATAGATAGAGACCTAAACAACGTACGTGGAGAGGGTGTATCTATGTATGTATGAATGTCTGTCTATGTGTGCTGCCCTCACACATGTACAACTCTTCTACTCATCAGTCTGGGAAAAACAGCAGCAGAGCAGCAGCGCAGCTTTTTTAAGCTTTTCCAGCTGCTGGAACTGCCAACTGGCAGCTCTGCCGCAGCTCTGCTGTGCTGTTCTCTTGCTATCCTTGTCGCATGTGCTCAGTTTTTAATATGTTATCTATTTCGTGCCATGCATGCGAGCAGCGTTCTCTTACATAGAAGAGAAGTGGAGAAGCGTTGGCGCAGAGTTCCCCCCCCAAAAAAAATCATATACACAACATATTGTACACACTTACAGACAGTATATATTCGTGTGTGTGCGTACATATGTATGTACATATGTCTCTCGCTCTCTGGCATGTGTGCGAAAGAGAAATGGAAAAAGTGTATGTACGCGAAGTTCGGAAAAACCAACCCCTAGCCAATCGCGATTTTCATCAAAAGCGGAAAAGCGGTTGTGGAAAATTCCACAGAGAAGGTGGAGGAGGGTGGGTCATATGAGCACGTTTTTGCAACATTTCGATTTGTTGGCGCAAATCTCTCACCCACCAATACAGTAATACATAGGACAGGATACGGCACATAGGATATACGTATGTATGTATGTGTGTCCATACACATACGCCCACATATGTGGAAGGATGGATGGATTAGTCGAGGTCAGCAGTGTGTTGGCAGCCGAAGCCAGACATTGGTCGAAGCGTTGTGTTTCCACGAGTGAGAAGGATGTACATACGTACACACACATGTACGAGCATTAGAAAGATGGAGGGAAACAGAAAGTGCATCTCACAATGCATATCTGCAAATATGTACAAATGATGGGGTTAAAGCCGAGATTGACTGAAAAATACTTTGCCGTAGGGAATCCACGACGTCTAAGCCTAGCAGGGATTCATTTCTGGGTTCTGTGTGTAACTTTTGCAGCCTATTTTCCGCGCTTTTGTTTGCCTCTGCTTTTGCATTGAGCGCTTTTTCATTTCTTTTGCAGTTCATTTGCATATTATGGTTTGTTTGCCTGCGCTTTGTTTCCAGCGCTCCCTTTTCGCCATAAATTTTAATTGTCTTTCTTCGATTTTTATTTTACGCTTTTGTTTAGCTGGCAACGGCAGCTCTGCCGGAAATTTGGCAGAGCAGACAGCGACAGCGAGGTTCTGCTACTGTGGCGCCCGCCTGCCTTCTTTAGCCTATGCTAAAGCAAGTGGCACCCTTGTCGTGTCTGAACTGCTCCGCTTCCTCCTCTTTCTCCACTTTCTCCGCTTAATTTCCGAACCTTCTGCTCTGATCCCCACTTGCTCTTGCAGTCAAACAAAGCAAGTTTTAATATGTAACTTAGATTTTTACTTAAACTATAATATTTCCCCCACCCCCTGGCTTATGGAGAATGAAAAAAGCAATATAGTAATTTATATGGAAGGAAATGTGTGGCAAGGAGTGCATTTCAATCAACCATAAAACTATCTGAAAAATGGTCCGCATATTTAATGAGCAGGAGGTATGGATAGACCCGCAAATCAGCTGGTCCATATGTAGCTAACCAGACTCAAATTTTCAGATCAGATCGGATCGGATCAGAGCAATCTGTGGGGGTAGAAAGCGTACAATAAACGAAACACTGAATCGAAACTGCACGCATGCGCGATTCGATTATGCAAATCTGGGAAACGCAAACTCAATGCAGTGGAGTGCTGCATTTCATATGCAAATGCAGTTCAAATGCAGACAAAGGACAAATAAAGGATACGTTTACACATTTTTTACACCTTCCAACAAAGCGTGGAGAGTGACTGACTGATAGAGAATGGAACTGATTCAAGGGGTTGGCCCTGTCCCCTGTCCCCTGCGCCCTGGTACCTCGTCCTTGGCTGCTGCATGAATGCACCTCTTTCAAAAGGGGTTCCAAGGGGATTTATTTCGAATTTATGCAAATTGGGTATTGGGTTTTCAACTATTTCGAATTTCAATTCGAGGGAGCGGTGTTCCCGTTCCCGTTCCCGTTGGTTCCGTTGTTGCCATACGCAGCGTGTGCCGTGTGGCGGCCGTGCTCGCTAAAGGTCTGCTCGCGACAGCGGCTGCTGCGTCTCTGTCTGTGCGGCTGGAAAGTCCGAGTGGAAATTTACATTTTCATTGCCCGAGCACGCTTTCCTCGCCTTCCACCCCTTCCGCGTACGTTTTCACAGCACACGTGCGCATGTCTTCGGCCCAGAACGCAGCTATATATATATATGTATGTATTTTTTTTCGTATTTCGTATTTTCCCTGGCTGCTCAATTTTTCACGCTCGCGAAAATGAGCGCGCTTGAGAAAACGAACTGTGGTGGGTGGGGGTCTGGGGGAGGATGCGCCCTTTCTCTCTCTACATCTCGCTTCATATCTTTCTTCTCCCTCGTTATCCTTTAGATTTTCAAGCACATAGAGGGGTTGCAGTGAGTGGAGGAGTGGAGGCTGGAGAGTGGGAGGTGTGGGTGGCGCTTGTAGGTGCGCCCGTTTGTGATAAAGGGGTTCTTGACTCGCCTGATAATTATGAAATGTATGAAATTCTCTTTGTATGGGTTATATACGAGACCCACAGTGCTGGAAGGAGGATTATGATGAGGATGGGGAAAGGGAAAGGGCGACGAAGAAGCTTTCTGGTCTGCTTGCTCCACGAGCCTCTCTATAGTGGTGGAGAGGTTGGGGGCGGTGCCGAGCAGGAGCCGCCATAATGGCCAACATTTACTAATTAAGAGCTCACAAGTTCCTCCATGTCAGCCATCCCCAGTCCGCTGGCCGAGGTCCGCTGCCAGTGGCTGGCATCTGGGAGAAGCGTGTTTGAAGAGCTTCTAACTGCGAGTAACTTCTTTATCATTAAATGTGAAGATGGCCGGGGGTGGGAGACAGGGAGACTGCTCTTGGGATTGGGTCATTATTAATGCATGTTAACGAGGTATCAGGTGGCCAGAGCAAGGTATCTGACGATTGGAGCATTGCAAGCTCGCACTCGCATCCACAACCCTTTTATAACACTAATGAGCGAATATACTGATCAGTAATTCCATGTAGTTATGTATATATGTATTATCAAGTACATTTATGTACATGTACTTATCTGATATCACATGAGCTCTGTCTTGAAGATCAACCAACCCCCCAAATGCAGCGTTGAATCAGAAAACCTTGAAATATGAGCCAGATATTATTAGAAGTCTACTGATAAGAGCAAAAAATAAAAGAAAAGGAAGACAAAAATTAAGCCACGCACTTCTGTCAGACGTTTTTCGTGCCACTCACATCCCCACCTCCCGGAAAACTCAAAAGTCTGGTCAAAAGTTGACAAGGCAAAGACAAAAGCAAAAGGAAAGAAAAATTTCTATGGAAGAAAACGCATAAAAACAAAGCTCATAAAACAACAAAGAAATTACTGGGCGGACAGTGGGATAAAAACGCGAAAAAGAAAAATGAAAAAATCAATGAGCTACAAGTGTAAATACAACTTGACCACAAGCGGAGGCGACACAGCTTGGGGCATGAATGAAGCGGAGCCAGGTTGGATGCGCGATGGCCGGCCACGTCCAGCAGTGGACCAGGAGCCCAGAAAACAGCAGCAAGTTGCTTTGCAACGGCAAGAAAACTCGCGAGAAAAAGCTGCAAAGAGGAGAAAAAATTGAAGAAAAAACACGAGCCCGAGACAGAAAAAGCTAAAAAAATTAAATATGATTAAAAGAAAATAAAAAACCAGGAGCAGGCAGCGCGAGGGAGAGAGCGAAGGAGAATGAAAATGGAGGAGGAAAGGAGAAAGGAAAAGAGGACCCGAGAAAAGTTTGCCAAGAAATACGCCGGGGGTTCAAAAGCAACAAGCGAGCTGCGAGTGGTCCAGTGAGGGGTGAAGGGTACCAGAAGGGAGGGTAATGGGAGTTTGGTCTGAGGCTGGGGTTGGGTCTGGGGTTAGGGCTGGCACTGCACTGATGCTGGTGCTGGTGCTGATGCAACGCAGGCACGTAGACCTACGAGGAGGTGAGGCAGAACCAACGAAAGGCGAAGGAAAAGTTGATGTCTGCCAGCGGTTGGCGGTGCCCCCGGTATTGG
This sequence comes from Drosophila affinis, assembly GCA_037356375.1. Lineage (NCBI taxonomy): Eukaryota > Metazoa > Arthropoda > Insecta > Diptera > Drosophilidae > Drosophila > Drosophila affinis. Next base: position 23,673,597 of record CM074799.1, read on the forward strand.
TCAAGTAGACGCACTATTGCCACCACTAACACCCACCCCACACATACAAATAGCAGGCAACAGGAACATGCATAACAAACGTCAACATCAGCGGCAGCGGCAGTGGCAAGGACAAAAGCAACACAAACTGCTCTGGCCGTCAACGCCATTTTCATTTTGCTATTGTTGACAATGTCAGCCTCCACGGCGAGCCTGGTTAGGACACGTTGGACACGGCTGTGGAGCAGGCTGAAGGCTAAGGCTGAAATGGAAATGACGAGAACAGAACAAAGGAAAGATGCCCAACAGCGTCCCGTTACCTTAATTGCATAACGTGCAACAAGGAATAGAGTTGCTGGAGAGTGTACAAGATCCACCATCTCATATTTTAAGAAACACCACTGTAGCTACTGGCTGGAGCAGATCTTCTGGACGATCGTTTCAGACCAAAAAATGGGGTGCTAAAATGGGTTTTGTAAATGCAGTGCAGGATCTGTATCTTCCTTGGAAGAATTTTCATTTTCATTTTTCTCAATCTCTTCGCTTTGCCTCTGCCTCTGTCTTGTCAACTCAAAGATGTTGCAAGACAGTTGGCATAGCCGTTGAAGGCATTACTTTCCTTCGTTGCTCTTTCGGTTTATTCATTAATATTGTTTACCAAAGCATTTTCCGTCCAAAGAGCAGCTGTCCCTGTCCTTGTCCGTGTCCAGGCTTTATCCCTGGACGGCATAAACTTGAGAAACAGAAACCGTTGCCATGGCCATGGCCATGCCCATGCCCATCGGGCTGCCTTTGCCTCCGTTTTCCATTTGTATCCCCAATCCCATTCCTTGGCCTGTCATGTCCGTCTTCCTCGTTTGTCTTAAGTTGAAATTTGAGCTCCAAAGACAATAGCCGAGTTTTTTAAATAACTTCCCGGAAGCTCAAAAAGCAAATAGCGATTTAGGGCTGGGTGGGGTTGGGGTAGGCGGTGCATCAAGGGATACAAATACGAGTACTCGTACGAGTATGTGGACAGTCCAGTTTTGGTGGTGGCTTTTCCTGAGCTTTCTTCGCTCTTCCATTTTGCCTCTACTTCAATTAATGTCCTCTGCTCAAGATATTCCACTTTCTTATTAGCCTTCTCCAGACATTCTTTGTGCTTCGTCTGGGTCCGAAAACGGGGGAAATTCCTGTCGGCTGGGATTGTAATTTTGAACTGTCGCTTTGTCGACTGCTCTCCTGGCGTCCAATCCTCCCCCACGTCTGTCTATCTTCATTAATGAGTTTGTCTCGTTTTTTTCATTTCGTTGCAGGACATGCTGCGCAGTACATGTGCCAACTCTTCAAAAAAATAAAGCTAAGTGCAGATACTTTTTTTCTTAATATTAGAGCAAGTTTTTCCTTTTAATATCGTGTGAATCTTTGGTGCCAGCCTATACTCACTTTCTCCCGCTTTCCCGCTCGACATTATCAGTTTAATAAACTTCTCAGCGTCCCAAAAGGGACCCAAGATGCAGCCTCCAAGTCTTTGGTATGGCTCGCTAATGCTCCTCCTTCTACCAACAACCCCTCACAGCCAACTCCCCTTTCCCCAAGAAACTCATTACAAGTCGACAAAGCAGCGAAAAGTGAAAGTCGCTCCCAGGACTCCCCAGGCTCCTTAGAATGTGCGCCTGTTATAAAGGAAAAAGCTAAGACTTTTCGAGGGGGAGCGCACCTACGCAGACCCTTGCCGGGCGCCTAAGAGCCAGCCGAAACTTCTGCAAAGACTCCAGCGCAAGGCGGCACCACAAGTGTTTTCCAACTCATCAGCGGATACTGGGGAGGGAGGGACGATGAGTAGCGATTAGGTGGGCGGGTTAAGGGAACGGGTGTCTGTGCGTTAGTGGGGTCCCCCATCGAACCCCAACCATTTTTCAGCGACTGTCGCTGCGCACTCGCACTGGCACATACATACATACATACATTTAGAGGTACTCCCCTTTCCTCCGACCCCTCTCCTCTCCCCTTTGCTCTTAAAAATCCTCGTGTTTCATCGTAATCATCTGTCTCGTTCCCGCGTATGTGCCAAAGTTTTTCCACGAGCTGTGTTTTCCTTTTTTCCTCGTCTTTTCCACCCACACGAAAAAGTTCGTCGTTGTCGTTGCTGATTTTCTTCCGCTAGTACACACTCCGTTAGTAGATACACTTTAACATTTGTATGTGTGCGTATCTGTGTATGAGTACTATTGAATATTTGCGTATGTATGTGTGGTGTGCCTGTTATATACAGTACGTCTCTGCTCTGCTCATAGTTACAAGAGTTATGCGCCCACCCATACGTCGCGGGGCCTTCTCGGACTCGATGCCACCTCCCCAATGGGGTCTGATTTTGTAAGCCCTTCCCTCGAGTGGAGTGTGGAGAGAATGCACTGCCCATCCCTCTGCTTCGCATTGGAGTGTAGGAAACTTGCACATGCAAAATAGCTTGGAGAACACTGGTTAGAATGAGAGGGAATACAATTGAAAACCTTGCGTTTATTACAGCCAGACCTTCTAAGGGCGTTTGATATGGGACCATCTTCGGGCCTCTTGGGTTTTCTTTGGTAATTCTCAGACATTAACCCCAATCGCCCAGTTACGCATTCAAACTCGATCATTACACATACAGCTAACCACATAGGAATTGCCATACTCCCACGCCCTTCCCTCACTCCGCTTTCCTTCCCTGTGTCCAAATGTGAACACGTTCAAGAGCAACAAGGGAAATCTTTCAGCTTTTCACACAATTGAATGACTTTTTCACACGCTTAAATTATAATTTCAGTTAGTTTCTTAATTCGGGTACTGCCCGAGACGAACTGCGAGTAGGAGCATGCTTATACGAGCCGCATGAGTTACACATGAGCATACATTTCGGGGAGACTGTGAACTCTACAAAACTGCTGTCTTAGGCTAATTTAAATTTTCGTCTTCCCTTTAAGAAAGTTGACCAGGCCGTGACTTGAGCACTGCCTCATTAACTGTGGCACATAGTTTCGTGCTCAGCTCCCCCGGCCTCTTATCGCCGAGATAAAAATCGATTCGCGCGGTCGTCGCCACCACCACCACCGCCACAACAACTGACCAGCAACGCGGCGGGCAACTTTCCTAACTTAACCTTTATTGTCCGAAAGTTGTTCTTCGTATTACTCTGGAATTTTTTTCTTTTCTCCTACATTTTCTTGCACTTTTTCTCGCCCTGCCTTTTCTTCGGCGGGCGAAATATATTTTCGAGGTAAATTTACATTTTGCTGAGCGCCGTGCTGCGCTGCGCTGCCTTTAAGGTTGGCCTGGTCATCATCGACGTACTCCGGCGTCTCAGTCTCGGCCTCTGTCGCCGCCGCCGCCGCCGTCGCCGTCGTCCGCTTTAAACGATGGTTATCTTTGTCATAATATGCGCTGGGAATCACCTTAAAGTGATATTATCAGGGCCGGTTCCCCGTTCCCCGTTCTCCGGGTGATTCTCTCTGTCTGCTCGAATTTCTTTCCGCTTTGTTCGAGGGTGGAGGTGGGGGTGGAGGAGTTCTCCTGTACCTTCTTCGTCTTTCAGCTGGCCTCCTCTTGATTTGCGCTACTGTTGTGTGATTATAAAAATGTCTCTCTCTCCCTCTCCCGTCATTTTTATTGTCTTTTTGCTACATAGAGCTGGCTTCGGCCTCTATTGGGTCTTGTCTCTCTTTCACAAACACACAGTTAGTATTTTCCTGCGGACAATGGTCACTCATTGTGTTTAATTACATTTCAAGTTGCGTCTCCCAGATGCGTCTTTGAACGTTCGCACTGAGCCGCACTAGCAATTAAGATTTCACAGTTGCTGGCAGATGCAAAGATTATGGAGATATGTGTATATTCTTTTGGAAAGGAATTTGATTTCGTTATTTTCTAAAATGAAATATGAATGTACAAAAACAAGATTAGAGAAAATAACAAGTTTATGTCCTGTAAATTGAGAGCGTTGAGGATCCGATTCCGAATTCCAGAGAAGAGAACCAATATTGGTCCCTGGTCCTGGTCTCCACAAAATTGTCATTTGCAACTTGTTTCTTGGACAGGACATAAAATTAACTTTGCAACAACTTTGAAATTGCTCACACAACCAATGGAAATGTGAGGGAGAAAAACTTTTAATTGACTCATATTTGTAATTAGAAAAGGCAATTAATCTTGAGTTTTTCTTGAGCTCCACAAACTTTCAGAACGCTGCAGCTGCAGTGGAAGACTTCAGTCAGAGAAAAACGAATTCAAGCTCCAAATTTGCAAATCCAAAGCTCGAAAGACGCTAATCACTATATTTATGTGTTGGCCTGGAGCCTGGAGCCAATGCAATAGTAGCTATTTTAGCAATATTTTCTTTGCAACCTTCATGCCAAGTCGCCTTATACCTTCTTTTTATGCCAAGGCTATCAGTATCAAGAGTGGCCACACCCCACAATGGAACCCATACGAATATACGTACAAGCAACATTCAGTCTCTCTGCCACACGTGCAGCATGCGCTGCATCCCCTGAGTGAACAATGGACTGGGATCATGCAGATCAGAACTCAATGCAGTTGGACAATTGATGGCTCTGTTAGCCAACAAAGAAGACCAGGCCAAATGCCAGGCGAGAGCTAATCGCTAATCGTATGAAAAATAATTTAAAATAATCAAATAATATTTATTTATAGCCGCTCAAACGGGTTTATTGTTTGCAATGAATAGGAATACTCGCTGAATATTAAATCCGTTGTGTGTGCGGACCAGCTGCATCAAGAGATGCCCACGGGCGCCATATTCCATGAGGAGGGAGCAGGATAGGAGGTAAGTGGGCACTGTGGATTGTCAAAGGCTTACTGGTCGGAACATTAGGCCTTACGACGCCTCACGCGCACTCCCATCTCTAGGCCACACCGAAAACACAGCGCAATACCTTAGCCAAAAGGGTACTGAGGCGCTAAGGTATTCGGGAAATCTCGTTGTTTACCTTGGTGTGGTCCATTGTTCTCCCCATTGTCCGGGGGCTTTTGTTGACCCAGATGCCAGGAACGGAGTGGAATGGAATATGTGCCGCCCCACTCCCATGGAAATTATTATTTGTCAAGTGCATTACATCATCGTCACGATCATCTGAATTACATTTGGACACAAATTACGCTTATCGCGATACCTGGCGCTGACCATTGTCTAGACTGTTGTGACTGAGCCCTGTCTAAATAGAGGATTATCCTAGCGCCAGGATTAGCAAGGGCCAACCCAGGACAGGACCCGGTCCACAGTCTAGAATCCTAGTTCAGACTTGGACACAGATTCAGGCTCAGACAAAAGCGAAATCAAATAAACATTAGCAGGCAGAAGAATGCAAAAATCCTTTAGCAGCAAAAGTTAAGATTAGCATCGTCTCGCCTGCACCCGAGGGGCAGGCAAAGGCGAGTTGCGGGATTTGGCTTGGACTCTGGTCTGTTCTGGTCTACTCTGCTGGCATCGGGAGCGACGGAACACTATTAGTGACCACAAGACAGGGGCGGTTAATCCTCTACACGCCGAAAATTAGGTCAGTCTGGGGAGACCGAGACAGGAAAGTGCTGCTGTTTCGGAAGCATCGGATAATCATCACAATTAGGCAAGATCAGTGATTAGGTATCGTGTCTGGCGCTGCTCATTGAGCAGTTGATTGTCTGCTTAACCGAACTGAATTCGATAGGCATCGAACACTTGGAGCTCCAGAGAACTCAAATTTCACTTCAGTTTTCGGAAAAACATTCGAGATCTGTACTGATTGATGGCATAATGGTTCTCAGCTTCCCAGTACATCCCTGCCTTAATTTCCAACACTTCAGTATGCCCCACTCCATACAATACTCGCATATAAGCCCCATGCGAATACTTTAGTGTTTTCACCGACAAAATTTATGCACGCCCAACGGACGGCCATCAACACGTATCTCGAGTGAATCTGCCACTCGCACCGGCTACCGTTCTTGCCCAGCACCCAGCTCCCAGCTCCCAGTTGGCATCTGGCATCTGGGGCTGTCTGCAAGGAGCACACAGTGGACAAAAAACTGGGAACCAAACCCACTATCAACATGCTGTCGTATCCTTTTGCATATCCTTGGGCTACAGAAGCAGCGACTAAAACAGAAAGTCAAAACGAATGCCGGCACTTTGGCTTTTATTGCTTCATTTCGCTGTGCGATTTGTTTTGATTTCAGCGTTTGATAACCTTTTTGTATGTTGCTGGTGCTGCTGCTGCTGCTTTTTGCCTTTTTTGTTATTAGTAATTGTTGCCAATTCCCTGCGGATATGACGTTTTCTGGTATCCATATCTGCCTCAACTCGAATTCGTATTGTTCAACTTGTCGGTTGTCTTTGCCACGCCACCCACAACCCGCCCACGACCGGCAATGCACCCCCTGTTGACCCACCTCACCTCACCTAAATTCTCCTTTAGCTCGACCTTATTCCTGGACTTCGACATTTGCTGGCAAAGCACTAAAAGGGGGTTTTCGGTAACGGTTCTGTTTTCTGATTGCAATTGCTTCTTGAAAACAGAAAACAGTCTACCCAACTCCAATTTGTACTAAGATGCATCCCCAACATGCATCGTCCAACAAAGGTTGCTTGTCATTGAAACCTGAACATAGAAAATCAAAAGAAATTAAAATACGAAATACTTGAAGAGTGAAATCTGTCGATTATTCCGTTGCGATGAGAACCTCTTGGCTTGCGTGTTGTGCATATTGTATTCTGCGGCCAAAGTTTATTGTCAGGGACAGAGCCAAGAGAATCAAGAGAGCCCCTTAACTTCTTCTGCACAACTAGTGGCACTTACCTTCAGATTAAAGTTTCATGGAATATATTAAAAAACTGCAGTTGAACTTGTCCCTTGAATCATCGACACGGGACGGGAACGCGGGTGGGGGGCCCTCCTGCCTTGCTAGACGCCACCATTAAAATTCAATTAAGAAATATTTAAAAATTAACTTAATTTGCGATGTGAATTTATGCAAATATTGGAAATATTTCAGCTTGCGGCCCTCACAAAGACACACGGCATTTCTGGCTTTCTGGCTTTTCCGATTTTCCGATTTTCTATTCTTTGTTGCTTTTCCACTTTTAATTACATTAAAACTTATTGTATTAAATGATAAATGCTAAGTACAATGTTAGACATTTGCATTTGTATTTGGCGTATCGTATCCATACATATCCATATTTTCTATTCAATTTACTTTGTTCTTTTTACTGGGTAATAATCAAAAATTCCATTTTTGCATTTCGTGCATTCGCGTGAGCTTGGAGTTAATTTATTGCTACTCGTGTTATTTTCGTTGCTTTCGAACTTTTGTTTCGCGAACCACCTAAATGGCTTGGACTGGCTTTCGGTTTAGTGTCTGCTCACTAAATTAGATTTGATTTGTCACCATTTTCTCGGACTCGACTCGGGATGTTTCGAACGGAGTTTCCGACGGCGCATGTGACTGCGGTGCATTTACGATATTCGCTCATATTCTACGATATTGACTGTGGGGATCTTTTCCAGCTGGAACTGGACTCTGCGCCTGCGCGTGTGGTTCGCTTCGCGTTTTGACAGCAACTGTTGCAACTCTTGCTTGCCTCCAACGGAGACACTCAACAAGCTCGGTTCAGGCTGAAAACCAAGCCGGGCTTTTTGTGTGTGTTTGAGTGCTTTTCAAGTTCCCTGGTTGGCTGACTAATTCTTCGGACGCTGTCGGAACTGGTTTTGGCCGCAAGTTAGCCGGGCCGGGCTCCTCTCTCTCTCTGTTTTTACTCATTTCCTTTGCTTTGAAGTCGCTGGTAAGGTTTTGCTGGCCTGACTAATTGGCCAGCGGTCTTCCCCCGTTGGCTCTTGAGCAATTAGTTTTCGTTCTAATTGGTCAGAAATATATTATGACCGACATTTGCTCCGACTGATCGTTCGGGTCAGCAGCCAGCAGTTCTAACCACAAAAACAGCAAGGAGCCATCTTAACCATCAGCCGGTTCTACGTTGTCATTGCTCGGATTGGATCTTGGTCGAATTAGCAACGTGTTTTTTGTTTGTTTTTAAAACGTTTGTATCATCTGATTCCAATGGGAATTGGACGAAAAACTATTCATCGGAGGTTGTATGCTAATTGGGGTTTCACTTGGTTCTCGATGGGCAATGATGCGGAAAGGTTGTGGCTGTGGAATATTTTTATTTCATTAACGAGGTACAGTAATTTATTTGAGTTAAGTGTAATGTTCTTTCGATTATAATTCTCTGAGGGATCACTGCAAGACCTTGGAGATATGGAGAGGAAAATCAATATCCCTTCCATATGCGATAAAAACATAGTGTTTCCAATTGCTAGCGACAAATGATGAAAATGCGATCAGGCTGCATTAATAAGGGTGCACCAAGGGAGCGAAATCAGTCAGAAACAGCATCAGAAACGTTACAACTGGAACGGCAACGGCAACTGCAACGGAAACAGCCACAGCAAACAACGGTTGCAGTTGCTGCTTCAGCAGCAGCAACACGCGGGGGTATTTAGAGTCTAAATTTTAGACACAAACAAACTGCAACTAAAAAAACAACAGCAACAACAATGCAAGGCAAGGCAAGGCAAGCAAATAAATCGTGATCACGTGGTCAAGAGGGCCAGGCAGGCACAGAGCGAGGAATGGGGAGTGGGGATGGGCAGCGGGGAAGTTCCCGGTGTAGGTGGTAGGTAGGTGGTAGGTGGAGTTGCTGGCAGAGTCTGCTGGAAACCGAACTCAACTCCTTTTTAACTCCTGCAGCAATAAATGTAGTGCTTGGCCCGACTGATAAAGCCACACAAAGAGCGAAGTGATCTACTAACAGCCACAACAGCAACTGCAACAGAAACTGCAACTGCAACAACAACTGCAGCAACAAGATCATGTTTGTCGTGTCATACGAAAAGAAAAATGGTACAATGAGAGAAGGGAGCCGAGCCGTGCATTTGGACTAGAACTCGGGAACAAAACCGATCGCATACACAACACGCTTCAACGCGGCCTCCTTCAACTCCTGCCACAGCGTCTCCTTCTTCTCCGTACCCACCCCATGCTCCCCCATACATCCAAACCCAAGCCCAAACCCAATCATCGTCATCATCTTCATCGTCGTGGTGGGGCATTCAAATTTGGCGCTTGAATTTGTTGCAAGTTCAGAGTTGAAGCTGCAGCTGCCGCACCGGGGAGTCGTCGCCAGCGCACACAACAACAGCAACATAACAACAATGCATGTCGCTGAAATCGAAATCAAGATCAGAACATAGAAACTAGAAGATCAAAATCAGCAACATCATCGGCTACGCTGTTCGTATCAAAATGAAGGGGAAGGGAGCACTTGGGGAGCAGCTTGAGGAGCGCTAGTCTCACGTGTGTGTGTGTGTATTGTGTTCCCCCAGCAAGAGGGAGTCGAGTCCGAGATCTCGATCAAAAGGCCGCATCGTGACGCACAATGTGGTCATGGCCAACCTTCCTAGTTAGATGCAGATGCAACACAGAAGAAATGGAGAAAGAGCGGAGTGCCGCCCAGCACCAAATTTGATTCTAATTGTCGCAGTTGGTTTTCGCGAGGGCCCGGACCTCGATTCAGTTCAGTTTGTCAGCTGTTGCCTCTGCCATCATCATGGCACAACTGATTTGTCTTTGGGTCTCCTTAAGTCGGCGTATAAAAGTTTAATGCGATCGATACGGAAACCCAATGCAAAACGGAGGATCAAACGAATTGTTACCCAATCTAATTTTTATGGATATAGATATTGCTCTCTACTCTGCCATTCCCGGGTCTCAGTCGAAAGTAGCTGACACACATTTCGCGCAATTCAAATATCCAGCAAACAAAAGGCAAGAGGTGCCGTCAGAGGCGTCAGTGAACTCTCTGTATTTTTGCTTTTGCGGCATGTTGCACGCGTGATTAGCAGCTTAAGATGCGGCCACAACAGAAGAGAAGAGACGAGCTGAGATGAGATGAGATGAGACTAGACGACTACTCTCATCAGACATATGCGCTGATCAACGGTCGACGGAGATCAAGCAGATCAGCGGATCAAGCAGCAGGCTTCAGTGCAAAGTCAAACAACAGACGAAACAGACCAGACCAAACCACGAAAACGGTTCAATCCCACTGAAATGATACGATACTCGACTCGTACTTTGTTTTGTACTTCTCGACCATGAAAGAAGTGCCCAGGGCACAGCATGCGAGCGCTTTCAAATTGTTTCAAGTGTGAAGATCAATTTCATGGCACATTACCGAGTCCCGAGTCTGGGATGGGGCCGCACCGGCTGCGGAGGGACTTCTTCTCGATCTCTCTCTCCTGTGCGCCACCTTTTGGAGATAGAGCTGGACCCATTGCTTTTTGCCCTTGCCCATTTGCATGAATTTGAATACAATTGACGAATTGTATTTTGGTTATTTGTCTGTTTTTCGTCTGATCTTGCTCGTATAATGTTTCTATTATAATTTTCACCCCCCATTGTTGTTGCTCGGGAGGCAGGGTAGTGTGAGAAATTTGTGAGAACGTGTTCTCCGTTGTGTGAACGAAGCGTGAAAATGAATCGACTAAACTGATACGTCTCTTCTCTTCGGTTTCGAGTCTTTGTCTTGGTCTGTGGCGTGTCTTGTATTGATCCATCATCGGACGATGCCTGAACTTTAACCGGTAATTAGACAAATGCAAATGTCAACAGAAAGTTCAACGTACCAAAGGGGAAAGGGAAAGGGAACGGACGCTCATAATCTCCACCGATAATTTATTGTTACGCGAATGAATTTCGACACTAAAAGAGGGCTGCAAACGGGATAGACGGAATGGACACAGGCTACTCGGCTAATCAGATTGACCCAGTAAACCAGTTGACCGAGTTGTCTTGGTTTTCGGTTATTGGGTCCATGCACATTGGGTCCCGTCAACATTATTATTTGCCTTGTTAACTTGTCTGCACGAAATGACATTTTACAGCTAAATTTGCCGTCTGGACAAGATTTCCCAAGACAACAACAGCCAACGAGCCAACAGCCCGACTAACGAAGCGATGGCTTGGCTGGAACGTCGAAGATGTCCAACCGCTTGCTGGTGCTGGTGCCAAATCGATTTTGCAAGCTCAGATCTGAGCTCTCAGCTCTTAGCTCTTAGCTTTTGGGCTCTCGGCTCTCAACCCCTATCCTATCCCTATTTTATTTGGAACTCCGTTTTTCATCTTCAGCTTCCGTCTGGGCTCGTTTAGTCTCTCTCCGATGTCTGTAACGAGCTCTCAGAGCTGGTCGAAAGAGGCAGAGTCGCTCTAAATAAATCATAGTCGTCTTCTTTTCATTTCATTCTTTTCGAGCTGACAGTCTATCGATTCAACTCCTTTGTAGAGCCCCTTAAAAGCCAGCCAGGAGCCCCATCTATGCGGATCAAATGTCCAGCGAATCAATGCATCATTATCTAATGAATACTTTTAAACAGGGTGGTATTACATATTGCATTACGGTTAGTTCCCAGAGTTACTGTACAATTCCACGTCCTTAGACTCGTTAGAGCTAAAAACTACTACTTTACTTCAAATCTCGTCTAACCTCATCTAACAGCAAGCAAAATATCGCCAAAGTCATAAATTAAGTACGAACTAGAAGAGAGAGGACCTAGTAGTACACAATCGAGTGTGATACCCTAGCAAAGTAGTTATATTTTTCTTTAGTAATACATCTGCTATACAAATTATAAATTTACACGAGATATAAGCAGATATTCTGTTGATTTGATCGGTTCTTGTGCACCCAAAAAGACAATGGTACCCTTTGCAAGGGTATAGAAAGGGTGAAGTCAACAAATGGCTAAACACTTCACAATGCCTGGAAGAAACAAAAAATGTGGAAAAGTACTGCACCAGACGAAGGAGGTCGAAATGTTAGCAAAATGATCAATCGTAGCGATCACAAGCACCAAGCTCGTTTGCATTGGTTATTGGTGGGGCTGCGGTGAGTGTAACTCGCAGCTACTACGTCGATAGAGGCTATTACGTAAGTGAGCCCCTAAATGTGAGTATTAGATCCATATTAAGTGAACCCTTATCCATTAGTTAATTGCGAACCTGAAACTATGGACTTAGCCCTCCAGACCACCCAGCGAAATGGGTGCCACTGAAGGTACCAGGGAGTACTTTAATCATTTAATTGAACCGAAACCAGTGCCCACCCACCCATCTTCTCAACGTGAAGGGGTGTTCAAAACCGTTTCCCTTTCAATTTGCCAGAGAAGAAAAATGTTGGAAATTAATTTTCCCAAATGCCAGGCTGATTGATTTGCATGGCGCAGAAGTTAGCCAGCCTATGATGATGACGATAATGGGGTTTTAGGAGGTAAAATTATCAATTAGGCTCTAACGATTTCATACGAATAGGAACGGAGGCCACCCGTTCAACACCCATTGATCTGTATGAAAAATCACGGTTAATCATTCAGAGCCTGTAATGGGCAGTGAAGATACTCGGCTCAAGGCAGCCAGGGGGATAACAGCCAGGGGGATGGCGATGAGGATGGTGGGTGACCAGGTGTAATGGCTATGGAAAAAGGGTTAATGCTATTGTCAAAGTGGCTGGCCGCACTAAGCCTTCCAGTCCGTCTCTTCATTAACATTAGGCGCATTAGGGAAGATTCATTCTATGGTGATATCAAATATACATACATATGTACATATGTAGGAGTATTTGAAAGATAAACCGATTTAATTACAGAAAATATTCTGAAAATAAAACTTGAAAATAAAACCTAAAAAGTCACCATAAAAGTCAGATACTCGTACAAACCGCTTGGCCAGCCAGAAGAATTAATCAATAATTCATGCCAGAAAAGTTCAACTCTTAACTCTGAGCAAGTAATGGGGCTGAAGGGGTAATGGTCGACGGGGGGTGTCTGGAAAGATCATAGGTTTTTAACCCTTTCACTGCACGTATACGTATACAAGAATGTCTCAGAAAGAGTATATAAGGAGATAAATAAACGAAAAATCAAGTCAACTCAAACAACACAATGGCTTAGAAAGCGAACGGCTCGGCTCGACTCGGCTCGGCTCGGAAAAGTCACTCGCACGCTCTATACGCCAGCTTTCTGGTACTCATTTTCTCTCTGACGCTCTCCCTCTCCCACACGATTGCGCTGTCTCTCGCCCGACAAACAGAAGCCATTTGAGTGCTTTTTACTCACAGACAGAGCGTCGTCTGCTGGTCTCGACTTCCATTCAGTTGCTGCGTCTGCTGGAAAGCTGCTTTGGCTCCTTTGAGTGGGGTCGGGGTCTGGCTTGAGTTCGAGCCCTTTCCCGTCGGCTGGCACATTTTGCTTTATTTATTTATTTTTATTTTTTGAGGATTTCTCGCTTCCTCTTACAAATGCACAGATTTTCGCTATTCTTTTTTGCGCATTAAGTCAGATTTTTAATTTATATTCATTCCACCTCATCCTTCTTCGGCAAAAAGGCTCGCATTTGTTTTCCTTTTCCTCGAGTTGTTTTGCTGATGGGAGCATTTCCGTTCCGTATTTGCGCAATTTGCGTTTAGACGCTGTTTTGTCGCCCAAATCTGAATCGGAAGCAAGCTGAACAGAAGCAGCATGGGCTGTTTAGGCATTTCCCGTGCAGCTTTTCAATTACTCTTCATTGCTGATATTATTCAAATAATTTTCATTAAACTGCTTGCTCGGATGAAAGTTCGATGCTGAGATTTATATCAAACTCTGCCACTCCTTTCAGACTCCAGCAAGAAATTTCTGCCGTATACCTATCATACCAAAACTCATACCTCAAACCCTTTCAATTTCTTTCTCATTCGATGGCTTGGAAGCTTCCTTCCCCTCTTCTCCACACAATTAACAAAATTGTATGCTGTTGCATATACAGTTAGATTTTATTTGAAAGCGTACAACCCCCTCCCACTCATCATTCATTAAGTTTTGGCCACATTCCTACACTACCCCTACACTTCCCTCCCAGCAAAAATAAATTGAAAAACACATGACCTCTACTACACCCTTCAGTCTACCTTCTCTCCAGAGATATGTATGTATGTACATATGTATGTATGTGCAAAGATATATGTGCACATGTATGTTAGTATGTAGGTGCATATATATGTACATATATATGTATGTATAAACATATGTATATGTATGTGTATGTACCAATGTACGAATCAGGCATCGTCATCGTCTGCGTCCCCTACGTCCCCAATCCTATCTTCGTCTCCACCGTCGCCGTCACCGTCACCGTCCCCGACGCCAGCCACGTATGAGAGTGTGCAATGCGAGTTGCGAGTTGTATTCGTCATACACGCTGCGTCAACGTAGGCAGCGGAGCTGGCAGCGCTGCTGGCTGCGCTGCTCGGTTTTTACTCGGCATTCATTCGCTTCATTTTTTTGCTCCATGCTTTTTTCGTTCCAAGCTCTGGCTGAGAGTAACAGAGAGAGAGGGAGAGAGAGAGAGATAGAGAGAAAGAGTGGAATAGCGAGAGAGAGAGAGCTGCTCACACATAGGCACACACAAGCACACTTGCGCATGTTGTTGTTATTTTCCTGCACACGAGTTGGCGCTTTAATACATACATATCTATATAGGTATATACGTGTGTGTGTGTGTGTGTGTGTGCGTGTGTGTGTGTGTGGCTGAGTCTTACATGTTTTTTATTTCCTTTTTTAGTTGACGTTGCTGCTGCTGTTTTTGTTGTTGCTGTTGTTTTGCTCCCCAGTTTTTAGACTCCGCCTTTTTTGTCGTCTGCATGTCTCTTGCTGCTGTGTTTTCGCCATCTCCCCCTTTTTCAGCGGCACTCCCCCTCTTCGTACTTTTTACTGTTGTGGGATTTTTAAGCGTCGTCGTCTTCGCTGCTTTGGTTATACGCGGCAGTGGGTGGGAGTGGGTGGTAGCATCTGAAGCTGCCCGGTGAAAGAGTGAATGTATGTAAAAAGTCTGAATTGGGGGCAGAGGCAGTGGCAGGGAATGCCTCTGCCTGGCGCTGTGCTTCGGTTTCGTTTCGTTCCATTCGCATTTCGTGTGATTTATTCACCGTACTCGTTGCGTACTTATGCTCACTTGCCCTATCTGTGTGTGTGTGTGTGTGTGTGTGTGCATGTGTATGTCTGTGTGTGTGCGGGGCTCATTTTAACTCTCATCCATTCGTTTTGAACTTAATGTGTTTCTCTGAGTCTCCCGACGAAGCGACGAATGGGAAACGAATGAGTTCTTCTTGCTGGTGCCTTGTAGCGTGTTTAGGTTTATTTAGCATACATAATCGTACATACGGCTGCTTCTTTATATACATATGTACACATACATACCTTTTCTCTCCTACTTTCCTTATGTACTTAAATATTGTACCCACGCTGAACATGTATTCTGTCTCAGATGCGTATGACTGAAACGAAATCATATACGCTACGCCCAATGCTCGTTTCGTTTGTTTGTTGGAAAATGTTGAAGCGGGAAAGAAATGCATTCTCTTGTGAGTGGGGAGTATGGCTGAGCAGACAGCGGATACTGCATATATCACGCATACGAGATGGTGACATAGCGAAGCATTTGTTTGTAAACTATTTAATTACTGACTCAGATGATGGCCCTCGACTCTTGGTAACTCTATCCGCAAGAAGGCACAAAGGATGAAAAGCGCCCTTCTGTGAGCTCCTCCATGCGGTCCTAAGGTCTCACAAAGGCATCAAATTATTTTAAAAGTGCTTGCGATTTTCAAGTGAGGAAAGTAGGGATGGGAGTGGAAGTGTAGCACCCTCACAGAAATATGACAGTCAAAGGCGAGGCGAGGCAAAAGCGATTAACAAAGTAAAATGCAGCCGCAGAAAGCCTTTGAACATGAAACGGTTGAGATATTAAATCATAGGAAGGAAAATTTTAGAAACGGACTGGAAAAATGTTTAATTTAATTTGAGCCAAGGCCAAGTCCTGCCAGGCACAGATGGAGGACAATACGGAAGTTAAAGCGGAGGAGAACAGCCGAAGCAGCCACAATGGGAAGCGGGGAAGCAGGTCACTTTAAGGTCATTCACACTTCGGACCAGGTCCGGCGCTGACCTCGCGACGTCGGCTACTTTATTACTTTAAGATTTTGCCTTGACTTTGAACAACAGTTCGCCGGATGGCTTTTCTTTTTGCTTCGCGCCGCCCTGTGCCTCTCCTCCCTCCGACATCTCTTCCGCCGCACAATGGACTCTAAGCGAAAAACGAAAGAGCGCAAGTTTTTCTCAAGGTTTTCTTTCCGTATTCTTCTTCTCTTTTCTTTGCTTGGCCATAATGACCAAAAGCCACGTGAAGTTTTCCTGAGACTTTACAGAATGACCAATTTCCCGGGGAGCGCTGCGCTGGGCCGAGCATCTTTAACCAAAATAATCGAACTGCCCCGAAGATTAAATGATTATTTTCCAATTTTCACTTTAATTGGGGAAAATATTGATATTTTTTCAATTCTTTCACATCAAATACACAAATTTCCTTCTGCCAGTTGCCTCTATGAATCGAAAGGGAAAGCGCAGAACATTTTCATTGGGACACGTGTGTGGAAATCGAAAGAAACAAACATATGTAAGCATAAACGTTCTGGAAGTTCTGTACACCATTAGTGCCTTCCGAATACGATCAGTGTTTTGCCGTCAATTTGTTTTCAATTTACTTAAAACAGTTACACAGCAGAGAAATACGTAAAGGCGCAGCTAGAGAAAATTCAATAAGAACATTTATAGGGAATGCAGAAGAAGAGGATGGCCATTGGCCATGCAAAAGGAAACTGTCAAGACGCCAATATTTTTCTCGATTACCGAACGAAACTCGTAACCACAGAATAGCCCCCCAAGCCCCTGTCTGCTCCACTTCCATTTCCAATACCAATTCCAGGCTTACCCAGCTGAACAGCAGTTGGCTGCCATTAAATATTCAATTGAAGTTCTCTTCTCCACATTTCTGAGCCGCCTTATCGCTGTCCCGCCTTCCAGCCACCTCCCTTCGATTTGTGTCCAAATGTCATTTTTTATTTGGCATCTTTTTGCATTTTATTTGCTACATTTCTCTACAATATACAGTATATACATATATATACCGACGAGGATAGACAACGATACATACATATCTACAAACATATGTATGTATATGTACATAGATACTGCCGCTGGGGGCTGCCCATTTGGATACGCAACTCCATTGACAATCCATGTTCCATGTGTTGTGCGATGGCCAATGAGAATCCTCCAAGCTGTCGAAGGACTCGCCACACCGCCGGATTTAGTTCTCAATTTTTCCCATTTCTTCGTCACCCATGCGATGTGCGAGTATGGAAACGTTGGCAAATGCTTCATGGGGCGGTGTGTAGGGGTTGCTGTGTGGTGGGCGTGAGACTTTTCCGCGCCAGGCATCGGACAAATAAAAAAGTTTTTTCAATTGATTTTATGCTATTTTTTTCTGTCTTTCTCTCTTACTTCCGCCCGGCACGTATTCCCTTTCTTCTCCATCTTCCTCCACCTCCACCTCTACCTCCCCCTCCACCTCCTCCACCTCCTCCTTCTCTCTTCTCTTTTCTTCTTTTCCTTTCCTCGTTTCTTATTTGTTGCAGGAGTTTGAGAAATTGGTTGAAATCAATTGGATTTGTGGCCCTGCAGAATATTTTGAACGACAGCAGGCCGATGCACGATCCACGTCACTCGGTGGCGCCGCCATTAGCATTTTCAATCGAAGCTGTAGTCGGGGCGGGGGTAGCTTCTGAACGTGGGAGGGGGCAATTGATGTTGCACATAGGCGCTATGGGCTTTGTTTCTCATATCGAGTGCCCGAGGAATTGAGATTTGCATAATTCCACGTGAATGAAACAAATACGAAGACACTACAAAGGGATTGACGAATGAGATGGGAATGCAGAAGGACTTGGTCTATGATTACGAGACTTGAGTTTGCCTAAATGGCCATCGATTTACTGAACCGTAAGCCCCACAACATTTAATTATTTTGAAATTAAAGTAAAGAGAGAAAACAATCTGCAGGCTGAACATCATAAAATCAGAAATTACAATTACAATTACCTTTCCCTTTAGTCGATTAACTACCAAGGAAGTTAATCGAACCCGCCCGAGGCCTCTAATTTTGATCGAATTCACACTAAATGAGCATCCTTTCACCATTTTTCTTTCGTTTCCCTCCATACCGTTTCCAATGGATGCTTTGTTGCCTATTCTAATGCAAATGCGATTGAACCGCTTATCAAATATTTCCTGGTTACCTTGAACACCATCGCCATCGCCAACAACAAATGCGGAAAATACAGCAAATACAACAATGGGCGAGCCACAGAATCACAACACCACTAAATCAACAACCACAACAGCCACCCAGCCACCCATCCACCCTCTGCACCCTCTGCACCCTCTCCGGTTCGGGGAAAGAGATATGAAAATTGGCAAACTCTGGAAAAGGCGCTGCGCTGCGCACACATCCTCGTGGATTCGCGACAGGAGAAATTCGCAAGCCGAAAATCAGATTGTGTAAAGTCGAGTTAAGTATCCTTTATGGGGTTCGTTGAGCAGGGCACAGGATTAGGATATGGGTAACATGTTTGCCTAATACTTGTTGTGCCACACCCCTCACTACCCATCCCCACCACTACGCCATCGCCATCGCCATCACCCCCTCGCCATTGTTGTTGCTGATTACGTAATGGTTCGGCACTTGATGATTGTTCTGCGGCGGCATGAAATTGATGTTTTTGCCAATTTTGCAATTGAATTGCAATCAAAGCGATGACGTGAAATAGAAAACCCAAGGCTCGCAGGGGTGGATGCTCACTTTACCAAGGGTCGTGTCGGGTCGGGCCGGGGAGGTAGAAGGAAAGAAAGTCCCTTCTCGCCGTCCGCCGTCTGCCGTCTGCCGTTTGCCAAAACCGAGAGAATGCGAAAGTGAAAGCCAAACTAAATTAGGGTAAGGTTGATTCTTTCTTTCCCTGTTTTTTCGCAAAACATTCAATGGCCGTCGTGGGTTGCATATTCGGAGGCTGCCCAGGGGGGTACGGTACGCTACTCGCCCATCGTTTAGTTTATTGGCTGCTTCTCTCGACGTGGGAGGGTGTGGTGTGGTGTATCTTGTTTACGTATAGCGGGTCGGGTGTGCGAAGTTGCGTGTCATAAATTTTTGTTCTCAGAATAAATTTGCACGCCGACAAAGCAGAAGTGGGCTTTTCCTACTCCCATCCCATGCCATCCCCACAACCTCCTCGACGACAGCATGCGGCGCCTGTCAGCGGCTCAGGGTTATAAAGGGAATTGTGCGTGTATCTCAGAGGTATTATTATCTGATTGTCATACAATCCTGCTCTAAGGAGTGTGGGTCGTTGGGGGGGGGGGGACTGCTTGGAATAACAGGCACTGCTAGAGGAAGGATCTATTGGATCTGATCCCCTGCTAAGCATTTGTGTCACCAACAGCACCAATCGTCTCATAGTTCCCTCCGCCTGATAGTCACCTAAGTGTGAATCGTTGCCCAATCGTTGAACAAATAGCAACTTCCCAAGCGAACTACGACTTGTGGTCCAAAGGAGAGAGCGGGCGAGAGAATTTATGTATGTGCCACGAGATGTTGATGTTGACGCCGCTTCCCACACCAAAGGGAGCCACACGATCGAGTTGTGGGCAGACCGCACCGCGGGAGGAGCAAGTGGCGCTACAAAGGCATTGCCAAAATGGTATAGTCCAAGGTCCCGGGTCCCTTAAAAAAAACAAAAACGATTATCATCCATTATGAGTGGTTTCCATGGCGAACCTGGACCCAAACCCAAACCCAAACCCAAACCCGAACCCTCGTTCCCCATCGTTCATGTATGCATGCGCTGGAGCTGAAACTGAAGCTGACGTATTGCATTCTTATAAAAATGTTTGTTTACTACGTGACCGATAATTCCATTCCCGAGTCAAGACCGCTGCCCCTGCTGCTGCTGCTGCTGATCCTCAAGCAGCGATACACACGCGAGGCGAAGCAGGGTACGAGTATGGCATAGCGTTTATTCCTGCCTCTTGTCCAGATGATCTACATGAAGGTAGTGCAGCACCAGTCGCAGTCCCAGTCCCAGTCACAGTCCCAGTGCAGTTGCAGACCGAGCCTGCAGAAGCAACACGTTGGGCTGCAAAGTTCAATTAAGTTGACTTCTCTCCCCTTTCCGCCTTTCCCCTTCCCCTTCCCATGCTGCCATGCTGGGTTCGTATGCATTTGCATTGGTCACGTTCTGGAGCGTGTAATATTTTGGATCCCTTACTTCGCCTCTGCTATGCTTATCTCTGGCTTTTTACAAATATGTACAAATATGAATTTGAGTGGGGGCGTGCTGGATACAGATACAGCGTTCGAGGGTCTACGTATGCAAAGGGTCCAATTGAAAAGGCAGAGTACATCAAAGTATCTATTAAATTTGCCCCCTTTACAGCTGGGTAATATGAGCTTCGTTCTTTCGTTTTTGATTTTTGTATACAATTTTCCTATTGGCTCCGTTTCCCAGACCGCGACCAAGTGCCGGAAAATCAAAGCCCAAATGCAATAAAATTTCTTTATATTTTGCCAATTTTTTACTGCTGGCCATCCCCAGGGCCCAGGGCCCAGGGCCAGAACTCCGGCTATTTATTGTTCCGCCTACTCCTTCGTTGGCACTTTTAAAGCCAATGCTTCCGTTTCTTTCCGGTTGCTTAATTTAATGGTCCTGCAGACTTCGTCCTTATCCTCTCTTTACCCCTCTTTTCCACCCGACCGGCCAACCTGAGAAAAAGCCAACGATTTAAAGCTCAGGGTAAACCGGTCCGGTCCGTCCGGCGCTTTTGATTATGAGTCGCCACCTTAATTGATTTGCGGGCACCGCAGTCACAGGAGCGACAAAGACCACAATAATTTTGAGTAGCCGCTGGCCTGCCGGCTCCTCACTCCCTGCGCCCTCGGTACTCACCCCTAAGAATAATTCACACCCCTCTGCACCACTGTTGGGTTTTATTATTCCCCTACCGAAATCGAAACTGAAACTGACCTTTACCGCCGACCCGTGTCCATTTATTTTTTCGTGTCGTGCGGTCAGTCTGCCGACACGTCGGTCGACGCCCGTTGCCCTACCTGCAATCCGTCGTCGTCGCTGTTGTCGTTGTCCCCGCCGTCGTTATGGACAGTGAGTGACCTTTGGCTGTCACCATTTCCCCTCTGCTTGTTTTCTCTCTGCTTTTGCTGCGACTCCTGCTGCTGCTGCCCTCCCTTATACTCGAAACCCGTACTCGAAACGCATTCGTGTTGTGGGTCAATTTCTGATTAAGTTGTAATTTGTAGATGAGAGAAAAGTGTTAAAGAGAAGGACCGGGCCGCGAGCGGCGCTGCCACTGGCAGACCGGTTCCGTGGGGCAGTGTGCCAGTTTCGGATGTGCGCTAAGTGGTGTTAAATAGCTGCTGGCTATACGTAATACTGTGTGTAATCGAGAATAAAGTCGGGAAATTATTGGAAGAAGTCCTGCGATATGGAGGATACTCGATTCTACGAGCCTATTTTGTCGGAAATCTTTAATTTGAAGCGTATACGCGTAGTCAGAATGTCAGAATGCATCGAAATGCTTAATATGAAAACGGTTCAGAGAAGGGGGTCAAGAAGAATGCTCCGTAACCCCCGTCTGGTGATCCAGCCACATCAACAGTATGCCTCCTCTGCTCTGCTCCAATTTGCACGAAACGTGCAGCGGCCGTCTGTGAAGCGATTACACTGTACGATTATAATGCGCCTGATCCAAATATGCATCGTAAATTGTGCGGCTCTAAAGGAGAAGCGAACACAGAGCGGCCGACTGCCGACTGGGTCGGATCGGAGTCGGAATGAATTACTTTGCCTTTGTGTGATGGTCATCTGGTCATGGATATGTGTGGCATATGTCAGTAATTGTGGACTGCAAGTCTGTTTCCGACTGTGGCACTCGCCACGTATTCGCTCGCTGCAACTTGGAAATTGCATTT
Source organism: Drosophila affinis (assembly GCA_037356375.1). Lineage (NCBI taxonomy): Eukaryota > Metazoa > Arthropoda > Insecta > Diptera > Drosophilidae > Drosophila > Drosophila affinis. Next base: position 23,695,557 of record CM074799.1, read on the forward strand.
GATTACGCATGGAATTCATTTTAATTTTTAATAACTCGTGAAAGCACAGAGTACGTGAATGGAAGAGCTGATGGTGCTGATAGAACACACTGCAATCTGTTTCGTTTAGAAATCGTTTGCATACCCCACTCCACTGCCGCCTGCTCCCTTCTCCTTGCTGGCCAAAAACCCACCAAGTGTCATGTTGACATTTCACGCATTTGACAGTTTAGCAGTGTCGCAGTGTCGCATAGAAGAAACCACTAACAAGGGTAAAGGCAAACAGCAGAAGAGCAGAAGAGCACATCAGCACAAAGAAAACAGTTTTTCCAGTGGTTTTTCCACGACATTGCGAAAATTTGCAAAATCCCAGGCACACGTCAAATGGTGGGGAATGAGAAGGGAGTGCTGGGTACTGGGTGTTTCCTTCTTGTGTATGAGCAGATTTTGGTTGGTTGGTTGCACACTCTCCCCCCTGTGCGATGTCAGCAGAACGCCTGGACCCAGAACCCAGGACCCATGTACGGCCAAGGACGAAGGACAAAGAACGAAGAACTCTCCCCCTTGTTTCCCTTTTGGCAAAATGTTTTTATTGGAATTTTATTTTATTTCATTGGATTTTGATGGTTTCATTGTCTGTCCTCGAGATGCCCCGTAATGGAGTCACTGCGGCCAAACGATGCAAGCGAAATGCGTATGCAAATTTCTGAATCGTCGTGTACGGGTGTGGGGTTTTGGCAAATGCCTCAGGGCGAGGCGTGCCAGAGGGTGTTGCTCGAGGGGTGGCAGTAGCCCTTCGTTAAGTAGGTGGATGCTGGCGTTTTGTTTGTTGTTATAAAAATAACGCACGCACTCACCATGCATCGCAAAGCTTGACATTTACTGCTAATGAAGTCAATTGCTGTCATTTATCTTTTTTCTGGGGCAAGAGTCGGAGATTGAAAGATGCTGCAGGGCTGGCCCTGTGGGTGCCTGCTCTCACATTCGTCGCACGATTCCACTAGGATGCAAAAAATGGCGAGAATCAGCTGAGATTTAAATATGTATGGCGGTGTTGTGGGTGGGAATTGAATGTCTTTTAGCAAATGTTTTAGCATTCACTGCTTCATACTTTTGGTCAGGGGAAGCGCCTGCCATCGGAGTCCGCCGCCTTAAAACCTTACTTACTTCCAGAGACTCCCCCAAGACAGGACCGAACTTTATGTGGGCGTCAAATTACCAATCACACGGATTAATTGCCTACAGATAGCACAGAGTTTTCCAACTGCCAGGCATCTGTAGGGCCTTGAGGGGCTGTGCTTGCAAGTGCGCGTGCTCAAATAAATCATTTCGAAGACTCGAAGTGTCTGATCCATTGGCGATCTCATTTCAAGTGCAAGAGTGCCGCAAACGAAAGAACTGCAACGTAACTGCAACGTAACTGAGGAAACACAATTGTGGGTGTTGCAAACGACTGGCAGGCAACTGGAGCTTAAGGGGGCAGGGAAGGGAAGTCGTATGTGGAGAGTGACGGGGAGTTTACCAAAGTGAAAGCCAATGCCAGCCAGGGAGGAGCCAGCAGCCGCAGCAGCCGCAGCAGCCGCAGCATTGCTGTACGGTGGTGCTAAGGATAACAATTTATACACCGGAAAACAATGAAATTGACTGGAGTTGGGCCTCGGGCGATCATCTGCTCAGTCATTTGGTTGAGATTTGTTGTGAAATTCTTTTCCTGGCGCTGTCCACTTTATCAATGAACAGTGCTTAAATAATAACTGCGGCTCGCTAACGGCCAACAAAGGGTTGTGAGGGTGCCTCAAATCGAACCGCTTTTGGAATATGGTTTAGGAAGGAATCTTAATCCAATTCACCTACTGGTTTCCAACACGGGTTTTGTAGAATTACCTTTTTTGTTTGTGGACACTCTACGCTTTTGAAAATCGACGCTTCGGCAACCCTGTCAGGGAATGTTTGCAGGAAGCATCGCTAAGCAGCTAACCAGCCTCAAAGTGGCAGCATCACTTGCAAAGTGTTGCCGAAAAACACCGCACGAACACGTTGAATCGCATTTAAGAAGCTAAATGACCCCGGGTCCCTAAGCTTGAGATCCAGCTCCAGCTACAGCTACAGCTCCAGCTACAGCTACAGGTCCAGCGAGCGCAGGATGGACTGGGGATGGACTTAGGCCATGATGATGATAATAGCCAGGCCAAGTGGAACCTAACAAGCCTTTCTGCAACTGCTGCAACGATTCGCAAACGAACTGCCTTCCCACCTGGACGGAGAATGTGCCCATAACGCATACCAATATTGTATGTAAGGCTAGACGAGTTCATGTTCCGTGCCAGGCAGGCATCGATACCTCAACTCCGATACGATCGCCATCAGAACGCCAACTGCGCACGCGCACGCGCAACTTCCACTTCCAATACTCCTTCTCCTAGAGCTCCAAGAAGAATGAACAGTCTTAACAGTCAGACTAAAGTTTGTGGTTGTATAGAGTTCTATAGAGTGTTTTGCACGTGAGATTCTATGATAGAGTTTGATCTGATGTTGACAGCTGACTGGCACTGCCCTGCTTCTTGCGAAAGTCTATCTAGTTTATTTCCGATTGACATCAAATTGGAGATACTTTTTCTTCATTATCCCCACGGTTTTTCACGTGGTGTGTTGCCAAGCTTCAGACAAAGAAACCCCCAATTTTTACCACCAATGCCAGTGCCAGGAACTCCTTCCCCCCGCTGCACTGTTTACATACAATAAAAATTAAGGTGAATGAAGAAGGATCGAAGTGCGTAGATGAAAATGAATTGGCATCGCGCAAGCAGTGAACAGTGGGAGAAGAGCGCGATTCAATCTAGAAAATGTACCGCCACCCTCCCTTTCCTTCCACCACAATTGAAAACAAAGAAACGTCAAATGTATACTGAGGGGCAGCAACAGGAATTGAAAAATCCTTCACCTTCGTCTTATACAAATGACGCCCCGAGAGACCGAACCCAAACGGGACGCGTGGACAGGGCTCTGAGCACGCTCCCAACAGGAGCTATGGGATAAGTTAAGAAAGTGTACAAACATACATAAATCTACATCTATATAAGCAAAGGACATCTAGGATGTGTTTGAACAGAATACGAGAAAGTAGCCAGGCTTGGAGCGACAGACGACGGAGTCGACGGCGGAAAAACAGTGAGATGAAAAAAATCATTTACATGTGGCTGGCACATTACAGGAACGTGGAGGGATGATTATTAAATGGGTGGCATGTTTAACTATGAAACGCACACGAAGAGGTTGAGTACGTGGACGAGGCCAAGGGTGGGTGGGTGCAAAGGAAGGACAACCGAGGTTTTATGTCGGCCACCCAACAGGCCGACGTGGGTCTCAGAGACTGGGCACAGCAGAGGGCTCTGCGCCGTGGTGAATGAATGGACACAAACAAGGCTGGGGGGCTGGGGAAGAGAGTGCGTGAGGGTGGTACATGTTGTTGGTGTGACAAGCAGCTGCTGGAATAGGAGTTGGGAAGGGGAATGGGAATGGACCCTCAAGTGGGCTTCATAGAGGACGAAACGAGGAAACGGCAACGCAGTCACTGAATTATGCAAAAGATTTACGCGTTGCCTTCCTTCGACGACTTGGAAACTTTTGGGGCGTTGGCAGCATTCTCTCTTCTCATCGTTGGATGGGTGCATATTGTATACAGTTTTTTAGCCGGACGCCAAGAGCGTATGACAGTCATACACTCACATTAAGAGAGCGTCGCCAGAGGACGCGACATAACAGTTTTCCTAGGCAGACAGCTTGAAGGAGTATGATTAGATGCAGCCAACAATTTGTAGGTTACAAAGCCTGGGGATTACCCAAGAAGGTGCTCAGCAGGCCTCTGGGCAAGTGGCAGGACATTTTGTAGACGTTGTATTGGAGCTTATGCGGAAGTTAATCATTTGAACAGAGCTCTGATATTTCACTGCGTAGCAGAAGACCAAGATGTGCTCACTTTATCACCCAAGCCAATCAGTGACCATTCACGATCCCCTCTTCGATTCGACATAAATCGTCATCTCATCCAAGAGCTGGCCAATTGTTTCCCATATCAATACTGCCTGGTCGGGCTCCTTCCAGAGGAATAATCACTCAATTGAAAAGCAATACGGCGCCTAGCGGTCAAATGGCAATAAAAATCAATATTGAACTCCGAACACAGCACAACTGACGGCGAACGGGTATCGAGAATCGAGAATCGGTAGGGGAATCGGGATTCGGGAAACACTGGAGACTCGTGAACTCAAATACGTTGGACATAAATCGCATGCGATAGAAATGAGCGTTGAATTCTATTAAAAGGCTGCGAGAGGAGAGGAGTATGCAAAAGCTCTTTGATCGGCGCCGCATGCAGAGAGGAATCCCCTTTGATCCCGAAGACGGACACACGACGGCAGGTAGAAGAAACCACAGGGCGAAAATCGTTGAAATATTTCAATTAACTTAAAGTGCGCCGCCGAAGCACTGGGTGCGACGGCAAAGGAAAAGAACGACGTGGAGCTGGTCGTGGAGGATCGGGACGATCGGGACGATCAGGACGGAACTTGGCGTCGACAATAAACAATGTTTTGACAAATCGCTGAAAATTGAGTGCGCAAAATTATTATTTTCAATTTAAAAATCAAAAGCAGGCGGAAGGTGCAGTCGGATCCGCAGATGAGCAGATACCCAGAACCCCTGAGCCATGGCCATCCATGGCCATCCATGGCCGTGTGTAGCAGTCCTTTAACAATATATGGGTATTAAATTCTGCCGCCTTGAGTTTGCTCTTGGCGATGCACAGTGTGTTTCGGTTTCACGGGATCATATGAAGAATACCTTTACTATTCCGACCCTGCCACATACTCGTATTCCACTGTGCGTTGCGACTTGCTAATGATTTAAAATTAAGAATTTAGTATCGGAGGATCGCTTTACCATGTGGGTATACATTTTCCAGAACTGCATTCGCTATGGATGTGGGCCATTACACTAAATCAGCTGAAGCAATTGCCTGAACTAGTGGGCCATTAGCAAGTGTAAGGAACTCTTTTAGGGGGCTTGACCCCAAAAATATCTTCACGCCTGGCAGCAAGAGGCAGCAACAGGCAGCAATAGGCAGCAATAGGCAGCAGAAGTTACTTTGGCAGTTTCGTTGGGAGGACGCCCGCCCACTTCAATCAAATTTTTTGATTGGATTGTTTCGGAAGCAAGTCGTCATTAAATCAAATATCATAATTATATAAACAGCTAACGTGCGGGAGAAAGGTCTTTCGATTGGGCAACGGCTCAGCATAGCATTTTGATTAAAATCGGGATCGGGTATCTATCGCTACTCTTGGAGTATCAGTATTGGTATCTGTATCAGCGTATCTCTGCGCTCTGTCTGCGGGCCATTCAGCAACTGAAAACTGAAAATGGCTCCCAGAAACTCAGCTCGAATGTTCACACATTCACTGGGTAGAATCCGGAGCTGCCGATGAAATAGGAGCAGTCTGCGAAGTGGCAGCAAATCAGTGGGTAAACTGAACGTTAACGTTAACCTGATTATGGTTATTAGAGCCTATAAGAAAGATGGCAGTAAGCGTTGGGTTGGACTAGCGCTGCGACTTGCGATTCTCCCGCTACGCATTGATGCCACAGGGGAGTGGGCTTCACTGATCCGTGGCGTGAACTATTGAAGTGTAAGAGAGTACACATTATGCTGATTACAATCAGCGAGGCCAGCAAAGCTGAATGATTATGCGAGGAGTCCGAGAAAAATAAAGTAGAAGTGCAGCTCATTAGCCGGCAACGGTATCGCTGGCAAAGAAGAGCGCCATAACCCAAGACTAACCAGGAAAATCGATAAATTAAAGAAACAGGCAGAGACAGAAAGAAAAAATGCCCTTCTCTCTCTCTCTCTCTCTCTCTCTCTCTCTCTCGTTCTCTTTCTCTTCTCTTACACAGAGCAGAGCACATGCTAATGAGTGGAATGAACTCTCGGAACCCTGTTCCGAATTGTCCTAAGTCCGACGACCGACGACTGACTCCATCCTTGAACAGAGAGGAAATCCAGCCGAATAGAGAGAAGAGCGCAGCGCGTCTTGAAATTAGTTTAAAAATCTGTGTATGTACGCTGAAAAACGCTGAAAAAAAGAAAATAACTTTGAGGGTTGCTGTTGTGCGAGGAAGTCTGTGAACTGCTGCAAAAGTTGAGAGTAGAGTGGTAAAAGTTTTCTGGTCAAAACCGAAGTTAATGAGAAATTTGTGGGGAGTCTGGCGAATTATAAATAATTTAAATGTGTAGTATCGCGGCCATTGTAACCAATTGGGCACACGGACATACGCTTTTACATGAATCGAAAGAGACGAGACTGATAAACAGACGCTTTCAGTTGGCATCGCAAAGGTTCACGTTCACCTTTGTTTCATTTCAAATGTGAGTATGAAAATGAATATCCCTTTTTTCGCCCTATTTCCATTTGAATGTACATACACACATATGTACCTATGTATGTTGTTCGTTAGAAATGCAGAATATATACGCGACTCTACAATAGTATTTGTGGCTGGCTGCGTAGTAAACAAATTTCAAGTGAACAAAAAAATGCCATACTCGTACGCACATATGTACATATACGAAAGGAAATAGCCGTCCCACCACCAGTTCGTTTGTATCCGTAAGGACAAAAAATTACGGGCTGTAATTATGCAAATTAGTCTTGAGCCTTCAGCCTGTACCTCGGCCTGTGCTCGCAAATGCGCGATAGCTGAGAATGAGCCACATTCTGGGCATCGGGGCGTCGGGGGGCAGCAGGGAAAACTAAAGAATCTCAGACAATATTCATTTTGAATATTTACAGACAGGGCAGAGCACAACACGCACACTCATTAATTTTCATCAATGAGAAAACGAAACTAAGCCGCAGCTTAGGCGAATGTGAATTTGAATTTGGTTTGTGTTGTGTTCTGTTTTCTTTTTTGCATACGTACGAGTACATCCCGAATATTCTGCCCAGCCAATGACAGCAGGGGACTCTCTCGACTGTCGACTCTCGAATGTGCCGCGCATCATTAATTTTTAGAGCTTAGCCAGATGACAAGACCGAACAACAAACACAAGACCGGACGAGCCCAAAGAAGGAGAGGAGAAGCGAATCGATCCCGAAATGATTCTCAAAGCCGTAGGCCGGAGGACTAGCTGTAGCTGAAGATATGGCTGGAAAACTTTGAACGCACCATTGGAAAATCCAATAAAAGGCAGCGGAGCGCAGGCGAGGGCAGCAGAGGGGGAACATAACGCGTATACCTAGACCTGGAGTATAAAGTAAAAATCATTAAAAAGGAGGAGGCATCTGTGGGCAGGACCAAGGAACATCCAAAAAGCAACATCCTAAGCCGATCCACAACAGACCCAACCATCAAGAATCAGATGCGGCAAGCGGCAGACAGCAAGCGAACAGTTTGGAATATTTATGATTTTCAAGGATTTTACATCTGACGTTTGCCGAAAAGAAAAAGGGAATTTCAATTCCGTAGCAAGAGGGCTTCAGGAGATTTTACAAAAAATTACAAATTATTAATATTCATTGCATTTTTGGTAAAAGCTAGACGTTAAGGCGCGGATATGGGAACCGTGTAAAAACGACTGAAAACTGGTCGTACTGAGATCTTCCAAACACATTGTATATCAATGAGAGATGCTCGAACTAATGAAATAAATTCCGCCCCATCAACTTTCCAATAACTTCATAATTTGTTGGCCTCTTACATTTCTAGTTATGGGCCAGTATTTTAGTGTAATTTCGCTTAATTTGTAGGTACGAATTGGGTTTTATTCCCTATGCTCTCATACATATATCGACCATAATATAATGCGATTCTATACAAGAATCACGCATTTCCTGCACGTATGGCATATCCGGCCGAACCTATGTCGAGCAGCATGTGCTTCCGTCCCCTTTCCACCTCTCATGCTTACACTCTTTCTTAGGGGAAAATGGGAAAATGTTAACTCATTTGCTTGGAAAATGACTTTTTAATACGCGACACACTTTGACCAATGCCCAACATCCAATTTGAATATTTATCAAAGTTCAGAGTCAGCGAGTCACAAAAATACGCATGAGAGTCCTTGAGCTCCTTGAGGGCCAAGCCGGAAGTGCGTAGTGGTCATTAGGCCTGGCATTATGGGTGTGTGTGCCTCCCTTTGGCAGCGTGCCGGCTACTGGTGCTAGCTACTGGTGCGCTAAATGGTCAAGTGGTGGTCATTCGCATTCACCACATGAGCACAGAGCATGCACGGCACGGAATCTGACCCCCGCTAATTGTTCAAGAATATGCGTTAGTATTTGTCAAGTTTAGTTACACCGTTCATTTGCATAAATGTCGCATTGGAGGGGCATGGACAGGGGCCATGGACAGGGGCTTGGGCATGGGTCAGCAGGAGATTAATGAAAATTAACGCATGTTCAGTCATATTGTAGTAAGTAGTGCGTGGTATTACCAGCGTGTTTTCCTCCAACATAAGTTTAGTTTATATGTAGTCAAGGGAGTAATGATTTTCAGATGGAAAACGGAAATGGGGTTACAAAACTTGTGGTGTTTTCGGCCCAACGAAAACCAGTACTTTCTATTTTATACCTTTCCTAATACTAAAGTAGGTATTTTCCCGAAAGTGTTTTGACTCTCTGATCTTTTCCGGATCTGTGCTGTGGACCTTATGGTCAATGATATACTTCCGGCGGTGGATTTCTCCAGGTCGTGTTGCGGGGGCGGATGCTGCAGCAGGTGTGCCCAATCCTGCTGACTAAGCCTCGCCAATGGATGCTCAAAGAAAACGAAACCGAGTCGTAGTACACCCATGGAGCAAAATCGCAAGGCTTTTCATGTGTGGTGGGGGGGTTTCTTCCTGTGAAATCTGTTTGCCATGCTGATAGCATCATACAACTATTACTTAACGCCATTACCCCATCAATTACACTGCTAATTGGTTTACGGCCACAATAGAGCATAAAAACCCTCTTGTATCGCCCCGCTCTTTATAGCGAGTCCTAAATAATGCTAATTTATGCACTGCCCAAACGAAAAGTCAAACAGAATTAAACTATAAAGCTGAAAACACTTCAGAAGTCAGCGGGTCAGCCGTAAACCAGTTGACCCATCTAACACAACCACTGACCACTTCACATTGGGTTGGTCCTGGTCATTTCCTGTTTGACACCGTCCCTCTCTACCTCCTCTGTATCTGTTCCGTGTGGTCAAACAAACGGACAAACAAGGGTGTGATTAGGGCTACGTTGCCATTAAATCGCATTATCATTATCATTTTAAGTCTTGATAATTACACATTAGAGTGCTGAAAAGGGGAGAGGACGCGGACGAGGATTTCGCAGTGAGGGCTCTGCGTTGACCGGCCGGACCGTCAGTGGACAGACAATAATTGACACGTAGACAGGCCTTCGCATTCCGATATTATTGATTGGATGGACTATAAGTAAATATTCCCTTATTATATTGATTCGTTGACGAACAATAGAAGCTATTTTCTTCAGACTTCTTATGATTCGTCCCTTCGTAATGGAAGATTATCGACTTGAGGCAGGCGAGACAGAAAACCAGCTGGACCCTCACTGTACCCCTCATTATGGCGCTCCGCTCCGTTTCCAGCCACAATGCGAGTACACATCCACCTCCATCTCCACCTCCGCAAGTCGCGTCTGGCGGCGACAGGGGACACATTATTTTAATTTTACCAACAAAATTTCGTTGCTTTTACACAGAAAAATACCCCAAAATAAATGTAAGCAAAGAAAAGAGAGAGAAGAAAAAACTCATTCGAAGGGTGGTAAGAAAAGCGAAAATAAAAATTGAAAATCGTAAAAAACGAATGAAGCTTCAGCAGCAGCACATTAAATGAGTCAAAATAATTTATGCCAAAGCCAAAGTGTGGGGCAATACGTACAAGTGTGCGTGTGAAGGGGCTGGGGCAGGGCAGTTGTGTGCAAGGGGTGGTCCGAGGTGGGAGGCAACACCCATAGCGACATGTGCGTGCATCAAATCTGCCCGCTGCCAGTACATTTTTTTTATCATTTCGCCGGGCAAAGATCTTATATTTTTTTACCAAAAAAAAAACGACTGAAAAGGACTAAGCTATGTATTTTTGAAAAACTTAATGGGGAATAGGCTATTTGATACCCCGTAAGGCTAGTTTATACCAATAATACTCATGAACTGCCGTTATGCACGACCCATCCCATGAACATTTCAAAGAGATCACTTGAGGCATCGCCTGCCTGAATGTCCAATCATCTCTCGCCGCGTGCACGGTATCACAAACATCAACCCCTGCAGCAAGTGTAATTTTCGAGTCCCAACTCCCCAAAATCCGAAACATTTTAAATATACATACTACGCTTTTGGGTCTGTATGTGTGTGGTTCGCTTATGCCCAGACATTAATATTTGTTCTTTCGGCTCTTGGCAACGCGCCCTTAACGCATTTTTTAATGCGTTTTCTCTCGTGTGTGTGTGTGCGTGTGTGTGTGTGTGTATTTGCTCATTAAGCAAAAACAAAGTTAGAGGAAAGTTTTTTACCATCTTCAGACATTTTTTGTTTTCCGTTTTGTTTGCATTTTTCTGTTCGCTGTGGGGTTTTCTTCGGGTTTTTTTCATACTTCCTTTGCATGTGCGTCCATTGTTTTCTTGTTGGGACTGGGACACAGGGTGTATTATGAGTCGCAGTTGAAATGTGATAAAGAGCTAGCCTCTGTTCAGCGGACTGCTGCGAAATCATAAGGAATGGCTTAGAGGACCTCCTTGGTGTTTTCTGCGGAGCGCACCCTGTATTTTATATACTGCCCAGTGAACTGAAGCTTCCCTCATTAATTCTTGCTTATCTTGACGACGCGACGTCGAACTTTTGTACACACCGCCACTTGTTTATCTACGTGCTTACTTGTACCAGTATACATACAATGCATTGCCATGGACCTGTAAAATTTCATTCGATTTTAGGTTGAGAACGACTAAACTAAATACTGGGCCCTCATACGTATACGAGTGTTCTGTATCCATAAAGTATAATCAAATTAGGTTTTACCAACTAGACTGCTTCTCATTATCACCTCTCTAGCTTGATCTGGATGTTAAAGAGTTTACATCAACAACCCCTGGGACCCACGTCATCCAATGACCAAAGCTTAGTCAACTACATCATAAGTCCGCTTGTATTTCAGTAGGTATATTTTAATAATCTTAATAACCGTTAGGCTTCCGCCCGCCATTTTGAGAATCATAGCTTACGGTTACAGTGGTGACGGCAGCGTCGCTCACCGCAGCAGCAGCAACAGCAGCAGCATCGCATCCAGCGGCGTTGGTGGCCACCAAAAGTCAGCAAAGAACTCAACGAAAATTCACAGCATTTTCATTCGAAAGCCAAGTAATTACGCATTCAAGTAGAAAAAGTTTATCTCTTGTCGAAAAATTGAAAATTTTCATTTCATAAAATGAGATTAAAAACGCGAGTTCCTTGGTTGCTGTGGCCTGCCGAGAGGGCCGTCATGGCTTGGGTAAGGGAAGGGAAGAGTTTACTGGGAGCTAACGTGAAAGCCGTGCAAACCACAAAACGCCAAGAAAGGCTTCGGGGAGGCTAAGGAGATGAGGAAGTTGCTTGGCATGGAAGGGCTTAAATATGGAAAGTTTACTGCCCAAATATTTTCAAGAAAATTGTAATAGCATCGAAGAAAGCGGCCTGAGAAAAAGTGGGAGTGCGGCCGAAACAAGTTGAAAAGAGCTGAAAAGGAAAATAATAATGGCCGACAACGCGCGACCGTGTACCAAGCTTCCCAGAGGAAGGGTTTCAGAATGGGAAGGGGCTTAGGCCGGCCGATGTTGATGTCGATGAAGGCGAAATGCCCTTGATGACAGTCTGGCAACGCCAGAGAAACTGTGAGTGTGTGGGTTAGTGCGTGTGGTGTGTGCGCTGCTGGGGGTGTTTGTCCTTCCAAGTCCATACGCACTTTCAACCCTTTTCGCGCTGGCGGGGAAAAACTGCGTAAAATGCGAAATTTACTGCGGCGTGCGCTGGTGTGTCTGTGTCTGTATACGAGTACTTACATGTATACGAGATTTGTTACATTATATACTCCAAAATGTTTCATTTTACGGTAGTATATAGCATGTACGCTCGTACTCCGCGGCCTCTGTTCAAGTAGATACAGACTACAGGCGGAAAGGGTTGCCTGGCTCGAGAAGGATTCCTCTTGGCAGTTATTGGATTTCAAAATGAAATCCATTTGATGGCAAACGATGCTTTGATACGTGGGGTACACGCGGCCTTAGGATCTCGGTAGTTAAATAAATTAACAGCCAGCGGCAAGGAGCGTATTATCTAGGGAGGAGTAATGTAGCTGTCACAACGGGGCTATATTTTCATTCACTAATATGAATTTGAAAGTAAGTCTGCCCGCAGAGGAGGAGGAAGAATTATATCAATAATTACTGAATATCAAACGAATAAGGTTGCTTCAAATGCTCTGTTTTAGTCCTTTGTATCCGTCGTTTCCTCTAAAAAAAAGAGAACCACACACAAAGCCGACGCCATAACAAAACAAAAAATCAAATGTAGCCAAAAAACAGCATCATCCGGCAGCATCTAAGGCAGCTGCAACAAATAAAAAAACATAAAAAAAGCATCCTCTGTGATATGGTGGATTTATGGGAAAGAGAAAAGGTAGCCAAATTTGCATATATGTTTGTATGTATGTATGTAACCAATTGCCGAGGCAGGAAAATTGTGAAACGAAACTGATTCCCTGCGCGGATGCTGCCAGCATTGAGCATTGAGAATAGGGGAAACGCACTTCACATGACAGACAATATGAAAGCGAAAATAGGAATAAAATCATTTAGCGCTCAGAAAAGGAAAGGTGCCAAATATTAGACAGGACAAAGAGGGGGAAAATGAATCGCTTTCATATGCAAATTGAAGTGCAATCCGAGAGAGTGGAATAAAAATCATAACGAAAATCTGATTTTGATTTGGCACGTAGCCTACAGTTTGGTGGAAGGCTTCCCTGTACTCCAATAAAAGTGGAGCTCTTGAGTCCCACGTCTACTGTTCTCGAAACCATTCCGCCCCCACTCCCCCCCTTCCCCTCCCTCATTCGTTCTATCTGTCTCTCTCTATGGACCCCCAAAGTCCCTGCTAATCCCTTCCAAATGAAAAGCAGCGTGCGGCCTGCCTGAATATGCAGTTAAGTTTTCCATCCCCCCTCTTCGGTGCTCCGTTATGTGTGTTCTGTGTTCTGTGTTCTATGCAAGACAAAATGGCGTCGCTACTCGAACTAATCCAATTTATTACAGCTCCATAACTTTTTCCTATTTGCGTTCTTCCTTCGTTGCCCTGCGTTGCGTTCCGGTCCACACTCGAAACTGACAGACGCTAAATGCGTCTTATTAGATGAGCTGTGTGTGTGTGTGTGCAAGTGTGGGGTGTGTGTGTGTGGGATGGCTTCCCCTTCACCAAACCTCTCCTTTTCCCAGCGAACTTTGACTGCCGCCCCACCTCATCCCTTGAAGGGGTCGCTCGCCTTAATTTCAAGCTTCTATCTATTTCTCTTCCTTTTTTTTTTTTTTGCTTTTTTATGATAAATTGCATTTAGCAACCACCGAAGCCAAGTTGCCACCACCACTGCACTACCAACCAACACTGCCACCCTCTCCTAGACAAATTCAAAGGTAGGGGTGGGGATGGGGGTGGAGTGTGCATGCGTTGCCATTGTTGTTGTTAGGATATGGACACACTCGTGTAAAGGATTTAACTTTCGATTAAAACTAAGGCTACTTCCCCTACTCCTCACCCTTGAGAGTCTTCTTGGAAAATGGCCGAAGATATCCGGGTATACTCAGTAGCATATTTATATCAAAATATGCTTAAATGCTTCCACTAAAGATAAAAATAATCTATCTCTAAGTTTATACGTACATATTTACATATGTATATTTATGTAGATATGTATAATTATTAGTATACAAAGTAAGGACTGGGCTTGGACTTAATGCTTGGGTTATCCGCTTAGTAACTTTCATTTTTTGATTTATTTTGCCTTCCTAATAAGTATCCAAAGTAAAGGCGGAAAACTCTATGCAAGCAAAGACATTGCACCTCCAACAAGTGACAACAAATTGCACGGAAGTTTGTTTACATTTTAGCCGCCACAGCATCCAGAATCGGCGGTAACTAGAACTTTTTATAGATTTTGCTGCATTGGAGAAGGGAAAATATTAGCTTGGGTTCATCCATAGCGTCGGATGAATGTCAATATGCGAGGGAGTCTGCAGAGTCCACAAGAACTCAACTCAACTTGATTTTCAAGCTGATTTCCCGCTGACAAATATCGCGTGTTTGTCCCTGATCCGGCGGAGCGTTAAGTGCATCCTAGCGGCAGCTTAGCTCCGCTCTGCTCCCTTCGTGTCTGGGAAAACAATGAAAAATTCATGCAAATGAAAAATAAATGCACACAAGCCAAAAAGGATAATGCAGCATGGAGCACCGCAGAGCAGCGAGAAAATAGAAACACATTTCATGCAATTTCGGACTCGGGTGCTTCGTTCACGTTCCACGTTCAAGGTTTTCAAAGGAGCCCTGTCCGTCGACTCCTTTGTCTGCGGCACGAAATTTCAATAAATTATGCAAAAATTTTCGTGGTTTTCGCGCTTTTCCCTTGGTCCTTGGTTGGTTCCTTTCTCCGCTTTCTGCAACATTTTACTTGCTGTTTTATTCAAATTTGTGTGCATTTTTTATTCGCTAGGAAAACAAAATTTAACACAGAAGGATTTGGTTATTTGAGCGGTTGTGGCGGGAATGATTGCGGAGGAACGGAAAAACCAACCCTTTGGCCAGATCCGACACAGCATCCAGCTGTATCCATTGATCCCTTTTTTAGCGATCCGCGACCTCCCCGGACATCTCTTTGTCTAGCGATCAGGTAGACATGACCCTGCTGCGTATGCAAATTAGTTTGATTAAATATTTAAATTAGGGTCTGCTAGGGGACCTTTTCCGTGAAAGGCCACAAACATTGACAGCTGCGTTTTCCCTTCACGAATTTGTGGATCGTTTGCTTGAGTTTATTTCAGTTCACCTCTAGACCTCGCAGAGTTAGGTCGGACGCAAAAGCAAAACGGGAGCGTACACCTCCATTAAATGTGAGCATCTCAAAGATCGAGTGGCAAGCAGAGGCTTTGCATCGCACATGTACAATTTTCAATTTTTCACTGTTACACAGATAACAGTGATTCGATCCGATCAATCGCATCGTCATAACTAGAAAGAAATTACTACCAGAACCTGCCAGATACAAGGCACGAGCGCTAGTCTACCCTCGCTGAGGACTTGGTGGCTTTGCTTTTGTTTTCTTGAGTAGCAGCCGCAATACAAATGATTATGTTTATACTATTAAAGTAATTTACTAAAAAATGACGCCCAGCCAAAACAAGATAATCCCCAGTGAGTTCTCCCTTGGACTCTTCTCTCTTGCTATTGCTGATAGTCAAAGCCAACCGCTTTAGCTGGAGGTTAAGTAGCATGCTGTCTACTTAAGCATAATCGAAGTATGGTGCAACGATCTGGCGATCAGACGAGTTCGATCTCCGGTCCGTCGAAGGCTCGCCTTATCACAACATTTTGCTACGAAGATAGATTAGTGTGGTCAAGTGCAAGCTGCTGATCATGGCACCATGATCGTTTTTCCGTTCGCCTACTCTGCTACTCGACTACTCTGCTGGTAGCCAAGGTGCGAGATCTGCAAATAATGTGGCAAACTCAGTCACAGCCACAGCCACAGCTGCAGCCCCAGACACAGCTGACACAGCCATCTTGATGCCCAAGCTTGAGTCCGCAAGGCCAATGTGGAGGCCAATGTGTGCCGCTTGGCTGATCTCGAGCTCACCCCCCACCGGTCGTTAAGCGAAAAACGAAGTCGCCTCCTCTGTGGCCTCTTGTGTACGGCTCTATTAACCCCTGCCGCTGATTTGGTGATAACGATCGTAATCGTAGCGGTACTCTAGGTGCAACACATGTTGCACTTAGCTCCCCATCCTCCAACATGATGGGCCATGCAGCGTGGTGTGCTATATTATTTTCCCTAATTTAGAAAATAGTTCTTGCTGCTCAAATTGGTATGATTCACTGTTCGCATTTATCGTACGTTCGCCTTGTTAAAATCGGCTGTGCCTGTCTTTCGTTTGCCCTGAGAAGCGAAATTACAACCGAACCGTCGGGGGAAATATGTGTTTTGGCTCCTATATGGTTATGATTTCGGATCTGCTGCTAGACTCGTAGCGAAACGTACTTCCGCATAGTTGGGCCAAACATGATGCGTCGGTTGTTAATGGCCCTAATGCTAATGCAATCGTTCTCTCTTGTAGAATGGCTGTGGATATCCTTAGTGATCCAAAATGAAAGCCAAACGAAAGCTCCAAGTGAACCAGATTGGCCCCTTGCTTGAACACTGCCCGCGACGGTGACTATATTCATACAAATAAGTAAAAATATTTATTAAATCCATACTCATAAATATGCATGGCGTATACATACATACAAATATAGCAGTTGGTATGGGGAGTGGGGGAGAGGTCTTCTAATTACACCAAAAAAGGGGTTTGGCCTCTCAGAACAAAAATCAAACAAAACGTTATGCATATACAAATAGATGTTTATTTATAGTATGTACAATGTACATACATACTCGTACAGAGTGAGTGAATGAATACTCTTCGAATACATTCATTCGCTTAACGAACAAATTAAGTGCCATAAATATGCATGAGAAACCCCTTTAGAAAAAATGAGTGTATACTTATGGAACGGAAGGTTCCCCAGGTTCTCCATTCCCGCCACTCCGTAACTCCTTTGTGCCCCAGGAGAAAGAGAAAGTTGCCGCAGCTGAAAGCTGAAAGCTGTTTACATAGTTGCCGTGTCTAAGCAAATACAAAAGTTATTTAATGAGACTCGCAATATAACCGGAAAAGGTTTACAATTAAGAGAGGAAAAAACGTTGTCTGTCTGTCTGTCTTCATTGGATGGCATTTTCATGTATTTGGCTTTGCGGTTCATTGATTAAAATCAAACTGTTTATTAGGGGTAGAAAACATCCCCTGCCAAAGGCCTAAGGACATGCTCGTACTCCTACTCGTACCTTTTGGAAAACGATCCCAAACTCTCGCTGTTTGTTTAATTGCGTTTTCTTTGTGTTTTTTTGCATTTTATTGTTGGTTTGTCATTCTCATATACCATACGTATTCGTATCCTTCTCTGACAACGCGAGGGTGTATGCCTCCAAAATTCTCTTCCCACAATGTTTATCAATCGCCATACATCGTTCATCAATCAATCCGTCCATCCATCTATCGTTCTGCCAGAGTTGCTTGCAGTTGCTTCTCGCAGCAAAATGATTTTAATTTTAGATTAGTTAAATGGAAATAAAACGACTATTCCCCATACTCCGATTCCTGCGTTCTCCCATCACACACATCATCATCGTCGTCGTCGTATTGACAGGCATGTCAATATGGCTTATTACGAGTATTATTTGGCTTGCATGGCTCTGGTTACTTAATTTAAAAGACACCCAACGATTATTGGTTTGAAATTGCTTAGAACACGCGAGTCGAGTGAGTTTTTGGCAGCTTTTTCTGGTTTTTCTGCCAATGTTTTGTGTATTTTTATACGCTCGAGTAAATAGGTAGGCGTTGATCCAGAAAATATGTTTTTATATTGCTTGCTCATTGTGGGGGGGTGTTAGTGGGCTGATTTTTGTATCTTTTAGTCATAGTACGTATAATATAGTACTATAATATAGAATTGGCAGCACGAGTGCACCTTTAGCGTATAAGCACAGAAAGCACATTCAAGGAGACAGCTAATAAGCAACTCTTTCGGTGTCATATGTCCGCTTGCAACAAGCTCTCCAGTATATTTCAATGTCGTAGCAAATACAGGTCCATTAATCTTATAGCCCCCAGCACAAGAACCACTCGGCTACATTCTCATTGGCCAGGCACATGCACTCTTCGGTGCTACTTGTTGCCGCTGCCGCTGCTTCTGCTGATGCCCCTGTGGATGGGATGCCGAAGGAGCGGCGACCCAACGTCGACCCAGGCAACACCTTTGGAGCGTGATATCGCCTCACCTCTCATGATGCTATTTGCATAGCGTTTAGCTTGCCATATCGGCGTGGCGTGGCGTATTAATATATTTTAGTCATAAATGTAGCGCGCTCCTTTCATGCCTTGTTTAGTTTCACATCTCTTATCCAAGCCATTTGTGTTGCGGTAGTCTTTAGTAGCCGGTCGGTCAGAGCCGAGGCATCTCTTTTTTCGTTTCCCACGTGGACACGAAAAACTTTTTTGTGCGCAACAAGTTTTTTAAAAAAATTCTCTGCTGATAAATGATATGGCAAACAATTCCTGACTCGATATGCATAGAACCGTTGTTGGTGGTCATTAATAATCGCTAAAGTAGAATGGAAGCTATGGAACGGAAGGCTAGCTGGGAACGTAGCGCTTCTGTTAGGCCAAGACCATCTCATTTTAGTGGTAAAACTGCTGCTAAGTAATCGAAAGTAATCGAAAAACTCCACACACAACCAATAACTCCGATAAGCGGACCGAAGAGCAACACCGAAAGCTTCCACACGCTGCCACTTGCGAAGGGCTGGTGGCTGGTGATGGATTATTGGTACGTGTTGCCGGGTGAATATCGAGGATGTATTTTGGGATGCATGACAGCAACAGCAGCAACAGAAACACACGATACTCATTAATCCTGGAGGCAAACGGAGGACAGCAGGATCAGGACCCCTAGCCGCCACACCGCCTCGCCACGACTCATTTGTGCTAAAAACTTCGTCACTTGATAAATTGCCCCAGCGCACCAGCACATACACCACACATTCTCTCCCATCTTACCTCTTTTCTGATGGGATACGGGCTCCCTGTTTTGAGGTCGTACTGTTTTTTGCATCCACAGTTTTCGATAGATAAATACTTAACACGTTTCTGCCAGTGATTTAAATGCTTCTCCCCTTCTTGTCAGCCCTTCAATCACTTGTGTGTGTGCGGCAACGACCTGAAGAGCAGAGCTCTTCAGCAAGGTTTGCCTTTGGGTTTTCCACATCCCACTGTCATTTCGGTATGCAAATACTTGCTGGAGGTCCCATTTTTCCTCCCATTCTTCTCATTTGATGCGTTCATTCTTTGCACTGCGATGCCTGTTTGACGCACCGTCACCGTCTCTGTCACGTTATCTCAAATTCATTTTTGTTTGTTTTGAGCCATTGTCACGTTTTTGTGCTGATTATTAAATTCGTTTAATAAAAGCTTGATAGTAGATGAAGTCAGAAAGCGCCTTCAGGCCCTAAATGTGCGGTTAACACACAACAATCGAGGACAAATGTTTTCTTTAAAGATTTTTTCAAAATATTGTTGAAAATATATCAGAATGGATGTTTTATTTACGCTTGATCAGTCAGTATCACTATCGCATTCGCTATTACTATCGGACTGTTCCAGACTTTGAGCTGCCTCAGAATCCGTGTCACCTGATTCTAAACCGGTTGAAGAGCGCGAACTACTTCGTGAAGTTGCAGCTGATGTTTTAGGGGATGAGGGGGCCGAAAGGGCCTCGTAGTCTTCGTCGTCTGCATCTGAGTCCTGATCTTCAAAGCTGTCGTACTCAACGACACTCTCATTCTCATCATCAGTATCATCCTCCTCGTCAGTACAGCATTCATCCTCTGTGCCACTTGATTCTTTCCTAAAAGAAATGGGGCTTTCAGCTAAGACATGGCCCTCGGGGCTTGCTTTAGTACTCTCGCCGATTTCAGCACGCCCCTATCAAAAAAGATTCAAACTGAATCATTATGTTGTCCAGTTGGCAGCACTAATTTACCAATACCAAGCTCCGATTTCTGGATATAGTCTGAACATCATGTAGCTGCTTCATCAGGGCGTTTCTTTCCATTGAGTGGTATTCACGCTGGAGATGACACTCATTCTGCAGCTCCCGGTTTTCCTTGCTCAGTTGGAACATTTCACTCAAGATCCGATGCTGCTTGTCCACTATTATATTCACCAGCTGTTCTAGATTCTCAATAGTGACCTCATAGTCCATAAGTTTCTTTTTCAGGAGCCAATTCTCTGCACGACAGTCGGCTAGGTCAGAGGCCGACACTGTCATATCCGAAGATTCCCTTTCCACCCTAAGAGATAGCAATGCAATAATACAACTTGGATGGAAATAAAAGTAAAGCTCACTCTTTTTCGTTTTTCGCGTTCTCGGATGGGCTTTCCTTATCAGTTTCCAAATGAATTGCCACTTGGTCCACGACGCTGTCCACGCCAGGCGCATAGTATTGGCAAATACAGGACATTTTAGTCGTAGAGTCTGTAGCAGATTTGAAAAAGAGCGATCAGGTAACTAGATAGTCGTAAGGTGTACCCAGCACTTGACAGACTTGGCAACGCTTAGACGCCGCCCCTGCCCCACAATGTACACTATTAAATGAAAACTCCCTGGCGTTCCCCCCAAATGTTCTCTATTTTACAGACTCTACCCCCGACTACCCAACTACGCCATGGTCCGGGTCCTGGCCTGTGAACACTTTACGACTTGACATTTTCACACTTTGTTGGCAATGCTTTGAACGCTTCCTACATTTTCCTTCCTGCAAGCCAAGTTAACTGACTTTTGGCTCATCCTTGTTGCCGCGTCAATTTCGACGTCCACATCGATGCAAGCCTGCACGGACTGTCTTCCGCCCAGGATCTGGGATGTGCAAATGTGTGGCTTCAGTTGTGGCAAAGGGGAGAAGTGGAGTTGTGGGAGTTTTTTGTGTGTGCGTCGGTGGATTGAAGTGCAAAATTGGTTTAAGTGTTTGCTAAATTGGCAGCAAAATGGCTTTTTCAATTTATACTCAACGTTTATATGCGGGTAGATGCTTCCCAAAAGTTAAGAAAACTCAACATTTACTTTCTCCCAGCTCTCCGCCTCTAAGCTTTTTTGGCAACAAGTGGCGCCTAGCTGGGCAATTGATATTTTTTAAACTTTCCAAGTCTTTCAGAGGAATTTCTGGGCACTCCCACTGCCCCTTTCACACGCTTTGGATAGACTCTAAATGGTTCTCTCCAGAGTTCAGTTCTCCTCACACATATCATTGATAGCTGCGATAATCATGGCTTACACCCGAGCATTGTATCCGTTGCAGTACCCGTACCCACATATACGCGCACTCGTTTTTTATAGCCCATTTAGGAATGCCTTAAAAGGCTACAGTAAGCTCAGTTGAAGTCGAAAGCAAAAGCAAAAGCAAAAGGTAATCGTGATACCTAAACAACTCCAAATTACATACCAGAGGGCGCTACGCAGACCATGTTAACATAAATTTCTTGCGCCTCCTCAGTTTGACTACCACCCTGCCCGGATCTGCCCCTGCTGACCCTTCTGACCATCTTCCAGAAAGAGGATCTCCTCTGCGGTATCGGGCCAACCTCCAAACGCTGGAAACGCTGCAAACACACCAAACGCTCAACTTTAAACCAGACAACACATGCAAGCGCACATTTAAAAAGGCATAAGTCATACGTGGCTAATAAATTGATTTGCTAAAGTGGATTAGCGCTCAGTACTTCGACATATACAGGGTGTTTCACGCTTCGTTGGGGGAACAGGAAGTAGGAATCTGAACAATATTATCTTAGATCTGCAGCGAATGTGCATAGAAAAGCTTTACCTTATTCGTCTGGAATCCATGGAATCTTGCAAGCACCCTGTACGGTCAAAAAGAGTCAGCTATTTGGTGTTTGGGAGAAAAGTCTTCCGCACAGAGTTCTACACAGAGAGGAATGGCATGCCCGTACCAGTAGTGCACTGGACTTACTGGACTCCTTGCAGACTCACTCACACTCAATACGAAGACGTCGGTTAGGAAAAAATAGAAACGCTTAAAATGCCAGTTTGAAGTCTATTATTTGCTGGACACGAGCACATATTGATTGCATCGCAGTCGCCTAGTCGCCTGGTCTGGTCAGCAAGAAGAGTCAGAAAAGCAAATTGCTTCAACAAATACGAGTACTCGTGCTTCTAAAGAGAGGTAAAGGAGGGTAAAGGAGGTGGGAGTAGATCGGAGGGGATGATGACGGGAGGAGGAAATCACATGGTAATCGGCACACTACGAAACAGAAACGAAACGTAAAAAGCAATCGAAGCTATGTTTTGGTTTGGGGAGAGGTGTTCGAAACCCGTTTGCAGGCACTTTACGAGTAGTCCAGCCTCCCAGAGCTTCGGCCAAAGTCTTCGGTGTCTTGGCGGCTTCGTGTAGTGCAGCATTTAGCGTCTTGATCGGTTTATCACCGATTAATTAGAGTTTGATAAATACGCGCACGCCGTGAGTAAATAAATCATGGCAATGGCAACAAGCGCAAAGGAGCGCAGCAGAGCTGCCAGCGCCAGGTACTCGCACAACCAGATGCGAAACGCGCCCCAAAATTCAAGCCAAAAATTTGCATATCCACTCATCCGTTTAAAAAAAATAACAGTAAAATTGTAGAGGTAAACATGTTTTATTTTTGCGCATATCCCTTTTTGATTTTTCACCGCATTTAGGATTTGGCATTTTGTTTTGTTTTGGGCTGCTTCGTCGTTGCTTCTGACGTTTCCTCACAAACAGCAGATTTCGAAAGACAGAGTAGGTGTAGTAGGTGGGTCGCTTGTGCAAAAGTGCAAAAATATCTTTGAACATTTTTCTCTGTGTGAGCATTAATTATGAAGGGAACGTTCTTTGAGATGCGCTTGACAGCGGTCCTGATGAGCAGGAGCTTTGTGAATGCCAATTTGAGGTTACTTTTTTCGGTTTGGACTTAGAACGGGGTTAGAAGGAGCTCTTTTGGTGGGCTCTTTTGACCCCAAGGGGCTTTTGCATTATGCGCTTGACGAATGCGAAAAAATACCGAATGAAATTTTTGGTTTTGTTGTTCAATTTTTCACACTTAAGGACCTCTTGGAGTACGGATGAAGTATGAAGGGTTCCGCATAAGGAAAGTGTTGCACCCCTCGTTTGCATAGAAATTATTGTGGGCCCTTTAAAACATACATACGTACGTACATTTAGTTCTCGAATTATTGTTGTAGAATCTACTGCACTAGTTTTCCTGAAGCTGTTTGTTCTTCCTGAATCCTCTCCGACTCTCGTTTTTCAGAAACTTCTGAACTGCACTCAAACTCGTTTTATTTCGGTGCTGATTTCTATTTTGGTTTGGCTTTCACTGCCACAATTACGAGTATATGCATTGAAGAACATCTTATGGTTTATTACCCTAAGATCTGCCACTGCACTGCTGAGCAGCAAACAACAGAAGCCATGGAGGGGGGTTACTATTTTACTGCGACTGCTCGGCACCATGATTGCTACCTTTTTGCTGCATTCCACTGCTTTGGTATTGGTTGGGCGACGTCTTTTATTCTTGCCCATGGCAGTGGCAAAATTGTTGACCACTTTCTGCTTGGCAGCGTTTTTCACTCTACTTCAGTCCTGACCATTCACTAGCCTCCTCTACCATCTACCATCTTCCACCTACCCACTCCCACTTGTTCTTCCTTTTCAGTTTTTGTCGCATTAAAATTGCTCTCAAGATATCTTCGTTACGGAATGAATGACTACTTGGGCTGGCCTGGCTGGTGAGTTGCTCTTGCGCTGGACCTAAAGTATTTGCGGTTTTTTCTTCACATCCTCTTGCACAATTATCCTGATTTCAATATTACTGCTTCATAAACAAAGTCCAGGTCCAGGTCCAACATCTCTTAGATGTCTCGCAAAAAGAAAGGGCAGGAATCAGGGATTGTGCACAAAACATTATTATTATTATTTCTGTTATTTGTTTCTTGAGGAATTTTTAGTTGCTTCTGGTGGCCTGTGGGCCGGGGCTTGGGTTACACTCTTCGAGGCCTCAGTGTGCCTTTACGTATACTTTGCTGCGTCCGTTAGCCACAAGGATTGGGAATTGGGAGAAGGAAATTATTTTTCCGAATTCATTTGCCGAGTAGTGCATAGTTGGGATGTCTTTCAGTTCTGTGCATTTCCATGAGATTGCCCGGAAAACAGTGTAAGCATTTATTATATATGTTATTTATGATAGCAATTTGTGCACTTGTATACTTGTCGTTGAGTTCTATACATTTATACAAGTAAACTATTACCCGGCGATGAATGTTATGTGGGAGGGAGAGAGGGACTGTTTCCACACGCACAGACACACACACACGCATGTAAAGAGTTCAAAACAAGAGTTCATTAAAAATCTTTTCTGCTGGCATTGACGGTCGATAAATGAACCGAAACCATTCGGTTTTCGATATTCGATTACCTTTCCATTTCCATCTCTTGTTAAACCAAGTATCCTGCAGGCGAATTTGCAAATTTCTTTTAAATTGGCTTAATTTGCGCAAAGTGCCGCCCTTAAATCACATTAAATAGCCAAAGGCAGTTCTCGGGGAACACCCAGAGAACTTTCACTTGCCATTTTCCAAACAATCAAACCACTTCGTCTGTCACCCATACCTCTCCATCGCGGAGACATGCACCCCACGCTCTTCCTACGCACACGCGTTGACATTTATCAAAATTTCAACTGTCATTTATTGCATTCACGTTGCCTGTTTAATTTTTCAACTTCTTTGCGAAACACGCAACTGAACATTCATAAGCCCCGACACCGGCATCGCCTGTAATCCATTCATGACTTCATCTCCATTACCGGAACCCGCAAAAGTACACAAAGTACCAAACCCAATAACCCAAAATTTCGAACATTCGCAAACATATTTACGCGAAAGAGAGAGGGGAGCTGGCGTATGCAGGGGACTTATTCAGCATCGCCCGCAAGCCACTTGCCAATTTTCTCACTGGCGAAATTTTCCAGAAGAAAGCACTCAACAGGGACACGTGACAGTCGCTTGGGTTGCTTCGGTTCTCGTGTGTGAGCTCGCGAAAAAATTTTGCGATTTTCCATTTCCCTCGATGTGACGAACGTGCGTAGCAGTCGCAGTCAAGTGTATGATTTGCGGTGGCTTTACAAGAGGGTTTGAGTTCTAAATAGATTTCTTCATTAAGATTCGGTAGAATCAAGTGTGGAGTGGAGGCTATTCAGAGTCAGTCGTCTAATTGAATGTAATCTTTAATGAAAGAGCCAAATTCGTTTCATTTAAAGGTGCTTATGTTTTGAGACCTGCACTATTCTGTATTTCGACTGCTATCTCCAATCAATTACTGTTGCTCCATCGAATTTCCAGGGAATAAGTTATAATTTCAATTTATTGTACAATTAAAAAAACCAATTTCCCATATCCCGTATTTTCCCATATTTTTCACCTACGATGCGTCTGCACTTTTCAGCAGCCAAAAAGGAAATTAAACAAGGCCCAGTCAAAGCAAGTGGGGAAGGAAATCCTTCTATAAGAACAGAAAAGAAACTCTAAAAAAACACAAAAGTCTTTGCGAAAAATAAAAGACAGCTCTGATGCAAAGGCGGATGCCTGCCCGTCCTGTGGATTCAGCCGTATTCGCATTTGCATGGCACAGTTGGCATCAAATTATGAAATAAGTAAGAGAGCACTCCATGCATTAAAAACCTTTTAATTTGCTAAATCGCCTTGCCAGACATCGACGCCGAAGTTGGGAGTTGGGGTCGTGGCTGGGCTGCAGTCGCCGTCGTTGTTGGATCCTGTCGTGGATAAGCGGGCGGAAACGGATGAAGCGGAGCCTGTGCACATTTTCGAGATTTGCAGACGCCTAAAAGAGCCGCCCAGCCTACGCCCCACCTGCCCTGTCCTACGTCAGAGCCAAGCCCAGTCTCACATAGACACTTGTTTCTAGGATTTTTATTTCCTTTTGGACCTGAGTAAAGTTGAATAAGCTAGGCAAACACTAGAAGGCACGAGACTGCTTGAGTGTAAGGTACTTTCATCTGCACATCTGCTCCTCCTCCCGCTGCCTGGCATTGTATGAGCCCTAGCGATAATTTTCCCTTTTGTGCTGGGAGCTGACTTCGAATTCCTTCGGGCAAGAAGGCAGAATGCAGAAGGTAGGGCTTCGTCTGGCTTAACTCAAATTTTTGTTTTTCATATCATTTTTTCTTTGTTTCCCGACAAAACGAAGCGAAAAGAAGAAGTACTTATATTTGGTTCAATTTTTGTATCACTGCCAACCCGTACTTGGCTCATAGTTTCGCACTTTAAGAGGCGCCTAAAAGCAGCCAACACAAAAACACCTACAACAGCGCACAGATGCGCGCTGCGCTGCATGTAAGAAAGTAATTAAACTTGGCCCGAACTTCAAATACAGAGGCGTTCATTTGGATGATAGCATGGCGTGTCCCTGGCAATCAAGTATTGTCATCGCATGACTCTGCGAAAGGAAAGCCGGGGGGCCCCAAACCACTCTCGAGGCGGAGATACAAGATGCGTAATCGAAATTAAACAAAGTCTCGAACTCGGACGAAAATCAGCATTTAATTTAATTGACAGCTCGCGGACAGTACTCTTGTCTACATCCCCAGAGGCTGCGACCCTCAGTCCGTCAATCCCTCAATCGCCCACACCAGCCAAGGAATTCTCATTAAAATCGTATTATATAGATAGGTAAATGTTTGCAGCCATCCCGTTTCTCCTTGCTCCTTGCTCCTTTCTCCTATCCCTGCAGATTTTTGTCAATTCATTACAAATTATTTGCAATGCAGACACAAAAAAACAAGGAAATTTAGATCCAAAAATAAATTGCAAACTCATTTGCCGCGTGAAAATCGAAACTTTTTCCTCGGCTGAGGAGGACTTTATTTATATTCGATATAAATGTAAAATCAACGAATCAGTCAGGCAAAGCATTGAAGCATCCCAGATGCAGGAAAAGTTTTTTCTTCACCAAATTTTTCAGTGGTTATCCTCTGTCTCTCTCTGTGCCTAAACGGCCCAGGCTTGCACTGGCAATGTCACCCCGTGATTTTGTTTCGAAGCTGGATGTTCTCTGCACTCAATTTAAATCGTGTCCATGGAGATTTGATGCAACATTTTGATGAATTTGCTATTCAGACTGGATTTATCTATCTCCATTTCTCGAGTGCCAGGTTCTCCCTATACATTTTGCGAAAATAGTAGCTTATAATCTAAAAATCGATAGAAATCAATTTATTATGAAGGAGAATTGCTTACAAGTTTCAGATTAAAGAACACAGACAGGCATTATACATTCATGTACACTTGTATGCTACTCGCCTCACTGGAATGATAATTTTAAAGTATTTCAATCTGTTAGATTTTCATTGCTGGGATTTCTTTGAATTCGCTGTTTTTGCTTCGCAAATTAGCTCATTTAAGTCTCCACCGTTTTGGTCGTCCCAAAACAGAGAATATCTGAAAATGCACTCAAATAGAAAACGGATGGCCATTCCATGCACTGGGTACATACATACATATAAAAACAAGGCTCCCAAAATGAAGCTAATTTAATGACAAAAAACCGAACAAACACAATCCACTTATCCAAAAACAAAAATATGAAAATATAAATGTACAAAAAAAAGGAAAGCGACACGCGACCACAGGCAGCGATAAAAAAAAACGCGCAAGGCACTTGGAAAATAAATAGGTATGCACGAACAGTAAAAGTGTGGGCGAATCCGAAGATTATAATACCCTTGCCTTATAACATTACAAGAGTATGAATGTGCAAGAGAGTATACAAATACAGCCAAAGGGTACGCCCAGTAGACATGTGCATTAAATGTTTAACATGATTTTTCACTCATTAACATTGACGCGAAAAGGGAAACCGCACAACAGAACCCAGCGCAGGGTTGGCTTGTGTTTTTGGCATAATTTATGCACATTTATGCGCTCGGGCAATGGGGACTATATGGAAGGAGTGTGGCCTGCCAAGTGTTAATTTTGAGAAATGTGCAAAAAAGCATAGAAAGAATACATGGCTGTTGAGGAAACGAAGCGTGCGGTTCGTTGACTGCTATGAAGCGTTTTTCACGCGTTTTAACGCGTCCCAACGAATCTGCGACTGGGGAGGATACTGCTTCCCATGGTCCACTAACCGACAATGGCGAAACCCGCCAGAAACGCAATTGAGTCACAAAGCCAAAGTGCAGACCGAAGGAATGTGACTTGACTACCGATTCACAAGCAAACTGGGCCCATAATTCATATGCGCCACAAAGTCTGTAGCAATCAAAACGCCAAACAGAAGAACAGAGAGATTTCGGAACAGTGCGAAAAACTGTATACCCTTTCGGTAGCGCTAAAATCTCTTACTATTCATCCGTTCTGTTAAAGTTATAGTACTGCCTGCGAGGGCAAACCGAATTCGAATGACTTGTCCCTGCAATGAGGTGGACGGAAAGGGGTTTCTAGACACTGTGGTGGTCATTGATGAAATACGCTTCTGTGGCTCCCCCTCCGCGGTGAACCCAGTGTGCACTTCGCAAACAAGTCAGTCAGCATCTGTCTCAGTCTCAGATGCCATCCAAGCCCCAAACGACATAATTGCAGCCTGTCTGCGGTAGCTAATGCAAACAAACATGGGGTTATGAGACCGAAAAGGCTCAAGAAAATTCACGACGAAGCTCGCTCTTCGCCTGACCCGTAACAAGTAGCTAGCGAAAAGAATTGGGTCTCTACGTGTTGCCACAGCAACGCACCGAGGGGCAGCGATCGATGCCCGATGCCCGATCGATTGCACAGATCGTGCCGATAGCATTTCATTTGATCCACCACAAATTGTGTTGAACTTAAGGTTGAATTTACTCAGCCCAGTCCATATACTGACAGAGAGAAGCAATAAGGCCCAGCGGCCCAGTTACAGATGCATTAAAACTAGTGCACTTCAATCATGTGCATTGCGTTTGCCGAATCGATTGGCAACGCTCCGAATCCTACCATATTACTGATGAGCTCTCCGACTCCGTTGGCTTTTCAGTTGCACGAAATTATAATTTCACCTACAACAATTTGACTCCTGTTTTTTGTATTTGGCATCATCATCATCATGGCATCGTCGTTACAGCCCAGTGAAAATTTTTCATGGGAATTACATACGTGATAGATTGTTGTTCACCCAACCATCTAAGCCCTTCACCAGTGGCACAGTTGATTGGTTTTCTTGCTTCTTGCTTCTCCTGTGATTGCCATGCCTCAGTCTTCATCGTCATCATATGGGACGTGACTGCGTTACGATTGGCAAGGAAATATGAGCAAGAGTGTCTTAAAATCTTAAAAGTATGCATGGAAATGAGATAAGTCCTACGAAGCTTATGGTTGCACTGAATCCACATTTAATTCCGTTGAATATCTAGGCAGCAAGAGGTCATCGAGTCGCACGTTATAAATTATTCTTTTTGTTTCTTAACGTTAGATCCAAGGGAACAAAAAATATCGGACTAGAATAACTATTATGCGGAGCAATATGGAAAATGAATAGCTTACCATTATGCAGCCCATGATCATCAAGTTAACAAGCTTCGGATGCTAAGGCGCCCCAGTGTAGACATGACCCCAACTATCCGCTCAACAGGTGGTACGTTGTCGCAGTATAAAGTCCCAGCTCCTCCTCCCAAGCACAGACTGCCAAGGAAATCTCACAAGCCATTTCTTCAACCCACATGTAAGCACATTTAGCAAATCACAGAACATGTAAGCTGCTGAAACTTGAATAATCTCTGGTGCCTCAAGAGTCTTAACGCCGCTGCGTCTCGAAGTAAGATCGCAAAGAGTTGTCTGCCAAATGGTGCTGCAATTTCTCGGCGCCCGTCAGTGTCGCAAATGGGTCAAGGGGAAGACCAGACGGTAGTCTTCTTTTGCGCTGGCAATAGAGTCGTGATCAATAGCCACGAAGGGGCACATGAGCCACAGATAGAAGAGAATCCAATCCAACTCTCGATTCGATTCCAAGCAGCCGACTGACCACCTACAAATATTTGTTTTCGGGCCTACTCTACGCCGTGCTTCTTTTTTGTTCAATTAAAGCTTATGCCAATAAATTGTGTGCAGTAAGTCACTTAATCTAAATTAAGCACTAGTATCTGTATCTTGCGCTCAGAAGATGGTCGATGGCTCAGATCGAACGGCAATCTTCTGCTGTTTCCTCTGCTGCATCATGTGTCATAACCAAGTTGTAAGGCGCCGACAAAGCTCTGTTTTCTACTAGGATGGGCGCGTGACACGGCATATGTATAAGCATCTTGATTGGGTACAAGGAAACAAAATATGTAGGTCATTAATGTGTTGATCATGTTTATCGTTAACTATGTATGTTGGGGCCAGAATTGAAACTGCACTCAGTGGAGAGCACCCGATTGCGAGCATCCCAATCCCAGCTATTATTAATATTATTTCACGAGTTGTCACGCACCCATCGATAGCTCGAAGACCTGGTCAATATAAAATCGCAAATGCAGATGCAGATGCAGATCTGCAGTTCCAGTTTTCCGATTTCCATAAACGACACTACAGAACCGAGGTATCGGCAAGTGCTCTTTTCCTGGTGCCTGGTGCCTAAGATTGTGTCTTCAAAGCGTAAGCAATTTTTATGCTCATGTTGCTCGTAATCACCGCAAGCCGCAGGTGGTAAAAGGCGTCGTGGGTAACCCCAACATCGCCCGCCTCTGTGGCAAGCAGGCGCCCGAGTGCATCTCCCCAAGAGCAGGGCTGCGCTCCGCTGATTGAATTGCACTAATTGCATATTAAAGCTCAGCATTTTGAGGCTACAAATTGCATGAGTAGCAAATTGAATTGCAGAATCTGTGCAACCCACACACCACCCTTCCCTTCCCTCGCCACCCTCCTCAACTCCCCCTGCCACCTTCGGCAAGCTACTAATGAACGCTACCGCTCCACCCGTTTCCAGCTTGTTTGGCTTTTATTTCGCTTAATTAATTGGCAGCACCAAAAGTCTAGAGTCTACAAAAAACGAAGCCAGGAAGCTGTCAACAGAAAGAGGGGAGCGGAACCCCAGCCCACAGTCCACAGCCCTTACCTTTTAGCTGCATCGCATCTCTCGAAGGCAACAAAAACCGGAAAGTGAAGTGTCCTTGGAGAATATGTGGCTTGCATTTTGCAATTCTTTCATTTTTTGGCAGTTCTCAACCAAAAAACGAAGAAACTAATTTTTGTTCTTGAACCTTGTTTTATATCCTCATTTGTTCGCTCGGGCTCTCGTGTGCGATGGTTGCATTGGAGTGGCTGAGGAAACGCGAAATGAGAAAAGAGCCTCTTACATGTTGCTCATGCAGAAAGGGTTAATTATAACCCTTTATAAAATGAGTGCTGACTAGGGACCTTTAAAGGCAGTTGGTGAGAGCTAAGGGCTAGGCTCGCATCAGTTTCTACTCGAAGTCTATGATTGTAGAAAGCAGTATTGGCAGTCCCTCGCAGTGGCTGGCTAACAAAGTCCCAAAGTTCCCTTCTTCAACTACCAAGTAAATAGCATATGAACATTTCGGGGTAAAGAAAAACAGAGAAGCTCTAGGAGATTTCCTAACAGAGGGTTTTTGGCCGTCATCCTGAAGGGTTCTTTTAATAACATTTTTGCTTAATTAACACAACAAAGCAATGGCAGAAATATGGGAATTTTAAAACAAGGCAACAAAAATGTTCCCTATGGAGGCATCTTGTATTACCACCTGATGGGAGAATTATGTATAGAATGAGTTAGGTGTGGTGTGCGGAAAACATCATGAAAAAGCTCTCACAATGCTAGAGCCTGCCTCCTATTGACAGCACACTCGTACCCCCAACTTCTAAGCTAACGGAACGACAGACAAAAAGATTTATGTTTTCTTTTCATTTAGATATTTC
Source organism: Drosophila affinis (assembly GCA_037356375.1). NCBI lineage: Eukaryota > Metazoa > Arthropoda > Insecta > Diptera > Drosophilidae > Drosophila > Drosophila affinis. The sequence continues at coordinate 23,727,426 of CM074799.1, forward strand.
GTTTTTTGGCGAGCCCAAAAACAAATGAACAACAAAATTGTATACACATTTTGTATAGCGTACTCAAAGTATACTTAAAGCCAAATAAAACCACGACTGGCTCACAGGAAAAAAGTGCTCAGAAGGAGGGAAATAATCAAGAGAACCAAGAGCACAAAATGAAAAGCGAAATGTGAAGAGCGAGCATGAATTAAAGATGCGTTTTCCCGATTTTTATCCATGAATATGGGGAAAGAGAGTTCCTGCATAAATGAATTAAGAAAATAAATTTGTAGTGAATGTGGTGAATGTGAATTTATCAGTCTGCAACGGACTGTCCGACAGTCTGGCGCCACGAGTACGAGTACGAGTACGAGTAAAGCTCCACAAATCCACTGTATCATGCATGCAACCGACTTCATGTTCGACTCCCGCCTAGACAGCAATAGGCCAAACAACGATCTTCCAATTTTCACATGCGAATTATCCGCCTGCTACGCCCCAACGGATACTCTTGTCCAGCGTCCAGCCTCTACAGAGTAAGCACAGAGTAAGCAGATCCAAACTTTGAATGATTGATAGCATGTTATGAGTTAACATGCTATTATTAGACCACAAGATGCTACCAAGCAACAAAAAATACTAGCCTGGCCTAACCAAATGTTTACTCACGACTTTTCGCGGAGTAATCCTCCCTGGGCTTTTTTTGACATATTTGGCAAAAGGGGAAAATTGTGCAAGAGAAATTGATTTCACATGATTTACGTGCACATTTTCCCAACTGAAGAAAATTTTGAATGTCATGCTGGGGCTGCTGTTCGGGGTGGCCGCTTTTCCAGCTTCACAAATCAATTTTCGATTGCACCACAAAAGATAATCATATGGTCTTGGCTTGGGCTCGTTACCTGGTCTTACGGTCTTACGGTCTTAGATGGCACTAGCCAGTCACGCAACAGATGATTGAAGGATGCAAAGATCCAACCTCAATCGAAAGTTAACCCAAAGTGCATATCCAGAAATGAAAAGGGGACCCAAAGCAACAGTTTTCTTAAACGACATGCGAATACTCTATTCAAATTTTAGGAATTGACGTACATATGCCTTTCTGAAATCGTGATGCTCGTACAATTATTCTCTTCTGAGCCATAAAATTGGCGACGTGTTGAGAAGAGTGCGGCTCTAAAGGTTTACGTCTTACACTGCGATATTGTAAGAGAAATGGAGAAAAAAACACCGCGTTCTATTTAAATTCCACACGATCACTCGGCAAACAGGTTATAAACAATATATTCATCAAATCATATTCAGAACAATCATATTCAATCCTAGATGTTTACCCTTGAGGCCGAAACCCTGATCATATCTTCAGGTACGGTGCAAATATCTTTAGGCAATGAAAGTGTGCTATTTTCGACAAGCTGTTTCTTATTACAAAAAAAAGTTGGCCTGGTCAACCGACTAATTTTCTACGACACTAAAATGAATCAATACTCAGAAGTGCCCTAACACAATGGTAACGGGCCCCTGAGACCGAATAAAACGTTAGCGATAGTCAACAAACACTTAATATGATTCGACGGGCACTCAAACAGATTCCGAAAAGTGCAACAGCCCCAAAAGACCCGTCGAGATCGCGCCGTTTAAGGTGACAACTTAATTAAAATTTTGTACATTTTTCAAGCCAAACGCTGCCTAATCGAGCCCCACAATAAAAAGTGAGAGTCGAGTCGAGTCTCCCTCGAAGACGCTCTCACAGAAATTATAACAGAGCTTAAAAAAGCGACGAAGCAGCTGGAGACTTAACTACGAATATGCATTAAAATACTGGTTTTTGCTCTTGCTTAAAAGATTCACATGATATTAGAGAATTCAATGGTCGAAGTGTTGATACCCTGAAAGCCGGATGGAATAATGATTTCTAATTTCTGTTATCAAACCGTATTTTTGTACTGCATCCTATATCACTCTGTTAACTACTATTAACATCTGACCGATCTACAGTACACGTTGTGTTTTATTGAGACATTTTAAATACATTCAACATACCCCTTTGCAGTGAATAAACAAGAAACTGAACTGTCTCCCCAAGAGAGACTTTTGCCAGACCATTTCGTATATCGAACTTGTCATCGCCGTCGTCTGGGGCCTGTCTCTGCCTTCCAGAGTGTATATTGAAAACGAGCTATTGGATCTGTCGATGGTCAACGCTCGATCGTACGACAGAGCGACCGCTCATCGTCTGCTGGTCCGCTCGGAACTTAGCATGCGCATGCGCTACCGTTTTCTTGGCCAGTTGTATTTTGGCTATTAGCACGTACGGAACTGCGCCCGCGCCTTGAAACCGAATCCGAATCCGAACCCGTGTCCGAGCCAAGTGTGAAAAACATATAAATGCGAGTAAACTCAAGTCAAAGCAATATACTCGAAGAAACTAAAAGTTAATTGAAGTTGGTGTTTAACACACTTTCGTCGGTTTTTGCAAGAAAGCGAAAGTTGCGTGACCCAGTGGAGTTTAGTACATTTTTGTTTATTATCGAAACGAAAATTCACACCAAAAGAACAAGAAAGAAACTTAAAAATTCGAAAGACAAACCGAAAAACAAAAGCGTGCGAAACCATCGACTGCAAAGCGGGTCAGCAGCAACCTTCATTCAACCGATTCAGATTCCGATTCCGTTTCCGGATCTTGGTCTTCTCATGATGCCTGCCGCTAGCTCACATCCCCGCTTGTTTTTCTACTTGCTGTGCGCTGCGTCGCTTTTTGCCGTTTCCAAATCGGATACCGGTAGTACAAAGAACTCCTATTTCACGTCCTATTTCTACTATTTAGCTATTAACTTTATTAATCCATTTGCAATGCCGATATTTTATCGCTTTGTAACTGTTTGCCTGACATAAGATACAGTTAGTGTCTGGAATATGCTTATAGTTGATTCTGATTGACGAATTTTCCTAAAATAGTGTTTTTATGTAAATATAGCCTAGCTGATCGTTGTACATATGTAAATATCCTATAAGCTTGTAAATACTTAAGTTTTAGGAATTTTGAGAATATAACAAGCATCACTATGTCCTAGTTCGATCTAACTACCCGTAATATTTGTGATATTTAATATGAGGCACTGTGTTATTTAAATTGTACAATAAACATGTAAATTTTGTTGTTATATATGGGATGGTGTTTTTCGTGGACAAAGGCGTAAATTAATCATTTGCTTTTCCAACAGCAGAGCTAGTACTCTTATACATAAAGCGTTTCAGCATTTTAACTGAAGCACGTACATAACAACAAACGAAAAACTTGAATGTCAACCACCATCTGGTAAACTTTAAAGACTGCGTAGTCAATTAAATATTTAACAATTATCGAGTGGAACTCGCAAGTTACAAAATGAGACGTGCGGTCAATTCAATGCCAGCCTTGGACTCGCATCATACCAATTCATAATCTATCACTAAAGAATTCTCTACACAGTGCGGAGAGTTTCTTCTGACTATCTTCTCTCATAATTACATTTCTTCTCTGCCTAAGAGCCAACACATATACATACATATATGTAGATACCTCCTTACATACATATTTATATACATTCATAAATACATTCATTTTTGCAACTCATCTTCAAGAGAGAAGCCAGTGAGACTCACCGCTGTCGTCTCTCTGTTGTCCATGATCTTGACCACTTTGCTCTCGCACTTATTACCCAGCTCGTTTGAGTTTGAGCGGCTGGTTGTTTCGTTGGTTTCATTGACATCAAAAATTGTTTCGTTTCTTTGGCCCAGACGACTGGTTTGGGTATCTCTGTGGCGTTGGCTGCAGTCAAGGTTAATAGTTTAAACTGTTAGGCGCTAGCTGCGGCTGCTCTTGTATTGTGCTGCCGGCTACGTCAGCTGGTTGCTGTCTTGATGCGGAACTGTTGGACATGCGGAAGTTCGTCGAAGATGATTAGGCAAAGTTAGTTGGTTGTTTTTCGCCGTTTGTTTACGTTTTTTGTTACTTTAGTTTGCTGTTTTGTTGAACTACTTGAGCTACTAATCTCAATAGAAGACGGAAGTTAGTTGGTGCAAGATTTATACTTAAAGAAAACAAGAATAGTTTGGCCCCTTTGTATTTACTAATATGCCGTTGGCTTAGAAAATAAGGTAAATTAGATCTTAAGCTGTCTGGATTTCTCAAGTAGCCCAGTAGCCGCCGTATCGAAATTCGTATATCCTGTTACACTTTTCTCATGCCACCCCCAACTCAGTGCCGCTGCAGGCTCCTGCCGACGATCTAGCATACGACGCCGCTCTACAATTGGGGCTACTTAACCATCGTCTCAACCTGCTTGCCCATGAAGAGGAGTCGAGGCAACTTAGTTTCCCCAATATAACTCTGAACAATCTTGTGAATCGCATACCCTGTAGCTGTGACACTGGGCTATGCAAATGCTGTGCGGGTAAGTCTATAGCATTCCAGCAACTTTCCAGTGTAAAGGGTAATCTCTAATCCTCTATAGGTTTTCTCTCGGTTATCGGCATGAACAGTTGCACAGAAGTGGCCTATCGTCCGGATGAGTTTTCTTTTGAGTTGCGCATGCGCGTTAATAACAACATTTGGTTCCGTCGAAAAGTTTCTGGACAGAATCCGCCGCCGTTCTGCTTCAGACCGCCACGATTCAACTTTGCCAAGGCCTGTATTCAGTTCCATGACATTTGGTTTGTGGGCCGCAACATGCACGTCTGCATGTACATGTCTGGGGAGTTTCAGGGCTTTGAATTGTTCGAGAGGTGAGAAGAAACAGGGAATCAAGCAGGCTCCTGAATCCAATATCCTCTGTGCACTTTCAGGAACTTTGATTGTCTTTTGTTTGGGGATCACGGCGTAAAGATCGTCCCACCAGAGCAGAGCTATCCGACAAGACCCAATGGGGTGGACATTGACGAAGGAGATGACGAGATTGAGGACTATGATGAGAATGTTGTTCGCAGTTTAGCAGAAAGCATGATTGGCTAATCAGCACACCTTGACTAATTATTTATTTATGTATTTACAAAAAATCCCACACTAGCAACTAATAAAATATATGTAGCTGCAAAATATTAAAAGCTATTCCTCTGCCCACACCTGAGAGACAGAGAGACAGCTTGTTGCTCTTCTAGCTTCCCGAAGGCAAGTGCGAAAACTGCAAAAGAATGTGTGATGTACCCCTCCAGTGCCACTTGCAGCCAGCGCATTCTGCTGCGGCAAGCTGGAACGCATTCAAGTGCAAAATGAAAAATTCAAAACAAAACAAAGAACAAACAAATTGTAAAGGATATTGCAAGCAAAGGATGCAAAGGTAGGAAAGGGACTGGGGTTGCGGCTGCGGCTGCACCGCATGTGCAACACGTCGAGAAGAGAACTTGGTGTAGTACTATGGACACGGAACACGGACAAGGGCAGACCTTTTACGTTGCATTGAAATGCATATGCACAAGCACGTTGACTGTTGCACTTCGTTTGACTCGCAGTTGACTGTAATAAAGGACTATTTAGGCAGCAAGGATGCAAGGATGCAGTCCGCTGAGGCGCTACTGCACACAGCAGGAGAAGTGGAGTATTATTTCGCACTTGAATGCTTTGAATGCGAGTCAGCCTTTAGTCAAGTGGGGTGCAAAAGTGGGATAAAAGCGTACAAAAGGCAAAGGCCGTGCAAGGAAAAAGAGATGCAAGTGCAAGTGGGATATGCATTACATGCTGAACACTTGTCAAGCCTGCCATAGAAGGCCTTTGTTGAGGCAAGTGATGATAATGAATAATGAATGAGGAGTAAGATGAGAAATTAATTGTAAAACAAGTGTATGTGAAGTGGCTCTAAAGGTGTGAAAATCACATGACAATGGAAGTGGCTTAATTAGCTTGATAATTAGCTTCACCCTGTCACTCGGATGTTAAGCCTTCAAGTGACCAGCCCATTCAGCCATTTCAAAATTCATTTAAATGACAATCAAACATGAGTGACCCCTCGGACATAAAGGCATAAAGAGGTGTGAACAAAGCTGACCATAAAGCCCAACAAGAACAAGGGGAACATATCTAATTTAAAATTCAAATTCACGAAATGCATTTAGCGTCAGTAATTGATTTGTTTAAACAGCACGCACGCGACACTGCAGACACAACAACTGACCAACCGACCAACCGACTTACCAGACCAGACCCTCGACCTCCCAAAACACACAAACACAGACCTATAGACCCACAGGGGAGGCACGGAACAATAAGGGCAGGGCCGACCAGGGCTCGACTGACCAGGGCGACCCTCCTTGTTGCCTGTAACCTGGCGCAACAGATAGAGATACAAATCACTTAAGGCTTTGGTCAGTTGATGCGATTTGCAATGATACCTACCGCTTTTCCCCCATATTTGTCCATTCCCCGAGGTCAATTAAGTTATTTCCGGTTTCATGTGGTCAACGGACAAAAAAATTGAAATATCACGGTCAAGTGGTTAGATCCGTGGCAAAATGAACCCCAGGGAGTATGAGTGTGCCACACATAAAAGCGGATTGAATGTTACTTCCCCGCAACCTCTACATGCCAGAATGTACAATATGAATAGATAGAAAAAAAAGGTAATTGAATAGGGCACGCTTGGAGGCTCTTTTTCGTCGGCAAGAGAAAGACTCTACCTCTGACAAAGGCGTGGAAGCATAAGGGATAAGGGATTGTTGAGAGCATATTCTGAGATATAAGGAAAAATTCCATTACTTAAAGTTCTATGCCACTCCGCGACTTTCTCTTCCACTCTGTCTGTCGAAAAAGAAAGAGAAAGTAATTTCAAAAACTACCCCTAAAAGTAATTAAAGCCCCCGGTTTTAGCTGGAAGCTGGAGGACGGTGGAAGACTGTCGCCTCCTTCTAGCATCCAGCAGCGAATGTTAATCAAAGCAGAATATAGAAAAATACAAGGAGACAGCAGAGCAGGACAGCAGGACAGCAGGACAGAGACAGAGACACTGTCCTTGGGGTTTAATTTCTTTTAAATTTTAACATTTTGCTTAGAGCAAATGTGGGGTGGGAATTGGGAGTTTCACGTTCCAGACGGATGATGAGAAAATGAAAAATATGAGTGTAATATACCTAAAAAGACGAATGTGAGTAATAAATTCTTTAAAAACAGAATTTTAACAGATAAAACAGAAGTTTGGCTTTCAAATAGATTTTGGTGAGTAATGGAGCTTAGCTCAATTTGTTGAATGGAAATGGTACCTACGAAGAAAAATGTAATATGAAAAATGGAAGGGAAGGGAAATACAACGGAATTCGAGCCACATACACAGCTCTTGTACTTATGTATGTATGTACAGGTCTATCTATGTACGCGACTTTCATGCGTGATGAGCGTGAAAATTTCCCCTCTTTTGTACATAGCAAGTAAATAGGTTGGCAGACAAAAGGGGTGGTAATGCTTTCAAAGGGTTAAAATCTGTGCCTACTCGAAAAGCGAAAACATGCGTGAGCAGTGTACATATGTATTTAAAAGTATGGATGTGTGTGTGTATGTGTGTGTGTGTATCTTTTGTGATAACAGCGTTGCCAGACTGTCGAGAGCGTTATCTTTAGGGGAGCCAAAGAAGAATGGAAGGACTAAACAAAGTCATTTACATAACTAACGAAGTGGGTGAACAAAGCAAAGAGAGAATGAGGGTGACAATACCTAGAAGCGAGGGAGAGAGAAGGGTGTTGCAGACCAGACGTGGATGGCGCGTGTTGGAGGTTTATGTGGTCAAAAATTAAAATGGCCACCAACAAGGCATCTTAAATTTTATGTGTCAATTTTTACTCTTTGTCGTTTGTTATCATGGAAAGAGAAGTCCGTCATTACGCATTCATGCTGGCATCCACAATCCTTTCTCTTTAGTGTCTCAACCAGGAAAATGAGGGATCCGTAAGGGCGCATAATGAGAGCCCATAATGAATACCCTAGCTAAAGGCTTTTCAGGACCTACTAAGAATCAGTCTTACATATATCTTAAATCCCTTTTTCCCTTTTTTTTGCCTTTCTGACGCCTTTCAATTACTTTCCACACTTCCCCTAATCAAAAAACCTTCATTATGAAATTGAGTAACGCTAACTGTAAAAGCGTTGAGAAATTATTATATTTGAATATTCATACACAAATCCATTTTATTCGAAAAAACCTAACCCCGGCGCAAGGGCATTGTTAAAAATGTTCGATCCTAAATTGTGGAAATCATTGTTAGCATAACTGACATCCTGGGTAACCTACTAAACCAGGAGGGTTTACGATAATGGAATTGGATGTTGACTTAGAGGAAGCGCCTGCATTTGCGCTTGCTCCTCCCAGTAAAGCCTGCCAAAATGCCAGAGAACCAAAGGCACTGCAGATCAGCAAAGCCAATGTTAGGATCAGCAACTGAAAAGAATATTAATAGGTGGGTGTATTTACGTTTACAGTATATTTGGGAATGTTTTCTTACCAACGGACGAATCATTATAGAAACTTTGCTCGAGAGTCTTCTTGATAGACAGCTCCTGAACTGATAACCAAGAGGTAGCTCAGCTAGCGTTTATATAGAAACTAAGACCTACAATTCCAATTTAAATGCATATTGAAAATATGGTAATGCTAGTCGTAAAACTTTTGCAGATTTCTCTATTCTAGAAAAGTTGATTAGTTACGATATTAATATTAACATTACACACTTAAAAATATGGTATAGTTAGCTCTAAATCAGAGGCCGGCACTGTGTATAGGAAAAGGCCACGGAGCAGCGCAGTCGGCAAAGAAAATGAATCGTGTTGCTTCGTGTCTGTTGTCTGCGCAAACAAACGCACTTAGAACATGTCAGTCTCTTCGTGCCGACTTCTGCTTTAAAACCAATGAAATGTATAAGTTCTAGATTAAAGCTATATTATTGAAATGGATATTATTTTTTCAAAATAAAACTCAGCACTCAATGAAACTTGAATTGTACGCAGCCCCATTATAGGCAACCCTATAATGAATACCCTAGCTAAAGGCTTTTCAGGACCTACTAAGAATCAGTCTTACATACATCTTAAATCCCTTTTTCCCCTTTTTTTCCTTTCTGACGTCTTTCAATTACGTTTCACACTTCCCCTAATCAAAAAACCTTCATTATGAAATTGTGTAACGCTAACTGTAAAAGCGTTGAGAAATTATTATATTTGAATATTCATACATGAATCCATTTTATTTGAAAAAACCTAACTCCCGCGCAAGGGCATTGTTAAAAATTTTCGATACTAAATGGTGAAAATCATTGTTAGCATAACTGACATCCTACTAAACCAGGAGGGTTTACGATAAAGGAATTAGATGTTGACTGAGAGGAAGCACCTGCATTTGCGCTTGCTCCTCCCAGTAAAGCCTGCCAAAATGCCAGAGAACCAAAGGCACTGCAGATCAGCAAAGCCAATGTTAGGATCAGCAACTGAAAAGAATATTAATAGGTGGGTGTATTTACATTTACAGTATATTTGGGAATGTTTTCATACCAACGGACGAATCATTATAGAAACTTTGCTCGAGAGTCTTCTTGATAGACAGCTCCTGAACTGACAACCAAGAGGTAGCTCAGCTAGCGTTTATATAGAAACTAAGACCTACAATTCCAATTTAAATGCATATTGAAAATATGGTAATGCTAGTCGTAAAACTTTTGCAGATTTCTCTATTCTAGAAAAGTTGATTAGTTACGATATTAATATTAACATTACACACTTAAAAATATGGTATAGTAAGCTCTAAATCAGAGGCCGCCACTATGTATAGGAAAAAGCCACGGAGCAGCGCAGTCTGCAAAGAAAATGAATCGTGTTGCTTCGTGTCTGTTGTCTGCGCAAACAAACGCACTTAGAACATGTCAGTCTCTTCGTGCCGACTTCTGCTTTAAAACCAATGAAATGTATAAGTTCTAGATTAAAGCTATATTATTGAAATGAGAATTATTTTTTCAAAATGAAACTCAGCACTCAATGAAACTTGAATTGTACGCTACCCCATTATAGGCAACCCTATAATGAATACCCTAGCTAAAGGCTTTTCAGGACCTACTAAGAATCAGTCTTATATCTTAAATCCCTTTTTCCCCTTTTTATATCTTTCTGTTCAAGTTCTCTCAGGTTTAATATTAGACGACTTAAATCTTAACCAGAACTCCTCTTACTTGCAAAAGGAGTATCTACACAGATACAAATGTTTGCCAGAATGTTGAAAGTTTGTCTATAGCTATCGATCTACAATTGGGTGAAAATACGCGCGAGACACCTGGCTCGGGATCTTAGCGACAATATCAGAGTTTGAATCCCACTAGGGAAAATAATTGAAGACCTCTCTTTGTGATACTCATATGTTATCCGACATGTTATGCTTTACCTCCAGTATTTAATAACTTACTAATTACAGTTTGAATTCAGTAATTATTGTATATTAATATTCTCACACAAATACATTTTATTGACCAACCACAGCGCTAAGTAACTGCTGGAGATTCTCGCAACGAATTCGAGAAATTAAACAGCGTATCCAATCCCAAGCTGCACTTGTCTTCGGGGAACTCCTATCCCATAGCGGAATCCACCGTTTAAACCGCCTAGGCCTAAACCAGCGTTTAGGCCTAAACCACCGCCTAAACCACCGCCTAAGCCACCGCCAAGGCCACTAGCTGCACTGATCGCAGAAGATGTAGCTCCGGCTTGAACTCCAGCAGAGCCCCCTCCTAACAAAGCCCTCCAAAATGCGAGAGAGCCAAGGGCACTGCCAGTCATCAAAGCTAATGTTAGGACCAGCACCTAGGAAGAATATTTTCATTTGAATACACTATACAAACTACAATTGCGGATGTTAACTTACCAAACGCCTCATTTTTGAAATTTTTTTTCGAAAAATAATTCCACAACTGAGTTTCCAGATAGCGTTTATATACCAAGTAACTAATCTAATTTAATTCATATGCATATTGCATGCATAATGTAAATCGTAAACCTTTTAAGAGAAAAGTTCATTTGTAGCATTTCACACTTTAAAATATCGTTTAGAGCTTTACAACAATTTCCATAAAACTTTAGACTGCAATATTGGCTTGGATTCTCATATATATGTCGAAATATATGTATTATCTGAAGAACAATATATTCATTCCTGATCATCAATAGCCGAATTGATATAGCCCATAGCTGTCTGTCCGTCCGTCCGTCCCGTCCGTCCCGCCTAGAACTCAGAGACTATAAGAACTAGATTCAGAGAAAAGTATAGAATAACTATATCTAGCAGATTGCCCAAATTGGTTTAGATCGGATAATTATTATAGCCAGAAGGAACAAATACAATTTCAGTGGCTACGTTAGCACAGCCACTCATTTACTCATTCTTTCTCTCTCTCTCTCTCTCTCTCTCTTTCTATCGCATACTAAAGATGTAGCGATGTAAAGATGTAGGTAGCTAAACTAGCAAGCTATGTATAAATTACATAAATTGATGATTATAGGCTATATGGTAGAGCAACATTCCCCCTCGTTAATCCTTTACATATGTGGATTGGTGTGAAAAGTTTGAAACCCAATGAAGTACGTACGCTTTTATGTATCTATCAATACGGTCCTTTTGCTTTTATGCCAATTAACTCAGTAGTCTGGTAGCTGGTACCACTTTCTGATAGCTATAGCTTATGCCAGCATAGCGTATATATAGGATTGGAATAGACCATTTAATTTTTTTAGCATTCTGACATATGTATGTACTCTTACAGATATCTGTGATGTCTTTCAAGTATTTTCCTCTTCAGTCTATCGTATACACACAAACTAAGTGCTTCTCTTTTTTCATTGGTCTTAGGTCCAAATCTTGGAGAGTCACACCTGTGTGAACTACAAGAAAACTTGTTCTCAAAAGATCCAATTTCTAGTGATATTCCCGTCTATTGACGTCTATACTGCATCTCTGGAGAGCGCCCTTTGCCATAGTTTTGCGGAGTTCTTCCTTCCATTTTTCAATATTTACAGGAAGATATGAACCACAAATTAGAAACGGATGGATCGATGCTTCTGTTGTCTAAAACGTTCGCTTTTTTATAGAAAAATTTAGGCTGGATTTGGAATGCTGCTTAATTTTATTATTGGGTATTACAATTACAAAGCTTGGCCAAGACAAATGTTAATTTAACCCAGACACTTGTCATTTCTTAATACTAAAAGATTAATCCTAAGCGTTAAACCGTTTCATTCTTAGCCGTTTTCATTGCAATATCCAATCAATTGGTGATGAGTCCTCTACTAACCGAACACATTCAGAGCGGGGTGTAGCAGCCCGAGTATTGAGGGGGGTTCCAATGAGCCGTCGACATCGACAGTGATACTTCCTTGGACGCCTGGAAGCGCTAAGCTGAGTGGATGTCCTCTGATTCCTGCTCCTCGTTTTACGCCCACCGCTGCGCCTCCTACTACGCCTGCTCCTCTAACCGGTGGGACCGGTGAACTGATGCCAAATAGATTCCCTAAGGATCCAAACATGTTTCCGAAGGGGCTTATGAATATGTCTGGAATTGGGATTCCAAATGGGTTGAGGATGGGAGTCAAGGGCCCTAGGTTTAAAGGTCTAGCGCTTAAGAATCCAGTGCCTAAAACTCCCTTAGCGCCAAAGAGTCCTGTTCCAAATAATCCTCCGTTTCCAAACCAACCACCACCAGCAATTACTTTTCCTGGGGTACGGACCCTATTGATCCCGACAGTTGTATCCAAATTAATACTACCTCCACCCAAAGGAGTTTTAATTCCGATAGTTCTGTCCACAGAAAAGGCAGGACCCCTAATGAAAGAGCCAGTACTTTTTTCAACCCTAATACCAGCGCCGCCAACGCGTGAGACCCCAATGCTGGGTAAGGGTGAAATAGGTAGCCCACCCGGTCCATGCGCAAGAATTGCACCAGATCCAATTCGGATGCCCTTATTGAAGGGAATTATGGGATAATCATACCCTGGAATTCCGTAGCTATATGGGGAGCGTGGGTTTTTGATAATGGTTATCAAATCACTTCCTTGACCCACGCCAGCGGAGATCTTACTGTACGGCTGATAGGCTCCAAGGTGAGCAGCAATAGCAGCAGCTTTCGCCGCTTGAATGGCCAAGTCAGCTCCTGACTGACGAGGCACTATTCCATGGTTGGTGCCGAACAGTACATCAAGGTAGCGTAAGGGTGCCAAATGAATGTCCGCCAGGCTCTGAACTGCATTCTCGCCCTGGCGGGCTAACTCGGAAACGATAGCATTGGAGCTCCCACACAGCAGGGCCAGCCACAGGACGAGTATCTGCAAATAATCAGTTATCAGTTAAAGGCCAGGCCTTTAGTAAGAAGTCTGAACGGTTATTTTGGGTTTGTACAGTGACTTACCAATTGTCGAGCCATCGCAGAACAGGAGACTCGATGATATGCCAACGAGATGCAAGACTGATATTTTCAGAATTCGGAGGTGTAGCTTTTATAGTAGAAACACAGTGTAATTAGAATATATATTAGAACTGTGATTATGCACAGTAGACTTTAAAGTTCAGAAACCGTAGGAGGTGATTTTTTTATAGCTGTAGCTGTAGCGAATCATTAAAATTGGTTACTATTGGTTTGAGTTATTGAACACCTATTCAGAGTTCATCCAGTGTTGAAGCAGAGTTTTTACTATAGTATAGATTAATATCTAAAAGAAAGGCAGTTGCTGATACTATATTTATATATATATTTTATTTTTAACTACATTGCTGAAAGTACAAAAAATAGCTGTACACAGATAAAAATAAAGATACAAAAACATTAATAGAAGTGTTTGAAACCCCCCAGTCAAATTTACAAAATATTTCAGATAAAAACTGTTTTCCTTCAAGGAAGTAAGGATGAACTTTCAAATTAGTTGAGGGTGGTCTTATGTTGAAGATCCTTCGCATAGATAGGGTTGGCGCCTTTGGTGCAGCATTCAGTTCCAGTTTTTTAATGCTGACTCATTTTTATTCTGCCACAACTCTTCTCGTCATAATTATGCTTTTGTTCGGTTTTATTTTCCGAATATTGATTGTCCCATTTTCAAAATTAACGGTCTTTGACTGGATTATATGGATGCGACAATCACTGAAGGCATCACTGCAGGAGTCTCCGTCAACCGCTCATGTAATATAAGGAGCTGGCTAAAATTTGTTGAGATAAAATCCTATATAAAAATAAGTTCTTTGCATATTATTTATTGCCACCCATTTGGTTTTTACTGAGCAGAAATTAATATTGCAAATTTGTTCTCCTGTTAAACGGGTGTAAAACTTTCAAAACAATACATATACGTGAGAGCAATATAGTAAAAGACAGAATTTATTGATTTCGCAAGTTTTTAAGTTATCGGTAATTTGTTCCCACACCCCAAACCACACTTGTGCTCTGGGCGCAAGAAAATGTCAAGTTTGTTTAAGGAAAATATTTACAAACCGGCACCTTGGCACTTTAAAGGATGCTCCAAAGCACACAAAAGCCAAAGAGGAAAAGAGGAAAAGATGAAGCACAGATCGAAGTAAACGAATGTAAATAGAAGGTTGGCTTCCAGACAGGGTGAGTTTCTTGTTGGATTTTTTAAAGGATTTTCATTTTGAATAAGAATTTGAGGGTGGACACGGGACTTTAAAATGCAAACTCCAAATTCAAAGAAGTGACTGAAAAGTTTGAAGGTGAAGTGCGGCAGCTTCACTTAGCGCTCAAGATACTGGCCCACTTGGCTTTGATAAGCGTCAACACCTTTCCATAAGACGGCACCAGGACGAAATTTTAAACTGCAACATTCGAATGTGTTTTTATTGACGCGCCCTCGAGGGGGTCCGGATGTGTTGTCCTTTGGGCTTTCCATTCTAATATCCGCCGGTGATAAGTTGAATTATTGACAAGACTCTGTGGCAGTGGCAGAGTGGCAGTGGAAGCTTCGGGCGTTGTCCGGCCCTCGTTGATGGCAATGTCGATGTCGATGTCCTTCTCAGTTTTCCTGTTGGCGACGGCGTTCACTCCCCACGTTCACTCCCCACCTTGGCCGTTGATTTGATTTTGGTCTTTGGGGTTTCGTTTGCAAGCCGCATCTAAAGAAGCCTCGATATCATTTATCCAATAATATTATTTCTACTTGCTTCTGACTTTTATCGAATTTTAATTCATGCTGATTGACATTGTTACATATGTACATATCTCTACTGTAATTGTGTGTACAAATTTTATTATGAGAATTCCAGCTGGGACTGGACAGTCCTAAGGTATGAATACATGTGCACACATATATGTATATACATACATTTCAAAAACTGTATACACTTTTGGGTGTTAGAATGAGACTTTAATACCGTTTGTTCTGTAAAACGCATGATTTAAAAATCCAAGAAGAATAGAATAATCCAAGAAAAAATGTGTTTAAGTCAAAATTGGTTTAGACGGTTATATACTTAGGCACTCTAAGCCACTCAGACACACCATTTACATAAAACGTATCTTGAACTAATTGAAAGCGGTCCAACATTTGGCCGCACGCATATATCATAAATGTCAGGCCATTAGACCGAATGACATCCTCACCTCACCCTTTCTACTTACTAGATGATAGGCAAAGTGCGAGACTGCGTGTCGTATGTAAATTAATACAAACGGAGAAATGGGTACATTTGGCGAGAAGAGAAAACATGCAAAGGACATCAAAAGGGCACACGCAAGAGTTCGAGACCGAGTCCTCAAGTGCTAATAAACTACATGCATATTCCGAATACGCGTTAATAATTTATGTGGGCTAATAGACACCAGGATAAACATCATATGCAGGGAATCCATATCCTTCTGCTCTATCTATCTAAGTATCTGGATATCAATGGTAGCTTCGAGCTGGAGGGCTGAAACTGGAGTGGAGTGTCACTACCCGCCGAGTCTCTGTCAACGTCAACCCTTTCCTCTTAATTCCAGCTGTAAATTTATGGGACATAATTTGTTGTGTTTTTGGTCACCAGTAGCCACCAGCCACTCTATCGTTTACTGTATATATTTATATGGAGGGCCTTGCGATGGATATCGGAGCAGGCGATACATTTCGTATTAGCTGGGCAAACAGTTCCCCCTTATTCTTACCAATTTGTTTGCTTGTTTGCATATCATCGTAGTACACACACGAAATGTCCTTCCATTGTCTCTGAAATTTAATTAACAAAAGGGTCAATTGTCGCGTGTGGGCGGCGACCCTTTACTCCCTCCTCTCATTCGTGCTAGAGGGCTGAACAGGCTGGAAGACTCACCCGTCTTTGTCAGCAAACAATATTTTTGATTAATTTATGAATATTCGTGTGAAATTCTTTTTGTTTTCTATTTATTTATGCCTACATGGATCAACATTGCGTGCTGTCCATTAAAGTTCAAGTTTAATGAGAGGAATTGTTGGTAGTTATACTTTTATCGTCTCTAATTGTTATATAAAGATAAGCGTAAGGCGCTATGCCACTAATTGTGGAATTCGAATTCGTTTCAAATTTGTATATTGTATACGTATATATTATGGAGATGTATGTACATACAATTTACCTATGTATTTATGTATGTACATAAAAGTATTGGCTAGATTTCACATTCACATCCGATCTAGGACATACAAATTCCCACAGTACAAGGGGCATTTTTGCAACAAAATCATATATAGACACAAGCTAAAAGAACGAGGATACTCTCGGAACTCATTCCCTTAAGGGTTGGTGATGTGATGCTGGCCAAACTATTTTCAAAATCAAATTAGAAGTCTCAACTATTTCCTACACATCTTTTGCATTGTCATGCCTTTGGGAAAGGCTGCTCTGCTCTTCTCGTTTGTCCTTCTAAGTTGACAAAAGTTTCGCATTCGAATAACAAAATCAATAACTGGCCTCTGAACTTTGCTTATTGCCGTTCGGTTTGGGCTCCTTAAATTTGTTGGAATTAAATTTTGATTTGTTTTGGATTCAAGTTCTCTTATTTGGGGCTTACGCAGCCATGTGCAGCACTCCAATCTGAGTTTATATTTTCACCTAAGCACCTCAATGCGGTGTCTGGCCATGCATTTTTCATGACACCATTTTAAGCAAAGCGGGTCCTGAGTCCTGGCCCAATGCCGTGGTATAAGGATAATAGCTGGTTACTGTTATGGCAGCAAAGCACCTCAGGACCGTCAGCAAACACTGCAGTCAAACCAAATCAAGATACTCGTAGAAACCAGGCCAGGGTACACTCAACGAAGCTGTCGCTGTCACTGAAAAATGTTTGCCCTGGATCATGGACCAAAGTAGAAGTAGAGGAGTTTCAGTTATAGAGAGGGCGGGACATGAATAATAAATGCTCAAGCAACGTCCACTTGGAATATGTGCTAAACTGTCAGTAATTGGAGACACGCCGAGCACTTAGCCATTCGCAGACATCTCACACCCTTTAAAAGATACACACAACCGCAGTGAACCCTTCTCCCCTAGTATGAGCTTTCGCCACGGCAATTAACTTTACAAATCGCATGTGAGTCTGTGATTAATTATTCCAAAGCCGGACACTCACACCCGCTCAATCTCGCAAACCGGACAGTTAACCCATTTTGGCCTCGATGAGGGTTGCACTAACAGCTGCAGAGGAGGCATTGCGGGGGTGTATGCCCGAATTTTTGACATTTCACATTTCTGGAGCACAGCACATTTGATGAATGTTTGCTCATAAGGCGTAAATTGAAACTATTCTTGACCATGGACCCGAAACTTGCCCATTTGACCACATGCCACTTAGCACATGGGTTGGCTTGCGTACCACAGCCATCCATTAACCGAAGCGAAGCCCTTCACCCGACCCGTCACACATGTGTTGCCTGAGAAAAGGGTTTTCCTTTCGGGTCCGTTTTCTTACCGAGACATGCAAAAGTTTTGCATTAATTTTGACTCGGTCAACACTTCATTAATCACACCCCACTGGGTACGTATTCTAACGTCTTCTGGTCAAGGACATGTTCGTGTGTGTCCGTGTGTGTGTTCCAAAGTTTTATTAGATGCTTATCGCCATATTAAAGATTGGATTGAACACGAGGTCTTTTCCCAATTAATAGTAGGCATATTTTCATTTTAAGGCACGCAAACAGCATCCTGTTTGGAATCATCCTGTCCTGTCGAACCCTCGTAGTCAAGCGAAGGATAGTTGTGGCATGCCTTATTAAATATTCCAATTCACCATTTTCACTGATCCCTACCTGGCCCTCCTTGCAGCATGGTCGGTCGCATGGTTGTTCCTTCACTTGGAACTGAACAGCTGTTCGCCTAAAAATCTACAAGGCGGGAAGAGACCAAAAAACAAGACAAAAAAGGGTAACTTGGGGTTGATGACCGTGACAACATTGCCTATTTGCACATCCATTTAAGGTAAGTCAAAGCCGAAGCAGATGATATGATGCCTGCTTGGCATTAGGGTTAATCCGAAATAGGTTGCATGCAGTATTCAAATCGCCTGTGATTGTTGTGAATTATTTCCAAACTCAAACTTCTGTTAAAGAGTTTGCTCCTGCCTTGTTTTTAATTTGAAGAAGCAAATTGCTTTAAAACTCAAAAAGTGGAAAAACTTACTTCGCCCGGAGTGAAAAAAACAAGCAAAAACTTATTTAAGCCTGCTATAGTATGTGTGTCTGTGTGTCTGAGGCAGCATCCTTCATCATTTGCAGCTTCGTTTGTTCCTTCTGTTGATGATGAAGAGGTACTACATACAGCTGCAATGTGAACTCTGAGGGAAAAACAAGAGCGAAAAAATATATCCCCTTCCTATTTTACATGCAAAAACAACTGCCTTGGGATGCCCTTTAGTTTTTCCAGTGGAGTGGCAAAAAGTTAATGGATTGTTAGCATGCGGTTTCCTTGGTATCTGCAATTAAATCGCGAGGATACGGTGCTCCGTCTTCATGGAGGATCCTCATATCCTCTTGTGCTTCGTTTGCAGTTAATGAAATTGTTATGAGTGTTTGTTACTCTGCTTCCACTAAATAATTCTCAAAGGGTAGCATCTGCAAAATATGTATATGAATCATCCCATGCGAGCGTGTGTATTCGCCGAAAAGTTTCAGTTACTGGCTACTTCCCACTCCTTGCGAAAACTCCTTGGCCAAACTTTTTTGCCACACTAGATTTGGCCTGCCTTAAAAAATGAAACAAAATGTGATATTTCTGCTTTTTCCCTTTGGGCCTTGCAGACCGTCGTACAATATATTACAAGTATCATTATGATATATCGCTATCACTTCAGATGTAGGTGGTAGAGGAATAAAATAGCAAATATTTTAAACTTTATTTAAAGTATTTTAATGTACATTAAGTCTTAACTTTACTTTTTAATTGGAACACCTTGGAAGATTGCAAATTCTGCTCCTCATAACTTCCTTCATAACTAATATTATTACTTTATTAATACTTTAAAGAGAAATCATGTGGACGTTCGAATTGCTTTAATAACGTATACAAAATTTATGGGCATGTCATATTTAAATGGAAAAAATCGATAGCCTACATTTGAAGCATCTCCAGGCAAAAAAACTGGGAGCTGGGAACAATACCCAAAGAACAAAGCAGGAAATACAATAATTAAGGGCCCGAAATGGTTAACAACCCCCACGTCCGACAGTGATGATGTTCTTGAATGATGCGGTGAATGTATGAGTATGAGTATGTTTTTTTTATTTTTGAACAAGGAGAAAGAACGTAAAGAGAAAAGTCTAAACCAACCTCCAGCTTCAAATGTTGGAAAATACTCAAGGAGGGAAAAGTAAACTGTATCTGAAAAAAGCGAAAGCAGACAACTTGCTCGCGATTTCTTACACGCTAATATCAGCTGCCCAGCATATCTTCCACTTTCAATCAAAATAAATCCGTTTGCCAGGTCCAATTGTAGTACACGTAATATATGAATGGCAAATTGTGGAGCAAACAATGTCACGTGTCTTGTTGTTGAGTCAACATGTGAGCTTGGCCCTGCCATTCATAACGAAACTGCCCCGAAGCACTCCTCTTTTCAGAATGTCAGTGAGCTTCGTCCCTGTCGGCTTCGTCTGCTCGCCCATTCAGGTCAGAAAAGGATTTTTGGGTCTCCGGTCACGCCAGACGCATATGCTAATTAGGCAATTAATATTTGTGGGCGAGACAACTTAATTTATTTACCAAGAAAGCATATTTTCTGCTATGAAATGTGATATTGGTCCCTGGTCCTTTTTCACTTCCATTTGATTTCGAACGTGAGTGTGTGCGTGTGCGTCATGCGGTAAGACAATAAACTTATCACATGTTACCCATTGCTTGGGGCCAAAAACTTTTGGAGCCAGTTTGATTTGCGGTCGTCCTGGCTTTGTTCTGTATACTGTGTCCTGTGTCCGTCCTCACCCCTGTGCCCGCCTGTCAGGACACTGATATGCGACTCAGACTCCTGTTCTATGTATATCGCATGTTCTTAAAGTATTTCATCAACTTTCGATGCACAGTCAGCAATAATATTTTCTTAGACACATTCTCTACTGCAAATAAAGGAGAGGAGAAGCTCGGGTCTGCTTTGCGGTCACAGCCGGTTGGCTTAGTCGAGCATGTATTGTAGGTCTCCTTCAAGACGCAAGAGAAGTGCATACTTATACTCGTAGAAACTCGAGCTTTTGTATCTCGAGGCGACATTTGTTAGACGCCAGCTCAAGTAAAATGAGTTGAGTTGGGCTGGACTGCGGTTTCCTGACAGATTTGATTAAGTTTGTTTTCCATAAGGGGGCAGCCAAATGGACAGGCGGGCAACATGATACATACATCATATAAATATTTCCTATTCGTTTTAAGTGATTTTGCTGAAACATGTCATGGATTTTTAAAATACACTCAAAACCAAAACATCATACCTACCTTGATTTAAATATCGAATTTTATAGTTTCACACAAGGATATATGTACATACATCAGCTACTAGAAAGTTAAATAAGTCTGAGCTGCATTTCGAACTTTCGTCCTCCCCGCGAACCACTGCATACAAAAATCGCCAACCCCCGCCCCACTAAAAGAAAAACTTTTCACGTCAGTCAAGACAAAAAGTTTGTGCCAGCAAATGTTGTGCTCAATTAAAGGAGAATTTTAACGCTAATTAATAAATTAGCGTTGCCATAAAAAATATTTGAATTAAAACATAAATATAGCTACATATGTATATCTTAAAACTGGAAAAATAGAAATAGAAAGCTCTGCAATCAACAAAAATAAACGAATAAATAGCAATTGAGCAAACAAACAAAAACGGGAAAAAACATTGAAAAAAGTTTTTGAATTTTTCGCATCGTAGTTTTTGCTGATCTTTCTCCTGATTCGCCGACTTCAGCTCAAGTATCCCGTTCTTATTTACATTGCCTTTCAGTTATATTTCTAAACTAACAGCAGATAAATTTTCACCAAAAGCAGATTTTCCCCAAAGTCAAAAGTACCCAGAGCGTACCCTTTCCCTCTGGAGTGTGTTTGCACTTCCGTTTCGGTGACTTTTCTACGAGGCTTCAGAGTTTAATGTTTGGTTGCAGAAAAAGTGAATTCACAACGAACCGGTTAATCCTGGTTAATGATTTTATTGTCAAATGGATAGGTTTCCAAACATAATGGCACGCGTGACAACGAAAACAAACAAACTATTCAGATCTGACCCCTATTGCTTGGGCTGACCACTGCTAAAAATTCCGACAATGAGTACATTAAAAGGATATTGTAAGTGTTGACCAATTTGTACTCGTGCTGTCATCTTTTTCAATTTTACGCAACATTAATTACTGACCTGAGGTCATTAGATAACCGGCTCAATCCGTGCTCCGACAGGAAACCAGTTTCCAATACCCTTACATGCACGCCTATTCCCATTCGCATTCCCACTCGCCCTTGCCTTGCACACAATGCAAATGTAACCACCAAGGCAAGGAGGCGTCACTCGAAAATTGCTCCTGGACAGGGGTCAGGGATGATGCCAATTGGTTGTGTGACATTTTGTGTTGTGGTTCGTGCTTATATTCTATAATTTGTAGAGGGGCAAATGCCACACTTGACATGTGCATGAGCCCTGAGCGACTTGGTTGAAAGTTTAGGGTGTTGCATAAATTTATAAATAAATGGATATATGTAATATGGATATGGATATATGGAATATATGTATGTTAGTTAACAGGTTTGTCTTAAGTTTAAGTTATTCGATTAGGCACACCTTTCTTTCCTCTACTCCTCCGCTCGCACTGCAAGAGCACAAGCACTTCTGTCTGTACATCCTTTCGCTTGATTACAAAGATTACAAAGCCCCACAAAAACACCTCCCTACTCCTGCCGTCTCTAACAAAGCTCCTTTGTGCCCCAAAATTTGGTTTGCTGCCAAAGCAACAATACCGAAGCCGTTGCCGCCTACTTGTGGGGGTTGTCAACATGTTTCTGACAAGAATTACATCGGAAAGCCAAAAATAAAATTGATGATTTTTGTTTTCCGTGAACACTCTGAGCACTTGAATGCTAGTCGGTAGTGTGGAACTCCAAAGATCTTTAGATTATTAAAAATGTTGCAGTGGCAGGACGACAGCACTCCTACTGGAAAATGTGACATTTCGTAAATTAAAGTGACTTGTCGCCTTACGGCTTCCATTTTTTTTTACTTTTATTCCTAGCACCTCTTGCGCAAATTATAAAAAAGAGAAACAAGAGGGGAATGTGTTCTTAGATTCGAGTCCGAATAATCTCCGTCCGAATAATCGCTGGCCCTTCCAGTGACGACAGAATCTCCAAAATCTGCAGCAAATGCAGCAGCAATTAGTGCCTTTGCTGCCTCTTCGGGAATGCCCATGTGCATTTCCATCATTTGATATCTCTTAACTTTCTGAATATGGCCACCACTGAGATTTAGCGCGAATACTGCCACCGGCAATACAGCTTGGGCAACAGCCGGTGCTCAAAACACAGGAATGACGTCCTCTTCCTCATCAGCACCAGCTTCCCAAACGACCGTCATTGAGACTCTCTACTTTATAAAATGGTTTTGAGTCGTCGTCGTCATCGTCGTTGTCGCATAATAATATATTTTCACAAATACAAATGTATCTCACAGAGAAAAATATGTTCAAAGATACCTGATGCCATGTCTAAAGTAGTTAGCACTACTAGCATTGACATAATATTTGATTATATCTGAATTTGCCCACTTTGAATATGAGCTTTTAACTTTTTTAGGACAGCCACCGTTCTTATCCCAACGGTTTTTATGCCAAAGAAAGTATTCTTTTCATAGTAGCTTCTTATCTACATTATTTCACATCACAGAAACCCGTCACATGTCCCAATAGGACAATAAATTTTAGTTGCAAAAGATCACAGAAACGAATATGTAAATACTCTTTAAGCATAAAATGTAATGTTGCCGGGAATGTTTACTTTGATTTCAGCAATTTATCCATTATTTCAAATTTTAAATCTATTTCAAATCCGCCCGCTGTAAAAATTCCTCGCCGTCCTTTGAAGATTATAATATTTTTCCCTGGGAAATTGCTAAGAATTTTCGGACAACAGGCAAAACGGCCCAGGCCTGAGCCTTGCCTGAGCAAGGCCTGCAAAGGAAAATCCACCCGACCTGATTTACATGACGTGAGGACAGTCCTGTCCACCCCCAGGGGGCGGAGGTATGGTTCCAAGAAAAGCCGACATCCGCAAAATTTATGCACAGTGGCGCTTAGCAACAATTGGAAAGTTTCAAATGTTGCGCAGCATTCCCGGAACATGCTGCGCAACCGGTCCCGCAACATTCTCAAAAAGAATGAAATAATGTAGACAAGAACCATTTTAGTCGAGACAAGTCTAGACATTTTCAAAAAAGGTTATTTAAAGTATGTTCTCAGAAACATCGAAATTTCGTAAGAGCCATGATGTATGTGGTATCAATCGAATGAATGAACCCTTTTTAGATTTCGAAAAATGAGTTTATATGTGTAGATTGCACCTGCTCTGCGCATGGAACATGGAAGATTTACAATTGTAATTCGACTTTTCCGTGTGGCACATTAGTTTGCGGCGAAACGGACAATTACGTGTAAACAAATTCGACTCTTCCAAATTCTTCCACCGGCAATGTTCGCGAATTCGCTTCTTCGCCAGATTTGCTCGCACACAGCCACACCCAAATTTCCTTTTGATATGTTAACAAGTTTTATATTTGTATTATTTTACAAGGAAATTCAAAATTTTTTTAGTTTTGTTTTGCGCTTTGCACAAGTTTTATATTTTTATTATTTTACAAGGAAATTCAAAATTTTTTTAGTTTTGTTTTGCGCGCTGAGCAATGTATCGCATATCGATAGCATAGCGCGACGATTTGAAATTATGCATTGCGCTGGAAAATGCCACGGCACGGACGAGCAACAGCGGGAAGAACTGCAAGAAGAACTCTGCAAGAGCTCTTGGAAGGAAAGTGCTCGGCTCCACACGATCATAGCTGGAGGAGACTTTTCCCTTAAGTGTGGCCCAAAAATACAGTTGCAATCAACAAAAATAAACGAATAAATAGCAATTGAGCAAACAAACAAAAACGGGAAAAAACATTGAAAAAAGTTTTTGAATTTTTCGCATCGTAGTTTTTGCTGATCTTTCTCCTGATTCGCCGACTTCAGCTCAAGTATCCCGTTCTTATTTACATTGCCTTTCAGTTATATTTTTAAACTAACAGCACATAAATTTTCACCAAAAACAGATTTTCCCCAAAGTCAAAAGTACCCAGAGCGTACCCTTTCCCTCTGGAGTGTGTTTGCACTTCCGTTTCGGTGACTTTTCTACGAGGCTTCAGAGTTTAATGTTTGGTTGCAGAAAAAGTGAATTCACAACGAACCGGTTAATCCTGGTTAATGATTTTATTGTCAAATGGATAGGTTTCCAAACATAATGGCACGCGTGACAACGAAAACAAACAAACTATTCAGATCTGACCCCTATTGCTTGGGCTGACCACTGCTAAAAATTCCGACAATGAGTACATTAAAAGGATATTGTAAGTGTTGACCAATTTGTACTCGTGCTGTCATCTTTTTCAATTTTACGCAACATTAATTACTGACCTGAGGTCATTAGATAACCGGCTCAATCCGTGCTCCGACAGGAAACCAGTTTCCAATACCCTTACATGCACGCCTATTCCCATTCGCATTCCCACTCGCCCTTGCCTTGCACACAATGCAAATGTAACCACCAAGGCAAGGAGGCGTCACTCGAAAATTGCTCCTGGACAGGGGTCAGGGATGATGCCAATTGGTTGTGTGACATTTTGTGTTGTGGTTCGTGCTTATATTCTATAATTTGTAGAGGGGCAAATGCCACACTTGACATGTGCATGAGCCCTGAGCGACTTGGTTGAAAGTTTAGGGTGTTGCATAAATTTATAAATAAATGGATATATGTAATATGGATATGGATATATGGAATATATGTATGTTAGTTAACAGGTTTGTCTTAAGTTTAAGTTATTCGATTAGGCACACCTTTCTTTCCTCTACTCCTCCGCTCGCACTGCAAGAGCACAAGCACTTCTGTCTGTACATCCTTTCGCTTGATTACAAAGATTACAAAGCCCCACAAAAACACCTCCCTACTCCTGCCGTCTCTAACAAAGCTCCTTTGTGCCCCAAAATTTGGTTTGCTGCCAAAGCAACAATACCGAAGCCGTTGCCGCCTACTTGTGGGGGTTGTCAACATGTTTCTGACAAGAATTACATCGGAAAGCCAAAAATAAAATTGATGATTTTTGTTTTCCGTGAACACTCTGAGCACTTGAATGCTAGTCGGTAGTGTGGAACTCCAAAGATCTTTAGATTATTAAAAATGTTGCAGTGGCAGGACGACAGCACTCCTACTGGAAAATGTGACATTTCGTAAATTAAAGTGACTTGTCGCCTTACGGCTTCCATTTTTTTTTACTTTTATTCCTAGCACCTCTTGCGCAAATTATAAAAAAGAGAAACAAGAGGGGAATGTGTTCTTAGATTCGAGTCCGAATAATCTCCGTCCGAATAATCGCTGGCCCTTCCAGTGACGACAGAATCTCCAAAATCTGCAGCAAATGCAGCAGCAATTAGTGCCTTTGCTGCCTCTTCGGGAATGCCCATGTGCATTTCCATCATTTGATATCTCTTAACTTTCTGAATATGGCCACCACTGAGATTTAGCGCGAATACTGCCACCGGCAATACAGCTTGGGCAACAGCCGGTGCTCAAAACACAGGAATGACGTCCTCTTCCTCATCAGCACCAGCTTCCCAAACGACCGTCATTGAGACTCTCTACTTTATAAAATGGTTTTGAGTCGTCGTCGTCATCGTCGTTGTCGCATAATAATATATTTTCACAAATACAAATGTATCTCACAGAGAAAAATATGTTCAAAGATACCTGATGCCATGTCTAAAGTAGTTAGCACTACTAGCATTGACATAATATTTGATTATATCTGAATTTGCCCACTTTGAATATGAGCTTTTAACTTTTTTAGGACAGCCACCGTTCTTATCCCAACGGTTTTTATGCCAAAGAAAGTATTCTTTTCATAGTAGCTTCTTATCTACATTATTTCACATCACAGAAACCCGTCACATGTCCCAATAGGACAATAAATTTTAGTTGCAAAAGATCACAGAAACGAATATGTAAATACTCTTTAAGCATAAAATGTAATGTTGCCGGGAATGTTTACTTTGATTTCAGCAATTTATCCATTATTTCAAATTTTAAATCTATTTCAAATCCGCCCGCTGTAAAAATTCCTCGCCGTCCTTTGAAGATTATAATATTTTTCCCTGGGAAATTGCTAAGAATTTTCGGACAACAGGCAAAACGGCCCAGGCCTGAGCCTTGCCTGAGCAAGGCCTGCAAAGGAAAATCCACCCGACCTGATTTACATGACGTGAGGACAGTCCTGTCCACCCCCAGGGGGCGGAGGTATGGTTCCAAGAAAAGCCGACATCCGCAAAATTTATGCACAGTGGCGCTTAGCAACAATTGGAAAGTTTCAAATGTTGCGCAGCATTCCCGGAACATGCTGCGCAACCGGTCCCGCAACATTCTCAAAAAGAATGAAATAATGTAGACAAGAACCATTTTAGTCGAGACAAGTCTAGACATTTTCAAAAAAGGTTATTTAAAGTATGTTCTCAGAAACATCGAAATTTCGTAAGAGCCATGATGTATGTGGTATCAATCGAATGAATGAACCCTTTTTAGATTTCGAAAAATGAGTTTATATGTGTAGATTGCACCTGCTCTGCGCATGGAACATGGAAGATTTACAATTGTAATTCGACTTTTCCGTGTGGCACATTAGTTTGCGGCGAAACGGACAATTACGTGTAAACAAATTCGACTCTTCCAAATTCTTCCACCGGCAATGTTCGCGAATTCGCTTCTTCGCCAGATTTGCTCGCACACAGCCACACCCAAATTTCCTTTTGTTATGTTAACAAGTTTTATATTTGTATTATTTTACAAGGAAATTCAAAATTTTTTTAGTTTTGTTTTGCGCTTTGCACAAGTTTTATATTTTTATTATTTTACAAGGAAATTCAAAATTTTTTTAGTTTTGTTTTGCGCGCTGAGCAATGTATCGCATATCGATAGCATAGCGCGACGATTTGAAATTATGCATTGCGCTGGAAAATGCCACGGCACGGACGAGCAACAGCGGGAAGAACTGCAAGAAGAACTCTGCAAGAGCTCTTGGAAGGAAAGTGCTCGGCTCCACACGATCATAGCTGGAGGAGACTTTTCCCTTAAGTGTGGCCCAAAAATACAGTTGAAAGAGCTGACACTACCAATGATAGAGACAACTGTAGAGCCATAGCGCCACTACAGCCGAGATTATTTAAGCTGATGATATATTGAGCTTCATCGGGCGTTTGGCATTCCGGATCAGTGCACGAGATCTGTCCAAAACTTTGAGCTTGCACGGAGAAATATAAAGGGGGGCACGGCTCAAAGTCATAGCCAGCGCAGGCGTCAGTCAAATCATAGCTATATGATCCCAATGCCGTTGATTCGCAGCTCTCACCATTCCTCAGTGGGGCGCTTAGATTTCGGAAAGGCAATGCAAGACTTCGGGATGTGCAAACTGTAAACGTTATTTGACTGAGGGGCGATATTTTAAGGTAGCGCATGCTCTGCCTGACCGGCAGGTAGAGCGAGTCCAGTCGGTAGAAATTAATACTACCCAAACGCGCAAATTGCCTCAGAGAGTTCATGCCAAACTCACTAATGGCTCCGTTGGACAAACAACGTGGATTGGAAAGACGACGGGGAACTGAAAAAATGTAAGACTTAGATGAAATTTTCCAATGTGTTGCCAAGCGATCTTACCCTGCCGAATGCGTGTAATGACAGGGTCTCCACACTGCTCAGGTGGTTTTTCTGTGTTTAGAACAAACAAATCTTTACTAGGGTTTCTAACAAAGTCGTGGAACCTCACTAAAGCCCCACCACCGTAGTAAATAAAATGCAAGTTTGGGAGACTCTCCCCAAGAAGATCTATATATCGTTGGCAGTAGTCGTAGTCGTGCTCATTCACAAATGATGTGGGACTTGGGATTAGCAGGGCAATTAGTGAACGTCCGCCAAGATTGTCAGTGACTCTGTCCTCTTCTAGTAATTGCTCCACTCTAGTGCTTAGCATATTCAGAATGAGCGGAAGATTGAAGCCCGTCGGGTGCCAGTAGTGTGATGTGGAATTCCATTCTTCATACACATTGATAATGTAATCCGTGGTATTAACAAGGACCGAGGCGTCAGAAGCTGCAAATATTGTTACCTTGCTCGCATAGGGATGTATGTTTATACCCTGGAGTACATAAGCTAAGTAATCCACCACCCAATTGTAAGGCCAATTAGTATCGACAAACACATAGATATTGGTGATTACTGTTGTCATATTAGAAACATCGGACCATTGCTGAAAAGGAAAAATGTCCATTATCGCTGAAAATGAAACAAAAAATAATAATAATTAGTTCAATTTCCTGGTGGGGGCTTAACTATCGGGAACCACTGTAAAAATAAGAGGGGTGTGCATAGTTCTAGTTGGGGACTTTATTCTATTTCACTGGAATATACAACTAATATGTTAAAAAATTATAGGATTAATGTAAAACGACACAATAATTAACCCCACGGTTAGGGACGGGAAGGTATATTTTGAACTCTGGCACTTCACCACTGCCACTGCACTACTGTAGCACTAGTATTACGACGTACTGTCGACTATTGCACCAACTTTTGCAGAATACAAACGAAAATTATTGTTAAAAGGCTGGCTGCGAGGCCCGAGACTCCGCTGTAGCAGCCCATGTTGGTCATAGCCACAATGTAACGCCATTGATCAGGTGTCTGGCATGCGTCCTGTGTGCAAGATGTGGTGTTTGTGGTGGCTTGAACTGACAAAAACAGATCAGGACACTGTGTGATGGTGTAATAGCCGTTGCAAGCGCTGGACAGGTCATATGAAAAGCTGTTGCTGGAAATCTGAGTGCAGCTCTGATCTATTGTGTTTGTGTTGGTGGAGCTTGTCGTTGAGTTCTGCTGTGGCCACTGATAGCTGCGTGAAGTGCAGATAGTATAGCTCCCACCATTCTGGGACTGAATAGTCAAGAGGCGGTTGGAGCCAGTGCCGAAGAAATAGTTTGCTGAAACCCGATAGAAGTTGACCATGCCAGGGCCGACATACTGGGCTGTTTGGTCAGTGCCCCAGCTGCTTGTGATCCAGGTCGATCCGCAGCGTGGATTAATGATGCGACGAGGTACTGAAAGATAAACATTATTGCAATAAGTCAAAGTCAAGCAACACGAAACTAGATTTTTACTTTTAGCAATGCGCTTCGCAACTGGTCCTGCTGAACTGGCCACCGTACTACCCAAGGTTAGTGAGAACAAATCCTGGGAGGGATCGCGTACAAAGTTTGAAAAACGCTGAATGCTGCCGCCACCATAATAGATGAAACGCAGATCGGGTATCTGCTCTTGAATGTACTGAATTTCCGAGGTAGCATAGGATGAGTCACCATCGTTGATGGTTTGTTGATTTGGTATGATAAGAGCCACCAAAGAGTGACCGCTCAGACTAGAATTCGTCTGTTCCGCGTTCATTAGATTCTGGGTAATGTTCTGAATCGTACGTAGCACGTTGGGCAAGTTCAAGCCCTGGGCAACTGAAGAAGGAACCAGATAGAGTTAGACTTTGATCGAAATGTGTTGCCAGCAATAACCTACATGTCGCCTGTGTTGTAACATTCCACTGTTGGGAGACATCTGTGATGTAGTTTGTCGTGTTTACAATCACTGACCCATCTTGAGCCGACAGCAAAGTAACTGTGCTGGCGTAGGGATGGATATTTAGCTGTTGCATGATGTAGCTAAAAGAGACCATCTAATGAAATACAAGTTAACAGCGCAATCGGGAGGCAACTTACAACACATAGTCAACAATGGAGCTGTACTGCCAGGAGGTATCCAGGAAAATGTATAAATTGGTCATTGGAGTGATGACATCCGTTAAGTCCTGACTGCTGGTCGCCGTGCAGGAAACATCGTTCAAGGATTGCGCTGATTCAATGGGAGAAATAAGAAGAAATATGGTAATCTACAAGGACAGAAACCCAATACAGTGCATGATTCCATCGTTAGTCTAATAAGCTCGCTAAGATACTTTGGATATTTTATATGAAATACAGTGTGGTTCCGCGATAGTATTAAAATGATGATCAAGACTACTTACGCACATACGTCACCAGGGATAGGGCGGCTGTTGAGGCAAATTGGGTGATTGCAGGCGGCTGAAGGGTGACACGCAGCTGCATCTCCCGATCCAGAACTTGTGCGAAAGCACTGGTCTGCTCTGCCATTTCTGCCGATGGTGCCACATTGGGGAACTGGCTTTGCCGACTGCAGGCATTGATGCCAGAGCTTAGCACCCCATTTGTCGAGTAGTACATTCGAAGCAGTTGGGACAATTTTAAGCTTGACGCCTGAGTTCTCCAGTTGGCCACATTTTTAGCTAGAATTAAGCCATCAAGTCCTCCGCGAATCTCGGCATCGGTGGCTTCGAGATTTGTGCGCTGCGACAAGAAATACCAATGCGGTAGAACCGTATCATTCCACCCACCAGTGGCACCAACAGAAGCTGCATTGTTGGTAGACACCGGTACCTGCACAAGTGTGACTTCGGCCAGGTCTCCGGCCAGAGTAGCCGCCCAGCGATTGTCAATGCTGTTACTTGTCTGCGACTGACTGCGTCCTCGCCCACGTCGTTGACTGGCCAAAGCCAACAAGGTATTTAGTTGGACTGTCTGCTGCTGAACGCCAGCCGCTATTCCAGCTATAACAGTGCCAGCGGAAACAGTTCCCCAGGGGGTACGCACAAGACCGTCTTCAACGGGACACTGGCTGGTGCCCTCCGAACCCGCATAAGCCCAGTCAGACTCGTAATCTAATTCTCCAAGCTGAACATATTTTGAGTCTGGGATGGCCGAACGTCCCCGCTTTGGACGAGTGTCTTCACTTAACCACTCAACATCGCTAATAAAGTTGTTTTCATCGTCGTTCTTCGCTGACCGCGGCAGTCTATGCGCTCGATATTGAGAGAGCTGACTACATACGTTATTTTCGTCTCCGCGTACCCTCGTATCGAAGGTGCTGGAAAGCATAAAGTGTAGAGAGCATCGTTCCACACTTGTTAGTGAGTTGTTGGGAAAACTGTTAGCATTTCCGGGGATGAGGCGAGAAAGCAAAATGCGAAACTTGGGAAACTGGAAGCCTGTCGGACTGTATGGTATGACACCATCTACGGCATTCACACCAGGGGCCCTCTTGATGCCGTCTTGACGGAAGCGATGAAGCAAGGACACCGCCACTGTTCTAATATCCGCCTGTACGCCTGAAGTGGGGTAGCTGTTCTCTACCTTCTCAATCAGCGATATGAGCGTATCCATGTTGGCTGGCAGTCGATTGTCTCGATTCATGAAATAGGATGTGTTGTAGCACTCTACGAGTGATGGTGGTATCTGGAGCATTCCATTTTCTTGTGCCTGCACAACCCCCAATATTAGGGTCAGACCTAAGCAGAGGGCTGCTGCCATGAACATTTTGGGTATCATGGTGTGGTATGTCGTTTTCGTTTGGAAACCTAGAAAAAATAAATCTTAATTAAGCTTTCGATTGGGTTTACAATTGCACATGTATGTACATGTTCAAAGGGCTTGCTTAGAGTGAGTCGCACTGGTTAACTTTTCGACTTGTTAAATTAGCCCTGACCCAAAAGCATTCTGACCAATAATAAATTCTGATTTCGTTACCCTACCAGTGACTCCATAGTTTTGAAATTAGACCTATTTTTCACATACATACATACATACATACATGGAGACTGACTCCAAGTTCCGTATCGTTGTTGCCTTATCAAAGACAAGCAAGCAGTATGGGCTTTTAGATGTCTCAATGTTTACTCGCTGTAAATGCCAAGATATTGATAACCTCATTGTAAATATTAAAAATATTTCCTTAAAAACGTTACTAATCGGTTGATAAATGGCTAATAGTTAAGTATTGATTATATCTGTGTAGATAGGTAATGTTCAATTGAGATCCGTCGCTATAAAGCAATAATGTGTCACTTCCGGTTCTCGTCTCGTCCGCCCTTAAAACTTTTATGTTGTCTAGCTTGGTATAAAGCCATATTGCAGCCTAGAGATTATCGGAAGACATGACGTCATGTCTTAAAAATTCCTACACACCGAAAATAAAGAACTGTAAACGAGAATGAGTCAAGTGCATATCGGATGTACATATGTATATGGTTTGTACTGTAGCGATACAGATATCGGTTATCAGCTATTATAAGATCAAAACCGAATTTTTGTACTCTTTTTCCTAGCTCATGTTTATTGGCATTGGCAACAGATAATACCGCTAGTTTGCGATACGGACACGACAACTATACATACATAGGAAAATGAGTCAGGTGTAAAACTCACAAAGAATACTACAGACCCGCGCCCCAATTTATGAACTCACTATATATAAGCACACTACAATTTAAGCCACAGTGATTAGATAACGAACTTGTAGCAACTCTTAACTTTTAGTTTTCGAGGTAGTCTTAGCAATTATCTGTAGCTGATAATTTCTCTCTTTATTTTTTTTCGTAGCCCATAGCACAGTTCACACTTTTATTACAGCATATTTCCTTTTGTCGATCTATCACTCTTTGAAAGTCTTTTTTCCATCTACAGATGTCCACAGCACTTTTCAGCATTACCTTGTTCCACCTGTTGGACTGTTCGTACTGAAGTTGGATTTTGTGGGCAAGTTAGTGCCTTGCCTCGCCCATGTGCAAACTGAGGCAAGGTAATCTTGTGGCGAAGCTTATCAGTTGTTGTGGCTATCTACAAATACTAATATAAGTGATAAGATATTGCCCGTTTGGGACTGGGTGAATATTTCTGAGCAAAATGTGCAATTCAGTTCTTCATATCATTTTAGTTAAAATAGTTTTTTTTCGCACTATTAAAATATTTTCTAACACACTTTAATATCGTATAATATCGTATTTAATAATAATAATTTAATGTCTGAATATATTTAATATATTAGATTGGCGCGATTTTCAAATTTTAAATAATCTCCTAACGCGTGTTCATTTAGTGCTGTGTAATTTCAAGTGAAAAGAGTCACTGTATTGATTAAAAATATTCGGTGTGT
Source organism: Drosophila affinis (assembly GCA_037356375.1). Classification (NCBI taxonomy): domain Eukaryota; kingdom Metazoa; phylum Arthropoda; class Insecta; order Diptera; family Drosophilidae; genus Drosophila; species Drosophila affinis. The sequence continues at coordinate 23,761,199 of CM074799.1, forward strand.
CGATTAAACTAATCGGTGAACGAACCGCTGGCTCATGGAAAATTAAGGAAAACAAAAACAAAAATCCAGCAAAATGTAAATAGTAATACAAATTTTCATAAATAATTGTACTTACGACCTCATTGAACAAAGGGGAAAACACAGAACTGCCCAGCAAGATGCAATATTTATCGCCTTTATGGAGAGACATCCAATGATAGCCAAGAGTTACCTCAAGGGGGATAAACTGTCTGCTGAGGCTGCCTGGAAGCGGCTTTCCAAGGAGTTGAATAGCGTCGGTCCGCCTGTGAAGGAAGCTTGTGAGTGGAAGAGAGTAAGTGCCGAGCAATCGCGTAATGTTCCGTCATCTTAACTCGCCTGGCCCTTTATAGGTATGGAAAGACTGGAAAAGTTGCATTCGTAAAAAGATTACCAATAACAGACTTGAGGATTCAAATGCTAGCGGCAAAGGATCGCTGTATCAGGATACACTCACAGCTCTAGAGGACGCAGTGGCCGTGATCTGCGACTTGTATGATATGGCCGACAGCGTAGTCGAATCTCGTCCAAAGGCATCGAACAGTTTGCAACTTCAGGACATCAAGACCGACCACGATGAGGTCACAGCCACAGATGACGGTAAGCCAAAAATATCAGACCGCATTAAATTAATATTCTATTCTGTATATACAGATGATGAGGAAGATGACGACTGCGCCAGTCGGATCAATGTGGGACGTCGTATGGGCCTGAAATCGGAGCCCATTAGCCAGACAACGACTGCCAAAAAGCGGAAACTGGTTCATAATGATGTAAATGCATCAGCAATTGGAAACGAAAGCACTGCGCCGATGATGCTAACGAACATCGCAAAGGAGCTTCGGGACTTGAATAGACAGACTCGCTTGAATGCCCAGCGTTCGGAAGCCAACACAGAGGCGATTTTGGCTCTAGGTACGCAGATCTCAGAACTAATGCAGCAGCAGCTGAAGGAGCGCAAGCGTCTTAATGCTATAATGGAGAAATTTGTTCTCAAAATGGAAACAACCGACTAGATTGTTAGTTCCACAATTTTTAGTTTGATTGCTAATGCAAATATTTTAGTTGTCCCTCAAAACCAAATATATAACCAGAAAAGATACTCTCACTACTAGGACTAGGCATGATCTGAATCTCAGGTAGGGAGTGTACGTCGGAGGTAAACTATCTACACCTCGCCCGCTCCACGTCTATTTGTGAGTTATGTTATGTGGATCATGTGTCGAGTAGAGTCCGTGTTATATATGTATATTTTTCTTTGTTCTTTTTGAGTCTGAGATGTCCAATTTGTTAGTTTATTGTACGACCGGAGGTCTTGGGAAACTGAGTGGACTGGCTAGCCGGCCTTGCCTTAACCACTAACCATACAATATACATATAGACGGGACAATTCATACGCTGGTTTTGACCGAACCAACAATAAGATATCAGCTCCCGAGTGAGTCTATGCATGCTCACGCATTCTCACGTACTGTTGCATATGTGTTGTCAGCTCCCGAGAGTCGTGAGAGTGTATGTGTATATTGTATGGTTAGTGGTATCACGAATGACACAAAAACTGTTGTGGTAAAGAAAGGGAAGTTTTATTTTAGTACACATTTTATTAGGAAACTTCAATCAATATTTAATGTCTTGTATCGTCAAAAAATAGTTCGAAAATAGCTCACATTTTCCGAAGGTTTCTCCAAAGGGTACACTTTTTACCACATCTATGTCAGAGTATATGCTATACTTATCCGGAGAATATACATAGTTATATCGGTGCTGCCGCAGATCGAATTCCACCTGATATGCTTTGATAATCTGTGGCACCACCCCAGCCCACAGATTATGGGAACCCATTTGTGGTTCAATGGGATTTCTAAAACTTGCAAAATACTACACATGCACCTACTACTACAAATTCTACCATTAACTGCCACATTTAAGAATCGTTTAGTCCTGTTTAGTCCTTTCCCCTATCCAGCGGATACCATTTGTGGCTATTGTGGTTCTCTAGGACGTTGATGTGCAATGACTGCACCATCAAGTGGCCCAAGCGACACCAGCAGATGGCTGTTACGCGCGGATCCCAGGCATTTCGATTGGGAAGTATTACGCTTAATAAAACACCAAGTACTACGGGAAAATTAAACCTGAAAAAGAGCCCCCCAGTACGTGAAAGTGAAGCTTTTAAGAATTGTATAGGACTCCCATGATGTTGCCCCTTACATATGATCCAAGACAAATATCCGACCCCACCTGAAACAATAATGTAACTATCATCCGGAATAAATCCACTGTTCAAAAACAAATGAAAATGCCTTTAAATGAAAAAGGAGTGCAAGAAGGAGATAATATAATAAATAGAAGATAATAAATATAATATAATAATATATAGAAGGATAAAGAAATAAATAAAATAAGAAAATATGTGAAAGGCAATCGAAAGAAGAAGAAGGAGATAATATAATATATGTATGTGTCTGTATAAGCTAAAAAGATAATAAATAAATAAAATAAGAAAATATGTAAAAGGCAATCGAAAGAAGAAACAGTATAAGGAGTAAACCAAAACAGAGAGGCTCACCGGATCCCATAATTATGAAGTGAAGCGTTGAATATTGATGTTTGTTGTTTGCACATATAAACACTAAAACAAAAAACACACATAAAAAAAATCAAAAATAAATTATCACATATGTACATATGTATGTATGTGTACACCTTGCACTGCGTTTCGCTGTGCACTCCTTGCCTTCTTCTTCTTCTTCTTGGCGCTCCTTATAAAATGGTGTTTTTTTTTATTTGCACTCGCACTTTCACTCACAATGTGCACTTAGAAAAAAAACTAAAAAACTTTGTTTGCGTGGTTTCACATTTTTTATTTCAATTAAGTTTTTTGTTATTTATTTCAATTTATTTATAATAATTTTATTATTTATTTAAATTGGTTTCACAGAGAAAAAATTACACTTAGGCCTGCGCCTTCTACTTCTTGCCGCTCCGTATAGTCTTTCACTGTCTCTTTCACTCACATTAGAACCCTTAGAACCCCTCATAAAACTCGGTTTGGGTGGTTTCACTTTTTATTTAAATTTGGTTATTTTTGAATTTTATTATAACTTAACACATTGTTATTTAGTTTTATAATAATTGATCACAGAATAAGAATGTCACATTTTGGCCGTCGCGCGATTCGCCGTCGGGAAACACACGATTTCATTTTCCGTTTCACAATATTCAATTTCACAATAAAAAAAAGCACTCAGATGCCATTCATTGCACTCAAAATGGCCGCTTCACTCGCGCACTATTAAACATACATATTCCGCGAATATCGTTTTGCATCGAACACTTAAGACGCACGCGCACACCGCAAGACGAACAATTTAATTTTAATTGATGACCAGCTACCATTTCATTGGTATTGCTGCTTCGCATTGCCGTTCTTTCTTCAGTATCTACGGTATCTGCGGAACACTTTATTATTCACTTCACTCACTCACTTCACTCACTTTTTAATTTTAATTTTTCTCAGCTACCATTTCATTGGTATTGTTGCTGCGCATGGCGCTTAATATTGCACGTCGTTATGACCATCCTTCACTTTCACTCACTTTTATCTGGATCTCCTTGCCGTCCCAGTGACCATCCTTCACTAACACTCACTTTCATCACTTTCACTCACTTTATTTTATTTTTGCATTTCACAATAAAAAACAAAAAACACTCAGCTACCATTCCATTGGTATTGCTGCTTAAAATTGTGCTTATCTGCTTGCCACACCCCTTGCCGTCGTTACGACCATCCTGCACAGTCACTTTTTTTATGCACAGTCACTTTTTGCACTTTCACTCACTTTTTACACAAATCACTCTCTTTTTGGCAATTTAATTTCACTCAAAAAAAAACACTCAGATACCATTCCATTGGTATTGCTGTTGCGCATTGCGCTTTATATTGCCGCTATTTTCTCAGTATTTTTTGCGGTTGTACGATCCTAATGCCTTGTGCATCTTCGTTTTATTCTGATTGGAACTGCTACGCACAAGACACTTTTGTTCAAACAACCGCAATCTGACGTAAGTGAGCATGAAATGTTACGTCATTTGAACACTTGTTTCAAGTTAACCGGTAGTATCGACAATTGCATACCCTTTTTACCTTTGATTACTGATATAATTATTTTTTCCTAGCTGCTTTCAAGCGTAATTAATAGTGTATTTTCCACATATTTACAATTGTTGACCAACAATGCATTTGATGAATTTATTATCATTAACATATAAATGCCGTTATCCATTTTCAGTCTTTATAACAAGGCCAAAAACCATAAAGATGTCTGAGATAGAGACTGACTAGTTTCTGCAATAATTGGTGCCTAGTAAAACAAACTTTTCTTGGATTCTATAACATCCTTTCGTAGAGGGTAATGTTTCTACGGCGAATTACGTAAGTGAGAGTGAAATATCACGTAAGACGTAATATCACGTAAGGAAACGTAAGTGAGAGTGAAATAAGGCGAATATGTATTCGCTCTCCGCCAATTCGCTCGCTCGCCGTGAAACGAATCGATACGAGAGAGCGTCGGCTCGCTCTCAGAGCGGCGAAAGCTCGCTCTCAGAGCGGCGAAAGCTCGTTCTCAGAGCGACGTCGGCTCGCTCTCTGCTCTCGGCGATTTTAGAAAGAGAGTTCTCTTAACTTAAGAGACGGAAAACACCGGGGGGGAACTAAATCGTAGATTAGACCAAGGTATACTAAACAAGGTAGGCTGATTGGTTCGCTCGATCTCTACTTAGCTACATATATTTCAGTCTGCCTGCAGCAGTTGTGAGCGAAGCATCTCCGCGGACAATTTTTTCTTGTTCCCTTTGACTTTTTTTTCGTGTACAATGGCGCCGCACAAAACTCACATTCATATATACATACATTTGCATGTATGTATGTATGTACGTACAAATTTCTTTGTTTTGACACGAGCGAGCAAACGCATTATTCCTCTCCTACTGAGTCTCTCTCTCTCTCTCTCTGCTTTCATTTTGAATAGCTACATATTCTCTCTCTATAAGCCTACCTTGTTTAGTATACCTTGGATTAGACTGCATGACCGCTTCGAATGATGGACCGGGGGGGAACTGAAAGCTTTGATATGTGTAACTGCAGCAGCGTGGGCAGCTTAAAGAAGCTTTCCAAGAATGAGAGATCGAGAACGAAAGAACTTGGTGAGAGAGGGCTGCGCTGCAGCAGAGCAGCATGGGCCGAGATTCAAAGCTCTGGTTAGCGGTGCAAATGCGTTCATTCGATGCTCCCACACGCTCTCTTCCTAATTGACATTACTTTTGCGAATCGCTTATGTCTCCCTGCTTATGTTCTCCCTCTCCTACTGCAAAAGGGAGATCAGAAAAGTGTACTTATGTCACCTGTTGGTGGGAGTGAGAGGCAAATGTTGGTGAGAGGGGAGGCAGTGCGCGCTGCGTAGGTGCAGCGCAGTCGGCGTAGTTACTCCCGCATTTCATGCTCTCTACTTCTCCTCTACCTTTACGGTGTCATATGCAAAAGAGATTATCGAATATTTCGGTTCTTTTACTATAGCCTCTGCTACTGCGAACGTTTGCTTGTTGTGGGCACCTGCTAGAGTGGGATGGAGAGGGTGTTGAATGGGTGCAAGTTTATTCATGTTCGCCTAGCAATCAGAAGAAATAGAATTCTATGTAGAAAACATAGGTAATTCATTCTTTTTATAGATAATTAACAAAAATCAATGAATTAACGATGAAGTATGCGTTGCCTTATGCAAAAGAGATTATCGAATATTTCGGCTCTTTTACTATAGCCTCTGCTACTGCAAAAACCAAGACGAACTTTTGCTTGTTGTGGGCACTTGTTAGAGTGGGATGGAGAGGGTGTTGAATGGGTGCAAGTTTATTCATGTTCGCAGAGCAATCAGAAGAAATAGAATTCTATGTAGAAACAATGGATAATTCATTATTTTTATAGATAATTAACAAAAATCAATGATTTAACCAAGAAGTATGCGTTGCCATGTGCAAAAGAGATTATCGAATATTTCGGCTCTTTTACTACAGCCTCTGTTACTGCGAACGTTTGCTGTTGTGGGCACCTGTTCGAGTGGGAGTGGGATGGAGAGGGTGCTGTGTAAAGAGAAGGGGGCAAAGTCTTTGGCGTATGCATCGTTGTTGTTGTTGCTTGCATGGACAATGTAAGTCAGCTTATAGAAGAAATATTTTAATGTGAATAGTTATATTTGATCCCCTCTCTTCAATGGTAATGGAAGTAGTGCAGGGCAAAAAATAAAGAGCGCACCTTTACTGAAATGACCTAAGATCATATTTTGCAATAGGCATTTGTGTTTGTTGTTGTGGCTTTGGCTTCTGCTCTGTATTGGGCGGGGGGGAGATGGGAGATGAGCCACGAAAAACTGTAACAATTTGAGTTCTTTTATTTCATTCTCTTTTCCTACTGCCTGTGGTGTTAGTGCAATGCCCTGAAGCGGGGGGAGAGCGCTTGTAATTGTTTTTTGTCTTTTGCATATGCATCGTTGTTGTTGTTGCCTTCCAATTCTTTTGCATGGGTGGAATGGGAGACGGGGATTGCGTGGATGACGTAAGTCAGCTTATAGAAGAAATATTTTAAAGTGAATAGTTATATTTGATCGAAGAAATATTTTAAAGTGAATAGTTAAATTTGATCCCCTCTCTTCACTGCAGGTAATGCCCTGAAGCAGGGCGAACAATGAAGAGCGCACCTTTGCTGAAATAATCTGAAAGCGGCTTTTTGCAATAGGGACTTGTGTTTGCTGTTGTTGCTTTGGCTTCTTATCTGTTTGGGGCGGGGGGAGATGGGAAACGAGCGACAAAAAGCTGTAACAATTTGAATAGTTCTTTTATTTGATTCTCTTTTCGCACTGCATGTGGTGTTGGTACAATGCCCTAAAGCGGGGGGGCTTCTGTAAGAGCATCTTTGCTTTTGCATTATGTGAGTTCTTGTAATTGTTTTTTTGCTTTGGCGTACGCGTCGTTGTTGTTGCTGCCTGTCAATGCTTTTACATACATATGTACATACATAGGTGGAATGGAAGACGGGGAGTGCGTGGATGACGTAACTCATCTTGACCATAGAACATACATATATTTTAATGTGAACAGTTATATTTGGTTCCCTCTCTTCACTGCACCTTTGCTGAGAGGATCCAAGAGCGACTTTTGCAATAGGGTTTTGTGTTTGTTGTTGTTTCTTTGGCTTCTGCTTCTGTATGGGGAAGGGGAAGATGGGCCACTAAGAACTGTAATAATTTGAGGAGTTCTTATTTTTGATTCTCCCTTCCCACTGCATATGGTATCAGTGCAATGATCTGAAGCGGGCGCGAAAAGCTAGGAGCGCAGCAGTGCTTGTAATTGTTGTTTTGTCTTTTGCGTGTGCATCGTTGTTATTGTTGCCTGCCAATGCCTATGCATGGGTGGAATGGGAGATGGGGAGATGGGGAGACGGGGAGTGCGTGACGGAATGACGTCAGCCAGCTTGAACATAGAACCAATATTTTTAGGTGAAGAGTTATATTTGATCCCCTCTATTCACTGCAGGTAATGCCCTGAATCAGGGCAAACAATTCAGAGCGCAGCTTTTCCTAGAGAATCTAAGAGCGGCTATTGCAATGGGGTTTTTGTGTTTGTGGTTGTTGTTTTGGCTTCTGCTCTGCATGGGGAGAGGGAATATGGGAGATGAGTCACGAAAATTTGTAATAATTTGAGTATTTCTTATAATGAATGAGAAACATATACTCGTATGTACATATCTTAGCTTTCGATGTGTCAAATTCATTCCACTCTAGCGCGCTGCAGTTGTCGCATCCTGTTCGTGCTCTGCTCTGCTCCTTCACTTAAGCATTTTTCTGCGCCATTTTGACAAAGAATCCGGAAAGCCCTCACCCTCCCCTCCCCTCCCACACAAACACATCTGCAGTCTGCCAGAGGTAACTCACATACCTCTACCAATGTCCTGCCCCTTTAATTTTCCACACCCTGCAGTGGAGAATCCAAAATCATACGAGAAAAAGCTCAAAATATTGAGGCAGTAGAATATTTGTTTAATATTTATAAGTTTATTATTTCTTGTTAATTTTTTATGTTATATTTTTCACATGTTTGTATGTATGTACAAATATTTAATAGATTTAATTCTAGGCGGGGAATATGGATGTGACTTAATTATTGAAGAGTTTCTAAATTAAGTCATACCAAGTCGACTCAAAAGTCAGATTAATTTTTGACCCCATTACAGGTCTAATGGCCTCCTCGTGGTGCTCCCTGGGTACCGATCTTCAATCGGGAGTCAATTTGAGCGGCGACTTTAACATATGAATGTATGTATTTTTACGGCTTTTTCATAGGCAGTAATAATATAATAATTTATATAATAAAAATAAAAAAAATAACAGATTTCTTTCTTCCCACGGCCAAGTGTCCCTCCACTTGGTTTAGTTTTTTAAAACGCCGCTCTCTAAGAAAACACCCATTACTTTAAATTTTATTGTAAGTTATGATTTTATGATGACGCTTGCCCAAAATTACAGTAATTGTATATATTGAATACCCTCTATATTCTAATTTTGTTTAATGTACTATAAACGAATATTATGAACGAATGTAAATTAATACATAATTAACTGGAAAACATCCCATTATTACTATTTCCAGACTTAAAGTTCAGACTCCAAGTCCATACTTCAAGTCCAGACTTCAAGTCCAGACTTCAAGTCCATACTACATAGCATCCCATTATTATTATTTCCATACTTCAAGTCTAGACTTCAAGTCCATACTTCAAGTCCAGACTTCAAGTCCAGACTTCAAGTCCAGACTTCAAGTCCAGACTTCAAGTCCAGACTACATAGCATCCCATTATTATTATTTCCAGACTTCAAATCTAGACTTCAAGTCCAGAGACTCAAGTCTAGACTTCAAGTCCAGACTTCAAGTCCATACTACATAGCATCCCATTATTATTATTTCCAGACTTCAAGTCTAGACTTCAAGCCATACTTCAAGTCCAGACTTCAAGTCCAGACTTCAAGTCCAGACTTCAAGTCCAGACTTCAAGTCCAGACTTCAAGTCCAGACTTCAAGTCCAGACTTCAAGTCCAGACTTCAAGTCCAGACTTCAAGTCCATAGTACATAGCATCCCATTATTATTATTACCAGACTTCAAGTCTAGACTTCAAGTCCAGACTTCAAGTCCATACTACATAGCATCCCATTATTATTATTTCCAGACTTCAAGTCCAGACTTCAAGTCCAGACTTCAAGTCCAGATTTCAAGTCCAGACTTCAAGTCCATAGTACATAGCATCCCATTATTATTATTACCAGACTTCAAGTCTAGACTTCAAGTCCATACTTCAATTCCAGACTTCAAGTCTAGACTTCAAGTCCAGATTTCAAGTCCATACTACATAGCATCCCATTATTATTATTTCCAGACTTTAAGTCCATACTTCAAGTCCAGACTTCAAGTCCATACTACATAGCATCCCATTATTATTATTACCAGACTTCAAGTCTAGACTTCAAGTCCATACTTCAAGTCCAGACTTCAAGTCCATACTACATAGCATCCCATTATTATTATTACCAGACTTCAAGTCTAGATTTCAAGTCTAGACTTCAAGTCCAGACTTCAAGTCCATACTACATAGCATCCCATTATTATTATTTCCAGACTTCAAGTCATACGAGAATAAGCTCAAAACATTGCGGCAGTAGGATATTTTTTGTAATATTAATAAGTTTATTATTTCGTGTTTATTTTGTATGTTTTGTACATATGTATATTTTTCACATGTATGTATGAAGAGTTTTTATATTAAGTCATGTCAAGTCGACTCAAAGGTCAGATTAATTTTTGACCCCATTACAGGTGTAATGGCCTCCTCGTGGTGTTCCCTGGGTACCGATCTTCAATCGGGAGCCAATTTGAGCGACGACTTTATGTCTATGTGTATGCCTTTGGCCATATGCACAAAAGCCTTCATAATTCTGATTGGCTGCCGCACCGGTAGGGGAAATGAATCGTGTCACTTCGTGTCTGCTGTCATAATTCCGATCGGCAGCTCTGCGGCCGATTCTAAAGTAATGGGTGTTTTCTTAGACAGCGGCGTTGTAAAAGCCAATACAAACAAGCAGACCAACAATATCTGCACACAACAGCTAAAGCTCAGCCTCAAAAAGGGCCGACTCCAATAATGATAAAGTGAGGGGTGGCGCGAGCACAAAAATCAAAACAAAGTTGGGTGAGCGAAAATTTCAGTTGTGCGCTCATGTGTATGAGTGTGTATTTGCAAACACGCAAAGTAAAGTACATGAGCACACATACACTCTCACGACTCTCGGGAGCTGACAACACATATGCAACAGTACGTGAGAATGCGTGAGCACGCATACACTCACTCGGGAGCTGATATCTTATTGTTGGTGCGGTCATATGGTTAGTGCCTTAACTTAGTCGATGTTTGAAAAAACTATCGATGTGTGCAGTTAGAACCCTAACATCGACTATATCGATGTTTCTCCAGCTCTATAGCAGGCAGCTGGCGCGGATTTCATTCGAAACCTTTTATTGTGAATTGAAAATGAATTGAAAATGTCGCGGGGTTCACTAGAATTGCAGGTTCGAAAGTATGGCGAAAGAGGGCAGAGAGATGAACTGGAGTTGCTCATTAAAAATACTTCCGTAAAACAGGTAAGTCTCACGTTGTATGTGCAACGCACACGACGTCTGCGACCTCCTAGATGCTTTTCGCTATTGTGAAAAGTACTATGTCAACTGTAAAGCCCACTAACGTGCAACCCTCTGGTAGTGAGAGTTTCATGATGTCGTACATCGCGTTGCACGGGATCGGCCCTAGGACCGCGTCCTGTGGCAGACCTCCGGTGATGGCAGGCTGTACGCGCTCCGTAAAGTATCTTCGTAGCGCGCACATGAGGTAAAGGATGTTCCCGTCTTTATTAGTGCTTCGAATATGCTCCTCCAGCTGTCTCAAGTAATTTTTGGTGCATCCTACCCATTGCGTTCCTGTAATTGCTTCTCTGGCAAGATTTGTAACCATCTCAATGCCGTCTTTGGTGCTCCTCTGCTTCCGGAATCCAAACTAAAGGCGATTGCATACCATCCCTCGAATATTCCATGACATCTGTCGCTTAAATCCTTGCCTGGCTTAGGTACCAGGACAAGCCTCTGTCGTTTCCATTCTAGTGGAACTTTCCGTTCCGATATACACTGATATATATATACATATGTATATACACTGATTGTATATCAAGGCCGAGGACTTCGACAGCTATTGTCTCATGGATGGCTTTCACGGCTGCCTTGTTACCAAACGCTTCCTGTATGGCTGTCTGTAGATCCTTGGTGGTAGTGTCAGAGGATTGTTGCACGTTGGAGTGGGTTCTTATAAATATGCGTTTGTAAGTAGCGCTGTGTACGTACATATGTATGCAAATGCTCCCCATCATCTATATTGTTTGATCAGTTGACAGACACTCTGAATGCCACGATATCCCGAAGTGAAGGTATCACATTCTGGAACTACTTTCTGCTCGCTTGCGACATTGAGAGCGAGGAGTCCAAGAACAAACGTTTCGCGCTCGTACGCTGCTTTATGGATGGACTGCGTAGTGTTGAACTAAACTATAAACAATCCTTCGATTTGATCACACGATTAGCCCAGGACATACCCACCTTCTCTGCTGATGAGCTGGCCTGGATTATTGAGCACTGTGTGGATGGTATTCGGCAGGGAGATGCCAAGTGCGTTGGGTGGAAGGATTTGTTGCCAGATTCACTGGCTCTGCTTTCGGCAACTCCACGTTTTATACTTAATGGGGTTGGAACAGATGGAGCCGAGTATAGAAATAGTACAGTGAAAAATATATGTACCATGCGATGGCCTTCTTCAATCCTGACCCCCATTGCTGACATGTTCAAGTAAATTGCGATCATCGAATGCTAAAAAAAATAACTACAATTTCCGGTTTTTTTAGGGCCATACATCTTAGCAACGGAGAAATTTTGACAGTATTAAATAAGTTTTCTGGAGCTCTGCAAGAGCTATCGCCAATGGAGTTACCAGCTCTGTGCTTTCAGCTCTTTTCCATGTGCCGAAATGCCTCACAACTGATTGTTCCACTGCTGGCATTGGAGAAGTATTTTCACCGCAATTACTATAAGCGTTTGTTCTCGGACATGAGCAGCAATTCTACAGATTTTGACAGCATTGGTGTGGCTAATTATGTCAATAATTTACTGTGTATCTTTCTATAATTTTTAATTTTTAACATCAGATCCATTTTCGGACAAAGAGCTGCGGGAGGCCGAAGAGACTATACTCCATCATTTGAATTACTGTACTATGTATAAGCTTACTGAGAAACATTTGGCTGCAATGTTGAGGGTGAGCCCGTCTTTGAACATCGTCTCTTCTAAATTGAATGTCTTCTAATGTTAATTTGTATTTGCAGAACTTCTCACATATGCCTGATGTTATTCTCACGCCATTCATGCTTAGCGCCATTATTTCGATGACAAGCATGAATCGTGATCCAGAATCTGCTCGCATATCTCGATCCATATTGCTTCCATTCTTGCGAAATGTGATTAAGAATAATGAAGAAGAGATAACATTAGCAGACTATTCCGTATGGTATCGTGATTCGTTACAGCGCAAACAAGTCGACTTGCAGCAGGTCCTAACGGTGCTTATAGATCAGAACAAAGATGGAAAAGATGTAATAACACCGGGGCTAGTCCACCTAGTATTTTTTCTGCTTAAATCCCAGTCGCCAAAAATGCATACTCTTGCAATTACGTTTTTAACAAAGTTTATTCGCAAACGTTTCATCTTTGGGCAAGGCATTATTAGACTCCTCTCAGAGTGGATGATTGTATATCAAGATCAAAACCAGTTTTCGGGTTGGTAATAGATTTCCGTTCATAATTCTTAAATAAATATGCATGTTTTTCTAGAATGTTTAACACTATTAAGTGTAGCTGACACGTACACCGTCTCTGAATGCACTAAAACTATTCAAACAGTAATGGAGCATATGCTATGGGCAAGTCATATATATATATATATATTATATGTATTTTTTTCTATTACCCAAAATTAATTTTTTTTAAAGCTGCCTGGAGAACAAGCCATGCGCATGATGAACTTTCTTTTGCCCCTGCTGAAGATTTCCAATCGAGTACGAGATGCCCTGATTGATGTGCTTTGCAAAGCAATGAGTTCTAGGTTGGTATCGATTCAATCAAAAATCGTTATATAGCTGCTTTACACCCTTTTACGTTTGTAACCAAATAATATCCAGCGGCATTCAAAAACGTCGGATGGCCATTTACGGATTTTGCATGATTCTTAAACAGCTTAACAACAGTAACGCACTGCGTCAGACCTCCAGTGCAACTAGCTTCTGTACGCAGCAGAGCATTTCCGGGTACTCAATGATGACACAAAATAGTCTAGGAAGTCGAAGCAATCCGCAACGCAATTTCGACATGCTTACTCTGGAAATTATAGGAATGTTGCGAAATTGTTTGCAGCAGCAGTTTGACATACGATGTACTCTCTATGAAAGTAAGTAACATATGTACCTAATGCCGAAATGTTTCTGATGATTTTGGAATGTACCTCTCATAGATCTGCAACGGGCCGTGGAGCTAAATGCAAAGCTTGTGCCTCACGTCTTACAAGTGATTGATTGGCATTTTCGAAGCTTTTTTGACACTCCCTCTGTAGAGGAAGCTGGCGATGATTTAGATAGAGTATTTCGTATACGCTACGATCAGCTGGTTAGTGCCAGCGACCCACTACATATGGAAATTCAACTTAAAGATAACCTGGGGAAGTTGGTTCAATTTGTGGCTAACTGCTTGATAACCTTTGAGCGTGCTCCGTCGGGCTATGATACACGTGAGATAAGTCGTCTCCTGGCCTTATGCGTGCAACGAATGGTGGCTAATCGATTGCCAACAGACGACGTTGTAAGTTTAGGCGCTGTCTCATAACCTCAGATAATTAACTAATACATACATATATTCCCAGTCACCTCCAGCCACCCACCTAAAATGCGCTCTAGTACTGCAAAAACTAAATCTTTTTGAAGGAATCATTTCCCACTTATTGCTTAGCTCCAAGCCATGCAACGATGCCATATGTCAAGTTCTGCCGCTATTTAAGCAGCATTGCAAGTTACAAGACGATCTTAAGACTTTGGCTGGCTCCTCTAAAAAGTTACAGAAACAATCAAAGAAAGCAGTCGGTAATGATACCTCAACTTCCATTTTCAATCTTACTGTAAATGGACTCCCAATGAAGAGCATGTGCACACAACCTGAGAATATATGGGACTTGTCTATATTGGATAAGCTGCTTCATCTGCTGCTTGAGTGAGTTCCATTTTGACTGTGCCTATTCAAATATACATGGTTTAAAAATTAATTTTCAGTGACCTCGTTCCTTTTGCCGCGTCTGAGAAAACCATTCAGTTGCGATCAAACGAATCCCTGGTTCGCTATGTATTGCAGACTACCGCCGAAAAAGTGAAAAATATTCGCCTTGAACCTGATTATAAGCAACTCGCTTACAGCAAACGTACCTTTAAGCAGTTGAGCGAAATCACCAAGGTTATTTACGAGCGCTGCATACGGCGGTTGCCTGAGCTTTGGCGAAACTTCGATATGCCGACATCCTCTCTGGCGGCTCAATGTTTTGTTGAATGCCTACGAACAGCCCACGAAACCTATCCTAAGAAGTTCAAAGAATTTGTCAAGGGATTTGGTAAGTCAAATGAAAAACCAATTTTTGAAGCAGAAATCGTATAAACTAAAAACTTTGTATTAAATGTAGATATGGCATCCCTGAACAGAAGCAAGGCAGTCACCTATGTTGTTCAGGATGTGATAGACGAATTTATGAAGGAGTATGCCAGTGATGACTCATTCAACAAAGATACCTTTATCGCGAAATTGCCTGTATCCCTTCTGGAGTCATTGGAAATTCTGTTCGACCATATAGATTACGGAGAGCGTGCGGCAACTGAGTCCTACACTTGGCTCCTCAATTTTTGTCGTACTTATGAGTTGGTAAATCCCGAAATGGGCTTAGTGCACCAACTTCTATTTATCCAGCGTCAAAAAACGCATTCGGGTCCCTTCTTTGATAGCATCGCCAGACAGTTGGGGCATGTGCTTGGTGCTCTTAATGATGACATATCAATAGATCTCCCAGATCCAAGTCTAAGGTCAATAAGCACAATCACCGCTGAGAGCTGTTTGCAGCATCTCTATGCTGCCGTCCAGAAGCAGCTCCTAAATGTAGAATATTTCGTTGGAAAGGCCAACAATTTAAGCTACAAATGTCAGCTAGTGCCTGAATCGGATCAAAATTATTGGCGGGGAAATCTAGATGTCATGGAGCGTTCTATTTGCACTCAAATAATTCATATTACGCGCACATTGCTGGCTCTCACCAATGTCTGCATTCCTCTGGGATCGTCTATGGATGGACTAATGAAATTGTTGATACAGCACTATATATGCTTGAAGAACCTGACAAGGCACTATTTGTCCTGTTGCACTTCAGAGGCCAGCATTGCTAACATGCGAAGCACGAAGTAAGTCCTACATGGAATCATTTATCATATTCCGAGTATTCTATTCAGTTAATTGTCACTCCTTACAGATTCGAACTGCTTCTACGGGAAGTAGGAAAGCAACTGCCGGCTAATGTCTATGAACTTATTACTTACATAGAAGCCAATACTCTAGACGAGGACGCAAATCAGCATCTCAAGAAACGAAACGTACTGGCACAGCGCGCTAAAGTGCTGAGAGAGACTCGATTTATTCCCAAAGTAATAATGGTTATTGAAGACTTCAATAAGCACATAATTCTATTGTCTAAGAAAACCAAAACCTTTAATAGACTAACAGATTATCTCCATCTTGGAACCATGCGGGACTTTGATATCAAATCAACTGATCTTAAAGCAGCCATAGAACGTAGTTTAATGGATACCCCTGATACCCATGAGGTCGCTGAAAATGATATGGAGAATGTTGATCACTGTAGTGATCCAAATAATGAGGAGGAAGAAGACGCGGCACTGATACAAGTCTCTAACAAGAGACAACGACAGAAACGAACTCTTATTGGTAATACGGAGGAGTCGCAACCAAAGCGCAAGAGGAGTCTTAAAGCAAAAGAAGTGCAGAGTGCCAAACCACAGAGTAGTGACGAGCAGGAGAGCAATGAGGAGCAGTTTGAAAACGTTCAGAAAACGCAGCGGTGTAAAATAACTACAAAACAACAAACGAAAAAGTCCGCTTGTCTTTTGGATGAGGAGGAGTCAGCTGAGGAAAGAGGTCCGACAGAGCAGCGCACAAAAGACATTCGTAAATCACAGGAACACGATACAGAGGCAAAGCCGCGTAGGCTCGGTTTGTTACGTTCTGGAAAGAAATAAATGCGATTTCTGACTGAATCATGACATGAGAGGATACTCTTAATGCGTGTACTTTTACCATCATCTTCTTCATCAGTGTTTTTCGTCATTTTGAGGTAAATCCATTTAAGTTTTTAACTTGTGTTTTATGTACTTGTGCGCAAATTTGATGCCCGCACGCAATAGAGAGTTTGCCGCCCACTTATCCCACCCTCAACATCATAGCAAGGTCCAGCCATCATTTTATTGCACTTGAAAACTTAATTAGGCCAAAATGCGGTGTGAACGCCTGTTTCTGTACAAGAGAGAATTTTCCTTTGCCAGCTGTGAGAGATTTTTATTGCACGCATCAAATGTAATTTGTTACAAATTTGATGTGTTTCTATTTTCTTGAAAACGGCATAAATAAAATAAAAGTTGTATGATTGGGGATGGTAGGTGGACCTGCTTTTTCTGATGGTCTGCCAACTGTTTTTTTCACGTCTCGTATCATCGAAATGCGTGGCCTGTTTTATGACCAGGTAACTTTTGATTTGAGTTGAGAGGGTGTGCAATTACTTTAAGCTTTCCTTTTGGATTATCGACTAAACGAACCTCTTGGTTTCAAATATATATTCTGTTAACATTCATTTTTATATTGCAGTTGAAGAACTCGTCAAGTCAATTTTCGTTATCCCCTGCTTGGACATGCATATGGTACTGAGTGCCAAGGTTCACTGTGCTCGAAAGCGCGAAGGAAATTAATTTAGTTTTGCAATCCATTTTCTGGGTTTCCATATTAAAATATATTGAATTTAACCTTAACCTTAACCTACATACTGTTATTATTTTATACGAGTTATATACTATTTTATACGAGTACATCAAAAGTAAAGTTTTATTCCGTTCAAGCTCTCTGTTATTTGTTTTTTCTTGCATACATCAAGTTTTTTCTATTTTTTCACTGGGGGGCGGGTGTGGCCTAAAGAGTGTAGTATAGCCTTAGGATTCCTCTCATTGTCATAAGCACCTTTTGTCTTTCTTTTGTTTGCTTCGTTAGCGAATTGAGCATTTGCATCGAAAAATATAAACATTTTGTATTTTTTATGATTGATGTAGATACGATTCTCAATCTAGTTCTGTGCTATATTTGCGCATATTTAACAAGTTAGGCGTCAAGTGTTTCGCTCCCGGAGGAGGGTAGTCAAATTTATTATTCAAATTTCCGCAGCTGATTTGCCTGAATTTATTATTAAGCATTACAGCAGCAACTTGAGCTTTTTGTTTTAATTCACTTAAAACTACATAAATTTAACTTTAAATGCGAGGCGACAACTCACGTGCCCCTGAGCAGTGTTGGTCGCATGTGAGCTTAATTTCCAATAGATACAAATATATATACGCCTTGTAGCGCGCTTACGACCGGCAGCCCGGCCGCGTCGAGAATGTCGCCAGAGAGACTTTAGTTTACCTCGCTTAATTCAATGAAAAGCACAGTGTGAGACTTGGCAAATAGTTAGTCGATCGGTCGAGCGCAACGACAACGGTTCTTTCCATTACCAGATCTACTTGCAGTGCTTTATAACAGCTCGTCCGAAGATGATCTCCGATTGGTGTTACAACAGTTTGGTGTTACTGCTGATGTCGTTGACAATGTGTCCTTGGACTGGCGCCAAGTTACGTAAGTGGCAAGCTGTGCGGACTGTGTCGGAAATTGTGTTTACTGCGAGGATTTGATAAAGGCGTTTCTGTGATTGAAGCGAGTAACGACAAAAATGTTACTCAATGTCCTTGAAAAGTTTTTGTAGTAGAGGCTCGAGCGTCAACCACACATAACAATTAGCTATACGGCGGGTACTGCGTCTATAGCACCTGATTTGCATATAAATTTCGTTTGTTGATACCTGAAAGGTTGACTAGTAGCAAAAAACAAGAAAACGTACTCAAAAACTGTTCCAATAATTAAAAAAGCAAAAATCTACAATGCATAATATTTTTTCAATTAAATCGCGCACAGCTTCCTCTATCAAACCATGTGCCCGTGATGATCCTGAGTTAGAACGCTGCATCATTAATGCAGTGTACCAGATAAAGCCGCGACTAATGCATGGAGATCTAGGAGACGGCTATAAAACGCCACCATTGGAGCCCTTGTCTTTGGATAACATAGAACTCGGCCAAAGTAGTCAGTTCCAGGCTGTGTTTACACACCTTGAGGCGAGAGGAGGCAGCAACTTTATTATTGATCGTCTTATGTAGGTAGAGTTCATGGATAAAAAAGAATCCATCAATTAACTTATTTTCTTTTGACTAAAGTGCCAAACCAGCAGAAATATCTTACGACCTTTGGATAACTCTCCCACGCATAGACTTTAAGGGCAAGTATTCTATGCATCTTAATCTGCTGCTTTTGGATATCAAGGGAAGAGGAAATATGCATGGATACGCCGGTAAGTTTTAACATTTAATAAAATGAAAGACAATATGCAACAATATACGATACACCTCAAATAGAGAATGCGAAGGCCTTTGTCAAAATGCGTGGAACTCGCTATCTGAGAAACGGGCAAGAGTATGTTAAGTTCACCAAGATGACTATGCGTATACAATTTAAGGACTTTAAGTTGAACTTAGAAAACCTCTTCAACGGCGACCGGATTTTAGGAGAAGTGGGAAACACCCTTATCAACAGCAATCAGGAATTATATCTGAATGAAATTGTTCCTGGTCTGGAGCGTGGTCTATCTAAGAAATTTTTGGATGTGGCCAACGAAATCCTGGCTACAGCTACCTTTGATGAAATGTTCCCGCCAGGAAGGACTATTATTAATCCCATTTCTTTTCCTTCATCCTCGGCGGGACTCGGTCCATCTATATTTGAACCGCCATTTGCGTCGAAAAATCCTGCTGGTGGCATTTTAGATCATTTACTTATATCGTCTTAAGCGCTAAACCCAAACTTAATTGTGAAACTAATTTAAAAACTAAGTCTGTTAAGAATATATGCTTTGCTATATTATATTGTGCTCAGATTTTGATTCGTTTAAACCGATCTTTATAGGGCCTTCTTCCTTCTGGTCGTTACAAAAATTTACTCAATAGTATTAACACTGAAAGGGTATACAAAAGTGAATAAGGATTTTTTTTTTAATTTGATAGGATTGAATAATAAAAAATGTTGATTGCCTTTTTTTAGGTTGAAGTGTTTGTATTTAGTGTATTTAAATGAATATAATCGACTTTGGTAGGTATGTTATAAGGCATATCTTATTCTCGAACTTTTGGCAGGCAAAGTATTTTTTATTTCCAATTTTTAATCGTGAATATGCTACTCAAATTTAACCAATACCCTTGCGTGTACCAATCTGCGGAGGTACAGTCAGCCATGCCACAGGCTAATTTGCCTTAGAGCGCTTAATGCCCTACTCCATTTGCTGGTGGAGGCTTTTGGAGAAGCTGGGAAAACTTTTTAATCCGCCACGAAGCTTGCCCTGTTTTTGCATATTAAGCTAAAAGTTTTGAAAATGTGTAGTCACCGCCTAACGGCACCGGGGGGACAGTTTAAAGGGAACGCACTCACACACACACACTTCTCCAACATTACACCTGTTCAATGGGTCAGGGCACGTAGTTGCCTTTCAGTCTTCCTCTCTTTCCGAGGCTCTTGCTTGTGATTAATCACCGGCAACGACAAAGATGAATTTACAGAGATTTTTTTTCGTAAAAGTTTTTACTTTCGTCTTGGCGGGGATGGGCAGTTAATTGCGCTGGACTTAGACTTGTGGCCAAGAAAAAGTGTTGGCTCTGTAGGGAAATTTGGGGTGGCCCTAATTAAATTCATGCGACGCAGCTGTCACGGGCAAGAAAAAAGCATTATCGACTTTTTAGGCGCTTAATATTTCAAACGAAAATGTTTTTGATGTAAACAGAGGGAAGTCAAAGAAAACCTTGGCAACATCTTCAGCTTCCGCGCTGGCCAATGCCTTGCGAAGTGTCGCCGGCATTAATTTCATTTATTAATTTTTAACTACGCCCGCGCAACAAAATAAAAGCAACTTGATAAATGGAGAGCTACCCAGTGGAAAGGACGTTGGGGGGGTGGGGGTGAGGGGTTGAGTAGGAGAAAATCTTTTGCTCTTCTTTCATTGTATGCGTCCCCATTTTTGTCTGCTTTCTTTTTACCATCGCTTTTCTTTACTGACGTTTTTTTGTTAATTTTTTTTAATTCTTTGCTTTTCACTTGAAAGACGCTCGAAACGTGGAGATGCGTCGAGGCTCGCTAATGTCCTTTCTTTTATCATTAAGTAGAAAACGTGGGTGCCTTTTGGGGTTGGTTGGGTGGTTTGTTTTGGGCGTGGCATGCCCATTTCGTTGTCCGAGGTATGGGGCAGTGGAAAGGCGCAGGTATTTCGGCGGCCATTAGTGGAAAAGCTCCCGCTGTCGGCTTAAAGTTCTAAGGTTGCGATTCTTTACATTGCACAATGAAAGAAAATTTATATGACAACTAAATGGAACGTTAATAATTAATAAACAATTTGTATTAGGCTTTTATATTTGTAACAGCCTTTAACATTTCTTGAGCGTCGAGAATTCTAACAAGAAAAATATAAGATTGTAATGAAAGACCGCACATGATTATTATCTATGTCCTGCTCTTTTTAATATTAGATACAAAAATTTAAATCTGACTGATTTTTGTCTCGTTTCTAGCTATCTGCGCGCAATCGCAAGTGCAAACAAAGCCAGAATCCTTATAGAGGTCCACAATAGTTGGCGAAGCGACACGTTCTTCGAAAGAAGCAAAATGCCGGCTACGGTGAATGAATTCCAGACTGACCTTGTCATTGAATCGACGGCGAGGCTTTTCGCTGAAAGCTTTGTATCGCTGGAAAAGTTCGCGCATTATTTCGTTGGGGTATTTTAGATAATTCCGTGGTATCGAATAGGGTGTGACTAAGACATGGCGTCGAAGAACGGTTTCATCCTGCATCAGTGATGTCTTAGCATTATCATTTTCCCACATTCCCTTTTGAATTTGACCAGTGTGCATATGATAAAACACACCCTCCCCATTTTTATATCCACGCGCAAAATGTCCTTCGTAACGATTGCCATTAGCTGAGTAAAGGGATAGTTTTTAGTATGGAATCATATTAAGCTTATAAGCCATACAAACCATAAAACATGACACCCAAACCATGTCGAAAATCAGTCTCCCACTCTCCAACATAAATTCCGCCATCTCTGTACCATTGAATGCCAAGACCATGTCGTCGATTTCTAAGCCAGTTTCCGAAGTAAACACAGCCATCGGGGTAGAACTGTTTGCCCTCGCCGCACTTCATATCATCGTGCCATAGCCCCGCATATATTAGCTGCAGCTCTCCACCACGCTTGCGTAGCATCGATCCAATCCCTTGCCGTTTGTTCATCACCCAATGACCCTCATAGACGAGTTGACCATCGGGCTCCTTTTTATTGAAAAAGTACTTGGCAGTTCGCTTTGCCGTCTTCTTCACGCCCCAACCTTGATGCTGGTTGCATTGCCAGTAGCCAGCATAGGTGCTTCCACCAGGAAAGTAAAACGTAGCTCTTCTCCCTGTACTGCAAACAGGCTTGTTAGGGCAAAAAAAGCGCTCCAAGCAGGTACCCATTCTATTAACAACAATTTGTGTATACTTTTATGTTTGATTTTTCCAGTGTGAGTATTGAGTACTGAATATGTAGCAATGCATGTCTAGATAATTTTAGCCTACTTCGTATGTAAAATAGTATCAACTTCATATTTTAAATAATTAAATTCCTTTTAATTCAAAACATTCTTGAATGGAAAATGTCCCTCATTTAGTCTTCAGAGCTATCTTATTATTTCATTACAACATTGTGCTGAAAATACACAAAATACATACATACATACACATATGGTTAAAAGTCCAAAAAAATATATATAAAGCCGAATGTAGAAATTTCTTGTCCGGAACATCAGTCCAATTTGAACGTTTCTTTTCATAAATAATGCGAATATAGAGTGAAATGTAAGTGCAGAGGAGCTGAGCGAAACGTGTCAGCAACACACTTGAAAAGTTATTGGGGTTAGCATTTGAATGAGAATCGAACATAAATGTAAATCACAACGAACCTGAGGGGAGCAAAAAGGTGAAAGGTTATGCGTGGAGTGCGACTGGATGGGTCATCGGATGGGTCTACTCTTAGGTCCTGTTTATGTCATTCAAATTATACGTTTAATGGGGAAACCTACTATGTATGTGTCATTTAATGTCTCTGGAGAGCTTAGAATTTAGGAAATCAAAATACATTTGTCCAAACCCAGTAAAGTATTTGGACAAAAAGATACCCGTTATTCAAACAATTTAAAATTTAGTTTCGGTTTTCGATTGGACTAAGCTGCAATTCGCTATTGGGTATAAAGAAGCATTCGTTCTTTCACTTATGTACCTATCCATCGACAGGAAAACACAAAGCATTCTAGAAAAGACCAAGCTGACTTTGATTGAATTATGATGTAAAATAACTTGACCCACATTTCAAATGAAGAGTGCGAGTTACAAATGGATATAAGGGAACGTCCAAAAAGTTTTCTTTCATAGAGATGCAATTTGTAACATCTCTTGAATTACAAATGCTTGTTGATTTTGCCTTTTGCCTACCTACTGTCCGGAATCGATTCATTTCTTAGAACCGTTCATTCAGCCTCACAATGTGGCTATCAGCCATTTTAGCTTGCTAAATTAATAACTTCTGAAAGAAGTTAGATATCTTCAGGCAACAAGTACTTGTTGTTACGATGTCTAAAAGCTTCACAATAATATGTCAAAGGTCAACTATGTTTCAATGCATATTTAATAAAATAAAATGTTTGTATTGTTTTGGACCAAGAAATGTCGCTTAATAGACAATTGCGCTTGCGCTCTTTTCTTTTAAATCAATTTTTTAAAACTCAGGTGCCGCTTGCCACATATTCTTTCAAATATTAATAAGATACGACCACTTTTTTTTAGGCTCGTATTACTTAATGTACACTATCAAAGGCAGAAATCTTAGGTTGAGGACTCCTCTATTAATTAATCGTGACAGTCAAAATATAATTAAGTAACGATTCGCCTACACTGCTTTTCTAACTCAGCAATGGATGGGATCAGTTCAGTTAATTTTTCCATTTGGGGTGAACAAGTGAAGCGGATTTCAGCCTGTGGGCAAATAATTGCAAGTGACAGGCGCTTTAATTTTTCTTCCTCTTCGACAGCCTATTTTTAGCCAGGGAAATCTGGGACGAATACCCGGTTGCCATGTTTATGATAAACTTAATTCGGTGTAAATGAACGGCCCCATTGGCTGGCTGGTGGATAGGTCGATGGTGGATGGGGTGGGTAGAAATTTCCTCTAACCACAGTTAGGGGATACATTTTCTTCTTCATTTTCATTCCATCCATCTTCTTGTTTTGATAAACTTCAAATAAACAAATCAGTGAAAGAAAAGCAAAGTATAGAACTCAGAATGGTGAAAACTTTTTGCGTTTGCAGTTGAATGAAATGGAAAATTTTAATTGCTGTGCGGCGTATTGGAGGAACGCTGGCGTGCTTCTGTGGTTTTTGTATCGCTAAGGATATATGTATGTATGTACATAAAAATAAGGAAATAAATTCGTATATATGTATGTATGTACATGAAAACTTTCACCAGGTTCTCTTGTTCCCAACAAAGTGATGAAGAACCCCAGCTCTAAGTAATTTAAATTATTGCAAAACGCACACAAGCGCAAATGAGGACAGAACGCGAGACGCACAAGAAGGACGCAAATTCCACTGATTTTTTCATTAAGCTCATGTCAGATTAGCAAAAAGTAAAGAACAAGAGAGAGACAGAGACAAAATGAAAGGGAGTTGGAGCTTGGTTGAACCAAATGACAGAAGGGGGTGCACACGGCAGTCATAAATTATGTGCCCTGAGCCAACCCTTGGAAAAGCGCTAAATTTTGTGTACATGGCCAGACAGAGAAACAATACAACTGTACAGCAACGATATTTGTTATAAATTAAGTGATGGGGGTAAATATGTACGTTGGTTGGGTGACGGTAATCCTGTGACGTTTGCCGTTTTTTGCAGTAGACGTGTTTGCAGTAGGGGATGCTTTAGCAGCTTACTCAATGACCGACGTTGCAAGGACGTGCTTTGTTTTAGGCATTTAACCCTTTCAAGCTCCACAATGCTCTCAACCCTTGGACAAGGGCTGGACAGAGAGCAGGCAACCAATGAGCTTCTAGCTAACCCTTTTTTAACTCGTGGGGTGTACTTGAAGAGTGCCACACCCTCACCTCTCAACTCAACAAATAGGGCCCATTCTCGACTTTTGAAAAGTTTGGTTTTTCTTACGATGTTGGGTGTGTATTCAAAAACTTTGATTCAATTATTTGCATGCGCCAAAGTTTCTTCATCTGGAAAGAAAAACGAAAAAAGAGAGGCAACCAAAAATTGTGCTCGAAACAAATTAACAGTCCAGTGATTATTGTCAAAAGCAAAGAACGAGGAAGGCAAAACAAGTGCCTATCGAGCGGTCTGCCCACACCGCTATTCCCTTCCCATCGAGCAATTCAAAAAATTAGAAAAGGGCATAATTTTAATGAACTTTTTTGTTGAGTCGTGGTCGCCACCCATATAAATACTCTCTGGTAGCCAGAGCAGCTGACGAAAAAGGACTTACAAGTTTGAATTCTGCTTTGCCCACTTGTCTTGGCTTTTGAGTTGTTTCGTGAGCCTCTTTGATGGGAGTTTGTGTTTCAAACGGATTTTTTACTGAAACCAAGAAAATAAAGCAAAGTTACATGTTGAGTTCGGTTGGTTAAGAGAGACGGAACTGCAGAGAAATACGATGATGGACAAGATGGGAATCGTTCAAACTTCTATGGCATTAATCACTTCCACTCAAATGATGCTTGGTCCTAATTGCACCTCAGCTAGCCTCGTGCTCCGTATCTTTTCTATGCAACTGTAAATTGAAAAGGGTCTCAAATTGCAGCGGCTGCATGCCAAAAAAGGAGAAGAACACCTGCTTTTCTCATCGAAAAACGCTTGTCTCGGCAGTTGCCGACATTTCTAATACTCACGCCTGACTGCTGCCAACTGAAGGACAGCCGAAACTATTCAAGGTGGTACCCAGTTATTATGCAAAACAAGATGGACAAAGATACGACTATATAATTGATCGACTTGCAGATACTCAAAGGGAGAATCAGCTGGCTGGTATGAGGTAACTGGATTCTTGTACAGAACTCGCTTTATATACATATAGCATTACAGATAGTTTTCTCAAGTTCTGAAATTTATGTTTTTGAACGGTGTATAGTGTTGAATAGTGTACATACGTTTGTACATTTTATGTGAATCTTTTAAAAATACATTAGATCTGCCTGCGAGTCTTCACAACGACATACAGAACGACATTCGAATTGTCAGGAGACAAACACAAAATGATTGATTGGAGACCAGGCTGGACAGTCAGGTACCCATTAAGAACCTCATCCAGTACGCTCCTAAACACAATCTCGCCTAATATTTTACGCTCATTTAGGGCTTCAGCTAACGGATTTTGTGCAACACACCCTGCCCCGAACAATAGCTAAAACTCTTGAGCCGGCCCGAAAGGAATTGCAATTGTGGATCAGAGGATCACAATGAAGCGGATGGGAAAACTAAAACCAACGCCCGCTTGACATTTGGCTGCTAAACAAACAAATACTGCAAAAAAGAGGACTGCAAGGGGACAGAAAGAAGAAAAAACTGTCAACCTTACGTACAACATTATGGGTGCAGAATGGGGGTGGAGTGCAGGTCAATGAAGGGATAGAGATAGCACGATTTTGAAGACAGTTGCACTCCGGTGTTGCCTTTCTAGAGAGGCATTTTTTGGTATAAAAAATGAAATTGAAATTGTGTCGTTTCATGCCAAGAGCTGAAGGCAGCATAAGGAGAGTAGCAAATGCGGGAAGGGGCACACATACACCTGGCCTTCAAGCAGTTTTACGTCCTTTGTGTACTTTGCTTCCTCCTAACTGTCATTTTTAATTGTTTGTGTTTAACGGTTATCAGGCGAAAGCCGAGCCGACGAAGACGGAGAACAGCAAGTTTATTGAAATTTTTTGTTTTTCTTTCGGCTTTTTATGGCCTGAACTCTTGACGTGGCCAGTTGCCCATTAAGCTTGCTTTTAAGTGCCATTCTGCCCCATTCATCTGCGTCTCTTCTACTTGAAAAATTTGCGCATGTACAGCAATTTTTTGTCTCGCCTTTCACTTTGTTTCTCATTTTCGTTTTCTTTCTTCTTCTTATTCCA
Source organism: Drosophila affinis (assembly GCA_037356375.1). NCBI lineage: Eukaryota > Metazoa > Arthropoda > Insecta > Diptera > Drosophilidae > Drosophila > Drosophila affinis. The sequence goes on from CM074799.1 coordinate 23,788,050, forward strand.
ATCTTAATTTTTTGTTGTTGCTGCTTTGGGGTTGAAAATAATTCATTTATGCAAATGAGGGGGTGTTTAAAATTAAGCAAAGAGCACGTAGGCCAAAAGTAGCGGTACCAACAACAACAAAGCATGATATCGTGGCTATAATGAAGGAGTGGTGGAAAGGGAATAAAGGGAGAGTTGACAAGGGCAGTGAGGGCGTTGAGAAATGATAGAAACAAACGGTTTTTCGTTCTCCCAAAAACCACTTGCTTTCGCAGTCTATACGAATCTCCGATTTTTTTGGTGGAATATAACTTACAATTTTTATTTTAGGTTTAAATGGTATCAGAAGACTTCGGAAGACACAAGTAATGAGAGTTGAAGGATGGACCCGCTTTTCCAAAAATGTCCTACCTTTAAGTAGCCTTTGGCGATGGAATTCTTGAACACAATACTTACAAATTAGCCATATTTAATTTATAAGCTCTTTTTATGTATCGGGCCATGACAATCTTCATCCTAGATTGTTTGCCTGCTTGCCTGATAGGCAGGTTAACTTCATTTATCAAGCATCAATCTAAAGTCATTGCGAAATGCCTCGCTGTATCACCAAACCAACAGCTCATTCCCACAGAAGAAAGGGGCCGGTAAAGGGTTTTTTTCACACATTTGTATGTATGACCCTTTTCAGTACCAACAACAATCGAAATACAATGCATAAAACAGAGTATCTCGGCCTGATCGGATCCTGGCGGAACATGACATTTATTACGCTCTATTAGCGACGAAAGCCGAGTCAGAAAGAAAGCAAATCGAAGGGGATTGAAGATGGGATGAATGTGCGTGTGTGTGTTGGAGCGAGGTCATACGAATCCTTTACCATTGGGGGTGAACCGCATGTGCGGAGGCGGTAGGTGAGGGCAACGATTTGTAATGCTTTTGGTGCGAGATTTTTTATGCAAATACAACACACATGTGATGTGGCCACAAGGAGTATGGCAGCACTAAATGTTGACGCGTGCTGCTACCGCGGCCAACATATTCACATACATGTGTACATATGTGGATGCTCAGGAGGAAACAAAGTGGGAGTTCAGCTTTCCGTTAAACCAACGTTACGTATAAAGGGCGCTGGTGATGCCTCGGGCTCTTGTTTGTGTTTTCTCGTTTCTCTTCCAGCACGCTGAAAGGTTAAATGTTGCCACTGGCACATAATTTTGTCAAGTGCTGTCAGGAACTCTCACTCCCCATCCTGTGACCTGCACATGTGTGTATTGTTTGTGCGCCTTACGTGGTCAGCCTATAGTGCTTAATGGGAAATTAACAACTTAATTAATTTCAGTGCCATTTATCTTCAGACTGCGTTAGAAAAACTTCAACGTACCAAAGATCAACAAATTTCCATTGGTCAAACTTTAGCATCCAGGCCAGCCCTGCCCGCACGTCCCCTGTCTCCGCAAATGAGATTTATTTATGCGCGTGTAGCCAAAGCATATAAGAGCTGATGTTTTGGGTCTTTACCAAAAATAGATGATACGTCTTGCCTTTCAAAAAATTAGTTGGGGCATATAATAGATATCTTTTAAAACAGAAATTTAATTTGTTAATACATGCTATTCCTGGGTTGTTTGTTCGCAGCCCCCCTCCTATTTGGTTTAGCGCAATGCCAAGTCTGATATTATGAACTATAAAATATTCATATGCACCTTACCTGTACCAAGGAAACACATTAACAAAATTTGTGTGCGTGGCCTGAAACGTCGTCGAAGTCGTCGTTGAACCTCCCTGGCACTCATCTAATTGCATTAGAAGAAGCGACTGGAACAGGCACAGAGTCTGTCCGAAGGGTACCGTACCCAAAGCATGGGCCGGGGGAATTGCACTTTCTTGCTTGAAGCTTGCTAGGCATATGTTGTCATATCGCTTGTCAGTCCGTGGTCCCCACCACCCCTCGCAGCTTGTCTGTCTGTCGGCTGCTTTTCAAATTTTATGACATTTTTATTTGCTATGGTTAGCAGTGGGTGGGTGAAGGACGCCGGCATACCTATGCGCTCTCTGCTGCTCAGACCTCTCATCCCCTCCATCACACATACCTCTGACTGGTCTTTTAACGCTGATTTTCGCACAAACAAAAACATTTTTATTTTATTTTTCCGTGTATTTTCTGTCTTGGTGCTTTTATGTAGCGGCTTTCAAATTTTTATCTGTCATAATTGGCGTAATTGTTTTGGTAGTTTACTGTAGATCAACTCTAAAAGCTTTTCGCTGTCCTTTGAATATGGGCACAGCTTCTATGCCTATGGTGAATGCTCGGAAAAAATAACACTGGTCGACAAAAAGCACCTTGTTTCTGATTCAAAGATCAGACAAAGATATTGTCATAGGATTTTCATAGATGAACACGAACCTGTCTAAAAAAACCCTGTTTCGGCTCTATTTCGATCACGTGTAGAGAATAAAGCGTAGGTGCAACAATTCTGTAATTAGGCTAGAATATTGTTGAACTTGAACTGTTGAACTCTTGAATTGTTGAAGCAAATCGAAAAAGCCTTGAATCAATCCAAAAATTACATGTAGCGATAGGAAGCGCAGACTCAAACTAAGACTAAAAGCGTAAATTGCAAACTTCATAACAACGCCATCACAAAGAGAGCACCTGGGACACAGTACACACAGAAGGGGTGAGAGAATAAATTATATGTAGATATGGATGGAAATATACAGAAGACTCCTAATGAAACCCACGAAAATGAACAAAGGCAGCATGTCTTTACTACACACACAGCCGAACACAGGCGAGGAAAGCTACATCATCATCAACATCCTCAGCAGGAAAATCAAAGCAGCAAATGAGATAAAAAGAAAAAACCAAGCGAAAAGCCAAAGCTAAGGAAACGCATTGAAAAATAGAAAGAGAAATGGAAAATTAAAATATCGATCAACAGCGGTGGTAAAGAACTCCAACCCCTTTGCTTGGAGCAAGTCTACCAAATGAGGAAGAAGGCGAGGGGCTTCCTTTCTACGTGTATCCTAACAGGAAAAAAGATGGCTGGAGTGATGGGGATGAGGGAAAGGGCTTTGGGAATGTCCTCGACGTGCGCTCTTAAAATTAAAAGCATGTTTGATGAGGAAATTGAACTGGCATGTGAGAGCGAGACCTTGCTGTTGAGCTATATTGTCGACGACTCAGATTCCCTTCTTACTGGACAGAATGCGTATATGTTTAACAGAACAATGAGATACATGCAAACAAATGTACATATGCATATATCTGATATATGTACGGTTGGCTGTTAATGACGATGAAGCAGCAAGACTCAAGGAATCAAAAGCTTCCAACATACCCTCTGGGTACCCAACATACTCTAGATATCCAGGCCACTGCTCCCCCCGAGATTAATTCCTCAAAGCTGAGTTCGGCTTGCTTCCATCGATATCTTTCGTTTTTTCCTGCTTCTCATTTCTGTAAATTTCATTCACCCTTTGCAAATGAGCTAAATGTGATGGAGATGGGAGTACGGCGTAAGGGGAGGTACACCCACAAGCACCCCAACACAATTTTCCACATTATCCCCTGACGTCGACTTCACCGTCAACGCTGGCTGCGCCGTTAACGCCATCGTCGGCGTGGGCGCTATTCAAATTCTCTACTCTTGCTTTACACGCGCGATTTTCGTTGTTTTCGCTTTTACATTTTTTAATAGCAATAGAATTTTCCTTGCGCCTGCCTCTGTTGCAGGGTGGCACATTTTTTTCAATACCCCCCAACCACGACAAGACAACCCTGCCAGCCACTTTCGTCTGTGTGGGCTTGGCACTTAAAACGGTTGCCAGAAACTTGCTCTGGTGAATTTGTCGCCGACGCCGTCAACTCCCATCCCTCACACCCATTCCATTTTTTATTTTCCACGCGTTCACCCATCCCATCCCAACTTGCGGGTATTAAACTTAATGTTGATAGTGTAATTTTATATTTAAGAGAACCAGCTAAAAAACTTTAGGGTTGAGTGCTGATTATATTAGGTGTTGTGGTATTGCTTTGGGGGTAATTTTTTTCACATCGGAGCACTCTAGCGCATATTTTTGGGAATGAGTAGGACATACATACATACATATGTAGATCGAATTGATCGGGTTGTACAAAATATGTAAAGACTGTCTACTTTTAGCTATGACTAAACCATTACTGAAATTACTGTTTTACTCAACTCTTGCTTTAGGCGAATTGGCAGACCAGAAATCTTTTCCCTTCTGACAGCTTCTCTTATCCCTTCTCTTGCTTGCTTAATAGAAATTACTTCATCGATTTTATTTTTCTCTCATTCCCTTACTTTTTTCGACGAAGCCGCTGGCAACAAGCAGAGAGGAATAAAAAATTGAGCCTGCCGCCAACTTCCGCCGTAGTCACCGGGTCCGTCCTCCCTCATTTTGCTTTAGCTACTAAGGACCCACAAATTATAGAAGAAAAAACCTCTGGCACAGCTTTTTTAAGACATTTTTTATTTTTAAGGGTAGCTCTCAAGATTTTTTCTTTCTTGCATTGCGCAGCCTTTCGTATCCTTGCTTGGTTGCCTAATGAAAAGTCGCCGTCAATTACAAAATCGCCACGCGTCGGCCAAAAAAATTAAATGAAATTAGAGAAAAAGGTACAAAGTTGCGGAAAAGATGCAAAAAACATGACCAAAAGTCAGAAAAGAATAGGGATGCGTATTCAAAGTCCTCTGTAAGCAAATTTGCGTCAAAAATGAATCGTTCAGCGGGGGGAACAAGAAAATTAAAATGTTCTTCATAAACAAAAAATTGGAAAATCTCACTGTTAAAAAAAACGAAGGACGTGACTGGGAATTATAGTTTTCTATTTGATATCCGGTAAGACAATCCTACCTACCACTTAAATTGCGATTGTTGTGCTGATTTGGTAACTCTTTCGTTAGATTTTTGCCTAGGAAAGATGATAGGGCATGTCTGCAATTTTTAGTTTTAGGGTCACGGATGGCTCGGATCGGCTTTTTGGTACAATACTTCAAGGTATGGTCGATAATATCACAAAATAAAATCTAGCACAAAATAAACTGTTTTCGAAATTTCATAACTTGCGGTATTAAAGCCTTTCCGTGGTCAGACGTTTTTCTTTGAACACATTGTTGGGTTTTATGCTACGACCTTTTGTCTTCCTGCTGTGCACGTGTGTTTGCCAGTTTTTCAATATTTACCTCATATGATGTCACGGAAACAAGCTGATTTCTTATACCAACTATTGGGGACTCATGGATGGGGCGATGGGAGTGTGCAGCACCACTCGGCTTCTGTTTGTTTGAACATGTGTCCTTCTTTTCTGATTGACCGTTCTATTTGTTAAAGGTATTTGGATCAGGATCTGCTTGAAACTGGCTAGAGGGCCAGCGGGAGAAATCAGCACCGCAGGACATGCCAACGCCAATGGGCAGCTGTCAGGAGCAGGATTTCAGCCCGCAAGCCTTTGAGTTTTTTTGCGTTTACCTTGGCAAGCAGCTGTCGATATTGCTAATAGGCGTAAATGAGCCGCCCAATGCGGCAGAAAGAAACTGTTGAGGAAAAACTAATTTCCGCTGCATACAAAGATGAATGTCTTCAGCTATAGATATAGACAAGAACAGGACGTGTGCCAGAAGTATTCTTTGCGCAAATTCCATATCTGATCCCTCTGCGTGTGCGGCCCCTAAATAAGGATTATCGTCGTATGCAAAGTGAAAAAAGAGAATAATGAAAACTACAAACTGCAGGCAAGTCAATAGAAACCGAAACCCTTTTCAAATTTCAAAATTCCAATCCCAGGTTATGCATAGATCTCTGCATATAGGGTGTAATTTTTTTAGCAGCCGGCATTTGCATACCAAAAAAATTAAATATTCAAAAAAAGTGAGGCTGTTCCTGGCAGGACACACGACAAACGCACCCCTCATGATTTTTTTCTTCTTTTGCCTGCTACCCAGACAACATTGAAAGTCCTGCGGCTGCGGCTGGGACATCGACAACCCTTTAGCACTTTTGAAACGGGTTTCCACAACTTTTAATTTGCATTTTGTTGCTTTGTGTTGCTGTTGGGATTTCAAAATCAAGTTTAAAAAACTCACCCCAGAAGCTGTCGGGTTCGGGCTCTGTCATAAAAAACAAATGTTCGATTTTTTGGGTACAGTTTTTTTTCATTGGGAATTTGACAAGTGAATATTCATGTAAACTGTGCAAGGGTTAAAACTTTAGAGAGCTGCAGACGAGGTAGAAAGGAAAAAAAACGTGGGTACTTTAGCATGTGCTCGGGCAGAATAATTTGGGATGATGTGGGTAAGGAAAAAACTTAGTTGAGAAAAATTTAGGCTGACAACAGGGTGATGACTGGAATAAAGATCACGAGTGGATTCATTTAGGTTATTTTTTAAAAGTTATTAAAAATATTTCTGGCCGATATATATATGTGTGTATGTACTATATACATATGTACATATGCAAAGGTATTTGAAGCTTCGGCTCAACTTTGATGAATAAACTACTTATTTCATCCGCTTAACATACTCAAAACTAAAAAAGTACCCTTATGAAAAAATCAGGGTATCATAGAAAAAACGAGCCAGACATACTTTTATGGTACAGAAGAACTCGACATCATCAAAGGGGTAAGCAAAGCACGCAGCGTTGCATGCAAAACGAAAGTTAATCACAAAATACATTACGGTGGATATAAAAAATAGATGAACAAAAAAAATGAGGCAGACGCGCGACTCGTTTTTTTGTGTCCTGAGAGGGGTTAACTTAATTTATGCGCATCGTTGAGTTGGAAGCGTGGCAGCGACGTTGGCTGAGGCACTACATATGTAGATGCTGGGGCTGATTATGCAGCACGGCAGCAGCACGAAATGCTTTCCTACGTTTTCTCAATTTTGTAATTTGGAAAATATGCCTCAGTTCATGGACCGCACTGAGCGGCTGCGATGGCAATGTCAAATGGTAGGGGTTTGGGTTTACTGGAAATTATTGATTTATGATTTTGCGATTTTATAGACATTGATTAGGTGGGATGTGAAGGAGTTAGTGTAACCACAAAAATTGGGCTCCAATTTCGTTTATTCTTTTTGTTTAGAGTGTAACCGCTTGACTTTTATTAAATGGAAGTGCTACCAACCGATTAGAATGTATCGTTAGTTACGTGAAAAAATCATTATCAATATTACGGCCAGTTATTTCCTTTCTGCTTTTACCAATATAATATGAAAGTATTTAATATTGTGGAATGGAGTAGATTCCCCAAAATCCCTTCATTTAGGCACACTCGAAACACCAATTAAAAATTATAAGCAGTCTCCTCAAGTCAAAGGCTCCCTCTTAAAGTACTTCCCATACATATATATAATACCACCTTGATGAAAAAATTCAACATTAAGAAGGAAAAACTGCGTGGCCACCTGCGCAACTCGACGCCAAATGATGCCGTTAAGATGCTTATAGCAAAAGAAGAGCGGCGAGTGGGGAGTAAGTACTTCAAAAGGCATTTAAAACAAAAACGAAACAAAATGAAAGCCAAGTCCCCCACTCCTGCAAATGGGGGTGGCGCTGAAAAGGGGTGGCAAACGAAATTAAATTTTGTACTTCGCATAAACTTAATTACTCGCCATGGCCGGCTGGATAGGATGGTTGGAGAGGAGAGGAGAGGGATGGACAGAACGAAGGACTATGGAGAGTTCTTCCTGCTGCTGAAGAGAGCCTTGCGCAGTCGCGAGATTCGCTTTCGCTTCGTTCATTAATGGTCGCGCTTAATGGGAAATATTAAATTATGCCCGCGCTGCATTGTACTGTTGCTGGCTTCATTTTGGGTCCTTTGCTAATTTAACCCTCCAGGACTCCAGGATGCCACTCGGAGACGTCCTTTGTCTTTCCAGTGGGAGCCTTGCTTCGAGTTCAGTGTCAAACAAAGTCATTTCCATGTTAATTGCACGCCATTTTGTGCCTTTGGTCCTTGGCCCGGTTGATAGGCTGATTATCCTTTCATTTATGCAAAGTCCCAGCTCTTGTTAATTTGCTTATTTCGTTGCCGTCTTTCTAGTCCCTGACTTTGTCCGCATCATAATTAATGTTTTCCTTGTTGTTATGCAAAGGAGTCTAGTTATTAAAAGGATACGACGTCGAGTCCCGCTTCTTCCCGGGCCGCTTGGTCCGGATGTGAAAGGTAATTAAAAATTGTTCATGGCTCTGTCAAATTGCGCTTTGCATATTTTGTGGCTCCTGGTTCTCAAAATGTTCTCAAGCGCCTGATCTGGGGGGCTGTCTGTTGGTCGCTGCCTTTTATTTAGTTGCCACGAGTACATTGGGGTACAGCCGCAAATTAGATAAAAGGATATCTGAAATAGAGCTCGCAACATGCTTGCTTCCTTTATGATGTGCCTTTTATTCTATAAGCGAATTACAAATCCATTAGGACATGCCCAGCACTGTATTACTAAATTTTAGTTCCTCGAAGTGAAAGTAAGTGCGCAACATTATTAAATAATAAGCAGTTCTGAGTAAATCCTTTTAGGCCCATGCATGAGGTATAATTTGATTTAACAGCATGAAAAACTGTCCTCTTACAAAGATATCGGGTACATGTATACTCAAAGAACTACTAATAAAACTGACCTCAATCAATCCACTTCATCCCTTCCCGTACCCGTATCTGCCCATACGAGTTACACTGAAGATCTGACGAGTATGTTAGCGATTTTTTGCTTTGCATAGCAAGCAAATAAAAACAAGTGGGGCAAAGAAAACCCACAACAAATCGCTTAAATCGCATCAACAGTTTGCCAACACCCACAAAGGCACACATGCATAGCAGATACGAGAATATGTAGTGAATGATAGCTTGTTGATAGCTCACTTTCCTTCGCACACAACATGTCAACAAGCAGCACTCCTCCCCATGGGTCCTTACAACACAGAAACCTTCACCCCTCACATATGATTTTCAAACGTTTTCCTTTGCCTTTTCACTTTCAAATTTTTTGGCAAAAAAGGGGGAAGAAAGGGTCCACGGCCTCCCCCAGAGAGTAGCAGTAGAACTCATGAAAATCGCGTGTGTAGTGGCCTTTTGTCTGTTGTTGTTGTTGGGCAATTGCCGTTTCCGTCGTCAAAGTCGTCGCGGTTTATGTATGTAAATTTGTCCAAAATTGCCGAAAATTTGTGGCAAATAAAAAATAAGCATATGGGGAGAAGACGGAAGGAGTCACACTTGTCTAATGTTTACGTAACCATCAGCACTCTTATCATAGAATTGCCATTACTGTTGGATGGCCGGTATTGCTACTGGGATAGAGTTGTGGAATTTGGCGTTTATGGAAATTCATGTGAATACTCCCCCTTTCGTAAAGTGGCTGTATTTCCGTTTATGTAAACCATATGTGGCAAGTGGAGTGGGGGAAACGTGGGAAGTTTGTTGCTTATGTGCATATCACTGTCAAAGGTCGGTTATATCTAATTAAATGGGCGTAATGCCCAATGTTTTTTCATTTCTGACAAAAAAACAAATAGCGAGAAGTTAAGTATTTTGTATATAATATCTTAATCGGTTCCGCAGCAAACGCTACTGAAATTATTTAAGCTTAAAGATTTGTACTTGATTGTGAGGGGTTCGCAGCAACCAAACCTTCACTCTCTGCTTTCCGTACTTTCTACTCGTGCTCGCGACATTAATACCATGAATAATATACGCTCATTTCTTTTGCTTTTGCTTTTGCGTTGGCGTTTTGTTACCCACTTCTTCTTTCTCGTCTTCTTCCATTTTTGTCCTTGCTTTTCTCTAATTCCAAAGGGGTTGTTTGTAATTTTCTTTAAACAAAAATATCCTTCTGCTTTTATGTTGCTTCTCGTGCGACTCGGGAGAAACAAAAACGGAAAATATAAAAGTAAAATGAGTCAGAGCAAACGCTGAAAGCTGCTGCTTGGAAAAGCTTTGCCACAAAGGGGGTCTCATGGCGATAGAGAGTGGGGATGCAAAACGTCTCAATGAGTTTTACGCTCGGTGCTTGATAATGAGCAGAAAGGAAGCGAGTCAGTCAAAGACGAAGGAGATGAAGGAGCATCGCCCCAACCCAACCCCGTCGCCGCCCGAGCTCTACTCTGGATGTGGCTGCGCTCATCCAGCATTAAACTCTTTGATTGAAGCCAAGGTTGGAGAGAGACGCCAGTATAAGCGACCATCTCTTTTTAACACAGACGCAGGTGGCTGGCTATGCCGCCATGCCTGAAAACAACGAAGGAGGCTGGTGGTCTAGAGGGGTTGGCGGAGAAAAAGCGAAAGCACTTCGTATGCAAATGAGTTTGTCGTTATCGTTGCTGCTGACGCCGCTGTCGGCGTCTCAGTTGCTGTTCTTCGAGAGGGTTGTTTTTCAGTTTGGCTTTTTTTTCTATACCTCATCTGCTATGGGGTTTACTTGATAAGAGAGAGAGAGCAGAGCTCGTAAATTCCAACCGAAAAGGAGTAGAAATACTGAATGTGAAATTATAATGAGAGTTTTTGTTTTCCATTCTTTTTAGCTCTCTCTTTTTGGTACTTACAATTTTCGCAACATGCTGTGCTGTCCTTCACTTTCTCCGTGGCCGGCGTGCTGTGTAACTTTTTCTTCGTGCATTGTCTTGGCAGGCTGATCTTGATCCCGATCCTTGCTAATTGTGTTTGCCAAAAATTTGCATGCCCTTTTTTCGCATTCCCTGCCAGGCACGGCCGGGGGTAGAAAGGAAACCGTAACGAGACCATGGACTCGATTTGGCATAGTCTGTGCCTATTCGAGCAACATATTTTCTCTGCGTCTTCAAACGCTTTGTTCTGATTTTGATGCAACTATTCCTTTCATTTTTCGAGCCTTTTCGGCAATCCTATGTGGCATCTTGTCAACAATCTAAGCAGGGACGCTCTTCCGAATTTGCGAGTTTTTCATAATAATATCGATATATTCAAACCCGAAATATGTACATAGGTATATTTAAACCTATCTTTTTAGGTCCCAGATATTCATAATAAAGAAGACAAACTAAGTGTTCTCATAAGAATACAACGGTATTCGACAAAGCCTTCATATTAATACTACTTATAATTTTATACATTTAATTGAGGCGAATGGCCGCAGGATAATGAAAGCAAACGAGGCTCCCCTTTTTACATTCCATTCTACCGTCCATTGCACTTGAGGCAGCTTATTAGAATGGCTTGCGCCGTTTGGCGTCAGGCTTAGACTGGTCGAGTGGGGTTCCTTTGGCTTGTCCCTGCTCTCTTTTTCGGACTCTGGCGAATCGTGGGTGAGAATCATAATTTTTCAATTTGAATAATGAACGGCAGTTGCTGGCGTCGGTGGTTCGCTGCCAGCGAAGCCTTTAAATTTATTTTGAATTCCTTTTATTTTCTTAGGGTTTTCTTTCCTTTGCCATACCAAAAGAAAAATCCTAACAGCCAAACACTCGTAAACTCATTTGAGAAAAAATGTTTCTGCCTCTCAGTCCAAATAATTTTCTCGTGAGCTGAAAAAGAAGATGGGAAGGGAGAGAATGAGAGAGAGTGAAGAAAATAAGGAGAGACAGAGGGGCAGCCATGTGGGAGTGGGAGTGGGACATACACTTAACAAAATTGTAACCACAAGTAATTACTATTTGATACTTATTTTTTGTTCTTATATAAAATAAAGATGATAGTAAAAATATTTATGTATCGAATATAGATAGGCTTTATGCATATAACGTTGAATCAGTATTTAAAACCTTTCAATTTCGGATCTTCCCATCCGGATTTCTTTATGTGTACGCTGGCAACTTTCGGCGAGAGCCAAGCGAAGAAAGGCTAAAATGCTAATAAGCAGCGCAGTACGCGAACATTTCCCTCCATTCTGCTCCCACTCTCCTACTCGTCTCTATGTAAGCACATAAGACGCCCTTTATGTATTACATGGTGCGTTTTTTACATAGAAGCTGCCAGGACAGGATGAAGCCTTTTTTGGCTGTTGAAAGGGGCACAAAGAAGTGGAGGCGTCAGTTTCGCTGGAAGGTTGAATGGGGAGCGGTTGAAAGCGGGTGGGTTGGCGGTGGGAGTTGCCTTTCCTTCATTTCGTTGTAGTTGTTTGCTCTCTCACTGGAGATTAAATGGGGAAAAACACTGTGACATTTTCTGGCTGCGCGACGCGTTTTTTATTTCTTTTTCTTGCTCAGCTGCTGCTTCCTATAGACGCGAATTCAAAATCCGGTGAGGGTATGATGGGAGAGGAAGACGTTAGGTAATGGGGAGGATTGGGGAGGGTGGTGGCGACAGCATTAGTGGGGCGTCTTGTGGCAAATGTAAAATAATGCGAAAGGGCTTCGTTTGCATAAATTAAAAATTTATATAATGCTGCCCGTTGTCGCCTTTTGGAAGAAAGGAAAAAGCCTTGGGTCTCTGGCTAATTTTCTGTTTTGTAGAGAGGTTGTTGCTTAGATTATTGATTAAAAAACTCTTCGTCCTTTGTTTAACACAATAATCTAATATATTTATATATATGTATATACATATATATATATATATATATATATAAATATATATATATAGGCATACATTTCTTTGCCTTGTATACACGAAATTCATTTGAAAACCTAATACAATATAGTTTAAAACGAATTGATAAATCTTAAATACATATTTGAACGAATGCATATATTTATGGTTATAATGTCAGAAAGCACAACAACAATAAAATTGAAACTCAAGACGACAAAGGTGACAACTCATTATATCATATGAATTCATACTATTGAATCATATTTGGTTCAATTAAAATTCGTCTAATTCTGATTTCTAAATGTATTTATTAGTTTTTCAATGGTATATGACGTTTGTTATATTCGTTAGATTAGGTTCGTATCTTTGTATATGGTTGTATATTTATGTATTGCACAATTTGAGCTGCAATTAGTATGATTCATATTAGGTATAATATTTACATGAAAATTGACTTTGCATTTACACAAATATGTATAGTTTAAGTATTTTTTACAACTAACATTTAAGCAAGCTAAGGTTATATAGTGACGATTTTATTCGTATAGGTTTTAAATGTACATAATCAATATGAAACATGTGTGAGGTCTTTTGTGCCATGCGCTGAATTTCGAAGGATTCGAAAGGCGCTCACTATTTGATTTTATTTTTTGTAATCATTTAATCTTGAGGAACTTGTATACCATACACTTGAATGAACAAAGAAAATTACACAATATTTTGTTGCATTTTTGTTACTTTAAAACGTCCGAACTAAAGATGCATCGAATAGATTGATTTCTTCTCGATGAATTGAACCAAAGATTGCACTAAAATTAGTATGTAGTGTAAGTTCGTATTTCTGACTATATACATAGACTAGAATATTTACACAAAGGGGCTCTGATGAGTACTTTATATTTACACTTAAATTGTATTTCATCAAATGCTCAAAAATTGTTTTATTACTAGTCCCCATCCATATAAAATATGCATCAAAATTACTTAATGTTAACGTTTTCCGTTTCGATATTTTTCGTCTAATGTTTGTATATAAATTCAGTTGAATTGTACGATTGCCAAATTGTTGTATATATATACGGTTTAGCTCACAACAATTTTGATACAAAGAGGTATTGGAGGTATTTGGTTATAGCATGTTTTCCTGTTTACTTGGTTCAAGACTTACGATTAGAAACTGTATAATTTTACATTTGAAATATGTTCGATTACATTTTATCATTACAGTAATATTTGATTTATTGAGCTATGTGTATATCAAAGATGCCTTGGAAACATTTTGTTTGTCTTAAGTGCCTCTCAAGAGCTAAAACATAATCAATGGTATTTCTAATATGGAAGAATAATGTGTAACCGATTTTTCTACTGTTACTTATTGCCGTGGACCATTTGCCTTTTAACGAAAAAGAAACCAATAAAGTAACATAAAATGTTGAATAATTTTTTTAATTTATTTATTTTTCTATTGCATTTAGCAACATTTCAGCTAAACATAACTTTAAATAGGAAGATACAAAGTAATATTCTATTTTCGGCTTTAATAAAACAATATTCATGCAATAAAATATTAGGAACTAATCTGTTAAATAATGTTTTTTAAATATTTATGGCAAACAAAACAAATAGCGTAAAAATAATTTTGTTTTTATTGTTAACTTAAAGTTAATTTTGATTTAATGTTGATTGGCATTGCTTTCTTTAAGAATTCTTTAAAATATATTCAAATAATATAGTCTATTAACCATTTGATAGATTTTATATTCTAAGTGAGAGTAAAATAGTATTTTTGGAGCGCTGTATAATTTACAATTGGCAGCTGCATTTGCTGGTATATACAATTATAACTGTGTTGAAAATAATCTAAAACTTGTAACTTAAAGTAGATTAGGAGTTGAAATGGCACAACATGTTCGATTCATTTGGTGGGTTTTGGCAGGGAAAGCTTATGGATGTTTAGCTAGTTTTGTACAGATTATGTGTTTTTTTAAATTCTGTGCAATTATTTCTCTAAAATATCTATATTTTCTTTAGTTACTTGTACTTAGCATTAAATTCCTGTTGCAAAATATGTTTACTGTCCACTTTGAAACTTCATTTTGTTTAAATTTTGTGTGGGTTGTTGCCAGTCAACTTCATCAAATGAAGGCTGACGAAGGCTATGTACAATTTGGGCTTTGGCTGAGTGAGTCTAATGATGACGCAAATATAAAGCAGGTGTATCATCCAAATCGTCCAAATCAATATCTTCGTTTTGTTCTTGTGATTCGGTGGAGCGAGGCGAGTGCATGCTGAGATCCTCAGGTTCGGTTTGCTCGGGCATGTCACTGCGTACATGGATTATTTGAGGAGGAGGTAGACGAAATACACGACGTATGTCCTGGGCCTTTCGACGTGCCATGCTACTGTTGCAGTGTCCATCTACTGAACTGGCGCCATCCTCAGATAAATCCAATGGAGCCTCCTCGTCCAAAGAACCTTTTTCGAGATCAACTGACTCATCAGAGCCTCCATAGCTTGCACACATAGCCGCAAATTTGTTGGCGGACGGCTCCAGAGCGATAGAAGTGACTGCCATAGGAAAGTCTCCACTCATTGCCGGTGAGAGGGCAGGCGTGGGCGGCGACTGAATGCCACACTTGTGATTCATCAGATGGTGACGCCGACGGAATTTCATATGGCAACGGTCGCACTC
Source organism: Drosophila affinis (assembly GCA_037356375.1). NCBI lineage: Eukaryota > Metazoa > Arthropoda > Insecta > Diptera > Drosophilidae > Drosophila > Drosophila affinis. Next base: position 23,803,241 of record CM074799.1, read on the forward strand.
AAAGGGCTTCTCGCCATTGTGGACCAGCATGTGAGACTTCAGCTGATTGGAGTCACTGAATTTGCCGTCGCAGATCTCGCAAGTATACGGACGCTCCCCAGTGTGAACGCGCAGATGACGCCTTAGATTGGCCACCTGCACGAATTGTCGATCGCAGTGGGAGCAATGATATGGCTTCTCTCCTGTATGCAGACGCATGTGGGTCTTCAGATGATGGTCTCGGGTAAAGCGCTTGTGACACTCTGGGCATTCGAAAGGCTTCTCGCCGGTGTGTGTACGCTCGTGGTTCTGCAGGACGTGCTTGTATCCAAAGCTGCGAGAGCAGATCTTGCAGGTGAAGCTCTTGTCGCGCGAGGGATCCTTGGATGCGACGCCAGTAGCTCCCGCACCGACGCCTCCTACCTCGTGTGTAGAATTGGGTGAGCTGCCGCTGGAAGGCGGAGAAATCGGTCCACTCGGTGTGTGATATAGATCATTCACGCTCATGGTGATTTCTGTCTGAAACTCCTTCTTTACCGATAATTTGCGAGACTTCTTCACTGGTTCGCGGTGCTGTGGTGTGCTGCTAGGAGAGGTCAATGGATGCTTGCCACTGCCCAAAGGTGTAGTAGACACGGGCGAGTGCGGACTGGCAGGCGGTGAATGCATATGCGTACCCTGGGGTGGCATCTGCGACTGTTGGGCAGCCCAAGCTCCAAACAAAGCCGCCGGATTGTGAGGAAACAGTGTATTGGCCAATGTACTCATTGGAAGCTGTGCCATAAATGCAGCCGCCTGGCGGTTAGCAGCGAGCAGTTGGGTGGGTGAGAGCATGCCAAAGGCTGAGGCAGCTGCTGCCTGTTGTAGACCCATTCCCGGGTACATGGCCGCGGCGCTGCTGGCCGACGTGTTGGCCGACATTGGAGGCGACAGGGACATGGAACGGTCTACAGCGACCTCCTCCCTTTTAATTCCCGCTAAAGCAGCAGCTAAGCCTAAAACACAAAAGAAGAAAACAAAAAGTTAGATAAATGTTTTTACCTTTTTTCTACTTAATATTGCACACTAAAACCTGACGGGGAACGTAATGTCAGAAGGAGAGCGAGCCAGAACTGTCTTGCTAAGAGAGAAATTACTTAAGAGCAAACAACATCACATATGTTCATGTGAGAGAGTGTTGCTCAAGCTCTTTCTCTCTATATTATATTTCTCTTTGTCTTGTGCTCTCAGCCCTTTGTTTTGGTGGGGACGTTGCAACAACGAGTTAGGTGCCGGTTTCATTCTGGCCAAACTTGTAAACAAAACTTAATTGCTCTATATGTGTGTGAGTGAATATGTTCGTCTCTGTGTTCTCATGCGTGTGTATGTGTAAAAATGGCGTTTACCATTGAGATGAACACATTGAGACGTCGTTATCACTTCTCTATGTTAAAGAGCAAGCTTTAATTTTTATACAGATCTAACATATGAATAGTTGACTTAAGTGAACATTTTAAACGTTACATTTTCTGAATAGCTCTTGTTGAGTATATTGAAAAATGTATACTTACTTCGTGTCTGTGCGTCCTGAAGCATTGATATAGCCATTAATCTTTGTTTGTTTCTGTGTTGTGGACTTCTCGTTTTTGCCTTGGTTTGAGCAAAAACCAGTTGTAAATTCGCTTGATAACTTTTAGTTAAAACAGTGTAAACACACAATTTTCATTTGAGCAAAGTTTTATGCACTTTTTCTAGGATATGAATTACTTTTTTGTTTCACGCACTTTTTGTACTTTGAGGTAGAATGTTGAGTTTCTTTTTGTGTTTATATAAGTTTGCCGATTATACAAAATGAGGTAGATTGTAATTAATTTCAGTTATTTCATTAACTTTCTCTGCAGTAGTAATTGCCTTGAGGTATTTGATTTGTTGCGCGTTTTTAGTTTATTCTTTTAAGACACAAAATTCTTAAGATGTTGACGTGAGGAGAGTTCGCTGAGGAATGATATTTGAGAGTGACTGAACACGTTTTATATAGCTCGAAGTATCCTTTGCTGAGAAATCCTTTTTGAAGCAACAAATTTGCGTGTGTGTATGAGTTGATGGGGTGTTCTTTCTTTATCGAGGAATTATGTTGTTCCTCTCACCAAACCAAAATCACGAGTGATACAAATTCACTGCGTGCGCTAACTATAAGTACGCTCTGTTCCGTTTCGGCTTCGCCCTCCCTCACGCATACACTCGCACGCAGAGAGCGCACACACACGCTCACTTCGCTCTCCCGCTCACACACACAAGCGCAAATAGGCAAGAGCAGGGAGGGAACTGAAACGACGGCGAAAAACGATCCGAAGACCGAAGAGGTAAAGTGAAATACTTTTTACCTAAGAGACACTGTTGATTTTTCCTATGCAAATTGGAGTGACAGGGATAGCAAGCACATTAAAAATCTCAAAAGCGTGGTGTCCTTATGTGCTGACATACAAACTTATGTATGTACATACATAGCTACTAAACAGTACAGCAAAACATTTTGACTTTTAGACATCTAACTTTACGCCGTGCGTGTAAAAAACCTTCAAGATTTTATGACACTGCATTTTTATTTTCTGCAGTCATAAAAATAAAAAATCGAAACTATGCGCTACCTATGGGAGGCCTTAAAAAACTTAAGGCCACTTCCGCTACTCTTTATTTTTAAGAGCCTTCATAAAAAATTGCACTTGCAGCAATTTAAAGTGGCGCAAGGATCTAGGACCACCATTTCGAAACGGGTAAAAAAAAATGAAATGAATTTCCCCTCAAACGAATCTTCCCGTTTGTACATAAGCAAGAAGGGGAAATGAAGGGGATGAAACTAATGCTAAAGGAGAGTCCAGCGATAGGGCAAGACAGAGAGAGAGAGAGAGCGAAAAACTCAAAACTCATGAAAAGAGATGTCATGGATGGGGTGGAAATCCAAGCGTGCGCTGTAAGAGCACACACATAGGAAGTTAACACAACATCACCTTCGCGTTGCATTTCTACTTGGTGAGCTATTTCCCCTCTTTTAGTTGCGTCTTTTGCTTGCCCACTCTTTTTCGCTCTCTTTGTGTCACGCGGCAGCTCTCTATGGGAGCGAATCGTGTTGTAGTATTACCGCCTTGGATAATTTTAACGGATCCCCGATCAGAAAGATAATTACTGAGAATTTTTTTAACTGCTCTTATTACGTTTTTTCTATATAGCCTGTGGTCAAGAATGTAGGAGAAATATATTTGTGCGCATTAAGCGTAATGGGTCACTAATTGTTGGCACACGTCTAAAAAATTAGTCATAAAAACGGAACTGATAAAAAACAGGCCAGGTAGAACCCAAAACCAAGTCAAATGCTCTTCATAAAAAACAGTCAACATAAATATTTGAAACATGGATATTTTTTTTGGTTATTTAAACGTTGTCAGTGACTTTTGCGGATTGACTTCTAAATCGTTTTATGTAGATTTTTATGGCAAGGACATGCTGTGCACAACTTATGTTGAAAATGGGTCTAGATCTTCGTGATGGTTTGTGTAGGTAGGCCAAGGACGAACACAGCAGAAAACTCGGCAGGCGGGTAATGCAAACTACCGTGGAAATTTTCGAAAGTGAAATTGAACAATAGCCAAAAGGGACATAGATATCCCTGCTCTGCATAATGTTACGTAAAATTCGAATGGTTTCTGTCAACCAATGAAAAAGATCAGCTTCAGGGAAAAATTTCGCAAAACTCTCAATAATTCGCAGAAAGCATTTAACAAAATTCAAGCACCCAAAGTGACCCTATAGATAAGGATTTCTGATTTTTGAGTAGATCTGACTCGTTCGAGCACATCGTCAGCTAATTCCCAGGTTTGCGGATTAGTCAGACGTACTTTTCTACATGTTTGCTGCCTTTTGCTTGATATTGACAGAGAAACTTAGCTCAAATGATTTTATTAAGATCCGGCCGCATGGTATGCGATAAGACGTTGCTGATTATCTGTAAAGTATATAGTAGTGTCGAGTAAAAGTAAAATAAAACGAGATTTTCAACATGAAATAAGGAAAAATTCGTCGACAGAGACTTTCACACACTTGTGTATGTTTAACCATAAGTGGGGCAGTAGTGCGTATGAAAGTGCGTATAGTTTGTTGATAAGGCTCGAACATGAAAAACTAACCTAGGTTAACACTACTTGGGTGACTATAAAGTCAGGTTTTGAATACTTACATATGTATGTACATATTCATAAGCGCATATGTATGTATGCTTGTCTATATTTTAGTTAGTTGTGTCGATCTCTCAAAAAGAAATATAATAGACCAGCATATTAAGTAACTCCAGCTAATATACTAGCCCAGCAGATGGGTTGTGTTGTAACTCCATCATCCTTTACGTGTCTAGTTTCATCTTCTGGCAGAAATTTAATCGCTATACATAACCCTTACCAGACCGGACCTACTGAGAGAATACAAATAAACACAAAACGCACAATGCTAAACAAAGAGGAAAACTCTACTTTTTTTATAAAAAAACGACAAATTTGTACAAATATTTCGAGTGAAAACGAGGGGCTGTCAACAAAGAGACAATTGCTAGGCCAAAAAAGGGGGAAAACGAAAATAAAAGCAAAAGTGAAGGCTTAAAAATCGCACGTCGCGCACACGCATGCGTCTAAAAGCAACCCTAGGGACCCATCATAGGGGTATATTTTTTATTGTTGTACGGCCTATGAGTGTGCCCACAATTTTTTAATCATTTGTTACACTCGAACAGCTTTTGTATAGTATTTTAAAGGGTGCGGTTCCTTGATTTATAGGCAATCACGTAGTAACGATGTGATAATGTTGTTGGAAGTACAGACAAGACTATCCAGAATGAGCCAGAGGTAGACAGACGATCGTAATCTTGATCTTATGTTGTCTTGAATACTTCAGAATGGAATTGGTATGAACTTCCATTCTTAATCATGCGATTTGGTTACTAATCCGAATACTTACAACCCAGGCTTATATTGAATCCTTCCCTGCCACACCGCAATAATTGAGCCTAAGCCGCGGATGTAAACTGCGCAATCCTTGACTAGCCACTGATCAAGACATTGTTTAAATTTAAAATTACTCAAATCCCCATTTTTAATGTGGTGGAAACCCCTTGGAGGGGATTGGGTTGAGCCATAACCCTTCCATCAGGGACCTTAAAATCGCAGATTAGGTAGCGATTTGGAAGCACTCTTCAAATGATTGTCTGGCATCTGACTTAAAGGATTGAAAATATAGAAAAATACTCTTTTCAGAGACTATATAACCAAATATGCCACCTAAAAAGTTTGGACAAAAAGAGGCGTACTTATTACTTTTTACTACATATTGTAGTACTGCATCTGTATATCAAAAGAAAGAAACAGATAGATCCTCCCTTACCGCACTTCCACCGTCAACGTCAGCAGCATCCCTAAAAATATGGTTCACGTCTTGTTTTTTAGAGCCCTCGGATGACGCGTGTATCATGAGAGGGGCAGGATCGCTCCCGCAGAGGGGCAGGATCATGTTTTATATCAATTTAATGAGTAAGAACCTATGGCTTGATCCGGCTTGTTCATCGCACGCCAAGCGTGCGCCAAGCCATATCCAAAGGAGGGCGAAGATGATCACGTGGCATCTCAATTGCAAGGGTTACGAGACCCGACTACTTAACAGCATTCTTGAATGAATCAACGGCTTTCAGATGTATGTAAATCTCAGGCTAATGGAAACGAACTAATCAGCCTCGGAAACAGAGATTAAGGATTAGCTGAGCTGGTGGTGAGAGCTGCACTGTGGACTGGGATTAACCAACCGCAATGCAAGGACGAACTAGAACAAATTAGAAAATGTAGCGAATATCATGTGAGTAAGTTGGTATTATTTTATTTATTACATTTAGTAAATCGAATTCCTTGGAAGATGTGTTTCTTTTGCGAGCAAACAATCTAATTAAAATTGCTCAACATGTTTCGCTAATGGTTAGCAAAAAGAAAAGATGGTATGAAACTCATACCTACGCAAGGGGGATTAAGAGGCTAATCCGTCTTGTTTCAAATGACCAGCGGGAAAGGTGCTTGCCCAAGAAAACAGACATTCCGGGTGTGGGTATACACTTCCAACATATTTTCGCTTTTCGGTGGGCTGTTCCTGAGCTAATTTAAATGACAAACATACTCACATAAAGTGGTCAGGATTGGAAGAAACCCATACGAAATCCACAGTTGCTTTGAAGAAAAATTGAAATCATATCTATTCGGTTCGTTCCATTCAAGAACAGTCCATTAAATTTTTCACGGAACGTAGTAAAATCTGCGATGTTGGTCGGTTAAAAAACTCTAAGCAGTCATAAACCCCAGGTAGGACTAATCATAAAAAACTTAAAATGCGGAAGCAAGTCATCAACAGACGGTAAAAAAGTCAAACCGCTCACTTTCGTAAAAAGTCAAGGCTACACTATAAACAGTTGGAAGGACGAGGCATTTGACTGGGGTGGTTTGTATGTGCATATGTGAGTCTGTTTTCGCGGCGAATTCGTTTACGATCCATTGGTAATATGCAAATGAAAAATGGTAGGCACCGGCACCCTGACCTTGTTTATGATGGAAGGATCTTACGACAGCCATTCGTAAGCCGGATTTAGTTCAGCTCTGCACATTTTTTGCATTGTTTTTCCTGCGATCTTTTTTCTTTGGTTTTTAAGCGAAATTTGACTTCTTAATTGCATTGCGAACAAACTCAAGGCTGGTCTGGTTCATTGCTTACCTGTGATAGGCAAAGAGGACACCCACGCTTACAGGTAGCCAAACTCCAGTGCTCTTTCCGTCTGCCTTCTCAGTGTATTTTGGAATTCCATAATTATGATCCTCATTGGCCCAAAAACCTGCGTTCTTGCGAACTGAAGAAAAGGAAAAAAACAAAACAGACCGAATCGCGAAAAAAATCGCGCCGCTCTCTAAGCCGGAGATTAGGATAAGGATTTAAAGGAAAATCCATCAATATTACGCCCATTGCAGGGGATCAAGCTTAATCGCCATGCTTAAGAGAGACTTATTTGTTTGAAAAAATTTAATCCGTCTCTGGAGGTAGACTCGATGTGTTTTTTCTCTCGTAATCCGAGGCCAGCTGCTCAAAAGAGGTAAAAGCCTCGAAAAAAAAGAATTGCACCAATTTCCTTTTTATTATCAGGCATGAAGAAAAAGTTTAATCCTGGGATTAAGTTATACCATTTAAAATGTTCAAATGATCAGTGGACCAGGGCAGGTAAATTGATCACTTCGGTCCCGGAAAATGTTGCTTAGCCACTGATCCAGCGATCAGTTAAGGATTATAGTTAACTAAAGGGGCCCGATTACTACTCCTTCATCTACGATTAGCGCCAGGATTTTCAAATCTTGTGGCGTAATAAGTAAACCACAGTTCCGCAGATCAGATTAATCTACGGATTAAGGATTAGTCCGTTGTGGAAGCGCTTCTGTGCATTGCCTAACATATGTATGTAGGCTTAGGAGAAAATACGACAGAAGGTATGCAAATCATTGATTGGCTTAATGGAAAATACTTATTTCCAGTACAAATATGAAGTCTGTATGTTTGAAGGAACGAAAGATTTGTTTAGTTTTTCGAGCATTATTCGAGTTTATATTAAACATTCATATTTGTCTGTATAAAAGGGGGATCCCTATAAAGGCACCCTCCTTCAAATTTAAGCAGCCATCCAAGCGCAGTTTATCCAAAAATGTTGATATCATTTCCGCTTCGGTCTATTCATCTGCTTCCACAACTAGAAATCCCATTTTTTGCAATAACAAAAGGTTTCGGCTACCTTGCTGGTCTCTGGTCTCCGGTCTCCGGTCTCCGGTCTTGTTGTCCGAAATATCCACTTCCTGTGCTTACATAACACGACTGAGGCTGTCACTCAATTATTTAGGATCAATTGTTTGGTACGATTTTTGTAAAGATGTTACTATATATTTTTCGTTTCGACAGTTATTTCCGACTTGATCCCGACCTAGGTTCTTATTTTCGGAGTAGTCAAGTTGTCAATTGTTGAATTTCGTAATTTCAGTGCCATTCGGGAGCATTATTCTGGATTCCAGCTGTTGCCTAATCCGATTTTGTGAATTCACGTGCCTCAGTGAAGGAATAAGTTTTTTGAACGCACTCCCAACAGAGACAGTCTTTTTGCTGTTTTATCAGCATGCAGATGCAAATGTCTCCCCATTGTATAATTAGGCACGCGTTTTTTGTTGGTTTTTGTTTCAGGCGTTCCTTTTCTTATCATCAACAGCGTCGCCCGTCGGCTATGAAGCGCAGGTTTACTTTAAAAGCACTTGTTTGCTTATCAATTTCTGCTGCTATTTATTTCTTGCACTTCGATGCTGGGCTAGATTCAAATTAGACGAAGAAATACCTATCAAAAATTTACTCGACTGCTGTGGGCAACATAAATTTGCCAGTTGAAACGCAACGTCAAGATCAAGGATTTTTCTGCGCTTATCAGTAGGTCGTACAATGCACCCGGGGCGCATTTTAGTCAACCAGTTTGTTATCAACATTCAAAGCAATTTATTTTTCGGGGGAACTTGCCAAGAGTCTTCTTTCGGTCTCAAAGAGTGGGGGAATGGTCGAAAACCTACACATGGCAACAGAAAGAGCTGGAATATATTAAGTACATAGGTAGTGGTAGATCAATTAACCCATGATGGAAAGACGAATTTAGTCTGTAATATTCACACTACAGTCGGCATTTATTGTGTTTCAATATATGTACCTACAGTATGTATGTTTATTTTTGTTTTACTTTATCTTTATAACTAGTACTAAAACAAATACATTCCAGTCTTTTGTTGAATTACAAAGGGGGGAGGGAGATGGGTTAATAAAACTGCACCCCTAATCTAATGCCGATGTTTTTATTTTTACATTATTGCATTATTTGCCAATTATATTGCATGTTTTTGTACTCCTGCAGAAAGTTCATACCTCTTAAAGGAGATTCCGGCTTCCGGCTTTTTCTCGCCACTATTGGTGACTATAAAACCCAATTAACTTTACAATTTACAAGGTAACCACATAAGGTAAACTAAACTAAATTCGATGAAGGGTAAAAGAGTATTCTATGTTCGGCCCGTCGCTTAAGGCCCAGCCTATTTTTGAACTGTTGCGATAAGGTCCATTCTCAGTCTCAGTCATGGCCGTTCATGGAAAGACGCGTTTTGCGTGCGATTTTGAAGCGGCGCCAAAACAAAAAATGGAAAGGTGCGAAGAAGATGATGACGTGATGTCACTCACATGTCCCTAAGTCAATCCAATTAAACAAAACTACGCATTGGAAACCACACAAAAGTTGACGCTTGACAGGATAATCAGACGGCGATTGTTTGGCAATTAGACAGAAGCGAAGTCGTAGAAAAGTCAGCCAACGAAAAAGAGAACGCAAGAAAAGCATTAAAACTAAACAAAAAAATATAAAAAAAAGAATAAAAAAGTATCGCATTGCACACGGTTGAGCAGCTTTTCAAGTTGAAACTTGAGGGACAGCCGGACACATCCTTTGTTTATTAGTGGTGGCCTGTCAACAGGGCTGTCCTTGGTCTCGTCAATTTGTTCGTTCAAATTTGCAAAAATGAAGCTGTAAATTGCATTGATTGCCCGTTGACAGCAGGACGACAATTGATATGACGAGGGGTGAGAAGTGGGCCACACACACACGTACTATTTATGTAGCTATGCTGTCGAAAAGTCATGAATTGCAAAGATACCTTTTCAAGAAGCGCGGCAAACGGCAATTTGGAACGGCCAATCCTTTTAAGGACGGAATCTACATCAATTAATCAACTGCATTGCCACCTACAACAAATGAAATCCGTCCCTGGGTGTCCCTAAATCAAACTGCATGATTTATGGATTCTTCCTTTCGCTGCTCTTTAAAATTGTATGAAAGCCACAGACTGCGATGTTAATTTTTTGTTTTTTGTCAATGGCCTTTTAGCTTTGTTTGTATCGGGGATCGGGATAGACCATTAAAAATTCTATAACGACACTCAGCCAGTTGGCCAACTTATATACTGGACGATCCATTAATCATAATTCTTGCAAGGCCCACTTCAATAGACGTTTTTACTGCAGGGTATTTTCATTCTTCGTGGAATGGCCCAAAACGCTATTACAGTTGAAGAAGTTTCAATGGATGAAAATGTTTTTCATTCACCAGCTCCTAAAACTCTAAAAAATTCCCGTCATTCGTTATCATTAGTTAGTCAACGTCAACCTTAACGTTCAAAAAAGGACCAAATGGATAGAAATCCTTTTTTTTGCTCTTCTTGAGCTATTAATTCCGGAAAAGATATGTAATAATAATATGTCATAATTGTAAAATCATATATACAGGAGAATTCAAAGGCAGCTACCACACTATATTTTAAATTACTAAGCAACTGTATAAACATAAGAACATACGCGGTAGACGGCCCAAAATGCATCATTTGTGTAACTGAAAACCAAGAGTGAAAACACTAAAATATCACTACTCATATTTTTAAAGAACCGAAACATGCGGAAGTGATCTGGTCCCGGTCTACGTGTAAGTACTCCAATCTGGCGCCTAGACAACACATGTGTTGAAATGTATTATTAGTCTGAGCACCACCAGGAGCAATGATTTTGGCACAGTTTTTCGCAAATGGAAACAGGCAGGTCACGTCGAGGTAGCGACTTCTCGGGGCGTTGTTATGTTGCTAAGCACTTTGGCCCACTGTGTGGACACGTTTAATTTTGCTCCATGTTGCCCGGACAACAAATTGAGATGTCACCTTGCAGCATTAACATAAATTATCGATTCGTCTATGATTCTTACGTGATATTATAGAGAATTAACAGACATCCATCCCAACAAGATTAGCCTTCCTACTGCTTCTTTGATCATCCGCCTCTGAGATCTGTTTTGGGTATGTCTTGGTGTAGGTGGAGAACTTTCCAAATTGGAGTGACAAGCTGCTGGTTATGGGTATCAATATCTTTGGTGTCCTTAGATGTGGGCCGTAATCCTTTAGCTATTCGAACATACACGTAGTGTGAACTGAATCGGTGGCAAATTGTAGCAGGATGTGACGAGCGGATATCATTATTCTTTTGTTTTAAATAGGCCAAAACCTGGTAGCTGCAAAGGACCACTTTTAAATTAAATTTTACTTTCGATAGCTTCTGAAGTTACTTCAACCTTCTGAATAACAAAGACGCTGCCCAAGAGCAGAAAACAAGGAATTTCCTTCTCTCTGCTTTCCATGCATTTGCTCAAAAGTACATACATACCTTTGTACATATTATTAAAATGGGATTAAAACTCATAGTTAAAAATCGCAAAATTAAGCAAAGTCATTAAACTGGGGTTCTCACTGCAATCACGTTGAGTAGGACTCAATAAGACTCAAGGAAAACGCAAAGATAGCCCATGTCAGTCTGCCGAGCGATTGTCGGTGAAAGCAAATGCATTTCCGGCTGTGTTTACTCAATTGCAATTACAATCGACTGTCACCGACTCAGCGACAGATAAGCAATAAGAAGTTGCTATGGAGATGGAGAGCGCAGAGCGGAGTCGGTTGAAATGCATTTTTAAAAGATCGTTATTGACTAGGCAAATTAAAATGTTATTGAACTTGGCCCCTTTGTGCATGGTGCGTGGGTGAAAGCGGTGCAAGTCTAATCTATGTATGTCCAAGTCGCTTCAAAAGTGACTTTGGTCATTTAGCTCGGTTAAATATTTATCAACTTTGTGGCGCCAGTCCGAAGGGGACTAATGAACTTGACCTGAGAAGGTGAACAGCTGGAATTGAAGCTTAGGCAAAGTCTGCTTTAAATTTACAGAATGTTTGTTGGGGGTAACCTAAGTAACGCAAGAGAGGTTTGTTGTTCGCCTTAGCTCATTACCTTGTGTGTAAGGAAAATCCTTTGCAACCGAGATACTTCGTAACCCAAAATTAAATGGAAGTAAAGTAGAATAAAACCCTGACCCTAATCATGGAGCGTATAATACATCCTAGAATCCCACGCAGAGGATGTGCAATCTTGCGCAAAAGGATAACGAATAATATTAAGCGCAAGGGAAGGCTCTACATGCTACATCTCTAGCTGACCTGCTGACCAGGGTGCTGCTGATGAGAAATGAAGAATGTGTGCATTCAGGCAAGCATGCAAAATTCAAGTCCTGCCTTTTCCTACAAGAAGTATAAGTTCAAGCGCTACAAAACACATATGCGTCGATGATTTTTAGGTTTTCCGTTCTTTTTTGTTAGCTGAAGGTCCACGTCCTTATCCCTCAAAACGTAACCTGACACTTGGGTAACTAGGACATAAAAACACAAATAAATCACAGAGGCCCTCGATAAAAGTGAAAACCATTTCCGGTATCAGCGTGGCGTCCAAGGCAACTTTCGATTTCGATTGTGTTTCAGAGACAGGGAGATTTTCTATAATTTCTACATCAAAATGAGAACAATGACTGTAGGGGACACGCCTCCAGAGACATTCAAATTTCCTTTAAAATTGTATTTCCACGTGGGCAGGTCTTTGCGTTACGATTAAACGATCGTATTTGTGGACCGAGAAATAGAATCGGAATATCCGGCCGTGTTGTATTGTGTGGTCGATTAATGATCACTTATCAGATTGCAAAAAGGTGAAAGTAGGTTTTATAATAATAGATTTCGGAAGTGGTTAGCGGTTTGATTCCGCGGCACACTACATTTTTTGTATATGTACTACATACTCTTGTAACAAAGAAAAAATGATAGTGATTGACAAAGATGCATGTAGAATGGCCCGCATAACTTCAAATTCTTGCTTATAAAATAAACTGGCATATCCGGAGTGTCATTTCTTTAGTTTCTGTCCCCTACATTCGCCCTACATAGTAGCTTCTAAAACATTCAATGGATGCTTAAATCGAACGTAACTAAATATTTCCGCTTATTGCTAATCAATTTTTCCTACACAAATTGCCCTTTGGTATATGTATGTTCATATGTATGTGTTAAAAATGGACACCCTTACGTTTGACCAGCTGTAAATGTAAGTGGTTCTAATTTACGTTATATGAAGGCGTTATAATCGAGAATAAGCAAAGTATTAGTTAATTTGCTCTTAAATATATCGCTTTGTAGTTGAGTGATAATTTCTTACAGCTTCGCTAGAGCGATTTCGTAACGGATTATATAGAAAATATCCACCAACCGCGATATTGCAAGAAAATAACTATCAAATGACTACAAGATGCTGAAGACAAATAGCGTGATCGCGATAATCAACAGTGCTAGAGCAGTCGGAAGGAAATCAGTAAACTCAAAATGGACAAGAATCATTTCACATTTTACTGCCGCTTCGTGAATAGAGACACGCTCGGATTTCTTAGACATGATCTATTAAGTAAATTAAAAGAAAAGTATCGAATGTCCCTGTTCCCTTTTTAAATTCTTATAAAAATACGCATTCAAGAAAGAGACGATGAACCTGCTATCCTATGGCATATTTTAATTGTCAAAGCACTCCACTGCACTGTTTCCATTATTATACCCTTCGAAAAAGATATTATAAAACTGTTGAGATGTTTGTAACGCACCAAAGGGTTTTCGATCTTATATATTTATTATCAGATTGACAAGCAAAGCCGCCCTAGCGACATTCGGCTGTTCATCCGTCAGTTTGTCTAGTTTTGTTCAACCAAGTTCCTCAGTGTTCAAGCTATGTAGTTGAAAGGGCAACGTCTCCTTTCTTTTTGCTTTTGCTGTATACCCTATATAAATCGTCACCGGCCACCAAAAGTCATTTCAAAATATCTTAGTCGAAAAAATAAATCATATATGTATGTAGCTGACAGAAGATCCATCAATATCCAAGGACAGATAAAGCTTCGCACCCAAAGTTAGGCCTTCTAGTCTTATTTTTTGCATTGTTTCCTTTAAATAAACTAGAATAAAGTAATACGAAGCCATTTTGTGACGCGCTCCGGCCCTTTCAGTCGTAGAACGGATAAACAATGGGTAAATCCTTTTGTATGCTTCGGGTCGGCTCGCCTGTAAGACCGTCCAGTCCCATTCTTGTTCTATTGCTTTTGTCTGCTGGCCACATTGTCCAGTAAAAAGGTTTAGGAGTGTGCTCTAAAATTTTCGCAACATGTTTCACATTATTGATGATGAGCCGGCTCCGTAAGAGATTCTTTTATTTTCTCGATCATTGCAGCATCTGACCCACATTGAGCGTCCCATGAGGGTTCTAAAAACCATGTCTGACTACTGCACCACAGGATATCATATAGGGTTACTCGCCATTGTATAACCATTGCTTGACCAGCCGAGTTTTTCGGCGTATTTCACCTCCTTCAAATTAGTTCAGTTGGTCAAGCATGAACCGAAGATTAATTAAGGTGCATACTACACATGGGTGAGATACTCTTCTTAAAACATATTCAAAAATGCAACGTAATAAGTGTCTAAGGTTGTGTATGTACAACGGATCATTTCCCATGTGTTACAATCACTTTCCCATGACATGCAGCAAGTGACGCAGCCTGAATCCTTGCATCATTGTATCCTTTCCACATGTGTGGGAAACAAACACTTTCACTCGTAGATGTTCTCACATTACACGTCGCACATCCTGTGGAAACCTGCAAAGGATTGACATTCAGCTGACAAGTTTCGTTTGTTGTGAATAAGAGAGTCTCTTCGGATGGGTCGGGGTAAGGGAAAAGTAAAGATACCACAAATTATGCACCAGCTGGAAATAGTTGCGGAAATAAACGCTAGTTCAGTGCTAAAAGGATATTAAGGCCTAAGTGTCCTCAATCGTAAAAATAGCCGCACCAGCCGAAAAGGCGACCCAGACTGCTAGCCTTGTGCCCAATACGCACCTTTTATACTCTTGCAATATATTGCTGAGACAAATGTTTTGTTATTATGTTTTGTTTAGCTCCTAGCTTGAATTATTCCGAAAATAGTAATACCCTCTCCATGAGTAGATAAACGCAAATGCAATCAACTGCAGACATCACAGAGCAATGGTTTTCTGTCCCCAAATATTTTTTCGCTTACACGCGCAATAAGTTGCGCTTGGCTCACGAAGCCCCTTCCCCACTCCATGTTTTATGCTCCTAGTGTTTTATGGCAGCACATTGACACATTGGCGTGGTTTTGGCGCAAATTAGCTGCCGTTCTGGTTCTGCATCGAGTGTCGGTCAAGCCGTGATTCCAAGTTTCCTGTACTATTTTTTATGCCGTTTTACGCGTCCTGACTTACATTAAACGTACTATTAAGTGAGCCTGTAAGATGACTCTTAAATGGATTTCTCATTTGGTTTTTTATAGAGTAGCCTGTGAATCCTGGTATTTATGCTATTTGGTTCTCTGTTCTGCGGCGTATTTAAAAAGGGATAATATAAGTTAAGTGAGTTTGCTTGTGATCACAATTTATGGTTCTGTTCCAGGACGAACAGAAGCAGAATGTATTCTTCCCTTGAATGTGTTGACTCCAACAGAAAAAGTGCTATTTTTGTCAGCAATGCATTATTTTTTCGTTTTCGTCCCCTCTTTTTTCCATCGGAGCTCGCTGCCGACAAGCGTGCTCACTGCCTGCTGCATTTCAAATGTTAAAAAGTTCAAATATGTATCTCCTAAATAAACCCAAAGCAAATGTCTCATTTCCTGCAACAATTGTCTCCATGTGCTCGCCACTTGGAAAATACGAATAATGATATTTTTTCTTATTTCTTGCTTGAAATATTTCAGAGTTTAAATACAGGAGCAGAAGTACAAAGAAGTCTTCGTGCTTGAGGCATGTGCATGGGCTCTGCTCTGCACATTGTCACCTTTGCTTGACCTTGGCACGCATTGTGCCTAAACGACGGGATGCTTGTCTAAGCAAATATAGGGGGGAAAATAGAACCCATATAGTATGTCTGTCTGTCATCTTTTCACTTAGCTAATTTAAAACAAAAAAATTGCTATTTAACTCGGGTTTTATATAGTTATTATTTGTATAGGTCTTTAAAAGCTATACAAAAACAATGCAAGACTACGTCTTGACCTATGATTAAACACATCCATGATTTATTATCATATCTTCGAAAATACCTAAACTGCCCACTAAATTTTGAAAGATTATCTCTTCGAAACCGGACAAAACACACAAAACCGAAACACCTGAGCACGACGGACACCTGTGAGAATGTTCAACAAAGCGCAAAAGATGCGCAAAAATTGCATGAAACCAGGAACTCCAAAGCAAACACAAAATAGAGAATATGAGAACACTTAACTCAAACAAAACCACAAGGATGCTGCCCAACATATGAAGACGAGCTGAAGGACCTAGTGAAGTGCATCCGCTTGCAGTTTCACTTTCACAATGGAAACTAAAACCACAGAAAATGAACATATATGCACAGGATACGCTATCGTTATGTCCTTTTTCTAGTGTCCTACTTCTCAACCGCAAACAATAAACCGGACACTGCGATCAAATTGCCAAAGTAGACTGGGTTCAAAGATATCGAAAAATCAGTAAACGCTCAAACTCTCAAAGAAATTAATGCACGCCTTAAAAATACAGAAAGGGAAATGAGCGAAAATACGTTGATTTGTTCAGTGCGTCGTATGTCCCATTTGCTATTTTTCAAATATCTTTACACAAGACATTCGAAATTTTCAATTCAACTCTTAACCTTGAGTACTCGAATCTCTGCTTATCTTATCGCAACACCGATCCCAAGGCTCAATAGTTTTCGTTTGGATTCTTCCATCTATTGCTTCTACCCTTTTTTTGCTGCGCCAAGTGTCTAGACTCCAGACTATTATTTTTTTCCCTTTTCAAAGTTGTAATTGTGTCTGGATCAGTCGACCCTAAAGGCAAGGCAACACCTTCATTGCCTGCAGATTCATCAAAAATGAAAAGATCATCTTTGTTTTGTTGCTTCTAACCTTTTACTTCCTCGGTAACTATTTGAGCATTCCTAATCCTTTCTAATGCTCTTTATATATTTTTATTTTATGGTGTTCAATTTATATGTATGTGTAGCTACGAGACCACAGAGTTTGGTGACTTCGTGAGAACCGGTTGCGATTTAATCCTTTGCGCAAGTCTACGAAAGACTGAACAACACTGAAAACAGAAAACAAAACATTTTCTTCTTGGAGTAGAAAAAAAAACCTGCAGTTTGTATAAAAGGTTTATTGCCTTACCCGCCACCTTTTCACCAACGTACTCTTCGAACAAGTCTTTCTTCTTCCTAAAACATATTATTTTCGTTATGCACTAGTAAATCAGAGAGCCTAAAAGTGTTTAAAGATTTAAGAATTATGGGACGAGGGAGTGCTAACACATCCCAAACCTCCTTCATGTAACTGACGAATGGACAAACACGACTGCACGTGCTTCATTGCCCTACGCCCACAACAAACAAATATGGCCGCCAAAACACAGACACACAACAACACGCATGTGCTCCACTTTAACACTTTCGCTCTCTTTCGCCCCCACATGTCGTTCAATTTAACCCTTTTAATGCCGTCTCCGTCTGCTTCAATGTCTGGCGGCCATTGACTTGCGCTCTTTCTTACGTTGGAGCTCGTGTCTCTTCTATTCATTCCAAATCACTTAAATATAGCAATGTTCTCTTTACTTTCTGACACAACGCTGCCACGCTCTTTGCCGCACTCTCTTTGCTTGATAAAAGGGGAAGAACGAAAATGTTCCCCTATACTACACTCTTTGACAGATGTGCGTGAGTGTATTAAAGCGGCGAATGCACACACGCTCACAAACCAAAACAGTTCTCTTTCATTGCCATTCGCCGTTCTATTTTCTTCTTTTATATTTTCTATTGAAAGCGAAAGGATTTGGTAACATTGAAAGGGGTGAAAGAGAGAATTTTCTGAAGCTGCTTATATTTATCGATTTTTGTGGCGTGAATTCTTTAACTGTATAAGTGCGGCGAATACCACACACACATCCACAGGCATACCCTCACTCTCCCCTTTTATTTCGATTCGCTGCTTCCCTTTAACTCTTTATTTAGTGGTCGGGCATTAATTTTGTTTTGACAGCGTCTCTCGCATGTACGTGAAAGCCTGCGTTTGTGTGTGTGTGTGTCGTTATTTCTGGAGTGAGTTCGGTGGGCGGAGTTTGATCGATATTGTTTACGAAATGGCGTCAACTCTTTAAGGCGTGCGAGAGCGTTTTCGGAATCTAAGAATTAGAACATCGGTATAGTATACAATAGGGAAATATCTTTTTTCTCGCATCTGTTTTATATAATTCTTACCATAAAACGTACATACAATGTCTTACGTTACAGAAACAGTTTGATGAATTAGTTCCATTTCAATGGGATCTTAGTTTTCTAAGCAAAGCTGTATACTTATACATATGTACATACAGTATATTTATTCAGGGGAAATGTATTTTTCATAAAACAGATACATCATCTTTACGATTGTCATATTGAGATGCAAGACGTTGTTAAATGAAAATAAAGAGATGATTTCCAAGTATCATCATCCTAACGACAGTGATGATGCAGAAGCAGAGAAGGAACGCAACCCTTAAATAGCAACTGTGATATAAGATATAGGGGGCAACTTGAGAAGCACACATGCGATCTGCCAACCGCCCTCTCATCCACCACCTATGCGTCTTTATCCTTGGCCTACACATAACATGTTCATTAATAACTAATATCCTGAAGCCACAAATAACATTAGCTATGTGAAGAGACGAGCCATTGTTGTTTTGCTTTTGGTTTTCAATTACACGTGGAGCGGGAGGCGGTTGCTTAAATGACATGTGTGTATATGTGCCTGTGCCAGTATAGCAGTATGGCAATCGATGAAAGTTTGAAATTAACACCCAAAATGAGCAAGGACTGGCCTGCGTAATTAATGAGTCCCAAATACCCCCGAAAAGCGAATAACAAACTTTGTCAGGGAATATACTATAAGAAAAACAGAACAGAGAGCTTGTCCATTTTAGTACCAAAGTCTAAAATAAGACTTTAATAATTTTTCTTAGTGTATTGAAGTTTTTGCTTAGTCAATCGCTCAAACTGTTAAGACTTGGCAATTGACAGTCTTACAAGGGAATGATTTTATCCTCCCACTCTTTCTGCCTATCTCATTCTTCTCATCCACCTTAATTTGCTTGTTCCCAGCATAAATTTCAATTACAAGAAATTAAGTTGTAATATATGTATTCAACTCTAATTTCTGCTTTCCCACGCATAGCTCAATATAGATTCGATATATTTAAATTTCTTTAAGAGTAATAAATTTTGTAATTAGTTTAGAGTTGCGTGGCAACCCTAACAAATCGTAGCCTCCAATTGAAAGTGATGTGCTGATGACTACATTTGCGTGTTAAGAGAGCGGCTCCTCTTGAGCATAGGATGAGCTTTATGACAACCCAAATTCTCATTCACATAACACCATCATTTCAATTGCAGTCCAACAATCCAATTCGGCTACAGGAAACGACAACGAATCATCTGAAATCAACAATCCGTTGCGTTCGCAGCTCTTCTTTAATCGGTCTCAATAAGATGTTTTATCGTGGTATATTCAAAGCAGAAAACTTTTTAATTCGTACACAAAAGATTCATTTAGTACAAGTATACAAAATATTCATACGTACATATTTTTGGCATCCCATCCACACACATACCAACAAACATACATACATATGTATATAAGTGCATATGTACATACATACGAGCGTATATGAAACGGATTAAGAATCTGCGACTTTTTTTACTATTGTGCTAAGTGAATAGCACTTGAGCACTGAGAAGTGTCTGATTATTTAGGTATTGGACATCATATGAGTGGGGTGTCAACTTCCGCGCATCCTCAAAACGGATACGTACATGTAATTATATTCCTAATGTGAGCCGCATTTTGGTTAAAGAGGTCAAAGTGCACAATAATGTTAATGCTGTTAGCGTATCTTAGTTATGAATTCTTTAACCGTAAATGTAAAATTGTCATCACTGCCACACTTTCAACATTCCCACGATAAGGAACAGACTATATGTTAACACACATACATATGTAAGCATGTATGTATGTATGTATATGCAATGTTAGTTATTTATTTGGGTTTGCCAGAAGTACACTCTCACCCTCCATCATGACATGGTCCATTGAAACTTACGATCGACACATGCAGCTAGTTAGAGTGCTATAGAGAATATGGGGAACTATATTGATATTAATGTGCAATCAAACATAGCTAACGATCACATAGCTTGTTCCTCGTTGATTGGCTTACTAAGAAACAGGAAGTTCGAAGAAGGTCTTTATTTATGCTAAAAGGTAGTCCATGGGTCACCAAATTAGTTTTAGTGTTCAACTGAAATCGTTGCCCGCTTAATGCGGAGAACGCCTACGAGAAGACCAACCGAAACCAATTAATAGAGTCGCAAAACAAATTAACCCCAAGAAATCAACACGAAAGTTCTTCGGTCTGCCGCGAGACTGACACACGTCAGAGCGTCAAGACGATAAACGCCATATGGCGCACCGTTTCCAGCCCCCGATCTTCAACTCTGGCTAGGTAGAACAACAACAAAAACAACAAAAACATAATAAATACGGATCCGAGACGCCGCACATGCCGAGATTTTGGTTTCAGAAAAGCGTGCGCTGTGACCCCTTTCCTTTCTTAAAAGATCCTCGAAGAATATATACAAACTATTCTGAAGAGGGGAAGGAATGCTGACTGCCAAGGATGATCACTAAATTAAGGGTAAAAAGAAGAGCACGAAGAATAAAAAACGGTGCTAAAGAAAAAACGGAAGGCGAGAGAGTCACAAAAGGGTGCCATCGATAGGGCACAAAGTTAAAGGGAAAGGGTCGTGATCTCTAAACGCCTGATAATGAGTGCACATTTCCCTTTTCCTCTTCTGTGACTTGCTTACCGAATGGAGTTCAAATTGAATTATCTTTTGTGGATGCCTTGTGGCATTTTAATGTGCCTAATATGTCACCCTTTGCTGCAGTCGAAAGAGTTGACATGGGGGACCGCCCAATTTGGAGTTGTGAGGTTATTCTCAAGTGGCTTCCTCGCTTATCCAAGTCACTCACACGTCAAATTAATCATTTAGTGGACTTTTTTCTTTTTGGCCGTCTGGGGGCACATTGTGACAGGCCGTTGATTTAGGACTCAGTTATCGATCGTGAGCTGACTTAGATCACTATCACGGAAGAAGACTTTGAAAAATATACATACATGTGTACATATGTGTGTATGTTGTAAGATCAAAGTACATATGGAATTGATTATAGTGGGGTGATTAAATTAGTTAGAAATGATTATATGATGCATACATATATGCATTGAGTAGACAGGGAGAAATAATGCAAAACCTGTATTAAGGGTTGACTGATGGATCATGCTAAGCATGAGTAATGAAATACTTTGCTATTCTAACTAACACGAACGAAAAAAATGTGAAAAGGAGCATCTTGACCTGTCCTTCACCAAAAAGGAATATTTACGTAGAAAAGATCATGTAACAATGTTTCCCAGAAACAATAGCGCAAACATGAACTTAACACTGCTTCCCGGAAAACGCCTAGCATCCAATTTGCATAAGCCCCTCCACTCGATCTTATCAAATTGCTTCACCTGTATAATGCACACACTGGCATCCTGTAATGGAAAACAGAACAATAGATCGCACAGCTCCACGACTGAAACTTATCTATAATTGAACCGCAGTCTTATCGAAAATTACACAAAATAAATTCTAAGCAAATAAATGCAGAGCGAAGCGAGCAACATCCTAAACAAATTTCACTTGGTCTTCAATTTTTATCAACCGCAGCCTTGCGTTTTTGTGCAATTAGGACAAACATCCTTTTTTGGTAAGCGGCGCGCGACGAGCCTTATCCTTATGCAAATATTGATGTCTACGCGCGTTCAAGTGCTCATAGGGAATCCTTTCGCTGCGCCGCAGCCGATGCATCCCTCTGCAGCGTCTGTCGCCTCGCTTTCATCTTCTGGTGTGCGATTGGTTTTGGCTAGCACCAACAATCACCCTGCAAATATTGACCCATTCTAATTAGTGATGTTTGAGTTTCCTTACGTTCCTGTAACCGCATATGTCTTTTGATCGCTTTTGGGTTGTTTTATTCTAACTAGCCGCAACCCACTTGTGAAAGTGTCAGTTTCTGGTTATTTTACTACATGTGCGCGCAGCCTCATGTACCAATTAATTTAAATATCTATAATACATAGAAATATGTAATGAAACTATAAAATCGCGTGTGTTTAGAATCCACCTAATTCAAATGGTGTAATTATTACGTGGTTCATGTGTTACGTTCTGTCAAGAATAGACTTATTTGTATAGTAAAGCTAAGACTAATTTTTGAGGTAGCTAATGATTGGTAAAATATTGGTTTTAAAGTAGTATTTCAAAAGAATTTCACAAGTAAAAGTGGTAAGTCCACACAGCTGTTATTTTTTCATCATAAAGAAAGTTACAACGAATGGTAAAGAAAATAGACAGTTTGCAAGTGCTACCAACAAAGATTCTGAGGCGTGTCGATCTCTAACAGGCGGCACACGGCAGAGAGAAGACCCCAAAGAAGGCCCTAATTGTGGAACATGTGTTTGAGTGGTTGCCTCAGGCGAAAGTGAAGGTGACTGGTATGTTCGAATTGAAGCATTGGTGGAAGATCCTAGGAAGGGAAGTGCAGACTTCGTCGAAATGAGTGCTGTCGCTTACTTTCATTTTCCTGTAAGAAAACCAACCACTTTTCTTTAATGATTGGTATGGCGCAACTAATTGGTGGCATGTGGGCTACATGAGGGCTTCTCGATCATCTTAAGGGGTTGCATATTCGATAAATGCGTCATATAATTTGGTAGGTATGAGCTGTCAGTTGGTGTAATCGCAATTAGAGAAAAGTCATCAGTAATGCTGCAAAGACGTTTGCAGACACAGTCCCAAGCATGTGCTAAAAAGGATTTGTGTCTAGGCTTCACATACTACACGCCCCACACCTCACAACAGTTGCGCATTTCCAATTCCAGTACCGAAATAAACCGCAATCCCAAGCTCAATCGCCGCGTCATCAAATCAGGCACCAAAAGCTCACGCAGCAGCTACGTACATACATACATGTAGTAAAAACTTGGTGTGTAGGCTAAAACAGATGACATTATTTGGCCTACCACGAGTTCCATCTTGTAATCATTGGCGTTCATTGTGCAACCCTTAAATCACAGTGTACGCAATTTCGTTAATAATCCTCAAGACAATATCGAAAGACCATAACAATATCCTTTTCATGATTATCGGCTCTATCACTTGATAGTAAGATGCTCGGGGTTGTGGTTGCCTCGTTCGAAGCTTCGAGCCTCAACGGACTCCCGTCGCTTTTCTATTTTACTCTGACTCAACAGTAGCATAGATGTTTATTGGTTGGCTAGGACGAAAGGATAATGGCTACATACAATACACACCATAAAGTGACCTAGAAACATCTTGGCTGTCTACTTATTTTTGTGGGCTAGCTCAATTGTGGGGGACTGCACAGTTTCTGGTTCATTGATGTGTTTTTGTTTAGTACCGAAAAATCAATGGTTGTACGTGAAGTATAGAAAATAAGGAACTTTGGATTATGATAAAATTAAAACAAAAAACTCAATTTTATTTGGATTGTCTTGGGTAGAATTGTGTATTTAATTCATTAATTTTATCATATTCCATAGAAATATTTGTAGAATGGTTAAATAACTAGCCATTGAAGGCAGCATTTTTACCTGGCCGTATTTCAATTATCCTTTTTAGACTGTGAACGAGCTCGAGTTTGAATCGCCCGACTATTGAGCGAGAGGGAACGTTGTGAGCCGACGAAAGGACCGCCGTTCTACACATACACTGACACTGAGTCAGTATGTATGTACATACACTGGTGAGCTTATGATTTATGTAACTTATACAATGTATTTTATACGTAGTTATATGTAAGCACTAGGTTCGGTATCGCAGCTTATGACTGCTTTTTCTCTATCTGTCTTTTGGTACCGCAGTTTGCAAACACGACGAATCGGTTTTTGGTGTTTTCGGGGAGGGAGAATGCGGCAGGGCAGCCATCTCAGACCGTGAACTATCTCAATATTGCTCGAGCTTCTACTGTTCCGATCTGATCCAGATATGGCAGCATAGAATATACATATGAGCCTTCTCTAATATATATGTGGGCGCTCATCAAGACGGACAGACGGACGGACGGACAGAAAGACATGGCTGATGCTGATTGATGCTGATCAAAAAGGTATATATGTACGCTTCTGGGTGGTACGCACGTCTAAATCCACCACAAAACCAATATATCCCTGAGCTCTGCGAGCACAGGGTGTAAAAAGGTCAGGGCCAAATGAAATTGGTACAAGAAGCACCACGAATGTGTATGAATGACAACGAGTTTTGGGCACACACACTTGCTTATCCTTGGGTCGAAGCTAAGCGAAAGGTCGATTCCTCTGCATAATATGAAGTAAAAAGTAAAGAAGAAAAAAAGTAGCTCAAAAAAACATTTTTCTTCGACTTATATATGTATAGCCAAGGAAATCCTTTACGCAGTATTTTAAAAAGGGGGATTTGGGACGGACAACGGCCATTCGAGTACACATTCTTGCATAAAATAACAATTTGCATTAAAATTTTAATACTTCTAATATTTTTGTACAGTTTTTACATCTTTTTGGTTTTTTGAGTTTTTTGGTTACTTCTGCACGCTTAAACTTGAAAAGAATTTTAAATGGCTTCTGTTGTCCTTTAGGGTCAAACATAAAGAGGGTTATACACAAAATATATGTAAAGGGCTCGATATTTTCTGTCCACTTGGTTTTGATAATGCTGGGGGAGGCTGAACATTTTTGTGTTTTAAGGTAACATCCTTTTCTTCTTGTTGTCGAATGAAACTCTTGTAGAACTTTCATTGCCTTAACCCTAAATGTTCAGTGTAAAGCTTTAGTTTTGCAGTTTAGCTTTTCTAGTCATTACGTATTTCGTCAATTTCATGTACTAACTAACTTGTCTGCTGTGGCGGACTATTATTATCATTTGATTTGCTTTTAGGGTGTAGGTCGACGATTAACCCCTTTTTCACGACTACTTACTCAAGGCTGTCCAAAGTTAATTGCAAGTGGGCGGTTAAGGGTGTGTTTAGGTTTTTAACCTGGTACTGACCAACAAACAAACAAACAATATACAGCTTGGCTCTTTTTCCCACTCATACGAAAGCGTGTCAGGGCCATTTAATTAAAAGCTAAAATGTTGGAGTTAGAGGTTAAGCGCTTTGCTCCTATTATAGATACATATATACCATGCGTGCTTATTTAAAGAGTTACGACTTGGGGACATTAGTTTTCCATTTTGTTTTGTTGTTGGAAGGGTTGGAACGACCAACCCTGACGACGAGAAAAGGGTTGTGTTCCGCGGCCTACGGATATGGTAAAAAGGAAGCTAAAGGGTTGACTGACAAACAGGGAGGGAACGTTTACATAAAGTATACAAGAGCAGCCAATAGCAACGTAGATTGTATCTTTAGATAACACATTTTAACAGCCTGCAGTGGTTGATTTTTTACTTTGAATATGGAAAAGCACCTAAATTCCTATATGGCACGAAAAACTCGTTTCATATCTGCAAGATTTCACCAGCAATGTCTGCCTCTCTTTTTATCTAGTTGGCGTCCTGCTAATTAAAGCATGCTTTCTCCGTTGACTATTACGTTTCATAATCACCAAAAGAAGTTATATAGTAGGCATAAATGGACCTCAGTGGGTATTATAGTGAGAATTGCTAAACGGTCACAAAATAAAATGTCCATTAACTTAATTAATGTGCTTCAATTATGGTCAGTAAAAAGCTGATGAAACGAAAATTCTATAGTTTTTAGCCAAGAAGTCGTCATTGTGAACATATACATATCACAGCATGTCCTCCCAATGCGCCCCCATCGCGCCTTTTAATTGCTAAGGGAAATCTAGCAGCATGAAGAATTAGCTCCCTGCTGTTCCTTTTTGCAATAAAAAATATTTTTCCACTTTTATTTTCAGCGTAATATTCTGGGCTCGTTAACTGACGCAATTAATTAAAATTCTGCTTGTATACGTCTGCTGAAGTAAACATCCTTTACAAACAGGCAAATTACATAGAAGGGAATAGCGCTCAAGCCCAAGGCGTGGGCAGTGAGAGCGTTATCAATTCCACGTTCTCCGCCGCAGTTGTTTTGTCTTTAATTGCAAATTACATTTTGTAAAATTATGCTTCAAAGGCCGTCCAAGATTACCCTCGCCAGGACTCGGTGTGTCCTCCTCTGCACCCTCTCATCGGTTGGACCTGAAGAGGCAAGCGGCCTACGCATAAGTAGAAAACAATTAGTATGCTTTTGATCCTTTGTTTACCCCAACAACAGCAAAAGCGACAAGGACAACACGCCCAGGCGTCGTTAGCACTCTGAAGACCACGTCCTGCTTTTGCTTTTTGAAGAATTTTTTAATTTTCAAACGCAAATTCTGCGTCATGAAAACGGCCTCTGCTCCTTCTTTCACTTAAGCCTGGTCATGATGATGTTTCATGCGATTTGTTGTTTCTCATATCCGTTTCATAAAATGCCCCCAAGATGTGCTTCCCCACCTTTCTGTAGATGTACACTACGGCGCTCGTATTGCGGGAGTTTTAGGGGAAGATTGTGGATGGGATTGAGGACGTGGAAGCGTGGCAATCATCGCTCGGCTGGTTTCCAAGAAAACCAGTCAAAGTTCGCATTCGAAATACAATTTTCAATTAGTTTTTTTGCTGTCCGTTTTTCGTCGTCACATTCTCTATTCTTTCTCCGTGTACATATATTATTTTTCAATGTCCAGTGAGAAGAGCAGTATAATTTTGTTGTCTGTTAATAGTCATTTGTTAATTTAATGATTGAAATGACTGCCAAATTTTTATAAAAATAACTGTGCAACAAATACATATTTTGTAAATATTTTCATCAGCGGTAGTTTGATGTCAATTTTCCCTGAACTTCTTTGATTATTTTCGAAGTACCCAATCTATATCACCTATAAACATTTATTTAGAAAAATCCTTGAATGGTAATGCGTAGGCATGGCTATTCACTTATGTATATAAGCAAGTAGCTGTACAAAAAGGCTACCAAAAGTCTAGAGATTGAGAGAAATCGATAGCCTGTTTCGTTTTTGGCGACCTGCGACCGGCAAACAGCCTATGTAGCACACAGCGCGTTACGTTACCCTCTTCACCCACAAGTAACCCTTATGATGATGGTGCGAACACCACCAACCCTATTCTGTCAACCCATTTGCTTTTTCGTTGCTTTTCCCTTATTTTTGACAGCAAAAGCAGCAGCACCCAAAGACGACATGTGGCACAGACCCAAGAAGAACCGTGGACCTGGCCGGACCGGACCAGACCGGTTCGTCTCGTTCAAGTTCGAGCAAAAACAGAGGGGTGGGTTTCGCTCCCAGCAAAACATATAAAAATAAAAACTTTTTATAAGACTTGTGAGGGTAAAGCGGCCGCACTCATCCAGTCAGCCTATATACACTTGAGGGGTACGGTTGTGGGACTTTTGTCACATGTGATGTGCCTCGTATGTGTTGTCTTTCTGGCCTTTACTGCCGTTCCATGTATATAAAATGTTCGAATGCGTACAGAAAATAAGCCGAAAGACTGGACTGGATGCCTTTCACCCTTTTTATTGCGTCTTGGAGTTGTTTTATCTACCCTATGTATTGGCGATTGGCTTTGTATACGGTGAGTGTGTATATTTATATACATTTTTGTGTATATGTACGAGTATCTAGAGCGTATGTTGGATAACCGGAAATATGAGACATCAAGGCTTTTATAAATGGCGGCCTTATATGGTCCTTGCTGATGTGTGATGGCAGCTCTTTCTCGATGGGGGAGTAAAGACTTTCGAACTTCTGCTGGGATCTTAGGAGCGAGGAGATGGTTGTCCTTGATGCATGCGTTTGACAGGCCCACATAAGGGGTAAATTGGGTTTTGAGCAGGGGTCGCGTAAGAGAGGAATAAGCAACTAAAACTTTTTTGATTGTTTGCTTTGACCAGCCGCAGTTTTATCCATAGTCCTCGTGCTGGAAATGCTTGTGCTTGGGGTACATGACGGTCGGCAAAACAAATTTAATAAATGACTTTATAGTTATTTTCGTATCCCTTCACCCCCCAATAATCCAACGAAGTTCTCTGGAGAGGGGGTGCTTGGCCTGCAAACCCTTGCCCCCCACCTTACGATTTATGCGCATTTTATGTGAATGGTGTGTGGCTTGCCAGTCATTTGTCAACGGCTGCAAAGACTATCAAAAAATAATACTTTTGTCTGCATCCCCATATTATCCCTCTTACGCAATTTTCACGTAATACTTTGTGACCCACACAAATAACAAAAGTTGTAAAAATTTTAATTTTCCCTTCATATTTTTGCCGTTCCGTGAGTTCAGTGCGTCATATGTGAGAAGTATAAAAACACTTGCAGACATATAGACAGATATTTTTACATAGGATTCAATGCCGAGGCGGCCCTGTGTCTGTGGGTGTTTGAAATTTATGCTGTACAAAGTGCACGCCTGTGGATTTACAGAATATCTCAAATAACGATGAGAGCTGCGTAGATTTAACAATAGGATACGCATATTTTTGAACTTTGTCTTAATAAACTCAGCTTTACCTTAGCTACTTTCACAGAAGAAGATTAATAAATGAATCAATTGTATACATAGTTTAAGTAAATGGTCAAATTAAATTACGCCAAGGGCACTGAGAATACTTTCACCTGCTACATTTTGAGTCATAATTAGGACAGCACAAAATAGAATACAAGACAAGCCATTCAAGGAACCAGTAAATTTTTGTTATAACAAGGTCGGTGTCGTCTGATCGGACCCGACTTTCTCCTTTAATCACATTTAAAACGTCAGGCGAGACACGACCACACAAAGTCCATAAAAAAAAGAAACGACCTAGGAGATGACCCAAACCCGAAATAATTGGAACAATTTCCTATCAAATTTATGTGCCATAATCGGTAGCAGCAGGTTCAAAGATAAAAATCGAACGCATTCCAATATCTTATGTCTTGAGTGCTTGGGCACACACACTCTCGTGTGTTTTTGGACAGGTGAAAGAGGTCGCGAGACAATGGAAAGAATGTGAATACTTTGAGGTCATCGGAGCCACTTTTATTACCACCAAATCGCTTTGTTAACAATGATTCTTATATAAAAGCGGATGTCACTATTATGTGGCATGCTCAACTCCTTTCGCGCTCTCCGTCTTGTTATCCCTAACCCGATTCTTGTTCTCTTCCAGCTATACTTTCAGGAAATAAATTGAAAGGAAAACTGATATTTGTTAACTGTTTAGCAAGACATTCTAGGGGTCATTATTGACTTTTTCTTTAGCCTACCCCTTTTCTTTTGGGTTTTTCTCCTTCGTGGATTGAACGATAAAATGTTTTAATATGGCCAAGGCAGAGAGCGAGAGTAATTTGTTTGCTATGAATAACAGTAAAAAGCCAAGTCACAATAATTCGACCAAAGGCATCTTCATTGTATACTACTTTACTTTTCATTTCCTATCAAATACTCCTCCCCATATGTCTAGCTTGGCATTGCCAACTCCTTGCACTTTGTTACCTGTCCCTGCCAACTGCAGATGGTCCCATGCCAACCGAATCTAATCTTATCATAATAATGTTACTCGTCTTCTCTGAAAACAGTCTTTTAAATACCGACCACGATGCCAAAGATATCTATGTACATACATATGTATACATGGGCAGGTGAAACACAAAAACACATGTGTACAACCAATGAAACTGCTATTTCATTTGTAATAATTACCCAAAATATGTACGTTCCCTACATAAAAAACTCAAGACTGTTTTTCCAGCGACTCGAACCCAAACTTTTGGCGAGTCGCTAATAAGATAAATAGCAGAATTGGCTGCTGCAAACGTCATGCCCGATACTCATCTTAAGGCCCGCTCAAAGCAAGTGCCCCCTACCGTCTCACCCGCTGCGAAAGGTCGAATGCTCAGACCATCCCGAAACTGGGTAGGCCTGATAAGCCATCCAGCAGTTTGTTACAATTGTTATTCTTGACAACTGGCCATTTGACGCGAGATTGATTAATTGCAGGCGAAAGAGTTTACTTTGTGCCCCATAGTGTTCGGCTCATTGTTTGAGGATGGGTGGAGTAGTTTTGTCTTAAGAAGCACGCTTTCCTATGCATTTGTCTAATAGAAATACAAAGCGAAATGATTAATGATTCGTAGCACAGCAAATCTAGTTTGAAATACTTAAAGAATGTTATACATATGTAGGTATCTATAAGTTTATGAAACGTACAGCTGATTTTTATACATACTGACATACTGGTTCATAGTTACTCCTTTACATTGATAACATCTCATGTAAATTTCGATAACAACAACCAGGAACACGTTACTCAATGGCCTTAAGCATGTAGTAAATACATTTAAGCTTGGGCAGCTCGAATACTAACTGTACCCCACGACCAGTTGTAAGATAAATGCAATGCCCAAACACGCTGCACACGTTCACGCCTCTTTTTTAAACTACTGCTCCATGTCTCTGCCCCTTTTTGTTCCATGAATTCCCTGAATTTAATTACATTCTTCCGGCTCAGAAATGCGAGGGCGGCTTTCGCTTTTCTTTCGACATTCAGCGGCACAATTAGTGGCCTTTGTCACGCCTCCACCAAGAGTTCTTGTGTCCTTGAAAAAAGGGAAACTGCCGAATTTCGATTTCGCTTCAGAATCCCATGCACTATAATAGAGTTTCGATTTTATTGATACGAAAATTGGTTTACACCGAAGGAAATCGTCTTGGCAGCTGCCTTGTAGGGAACACCTACAGACCGACGTGTGCCCGGACTGGATGGTTGTGCGATTTTCTGTGCAGAGTCAGAAATTTCCATTTTCCGTCTTGCCTTCCGTCTCGGGGCAGACACGCGTTGACGAAGCCGCCTCGCCTTCTACTGATTCGCCTTCATTGGACGATTTCCACTTTCCGTCTTCCCTTTGAATTTTTAGCCAACTGGCTAGGCAAAACATTTCAATTTTCTAGCCCAGTGGACAAGCAAGCGTCCAACTAGGAACTAAGATCCATTTACGCAGTTGTCCTGGAAAGCGTAGCCACGCACAACGACGGTTTCACCGCCCCAGGATTTGTTTGTCAAAAACAGACAACAATAACAGCAACGACGAAGGACATTGGGCTCTCTTTTAGGGAGCCACCCCCTGTCACCTTTCAACTATGTGTATTTATTTTTCATTTTAGGCGATACTTTGCCCTTTCTGTAGACACCATAGCATACTATTCTTAAGTTTCGTTGATACGTCTTATTCATAGCTTTTTTGCTAAAACATTTAGATTTTTATGTTGTAAGGGACGCAAGCAGATACATAAGATCCAAAATTAAAGACTGACTAGATACCTTATGGGAATCTAATGTGAACATGACTCGATTCATGAAGTAGCATGGGACAAATAAATATCTACTGTATATTCTTTCGATGTCATTTGTTTAATTAACTTATACATTTTCTGCATATATCTTTACCTACATATGTACATATATCTATATATGTATGTATGTATGTAGTTCTGACTTATTCTGTGCGCTTCTTTACCCAAAATGTTTCGTGATCGTTCTCGTAATGGACAATTAACCATTTAAATTTAAAAAGTTGAATATCTACACGCATCCTCAAGGGTTAGATAAAAGTAAAACGAGGGGATGTTTTCGTTTTGTTTTTTTTTTTTGTAAGATAAGATACCAGACACCTGCTTGCTTCCGCGAAGGTACCCCCTGCTACGTGTGAGCGAAAGTCGACTTCAGTCACCTCCTCCAAGAACGTCATAATTCGAATGTAGGATAACGATAGTCCGAATCGCAGGATGTCACTTGAGTGTGAAAAGAACATAAATTACATCATTTAAGGGATCTGTACTGTAGGCATACTTGCCTACCAACATTTTCTTACAAGGAGAACTATTAAGGTTACGAATTAATTTATGAAGAATTCGGAACAAATTTTCACCTGGAAACCATAAGAAATGCCTGCCCAAGTTTAACGGAAACCAAAGCAAGGCATGCCACGACTTTTTTCAAGTCAATTGTCGGTTTTGAAGTCAATTTTATGAAGGGGCTAAAGTAACCATTACTCATTTTGTCGGCATTCGCGCAACATTTAATGGGTTATTAAATAGCACCCCTGTACTATGGGTTATGGAGAAAGAGGGGAAAAATGAAAAAGGGTTCTGAAAGGGTTGCTTGTTTGATTGTTTGTTGTGTTTGCCGCTGATGGCACCGCTAATTGCTGGCTAATTTGCTGGAGATGTCCATGAAAAGGTTTTGTGAAAGTGTTTGCTCATTTGGAGGGGTCCCCTGTTTTAAGAGGTGTTGAGCTGAGTATTTACTTTTCTTGTCATTCGGTTTTGAAAAGTAAAGTTCTATAATATTGGATTGGAAATTCTGGAGCAAACTCATCTCACACCTGTCACCATAGGGCGTTTGCTATGATAATACGATTCACTCATGTGAACTCATGTGAAAAGTTCCTTTTGGTTGTCGGCGCATTGTAATTAAAAAAATAGAAGCCATGACGGCAGAACAAGTCAACGTTTACTATGCAAATGACAGGACAATGAACGCATCTTCGTCATCATAATACATAATGGTCAGCGGCTAATTAAAAGCATAGCCAAGCGAATACCGCTGAACAAACAGAAAGCAAAGCACGATAATGGCTAGCAAAAAATGTGAAGAGAAAACGAGAGGACCAACAGCACATAAAGCCTTGCCACATCATTGTCTAGGAAGAAAAAGGATGACAACTCAACAAAAACAAATTTCAGAAAATCGCCTTTTTATATACGATGTACATAACGTAAATATTTTTAATTTTACTTGAAATATTTAAAGGAAAAAATACTCAAAATTACAAAATAAAGAGTGATTGGGATGATGCTCAGTCTTAAATTCGTAGTAAGCCATTTAAGTGATTTTCTAAAGCCTTATTACCACTTGGAATACTGCCCTAAATGGAACATCCGCAGTCTAAACTAGCCAGTGCATACACAAAAACGGCATGAAAGTCCACTTTTTCGCCTTGTCATTATTCATCAGTCGGTAAGGTAGTGGAAAAAATCTTCTACAAAAAATGTACCCCCAAACCACCTTCTGCTAGTGCTATTTTTCTTCTATGTTCCCACTCCTCAGAAGCGGGCCGTCGGTTGTTTCTTTTTTATTTTACCCTAACAGCACATTAACCCACCGAAAAATAGCCATTAGAAATGTAAGCAGCGGGAAAAAATTCAAATTGGCCACGATTTTTTCAGTAGCAAAGGCATTACGTGTCTTGGGTCTATGTAGGTCCATTGTTTCATTTTACTTTTTGCTCATTTTTCACTTAAAATGAGCCGCCGGGCATTCTGAGCATGTACCCCAACTATAGGACAGCTATGCTGGCTTGAACGCCGCACGAGCGTCGACGCCTGGTTTTCAATTTACGCAACTGCGCCCGGCACATCCTTTTAGCGTGTCCTGCGAGTTGAAAGCAGCTTAGAGAGCCTCCAAGTTTGAAATCTTTGTTTGCTTAACCATTCTTTTTTCGACGTTAGCTGAATTTTCCATTAAAATTCCGTCACTTTTTTGTATCTACAACAAGACACCGAGCAGCAGGACGAAAATTTAGAAAAATAACGCAGGAATTTAAATAATAAAGCAAACGCGCACAAATGAATCTAATTTTTTAAGAACGAAAAAGAGGGAGCGAGGAGAGAAACAAGGGTCTAGTGTCCAAACGGCCAAGTGAAGTGCCTCAATTGTGGAGTATGGTTAGCAAGTGGGCTCTGACGAATGGGGAGGGCAAGCGATGGGTTGGGAATGAAAACTGTGGGCGGCTGGGTGGCTGTTGGAAATGAAAAAGTGTTTTGCTTTCTGCTGCTTATTTTTGTTAATTTTCTCTGCACTTGTGAATTAATTCTCATTCGTCTCGCTTTATACTTTTCGGACCGCGTTGTTGTCGGCAAACGCGCTTCGAAAATAATGCCAATATACATACATATGTATGTATATTGTAGTGTAGTATGTATGTATGTAGTAGTAGTATACTACTACTATACTAGTGTAGTATACTACATACATACATATATAACCATAATTAAATCAAAAACCCTACAATTTGCAGACGTTGTCGGTTATAATTTTTGGTATTGTGAAAATATAAACAAACCATGGCATAAATACAAAATTTAGTTCTTTGCATGTGGGCATTTCCCGGATATCGAACCCGACAAATGTGCAGATTGCAAGTAGTAAAAAAAAGTTAAAAAATTGAGAAAAATCAACCCTTTAAAATGTTGTGTATGATACAACTCACTTTGTAAACAACCTTTCGTTCAAACCCCCAATGCCAGGGTGTTCTGAAAATCAAGTGTGACACATAAGGGAATGAATGCTTTTCATGCGCTCCTAAGTCTGCTTCCCTTTTCCTCTCTAGACATTACTCTTTATCCGCTCAAAAAATAACACAACAAATGAAATTGCTAAAAAATTAAAAAAACGGGGAAAAAGTTTTTCATGTCACGCATGGCAAAGTAGTTCAAATCACAGCTGAGCCGTTCAAACCGCGCCCCTTCATTAAACCGTTGGACATCATCAACGTCCTGCACAACCACCAAAAGGGCGAGTTTGTGAAAATCAACTTGAAAATGGGTGAAAAAATTGCAAATTGATACAAAAAAAACCGAGGTAACGACAGGCTCACAATGGCAGAAGGGATTTTGTTGCGTTGGCAATGAGAGAGATGACGGGGGGAGCCTGATTATAGGGTTGCATCTTGGCACGTGCGAATCGAAAGGATTTGTAAAAAAAAACTATTGAAAATAAACCTTATATTGCATGGATTTTTCCGTTACTTATTGATGACTATGGGGTGGAAGAAGGCTCATGGATTTTAGTACCTACAGCCAGCAGCAACCCTTGACCATCAGTCTCATTTATATGCCCTCGATAAACATACTTTTAGATGATATAACTAATATATCCCTAGTACAAACACGTACGAGTAAGAATTCCTAACCTAAACATAGTTTCTGTTTAGACAGTGTTCCAAAAACGAAATATTTTATTTTATAACGACATTTTTGTATACCTATACCTATACCTTTTTCGGCTAGGGTTTTCGAACAACTGGGCTATGGTCAAACGCATGGATGCAATGTCCGTTGCTGGGACTGATGGTCAGTACTTTCCCTTCTGCCTTTTGTATGACCAGCACATCCTCTGACCAACCCCTAAATGGCAAGACAGGCCCAACAGCTGGTCAACAATACGTTATCTAGTAGCCCAGCCCACAAATACCGCCAAAAAATGAACAGCATCGAGTACGATGAGTCGTTTTTGTTTCGAAAATTGTATGCTTCAGATATCTGCATCTTTTTTACATAGCATAACCAAAACAGTCAACAAAATTTTAAGTACATTGAAAAAGCTTCAGTTCAATTTTACTCCACTCAAAATTCGCTCCTACTTTGAAACCCTCCGTTTATAAACTAGGAAGCGGCAGCTGTGCCGTAATGTTTCGACTAGATAACCTTTGCCCTCACGTACACACGCACGCATGTATGTATGTATGCACATGAAGAGAGAGACCAACTGGCTGACTGAGTGACTGTGTTGTACTCGACACAAAGGATAATACACAAAGGACCTAGCTGACGCAACAATGGCAACAATTTTTAAAAATGTTTTTGTACTGCATCGAATGTTCGTCTACTTTTTGTGTAGAATCTATAGAAAACCGAGGAATGTGACACGCCAGCACACCCCATACTAAATAGCAAACAAGCCCATACCAATTCTCAATTATGATCATTTTTCCGATTCTCTTTGAAGCTGTAGTGCGGATGACACTTCATGTCGCTAAACTTAACTCTCCAAACCAATATTTCGGTAAATTCAATTCCTTTTTTTTAATCAGCTTTGGAAACACCTTATAGATTATTCCCCCTGTAACTGATTAATCACACCCTCTTATCAACGAAGACCCTCATTCGACACGTGGATGCACTCATCAAAAATCTAGCAGGAAGTCACCGAACTCCAAAAAAGTCAATTCCCCTACCATTTTCGAGGGGGGAAACTTAATTTTTTAATCGTGCCAACTGTGACGGCGATCAAATGACAGATCAAACTAAAAATTGACACTGAAAATGGAGAAAACCTAAAGATAAACAGCCATGTGAGGCGAGCCGGAGGCCTGTTGGGGAATAGGGGAGCCGCTCGCCTTCAAAAACACTCCACTGTCAAACGAAGTGTGCAGCACATTAATCCTCAGTGCCAGAAGTATCCCAGCGGCGTCCTCCACCCCCTTCAAGCAGACAGCAATTAAAAACCACAAGGCACGCGTTCCCCACAAGTTGTTCTTCTTCCGTCTCCTTGGCATGTTGACAATTTGGATATGTAAATGTGCGACTAATGAACACTTTAAAAATGTCGCCGCCCCAGAGATTGGAATGCGCCAGTCGCAGTCGCATGGCAGCTGTTTCCAAAAAACAATGGGAAAACAAAAACGGGATACAAAATCGGGAAAGAGAAAGTGCATTGCCGTAGGAAGAAACGTTTGCCAGGTATATCAGCGGCGAATGAAGGATCAGGATCTTCGTCGCGTGCTACCCTCATGCGAGCTGAGCTCAGCTCACTTTTTATGCTCCTAAAAAGACGCAGCTTCCTTCCTCCTTCCCCATGCTCCTGTACCTCGTGCCTGGCAAACGTTTCTTCTATCGTCAGTCATCCGCCCTATCATTTTGAATTTGTGTCTCATCTCATCTGCAGTTGCCTACCTATTTTTTGTATTTTTATAGGTAAATCTTAATGCGCTTGTGCCGCTTCGTCGATCCGTCTTGCTTGTTTGTTGTTCATATTGTGTGTGCTCTGTGTGCGTCTTTTTAATAGGATTTTTAATAGACCTCAACCTTTACCTCGAGAGCAGCATCTTTTTATCGAGTGTGGCCCCTCACATCCAAACGCTCGCTTCTGTCGCGTGCTTTCGGCGCCCCTTGGAGATTGTGTCTTTTTCAGTTTTCCCATTCCTTTGATATTTTTAGCTTTCTTTTCTGGTTTTATGCATGATGATATATGCATGAAATGTGGATTGAAATCGTATGACTATTTGGGTGATCATTAAGAAGCTGATAGAGTAATAACTTGAGTATCCAGTGTTTTATATTATTAAAGTTTCGTTATGAACAAAATCTACTAACTAGTCATGCATTTTTTCATTTCCGGCTATGATTAACTACCTAACATCACCTGAGAACTCTGCAAACCCTCAACCAAGCAATAGTGTGGTCAAATGATAGTTAGAGATCTTATAAGTCGGAGATGAAAATACCAATTCATACTTTTGTAAAGCAAAATGCATGCATCGACAGTCTCAAGCGAGGGTTGAAAAGGAGAAATGAATATCGAAGACCCAGGAGTCAATACAATTGTTGTGTAAGAAATGCGTTGAATCACGAAATCGTGAAAAACGCATCAACCCGGCTAGCAAGTTCCCAATGACATTGAGATTTTAAGAGTTTTTAGTGAAGCTGTGAGAATTATTTTCACAAGAGGAATAAGGAAATGGTTCTTATTCCACTTTTATGAAACTATAATGGCTACAACAGCCATGCATTTAAGTCCCAGAAAAATATCGAAAAATATTCAGTTTTATATACTCATATGTGTGTAGATGTGAACGTGCATCCGTACATCCACGCATGCTGTTGAATTATCAACCCTTACGCAAACCGAATATGCATAATGCCCACCCTTTTGGACAGCAAGCAGACGCCGCATATGCATAGCTCCCACCCCTTTGCCCAATGGGCACCCACCCGTTTTAAGTTTCAGCCCTCATATTGTGGGGTTAAATAAAAATGGCGCACACTGTGGTACGAGTAGATGTAGATGAGAAATTCTACGCACATATGTACATACATATGTGTAGATGCTTAGATGACCCTCCCACCCACATGAACCCAAGATCATGGATGTGGCATATCAATTTACGCAACACATGCCGTTCAGATTATAGGAAGAATGAAGAAAGAATAAAAAAATGTCAGGGCGGGATGGAGGAAAAGTGAAAGGTGAAAGGCGCACACGGTCCTTGGCACGCTCCCGATCCTGAACCTCATATTCCACACGTCGCGTGGCAGAAACATCCTCCCTGAATCCTCTTTTGCATGGTCATAGATAAAAAATTGTTTAAAAAGCAACATAGAATTTTTAAACATACCTATACTCGTATACCTACGTATGTATATAGCAAATATAAAAAAAGGGAAAAATGTGAAAATTGTCCAAAAAGCAGGCAACATTTTCATATGTATATGTATGTGAGCTGCATCCCTTGTCAACAATGGCACGAAATCCCGTTGCTGACCTCACGATGACCCCAAACGGAGGTCTATGGTCCTCCTTCCGTTTCTGTTGATGATTTTGTGTTCCCTTCGGCTTCATTCAGGCCGCAAACAAAAGGCCGGACCGGCATTTCTGTGACTGATTGCATGCAACGGCAGCATATCCATGCATATCCTTTTTTGGATGTGTGCGAGAGAGGAGTCTGGCGCTTCGCCCAAACAATGCTTTCGCAGGCCAACGCTTTGTGCTAGTAGTTTCAGCGCGCCATTTGCATGTTTTTCAATCTCGCATTTTCCTTTTCCCATTTCCATACCAAATAAACACAACATTCAAAGTGAAAAGAATCCCCTATTTCTAATGTTATGCTGCAAAAGAGAAACGAAAGAAGAAAGGGGAGGGAAGGTTCGCAGCGTTATGCAAAAAGGGGACAGTATGGGACAACGTAATGAGTTTGAAAATGGTTGTAGGAATACTTCAAGCTGATGTTGCGTGAAAAAATTTCAGATGATGAAATAAATGGTTAAATGTTTAAATATATGTATGTACACTATTTGTATATAATATCTACATTGGACCCCTATTTATTCATTGAAAACTTAGCAATAATATATTTTTCTGCAGACCCGTCCATATGGGTGGCTTTAAAAAAGTGGGGTACTTTCGAGATATACATATATACATATGTACATACATATGTCATGTAGCCGGCGAATTAATGGAAATCCGCCGGCGTGCAAACGTTCACTGTTTTAAACTGTTTTAAGCCTTTTTTATACTGATAGGAGTTGGTAAGTTATTACGGCAAAGTCCAGTATACTGGAGTCTGAAATCAAACGCTTCTATATAAGATATATAATAATATCGCAATTATTGAATACAAATTTAGGATTGAAGGAGTTGGATTTTTTAAACAGATTGACAATAGCATTAAGTTCCATATCGGTTCAATTCAATTACTCTTATTCCCTTTAATAAATCTTAAGCTGAATCAGCAAAAAAAAAAACCGAAAATTTGTTTTCCCCAAGTGATTACTCAATTTGAATGGCAGCGTCCAAAACAGAAGAAAAAGGAACCCCTCATCGACAACAATTCGGACAACATGCTAATGCATCTGCTCCCCAATGACACACAAGGCAAATGTGTGAAAGTTTTGCCCAGGATGTGATGGAGATTGGTGCGGGAGAAGTGTGCGGACGTGTGTCCGGGATTTAACGTTAATATTTTTATTTACACCCTTATAGTTCGGATCGCAAATATACGTACTATCTGCTCCCTTTTCCTTTCCCTGCAATCAACTTCTTCAACGGATACAAACGAAATTTGCCTACAAAAAATAGCCACACCTCTTGTGGCTGTGGGTGTGGGTGTGGGTTGGTCAGATTGTGGGATGATTATATGGTGGAGGTAGTGGAGTGTGTGGTGGTTGGTCTTGGATAAACACATTTCGGCTAAACTTTTGCGCCGAGTCTTTGCCATATAAGTCAATTACATAGATCATTTATTACATGGCTATGGAGACCCTCTTTTTAGTCTTTGGCTGTTGACGGCGACGCGTGTTTCTAATGTGATTTTTTATTTGCAGAGATGCCCCGCTGGACAAACCGAAATAACCTTGGTATCATTTGATTGTGTCACTGACTTAATTTTTCACTATTGGCTTGCGTTATCTAAAAATTGCATCGAAGACCCGACTTATGAGTATTTGATGTTGAGGCTATTGCCCAATTTTCTGGACTTTTAGCTTTTGAAGGCGTAAAAAGTAAAATGGGAAAATATTGCAGAGATTGGCTTTAACAAATGAAAAGTCGGTAGCTTTTTTTAAATACATAAGAATGTAATTTGATGAATAAATAAGTTTGCATTTTTGTTAAAACTTGTTAAAAAAAATTCCCTTATAATCCAAACCCCATTATTACACAGCACATTAACAGAGCTTCTCTTTAGACCCAATCAAAGTCCCCAGTGGTGAAAAAATCTTTCAGATACAGCAACGAAGACAAATTTTTTTGTTTTTTTGTTCTTGTTTCCCCACTTCATAAAAAAACAGGCGGCTAAGAAGTTTCTCAATTTTCTCCGTTTGCTTCTGGGACCATACCAATATGCTAAAAAAACGAATGGCTGTCCTTTTCCTAGGCTTACTAAGCGGCAAGACAAGTAAATATCTGTCACTATAAGATACAGAAACTCTCATTTCCCATTCTTGACTTTTTGCTCTCCTTGTGTGTGATGTTCCCGTGAGATAGTTTGATTAATGGCCTAAAAGTACTAGACATATTTGGGATTTGTGTTTTTTTTGGTGAGTAATGTGGGCAAGAAAAGCAGGAAACCGTTAACGCATATAACGCTTTGTGGGCTGGACACTATTAAGTTTCGACACTACATAAACAAAGAGAACTTTTTACCTACACAAGAAGTTCCCTGTTTATAACGCGAAATCATCGAGCCAACATTTCCGCTTGATTTATGGCATGTTCATATGATTTCGGACTCCTAAATTGTATTGGTTCCGTTCAAATTTACAGCACGGGCGGGAGAAAGACGAGAAAAGTTGCCTGGTGCTGCCCTGGTGCTGACAGTTTGCGTTTGTCACGCGAAGGCATTTAACGGATCGTCGCTGTCGTTACCGTTCCTGGTGTTTTATTAATCAAAATTTCTCATTCGTCAGGCGACGTGTTTGATGCGGTATTTATTTAAATTGTTCTCCCCCGCTACAAAACGGCCACTCTGATTTGACATGCAAAAGGGATGGACTAAGGAACTAACTTTGTTTTATAATACCTCAGTTTTTGCCGGAAAAAAGTTCCTCCCAAATCTAAAATCCTTACCTTTTACTGGCTGCCGATTTACAAAAAGCACACCTCACACCTAACCCTTTCTATTTACCATAAACCATAACCTTATACAGTACATAATGATCGCATGTCCACAAGCAATATAAATATACCAAGCCGTTAGCATCTTTTTTATGACCTTTTTATATTTCTTTTTAATTTAACCCCAAGTAATGGGCAAAATGGTATATGTAGACTTTCAATACACAGAAACCCAAAAAAGACGGACAACAAACAAATAATAGGTAGGTATCCTATTAAATTCGAATTAGAAACACGAACAGTTGGTGCTCTCCATGAAACCAGAAGGGATATCTCCGGAGTGACCACTTGAACTGGTCACCCCTTTAAAAGCGTGCGAGAACTACCATATGACCAATGGCCAAATGACTTTGAAAACGTTGGAGTGCCGCCAAAATATAGCCATATCTATTCCTATTTTTTTAGTTTCATTCTTATCTGAACACACCCATCCCGCACCAGTCATACTCCCAATGTTAATCCTTTCTGTTTGGTTAATGCAAAATTGTGTTTTACAATATCATTTTTTGAGCGAAAACCATAAAAATATCAATAAGAGAGCCGTACTGATGAACAAATTGATCATATTTAAATGGGGAAGTTATAGCTAGAACAATATATAAAATATATTAAATTCCGAGTCACGTTCCATTTCATTTCAATGATTTTCATTGTATTCCTCAAATCTTTGTCTGTAAATGGAAGATAAAGAAGCATATCTCCTACCCAAATCATAGCAAATGTTACCACAATCCAAGTGGGTGACACTTGACTATTCTTAGGCATCTTCGTATACTTCTTGTGTGTGTCAAAAGTAAAGACAACTGGCAGAGGGTGAAACGTTTCTTGTATAATCATTATTTGTTTTTGTATAGCTAGATCCCGGATCTGCAGTAGCTGAAAGGAAGCGCACGCCAATATGCATAATCCCTTATATACACCTTGAGTTTGGGACAATGCTATAGAATTTGATTAGGGATGCATGATTGTAAGGACATACATATGTACATCGATCGCATCCAAACTGCAAAGGAATTTGGAAGAACCGAAACGAGATCTTTAAACATGATGACAGCTGTGCTGGTTGAGTGCAGTATGCAGAACAGAAAACAGGATTATTTGTAGATCGTATGCAGGCAAGAGGATTTAGTTATTTTCTTTTGTGACGTTTAATCCACAGTGAAAGTACCAACCAATTGCTTACGTAAGTTCAGTTTTTTTAAATATGGCCTTCAAAAGTGCCTACATAAGATTTAGATATTTAAACAAGCAATTGAAGCTTGCGAAACGCTGCTCCTTATTGCGTCCGAGTATACATGCTCTGTCCTATTGAACACAACCTGTAAGGCCACCATTATTTATTCTACTGTAGATCCCATTTCTCTAGCCATTGTGTACGTGTTAATGAAATCCTTTCCCTTTTTAATGGTCCTCCAATCCTTTAATGCGTTGTGTCTGAGTCTCTCTTTACCAAGATTTATAGTTGTTCGATTTTCAATGCTCCATCTCTATTGTTTATTATCATTCCTCTTTTCTTTGAGCTGCTTATCCTTTTTCCTTTCTTGTAGGTGTCTTGATTTATTGGCATTTTCTTAGATGTTCGCAATCTAATAAGTTGCCTTACACAAAGGAAAAACAGAAATTCATGGATTTTATCACCAAGGCGACGGTTTCGAGCAGGTTGTTAGTTTCTATACGTCCATTGCGTCACTTGGAATGAAGTTTCTTTTAAAATAAATTTGACAAAACGATTTACTATATTTTGCTACAACTACTGCTATTTCGGACATTTCGAAATGCGCAAATTAGAACTATTTTTATTTAACGAGAATTCAATTGAAAGTACTTTGCAAAGAAAACTCAAGGCATAAGGCAGCGTGTGGTTTTAACACGCCTCGGTAGGGTGTATTCTAAGTAATACAAAGAAAATCTAGCCTGATCACCTTACATTTGGAGACAATGTTACCTCTGAAAAATTGCACAGCTAACAAACAGCTTACCTAATTTAAAGTCTTAAGGCCCTTAGGCACCTTAGATATTTGCAATAAAAACAAGAAATGCAATTGTTGCGGCATATTCCGTTTGAAATTTTAAACTGGACTACGTGCTCTCTGTTCCGGGAAGGACACCAAACTAAGGGTTAGGAGGATTATCCGAAGTTTTGCTAACAAATGAAATTGGTACGGATTTCGCACAGGGCTCACGGAATATGCCGTAACCTGAACTACGTCCAAAATGAACATTCAAATGTATATACATATATGTATGTACATATATACATATGTACATATACATATATGAAGTTAATAGTTCATTTTATCATAGCAGTAAAAGTAAATTCAGTTAAGTGACCATTATGCGACTTTGGTCTCAAGCCAGTCCATTCTTTTTCTATATAAAAAGCACCTAAGACGTGTTAAACCCCTAGAAAAAAAACGCGCCCAATAATTTTGAGTGTTCTTAGAGGACTGAGGAAATGGGGAGGCGAGGCTCGTGTGCTCATGAAAATTTGTTAGGCAACTTAAGCTATGGCATAAAATTCCGAATCCTCTCATTCTTAGCCTATTTTCTACTGTCAGTTCTTATAAAGGACACATGTCTATGTCCTGTCTCCTGTCAGCCAGCCAAGGTACCGCATACATTTTTTATTCAAACACACACAGCTGACTAGTTATTGTTTTTTATGAGCTGCGACAAAGGAACGCCTTGAGGAGAAGTATGAGACACTCACACTAAGGCTCAGATGTTGAATAGCCAAAGGAGACAGATGAGACAGAAATCAACACGAAGAATATGTACAAGTATCATGAGCAGGTATACTTTACTAGTTCCAGGAATAAATTGCAGTTTAGGGATTTCCTGTGGCGAGCAAGTGGTTTGAGTTTCATGCCCTGTACAACTATTTGAATTAATTGTGGAACACCGAGAATGTGGTGACTGACAACTAAAAAGCATTGGCAAAACTTGAACGAGAATTAATAGGAACCATTGGATTGCAAAATAAATGCAAATATTTCCCCTAAAAATGTTCCTTTCTTTGTGCAAACAGCGATCCCGTGCACTTTTCGCTCCAAAGGAAAGCAAATCAAAAAGCTTTTGTTAGAAAGCAGTAGGTGAAGCTGGTGGGACGTTGAATTGCGTGATCATCATCCCCTTTTGTCGTACAACAAAGAGAAACGAAGAGAAGGAAAAACAGGCAACAAAACCAACGGGCGGCCATCAAAAGCTTTAGTTAGGGGTTGTAACCCTTCGTTGCCAGCCCAATAAAAATGGCAGGCCAAATTAAGTCTCATTTTCTGTGTTACTCGT
The DNA here is from genome assembly GCA_037356375.1 of Drosophila affinis. Classification (NCBI taxonomy): domain Eukaryota; kingdom Metazoa; phylum Arthropoda; class Insecta; order Diptera; family Drosophilidae; genus Drosophila; species Drosophila affinis. The sequence goes on from CM074799.1 coordinate 23,847,931, forward strand.
GTAAATAAAATAAGAACATTAAGAAGGTTTAAGATTTTATGTATATTACATACATACATTACATACATATACATACATACATATGTATGTGCTGTCATATAGTAAAAAAATAACTAGAAACCCTACATTTTTATATTTGCAGCCACTTTAATTTTCTTAAATGGCAAGTTGTCCCTGCGATAATTGTTTTATTATCAAAGGAGCCTGGCTGCCCAGGTAACCCAAAGCCCCGAAAAGAATGCCGAAGAGCTGCCAAGTCTCACTCCCCCAGCTTCTTAAAGCTAATAAACTCCAAGCAACATGAAAGCAAATACCATGCACTGGACTCATCCCCACACCCCAAAAGTAATCGACAACAGATAGTACCCAGCAAGCTTACAAAAAAAAAACTTAAATGAAGAAAAATTTTAAAACGAAGGCGTACTTTTCCTTTTATTAGATGGAAAAGCGAACAGTTCTAACGCTCTTGTGCCAACACGGAAGGACATTCACTGAAAAAATGGTAAAACAAGTCGAATTCTTGTCCCATCACAACATCGGTTGCCGGGACCGCACATGAAAGTTAACAAGGCATCAAGTAACAGGACGATGTTTCCACAGAAGTATAAAGGGTATCCTAGCGACGATTCTGCTGGAGGATAAGAACGAGGATGCGGAATAGCGTAGAATGTCCAGCTCACGAAAAACAAGAAAATAAAGCTTAAAATTGTAGCTCTAAATAAAAGGTAGCGGACCAAATCCCACTTCGCCTTTTGGGGCATGGGATACATAGAGTAAAAGCCATATGTTGTATCCTGGCGCATGTCCTACGCCTAAGGGTAGAGTGTATGGCTGGTAATTTTTTTTTTTTAACGACATCCCACGCATTGAAACTACCTACAACTTGAGTCACACATCTGCTATACACTCGCACCGCTCCGTTCTCATATTGCTCCCCTTTCAACAAATTGTAATGCCCCTCCCGAACTGCAGCCAAAATTCATTAAAAAAATGTCAACGACTGTAAAAATAAAACTCTAAAATTCAACTAGAGTCTCAACTCGCGACTTGAAAAAAACTCGAGTTAATTTGTCATTTGACTTCCTGTCAGCTGCCTATGTGGCTGTGCATAGCACATGAATGTGTCTAAAGGTACAAACTAAGTACCTTCTTTGCACTGCAATCTAAGTAGCCTTTTAAAAATCGATTTTTCATCTTAATCTTTGTTCATTTTTAGTAATTTTACATAAACCTTAATCCTATTTAATCCTTATTCAATCCTATCTCACTGCGGCCTGCCGCCATACGGTGATTATTATAAAGTCAAATTCTGAATTTGACATTCTTCAAAATATGTTTGGATATGCTACATAAATTGGTAATTGAAAGTATTGCCATAATGTACCTTTTGTTTAGAGCAACATAAAGGGATCAAAAATACTGACCACGTGCAGCAAAAAGGCGTGTGGTGCAACCACGCTGTGAGGCGGAAAGCAGCTGCTTAAAATGCTGGTCAGCCTGATTCTGAGTGACCGTAAATTACACAACTGCCATCAGAAAGAGCAATGCAATCCTTTGGCAACAGTTTTATGACCCTCGATGCGAATTTTGGCAGTTTCTCTGAAACTCAAAGGCTCCTTCTGACAATCTATAATTGTCTTGCATTGTCCTATCGGTTTCCTTGTGCGCAACCTTTTGTGACCACACATAATTTATTATATTTTTAGACCAAGGCAACTCACAGTTTGCCTTTCCCACGCAGGCGACGACACCAGACTCCCCATTCAACTGGATGACTGAAGTCTACTACTGTGTCCTTTTCTTTTTGCTATACAACTCGTTTCGACCCTATCCTATCCTTGTGTGCAGTCTCTTGACTGTATTTTTTTATTTCAATGTGGCGTGGGTTAGACTTCCACGAACAACTATCTCCTAAAGGACTTCCTCGGAAAATTTTCTAAAACTCTTTTTTTATATGGATTGTTGGACATTTCTAGACTGAGACCTAATAATACTCATATACTATGGCACCAAGCTTTCCCGTGTGTTGAATGAGACTAATATATTATATAAATTTTTATAATATTTAAATATTACCCTATTCAGACAAAGTATTTGAAGCAAAAAGGTATAATTTAATTAATAAATTTAAAACTATAATTTGAACCAAATAATGTGAACCAGCATGATCCCATCATTTAAAAATTAAATTGAAGAACACCCGTTTCACATTGCTGATTGTGCAATGGCAACGCTCTGAATGAGCGCCTTCAGGGCTGCCAGGTGCACATAAAAAGAATTAGTATTGCCAGATGAGAAGATTTATATTCTTCTTATATTATATTAAAATGCATACAATTTTTGCGTTTTATGGTTAGTATATTTTATCGATAAATCCGCGGTGACTCTGCCAGCTATTCAGCCAGCGTCCGAATTGGTTGTCGTTTATACACAATCCAACCAAACGGAGTCCTTTAAATTAGTCAGTCCTGTAGGAAATTGATTTGTGTATCAGATAAAATTATAAGTTCAGTGCTGCCCATTCTATTCAGCTAGTGATATTAGACGGAAGATAAAAACCGACGAATATGTTAGGTCAGACCTTATATTTTATTGAAACCTTTTGTGGGATTTTGTGGAAGCAACATCAGGGAAATATTTCCTTCAAAAAAATTTCCTTTTTCATCCCAACAATTTACCTTACATTGCATGCTAAAAATTTCCCAAAATGACCTTACGCGATTTTTGTTTTTGGCAAATGAAAATCATTAAAATTTTTGGCAGGTACACTACCGTTTTCAAAAAAATTTTATGATTTTAATTAGTTGAAAACAAAAAGAACGTATGTATTATGTATGTATATCCGATACAAAACGATAGTTGTAATTATATTAAGTATTTTAGAATTATTTTGTATTTTTAAACCACAATAATGTTTGTCTCTCTACAATTTTTATATTAGTCCCGTATGTGTTAAAACACACTTTTTTTTCCTGCGTCGCATTTCATGCTCACTTACGTTTTCTTACGTCGCACAGGGTATGTTTTAAAAATCGCGCCAAGTATCAGTGCTGTAAATTGTCAACAGTATCAACACAGAGCTGTATTCTGATATGGTTTTAGTGCTGTATAAGTTAAAAAGTCAACTTTTTGCGGCGGCGGATTGGATCAACACACATGAATAGACATGCACGGGCAGTGTTGCCATTTTGGCTTATTTTAAGCTAGATCTTGATTATTTCAAAATGAAATAGCTTGGAAAGTGGTTAAAATGCTTATAGCTTGAAATCTAGCTTATTTCAAAATTCAAAAAGCTATTTTTGGCTTTAAAAAAATTTCTACATAAAGATTTTTTGTAGAGATTATAAAGTATTTGTATGACCATTTAAAGGGGCAAATAATATTTCTCGGTGACTTTTGGTATTTTGTGCAATTTTGTACGTAAATTTATGGTTATATTTCGTTATTAACCTTTGGTCATAGTAGCTGATGAGAGAGCAGAGAGCGAGCCGACGCCGCTCTGAGAGCGAGCTTTTGTTTCGTTTCACGGCGAGCGATCGAATTGGCTGAGGGCGAATACATATTCGCCTTAGATTTCACCACTTACGTTTCCTTACGTTTACGTTATATTTCACTCTCACTTACGTTTATGCGGTTGTTTGAACGAAAGTACCTTGTGCGTAGCAGTTCCAGCGTTGGATCAACACACATGAATAGACATGATGCACGGGTGTACAGTGGGGTTTGTACATATATGTGTGAGCGTGCATATCTATAAATGTGCAAACATAATTTTGGATTTAAATTCGCCTTCAAGTGCAATAATTTAATCTGCACGGCGTCAACGATTGCAAACTGAACTGCTTTATGAGGAACTGCGGAAAGCGAGTCCCGCTATAGCACTGGGAAGTGCATTTAGCACAGTTACCGCTGCGATGCCGAGGTACACTGCGACGACAGCAGCGTCGTAGAATACGAAATGTATCTAACTTGTATCCCTCTTTCAGCCAATATCAATTCGACAGCGATGACGACTGCCCCGATAGCTCCGATAGAATTACTTTATCTGCGCCAAGGTCAAATGCATCATGCCACGCTGAAAATGCAGTGGCTGGGACGATTGCCTGGACGGCAGTGACGGGAGCTATACCACCTGGGTGCACACTGCTATACGAACGCCTTTAAGTGCAATAATTTTATCTGCATACGGAATTCGGTTCTCTGCGACGGCGTCAACGATTGCGAACTTAACTGCTTTATGAGGAACTGCGGAACGCGAGTCCCGCTATTGCACTGGGAAGTGCATTTAGCACAGTTACCGCTGCGATGCCGAGATACACTGCGACGACAGCAGCGACGAGATCACCTGAAACATAACCTGCAGGGCGAATCAGTTCAAGTGCAGCAGTTCAAGTGCGGTCTTCAATACGTGCATTAATAAGTGGGTAGCAAATGGATGTCGTAGATTAGGAAATGTATCTAACTTTTATCCCTCTTTCAGGCAATATCAATTCGACAGCGATGACGACTGCCCCTATAGCTCCGATCGAATTACTTTATCTGCGGCAAGGTCAAATGCATCATGCCACGCTGGAAATGAGGTGGCTTGGATGATTGCGGCAGTGACCGCTTTACCACTTGTGTGTACGTACACTGCCACACAAACTCCTGCAAGTGCAACAATCTGATCTGCATACGGAATTCGGCTCTCTGCGATGGCGTTAACGATTGCAGCACCAACGAGGACGAGCGGGATCAGGTGTGTGCGGCTCTACCCAAGTACCGGGGTAATGTACCAAAATGACCAGCGTGAGATTAAGTTTCTTCGTCTGCCAAAGAGCAACCAGTTTTATGTGTCTGCAGAGGCCAAACTGGCAATTATGGTGCTTCACCAAGTGGGTAGCAAATGGATGTTCGTAGATTCCGAAATATATCCGCCTTTTGTCCCTCTTTCAGCCAATATCAATTCGACAGCGTAGACGACTGTCCCCATGGCTCCAGTAGCCGCTGTAGGGCTATCCGTGTCAGTAGTAGTAGCAGCGCTGTTATAATAGAAGACGCCGCAGATGTGGGGACAGAAGGCAACACAAATGTGGTCACAGAAGACGCTATAGATTTGTGTTCAACCCCAGCCCCAGAGGAAACTCAAAGACTTGTAAGACAACCATTCTCTGGGCGGATTCATGTATTAATAATATATTTACTTGTAGAACATCAATAATGTAATCACTCCCCCTCCTAGACGTATTGTGGAGTTGATCTGGTCCCTTGATGACACTGATGAAGATTTTCCCACCATTCCAGAGGTTGAGCCCTGTGTAGCAGACGAGAGTCGGGTGTTTCGATGGGATGAACCTGTCTGCCTCTTATCTAGCTCGGAGGAATCGTACGACTCGGATATGTTTCCACCGACTGAAGTGCAATTAGCACTACTGCAGAAAGCCAGATCCCTGATTTTCGAAAATTGTTCCTGGGCATCTAACAGGCAGGCTCAAAACAAGCAAATAAGACGCTCTTTGGCCACTCCGTGCCACGATAACGAGAGCAGTCAGGAGCTGAGCGTACAAAAGCCGCGGCAGGCCCTTTCGCCCAATCCCACGCCCATGCACTTGTCCATTGCCACGCCACGCACGAGTCTGTTCTCTGGATTTGGCAGTGATTCCGCCAGCACCAGCACACCGCTTTTCTCCACAGTTTCTAAAATACAAGAGGAAATGGTCAGTGTGCCCAGGCCCAGACGAAGAACTCAACTCGCCAAGGAGCTCAGTCCCTATGCCGCGCTCAGTGACGATGCAGAGCTGTCCAGTGCCAGCTGCAGCACCAGTGGGCGCCCGATTCGCAAGTGTCGGCCCACCTCGTTCAAAGAACCATAATTGAATACAAAAATGCGCAACGACTCCCTGTCCAAATAGACTTCGACATAGATGTGCAAGTTATTTAGTTACGTAATCCAGTGGCCGTGGTGTACCCACGTGGCTCCTGATGGTGTGGTCCAAGTACGGTGGCCTTCCTTTAGGACGCTGATCCGCGTAGGATCCTTGGGTGTGTTATGTTATGATGATTATGGTGGGAGACTTGACTTCGTCCCCTTTGTTGATTACTGTCCTTGTGGTACAGCAATATAGTTCAATAAAGACAAATGACGGCAGTGTGCCGGAGTACAATTCGAAGTGACTTGCGTCTACTACTTTATTCAAAATCAAACTAAAGCTAAAGACAAAGGCAAAACATAATTCTACTCAGTAAAGACAATGCATCGCGCCATCGGACCATAGTCGGCATGCCGACTCAGCATTCTAAGCGCCGAAGCACTCCAGCCACGAAGTGTCATACGATCGCTGCTGATTGTTGCTAGTGCAGAGCACTGAACCCACATTTTGGCGTGTCAGCATTATCCATGTAGTGTTACTTAGTTGCTATGGAATTTATGTGTTAACTTGCACATGTTTTGTAATATAAATTTAATTTATTCGGAAAGACATGTACATAACGGATTGGGATAGGATGGACATTTAAATACAATATAATATATATTTAGTATGTAGACACCAACAACGAACCAACATCGATAACATCACAAGCATACATACCACCTCTACCTCTATCGCACTCATCATCAATAACATTTTGAAAAAATTGTAAAAAGCTTGTAATTCAATGTAAAAATGGGTACAAACATAGAGCAGCAATACAAGGTATTAAATGCCGAATTGACAGACCATATACAAAAACTACGGGTAGAGCTGGCGGCGAACAAAAAGCTGGCCGTCAGTCTGCAAACTCAGCTGTTGGAGGAGCGAGAGTCCTACGTTTTGGAAATGTACTTACAAAAGCAGAAGTTAAAGTGCGGCATCAGTGTCTTAATAAAGAATTTGGACCTGGGGGATGACTTTACTGCAGGTCGTTCCCAAAGCCTGCAGGAAGAATCAAACTCGCCTTCTGACCATCGGCAGTCCCATCGACGGTCCAGCACCAAAGAAATTTGTGATAAAATGCGTCGTTTAAGTAACCTTACGCGATCTTCAAGGACTTGTTCACCCACCAGTCGCCGCAGTAGGACTATCCGTGGCAGTAGTAGTAGCAGCGCTGTTATAATAGAAGACGCCACAAATGTGGGGACAGAAAGCAGAACTCCTTGTTGCCTGTAGCTTACATCACATCGTCAGCGGATGCGGCAATGTCCTGGTTCTCAGTGAAGTACTTGATCGCTCCTCGGTACTTGATAAACGGCAGCTTCTCGGGCATCACCTTCTCCGGCGAGGGTGTTCCCTCCTCGGCCATGGGTTTGGTGCTGCGAGTCAAGCGGCCACTGCGACGCTTAGGCGGATTCTCACTCTCTGCGGTATCCTTTTCCTTTATATTGAGATTCCGAGGGCTTGATAATGATGGCACGCAATTTGTTAAGTGCTTCGCTTACCACTTCGGGAGTATCCAGGTTCTTTTGCTTGATCGCTGGCTTGGCCGATCTTCCTGCTCTGCCCTGCTTTGGCGTATCGTTCTTCTGAGTGTTTTCCTTCTCTTTAGCCTGAGAACAAAAAACAAAAATTAAGATAACTGAAAAACAACTGATATGAACAGGATTGTTGTTATTCAACTGCTTAGCAGCTGCGTTGGGTGTCTCCTTTTTAACTGTCGGTTTCTGCAACACAAAATGTTTACACTGCTCTACTGCTTGACTCAGACAATGATAAAATCCATACTTGCTCTGTGGTTTCATTGTTTTTGGCCTTAATAGGCATTTTTATTAAGAATTTATCCATTATCAGCCACTTGATTGCGTCGTTGCTTTGTTTATTGTTCTTCCCGCCAATAATTAATTCGTCGCTCAAATGAACTAAGCTGAACTAAATAACTCATTCAATTGTCTTACCCTCTCTGAATAACGCACCTTGCAACTTCCTTAGATACTGCCGGTACACTGAAAAATACTAAAACTGAAACGCGTTATTCTCAAAATTCATTCGAAATATGCAAAGCCGTCAAATATTTGTTCGCATTTTATGTATGACACATTTTTGAGAAATTAAAACGTACGCGTCAATTGGAGGTTCCAAGACGTTTATTTCATCTGGAGGCAACATCATCCAAACAATTTCCCTTGCATTCCATTGCTCACTTACGTTTCTTACGTGACATTCCATGCTCACTTACGTTTTTTACCGTTGGCAACATTAATTTGTATGGGCCAGCAGCATGTGACACGAAATTAGCAACATTGTTTGGTGTGTTTGTGTGCGTTTTGGGTTTCTTTTTGGTATTTTTTTGGTCAAGCAGTTCTGTTTTGCGGCGAAAAAAAAACAATTTTACAAGTAAACGAATTTGTCTTGTCCAAAAATGTGCCACTGATTTTTACGGCGAAGTACGGCAACAATTGAAAACAAATTAACTAGTTTGAAAGCTACCCCAACGAAACTTTGCAATTTGTAGTGTAATAATTATAAATTAAATTACAAATCGGGATTGAGATGTATATACAGAAAACAAATCAAATCCATTAATAGGTAAAAAATGTCAATCTGTGTAAAACACATAATTAATATGCTTTAAAGCAGCTGGGAAAAAATAATTTTAACATTAATCATATGAAGAAGGGTAGAAATATGTCCATACCATCGGTTACATTTCCAAATAACTTGACATTACATACTCACTTAAGTTTTCTTACGTCGCATTTAATGCTCACTTACGTTTTATGCCTTGAACTTTATTTCTTAAACGTTATTTTATAACTAATCTTAAAAAAGGAGTCACTAAACTTAACCAATCTAATAGACAATTGATTCATCAGTGGCATAAAATCATGTGTTCAGGCTTGATGGTCCTAATTAGCTAGTTATATTAAACAGAATATCAAATTCGAGGAATATGGTTTCCGTTGGTATTTTTGTCATGGTATATATATAGTGGTTTTTATTTAGAAAATTACCAGACATCGATGTTTTGTTGCATGCTCGATTCAAACTCATACCGTGAGAGTAAAAGAGTGTAAAAGCTCACTACTGTAAATTTCAAATTTCAACTGCCAGCCAACGACTGTTAACAGCAGTCAGCTGTTAGCAGCAAAAACGTATTGTGTTTTTTGCCTCCATTTTGTTTCTCGTTCCCTGCCATCTGGTCCGTGGCGGGGAGATAAGCTTGTAGCAGTGTGAGTGTATGTATGTGTCGTCTGGGCGGGTAGTGTGTGAGTATGATCTCGTTCTCTACTGCGCAATTGTTTTTGGCATCTCTCTCCCTCTCACTGCTTTGGTCAAAGAGGAAAAGAGAGATTGATAGAAGGGTGGGAACAGAGTGAAGCTCAGTTTGGCTTCATTTCATTTCATTTCAGTTATATTTGTACAGCGGCATGAAAAGACGCGTTTTGCAATCATGTGCAAGGCTCTTCTAGCCGATATTAGTTAATGAAAATCAAGTTCATTCGTATTGTCGTATCGGATATTCGCGGGTATGTCTCGTTCTGATCAAGGCGTCAGTTCATATTGTAATTATCCCTTGGCGGCCGTGTTGGTGGCTTCTATGTGGGCAGGGCATCAATGTGGCATCAAAGTGATCACGGTGGTGTGTTTGTGTTTTATTTGCCCTGCCCCAATAATACCGTCCAACTGCTGATGCAATTTTACGATGGAAAGCGCATTTGGAAAGAAAATCGGCACAGGCCGTTCCGTTTTAGTAGGGGCTGAGACATTTGCATTTGTATTTATGTTTGACATGCCCTTAGCACGCCGGGGGGGTATTGGCGCTGGTAGCGGGCTGATTGTCAATCGTCTCCAGATCCTCTTCGTCGAGCTCTCCCTCGCTATCAACATCAATAGGCTCTTCTAGCCGATATTAGTTAGTGAAAATCAAATTCATTCGTATTGTCGTATCGGATATTCGCGGGTATGTCTCGTTCTGATCAAGGCGTCAGTTCATATTGTAATTATCCCTTGGCGGCCGTGTTGGTGGCTTCTATGTGGGCAGGGCATCAATGTGGCATCAAAGTGATCACGGTGGTGTGTTTGTGTTTTATTTGCCCTGCCCCAATAATACCGTCCAACTGCTGATGCAATTTTACGATGGAAAGCGCATTTGGAATGAAAATCGGCACAGGCCGTTCCGTTTTAGTAGGGGCTGAGACATTTGCATTTGCATTTATGTTTGACATGCCCTTAGCACGCCGGGGGGGTATTGGCGCTTGTAGCGGGCTGATTGTCAATCGTCTCCAGATCCTCTTCGTCGAGCTCTCCCTCGCTATCAACATCAATAGGCTCTTCTAGCCGATATTAGTTAGTGAAAATCAAGTTCATTCGTATTGTCGTATCGGATATTCGCGGGTTTGTGTCGTTCTGATCAAGGCGTCAGTTCATATTGTAATTATCATTTGGCGACCATGTTGGTGGCTTCTATGTGGGCAGGGCATCAATGTGGCATCAAAGTGATCACGGTGGTGTGTTTGTGTTTTATTTTCCCTGCCCCAATAATACCGTCCAACTGCTGATGCAATTTTACGATGGAAAGCGCATTTGGAATGAAGATCGGCACAGGCCGACCCGTTTTAGTAGGGGCTGAGACATTTGCATTTGTATTTATGTTTGACATGCCATGAGAACGCCGGGGGGGATTGTCGTTGGTAGAGGGGGGGATTGGCGCTGGTAGCGGGCTGATTGTCAATCGCTTCCAGATTCTCCTCGTCTAGCTCTCCCTCGCTATCAACATCAATACCCATTTTGACCTCGGCAAGAATCCCAAAGGGATTGCAGGTATGGGTGTTAGGATATTTGTTGTGAGTGGCGCTGGACTATGGGGGGCCTCAGCAGCAGAAGAAGGGGAAGCCTTGGTAGGAGACTTGGGTTTTACAGCAATTTTCTTTGCCGGGTTGTTGTTGGGAGTAGGTTCCTTTGTAGTTGTTCTATTTTTTGCAGAATTAGTTGCCTCATAAGCGGCCCAGCCTTAGCCTGGCAAGAATCCCAAAGGGATTGCTGGTATGGGTGTTAGGATATTTGTTGTGAGTGGCGCTGGACTATGGTGGGCCTCAGCAGCAGAAGAAGGGTAAGCCTTGATAGGAGACTTGGGTTTTACAGCAATTTTCTTTGCCGGGTTGTTGTTGGGAGCAGGTTTTTTTGTAGCTTTTCTTTGTTTTGCAGAATTAGTTGCCTCATAAGCGGCCCAGCCTTAGCCTGGCAGCATCAGCATGTTGCTGCTCCTAGGAGGAATTAGGCTTGAGCTCTTGATCTTGCGTCGTCTCTTCAAGGGACGGCGTATTATTTGTCATTTTCATTCAGTCATTTTTTTTCGGCTACTGTAAATTTCAAATTTCAACTGCCAGCCAACGACTGTTAACAGCAGTCAGCTGTTAGCGGCAAATGTGTATTGTGTTTTTTGCCTCCATTTTGTTTCTCGTTCCCTGCCATCTGGTCCGTGGCGGGGAGATAAGCTTGTAGCAGTGTGAGTGTATGTATGTGTCGTCTGGGCGGGTAGTGTGTGAGTATGATCTCGTTCTCTACTGCGCAATTGTTTTTGGCATCTCTCTCCTTCTCACAGCCCGGGAATAGAAACCAATCGTGCCTTGGTCAAAGAGGAAGAGAGAGATAGATAGAAGTGTTTATAGAAGCGGGAAAAGAGTGAAGCTCAGTTTGGCTTCATTTCATTTCAGTTATATTTGTACAGCGGCATGAAAAGACGCGTTTCGCAATCATGTGCAAGGCTCTTCTAGCCGATATTAGTTAATGAAAATCAAGTTCATTCGTATTGTCGTATCGGATATTCGCGGGTATGTCTCGTTCTGATCAAGGCGTCAGTTCATATTGTAATTATCCCTTGGCGGCCGTGTTGGTGGCTTCTATGTGGGCAGGGCATCAATGTGGCATCAAAGTGATCACGGTGGTGTGTTTGTGTTTTATTTGCCCTGCCCCAATAATACCGTCCAACTGCTGATGCAATTTTACGATGGAAAGCGCATTTGGAATGAAAATCGGCACAGGCCGTTCCGTTTTAGTAGGGGCTGAGACATTTGCATTTGTATTTATGTTTGACATGCCCTTAGCACGCCGGGGGGATATTGGCGCTGGTAGAGGGCTGATTGTCAATCGCCTCTAGATCCTCGTCGTCAAGCTCTCCCTCGCTATCAACATCAATACCCATTTTTACCTCGGCTAGAATCACAAAGGGATTGCTGGCATATGGGTGTTAGGGTTATAAGGCGACGTATTAGGTTAGGCGACGGCGTATTATATGTCATTGGCGCGCCGCCAGACTATCTGACTAAAATGGATGTTTGTAGATTCCAAATTGTAGCGTCCTTTTTCCCTTTTTCAGGCAATATTAATTTGACGGCGATGACGACTGTCCCGGTGGCTCCGATCTGATCCTTTTAGCTGCGCCGACAGTGCCAGAGGGAGTACCTGAAAGCTGACCAGCGTGAGATTTATCTGCGTCGTCTGGCCAAGAAGGGCAATTAGTTGTATGTACCCGCAGAGGCCAAATTGGCATTTTTCGTGCGTATCCGTGGGTATGTAATGTTGTGCCAATTATTCTAGTGTTTATTTAAAAACCTTTAATTATCTTTCAGTATCAACAAGGTTGCCCCCAAGGTTCACAAAGAGCTGAAGCTGTTCCGATTGCGCCCAATCAAAAATGGTGTCTTTATCAAGTTGGACAAGGCTACCATCATCCCCATCACCGACAACTTTGTGATTGAGCGCAAACTGCGAAAGGCCCCACAATATTCAGTGTGTTGAGGATTTGGTCCGTGAGATCTTCACCGTTGGACCCAATTTGAAGTACGCCTCCAACTTCCTGTGGCCATTTAAGCTAAACACTCCCACCTGTGGCTGGCGCAAGAAGGCCAGTCACTACGTTAATGGAGGTGATATAATACATTATATTTAAAAGAGACTATTTTTAAATGCAACTAATTTGTGTCAATAACAGATGCCTGCTACGGTCGTCAAGAAACCTGCAGCTAAGAAGCTGCCCGCTGTGCCGGAATCAAAGCTTAAACTCAGCAAAAAACAAATCAGCAAACGTGCCGCTGAGTCAAAGCGTCGTTTCAAGCGCGCCGCTGTAATTGCGCTGCGCAAGAAGGAAAATCTGCTCCGTGCCGAAAAGTAACAGAATGAGTACATCGAATCTGACCAGCGTGAAATAAAGCTGCGTCGTCTGACTAAGACGCGCAACCAGTTTTGTGTGCCCGCAGAGTCCAAACTGGCGTTTGTCGTGGCGTATCCGTGGGTATGTAATGTTGTGATAACTATTCTACTGTTTATTTAAAAACCTTTAATTATCTTTCAGTATCAACAAGGTTGCCCCCAAGGTTCGCAAAGTACTGCATCTGTATCTGTTCCGATTGCGCCAAATCAACAATGGTGTCTTTATTAAGTTGAACAAGGCTACCATCAACATGCTGCGTATTGCCGAGCCGAAGTCGGTGCGCGAGCTGATTTACAAGCGCGGTTATGTCAAGCACAGCCGTCAGTGTGTCCCCATCACCGACAACTTTGTGATTGAGCGCAAACTGCGAAAGGCCCCACAATATTCAGTGTGTTGAGGATTTGGTCCATGAGATCTTCACCGTTGGACCCAATTTGAAGTACGCCTCCAACTTCCTGTGGCCATTTAAGCTAAACACTCCCACCTGTGGCTGGCGCAAGAAGGCCAATCACTACGTTAATGGAGGTGATATAATACATTATATTTAAAAGAGACTATTTTTAAATGCAACTAATTTGTGTCAATAACAGATGCCTGCTACGGTCGTCAAGAAACCTGCAGCTAAGAAGCTGCCCGCTGTGCCGGAATCAAAGGTTAAATTCAGCAAAAAACAAATCGGCAAACGTGCCACTGAGTCAAAGCGTCGTTTCAAGCGCGCCGCTGTAATTGCGCTGCGCAAGAAAGAAATCTGGTCCGTGCCGAAAAGTAACAGGTTAGAAGTTAATTTCATTTCAGTTCTATTTGTACAGCGGCATGAAAAGACGCGTTTCGGCACAGGCCGATCCGTTTTAGTAGGGGCTGAGACATTTGCATTTGTATTTATGTTTGACATGCCATGAGAACGCCGGAGGGGATTGGCGCTGGTAGAGGGGGGGATTGGCGCTGGTAGAGGGCTGATTGCCAATCACCACCAGATTCTCCTCGTCGAGCTCTCCCTCGCTATCAACATCAATACCCATTTTTACCTCGGCAAGAATCCCAAAGGGATTGCTGGTATGGGTGTTAGGATATTTGTTGTGAGGGGCGCTGGACTATTGTGGGCCTCAGCAGCAGAAGAAGGGGAAGCCTTGGTAGGAGACTTGGGTTTTACAGAAATTTTCTTTACCGGGTTGTTGTTGGGAGCAGGTTCTTTTGTAGCTGTTCTTTTGTTTTGCAAAACTAGTTGCCTCATAAGCGACCCAGCCTTAGCCTGGCAGCATCAGCATGTTGCTGCTCCTAGGAGGAATTAGGCTTGAGCTCTTGATCTTGCGTCGTCTCTTCAAGGGACGGCGTATTATTTGTCATTTTCATTCAGTCATTTTTTTTCGGCTACTGTAAATTTCAAATTTCAACTGCCAGCCAACGACTGTTAACAGCAGTCAGCTGTTAGCGGCAAATGTGTATTGTGTTTTTTGCCTCCATTTTGTTTCTCGTTCCCTGCCATCTGGTCCGTGGCGGGGAGATAAGCTTGTAGCAGTGTGAGTGTATGTATGTGTCGTCTGGGCGGGTAGTGTGTGAGTATGATCTCGTTCTCTACTGCGCAATTGTTTTTGGCATCTCTCTCCCTCTCACTGCTTTGGTCAAAGAGGAAAAGAGAGATTGATAGAAGGGTGGGAACAGAGTGAAGCTCAGTTTGGCTTCATTTCATTTCATTTCAGTTATATTTGTACAGCGGCATGAAAAGACGCGTTTCGCAATCATGTGCAAGGCTCTTCTAGCCGATATTAGTTAATGAAAATCAAGTTCATTCGTATTGTCGTATCGGATATTCGCGGGTATGTCTCGTTCTGATCAAGGCGTCAGTTCATATTGTAATTATCCCTTGGCGGCCGTGTTGGTGGCTTCTATGTGGGCAGGGCATCAATGTGGCATCAAAGTGATCACGGTGGTGTGTTTGTGTTTTATTTGCCCTGCCCCAATAATACCGTCCAACTGCTGATGCAATTTTACGATGGAAAGCGCATTTGGAAAGAAAATCGGCACAGGCCGTTCCGTTTTAGTAGGGGCTGAGACATTTGCATTTGTATTTATGTTTGACATGCCCTTAGCACGCCGGGGGGGTATTGGCGCTGGTAGCGGGCTGACTGTCAATCGTCTCCAGATCCTCTTCGTCGAGCTCTCCCTCGCTATCAATATCAATAGGCTCTTCTAGCCGATATTAGTTAGTGAAAATCAAGTTCATTCGTATTGTCGTATCGGATATTCGCGGGTATGTGTCGTATGTGTGTATGTGTCTGATCAAGGCGTCAGTTCATATTGTAATTATCATTTGGCGACCATGTTGGTGGCTTCTATGTGGGCAGGGCATCAATGTGGCATCAAAGTGATCACGGTGGTGTGTTTGTGTTTTATTTGCCCTGCCCCAATAATACCGTCCAACTGCTGATGCAATTTTACGATGGAAAGCGCATTTGGAATGAAGATCGGCACAGGCCGACCCGTTTTAGTAGGGGCTGAGACATTTGCATTTGTATTTATG
The DNA here is from genome assembly GCA_037356375.1 of Drosophila affinis. NCBI lineage: Eukaryota > Metazoa > Arthropoda > Insecta > Diptera > Drosophilidae > Drosophila > Drosophila affinis. Next base: position 23,863,553 of record CM074799.1, read on the forward strand.
TTTGACATGCCCTTAGCACGCCGGGGGGATATTGGCGCTGGTAGAGGGGGGGATTGGCGCTGGTAGAGGGGGGGATTGGCGCTGGTAGAGGGCTGATTGCCAATCACCTCCAGATTCTCCTCGTCGAGCTCTCCCTCGCTATCAACATCAATACCCATTTTTACCTCGGCAAGAATCCCAAAGGGATTGCTGGTATGGGTGTTAGGATATTTGTTGTGAGTGGCGCTGGACTATGGTGGGCCTCAGCAGCAGAAGAAGGGTAAGCCTTGGTAGGAGACTTGGATTTTACAGCAATTTTCTTTGCCGGGTTGTTGTTGGGAGTAGGTTCCTTTGTAGCTGTTCTATTTTTTGCAGAATTAGTTGCCTCATAAGCGGCCCAGCCTTAGCCTGGCAAGAATCCCAAAGGGATTGCTGGTATGGGTGTTAGGATATTTGTTGTGAGTGGCGCTGGACTATGGTGGGCCTCAGCAGCAGAAGAAGGGGAAGCCTTGGTAGGAGACTTGGATTTTACAGCAATTTTCTTTGCCGGGTTGTTGTTGGGAGCAGGTTTTTTTGTAGCTTTTCTTTGTTTTGCAGAATTAGTTGCCTCATAAGCGGCCCAGCCTTAGCCTGGCAGCATCAGCATGTTGCTGCTCCTAGGAGGAATTAGGCTTGAGCTCTTGATCTTGCGTCGTCTCTTCAAGGGACGGCGTATTATTTGTCATTTTCATTCAGTCATTTTTTTTCGGCTACTGTAAATTTCAAATTTCAACTGCCAGCCAACGACTGTTAACAGCAGTCAGCTGTTAGCGGCAAATGTGTATTGTGTTTTTTGCCTCCATTTTGTTTCTCGTTCCCTGCCATCTGGTCCGTGGCGGGGAGATAAGCTTGTAGCAGTGTGAGTGTATGTATGTGTCGTCTGGGCGGGTAGTGTGTGAGTATGATCTCGTTCTCTACTGCGCAATTGTTTTTGGCATCTCTCTCCTTCTCACAGCCCGGGAATAGAAACCAATCGTGCCTTGGTCAAAGAGGAAGAGAGAGATAGATAGAAGTGTTTATAGAAGCGGGAAAAGAGTGAAGCTCAGTTTGGCTTCATTTCATTTCAGTTATATTTGTACAGCGGCATGAAAAGACGCGTTTCGCAATCATGTGCAAGGCTCTTCTAGCCGATATTAGTTAATGAAAATCAAGTTCATTCGTATTGTCGTATCGGATATTCGCGGGTATGTCTCGTTCTGATCAAGGCGTCAGTTCATATTGTAATTATCCCTTGGCGGCCGTGTTGGTGGCTTCTATGTGGGCAGGGCATCAATGTGGCATCAAAGTGATCACGGTGGTGTGTTTGTGTTTTATTTGCCCTGCCCCAATAATACCGTCCAACTGCTGATGCAATTTTACGATGGAAAGCGCATTTGGAAAGAAAATCGGCACAGGCCGTTCCGTTTTAGTAGGGGCTGAGACATTTGCATTTGTATTTATGTTTGACATGCCCTTAGCACGCCGGGGGGGTATTGGCGCTGGTAGCGGGCTGACTGTCAATCGTCTCCAGATCCTCTTCGTCGAGCTCTCCCTCGCTATCAACATCAATAGGCTCTTCTAGCCGATATTAGTTAGTGAAAATCAAGTTCATTCGTATTGTCGTATCGGATATTCGCGGGTATGTGTCGTTCTGATCAAGGCGTCAGTTCATATTGTAATTATCATTTGGCGACCATGTTGGTGGCTTCTATGTGGGCAGGGCATCAATGTGGCATCAAAGTGATCACGGTGGTGTGTTTGTGTTTTATTTGCCCTGCCCCAATAATACCGTCCAACTGCTGATGCAATTTTACGATGGAAAGCGCATTTGGAATGAAGATCGGCACAGGCCGATCCGTTTTAGTAGGGGCTGAGACATTTGCATTTGTATTTATGTTTGACATGCCATGTGAACGCCGGGGGGGATTGTCGTTGGTAGAGGGGGGGATTGGCGCTGGTAGCGGGCTGATTGTCAATCGCTTCCAGATTCTCCTCGTCTAGCTCTCCCTCGCTATCAACATCAATACCCATTTTGACCTCGGCAAGAACCCCAAAGGGATTGCTGGTATGGGTGTTAGGATATTTGTTGTGAGTGGCGCTGGACTATTGTGGGCCTCAGCAGCAGAAGAAGGGGAAGCCTTGGTAGGAGACTTGGGTTTTACAGCAATTTTCTTTGCCGGGTTGTTGTTGGGAGTAGGTTCCTTTGTAGCTGTTCTATTTTTTGCAGAATTAGTTGCCTCATAAGCGGCCCAGCCTTAGCCTGGCAAGAATCCCAAAGGGATTGCTGGTATGGGTGTTAGGATATTTGTTGTGAGTGGCGCTGGACTATGGTGGGCCTCAGCAGCAGAAGAAGGGTAAGCCTTGGTAGGAGACTTGGATTTTACAGCAATTTTCTTTGCCGGGTTGTTGTTGGGAGCAGGTTTTTTTGTAGCTTTTCTTCGTTTTGCAGAATTAGTTGCCTCATAAGCGGCCCAGCCTTAGCCTGGCAGCATCAGCATGTTGCTGCTCCTAGGAGGAATTAGGCTTGAGCTCTTGATCTTGCGTCGTCTCTTCAAGGAACGGCGTATTATTTGTCATTTTCATTCAGTCATTTTTTTTCGGCTACTGTAAATTTCAAATTTCAACTGCCAGCCAACGACTGTTAACAGCAGTCAGCTGTTAGCGGCAAATGTGTATTGTGTTTTTTGCCTCCATTTTGTTTCTCGTTCCCTGCCATCTGGTCCGTGGCGGGGAGATAAGCTTGTAGCAGTGTGAGTGTATGTATGTGTCGTCTGGGCGGGTAGTGTGTGAGTATGATCTCGTTCTCTACTGCGCAATTGTTTTTGGCATCTCTCTCCCTCTCACTGCTTTGGTCAAAGAGGAAAAGAGAGATTGATAGAAGGGTGGGAACAGAGTGAAGCTCAGTTTGGCTTCATTTCATTTCATTTCAGTTATATTTGTACAGCGGCATGAAAAGACGCGTTTCGCAATCATGTGCAAGGCTCTTCTAGCCGATATTAGTTAATGAAAATCAAGTTCATTCGTATTGTCGTATCGGATATTCGCGGGTATGTCTCGTTCTGATCAAGGCGTCAGTTCATATTGTAATTATCCCTTGGCGGCCGTGTTGGTGGCTTCTATGTGGGCAGGGCATCAATGTGGCATCAAAGTGATCACGGTGGTGTGTTTGTGTTTTATTTGCCCTGCCCCAATAATACCGTCCAACTGCTGATGCAATTTTACGATGGAAAGCGCATTTGGAATGAAAATCGGCACAGGCCGTTCCGTTTTAGTAGGGGCTGAGACATTTGCATTTGTATTTATGTTTGACATGCCCTTAGCACGCCGGGGGGATATTGGCGCTGGTAGAGGGCTGATTGTCAATCGCCTCTAGATCCTCGTCGTCAAGCTCTCCCTCGCTATCAACATCAATACCCATTTTTACCTCGGCTAGAATCACAAAGGGATTGCTGGCATATGGGTGTTAGGGTTATAATGCGACGTATTAGGTTAGGCGACGGCGTATTATATGTCATTGGCGCGCCGCCAGACTATCTGACTAAAATGGATGTTTGTAGATTCCAAATTGTAGCGTCCTTTTTCCCTTTTTCAGGCAATATTAATTTGACGGCGATGACGACTGTCCCGGTGGCTCCGATCTGATCCTTTTAGCTGCGCCGACAGTGCCAGAGGGAGTACCTGAAAGCTGACCAGCGTGAGATTTAGCTGCGTCGTCTGGCCAAGAAGGGCAATTAGTTTTATATACCCGCAGAGGCCAAATTGGCATTTTTCGTGCGTATCCGTGGGTATGTAATGTTGTGCCAATTATTCTAGTGTTTATTTAAAAACCTTTAATTATCTTTCAGTATCAACAAGGTTGCCCCCAAGGTTCACAAAGAGCTGAAGCTGTTCCGATTGGCATTTTTCGTGCGTATCCGTGGGTATGTAATGTTGTGCCAATTATTCTAGTGTTTATTTAAAAACCTTTAATTATCTTTCAGTATCAACAAGGTTGCCCCCAAGGTTCACAAAGAGCTGAAGCTGTTCCGATTGCGCCCAATCAAAAATGGTGTCTTTATCAAGATGGACAAGGCTACCATCATCCCCATCACCGACAACTTTGTGATTGAGCGCAAACTGCGAAAGGCTCCACAATATTCAGTGTGTTGAGGATTTGGTCCATGAGATCTTCACCGTTGGACCCAATTTGAAGTACGCCTCCAACTTCCTGTGGCCATTTAAGCTAAACACTCCCACCTGTGGCTGGCGCAAGAAGGCCAATCACTACGTTAATGGAGGTGATATAATACATTATATTTAAAAGAGACTATTTTTAAATGCAACTAATTTGTGTCAATAACAGATGCCTGCTACGGTCGTCAAGAAACCTGCAGCTAAGAAGCTGCCCGCTGTGCCGGAATCAAAGGTTAAATTCAGCAAAAAACAAATCAGCAAACGTGCCACTGAGTCAAAGCGTCGTTTCAAGCGCGCCGCTGTAATTGCGCTGCGCAAGAAAGAAATCTGGTCCGTGCCGAAAAGTAACAGGTTAGAAGTTAATTTCATTTCAGTTCTATTTGTACAGCGGCATGAAAAGACGCGTTTCGGCACAGGCCGATCCGTTTTAGTAGGGGCTGAGACATTTGCATTTGTATTTATGTTTGACATGCCATGAGAACGCCGGAGGGGATTGGCGCTGGTAGAGGGGGGGATTGGCGCTGGTAGAGGGCTGATTGCCAATCACCACCAGATTCTCCTCGTCGAGCTCTCCCTCGCTATCAACATCAATACCCATTTTTACCTCGGCAAGAATCCCAAAGGGATTGCTGGTATGGGTGTTAGGATATTTGTTGTGAGGGGCGCTGGACTATTGTGGGCCTCAGCAGCAGAAGAAGGGGAAGCCTTGGTAGGAGACTTGGGTTTTACAGAAATTTTCTTTACCGGGTTGTTGTTGGGAGCAGGTTCTTTTGTAGCTGTTCTTTTGTTTTGCAAAACTAGTTGCCTCATAAGCGACCCAGCCTTAGCCTGGCAGCATCAGCATGTTGCTGCTCCTAGGAGGAATTAGGCTTGAGCTCTTGATCTTGCGTCGTCTCTTCAAGGGACGGCGTATTATTTGTCATTTTCATTCAGTCATTTTTTTTCGGCTACTGTAAATTTCAAATTTCAACTGCCAGCCAACGACTGTTAACAGCAGTCAGCTGTTAGCGGCAAATGTGTATTGTGTTTTTTGCCTCCATTTTGTTTCTCGTTCCCTGCCATCTGGTCCGTGGCGGGGAGATAAGCTTGTAGCAGTGTGAGTGTATGTATGTGTCGTCTGGGCGGGTAGTGTGTGAGTATGATCTCGTTCTCTACTGCGCAATTGTTTTTGGCATCTCTCTCCTTCTCACAGCCCGGGAATAGAAACCAATCGTGCCTTGGTCAAAGAGGAAGAGAGAGATAGATAGAAGTGTTTATAGAAGCGGGAAAAGAGTGAAGCTCAGTTTGGCTTCATTTCATTTCAGTTATATTTGTACAGCGGCATGAAAAGACGCGTTTCGCAATCATGTGCAAGGCTCTTCTAGCCGATATTAGTTAATGAAAATCAAGTTCATTCGTATTGTCGTATCGGATATTCGCGGGTATGTCTCGTTCTGATCAAGGCGTCAGTTCATATTGTAATTATCCCTTGGCGGCCGTGTTGGTGGCTTCTATGTGGGCAGGGCATCAATGTGGCATCAAAGTGATCACGGTGGTGTGTTTGTGTTTTATTTGCCCTGCCCCAATAATACCGTCCAACTGCTGATGCAATTTTACGATGGAAAGCGCATTTGGAATGAAAATCGGCACAGGCCGTTCCGTTTTAGTAGGGGCTGAGACATTTGCATTTGTATTTATGTTTGACATGCCCTTAGCACGCCGGGGGGATATTGGCGCTGGTAGAGGGCTGATTGTCAATCGCCTCTAGATCCTCGTCGTCAAGCTCTCCCTCGCTATCAACATCAATACCCATTTTTACCTCGGCTAGAATCACAAAGGGATTGCTGGCATATGGGTGTTAGGGTTATAATGCGACGTATTAGGTTAGGCGACGGCGTATTATATGTCATTGGCGCGCCGCCAGACTATCTGACTAAAATGGATGTTTGTAGATTCCAAATTGTAGCGTCCTTTTTCCCTTTTTCAGGCAATATTAATTTGACGGCGATGACGACTGTCCCGGTGGCTCCGATCTGATCCTTTTAGCTGCGCCGACAGTGCCAGAGGGAGTACCTGAAAGCTGACCAGCGTGAGATTTAGCTGCGTCGTCTGGCCAAGAAGGGCAATTAGTTTTATATACCCGCAGAGGCCAAATTGGCATTTTTCGTGCGTATCCGTGGGTATGTAATGTTGTGCCAATTATTCTAGTGTTTATTTAAAAACCTTTAATTATCTTTCAGTATCAACAAGGTTGCCCCCAAGGTTCACAAAGAGCTGAAGCTGTTCCGATTGGCATTTTTCGTGCGTATCCGTGGGTATGTAATGTTGTGCCAATTATTCTAGTGTTTATTTAAAAACCTTTAATTATCTTTCAGTATCAACAAGGTTGCCCCCAAGGTTCACAAAGAGCTGAAGCTGTTCCGATTGCGCCCAATCAAAAATGGTGTCTTTATCAAGATGGACAAGGCTACCATCATCCCCATCACCGACAACTTTGTGATTGAGCGCAAACTGCGAAAGGCTCCACAATATTCAGTGTGTTGAGGATTTGGTCCATGAGATCTTCACCGTTGGACCCAATTTGAAGTACGCCTCCAACTTCCTGTGGCCATTTAAGCTAAACACTCCCACCTGTGGCTGGCGCAAGAAGGCCAATCACTACGTTAATGGAGGTGATATAATACATTATATTTAAAAGAGACTATTTTTAAATGCAACTAATTTGTGTCAATAACAGATGCCTGCTACGGTCGTCAAGAAACCTGCAGCTAAGAAGCTGCCCGCTGTGCCGGAATCAAAGGTTAAATTCAGCAAAAAACAAATCAGCAAACGTGCCACTGAGTCAAAGCGTCGTTTCAAGCGCGCCGCTGTAATTGCGCTGCGCAAGAAAGAAATCTGGTCCGTGCCGAAAAGTAACAGGTTAGAAGTTAATTTCATTTCAGTTATATTTGTACAGCGGCATGAAAAGACGCGTTTCGCAATCATGTGCAAGGCTCTTCTAGCCGATATTAGTTAATGAAAATCAAGTTCATTCGTATTGTCGTATCGGATATTCGCGGGTATGTCTCGTTCTGATCAAGGCGTCAGTTCATATTGTAATTATCCCTTGGCGGCCGTGTTGGTGGCTTCTATGTGGGCAGGGCATCAATGTGGCATCAAAGTGATCACGGTGGTGTGTTTGTGTTTTATTTGCCCTGCCCCAATAATACCGTCCAACTGCTGATGCAATTTTACGATGGAAAGCGCATTTGGAATGAAAATCGGCACAGGCCGTTCCGTTTTAGTAGGGGCTGAGACATTTGCATTTGCATTTATGTTTGACATGCCCTTAGCACGCCGGGGGGGTATTGGCGCTTGTAGCGGGCTGATTGTCAATCGTCTCCAGATCCTCTTCGTCGAGCTCTCCCTCGCTATCAACATCAATAGGCTCTTCTAGCCGATATTAGTTAGTGAAAATCAAGTTCATTCGTATTGTCGTATCGGATATTCGCGGGTTTGTGTCGTTCTGATCAAGGCGTCAGTTCATATTGTAATTATCATTTGGCGACCATGTTGGTGGCTTCTATGTGGGCAGGGCATCAATGTGGCATCAAAGTGATCACGGTGGTGTGTTTGTGTTTTATTTTCCCTGCCCCAATAATACCGTCCAACTGCTGATGCAATTTTACGATGGAAAGCGCATTTGGAATGAAGATCGGCACAGGCCGACCCGTTTTAGTAGGGGCTGAGACATTTGCATTTGTATTTATGTTTGACATGCCATGAGAACGCCGGGGGGGATTGTCGTTGGTAGAGGGGGGGATTGGCGCTGGTAGCGGGCTGATTGTCAATCGCTTCCAGATTCTCCTCGTCTAGCTCTCCCTCGCTATCAACATCAATACCCATTTTGACCTCGGCAAGAATCCCAAAGGGATTGCTGGTATGGGTGTTAGGATATTTGTTGTGAGTGGCGCTGGACTATGGGGGGCCTCAGCAGCAGAAGAAGGGGAAGCCTTGGTAGGAGACTTGGGTTTTACAGCAATTTTCTTTGCCGGGTTGTTGTTGGGAGTAGGTTCCTTTGTAGTTGTTCTATTTTTTGCAGAATTAGTTGCCTCATAAGCGGCCCAGCCTTAGCCTGGCAAGAATCCCAAAGGGATTGCTGGTATGGGTGTTAGGATATTTGTTGTGAGTGGCGCTGGACTATGGTGGGCCTCAGCAGCAGAAGAAGGGTAAGCCTTGATAGGAGACTTGGGTTTTACAGCAATTTTCTTTGCCGGGTTGTTGTTGGGAGCAGGTTTTTTTGTAGCTTTTCTTTGTTTTGCAGAATTAGTTGCCTCATAAGCGGCCCAGCCTTAGCCTGGCAGCATCAGCATGTTGCTGCTCCTAGGAGGAATTAGGCTTGAGCTCTTGATCTTGCGTCGTCTCTTCAAGGGACGGCGTATTATTTGTCATTTTCATTCAGTCATTTTTTTTCGGCTACTGTAAATTTCAAATTTCAACTGCCAGCCAACGACTGTTAACAGCAGTCAGCTGTTAGCGGCAAATGTGTATTGTGTTTTTTGCCTCCATTTTGTTTCTCGTTCCCTGCCATCTGGTCCGTGGCGGGGAGATAAGCTTGTAGCAGTGTGAGTGTATGTATGTGTCGTCTGGGCGGGTAGTGTGTGAGTATGATCTCGTTCTCTACTGCGCAATTGTTTTTGGCATCTCTCTCCCTCTCACTGCTTTGGTCAAAGAGGAAAAGAGAGATTGATAGAAGGGTGGGAACAGAGTGAAGCTCAGTTTGGCTTCATTTCATTTCATTTCAGTTATATTTGTACAGCGGCATGAAAAGACGCGTTTCGCAATCATGTGCAAGGCTCTTCTAGCCGATATTAGTTAATGAAAATCAAGTTCATTCGTATTGTCGTATCGGATATTCGCGGGTATGTCTCGTTCTGATCAAGGCGTCAGTTCATATTGTAATTATCCCTTGGCGGCCGTGTTGGTGGCTTCTATGTGGGCAGGGCATCAATGTGGCATCAAAGTGATCACGGTGGTGTGTTTGTGTTTTATTTGCCCTGCCCCAATAATACCGTCCAACTGCTGATGCAATTTTACGATGGAAAGCGCATTTGGAATGAAAATCGGCACAGGCCGTTCCGTTTTAGTAGGGGCTGAGACATTTGCATTTGCATTTATGTTTGACATGCCCTTAGCACGCCGGGGGGGTATTGGCGCTTGTAGCGGGCTGATTGTCAATCGTCTCCAGATCCTCTTCGTCGAGCTCTCCCTCGCTATCAACATCAATAGGCTCTTCTAGCCGATATTAGTTAGTGAAAATCAAGTTCATTCGTATTGTCGTATCGGATATTCGCGGGTTTGTGTCGTTCTGATCAAGGCGTCAGTTCATATTGTAATTATCATTTGGCGACCATGTTGGTGGCTTCTATGTGGGCAGGGCATCAATGTGGCATCAAAGTGATCACGGTGGTGTGTTTGTGTTTTATTTTCCCTGCCCCAATAATACCGTCCAACTGCTGATGCAATTTTACGATGGAAAGCGCATTTGGAATGAAGATCGGCACAGGCCGACCCGTTTTAGTAGGGGCTGAGACATTTGCATTTGTATTTATGTTTGACATGCCATGAGAACGCCGGGGGGGATTGTCGTTGGTAGAGGGGGGGATTGGCGCTGGTAGCGGGCTGATTGTCAATCGCTTCCAGATTCTCCTCGTCTAGCTCTCCCTCGCTATCAACATCAATACCCATTTTGACCTCGGCAAGAATCCCAAAGGGATTGCTGGTATGGGTGTTAGGATATTTGTTGTGAGTGGCGCTGGACTATGGGGGGCCTCAGCAGCAGAAGAAGGGGAAGCCTTGGTAGGAGACTTGGGTTTTACAGCAATTTTCTTTGCCGGGTTGTTGTTGGGAGTAGGTTCCTTTGTAGTTGTTCTATTTTTTGCAGAATTAGTTGCCTCATAAGCGGCCCAGCCTTAGCCTGGCAAGAATCCCAAAGGGATTGCTGGTATGGGTGTTAGGATATTTGTTGTGAGTGGCGCTGGACTATGGTGGGCCTCAGCAGCAGAAGAAGGGTAAGCCTTGATAGGAGACTTGGGTTTTACAGCAATTTTCTTTGCCGGGTTGTTGTTGGGAGCAGGTTTTTTTGTAGCTTTTCTTTGTTTTGCAGAATTAGTTGCCTCATAAGCGGCCCAGCCTTAGCCTGGCAGCATCAGCATGTTGCTGCTCCTAGGAGGAATTAGGCTTGAGCTCTTGATCTTGCGTCGTCTCTTCAAGGGACGGCGTATTATTTGTCATTTTCATTCAGTCATTTTTTTTCGGCTACTGTAAATTTCAAATTTCAACTGCCAGCCAACGACTGTTAACAGCAGTCAGCTGTTAGCGGCAAATGTGTATTGTGTTTTTTGCCTCCATTTTGTTTCTCGTTCCCTGCCATCTGGTCCGTGGCGGGGAGATAAGCTTGTAGCAGTGTGAGTGTATGTATGTGTCGTCTGGGCGGGTAGTGTGTGAGTATGATCTCGTTCTCTACTGCGCAATTGTTTTTGGCATCTCTCTCCCTCTCACTGCTTTGGTCAAAGAGGAAAAGAGAGATTGATAGAAGGGTGGGAACAGAGTGAAGCTCAGTTTGGCTTCATTTCATTTCATTTCAGTTATATTTGTACAGCGGCATGAAAAGACGCGTTTCGCAATCATGTGCAAGGCTCTTCTAGCCGATATTAGTTAATGAAAATCAAGTTCATTCGTATTGTCGTATCGGATATTCGCGGGTATGTCTCGTTCTGATCAAGGCGTCAGTTCATATTGTAATTATCCCTTGGCGGCCGTGTTGGTGGCTTCTATGTGGGCAGGGCATCAATGTGGCATCAAAGTGATCACGGTGGTGTGTTTGTGTTTTATTTGCCCTGCCCCAATAATACCGTCCAACTGCTGATGCAATTTTACGATGGAAAGCGCATTTGGAATGAAAATCGGCACAGGCCGTTCCGTTTTAGTAGGGGCTGAGACATTTGCATTTGCATTTATGTTTGACATGCCCTTAGCACGCCGGGGGGGTATTGGCGCTTGTAGCGGGCTGATTGTCAATCGTCTCCAGATCCTCTTCGTCGAGCTCTCCCTCGCTATCAACATCAATAGGCTCTTCTAGCCGATATTAGTTAGTGAAAATCAAGTTCATTCGTATTGTCGTATCGGATATTCGCGGGTTTGTGTCGTTCTGATCAAGGCGTCAGTTCATATTGTAATTATCATTTGGCGACCATGTTGGTGGCTTCTATGTGGGCAGGGCATCAATGTGGCATCAAAGTGATCACGGTGGTGTGTTTGTGTTTTATTTTCCCTGCCCCAATAATACCGTCCAACTGCTGATGCAATTTTACGATGGAAAGCGCATTTGGAATGAAGATCGGCACAGGCCGACCCGTTTTAGTAGGGGCTGAGACATTTGCATTTGTATTTATGTTTGACATGCCATGAGAACGCCGGGGGGGATTGTCGTTGGTAGAGGGGGGGATTGGCGCTGGTAGCGGGCTGATTGTCAATCGCTTCCAGATTCTCCTCGTCTAGCTCTCCCTCGCTATCAACATCAATACCCATTTTGACCTCGGCAAGAATCCCAAAGGGATTGCTGGTATGGGTGTTAGGATATTTGTTGTGAGTGGCGCTGGACTATGGGGGGCCTCAGCAGCAGAAGAAGGGGAAGCCTTGGTAGGAGACTTGGGTTTTACAGCAATTTTCTTTGCCGGGTTGTTGTTGGGAGTAGGTTCCTTTGTAGTTGTTCTATTTTTTGCAGAATTAGTTGCCTCATAAGCGGCCCAGCCTTAGCCTGGCAAGAATCCCAAAGGGATTGCTGGTATGGGTGTTAGGATATTTGTTGTGAGTGGCGCTGGACTATGGTGGGCCTCAGCAGCAGAAGAAGGGTAAGCCTTGATAGGAGACTTGGGTTTTACAGCAATTTTCTTTGCCGGGTTGTTGTTGGGAGCAGGTTTTTTTGTAGCTTTTCTTTGTTTTGCAGAATTAGTTGCCTCATAAGCGGCCCAGCCTTAGCCTGGCAGCATCAGCATGTTGCTGCTCCTAGGAGGAATTAGGCTTGAGCTCTTGATCTTGCGTCGTCTCTTCAAGGGACGGCGTATTATTTGTCATTTTCATTCAGTCATTTTTTTTCGGCTACTGTAAATTTCAAATTTCAACTGCCAGCCAACGACTGTTAACAGCAGTCAGCTGTTAGCGGCAAATGTGTATTGTGTTTTTTGCCTCCATTTTGTTTCTCGTTCCCTGCCATCTGGTCCGTGGCGGGGAGATAAGCTTGTAGCAGTGTGAGTGTATGTATGTGTCGTCTGGGCGGGTAGTGTGTGAGTATGATCTCGTTCTCTACTGCGCAATTGTTTTTGGCATCTCTCTCCCTCTCACTGCTTTGGTCAAAGAGGAAAAGAGAGATTGATAGAAGGGTGGGAACAGAGTGAAGCTCAGTTTGGCTTCATTTCATTTCATTTCAGTTATATTTGTACAGCGGCATGAAAAGACGCGTTTCGCAATCATGTGCAAGGCTCTTCTAGCCGATATTAGTTAATGAAAATCAAGTTCATTCGTATTGTCGTATCGGATATTCGCGGGTATGTCTCGTTCTGATCAAGGCGTCAGTTCATATTGTAATTATCCCTTGGCGGCCGTGTTGGTGGCTTCTATGTGGGCAGGGCATCAATGTGGCATCAAAGTGATCACGGTGGTGTGTTTGTGTTTTATTTGCCCTGCCCCAATAATACCGTCCAACTGCTGATGCAATTTTACGATGGAAAGCGCATTTGGAATGAAAATCGGCACAGGCCGTTCCGTTTTAGTAGGGGCTGAGACATTTGCATTTGCATTTATGTTTGACATGCCCTTAGCACGCCGGGGGGGTATTGGCGCTTGTAGCGGGCTGATTGTCAATCGTCTCCAGATCCTCTTCGTCGAGCTCTCCCTCGCTATCAACATCAATAGGCTCTTCTAGCCGATATTAGTTAGTGAAAATCAAGTTCATTCGTATTGTCGTATCGGATATTCGCGGGTTTGTGTCGTTCTGATCAAGGCGTCAGTTCATATTGTAATTATCATTTGGCGACCATGTTGGTGGCTTCTATGTGGGCAGGGCATCAATGTGGCATCAAAGTGATCACGGTGGTGTGTTTGTGTTTTATTTTCCCTGCCCCAATAATACCGTCCAACTGCTGATGCAATTTTACGATGGAAAGCGCATTTGGAATGAAGATCGGCACAGGCCGACCCGTTTTAGTAGGGGCTGAGACATTTGCATTTGTATTTATGTTTGACATGCCATGAGAACGCCGGGGGGGATTGTCGTTGGTAGAGGGGGGGATTGGCGCTGGTAGCGGGCTGATTGTCAATCGCTTCCAGATTCTCCTCGTCTAGCTCTCCCTCGCTATCAACATCAATACCCATTTTGACCTCGGCAAGAATCCCAAAGGGATTGCTGGTATGGGTGTTAGGATATTTGTTGTGAGTGGCGCTGGACTATGGGGGGCCTCAGCAGCAGAAGAAGGGGAAGCCTTGGTAGGAGACTTGGGTTTTACAGCAATTTTCTTTGCCGGGTTGTTGTTGGGAGTAGGTTCCTTTGTAGTTGTTCTATTTTTTGCAGAATTAGTTGCCTCATAAGCGGCCCAGCCTTAGCCTGGCAAGAATCCCAAAGGGATTGCTGGTATGGGTGTTAGGATATTTGTTGTGAGTGGCGCTGGACTATGGTGGGCCTCAGCAGCAGAAGAAGGGTAAGCCTTGATAGGAGACTTGGGTTTTACAGCAATTTTCTTTGCCGGGTTGTTGTTGGGAGCAGGTTTTTTTGTAGCTTTTCTTTGTTTTGCAGAATTAGTTGCCTCATAAGCGGCCCAGCCTTAGCCTGGCAGCATCAGCATGTTGCTGCTCCTAGGAGGAATTAGGCTTGAGCTCTTGATCTTGCGTCGTCTCTTCAAGGGACGGCGTATTATTTGTCATTTTCATTCAGTCATTTTTTTTCGGCTACTGTAAATTTCAAATTTCAACTGCCAGCCAACGACTGTTAACAGCAGTCAGCTGTTAGCGGCAAATGTGTATTGTGTTTTTTGCCTCCATTTTGTTTCTCGTTCCCTGCCATCTGGTCCGTGGCGGGGAGATAAGCTTGTAGCAGTGTGAGTGTATGTATGTGTCGTCTGGGCGGGTAGTGTGTGAGTATGATCTCGTTCTCTACTGCGCAATTGTTTTTGGCATCTCTCTCCCTCTCACTGCTTTGGTCAAAGAGGAAAAGAGAGATTGATAGAAGGGTGGGAACAGAGTGAAGCTCAGTTTGGCTTCATTTCATTTCATTTCAGTTATATTTGTACAGCGGCATGAAAAGACGCGTTTCGCAATCATGTGCAAGGCTCTTCTAGCCGATATTAGTTAATGAAAATCAAGTTCATTCGTATTGTCGTATCGGATATTCGCGGGTATGTCTCGTTCTGATCAAGGCGTCAGTTCATATTGTAATTATCCCTTGGCGGCCGTGTTGGTGGCTTCTATGTGGGCAGGGCATCAATGTGGCATCAAAGTGATCACGGTGGTGTGTTTGTGTTTTATTTGCCCTGCCCCAATAATACCGTCCAACTGCTGATGCAATTTTACGATGGAAAGCGCATTTGGAATGAAAATCGGCACAGGCCGTTCCGTTTTAGTAGGGGCTGAGACATTTGCATTTGCATTTATGTTTGACATGCCCTTAGCACGCCGGGGGGGTATTGGCGCTTGTAGCGGGCTGATTGTCAATCGTCTCCAGATCCTCTTCGTCGAGCTCTCCCTCGCTATCAACATCAATAGGCTCTTCTAGCCGATATTAGTTAGTGAAAATCAAGTTCATTCGTATTGTCGTATCGGATATTCGCGGGTTTGTGTCGTTCTGATCAAGGCGTCAGTTCATATTGTAATTATCATTTGGCGACCATGTTGGTGGCTTCTATGTGGGCAGGGCATCAATGTGGCATCAAAGTGATCACGGTGGTGTGTTTGTGTTTTATTTTCCCTGCCCCAATAATACCGTCCAACTGCTGATGCAATTTTACGATGGAAAGCGCATTTGGAATGAAGATCGGCACAGGCCGACCCGTTTTAGTAGGGGCTGAGACATTTGCATTTGTATTTATGTTTGACATGCCATGAGAACGCCGGGGGGGATTGTCGTTGGTAGAGGGGGGGATTGGCGCTGGTAGCGGGCTGATTGTCAATCGCTTCCAGATTCTCCTCGTCTAGCTCTCCCTCGCTATCAACATCAATACCCATTTTGACCTCGGCAAGAATCCCAAAGGGATTGCTGGTATGGGTGTTAGGATATTTGTTGTGAGTGGCGCTGGACTATGGGGGGCCTCAGCAGCAGAAGAAGGGGAAGCCTTGGTAGGAGACTTGGGTTTTACAGCAATTTTCTTTGCCGGGTTGTTGTTGGGAGTAGGTTCCTTTGTAGTTGTTCTATTTTTTGCAGAATTAGTTGCCTCATAAGCGGCCCAGCCTTAGCCTGGCAAGAATCCCAAAGGGATTGCTGGTATGGGTGTTAGGATATTTGTTGTGAGTGGCGCTGGACTATGGTGGGCCTCAGCAGCAGAAGAAGGGTAAGCCTTGATAGGAGACTTGGGTTTTACAGCAATTTTCTTTGCCGGGTTGTTGTTGGGAGCAGGTTTTTTTGTAGCTTTTCTTTGTTTTGCAGAATTAGTTGCCTCATAAGCGGCCCAGCCTTAGCCTGGCAGCATCAGCATGTTGCTGCTCCTAGGAGGAATTAGGCTTGAGCTCTTTATCTTGCGTCGTCTCTTCAAGGAACGGCGTATTATTTGTCATTTTCATTCAGTCATTTTTTTTCGGCTACTGTAAATTTCAAATTTCAACTGCCAGCCAACGACTGTTAACAGCAGTCAGCTGTTAGCGGCAAATGTGTATTGTGTTTTTTGCCTCCATTTTGTTTCTCGTTCCCTGCCATCTGGTCCGTGGCGGGGAGATAAGCTTGTAGCAGTGTGAGTGTATGTATGTGTCGTCTGGGCGGGTAGTGTGTGAGTATGATCTCGTTCTCTACTGCGCAATTGTTTTTGGCATCTCTCTCCCTCTCACTGCTTTGGTCAAAGAGGAAAAGAGAGATTGATAGAAGGGTGGGAACAGAGTGAAGCTCAGTTTGGCTTCATTTCATTTCAGTTATATTTGTACAGCGGCATGAAAAGACGCGTTTCGCAATCATGTGCAAGGCTCTTCTAGCCGATATTAGTTAATGAAAATCAAGTTCATTCGTATTGTCGTATCGGATATTCGCGGGTATGTCTCGTTCTGATCAAGGCGTCAGTTCATATTGTAATTATCCCTTGGCGGCCGTGTTGGTGGCTTCTATGTGGGCAGGGCATCAATGTGGCATCAAAGTGATCACGGTGGTGTGTTTGTGTTTTATTTGCCCTGCCCCAATAATACCGTCCAACTGCTGATGCAATTTTACGATGGAAAGCGCATTTGGAATGAAAATCGGCACAGGCCGTTCCGTTTTAGTAGGGGCTGAGACATTTGCATTTGTATTTATGTTTGACATGCCCTTAGCACGCCGGGGGGATATTGGCGCTGGTAGAGGGCTGATTGTCAATCGCCTCTAGATCCTCGTCGTCAAGCTCTCCCTCGCTATCAACATCAATACCCATTTTTACCTCGGCTAGAATCACAAAGGGATTGCTGGCATATGGGTGTTAGGGTTATAATGCGACGTATTAGGTTAGGCGACGGCGTATTATATGTCATTGGCGCGCCGCCAGACTATCTGACTAAAATGGATGTTTGTAGATTCCAAATTGTAGCGTCCTTTTTCCCTTTTTCAGGCAATATTAATTTGACGGCGATGACGACTGTCCCGGTGGCTCCGATCTGATCCTTTTAGCTGCGCCGACAGTGCCAGAGGGAGTACCTGAAAGCTGACCAGCGTGAGATTTAGCTGCGTCGTCTGGCCAAGAAGGGCAATTAGTTTTATATACCCGCAGAGGCCAAATTGGCATTTTTCGTGCGTATCCGTGGGTATGTAATGTTGTGCCAATTATTCTAGTGTTTATTTAAAAACCTTTAATTATCTTTCAGTATCAACAAGGTTGCCCCCAAGGTTCACAAAGAGCTGAAGCTGTTCCGATTGGCATTTTTCGTGCGTATCCGTGGGTATGTAATGTTGTGCCAATTATTCTAGTGTTTATTTAAAAACCTTTAATTATCTTTCAGTATCAACAAGGTTGCCCCCAAGGTTCACAAAGAGCTGAAGCTGTTCCGATTGCGCCCAATCAAAAATGGTGTCTTTATCAAGATGGACAAGGCTACCATCATCCCCATCACCGACAACTTTGTGATTGAGCGCAAACTGCGAAAGGCTCCACAATATTCAGTGTGTTGAGGATTTGGTCCATGAGATCTTCACCGTTGGACCCAATTTGAAGTACGCCTCCAACTTCCTGTGGCCATTTAAGCTAAACACTCCCACCTGTGGCTGGCGCAAGAAGGCCAATCACTACGTTAATGGAGGTGATATAATACATTATATTTAAAAGAGACTATTTTTAAATGCAACTAATTTGTGTCAATAACAGATGCCTGCTACGGTCGTCAAGAAACCTGCAGCTAAGAAGCTGCCCGCTGTGCCGGAATCAAAGGTTAAATTCAGCAAAAAACAAATCAGCAAACGTGCCACTGAGTCAAAGCGTCGTTTCAAGCGCGCCGCTGTAATTGCGCTGCGCAAGAAAGAAATCTGGTCCGTGCCGAAAAGTAACAGGTTAGAAGTTAATTTCATTTCAGTTCTATTTGTACAGCGGCATGAAAAGACGCGTTTCGGCACAGGCCGATCCGTTTTAGTAGGGGCTGAGACATTTGCATTTGTATTTATGTTTGACATGCCATGAGAACGCCGGAGGGGATTGGCGCTGGTAGAGGGGGGGATTGGCGCTGGTAGAGGGCTGATTGCCAATCACCACCAGATTCTCCTCGTCGAGCTCTCCCTCGCTATCAACATCAATACCCATTTTTACCTCGGCAAGAATCCCAAAGGGATTGCTGGTATGGGTGTTAGGATATTTGTTGTGAGGGGCGCTGGACTATTGTGGGCCTCAGCAGCAGAAGAAGGGGAAGCCTTGGTAGGAGACTTGGGTTTTACAGAAATTTTCTTTACCGGGTTGTTGTTGGGAGCAGGTTCTTTTGTAGCTGTTCTTTTGTTTTGCAAAACTAGTTGCCTCATAAGCGACCCAGCCTTAGCCTGGCAGCATCAGCATGTTGCTGCTCCTAGGAGGAATTAGGCTTGAGCTCTTGATCTTGCGTCGTCTCTTCAAGGGACGGCGTATTATTTGTCATTTTCATTCAGTCATTTTTTTTCGGCTACTGTAAATTTCAAATTTCAACTGCCAGCCAACGACTGTTAACAGCAGTCAGCTGTTAGCGGCAAATGTGTATTGTGTTTTTTGCCTCCATTTTGTTTCTCGTTCCCTGCCATCTGGTCCGTGGCGGGGAGATAAGCTTGTAGCAGTGTGAGTGTATGTATGTGTCGTCTGGGCGGGTAGTGTGTGAGTATGATCTCGTTCTCTACTGCGCAATTGTTTTTGGCATCTCTCTCCCTCTCACTGCTTTGGTCAAAGAGGAAAAGAGAGATTGATAGAAGGGTGGGAACAGAGTGAAGCTCAGTTTGGCTTCATTTCATTTCATTTCAGTTATATTTGTACAGCGGCATGAAAAGACGCGTTTCGCAATCATGTGCAAGGCTCTTCTAGCCGATATTAGTTAATGAAAATCAAGTTCATTCGTATTGTCGTATCGGATATTCGCGGGTATGTCTCGTTCTGATCAAGGCGTCAGTTCATATTGTAATTATCCCTTGGCGGCCGTGTTGGTGGCTTCTATGTGGGCAGGGCATCAATGTGGCATCAAAGTGATCACGGTGGTGTGTTTGTGTTTTATTTGCCCTGCCCCAATAATACCGTCCAACTGCTGATGCAATTTTACGATGGAAAGCGCATTTGGAATGAAAATCGGCACAGGCCGTTCCGTTTTAGTAGGGGCTGAGACATTTGCATTTGCATTTATGTTTGACATGCCCTTAGCACGCCGGGGGGGTATTGGCGCTTGTAGCGGGCTGATTGTCAATCGTCTCCAGATCCTCTTCGTCGAGCTCTCCCTCGCTATCAACATCAATAGGCTCTTCTAGCCGATATTAGTTAGTGAAAATCAAGTTCATTCGTATTGTCGTATCGGATATTCGCGGGTTTGTGTCGTTCTGATCAAGGCGTCAGTTCATATTGTAATTATCATTTGGCGACCATGTTGGTGGCTTCTATGTGGGCAGGGCATCAATGTGGCATCAAAGTGATCACGGTGGTGTGTTTGTGTTTTATTTTCCCTGCCCCAATAATACCGTCCAACTGCTGATGCAATTTTACGATGGAAAGCGCATTTGGAATGAAGATCGGCACAGGCCGACCCGTTTTAGTAGGGGCTGAGACATTTGCATTTGTATTTATGTTTGACATGCCATGAGAACGCCGGGGGGGATTGTCGTTGGTAGAGGGGGGGATTGGCGCTGGTAGCGGGCTGATTGTCAATCGCTTCCAGATTCTCCTCGTCTAGCTCTCCCTCGCTATCAACATCAATACCCATTTTGACCTCGGCAAGAATCCCAAAGGGATTGCTGGTATGGGTGTTAGGATATTTGTTGTGAGTGGCGCTGGACTATGGGGGGCCTCAGCAGCAGAAGAAGGGGAAGCCTTGGTAGGAGACTTGGGTTTTACAGCAATTTTCTTTGCCGGGTTGTTGTTGGGAGTAGGTTCCTTTGTAGTTGTTCTATTTTTTGCAGAATTAGTTGCCTCATAAGCGGCCCAGCCTTAGCCTGGCAAGAATCCCAAAGGGATTGCTGGTATGGGTGTTAGGATATTTGTTGTGAGTGGCGCTGGACTATGGTGGGCCTCAGCAGCAGAAGAAGGGTAAGCCTTGATAGGAGACTTGGGTTTTACAGCAATTTTCTTTGCCGGGTTGTTGTTGGGAGCAGGTTTTTTTGTAGCTTTTCTTTGTTTTGCAGAATTAGTTGCCTCATAAGCGGCCCAGCCTTAGCCTGGCAGCATCAGCATGTTGCTGCTCCTAGGAGGAATTAGGCTTGAGCTCTTGATCTTGCGTCGTCTCTTCAAGGGACGGCGTATTATTTGTCATTTTCATTCAGTCATTTTTTTTCGGCTACTGTAAATTTCAAATTTCAACTGCCAGCCAACGACTGTTAACAGCAGTCAGCTGTTAGCGGCAAATGTGTATTGTGTTTTTTGCCTCCATTTTGTTTCTCGTTCCCTGCCATCTGGTCCGTGGCGGGGAGATAAGCTTGTAGCAGTGTGAGTGTATGTATGTGTCGTCTGGGCGGGTAGTGTGTGAGTATGATCTCGTTCTCTACTGCGCAATTGTTTTTGGCATCTCTCTCCCTCTCACTGCTTTGGTCAAAGAGGAAAAGAGAGATTGATAGAAGGGTGGGAACAGAGTGAAGCTCAGTTTGGCTTCATTTCATTTCATTTCATTTCAGTTATATTTGTACAGCGGCATGAAAAGACGCGTTTCGCAATCATGTGCAAGGCTCTTCTAGCCGATATTAGTTAATGAAAATCAAGTTCATTCGTATTGTCGTATCGGATATTCGCGGGTATGTCTCGTTCTGATCAAGGCGTCAGTTCATATTGTAATTATCCCTTGGCGGCCGTGTTGGTGGCTTCTATGTGGGCAGGGCATCAATGTGGCATCAAAGTGATCACGGTGGTGTGTTTGTGTTTTATTTGCCCTGCCCCAATAATACCGTCCAACTGCTGATGCAATTTTACGATCGAAAGCGCATTTGGAAAGAAAATCGGCACAGGCCGATCCGTTTTAGTAGGGGCTGAGACATTTGCATTTGTATTTATGTTTGACATGCCCTTAGCACGCCGGGGGGGTATTGGCGCTGGTAGCGGGCTGATTGTCAATCGTCTCCAGATCCTCTTCGTCGAGCTCTCCCTCGCTATCAACATCAATAGGCTCTTCTAGCCGATATTAGTTAGTGAAAATCAAGTTCATTCGTATTGTCGTATCGGATATTCGCGGGTTTGTGTCGTTCTGATCAAGGCGTCAGTTCATATTGTAATTATCATTTGGCGACCATGTTGGTGGCTTCTATGTGGGCAGGGCATCAATGTGGCATCAAAGTGATCACGGTGGTGTGTTTGTGTTTTATTTTCCCTGCCCCAATAATACCGTCCAACTGCTGATGCAATTTTACGATGGAAAGCGCATTTGGAATGAAGATCGGCACAGGCCGACCCGTTTTAGTAGGGGCTGAGACATTTGCATTTGTATTTATGTTTGACATGCCATGAGAACGCCGGGGGGGATTGTCGTTGGTAGAGGGGGGGATTGGCGCTGGTAGCGGGCTGATTGTCAATCGCTTCCAGATTCTCCTCGTCTAGCTCTCCCTCGCTATCAACATCAATACCCATTTTGACCTCGGCAAGAATCCCAAAGGGATTGCTGGTATGGGTGTTAGGATATTTGTTGTGAGTGGCGCTGGACTATGGGGGGCCTCAGCAGCAGAAGAAGGGGAAGCCTTGGTAGGAGACTTGGGTTTTACAGCAATTTTCTTTGCCGGGTTGTTGTTGGGAGTAGGTTCCTTTGTAGTTGTTCTATTTTTTGCAGAATTAGTTGCCTCATAAGCGGCCCAGCCTTAGCCTGGCAAGAATCCCAAAGGGATTGCTGGTATGGGTGTTAGGATATTTGTTGTGAGTGGCGCTGGACTATGGTGGGCCTCAGCAGCAGAAGAAGGGTAAGCCTTGATAGGAGACTTGGGTTTTACAGCAATTTTCTTTGCCGGGTTGTTGTTGGGAGCAGGTTTTTTTGTAGCTTTTCTTTGTTTTGCAGAATTAGAATTGCCTCATAAGCGGCCCAGCCTTAGCCTGGCAGCATCAGCATGTTGCTGCTCCTAGGAGGAATTAGGCTTGAGCTCTTGATCTTGCGTCGTCTCTTCAAGGGACGGCGTATTATTTGTCATTTTCATTCAGTCATTTTTTTTCGGCTACTGTAAATTTCAAATTTCAACTGCCAGCCAACGACTGTTAACAGCAGTCAGCTGTTAGCGGCAAATGTGTATGGTGTTTTTTGCCTCCGTTTTGTTTCTCGTTCCCTGCCATCTGGTCCGTGGCGGGGAGAAAGCTTGTAGCAGTGTGAGTGTATGTATGTGTCGTCTGGGTGGGTAGTGTGTGAGTATGATCTCGTTCTGTACTGCGCAATTGTTGTTGGCATCTCTCTCCTTCTCACAGCCCGGGAATAGAAACCAATCGTGCCTTGGTCAAAGAGGAAGAGAGAGATAGATAGAAGTGTTTATAGAAGCGGGAAAAGAGTGAAGCTCAGTTTGGCTTCATTTCATTTCATTTCAGTTATATTTGTACAGCGGCATGAAAAGACGCGTTTCGCAATCATGTGCAAGGCTCTTCTAGCCGATATTAGTTAATGAAAATCAAGTTCATTCGTATTGTCGTATCGGATATTCGCGGGTATGTCTCGTTCTGATCAAGGCGTCAGTTCATATTGTAATTATCCCTTGGCGGCCGTGTTGGTGGCTTCTATGTGGGCAGGGCATCAATGTGGCATCAAAGTGATCACGGTGGTGTGTTTGTGTTTTATTTGCCCTGCCCCAATAATACCGTCCAACTGCTGATGCAATTTTACGATGGAAAGCGCATTTGGAATGAAGATCGGCACAGGCCGATCCGTTTTAGTAGGGGCTGAGACATTTGCATTTGTATTTATGTTTGACATGCCCTTAGCACGCCGGGGGGGTATTGGCGCTGGTAGCGGGCTGATTGTCAATCGTCTCCAGATCCTCTTCGTCGAGCTCTCCCTCGCTATCAACATCAATAGGCTCTTCTAGCCGATATTAGTTAGTGAAAAGCAAGTTCATTCGTATTGTCGTATCGGATATTCGCGGGTATGTGTCGTATGTGTGTATGTGTCTGATCAAGGCGTCAGTTCATATTGTAATTATCCCTTGGCGACCATGTTGGTGGCTTCTATGTGGGCAGGGCATCAATGTGGCATCAAAGTGATCACGGTGGTGTGTTTGTGTTTTATTTGCCCTGCCCCAATAATACCGTCCAACTGCTGATGCAATTTTACGATGGAAAGCGCATTTGGAATGAAAATCGGCACAGGCCGATCCGTTTTAGTAGGGGCTGAGACATTTGCATTTGTATTTATGTTTGACATGCCCTTAGCACGCCGGGGGGGTATTGGCGCTGGTAGCGGGCTGATTGTCAATCGTCTCCAGATCCTCTTCGTCGAGCTCTCCCTCGCTATCAACATCAATAGGCTCTTCTAGCCGATATTAGTTAGTGAAAATCAAGTTCATTCGTATTGTCGTATCGGATATTCGCGGGTATGTGTCGTTCTGATCAAGGCGTCAGTTCATATTGTAATTATCATTTGGCGACCATGTTGGTGGCTTCTTTGTGGGCAGGGCATCAATGTGGCATCATCTACTCCCTTCTACTCCCCTTCTTCGCCCTTCTGCTCCCTTCTACTCCCTTCTACTCCCTTCTACTCCCTTCTACTGCCTTCTACTGCCTTCTACTGGCTTCTACTCCCTTCTACTCCCTTCCACTCCCTTCTACGCCCTTCAACTGCCTCCATCAGTTATCCTTCCCAACGTTATTCCATCTCCTGTCCAGACTCCTACTAATTGCATTCAACACAAAACACAAAAAACCTCATGACGAATGCATAAAAATTGCTAAAAAAATCCCACCTGGCTTTTGCCGTTTGTCATAATATTTTTGGGTAACTTTGGGGTCTTACCCATCGAAAATCTCCCTCTGTCTGCCCCTCGTTCCATTCGAAATCTATTCCTCTGTCTTCCTCTGTGTCTCTCTCTCTCTCATGTCTCCCTTTTATTTATAGAAAATACATTTTTGTTTCATGTTTGCATATCGCCCGCCAAAAATATTCTGCATTGACTTGCATTTTGGCTTACAAACAAAAGCTGGCCAGAATCCTGTTCCTGTCCTGCCTCTCCGCCCCTCATCTCCGATCCAAAAAGGCAAAACAATATTCTGACATTCAATTCGACATTTGTTTGCGGGATGCTCCTGCATTTACGCTTTCAGAGGGTATTCTCATGTTAAAGAAGGTCCAGCAATGGGAGAAGGAAAGTTCTTGGGGAAAAAGAACTGCAATCCCCTGCTAAGTCACGCTGGGAGAGGGGAGAGCGCTTGGCGTGCCTTTTCTTGTCTGTGGTCCGTGGCGGGGAGATAAGCTTGTAGCAGTGTGAGTGTATGTATGTGTCGTCTGGGCGGTTAGAGTGTGAGTAGGATCTCGTTCTCTACTGCGCAATTGTTTTTGGCATCTCTCTCCCTCTCACTGCCTTGGTTAAAGAGGAAGAGAGGGATAGAAGAGAGTATAGACGGGATAAATACGAAAATTGATATGCTGTTCTGTGTTTTTCGCTTCATTTTGTTTCTCATTCCCTGTTTTCGGGTCCGTGGCGGGGAGATAAGCTTGTAGCAGTGTGAGTGTATGTATGTGTCGTCTGGGCGGGTTCTGTGTCTCTACAGCGCAGTTGTTGTTGGCATCTCTCTCCCTCTCACTGCTTTGGTCAAAGAGGAAGAGAGAGATAGATAGAAGAGAGTATAGAAGGGATAAATATGAAAATGAAAATGCTAGGAATAGGAATAGGAATAGGAATATAGGAAAAGGAGAGGGAGAGAGGAGGAATCGACTAGGAATACGGTTATAATTCCAATTCAAGAACAAATGCAGAGAGCAGCAGAAAAAGGTCTACTACGCTCACTTCCCATCACTTGCACTTTGCCCTATACACGTTTGCTCTCTTTTTGTATATGTATGTTGGTGAGGGAGATGAAGAAGATCAGAAACATTCGATCATCTCTTTTTCAATAGGAAAAGGAGAGGAGGAGACGAGGAATCGACTAGGAATACGGTTATAATTCCAATACTAGAACAAATCCAGAGCCCAGCAGGAAAATAGCTAATACGCCACTGCAACCCACTCTCTCCCCTCACTAGCACACTGCCACACACACTTTCGCTCTCTTTTTTTAAAGGGCGAGGGAGACGAAGAGGAGCTGAAATATTTGATCACCTCTTTTGCAATAGGAATGGGAGAGGGGGAGACGAGGAATCGACTAGGAATACGGTTATAATTCCAATGCTAGAACAAATGCAGAGACCAGCAGGAAAATAGCTAGGAAAAGGAGAGGGGAGACGAGGAATCGAAACTTTTATTCGTTTTGCAGTTGCAGAGCGATGGGAACAAGAGCCCAATTCCAATACGAGAAAAATTTCAGAGAGTAGCAGAAAAAAAGCCACTACGATTTTGTACCCACTCACTTCCCCCCTCTCTCTCTCAATTCTAACTTCCACAGGTGCTCACGGCCACACACGCATTCGGTCTCCCTTGTAATAGGAGAGAGAGACGAAGAGGAGCAGAGCGTGCGAGAGAGCAACTAGTACTAGAAGCATAAAGAGAGCATGGAACGAACGTGTGCTAAGCCGGCTACGCATTTGCATAGCCCTCACAGTTTTTCTACTCAAACGACAAGATCAATTATGCCCACCCACAAAGCTTTCTTACAACTTCTGCATCTCGCTCCAACCAGCAGCCAAACACCTTCGCTTTCATTTTAAGTAAAAGAGAGGAAGACAAGAAAACGAAATATTCGCATTCAGAGCTATAGGCACACAAGCCGAATTCTAATGCAAAAACACTTGCAGAGAGCAGCCTACTGACCCACATAATTTCGCTCTCTTCTTGTAATATGAGAGGGAGACGAAGGGGAGCAGAAACATTCGATCACCTCTTTTGCAATAGGGAAGGAAGAGGGGGAAAAGAGGAATCGAAAATGTCGCTTTCATTTTGCAGTTGCTGATAAGAACACGAGTCCAATTCATATACGAGAACAATTGCAGAGAGGAGCAGTGAGAGAGCAACCAAGCCACTGTAACCCACTCACTTCCCCTCTCTCTCCCAATGCTAATATCGACAGGTGCTCACGGCCACACACGCTTTCGATCTCCCTTTGTAATAGGAGAGCGAGATGAAGAGGAGCAGAGCGTGGGAGAGAGCAATTAGTACGAGACGCATAAAGAGAGCATGGAACGAACGGGGGGCTAAGCCGGCTACGCATCTGCATTGCCCTCTCAGTTCTTTTCTCCCCCCGCTGCTGTGAAGGTCAGCTCCGCGTCGCGGTCCGCGAAAATCGGGTAAATTCGGTAAATCAAATGGAAAGAAGTGTCGCGAGTGTAGTGCAGGCGATAAGGCAGGTGATAAGGCGACAGCAAAGAAATGCGGCCATACAGGCGACAGCAGAGAAATGCGGCCATAAGTGCAAAAAGTGAAGTATAGTGCAGTGTAGTGCAGTGTAGTGCAGTGATCAGGCGACAGCAAAGAAATGCGGCCATACAGGCGACAGCAAAGAAATGCGGCCATAAGTGAAGTGTAGTGCAGTGATCAGGCGACAGCAAAGAAATGCGGCCAATCCGGCGACAGCAAAGAAATGCGGCCATAAGTGAAGTGTAGTGCAGTGATAAGGCGACAGCAAAGAAATGCGGCCATACAGGCGACAGCAAAGAAATGCGGCCATAAGTGAAGTGTAGTGCAGTGATCAGGCGACAGCAAAGAAATGCGGCCAATCAGGCGACAGCAATGAAATGCGGCCATAAGTGAAGTGTAGTGCAGTGATCAGGCGACAGCAAAGAAATGCGGCCAATCAGGCGACAGCAATGAAATGCGGCCATAAGTGAAGTGTAGTGCAGTGATCAGGCGACAGCAAAGAAATGCGGCCAATCAGGCGACAGCAATGAAATGCGGCCATAAGTGAAGTGTAGTGCAGTGATAAGGCGACAGCAAAGAAATGCGGCCAATCAGGCGACAGCAATGAAATGCGGCCATAAGTGAAGTGTAGTGCAGTGATCAGGCGACAGCAAAGAAATGCGGCCAATCAGGCGACAGCAATGAAATGCGGCCATAAGTGAAGTGTAGTGCAGTGATCAGGCGACAGCAAAGAAATGCGGCCAATCAGGCGACAGCAAAGAAATGCGGCCATAAGTGAAGTGTAGTGCAGTGATAAGGCGACAGCAAAGAAATGCGGCCAATCAGGCGACAGCAAAGAAATGCGGCCATAAGTGAAGTGTAGTGCAGTGATAAGGCGACAGCAAAGAAATGCGGCCAATCCGGCGACAGCAAAGAAATGCGGCCATAAGTGAAGTGTAGTGCAGTGATAAGGCGACAGCAAAGAAATGCGGCCATACAGGCGACAGCAAAGAAATGCGGCCATAAGTGAAGTGTAGTGCAGTGATCAGGCGACAGCAAAGAAATGCGGCCAATCAGGCGACAGCAAAGAAATGCGGCCATAAGTGAAGTGTAGTGCAGTGATCAGGCGACAGCAAAGAAATGCGGCCAATCAGGCGACAGCAATGAAATGCGGCCATAAGTGAAGTGTAGTGCAGTGATAAGGCGACAGCAAAGAAATGCGGCCAATCAGGCGACAGCAATGAAATGCGGCCATAAGTGAAGTGTAGTGCAGTGATCAGGCGACAGCAAAGAAATGCGGCCAATCAGGCGACAGCAATGAAATGCGGCCATAAGTGAAGTGTAGTGCAGTGATAAGGCGACAGCAAAGAAATGCGGCCAATCAGGCGACAGCAATGAAATGCGGCCATAAGTGAAGTGTAGTGCAGTGATCAGGCGACAGCAAAGAAATGCGGCCAATCAGGCGACAGCAATGAAATGCGGCCATAAGTGAAGTGTAGTGCAGTGATAAGGCGACAGCAAAGAAATGCAGCCAATCAGGCGACAGCAAAGAAATGCGGCCATAAGTGAAGTGTAGTGCAGTGATAAGGCGACAGCAAAGAAATGCGGCCATACAGGCGACAGCAAAGAAATGCGGCCATAAGTGAAGTGTAGTGCAGTGATCAGGCGACAGCAAAGAAATGCGGCCAATCAGGCGACAGCAATGAAATGCGGCCATAAGTGAAGTGTAGTGCAGTGATCAGGCGACAGCAAAGAATGCGGCCAATCAGGCGACAGCAATGAAATGCGGCCATAAGTGAAGTGTAGTGCAGTGATCAGGCGACAGCAAAGAAATGCGGCCAATCAGGCGACAGCAATGAAATGCGGCCATAAGTGAAGTGTAGTGCAGTGATCAGGCGACAGCAAATAAATGCGGCCAATCAGGCGACAGCAAAGAAATGCGGCCATAAGTGAAGTGTAGTGCAGTGATAAGGCGACAGCAAAGAAATGCGGCCAATCAGGCGACAGCAAAGAAATGCGGCCATAAGTGAAGTGTAGTGCAGTGATAAGGCGACAGCAAAGAAATGCGGCCAATCCGGCGACAGCAAAGAAATGCGGCCATAAGTGAAGTGTAGTGCAGTGATAAGGCGACAGCAAAGAAATGCGGCCATACAGGCGACAGCAAAGAAATGCGGCCATAAGTGAAGTGTAGTGCAGTGATCAGGCGACAGCAAAGAAATGCGGCCAATCAGGCGACAGCAAAGAAATGCGGCCAATCAGGCGACAGCAATGAAATGCGGCCATAAGTGAAGTGTAGTGCAGTGATAAGGCGACAGCAAAGAAATGCGGCCATACAGGCGACAGCAAAGAAATGCGGCCATAAGTGAAGTGTAGTGCAGTGATCAGGCGACAGCAAAGAAATGCGGCCAATCAGGCGACAGCAATGAAATGCGGCCATAAGTGAAGTGTAGTGCAGTGATCAGGCGACAGCAAAGAAATGCGGCCAATCAGGCGACAGCAAAGAAATGCGGCCATAAGTGAAGTGTAGTGCAGTGATCAGGCGACAGCAAAGAAATGCGGCCAATCAGGCGACAGCAATGAAATGCGGCCATAAGTGAAGTGTAGTGCAGTGATAAGGCGACAGCAAAGAAATGCGGCCAATCAGGCGACAGCAATGAAATGCGGCCATAAGTGAAGTGTAGTGCAGTGATCAGGCGACAGCAAAGAAATGCGGCCAATCAGGCGACAGCAATGAAATGCGGCCATAAGTGAAGTGTAGTGCAGTGATAAGGCGACAGCAAAGAAATGCGGCCAATCAGGCGACAGCAATGAAATGCGGCCATAAGTGAAGTGTAGTGCAGTGATCAGGCGACAGCAAAGAAATGCGGCCAATCAGGCGACAGCAATGAAATGCGGCCATAAGTGAAGTGTAGTGCAGTGATAAGGCGACAGCAAAGAAATGCAGCCAATCAGGCGACAGCAAAGAAATGCGGCCATAAGTGAAGTGTAGTGCAGTGATAAGGCGACAGCAAAGAAATGCGGCCATACAGGCGACAGCAAAGAAATGCGGCCAATCAGGCGACAGCAATGAAATGCGGCCATAAGTGAAGTGTAGTGCAGTGATCAGGCGACAGCAAAGAAATGCGGCCAATCAGGCGACAGCAATGAAATGCGGCCATAAGTGAAGTGTAGTGCAGTGATAAGGCGACAGCAAAGAAATGCGGCCAATCAGGCGACAGCAAAGAAATGCGGCCAATCAGGCGACAGCAAAGAAATGCGGCCATAAGTGAAGTGTAGTGCAGTGATAAGGCGACAGCAAAGAAATGCAGCCAATCAGGCGACAGCAAAGAAATGCGGCCATAAGTGAAGTGTAGTGCAGTGATAAGGCGACAGCAAAGAAATGCGGCCATACAGGCGACAGCAAAGAAATGCGGCCATAAGTGAAGTGTAGTGCAGTGATCAGGCGACAGCAAAGAAATGCGGCCAATCAGGCGACAGCAGTGAAATGCGGCCATAAGTGAAGTGTAGTGCAGTGATCAGGCGACAGCAAAGAAATGCGGCCAATCAGGCGACAGCAATGAAATGCGGCCATAAGTGAAGTGTAGTGCAGTGATCAGGCGACAGCAAAGAAATGCGGCCAATCAGGCGACAGCAATGAAATGCGGCCATAAGTGAAGTGTAGTGCAGTGATAAGGCGACAGCAAAGAAATGCGGCCAATCAGGCGACAGCAATGAAATGCGGCCATAAGTGAAGTGTAGTGCAGTGATCAGGCGACAGCAAAGAAATGCGGCCAATCAGGCGACAGCAATGAAATGCGGCCATAAGTGAAGTGTAGTGCAGTGATAAGGCGACAGCAAAGAAATGCGGCCAATCAGGCGACAGCAATGAAATGCGGCCATAAGTGAAGTGTAGTGCAGTGATCAGGCGACAGCAAAGAAATGCGGCCAATCAGGCGACAGCAATGAAATGCGGCCATAAGTGAAGTGTAGTGCAGTGATAAGGCGACAGCAAAGAAATGCGGCCATACAGGCGACAGCAAAGAAATGCGGCCATAAGTGAAGTGTAGTGCAGTGATCAGGCGACAGCAAAGAAATGCGGCCAATCAGGCGACAGCAGTGAAATGCGGCCATAAGTGAAGTGTAGTGCAGTGATCAGGCGACAGCAAAGAAATGCGGCCAATCAGGCGACAGCAATGAAATGCGGCCATAAGTGAAGTGTAGTGCAGTGATCAGGCGACAGCAAAGAAATGCGGCCAATCAGGCGACAGCAATGAAATGCGGCCATAAGTGAAGTGTAGTGCAGTGATAAGGCGACAGCAAAGAAATGCGGCCAATCAGGCGACAGCAATGAAATGCGGCCATAAGTGAAGTGTAGTGCAGTGATCAGGCGACAGCAAAGAAATGCGGCCAATCAGGCGACAGCAAAGAAATGCGGCCAATCAGGCGACAGCAATGAAATGCGGCCATAAGTGAAGTGTAGTGCAGTGATAAGGCGACAGCAAAGAAATGCGGCCATACAGGCGACAGCAAAGAAATGCGGCCATAAGTGAAGTGTAGTGCAGTGATCAGGCGACAGCAAAGAAATGCGGCCAATCAGGCGACAGCAATGAAATGCGGCCATAAGTGAAGTGTAGTGCAGTGATCAGGCGACAGCAAAGAAATGCGGCCAATCAGGCGACAGCAATGAAATGCGGCCATAAGTGAAGTGTAGTGCAGTGATCAGGCGACAGCAAAGAAATGCGGCCAATCAGGCGACAGCAATGAAATGCGGCCATAAGTGAAGTGTAGTGCAGTGATAAGGCGACAGCAAAGAAATGCGGCCAATCAGGCGACAGCAATGAATGCGGCCATAAGTGAAGTGTAGTGCAGTGATCAGGCGACAGCAAAGAAATGCGGCCAATCAGGCGACAGCAATGAAATGCGGCCATAAGTGAAGTGTAGTGCAGTGATCAGGCGACAGCAAAAAATGCGGCCAATCAGGCGACAGCAAAGAAATGCGGCCATAAGTGAAGTGTAGTGCAGTGATAAGGCGACAGCAAAGAAATGCGGCCAATCAGGCGACAGCAAAGAAATGCGGCCATAAGTGAAGTGTAGTGCAGTGATAAGGCGACAGCAAAGAAATGCGGCCAATCCGCGACAGCAAAGAAATGCGGCCATAAGTGAAGTGTAGTGCAGTGATAAGGCGACAGCAAAGAAATGCGGCCATACAGGCGACAGCAAAGAAATGCGGCCATAAGTGAAGTGTAGTGCAGTGATCAGGCGACAGCAAAGAAATGCGGCCAATCAGGCGACAGCAAAGAAATGCGGCCAATCAGGCGACAGCAATGAAATGCGGCCATAAGTGAAGTGTAGTGCAGTGATCAGGCGACAGCAAAGAAATGCGGCCAATCAGGCGACAGCAATGAAATGCGGCCATAAGTGAAGTGTAGTGCAGTGATAAGGCGACAGCAAAGAAATGCAGCCAATCAGGCGACAGCAAAGAAATGCGGCCATAAGTGAAGTGTAGTGCAGTGATAAGGCGACAGCAAAGAAATGCGGCCATACAGGCGACAGCAAAGAAATGCGGCCAATCAGGCGACAGCAATGAAATGCGGCCATAAGTGAAGTGTAGTGCAGTGATCAGGCGACAGCAAAGAAATGCGGCCAATCAGGCGACAGCAATGAAATGCGGCCATAAGTGAAGTGTAGTGCAGTGATAAGGCGACAGCAAAGAAATGCGGCCAATCAGGCGACAGCAAAGAAATGCGGCCAATCAGGCGACAGCAAAGAAATGCGGCCATAAGTGAAGTGTAGTGCAGTGATAAGGCGACAGCAAAGAAATGCAGCCAATCAGGCGACAGCAAAGAAATGCGGCCATAAGTGAAGTGTAGTGCAGTGATAAGGCGACAGCAAAGAAATGCGGCCATACAGGCGACAGCAAAGAAATGCGGCCATAAGTGAAGTGTAGTGCAGTGATCAGGCGACAGCAAAGAAATGCGGCCAATCAGGCGACAGCAGTGAAATGCGGCCATAAGTGAAGTGTAGTGCAGTGATCAGGCGACAGCAAAGAAATGCGGCCAATCAGGCGACAGCAATGAAATGCGGCCATAAGTGAAGTGTAGTGCAGTGATCAGGCGACAGCAAAGAAATGCGGCCAATCAGGCGACAGCAATGAAATGCGGCCATAAGTGAAGTGTAGTGCAGTGATAAGGCGACAGCAAAGAAATGCGGCCAATCAGGCGACAGCAATGAAATGCGGCCATAAGTGAAGTGTAGTGCAGTGATCAGGCGACAGCAAAGAAATGCGGCCAATCAGGCGACAGCAATGAAATGCGGCCATAAGTGAAGTGATGCATGATAAGGCGACAGCAAAGAAATGCGGCCAATCAGGCGACAGCAATGAAATGCGGCATAAGTGAAGTGTAGTGCAGTGATCAGGCGACAGCAAAGAAATGCGGCCAATCAGGCGACAGCAATGAAATGCGGCCATAAGTGAAGTGTAGTGCAGTGATCAGGCGACAGCAAATAAATGCGGCCAATCAGGCGACAGCAAAGAAATGCGGCCATAAGTGAAGTGTAGTGCAGTGATAGGCGACAGCAAAGAAATGCGGCCAAATCAGGCGACAGCAAAGAAATGCGGCCATAAGTGAAGTGTAGTGCAGTGATAAGGCGACAGCAAAGAAATGCGGCCAATCCGGCGACAGCAAAGAAATGCGGCCATAAGTGAAGTGTAGTGCAGTGATAAGGCGACAGCAAAGAAATGCGGCCATACAGGCGACAGCAAAGAAATGCGGCCATAAGTGAAGTGTAGTGCAGTGATCAGGCGACAGCAAAGAAATGCGGCCAATCAGGCGACAGCAAAGAAATGCGGCCAATCAGGCGACAGCAATGAAATGCGGCCATAAGTGAAGTGTAGTGCAGTGATCAGGCGACAGCAAAGAAATGCGGCCAATCAGGCGACAGCAATGAAATGCGGCCATAAGTGAAGTGTAGTGCAGTGATAAGGCGACAGCAAAGAAATGCAGCCAATCAGGCGACAGCAAAGAAATGCGGCCATAAGTGAAGTGTAGTGCAGTGATAAGGCGACAGCAAAGAAATGCGGCCATACAGGCGACAGCAAAGAAATGCGGCCATAAGTGAAGTGTAGTGCAGTGATCAGGCGACAGCAAAGAAATGCGGCCAATCAGGCGACAGCAGTGAAATGCGGCCATAAGTGAAGTGTAGTGCAGTGATCAGGCGACAGCAAAGAAATGCGGCCAATCAGGCGAGAGCAATGAAATGCGGCCATAAGTGAAGTGTAGTGCAGTGATCAGGCGACAGCAAAAGAATGCGGCCAATCAGGCGACAGCAATGAAATGCGGCCATAAGTGAAGTGTAGTGCAGTGATAAGGCGACAGCAAAGAAATGCGGCCAATCAGGCGACAGCAATGAAATGCGGCCATAAGTGAAGTGTAGTGCAGTGATCAGGCGACAGCAAAGAAATGCGGCCAATCAGGCGACAGCAATGAAATGCGGCCATAAGTGAAGTGTAGTGCAGTGATCAGGCGACAGCAAATAAATGCGGCCAATCAGGCGACAGCAAAGAAATGCGGCCAATCAGGCGACAGCAATGAAATGCGGCCATAAGTGAAGTGTAGTGCAGTGATAAGGCGACAGCAAAGAAATGCGGCCAATCAGGCGACAGCAAAGAAATGCGGCCAATCAGGCGACAGCAAATAGTGCAGTGATCAGGCGACAGCAAAGAAATGCGGCCAAACAGGCGACAGCAAAGAAATGCGGCCAACATTTTTTGTTTGCGAGTGCTAAATAATCTTTCCATTTGTCGTCTCTATCTCTCGTCGTTATCTCGAAATCGTCGTGCGATATAATGTGTATAACAATGCCAGAAGACCATGGACAGAAGGAAATGGAAGATGGATAATGAAGACAGACGAAATATTAATGAAAGGGTGAGCGAAATTTTTGTTTAATTGTTGAACTTTGAAGAGAATCGATTTTTGGTATTGTTTAAGAGAGTTTCTCTTCGGTTTCCCATTTCCTTTCTTCTCTTATTTCCAACTCTTTGGTTTTCACAGCTTGTGGCGCAGCGATGCCGTCGGCAAATGCAGTCGCTGATCTGCCTTCATATTCTCTCTGCCCGATCTTCGGGGCTTAGCATAAAGCTCTGCCGCCATTTTCGTGGGCTCAGCTCATAGCTCTGCCGCCTCTTCGGGGGTTCTGTCTCTCCACTCGGCATTGCTGTTAGGGCTTCGGGTCGGGGCCGGGGCGCTTGGGTGTTGGTGGGGCCTCTCTCTCTCTCGCTTCTTGCTGGCACTTCTTTCGGTGTTTCTTTTGCATTTGCCTACGCGACTAGGAGAGAATGAATGAGATAGAAAGAGTCTAAAATTGCATTTGAAATATGAAAAGCAGTCCCAAAGGGGGCTGGGGTTTTCTGGTGGCTGCTTTTGATATTGTAATTAAATGTGCTGCAATATGTTTTCAAATGTATTTTCAGAGTTGGCAAATGTTTCTTCTGTGGCATTTTCATTGTTACTTCCCTTTACTCCCCTTCTCGCCCTTCTGCCCCTTCTACTCCCTTCTGCTCCCTTCTACTCCCTTCTACTGCCTTCTACTGCCTTCTACTGGCTTCTACTCCCTTCTACTCCCTTCCACTCCCTTCTACGCCCTTCAACTGCCTCCATCAGTTATCCTTCCCAACGTTATTCCATCTCCTGTCCAGACTCCTACTAATTGCATTCAACACAAAACACAAAAAACCTCATGACGAATGCATAAAAATTGCTAAAAAATCCCACCTGGCTTTTGCCGTTTGTCATAATATTTTTGGGTAACTTTGGGGTCTTACCCATCGAAAATCTCCCTCTGTCTGCCCCTCGTTCCATTCGAAATCTATTCCTCTGTCTTCCTCTGTGTCTCTCTCTCTCTCATGTCTCCCTTTTATTTATAGAAAATACATTTTTGTTTCATGTTTGCATATCGCCCGCCAAAAATATTCTGCATTGACTTGCATTTGGCTTACAAACAAAAGCTGGCCAGAATCCTGTTCCTGTCCTGCCTCTCCGCCCTCATCTCCGATCCAAAAAGGCAAAACAATATTCTGACATTCAATTCGACATTTGTTTGCGGGATGCTCCTGCATTTACGCTTTCAGAGGTATTCTCATGTTAAAGAAGGTCCAGCAATGGGAGAAGGAAAGTTCTTGGGGGAAAAAGAACTGCAATCCCCTGCTAAGTCACGCTGGGAGAGGGGAGAGCGCTTGGCGTGCCTTTTCTTGTCTGTGGTCCGTGGCGGGGAGATAAGCTTGTAGCAGTGTGAGTGTATGTATGTGTCGTCTGGGCGGGTAGAGTGTGAGTATGATCTCGTTCTCTACTGCGCAATTGTTTTTGGCATCTCTCTCCCTCTCACTGCCTTGGTTAAAGAGGAAGAGAGGGATAGAAGAGAGTATAGACGGGATAAATACGAAAATTGATATGCTGTTCTGTGTTTTTCGCTTCATTTTGTTTCTCATTCCCTGTTTTCGGGTCCGTGGCGGGAGATAAGCTTGTAGCAGTGTGAGTGTATGTATGTGTCGTCTGGCGGGTTCTGTGTCTCTACAGCGCAGTTGTTGTTGGCATCTCTCTCCCTCTCACTGCTTTGGTCAAAGAGGAAGAGAGAGATAGATAGAAGAGAGTATAGAAGGGATAAATATGAAAATGAAAATGCTAGGAATAGGAATAGGAATAGGAATATAGGAAAAGGAGAGGGAGAGAGGAGGAATCGACTAGGAATACGGTTATAATTCCAATTCAAGAACAAATGCAGAGAGCAGCAGAAAAAGGTCTACTACGCTCACTTCCCATCACTTGCACTTTGCCCTATACACGTTTGCTCTCTTTTTGTATATGTATGTTGGTGAGGGAGATGAAGAAGATCAGAAACATTCGATCATCTCTTTTTCAATAGGAAAAGGAGAGGAGGAGACGAGGAATCGACTAGGAATACGGTTATAATTCCAATACTAGAACAAATCCAGAGCCCAGCAGGAAAATAGCTAATACGCCACTGCAACCCACTCTCTCCCCTCACTAGCACACTGCCACACACACTTTCGCTCTCTTTTTTTAAAAGGGCGAGGGAGACGAAGAGGAGCTGAAATATTTGATCACCTCTTTTGCAATAGGAATGGGAGAGGGGGAGACGAGGAATCGACTAGGAATACGGTTATAATTCCAATGCTAGAACAAATGCAGAGACCAGCAGGAAAATAGCTAGGAAAAGGAGAGGGGAGACGAGGAATCGAAACTTTTATTCGTTTTGCAGTTGCAGAGCGATGGGAACAAGAGCCCAATTCCAATACGAGAAAAATTTCAGAGAGTAGCAGAAAAAAAGCCACTACGATTTGTACCCACTCACTTCCCCCCTCTCTCTCTCAATTCTAACTTCCACAGGTGCTCACGGCCACACACGCATTCGGTCTCCCTTGTAATAGGAGAGAGAGACGAAGAGGAGCAGAGCGTGCGAGAGAGCAACTAGTACTAGAAGCATAAAGAGAGCATGGAACGAACGTGTGCTAAGCCGGCTACGCATTTGCATAGCCCTCACAGTTTTTCTACTCAAACGACAAGATCAATTATGCCCACCCACAAAGCTTTCTTACAACTTCTGCATCTCGCTCCAACCAGCAGCCAAACACCTTCGCTTTCATTTTAAGTAAAAGAGAGGAAGACAAGAAAACGAAATATTCGCATTCAGAGCTATAGGCACACAAGCCGAATTCTAATGCAAAAACACTTGCAGAGAGCAGCCTACTGACCCACATAATTTCGCTCTCTTCTTGTAATATGAGAGGGAGACGAAGGGGAGCAGAAACATTCGATCACCTCTTTTGCAATAGGGAAGGAAGAGGGGGAAAAGAGGAATCGAAAATGTCGCTTTCATTTTGCAGTTGCTGATAAGAACACGAGTCCAATTCATATACGAGAACAATTGCAGAGAGGAGCAGTGAGAGAGCAACCAAGCCACTGTAACCCACTCACTTCCCCTCTCTCTCCCAATGCTAATATCGACAGGTGCTCACGGCCACACACGCTTTCGATCTCCCTTTGTAATAGGAGAGCGAGATGAAGAGGAGCAGAGCGTGGGAGAGAGCAATTAGTACGAGACGCATAAAGAGAGCATGGAACGAACGGGGGGCTAAGCCGGCTACGCATCTGCATTGCCCTCTCAGTTCTTTTCTCCCCCCGCTGCTGTGAAGGTCAGCTCCGCGTCGCGGTCCGCGAAAATCGGGTAAATTCGGTAAATCAAATGGAAAGAAGTGTCGCGAGTGTAGTGCAGGCGATAAGGCAGGTGATAAGGCGACAGCAAAGAAATGCGGCCATACAGGCGACAGCAGAGAAATGCGGCCATAAGTGCAAAAAGTGAAGTATAGTGCAGTGTAGTGCAGTGTAGTGCAGTGATCAGGCGACAGCAAAGAAATGCGGCCATACAGGCGACAGCAAAGAAATGCGGCCATAAGTGAAGTGTAGTGCAGTGATCAGGCGACAGCAAAGAAATGCGGCCAATCCGGCGACAGCAAAGAAATGCGGCCATAAGTGAAGTGTAGTGCAGTGATAAGGCGACAGCAAAGAAATGCGGCCATACAGGCGACAGCAAAGAAATGCGGCCATAAGTGAAGTGTAGTGCAGTGATCAGGCGACAGCAAAGAAATGCGGCCAATCAGGCGACAGCAATGAAATGCGGCCATAAGTGAAGTGTAGTGCAGTGATCAGGCGACAGCAAAGAAATGCGGCCAATCAGGCGACAGCAATGAAATGCGGCCATAAGTGAAGTGTAGTGCAGTGATCAGGCGACAGCAAAGAAATGCGGCCAATCAGGCGACAGCAATGAAATGCGGCCATAAGTGAAGTGTAGTGCAGTGATAAGGCGACAGCAAAGAAATGCGGCCAATCAGGCGACAGCAATGAAATGCGGCCATAAGTGAAGTGTAGTGCAGTGATCAGGCGACAGCAAAGAAATGCGGCCAATCAGGCGACAGCAATGAAATGCGGCCATAAGTGAAGTGTAGTGCAGTGATCAGGCGACAGCAAAGAAATGCGGCCAATCAGGCGACAGCAAAGAAATGCGGCCATAAGTGAAGTGTAGTGCAGTGATAAGGCGACAGCAAAGAAATGCGGCCAATCAGGCGACAGCAAAGAAATGCGGCCATAAGTGAAGTGTAGTGCAGTGATAAGGCGACAGCAAAGAAATGCGGCCAATCCGGCGACAGCAAAGAAATGCGGCCATAAGTGAAGTGTAGTGCAGTGATAAGGCGACAGCAAAGAAATGCGGCCATACAGGCGACAGCAAAGAAATGCGGCCATAAGTGAAGTGTAGTGCAGTGATCAGGCGACAGCAAAGAAATGCGGCCAATCAGGCGACAGCAAAGAAATGCGGCCATAAGTGAAGTGTAGTGCAGTGATCAGGCGACAGCAAAGAAATGCGGCCAATCAGGCGACAGCAATGAAATGCGGCCATAAGTGAAGTGTAGTGCAGTGATAAGGCGACAGCAAAGAAATGCGGCCAATCAGGCGACAGCAATGAAATGCGGCCATAAGTGAAGTGTAGTGCAGTGATCAGGCGACAGCAAAGAAATGCGGCCAATCAGGCGACAGCAATGAAATGCGGCCATAAGTGAAGTGTAGTGCAGTGATAAGGCGACAGCAAAGAAATGCGGCCAATCAGGCGACAGCAATGAAATGCGGCCATAAGTGAAGTGTAGTGCAGTGATCAGGCGACAGCAAAGAAATGCGGCCAATCAGGCGACAGCAATGAAATGCGGCCATAAGTGAAGTGTAGTGCAGTGATAAGGCGACAGCAAAGAAATGCAGCCAATCAGGCGACAGCAAAGAAATGCGGCCATAAGTGAAGTGTAGTGCAGTGATAAGGCGACAGCAAAGAAATGCGGCCATACAGGCGACAGCAAAGAAATGCGGCCATAAGTGAAGTGTAGTGCAGTGATCAGGCGACAGCAAAGAAATGCGGCCAATCAGGCGACAGCAATGAAATGCGGCCATAAGTGAAGTGTAGTGCAGTGATCAGGCGACAGCAAAGAAATGCGGCCAATCAGGCGACAGCAATGAAATGCGGCCATAAGTGAAGTGTAGTGCAGTGATCAGGCGACAGCAAAGAAATGCGGCCAATCAGGCGACAGCAATGAAATGCGGCCATAAGTGAAGTGTAGTGCAGTGATCAGGCGACAGCAAATAAATGCGGCCAATCAGGCGACAGCAAAGAAATGCGGCCATAAGTGAAGTGTAGTGCAGTGATAAGGCGACAGCAAAGAAATGCGGCCAATCAGGCGACAGCAAAGAAATGCGGCCATAAGTGAAGTGTAGTGCAGTGATAAGGCGACAGCAAAGAAATGCGGCCAATCCGGCGACAGCAAAGAAATGCGGCCATAAGTGAAGTGTAGTGCAGTGATAAGGCGACAGCAAAGAAATGCGGCCATACAGGCGACAGCAAAGAAATGCGGCCATAAGTGAAGTGTAGTGCAGTGATCAGGCGACAGCAAAGAAATGCGGCCAATCAGGCGACAGCAAAGAAATGCGGCCAATCAGGCGACAGCAATGAAATGCGGCCATAAGTGAAGTGTAGTGCAGTGATAAGGCGACAGCAAAGAAATGCGGCCATACAGGCGACAGCAAAGAAATGCGGCCATAAGTGAAGTGTAGTGCAGTGATCAGGCGACAGCAAAGAAATGCGGCCAATCAGGCGACAGCAATGAAATGCGGCCATAAGTGAAGTGTAGTGCAGTGATCAGGCGACAGCAAAGAAATGCGGCCAATCAGGCGACAGCAAAGAAATGCGGCCATAAGTGAAGTGTAGTGCAGTGATCAGGCGACAGCAAAGAAATGCGGCCAATCAGGCGACAGCAATGAAATGCGGCCATAAGTGAAGTGTAGTGCAGTGATAAGGCGACAGCAAAGAAATGCGGCCAATCAGGCGACAGCAATGAAATGCGGCCATAAGTGAAGTGTAGTGCAGTGATCAGGCGACAGCAAAGAAATGCGGCCAATCAGGCGACAGCAATGAAATGCGGCCATAAGTGAAGTGTAGTGCAGTGATAAGGCGACAGCAAAGAAATGCGGCCAATCAGGCGACAGCAATGAAATGCGGCCATAAGTGAAGTGTAGTGCAGTGATCAGGCGACAGCAAAGAAATGCGGCCAATCAGGCGACAGCAATGAAATGCGGCCATAAGTGAAGTGTAGTGCAGTGATAAGGCGACAGCAAAGAAATGCAGCCAATCAGGCGACAGCAAAGAAATGCGGCCATAAGTGAAGTGTAGTGCAGTGATAAGGCGACAGCAAAGAAATGCGGCCATACAGGCGACAGCAAAGAAATGCGGCCAATCAGGCGACAGCAATGAAATGCGGCCATAAGTGAAGTGTAGTGCAGTGATCAGGCGACAGCAAAGAAATGCGGCCAATCAGGCGACAGCAATGAAATGCGGCCATAAGTGAAGTGTAGTGCAGTGATAAGGCGACAGCAAAGAAATGCGGCCAATCAGGCGACAGCAAAGAAATGCGGCCAATCAGGCGACAGCAAAGAAATGCGGCCATAAGTGAAGTGTAGTGCAGTGATAAGGCGACAGCAAAGAAATGCAGCCAATCAGGCGACAGCAAAGAAATGCGGCCATAAGTGAAGTGTAGTGCAGTGATAAGGCGACAGCAAAGAAATGCGGCCATACAGGCGACAGCAAAGAAATGCGGCCATAAGTGAAGTGTAGTGCAGTGATCAGGCGACAGCAAAGAAATGCGGCCAATCAGGCGACAGCAGTGAAATGCGGCCATAAGTGAAGTGTAGTGCAGTGATCAGGCGACAGCAAAGAAATGCGGCCAATCAGGCGACAGCAATGAAATGCGGCCATAAGTGAAGTGTAGTGCAGTGATCAGGCGACAGCAAAGAAATGCGGCCAATCAGGCGACAGCAATGAAATGCGGCCATAAGTGAAGTGTAGTGCAGTGATAAGGCGACAGCAAAGAAATGCGGCCAATCAGGCGACAGCAATGAAATGCGGCCATAAGTGAAGTGTAGTGCAGTGATCAGGCGACAGCAAAGAAATGCGGCCAATCAGGCGACAGCAATGAAATGCGGCCATAAGTGAAGTGTAGTGCAGTGATAAGGCGACAGCAAAGAAATGCGGCCAATCAGGCGACAGCAATGAAATGCGGCCATAAGTGAAGTGTAGTGCAGTGATCAGGCGACAGCAAAGAAATGCGGCCAATCAGGCGACAGCAATGAAATGCGGCCATAAGTGAAGTGTAGTGCAGTGATAAGGCGACAGCAAAGAAATGCGGCCATACAGGCGACAGCAAAGAAATGCGGCCATAAGTGAAGTGTAGTGCAGTGATCAGGCGACAGCAAAGAAATGCGGCCAATCAGGCGACAGCAGTGAAATGCGGCCATAAGTGAAGTGTAGTGCAGTGATCAGGCGACAGCAAAGAAATGCGGCCAATCAGGCGACAGCAATGAAATGCGGCCATAAGTGAAGTGTAGTGCAGTGATCAGGCGACAGCAAAGAAATGCGGCCAATCAGGCGACAGCAATGAAATGCGGCCATAAGTGAAGTGTAGTGCAGTGATAAGGCGACAGCAAAGAAATGCGGCCAATCAGGCGACAGCAATGAAATGCGGCCATAAGTGAAGTGTAGTGCAGTGATCAGGCGACAGCAAAGAAATGCGGCCAATCAGGCGACAGCAAAGAAATGCGGCCAATCAGGCGACAGCAATGAAATGCGGCCATAAGTGAAGTGTAGTGCAGTGATAAGGCGACAGCAAAGAAATGCGGCCATACAGGCGACAGCAAAGAAATGCGGCCATAAGTGAAGTGTAGTGCAGTGATCAGGCGACAGCAAAGAAATGCGGCCAATCAGGCGACAGCAATGAAATGCGGCCATAAGTGAAGTGTAGTGCAGTGATCAGGCGACAGCAAAGAAATGCGGCCAATCAGGCGACAGCAATGAAATGCGGCCATAAGTGAAGTGTAGTGCAGTGATCAGGCGACAGCAAAGAAATGCGGCCAATCAGGCGACAGCAATGAAATGCGGCCATAAGTGAAGTGTAGTGCAGTGATAAGGCGACAGCAAAGAAATGCGGCCAATCAGGCGACAGCAATGAAATGCGGCCATAAGTGAAGTGTAGTGCAGTGATCAGGCGACAGCAAAGAAATGCGGCCAATCAGGCGACAGCAATGAAATGCGGCCATAAGTGAAGTGTAGTGCAGTGATCAGGCGACAGCAAATAAATGCGGCCAATCAGGCGACAGCAAAGAAATGCGGCCATAAGTGAAGTGTAGTGCAGTGATAAGGCGACAGCAAAGAAATGCGGCCAATCAGGCGACAGCAAAGAAATGCGGCCATAAGTGAAGTGTAGTGCAGTGATAAGGCGACAGCAAAGAAATGCGGCCAATCCGGCGACAGCAAAGAAATGCGGCCATAAGTGAAGTGTAGTGCAGTGATAAGGCGACAGCAAAGAAATGCGGCCATACAGGCGACAGCAAAGAAATGCGGCCATAAGTGAAGTGTAGTGCAGTGATCAGGCGACAGCAAAGAAATGCGGCCAATCAGGCGACAGCAAAGAAATGCGGCCAATCAGGCGACAGCAATGAAATGCGGCCATAAGTGAAGTGTAGTGCAGTGATCAGGCGACAGCAAAGAAATGCGGCCAATCAGGCGACAGCAATGAAATGCGGCCATAAGTGAAGTGTAGTGCAGTGATAAGGCGACAGCAAAGAAATGCAGCCAATCAGGCGACAGCAAAGAAATGCGGCCATAAGTGAAGTGTAGTGCAGTGATAAGGCGACAGCAAAGAAATGCGGCCATACAGGCGACAGCAAAGAAATGCGGCCAATCAGGCGACAGCAATGAAATGCGGCCATAAGTGAAGTGTAGTGCAGTGATCAGGCGACAGCAAAGAAATGCGGCCAATCAGGCGACAGCAATGAAATGCGGCCATAAGTGAAGTGTAGTGCAGTGATAAGGCGACAGCAAAGAAATGCGGCCAATCAGGCGACAGCAAAGAAATGCGGCCAATCAGGCGACAGCAAAGAAATGCGGCCATAAGTGAAGTGTAGTGCAGTGATAAGGCGACAGCAAAGAAATGCAGCCAATCAGGCGACAGCAAAGAAATGCGGCCATAAGTGAAGTGTAGTGCAGTGATAAGGCGACAGCAAAGAAATGCGGCCATACAGGCGACAGCAAAGAAATGCGGCCATAAGTGAAGTGTAGTGCAGTGATCAGGCGACAGCAAAGAAATGCGGCCAATCAGGCGACAGCAGTGAAATGCGGCCATAAGTGAAGTGTAGTGCAGTGATCAGGCGACAGCAAAGAAATGCGGCCAATCAGGCGACAGCAATGAAATGCGGCCATAAGTGAAGTGTAGTGCAGTGATCAGGCGACAGCAAAGAAATGCGGCCAATCAGGCGACAGCAATGAAATGCGGCCATAAGTGAAGTGTAGTGCAGTGATAAGGCGACAGCAAAGAAATGCGGCCAATCAGGCGACAGCAATGAAATGCGGCCATAAGTGAAGTGTAGTGCAGTGATCAGGCGACAGCAAAGAAATGCGGCCAATCAGGCGACAGCAATGAAATGCGGCCATAAGTGAA
Source organism: Drosophila affinis (assembly GCA_037356375.1). Taxonomy (NCBI): domain Eukaryota; kingdom Metazoa; phylum Arthropoda; class Insecta; order Diptera; family Drosophilidae; genus Drosophila; species Drosophila affinis. The sequence goes on from CM074799.1 coordinate 23,907,562, forward strand.
GTGTAGTGCAGTGATAAGGCGACAGCAAAGAAATGCGGCCAATCAGGCGACAGCAATGAAATGCGGCCATAAGTGAAGTGTAGTGCAGTGATCAGGCGACAGCAAAGAAATGCGGCCAATCAGGCGACAGCAATGAAATGCGGCCATAAGTGAAGTGTAGTGCAGTGATCAGGCGACAGCAAATAAATGCGGCCAATCAGGCGACAGCAAAGAAATGCGGCCATAAGTGAAGTGTAGTGCAGTGATAAGGCGACAGCAAAGAAATGCGGCCAATCAGGCGACAGCAAAGAAATGCGGCCATAAGTGAAGTGTAGTGCAGTGATAAGGCGACAGCAAAGAAATGCGGCCAATCCGGCGACAGCAAAGAAATGCGGCCATAAGTGAAGTGTAGTGCAGTGATAAGGCGACAGCAAAGAAATGCGGCCATACAGGCGACAGCAAAGAAATGCGGCCATAAGTGAAGTGTAGTGCAGTGATCAGGCGACAGCAAAGAAATGCGGCCAATCAGGCGACAGCAAAGAAATGCGGCCAATCAGGCGACAGCAATGAAATGCGGCCATAAGTGAAGTGTAGTGCAGTGATCAGGCGACAGCAAAGAAATGCGGCCAATCAGGCGACAGCAATGAAATGCGGCCATAAGTGAAGTGTAGTGCAGTGATAAGGCGACAGCAAAGAAATGCAGCCAATCAGGCGACAGCAAAGAAATGCGGCCATAAGTGAAGTGTAGTGCAGTGATAAGGCGACAGCAAAGAAATGCGGCCATACAGGCGACAGCAAAGAAATGCGGCCATAAGTGAAGTGTAGTGCAGTGATCAGGCGACAGCAAAGAAATGCGGCCAATCAGGCGACAGCAGTGAAATGCGGCCATAAGTGAAGTGTAGTGCAGTGATCAGGCGACAGCAAAGAAATGCGGCCAATCAGGCGAGAGCAATGAAATGCGGCCATAAGTGAAGTGTAGTGCAGTGATCAGGCGACAGCAAAGAAATGCGGCCAATCAGGCGACAGCAATGAAATGCGGCCATAAGTGAAGTGTAGTGCAGTGATAAGGCGACAGCAAAGAAATGCGGCCAATCAGGCGACAGCAATGAAATGCGGCCATAAGTGAAGTGTAGTGCAGTGATCAGGCGACAGCAAAGAAATGCGGCCAATCAGGCGACAGCAATGAAATGCGGCCATAAGTGAAGTGTAGTGCAGTGATCAGGCGACAGCAAATAAATGCGGCCAATCAGGCGACAGCAAAGAAATGCGGCCAATCAGGCGACAGCAATGAAATGCGGCCATAAGTGAAGTGTAGTGCAGTGATAAGGCGACAGCAAAGAAATGCGGCCAATCAGGCGACAGCAAAGAAATGCGGCCAATCAGGCGACAGCAAAGAAATGCGGCCATAAGTGAAGTGTAGTGCAGTGATCAGGCGACAGCAAAGAAATGCGGCCAAACAGGCGACAGCAAAGAAATGCGGCCAACATTTTTTGTTTTGCGAGTGCTAAATAATCTTTCCATTTGTCGTCTCTATCTCTCGTCGTTATCTCGAAATCGTCGTGCGATATAATGTGTATAACAATGCCAGAAGACCATGGACAGAAGGAAATGGAAGATGGATAATGAAGACAGACGAAATATTAATGAAAGGGTGAGCGAAATTTTTGTTTTAATTGTTGAACTTTGAAGAGAATCGATTTTTGGTATTGTTTAAAGAGAGTTTCTCTTCGGGTTCCCATTTCCTTTCTTCTCTTATTTCCAACTCTTTGGTTTTCACAGCTTGTGGCGCAGCGATGCCGTCGGCAAATGCAGTCGCTGATCTGCCTTCATATTCTCTCTGCCCGATCTTCGGGGCTTAGCATAAAGCTCTGCCGCCATTTTCGTGGGCTCAGCTCATAGCTCTGCCGCCTCTTCGGGGGTTCTGTCTCTCCCACTCGGCATTGCTGTTAGGGCTTCGGGTCGGGGCCGGGGCGCTTGGTGTTGGTGGGGCTCTCTCTCTCTCGGCTTCTTGCTGGCACTTCTTTCGGTGTTCTTTTGCATTTGCCTACGCGACTAGGAGAGAATGAATGAGATAGAAAGAGTCTAAAATTGCATTTGAAATATGAAAAGCAGTCCCAAAGGGGGCTGGGGTTTTCTGGTGGCTGCTTTTGATATTGTAATTAAATGTGCTGCAAAATATGTTTTCAAATGTATTTTCAGAGTTGGCAAATGTTTTTCTGTGGCATTTTCATTGTTTATTCGCTGCTCCCTTCTACTCCCTTCTACTCCCCTTCTTCGCCCTTCTGCTCCCTTCTACTCCCTTCTACTGCCTTCTACTGCCTTCTACTGGCTTCTACTCCCTTCTACTCCCTTCCACTCCCTTCTACGCCCTTCAACTGCCTCCATCAGTTATCCTTCCCAACGTTATTCCATCTCCTGTCCAGACTCCTACTAATTGCATTCAACACAAAACACAAAAAACCTCATGACGAATGCATAAAAATTGCTAAAAAATCCCACCTGGCTTTTGCCGTTTGTCATAATATTTTTGGGTAACTTTGGGGTCTTACCCATCGAAAATCTCCCTCTGTCTGCCCCTCGTTCCATTCGAAATCTATTCCTCTATCTTCCTCTGTGTCTCTCTCTCTCTCATGTCTCCCTTTTATTTATAGAAAATACATTTTTGTTTCATGTTTGCATATCGCCCGCCAAAAATATTCTGCATTGACTTGCATTTTGGCTTACAAACAAAAGCTGGCCAGAATCCTGTTCCTGTCCTGCCTCTCCGCCCCTCATCTCCGATCCAAAAAGGCAAAACAATATTCTGACATTCAATTCGACATTTGTTTGCGGGATGCTCCTGCATTTACGCTTTCAGAGGGTATTCTCATGTTAAAGAAGGTCCAGCAATGGGAGAAGGAAAGTTCTTGGGGAAAAAGAACTGCAATCCCCTGCTAAGTCACGCTGGGAGAGGGGAGAGCGCTTGGCGTGCCTTTTCTTGTCTGTGGTCCGTGGCGGGGAGATAAGCTTGTAGCAGTGTGAGTGTATGCATTCAACACAAAACACAAAAAACCTCATGACGAATGAATAAAAATTGCTAAAAAATCCCACCTGGCTTTTGCCGTTTGTCATAATATTTTTGGGTAACTTTGGGGTCTTACCCATCGAAAATCTCCCTCTGTCTGCCCCTCGTTCCATTCGAAATCTATTCCTCTATCTTCCTCTGTGTCTCTCTCTCTCTCATGTCTCCCTTTTATTTATAGAAAATACATTTTTGTTTCATGTTTGCATATCGCCCGCCAAAAATATTCTGCATTGACTTGCATTTTGGCTTACAAACAAAAGCTGGCCAGAATCCTGTTCCTGTCCTGCCTCTCCGCCCCTCATCTCCGATCCAAAAAGGCAAAACAATATTCTGACATTCAATTCGACATTTGTTTGCGGGATGCTCCTGCATTTACGCTTTCAGAGGGTATTCTCATGTTAAAGAAGGTCCAGCAATGGGAGAAGGAAAGTTCTTGGGGAAAAAGAACTGCAATCCCCTGCTAAGTCACGCTGGGAGAGGGGAGAGCGCTTGGCGTGCCTTTTCTTGTCTGTGGTCCGTGGCGGGGAGATAAGCTTGTAGCAGTGTGAGTGTATGTATGTGTCGTCTGGGCGGGTAGAGTGTGAGTATGATCTCGTTCTCTACTGCGCAATTGTTTTTGGCATCTCTCTCCCTCTCACTGCCTTGGTTAAAGAGGAAGAGAGGGATAGAAGAGAGTATAGACGGGATAAATACGAAAATTGATATGCTGTGGTGGTTGTGATAATTGTTCCCACTGCCCTGGCGGCGGATACATCGGAGGTAGCGTCTGTGAAGAACAACTAAAAAAGAAACATGCATACAAATGTATATATGTTCTGTGTTTTTCGCTTCATTTTGTTTCTCATTCCCTGTTTTCGGGTCCGTGGCGGGGAGATAAGCTTGTAGCAGTGTGAGTGTATGTATGTGTCGTCTGGGCGGGTTCTGTGTCTCTACAGCGCAGTTGTTGTTGGCATCTCTCTCCCTCTCACTGCTTTGGTCAAAGAGGAAGAGAGAGATAGATAGAAGAGAGTATAGAAGGGATAAATATGAAAATGAAAATGCTGTTGTGGTTGTGATAATTGTTCCCACTGCCCTGGCGGCGTATACATAGGTAGCGTCTGTGAAAAACAACTAAAACAGGAACATACATACAAATGTATATATGTATGTACCTATGTGCGTATTTGCATATGTAAACAGTTTTGCCGTCAAACACAATAGTAGGTTGTGATAATTGTTCCCACTGCCCTGGCGGCGAACACATCGGAGGTAGCGTCTGTGAAGAACAACTAAAAAAGAAACATACATACAAATGTATATATGTTCTGTGTTTTTCGCTTCATTTTGTTTCTCATTCCCTGTTTTCGGGTCCGTGGCGGGGAGATAAGCTTGTAGCAGTGTGAGTGTATGTATGTGTCGTCTGGGCGGGTTCTGTGTCTCTACAGCGCAGTTGTTGTTGGCATCTCTCTCCCTCTCACTGCTTTGGTCAAAGAGGAAGAGAGAGATAGATAGAAGAGAGTATAGAAGGGATAAATATGAAAATGAAAATGCTGTTGTGGTTGTGATAATTGTTCCCACTGCCCTGGCGGCGTATACATAGGTAGCGTCTGTGAAAAACAACTAAAACAGGAACATACATACAAATGTATATATGTATGTACCTATGTGCGTATTTGCATATGTAAACAGTTTTTGCCGTCAAACACAATAGTAAACTTGCATGCGTTGAATGTTCCTATAGAAAAGTGAACAAAATATCAATTTCGAGGACACTGATTTTCGTCAATATTTTTACTGTATATATATATGAAATGGGACTGTATATTTCGATAACTTTTTTAAAAAAATGCGCCAACTTGTAGTGCTGTAAAATGTCAACAGTATAGACGCGCAGAGTTGTATTCTGATTGGTAACAGTGCTGTAAAATGTAAACAGTAAGCTTGGTATATTTTATATGTGAGACCGCATATTTCGGTATATTTCCTGGTTGTCACTTCCATGCCACTCTACATCAACGATTTCGTTTTGTAGCACTGCAACGCAGAGATGCTTTGATCGAAATTTGACAATTGGCACATCGCGTGGCGCATGCTTTCGCTTCCGCTCTGTCTTTCCCTTTCTTGTTGGAACGTGTGCAGTGTCAGGTAAGAGGTTAGTTGCAATGTTTTCATTGAAATATGTATTAAGTGCAACTAATTTATGCCAACATGCTGCGTATTGGCGAGCCGAAGTCGGTGCGCGAGCTGATTTACAAACGCGGTTATGTCAAGCACAGCCCTCAGCGTGTCCCCATCACCGACAACTTTGTGATTGTGCGCAAACTGCGAAAGGCTCCCACCGGTGGCTGGCGCAAGGAGGCCAATCACTACGTTAATGGAGGTGATATAATACATTATATTTAAAAGAGACCATTTTTAAATGCAACTAATTTGTGTCAATAACAGATGCCTGCTGCGGTCCTCACGAAACCTGCAGCTAAGAAGCTACCCGCTGTGCCGGAATCAAAGATGAAATTCAGCAAAAAAAACAAATCTGCAAACGTGCCGCTGAGTCAAAGCGTCGTTTCAAGCGCACCGCTGTAATTGCGCTGCCCAAGAAGGAAAACCTGGTCCGTGCCGAAAAGTAACAGAATGAGTACATCGAATCTGACCAGCGTGAAATAAAGCTGCGTCGTCTGGCTAAGACGCGCAACCAGTTTTGTGTGCCCGCAGAGGCCAAACTGGCGTTTGTCGTGCGTGTCCGTGGGTATGTAATGTTATGATAACTATTCTACTGTTTATTTAAAAACCTTTAATTATCTTTCAGTATCAACAAGGTTGCCACCAGGGTTCGCAAAGCACTGCATCTGTTCCGATTGCGCCAAATCAACAATGGTGTCTTTATTAAGTTGAACAAGGCTACCATCAACATGCTGCGTATGGGCGAGCCGAAGTCGGTGCGCGAGCTGATTTACAAACGCGGTTATGTCAAGCACAGCCGTCAGCGTGTCCCCATCACCGACAACTTTGTGATTGAGCGCAAACTGCGAAAGGCTCCCACCGGTGGCTGGCGCAAGGAGGCCAATCACTACGTTAATGGAGGTGATATAATACATTATATTTAAAAGAGACCATTTTTAAATTCAACTAATTTGTGTCAATAACAGATGCCTGCTGCGGTCCTCACGAAACCTGCAGCTAAGAAGCTACCCGCTGTGCCGGAATCAAAGATGAAATTCAGCAAAAAAAACAAATCTGCAAACGTGCCGCTGAGTCAAAGCGTCGTTTCAAGCGCACCGCTGTAATTGCGCTGCCCAAGAAGGAAAATCTGGTCCGTGCCGAAAAGTAACAGGTTAGAAGTTCATTTCATTTCAGTTCTATTTGTACAGCGGCATGAAAAGACGCGTTTCGGCACAGGCCGATCCGTTTTAGTAGGGGCTGAGACATTTGCATTTGCATTTATGTTTGACATGCCCTTAGCACGCCGGGGGGGTATTGGCGCTGGTAGCGGGCTGATTGTCAATCGTCTCCAGATCCTCTTCGTCGAGCTCTCCCTCGCTATCAACATCAATAGGCTCTTCTAGCCGATATTAGTTAGTGAAAATCAAGTTCATTCGTATTGTCGTATCGGATATTCGCGGGTATGTGTCGTTCTGATCAAGGCGTCAGTTCATATTGTAATTATCATTTGGCGACCTGTTGGTGGCTTGTTTGTGGGCAGGGCATCAATGTGGCATCATCTACTCCCTTCTACTCCCCTTCTTCGCCCTTCTGCTCCCTTCTACTCCCTTCTACTCCCTTCTACTCCCTTCTACTGCCTTCTACTGCTTCTACTGGCTTCTACTCCCTTCTACTCCCTTCCACTCCCTTCTACGCCCTTCAACTGCCTCCATCAGTTATCCTTCCCAACGTTATTCCATCTCCTGTCCAGACTCCTACTAATTGCATTCAACACAAAACACAAAAAACCTCATGACGAATGCATAAAAATTGCTAAAAAAATCCCACCTGGCTTTTGCCGTTTGTCATAATATTTTTGGGTAACTTTGGGGTCTTACCCATCGAAAATCTCCCTCTGTCTGCCCCTCGTTCCATTCGAAATCTATTCCTCTATCTTCCTCTGTGTCTCTCTTTCTCTCATGTCTCCCTTTTATTTATAGAAAATACATTTTTGTTTCATGTTTGCATATCGCCCGCCAAAAATATTCTGCATTGACTTGCATTTTGGCTTACAAACAAAAGCTGGCCAGAATCCTGTTCCTGTCCTGCCTCTCCGCCCCTCATCTCCGATCCAAAAAGGCAAAACAATATTCTGACATTCAATTCGACATTTGTTTGCGGGATGCTCCTGCATTTACGCTTTCAGAGGGTATTCTCATGTTAAAGAAGGTCCAGCAATGGGAGAAGGAAAGTTCTTGGGGAAAAAGAACTGCAATCCCCTGCTAAGTCACGCTGGGAGAGGGGAGAGCGCTTGGCGTGCCTTTTCTTGTCTGTGGTCCGTGGCGGGGAGATAAGCTTGTAGCAGTGTGAGTGTATGTATGTGTCGTCTGGGCGGGTAGAGTGTGAGTATGATCTCGTTCTCTACTGCGCAATTGTTTTTGGCATCTCTCTCCCTCTCACTGCCTTGGTTAAAGAGGAAGAGAGGGATAGAAGAGAGTATAGACGGGATAAATACGAAAATTGATATGCTGTTCTGTGTTTTTCGCTTCATTTTGTTTCTCATTCCCTGTTTTCGGGTCCGTGGCGGGGAGATAAGCTTGTAGCAGTGTGAGTGTATGTATGTGTCGTCTGGGCGGGTTCTGTGTCTCTACAGCGCAGTTGTTGTTGGCATCTCTCTCCCTCTCACTGCTTTGGTCAAAGAGGAAGAGAGAGATAGATAGAAGAGAGTATAGAAGGGATAAATATGAAAATGAAAATGCTAGGAATAGGAATAGGAATAGGAATATAGGAAAAGGAGAGGGAGAGAGGAGGAATCGACTAGGAATACGGTTATAATTCCAATTCAAGAACAAATGCAGAGAGCAGCAGAAAAAGGTCTACTACGCTCACTTCCCATCACTTGCACTTTGCCCTATACACGTTTGCTCTCTTTTTGTATATGTATGTTGGTGAGGGAGATGAAGAAGATCAGAAACATTCGATCATCTCTTTTTCAATAGGAAAAGGAGAGGAGGAGACGAGGAATCGACTAGGAATACGGTTATAATTCCAATACTAGAACAAATCCAGAGCCCAGCAGGAAAATAGCTAATACGCCACTGCAACCCACTCTCTCCCCTCACTAGCACACTGCCACACACACTTTCGCTCTCTTTTTTTAAAGGGCGAGGGAGACGAAGAGGAGCTGAAATATTTGATCACCTCTTTTGCAATAGGAATGGGAGAGGGGGAGACGAGGAATCGACTAGGAATACGGTTATAATTCCAATGCTAGAACAAATGCAGAGACCAGCAGGAAAATAGCTAGGAAAAGGAGAGGGGAGACGAGGAATCGAAACTTTTATTCGTTTTGCAGTTGCAGAGCGATGGGAACAAGAGCCCAATTCCAATACGAGAAAAATTTCAGAGAGTAGCAGAAAAAAAGCCACTACGATTTTGTACCCACTCACTTCCCCCCTCTCTCTCTCAATTCTAACTTCCACAGGTGCTCACGGCCACACACGCATTCGGTCTCCCTTGTAATAGGAGAGAGAGACGAAGAGGAGCAGAGCGTGCGAGAGAGCACCTAGTACTAGAAGCATAAAGAGAGCATGGAACGAACGTGTGCTAAGCCGGCTACGCATTTGCATAGCCCTCACAGTTTTTCTACTCAAACGACAAGATCAATTATGCCCACCCACAAAGCTTTCTTACAACTTCTGCATCTCGCTCCAACCAGCAGCCAAACACCTTCGCTTTCATTTTAAGTAAAAGAGAGGAAGACAAGAAAACGAAATATTCGCATTCAGAGCTATAGGCACACAAGCCGAATTCTAATGCAAAAACACTTGCAGAGAGCAGCCTACTGACCCACATAATTTCGCTCTCTTCTTGTAATATGAGAGGGAGACGAAGGGGAGCAGAAACATTCGATCACCTCTTTTGCAATAGGGAAGGAAGAGGGGGAAAAGAGGAATCGAAAATGTCGCTTTCATTTTGCAGTTGCTGATAAGAACACGAGTCCAATTCATATACGAGAACAATTGCAGAGAGGAGCAGTGAGAGAGCAACCAAGCCACTGTAACCCACTCACTTCCCTCTCTCTCCCAATGCTAATATCGACAGGTGCTCACGGCCACACACGCTTTCGATCTCCCTTTGTAATAGGAGAGCGAGATGAAGAGGAGCAGAGCGTGGGAGAGAGCAATTAGTACGAGACGCATAAAGAGAGCATGGAACGAACGGGGGGCTAAGCCGGCTACGCATCTGCATTGCCCTCTCAGTTCTTTTCTCCCCCCGCTGCTGTGAAGGTCAGCTCCGCGTCGCGGTCCGCGAAAATCGGGTAAATTCGGTAAATCAAATGGAAAGAAGTGTCGCGAGTGTAGTGCAGGCGATAAGGCAGGTGATAAGGCGACAGCAAAGAAATGCGGCCATACAGGCGACAGCAGAGAAATGCGGCCATAAGTGCAAAAAGTGAAGTATAGTGCAGTGTAGTGCAGTGTAGTGCAGTGATCAGGCGACAGCAAAGAAATGCGGCCATACAGGCGACAGCAAAGAAATGCGGCCATAAGTGAAGTGTAGTGCAGTGATCAGGCGACAGCAAGAAATGCGGCCAATCCGGCGACAGCAAAGAAATGCGGCCATAAGTGAAGTGTAGTGCAGTGATAAGGCGAACAGCAAAGAAATGCGGCCATACAGGCGACAGCAAAGAAATGCGGCCATAAGTGAAGTGTAGTGCAGTGATCAGGCGACAGCAAAGAAATGCGGCCAATCAGGCGACAGCAATGAAATGCGGCCATAAGTGAAGTGTAGTGCAGTGATCAGGCGACAGCAAAAGAAATGCGGCCAATCAGGCGACAGCAATGAAATGCGGCCATAAGTGAAGTGTAGTGCAGTGATAGGCGACAGCAAAGAAATGCGGCCAATCAGGCGACAGCAATGAAATGCGGCCATAAGTGAAGTGTAGTGCAGTGATCAGGCGACAGCAAAGAAATGCGGCCAATCAGGCGACAGCAAGAAATGCGGCCATAAGTGAAGTGTAGTGCAGTGATCAGGCGACAGCAAAGAAATGCGGCAATCAGGCGACAGCAAGAAATGCGGCCATAAGTGAAGTGTAGTGCAGTGATAAGGCGACAGCAAAGAAATGCGGCCAATCAGGCGACAGCAAAGAAATGCGGCCATAAGTGAAGTGTAGTGCAGTGATAAGGCGACAGCAAAGAAATGCGGCCATCAGGCGACAGCAAAGAAATGCGGCCATAAGTGAAGTGTAGTGCAGTGATCAGGCGACAGCAAAGAAATGCGGCCAATCAGGCGACAGCAAAGAAATGCGGCCATAAGTGAAGTGTAGTGCAGTGATCAGGCGACAGCAAAGAAATGCGGCCAATCAGGCGACAGCAATGAAATGCGGCCATAAGTGAAGTGTAGTGCAGTGATCAGGCGACAGCAAAGAAATGCGGCCATCAGGCGACAGCAATGAAATGCGGCCATAAGTGAAGTGTAGTGCAGTGATAGGCGACAGCAAAGAAATGCGGCCAATCAGGCGACAGCAATGAAATGCGGCCATAAGTGAAGTGTAGTGCAGTGATAAGGCGACAGCAAAGAAATGCGGCCAATCAGGCGACAGCAATGAAATGCGGCCATAAGTGAAGTGTAGTGCAGTGATAAGGCGACAGCAAAGAAATGCGCCATCAGGGACAGCAAGAAGCGGAAAGTGGGGGGGGGCGCCGAATCAGCATGGCGACAGCAAAGAAATGCGGCCATAAGTGAAGTGGTGAGGATAGGCGAAGAAAAATGGATCAGGCGACAGCAAAAATGCGGCATAAGTGAGTGTAGTGCAGTGATCAGGCGACAGCAAAGAAATGCGGCCATCAGGCGACAGCAAGAAATGCGGCCATAAGTGAAGTGTAGTGCAGTGATCAGGCGACAGCAAAGAAATGCGGCCAATCAGGCGACAGCAATGAAATGCGGCCATAAGTGAAGTGTAGTGCAGTGATCAGGCGACAGCAAATAAATCAGCAATGAAATGCGGCCATAAGTGAAGTGTAGTGCAGTGATCAGGCGACAGCAAATAAATGCGGCCAATCAGGCGACAGCAATGAAATGCGGCCATAAGTGAAGTGTAGTGCAGTGATAAGGCGACAGCAAAAAAATGCGGCCAATCAGGCGACAGCAAAGAAATGCGGCCATAAGTGAAGTGTAGTGCAGTGATAAGGCGACAGCAAAGAAATGCGGCCAATCAGGCGACAGCAAAGAAATGCGGCCATAAGTGAAGTGTAGTGCAGTGATAAGGCGACAGCAAAGAAATGCGGCCAATCAGGCGACAGCAAAGAAATGCGGCCATAAGTGAAGTGTAGTGCAGTGATCAGGCGACAGCAAAGAAATGCGGCCAATACAGGCGACAGCAAAAGAAATGCGGCCATAAGTGAAGTGTAGTGCAGTGTAGGCGACAGCAAGAAATGCGGCCATATCAGGCGACAGCAAGAAATGCGGCCATAAGTGAAGTGTAGTGCAGTGATAGGCGACAGCAAGAAATGCGGCAACAGGCGACAGCAAAGAAATGCGGCAATCAGGCGACAGCAATGAATGCGGCCATAAGTGAAGTGTAGTGCAGTGATAAGGCGACAGCAAAGAAATGCGGCCAATCAGGCGACAGCAAAGAAATGCGGCCATAAGTGAAGTGTAGTGCAGTGATCAGGCGACAGCAAGAAATGCGGCCAATCAGGCGACAGCAATGAAATGCGGCCATAAGTGAAGTGTAGTGCAGTGATAAGGCGACAGCAAAGAAATGCGGCCAATCAGGCGACAGCAAAGAAATGCGGCCATAAGTGAAGTGTAGTGCAGTGATCAGGCGACAGCAAAGAAATGCGGCCAATCAGGCGACAGCAATGAAATGCGGCCATAAGTGAAGTGTAGTGCAGTGATAAGGCGACAGCAAAGAAATGCGGCCATCAGGCGACAGCAATGAAATGCGGCCATAAGTGAAGTGTAGTGCAGTGATCAGGCGACAGCAAAGAAATGCGGCCAATCAGGCGACAGCAATGAAATGCGGCCATAAGTGAAGTGTAGTGCAGTGATAAGGCGACAGCAAAGAAATGCAGCCAATCAGGCGACAGCAAAGAAATGCGGCCATAAGTGAAGTGTAGTGCAGTGATAAGGCGACAGCAAAGAAATGCGGCATACAGGCGACAGCAAAGAAATGCGGCCATCAGGCGACAGCAATGAAATGCGGCCATAAGTGAAGTGTAGTGCAGTGATCAGGCGACAGCAAAGAAATGCGGCCAATCAGGCGACAGCAATGAAATGCGGCCATAAGTGAAGTGTAGTGCAGTGATAAGTAGCTGCAGCAAAGAATGCGGCCAATCAGGCGACAGCAAAGAAATGCGGCCAATCAGGCGACAGCAAAGAAATGCGGCCATAAGTGAAGTGTAGTGCAGTGATAAGGCGACAGCAAAGAAATGCAGCCAATCAGGCGACAGCAAAGAAATGCGGCCATAAGTGAAGTGTAGTGCAGTGATAAGGCGACAGCAAAGAAATGCGGCCATCAGGCGACAGCAAAGAAATGCGGCCATAAGTGAAGTGTAGTGCAGTGATCAGGCGACAGCAAAGAAATGCAGCCAAAGAAATGCGGCCAATCAGGCGACAGCAGTGAAATGCGGCCATAAGTGAAGTGTAGTGCAGTGATCAGGCGACAGCAAAGAAATGCGGCAATCAGGCGACAGCAAGAAATGCGGCCATAAAGAGTGAAGTTAGTGCAGTGATCAGCGACAGCAAAGAAATGCGGCCAATCAGGCGACAGCAATGAAATGCGGCCATAAGTGAAGTGTAGTGCAGTGATAAGGCGACAGCAAAGAAATGCGGCCAATCAGGCGACAGCAATGAAATGCGGCCATAAGTGAAGTGTAGTGCAGTGATCAGGCGACAGCAAAGAAATGCGGCCAATCAGGCGACAGCAATGAAATGCGGCCATAAGTGAAGTGTAGTGCAGTGATAAGGCGACAGCAAAGAAATGCGGCCAATCATCAGGCGACAGCAATGAAATGCGGCCATAAGTGAAGTGTAGTGCAGTGATAAGGCGACAGCAAAGAAATGCGGCCATCAGGCGACAGCAAATGAAATGCGGCCATAAGTGAAGTGTAGTGCAGTGATCAGGCGACAGCAAAGAAATGCGGCCAATCAGGCGACAGCAGTGAAATGCGGCCATAAGTGAAGTGTAGTGCAGTGATAGGCGACAGCAAAGAAATGCGGCCAATCAGGCGACAGCAATGAAATGCGGCCATAAGTGAAGTGTAGTGCAGTGATCAGGCGACAGCAAAGAAATGCGGCCAATCAGGCGACAGCAATGAAATGCGGCCATAAGTGAAGTGTAGTGCAGTGATAGGCGACAGCAAAGAAATGCGGCCAATCAGCGACAGCAATGAAATGCGGCCATAAGTGAGTGTAGTGCAGTGATCAGGCGACAGCAAAGAAATGCGGCCAATCAGGCGACAGCAATGAAATGCGGCCATAAGTGAAGTGTAGTGCAGTGATAAGGCGACAGCAAAGAAATGCGGCCATCAGGCGACAGCAATGAATGCGCCATAAGTGAAGTGTAGTGCAGTGATCAGGCGACAGCAAAGAAATGCGGCCAATCAGGCGACAGCAATGAAATGCGGCCTAAGTGAGTGTAGTGCAGTGAAGCGACAGCAAAAAATGCGCATCAGGCGACAGCAATGAAATGCGGCCATAAGTGAAGTGTAGTGCAGTGATAAGGCGACAGCAAAGAAATGCGGCCATCAGGCGACAGCAAGAAATGCGGCCATAAGTGAAGTGTAGTGCAGTGATCAGGCGACAGCAAAGAAATGCGGCCATCAGGCGACAGCAATGAAATGCGGCCATAAGTGAAGTGTAGTGCAGTGATCAGGCGACAGCAAAGAAATGCGGCCAATCAGGCGACAGCAATGAAATGCGGCATAAGTGAAGTGTAGTGCAGTGATAGGCGACAGCAAAGAAATGCGGCCAATCAGGCGACAGCAAGAAATGCGGCCATAAGTGAAGTGTAGTGCAGTGATACAGGCGACAGCAAAGAAATGCGGCCGCAACTCAGGGGCGAAAAGACAAAGAAATGCGGCCAATCAGGCGACAGGCAATGAAATGCGGCCATAAGTGAAGTGTAGTGCAGTGGATCAGGCGACAGCAAAGAAATGCGGCCATCAGGCGACAGCAATGAAATGCGGCCATAAGTGAAGTGTAGTGCAGTGATCAGGCGACAGCAAATAAATGCGGCCAATCAGGCGACAGCAAATGAAATGCGGCCATAGTGAGTGTAGTGGCAGTGATCAGGCGACAGCAAAGAAATGCGGCCAATCAGGCGACAGCAAGAAATGCGGCCATAAGTGAGTGTAGTGCAGTGATAAGGCGACAGCAAAGAAATGCGGGCCAATCCAGGCGACAGCAAAGAAATGCGGCCATAAGTGAAGTGTAGTGGCGTGATAAGGCGACAGCAAAGAAATGCGGCCATCAGGCGACAGCAAAGAATGCGGCCATAAGTGAAGTGTAGTGCAGTGATAAGGCGACAGCAAAGAATGCGGCCATACAGGCGACAGCAAAGAAATGCGGCCATAAGTGAAGTGTAGTGCAGTGACAGGCGACAGCAAAGAAATGCGGCCAATCAGGCGAAGCAGTGAAATGCGGCCCAGTGATCAGCGACAGCAAAGAAATGCGGCCAATCAGGCGACAGCAATGAAATGCGGCCATAAGTGAAGTGTAGTGCAGTGATCAGGCGACAGCAAAGAAATGCGGCCAATCAGGCGACAGCAATGAAATGCGGCCATAAGTGAAGTGTAGTGCAGTGATAAGCGACAGCAAAGAAATGCGGCCAATCAGGCGACAGCAATGAAATGCGGCCATAAGTGAAGTGCAGTGATCAGGCGACAGCAAAGAAAATAAGAAATGCGGCAGTGTAGTGCAGTGATCAGGCGACAGCAAAGAAATGCGGCCAATCAGGCGACAGCAATGAAATGCGGCCATAATGAAGTGTAGTGCAGTGAGGCGACAGCAAAGAAAAATCAGGCGACAGCATGCGGCCAATCAGGCGACAGCAAATAAATGCGGCCAAGCGGCGACAGCAAAGAAATGCGGCCATAAGTGAAGTGTAGTGCAGTGATAAGGCGACAGCAAAGAAATGCGGCCAATCAGGCGACAGCAAAGAAATGCGGCCATAAGTGAAGTGTAGTGCAGTGATAAAGAATGCGGCGGCGACAGCAAGAAATGCGGCCATAAGTGAAGTGTAGTGCAGGCGACAGCAAAGAAATGCGGCCAACAGGCGACAGCAAGAAATGCGGCCATAAGTGAAGTGTAGTGCAGTGATGCAAATAAGGCGACAGCAAAGAAATGCGGCAATCAGGCGACAGCAATGAAATGCGGCCATAAGTGAAGTGTAGTGCAGTGATCAGGCGACAGCAAAAGAAATGCGGCCAATCAGGCGACAGCAATGAAATGCGGCCATAAGTGAAGTGTAGTGCAGTGATAAGGCGACAGCAAAGAAATGCAGCCAATCAGGCGACAGCAAAGAAATGCGGCCATAAGTGAAGTGTAGTGCAGTGATAAGGCGACAGCAAAGAAATGCGGCCATACAGGCGACAGCAAAGAAATGCGGCCATAAGTGAAGTGTAGTGCAGTGATCAGGCGACAGCAAAGAAATGCGGCCAATCAGGCGACACGGCCATAAGTGAAGTGTAGTGCAGTGATCAGGCGACAGCAAAGAAATGCGGCCAATCAGGCGACAGCAATGAAATGCGGCCATAAGTGAAGTGTAGTGCAGTGATCAGGCGACAGCAAAGAAATGCGGCCAATCAGAGCAATGAAATGCGGCCATAAGTGAAGTAGTGCAGTGATAAGGCGACAGCAAAGAAATGCGGCCATCAGGCGACAGCAATGAAATGCGGCCATAAGTGAAGTGTAGTGCAGTGATCAGGCGACAGCAAAGAAATGCGGCCAATCAGGCGACAGCAATGAAATGCGGCCATAAGTGAAGTGTAGTGCAGTGATCAGGCGACAGCAAATAAATGCGGCCAATCAGGCGACAGCAAAAGAAATGCGGGCCAAAATACAGGCGACAGCAATGAAATGCGGCCATAAGTGAAGTGTAGTGCAGTGATAAGGCGACAGCAAAGAAATGCGGCCAATCAGGCGACAGCAAAGAAATGCGGCCAATCCAGGCGAACAGCAAAGAAATGCGGCCATAAGTGAAGTGTAGTGCAGTGATCAGGCGACAGCAAAGAAAATGCGGCCAAACAGGCGACAGCAAAGAAATGCGGCCAACATTTTTTGTTTTGCGAGTGCTAAATAATCTTTCCATTTGTCGTCTCTATCTCTCGTCGTTATCTCGAAATCGTCGTGCGATATAATGTGTATAACAATGCCAGAAGACCATGGACAGAAGGAAATGGAAGATGGATAATGAAGACAGACGAAATATTAATGAAAGGGTGAGCGAAATTTTTGTTTTAATTGTTGAACTTTGAAGAGAATCGATTTTTGGTATTGTTTAAAGAGAGTTTCTCTTCGGGTTCCCATTTCCTTTCTTCTCTTATTTCCAACTCTTTGGTTTTCACAGCTTGTGGCGCAGCGATGCCGTCGGCAAATGCAGTCGCTGATCTGCCTTCATATTCTCTCTGCCCGATCTTCGGGGCTTAGCATAAAGCTCTGCCGCCATTTTCGTGGGCTCAGCTCATAGCTCTGCCGCCTCTTCGGGGGTTCTGTCTCTCCCTCTCGGCATCGCTGTTAGGGCTTCGGGTCGGGGCCGGGCGCTTGGTGTTGGTGGGGCTCTCTCTCTCTCGGCTTCTTGCTGGCACTTCTTTCGGTGTTCTTTTGCATTTGCCTACGCGACTAGGAGAGAATGAATGAGATAGAAAGAGTCTAAAATTGCATTTGAAATATGAAAAGCAGTCCCAAAGGGGGCTGGGGTTTTCTGGTGGCTGCTTTTGATATTGTAATTAAATGTGCTGCAAAATATTTTTCAAATGTATTTTCAGAGTTGGCAAATGTTTTTCTGTGGCATTTTCATTGTTTATTCGCTGCTCCCTTCTACTCCCTTCTACTCCCCTTCTTCGCCCTTCTGCTCCCTTCTACTCCCTTCTACTGCCTTCTACTGCCTTCTACTGGCTTCTACTCCCTTCTACTCCCTTCCACTCCCTTCTACGCCCTTCAACTGCCTCCATCAGTTATCCTTCCAACGTTATTCCATCTCCTGTCCAGACTCCTACTAATTGCATTCAACACAAAACACAAAAAACCTCATGACGAATGCATAAAAATTGCTAAAAAATCCCACCTGGCTTTTGCCGTTTGTGTAATATTTTTTGGGTAACTTTGGGGTCTTACCCATCGAAAATCTCCCTCTGTCTGCCCCTCGTTCCATTCGAAATCTATTCCTCTATCTTCCTCTGTGTCTCTCTCTCTCTCATGTCTCCCTTTTATTTATAGAAAATACATTTTGTTTCATGTTTGCATATCGCCCGCCAAAAATATTCTGCATTGACTTGCATTTTGGCTTACAAACAAAAGCTGGCCAGAATCCTGTTCCTGTCCTGCCTCTCCGCCCCTCATCTCCGATCCAAAAAGGCAAAACAATATTCTGACATTCAATTCGACATTTGTTTGCGGGATGCTCCTGCATTTACGCTTTCAGAGGTATTCTCATGTTAAAGAAGGTCCAGCAATGGGAGAAGGAAAGTTCTTGGGGAAAAAGAACTGCAATCCCCTGCTAAGTCACGCTGGGAGAGGGGAGAGCGCTTGGCGTGCCTTTTCTTGTCTGTGGTCCGTGGGGGAGATAAGCTTTGTAGCAGTGTGAGTGTATGCATTCAACACAAACACAAAAAACCTCATGACGAATGAATAAAAATTGCTAAAAAAATCCCACCTGGCTTTTGCCGTTTGTCATAATATTTTTGGGTAACTTTGGGGTCTTACCCATCGAAAATCTCCCTCTGTCTGCCCCTCGTTCCATTCGAAATCTATTCCTCTATCTTCCTCTGTGTCTCTCTCTCTCTCATGTCTCCCTTTATTTATAGAAAATACATTTTTGTTTCATGTTTGCATATCGCCCGCCAAAAATATTCTGCATTGACTTGCATTTTGGCTTACAAACAAAAGCTGGCCAGAATCCTGTTCCTGTCCTGCCTCTCCGCCCCTCATCTCCGATCCAAAAGGCAAAACAATATTCTGACATTCAATTCGACATTTGTTTGCGGGATGCTCCTGCATTTACGCTTTCAGAGGGTATTCTCATGTTAAAGAAGGTCCAGCAATGGGAGAAGGAAAGTTCTTGGGGAAAAGAACTGCAATCCCCTGCTAAGTCACGCTGGGAGAGGGGAGAGCGCTTGGCGTGCCTTTTCTTGTCTGTGGTCCGTGGCGGGGAGATAAGCTTGTAGCAGTGTGAGTGTATGTATGTGTCGTCTGGCGGGTAGAGTGTGAGTATGATCTCGTTCTCTACTGCGCAATTGTTTTTGGCATCTCTCTCCTCTCACTGCCTTGGTTAAAGAGGAAGAGAGGGATAGAAGAGAGTATAGACGGGATAAATACGAAAATTGATATGCTGTGGTGGTTGTGATAATTGTTCCCACTGCCCTGGCGGCGGATACATCGGAGTAGCGTCTGTGAAGAACAACTAAAAAAAACATGCATACAAATGTATATATGTTCTGTGTTTTCGCTTCATTTTGTTCTCATTCCCTGTTTTCGGGTCCGTGCGGGGAGATAAGCTTGTAGCAGTGTGAGTGTATGTATGTGTCGTCTGGGCGGGTTCTGTGTCTCTACAGCGCAGTTGTTGTTGGCATCTCTCTCCCTCTCACTGCTTTGGTCAAAGAGGAAGAGAGAGATAGATAGAAGAGAGTATAGAAGGGATAAATATGAAAATGAAAATGCTGTTGTGGTTGTGATAATTGTTCCCACTGCCCTGGCGGCGTATACATAGGTAGCGTCTGTGAAAAACAACTAAAACAGGAACATACATACAAATGTATATGTATGTACCTATGTGCGTATTTGCATATGTAAACAGTTTTGCCGTCAAACACAATAGTAGGTTGTGATAATTGTTCCCACTGCCCTGGCGGCGAACACATCGGAGGTAGCGTCTGTGAAGAACAACTAAAAAAGAAACATACATACAAATGTATATATGTTCTGTGTTTTTCGCTTCATTTTTTCATTCCCTGTTTTCGGGTCCGTGGCGGGAGATAAGCTTGTAGCAGTGTGAGTGTATGTATGTGTCGTCTGGGCGGGTTCTGTGTCTCTACACAGCGCAGTTGTTGGCATCTCTCTCCCTCTCACTGCTTGGTCAAAGAGGAAGAGAGAGATAGATAGAAGAGAGTATAGAAGGATAAATATGAAAATGAAAATGCTGTTGTGGTTGTGATAATTGTTCCCACTGCCCTGGCGGCGTATACATAGGTAGCGTCTGTGAAAAACAACTAAAACAGGAACATACATACAAATGTATATATGTATGTACCTATGTGCGTATTTGCATATGTAAACAGTTTTTGCCGTCAAACACAATAGTAACTTGCATGCGTTGAATGTTCCTATAGAAAAGTGAACAAAATATCAATTTCGAGGACACTGATTTTCGTCAATATTTTTACTGTATATATATATGAAATGGGACTGTATATTTCGATAATTTTTAAAAAAATGCGCCAACTTGTAGTGCTGTAAAATGTCAACAGTATAGACGCGCAGAGTTGTATTCTGATTGGTAACAGTGCTGTAAAATGTAAACAGTAAGCTTGGTATATTTTATATGTGAGACCGCATATTTCGGTATATTTCCTGGTTGTCACTTCCATGCCACTCTACATCAACGATTTCGTTTTGTAGCACTGCAACGCAGAGATGCTTTGATCGAAATTTGACAATTGGCACATCGCGTGGCGCATGCTTTCGCTTCCGCTCTGTCTTTCCCTTTCTTGTTGGAAACGTGTGCAGTGTCAGGTAAGAGGTTAGTTGCAATGTTTTCATTGAAATATGTATTAAGTGCAACTAATTTATGCCAACTATGCTGCGTATTGGCGAGCCGAAGT